>CM053328.1:20435577-22935577 GCA_028583605.1 Dastarcus helophoroides | reverse complement strand
CCTAAACGTATTTTATTCAAAAACAGTTAAATATACAGGGTTAGTACTATTTCACGTCTCACCATTGGGATCTCCTTAACTGTTGTAGGTAGAGAATCGCAAGCATTACAAAAAAAATTTGTAATTTTGTTAGATGAGTCATTTCCAAATACCAAATTTCATAGAATTATCTTTATAAACAATGAGAAATTTCAAAAAATAAAAATTGGCAATTTTCAGTTTATTCAAAATATTTTAGAAACCAGGTGAGATATATTTTAAATCCCTTTTTACAAAAATACTTCAAACAAAATTACAACAACAGTTACAAACAGTTTATGCAATTTCATGGTTTGTTACATTGAAAGAGTTCAATTTGTTTTGTTTTCCATATGAACTCGATAACAGCACAAACATTATTTTAATTCTGCTAGATGCTCAGCCAAAAAAAGCATTTCCATTTGAAGCAAAAAATATTCCTGAGGGGGAAGGTTGTTATAAGATAGCATGGTAGATGGCGCAGTGATATATACAATGCACCACATTTTTCCGTTTATGAAATTAGTTCAGATAAGCGCAATGAGACAAATGGATCTAAAACGTTAAAAATCAATAGAAAAACAATATACTGTAACCAGCTATCCAAAGTTACAAACAATATACACAAAATCATTATTTGTAAAGTTGATAAAAATCCATTTTAAGTAGAACCGTCAAGCAAGTTTTTAACAACAAGGACGGTACTAAACGGCTTTGAAACCGAAACCTTTTTAAAAAAATAAAAAATTTGTAGTCTAAACCTAACCTTTATATATTTTTCTCGAGTTACAAACCTTACATCTCAAAATTTCGCCTTTAAATTCCACATTTCAAAAAAGAAAAGTAGGAAGTTTGACTTCAAATTCAAAATATCAATATTTCTCATAAAATTTCAAGTGTTTACTCAGAATATTAAATTTACCTTCGAAATATCAGTTAACATTTTTGATAATCTTCAAACCTTCATTTCAATTCCAAAATTTCTGGTTTTTCAAAATAGTGGTTTCAGTAAAAATTTCGAGTTCAGTCTTGAAAAAAAAAGGATTTTTTTTAGAATTGCAACTTTGATTTCAAAGTTTTACTATTTAATTTGATTTTGGGAAGAAAGTTGAATTCTAAACTCGAAAATTGTACTTTTTAAAAAAAAATTAAAACTTCTCCCGATATAGGATTATATGAAATGTTTTATATACTTTTGGACAAAGAATCCGCTGTTACAATTGTTCTACCTAATTTCGGGACACCTGTATATCAGTCAGTTTCAATGTTTATACAAGATAATTCTAAAAGTAGTACCATAAATTTAGATTCGTATTTTAGAGCCCAAAATAAGATGGAAATTCCGAGTTACAGGTTGTGGAAGATTAGTTCCTGATTATAGTTTTTACTTAATAGTTGCGAAGCGTGTACAGATAATTTAATGATATTTGGCACAACTCCATAACATTTAGTGTTCTTTCCAAAAATCTAAGAATTAATTAACACAACTGAACTAGTGGCCGGTACATCATGGAGGGCGGTGCATAAAACGTGCTTTATCTATTTGTATAGAGATTAAACCTACAATGTAAAATTAGTGCATTTTTACGCACATTTAAGGTCATTTTTCGTACGTTGATGTAGACTTACTATTGATGGTAAATTTACGTTTTGCACTGTAAAAAAATTGCCATGAAAAATGAACGGAACATTTTTCCTAGTACTTGTCAAAGATCTACTAAAGTTTTCGACGTTACAGTCCCCATCATAGGGGGGTTCGTAAGAAAAAAAAATGAAGATCACAAAAAAAACACATACAAAAAATGAAAAACCAAACTCGAAACAGCATAGCAAGGTAACTCAGTATTTCCACCATACCAAAGGCGTAACTCTTCTGAAATGAAAATTGGTAGAAAGGACATGATTGTTTAGACATAACAGCATGGTAACTCATTATATTCACCATGCCAGAGACGAAACTCTTCTGAAGAAAAGTACGGCATGGTAGATATAATGAGTTACCATCTCTTCTGTCTAAAGAATCTTGTCCTTTGAACAATTTTCATTTCAGAAAAGTTTCGCCTCTGGTATGGTGAACATACTGAATTATCGTGCTCTGCTGTTTTGAAATTGGTTTTTCTTTTTTTGTATATTTTCCTTGTATTTTTGTAATTTTCATTTATTGTTTCTTGTGTTCTTGAAGCAACCGCCAACGCTGGTGGGCGAAATGTCGAACACGTTTAGTAGTTCTTTGACAGGATCCAATCCCGGAAGAACTATATCTTGTACTGACTGTGGCCGTGGAACCCTTTGTTATCACATATCTTCATTTCTGCCTGCTGCTCCCAGTGCTTAAAGAGAATAAAATTGGCCTTTGCGAGTAGATTTTACTTTAAAAAGAAGTTGTTTATTATTTAGTTAAATCTAGAGTTATGTGTCAACCCTATCGATTTTCCCTAGTGCACTGAACAGTTCGCAATTTCTTTTCTGTGTTAAATCCGACTTAAGGTGAGTTCAGCGACCGATTGTTTATCAAATTCAACAATGATAGAAGAGAAAATGTTACAAATCTCTAAAAACATAAAAAGATTTGTTAATCACAATACTTTACAATTCCTTCAGCTTATAAAAACCTCTTAAACCCGTGTCTAATTAAATCCGTTGTTTTTGTTCCTTTCAAGTTAAATTATACAGTGTTCTTGCATGAAAGTGCCATATTTTCCATTGCATCTTGTTTGAAGATGATGATGCTGCACTTCATTTAAGCAATTAAATATAAATCTTTCGCAACCTTTTAGTATTTTTAACCCAATAATACATATTAATTTTATTAACATAAATTTTAGGTTTTAATAACTTCGAAAGCTGTGACGGATTTAAGATTGACAGCGTCCTAGACAAATATTGTATAAAAAGGTGATACGCCCCTAGACATTTTACCTTATGAATAATGCGCCGCTAACCGATAGTCATATTTAATATAGTTTTTTTATTGCAATATTAACTTTTACCAAATCTTATTTCACTGCGGAAATATAATGAAAATTCATCTACACATATGCATGTATACAGTGTGTTCCACAGGGAATTGCCGTGATCAATTGACAAAGTACTCATCTTAAAAAATTTAAAATTTGGCAACTAAGCAAAGTCGACAAGATCAATACAACTAGGGTGGGTGCACCAGTCCCACACTAGGAATCAGTAGTACACCATTTTAAACTTCAGATATAAATATTAACTTTCTTTTAAATTTTTCGCAAATTTTTTTGCGATAGGAAGCTTTAGCATACTTCTACCAACCATGTAATTATAACTAAAAGTGATTCAAGCGCTATCTACACAGGTTAAAACTACTTATTCCAAAGCGTGATTCTTTCACTTTGTTCTGAGTGACCATTCTACTAAGCGCGCGTACGACGGTAAATTATTTTAATCCTTTTGAATCTTTGTTTACATCAATTTTTGTAGGCTATTTTTGTGTTAAATGCATATTATAATACATATATCAATAATATTACATATTATTTTCTCAGAAAATACTAATTTGAATCGATAATTGTCTTTGGAAAACTAATGGAGCACAAATTCTATGGATTTCCAGTAATATTCCATTTGGTCAACAACTGGTGATTAAGCTGTGTAATATTTTTTTTAGTTTTTCTATTACATTTATATTTAATTATGATGCCCTAGTAAAGTATTATAACATACTCTTCAAAAATTCACAATGTTCCTGTCATTGACCAGTGGTATAATAGTGGTGACATCTATACTATGAATTTGTTCCAATAATTTACCACTTATACTTTTTTCACAGTCACTGTGCCACCGAAAAGAACGTTTTTCAGATATAAAGAGGAAGACGTCATAAAAGCAATAGAAGAAATAAGCAAAGGTGCCAAAGTGAGAGAAACATGCCGAAAATTCTTCCCACAAAATATTCCTCACACAACAATTATAAATAAAATGAAACTGAAATACCCTTGCAGAGAAAAATGGGACCTCCAACCATATTGACCTTACAAGAAGAAGTATTGCTTAAATCCTGGATAATAGCGATGGCAAAAAAGAAGAAAAAACTTTCAACCAATAAGTTCAGCATTTGCAGCAGTAATTGTATGGCCGTCTGAATCTCCAATTAAAGGCAACCAGAAAAAGCCTAAGATTTGCCCGCCTGATGCAGTAAACAGCAGGGAATTGATGAAATATTGGAAAGAAAAAAAAAGATCAAAAAAAAAAGAAGAAAGAAAAGCTCTGAAGACAACGAATAGAGAAAAAAATCAAAAGAAGAATGGGAAACAGGAAACAGATTCAGATGAAAAAAAGCAACATTTCCAAAAAAGAATAAACAATAATAAAACGATTACGAATTTATTCAGATTCTGATGATGAGAATGTACTTTTCTTTGTTCATAAATCTTTAAAGATCACCCAAAAACCAAAGAAAGTCGATTACGTAATTGTTAAATATGAAAGGGAATATTTTTCTGGGACTGTTGTGATAATTGCTTAGTATAAACTTAATTAAGTTCAATATTATTAATAATAAAGTTATTCTTCATTAAAAACATTCACTTTATTTACTGGTCTACTATTAGCACAATACCTGGTCTATTACTGGTACAATCTGGTTCACCTTAGGCACATTGAGACTTCCCACATTCACTTTTGAATAAGAATAAACCTAATGGTTATTAAAAAAATCGGAATAAACTATATGATGATATGGTAGGCAAGGAATACGATGTACTTTTTTTATAATGATTGATGTAA
This sequence comes from Dastarcus helophoroides, assembly GCA_028583605.1. NCBI lineage: Eukaryota > Metazoa > Arthropoda > Insecta > Coleoptera > Bothrideridae > Dastarcus > Dastarcus helophoroides. Next base: position 22,930,804 of record CM053328.1, on the reverse strand, counting down.
TAATGGAGTTATACTATCAAATTTTGTTTCAAAATGCCTCTTAAATGGTTTGTTACTGGTGCACCCACCCTAAAATATTAGTAAAATTGTAGTACTTCCGGTTATACGGGAAGTTGACACCAACTTCGTTATTTTAAATAAGATTCTATATATTTTGCATTTTTTAATTCTATTTTATACTTAAAGGCTATTTTTGATAACAAACATTGTTCTTAAAATTCATAATTTTTGAAATGAATGGATTTTTCTAAGTTATTTGACAGATGCAAGGTCCCACGAAATTGTTTGTATCTTTTTCCAGAAGCCAAACTTGAATGTCATATTTGATATGTTAGTAGAACACATACGAAACTACCTTGCACCATTTTCATAAATTCAAAAACGTTATACCGAGTATTGATTTTGTGACTACACATTTTAATAAATTCAAACAATGATAACTTTGTTATCTTAAATGAAACACCGAATATTTTTTTGTAGATTTTAATTATCTTTTACCTGATATAAACTTTCTAAGGGTTGATTTTACAACTTTTAAAAATAGTTGCAATTTTTTGCTTTTATATTCCCTATTCGTATTTAGTGAACTCTTAACAGGTCGCATATCAGTGACATAGTGAGTAGAAATAATCTCTATCGTCAATTAAACTAAAATGAAAACATGCCTGACCATCTTTTTTAGCCACGAAAATTATTTTAATTATTTATTATTTTCGGACAATGTAACTTAGTAATATCACAAACACGTGAAGCAGTGATAAATTTGCTATTCAATATCTAGATAAGGTAAAGCCCTCATAAAATACAGTAAAGCGAATGGTAGAAAATCTCAAAAATTATAAAGTTTACGAACAGTATTTGTTATCTATGCTAAAATATATAGGGAGTCTTATTTAAAATAACGAAGTTGGTGTCAGCTTCTTGTATAACAAACTACTACAACTTTGCGAATATTTTAGTTATGTTGGTCCTACCGTCTTTGCTAGATTGTCAAAATTTCACATTTTTTAGATGAGTACTTTGGCAGATACCTATCGCGGCAATTGCCGATGGAACATACTGTATAGAATGATAGGAAGTGAATTTTCATTTCAGAATTTTTTAAATTTGAGAGAATACAATCAGATATCGCTGTGTCATTCTTACTGAAACTCAGCAGAATTTTATGATAATAGAAAATATGTAGAAATAACTCCACTAAGGATGGCATTAATTATGTTAGAAATTAATAAAACATGATACTCCCTCATACTTCTCAGCCTTTTGCGCTTAATTATGTTTTGACGATTTAAAATGTTTCAATATATGCGAAGAGATAAATACAAACTTACGCAATAACAAACAGAACAGGGTTATTTAAAGTGTTTAGAAAATGTGCCGTTACACTCGTAACTAAGTATATTGAACTCTCGATTATAAATAAAAATGGCCTAATTGATTTATTGTATAGAAAGCGTGCAGAATCATGGATCTTATTTTGCAACAGAAAACCTTTAACCTTATCATATTCAGTTATCCGAATGCCGTAAAGACAGCAACATACTCTTAATTGGTGCTTCTACATTATTCTCTCGGATTGTGTAGAAACTTTTACTTTTGTAAATATTTTTGTTAAAATTTTGTATTTAAGACGAGATCCGAATTTTATTTTTATATTTATCATCATTTATCGTTACATTTTTTTGTTTAATTCAGTACAGAACATATTTATTGCCTTTTAAAATACCGTTTTGTAGTTATCCTAAAAGTTGTTACAGTTATTTTTTTTTTTTTAGTAATAATAAATTTTATTTCTAACCTAATTTGAGGAATCACAGCCAAACTTTCAAAATTGAATCTATCAAAAACTTTTTGAAATAGATATCTTGGAACTACTGAAATAAAACTTAATATTTTTCATAAGTTCATAACTTGGGAATTAGAGTTTAGAACCAAAAATTGATTTGGCATAACCTGAAAGCGACAAATATATTTCGCAGCTTTATCCCCTTTCTATTTTATCCAATAGTAAGCAGTCTTGTCTTCCTAACTGGGCCCATTAGGTTATCTCCTTGTTCCAGGTCTCCTTGGACATTCATTTAGCTATTAAATTTCATTGAGAACCAATCGTCCTTTAAATGTGCCTCTCTCAAGCTGGCCACACTAAGTAAGAAGTCTCCCTACGTAAGTCCTGTTATTGATGCTAAATACGAGCGAAGACAACACGTGGTCGATATATTTATCGTCTTTTAAGCATCTCCTAAAGCTGGAATCATTTATAAGATCCATTCTATAAAGGTGTGCATTTAGTAAAGTTACCCATCCAAATTACAGCAAGTCTCCTAAGGTTCTTTCTTGACAGTTGCAACCAAATCTGCAATAAGTTTAGTTTTCAGCCAAGAAAGCCTAATTTTAGAGGAGAAGGTAGTAATATGGAACCTGTTTTTAATATGAAACCCCCCCTTACTAACTTTCACTTGCATCTATATGTAATTGTCAAAATTAAGTAAAAGTTATACTTAAAAACCTCAAAACAATTGGCAACAGCTATTGTGCTGCTAGTTTGACCTCAAGTGGGCAAAGTTTCAATTTTTATGTTTTAAACAGTTTTCATTGCGAAGTGTTTTATGCGATATTTTTGTCCCATCTATTGGCAAGTAAGTTCTAAGGTTTTCAGTAGATCCAGGTAGGTTTTTTTCTATTATTTAGTCAATTAAACATCCGTATCCAATACCTTAAAATTTTAACTTAATTTTTTTCTTAAACCACGCTCTATTGTTAATGTATGGAACCCCTTTCTGATTCTAAGAACTGGATTCTACATCATACACATGTATTCTATTTGATTTTAAACAAGGATACGTTCGGTAGGCCAAAAACTCCCACAACATGAGCAAACACAAAAAAGAGCAGACCAAAAAATAATGACAATCAGGTTCATCCAAAGATAGTGACATCAGCGTGGTTTCTGACTCATCTGGCAGTCTAGAAATCTATGCAAAAGATGAGACAATCTGTCTTTTTTTAAACATAGCATGATATATTAACAAATATAAACAAATTTTTGAGGAAGCCCATATCATCTTACCAGATGTTTTCCACCAAGTCAAATTTGCACCTTTTCGTGAATTTTGTATTTCTCTGTCGATCTCTGTTTAAGAAGTTAATTGTCTCATTCAGTATTTGGAAACTATTAATCAATAAACTTCTTGACGTTTGTTTTTTGTCAATTTTACAAAATATTAGAATTTTATGTCTAAAAAACCAAAGGGGGTTCCATATCACGTTCTTCTCCTCTAACGATTATTTCTTTAGTAGGATTCTTACAGTTTCTTAAGATGAACGGTCGATTTGGTCCGACAAAATCTCTCCACGAACCCATCCTCCCTAGGGTATTATCAGATTAGTATTCTTATGTTTCTTCTTCTTCTTTTTTTTTCTTATTTTTCTTCTTCTTCTCTTTTCTTCTTCTGTTTTTTATTCTTCTTTTCTTCACATTGTCCATACATCTGTGCTAGATCAGCTGCATTTTAATGTGATAGGACATTCTAAAGGCCGGTGACTAGTGGATTTGTTTTGATATTTCTCGATGATTTTAGTTTTTGTAATAGGTCTGATATTTACAATTACTTTTTTAGTAGGGTTCTTCCAATTTATTGGGAAGTCTGATGTCTGATCCAATAATGTGAGAATTTTAAAACTTGCTGACGAGAGATTTTAGGACCGTCTAACTGTTCATGTTGATTTGGATGTTTAATATTTAATTCCACCATTTGTTCATCAAACGTAAAATATTCCGCAGCTCCGCTTCAGTAATTGTTAAGTATTTTCTAATTTTATACTTACATTTTCTCACCTAAATGAAGGCGTTTCTGGGACTGTATTTAGATTTTGATTTTCAAGTAGGCGCCCATAAACGGTCAAATAATAACGTTTTTCTGGGCTATTTTCATTTTGAAAATAAAAAGTACTAAAAATAATGATTGAATATATTTCTCAACGTTATCTATAATTTATATCTACAGTCCTTGCGGTTTTAACTAGAAATGAAAAATAAAAAGTTTGGAAAACAAATATCTAACAGGCGGCCATTGGACTAGCACAAAAAACTTAAGGGCGCAGAAAGAAATTATTCAATGTTGCTAAAGGAAACGAGGGAACGATCAGTCATGTATATAAGATATTGCGAAAGTATTTTTTCTTGCCATCATTTGGCCTTCAATTGCCACCTGATTTTAAAGTCAGCAACAAGTTCTTATTTGGATGGACCAAGTTATCACGTAAAATAACTCGTCACGAACAACTGGGTAATCACTAGCCAAAGGAGGCACAGGGACAAGTAAAGCAATATATATTTTATTCAAGTAAATGACGCTTGTCGCTTGTCATTTTCTGCTGTCGCAGTAATGATAAGTGATCAAGTTTTTAATATGGATGAAACTGTATGTTGCTCGATGGCGGACTACTCTTTCGGAAGCGGCATTTAATAACGGGCTCCATTAAAAGACATAAAAGGTAAAATAAATAATGTAGATAAATCAAAATTAGTAATCCTGTAAAAATTCGACATTTTTTGCATCAATTTCGAAAAATGACAGATTTTAATTTTAAACTGAAAAGTTCCATATCATGCTGAAATTTATTTTTAGGAAATTTCCTGTTTACGTCTGGAACAATTTCTACTTATTCGAAGTTTCAACTTCCAATTTTCAATTCGATTTTCTACTTTAAATCAAACTTCTACACAAAAAATCTAAATTTTACGATAAAAATTGAAATTTGGGAAAAATGTGAAATTGTTATAAAAAGAATCATGATTTTTATAATAATTTAAATTAAAACTTAAAATTTCGAGAAAAAAATTTGTAGAAAAACCCCAAATCCAAATATTTTTTATTATGGCGCGTTTTTTGCTTTATTCCAGAAGTTTTCAAAAAGTTCCAGGCTCAAATTTATCTTTATCCAGATTAGTACGTAGTTCTTTAAGTTGAAAACACCCCCCTCGCTGATGCTTTAAAATAAATGATCTATACAGGTTACCTTTAGCAAGTTAACGATACTCAATAAAAACAATGCTATACCAAAACATACACTAAATACTGAAAATGTCAGTATTCTAATCTCAGCATAAAATCTAGTAAACAATATTTCTTGCCTTATTATCTTATAGAATCAACTAGAAAATGATATTATCAAATCATGACGGCATCATTTTTTAGGCTACGGAATTTAAAATTCTAGAATAATGAGGATATCTGTTTTTATTTGCAGATATATTTTTTTCAGACATATGACATATGTAAAGAAGTATTTTCTTATATTTGTTTTTTCCTCTGTTTTTAACATTAGAAGTGTATCAAATCACTAAGTGACAAAAAAAAAAAACGTTGATAGTATATCATACGTGGTAGTGAAAATTTGTGTTAAAAAAGAATGCTTTTTTAGGAGTTGCCTTCTAGTCGAAAGTACGATAGGAAATTTATTTCAGTTTAAGTTTTTAATACATATACATACTTGGGGTCGCTGATATATAGGCTCATTGCCGCCCCTCTAATCATTATTATGTTTAGAGGTTACCAAAGTACAAATGAATACCTTTCAAGCTGCTCTCTTTGTTACAATCTTTGACCTATAGCTTAAACACATTTTGCAAGAAATAATCAACTTACAAGCAATAAATACGTCATTTTTTAAACATAGTCTAATAAAGTAAAATTAGTATGAAATATTTATAGCAGTCTGGATTACCTATAAGCTGCAATAACGAAGATATTATTATCTTCAAAAGCCAGAGGTGCGTTTAACGTTGGTTGTGTCTAACAACCATCTCTTAGCGTAAATTTATCACTAAGTGTTATTACGCCGATAGGATAAACAAATTTTGACTTTCGCGAGTTAACAGTAGGCGAAAACAAACAAAAACAGTGTTGCAATGAAATAGCCGAATTAGATATTGTCCAGGGTCAACGACACCTAACTACAGTGGGTTAAACTTGATTCACTCAACCAGGTCAGGCTACCCATATAACAAAACCTACCTTGCAAAAAAAACTGTTACTGCTGAAGCGCCTAAGACTGGTGTATATATCACGTTCAGGAACTATTTCTGTTAATTGAATTTCCAGAAGTAGGTGCAGTTTGATTTATGTCCATGACGAATTCTTTGGTAGTTTAATTTAGAATTATGATACTGGGAATTTTATGCGTAATTGTTTAGGCCCTTATTGTTATTAAAATTTTGGTTGTTAGCGTTACCTTTTTATACTGCAGGCAGAAATAAACTAGATACAATTCTGCAGGACCAATAAATTCAAACAAAGTTTCCCTAGTTTAGTTTAACAAACTAGAGTAGATCATAAAAGATGAAAATTCATTTCAACTACACATTTCTTTTGCTACCATTTTTATATTTTTTTTAATTTCTGTTTCCACCATTTTTTACCAAAGTATTAGACAAACAACAAAAAAGGTCCAGTACAAAATTTCATTCCTTTTACCACTTCGATAATTACATGATTTAATTACGAAAAATGTCATAATAGTGGAAAAATCAGCGGTCCATCATTAAACAATTATTCACCCTCTAATGGAAGAAATAGGAACAGTATATGACTGCTATATAATTCCGATAAAAGAGGCCCTAGGTAGTTTCCTGGCACAACTTTCTACCTTTTCTTAAATTGGAAAACTACCAAATTCTGTAGCGAGACAACGACTGCTGAGACGTTACTCCAAACTTCACTCGAAAAGGGCAAAATGTCCCATCACAGTTTATCAACTTACGTTATAACTTATAACCTAAACCTTACAACCTCTTACAAGTTAAGCTTCAAAAAAAATATATATATATACATATATATATACATCGGGAGAATACATTCATAAGACTAGAAGTTACAATAAAATTTAGAAATCATATTTATTTAAAATTTCAAAAGGTCAATTTATCACACGAAAATTCAACGTTACAAATATTCATAATAACAAAAACTCTAAATTTAGTGCCAAACCATAATAATCTGAAGAGAAACACCGAAATAAATTCAACAACATAAGCTATTAACCTAAAAAGGCAGCACACATTTAATGAAATTTCCAATATTAACAGCTGCAAATTAAGGTTCCACGAATTTCTTGTTCTTGTCTTGCCTTTTCTTTTTCTTGCCATATGAAGTAGACATGAAATTTGTGAAGAAGTGCAAGACAAAACAAGAAGTTTTCTTAGTAAGAGCAAGATTACTTGATAAAAAATTAACAAGAAGCAAGATTTCTTACTCTTTTTTCACTATTTTCTTATTATAAGTGATGCTATAGAAAATAGACCTTCTGATGGACCCATTTCTTGTCGTTAAACTAACTTCACCAGTATTGATAATATGGGGCGAATTTTCTTTTTTACACCATTAGATAAGAATATTCGTATTCCCTTCCGCTCGTCGCTGTCAAAATAATCATCAACATCATGTCTCCAATTAAATGTTGAAAAAGATTCTTCGAATTTTTCTTGATTTAATATCTGACCAACATCTTAAGCCATATTCAACTTCATTAAAGATATTGAAGGCACTATTTTCAGTAGTGGAACTGGACACAACCAACGAGGCAGCATTATTTTTTGCAACAAAATAATTATCTATAAATGTATTCCAGCTTTTCATTGCCATTTCCTTCAAGTATTTTCTCCAATTTGTTAGAAAGAAAATGTCGTTGATCCAAAAATTAGAGGAACACTATATATTTAGTTGAACTTTTTATGCTGTAAAATTTTGTCCGTGGCTACAAATAACGGCTTAATAATGGTTTTATTGGGGTCTTTTCTTTTTTTCTTTACATCTTTTAAATATGAAGTTCTTTTTAGGTTGATTATGTTGCAATAAATTTTGAACATGTTTTCCTGTGGCTCATGCGCAAAACCAACAAGTCAGCAGGAACAAGAAGTAGCAAAACTTACTGGCAAGATAACAATCAAACAAAGTATTGGCTAGACAAAAAGTTAAATAACTTCTTGTCTTGCTTAGAAAAGAAAAACTTTGTGCATCACATAGGTTTGTTTTTCTCAATAAAACAAAAGACTAAGTTTGGGTGCGCCATTTTTATGAAAATAAATCTTGTGAAGTCGGCCACCACTTTTAAACATTCTTACATAGTTTTCGCACCAAGACTATACGCGTAGGAAACGTATAAAAAAATGTGCGTAAGCACCGACTGTAAACCTAGAAAATTATATCCTAATTGTTAATCAAAGAAAAATCCACGTCTAGAACGGTCCCGTACAAAGCAACTTTCACAGAGTAGGTACCATAATCATATAACTTAAAAGAAAAAGTGTAGTGTTTAAATAGAAGGAGACTGCATTCATAAGTGTCAACGAACTTTCGTTATGTACTGTTTATTTTTGAAGTCGCGATATTGTTATCAACTTGAATTTTATTAGAGAATCGCAGAATGTATGTCATTGTGTTGTATAATTACAACGCCGAGAGACGCATCGTAATGCAAGATAAATAGATATACATACATTTGTCTTTTGTTTTGATGTTGATAGGAGGCAATAACTATTGTCGACTGCTCCTACCCAGTGAGAATAGCTTTTTTCGATGTCCTGAATACAGCTTAACCCAGTAACCGAGCTGGGCTGCGCGGGTCGACAACCTCTAGATTTTGGTTTAGTTGTTCACAGAGTGACTAATATCCTAAAATCTATTTTAGGCGGCAATATTTCCAATATTGGCCCCGGTAAATTTAATTTGCATGCACTATTTGACTTTCCGTTGAGGTTCACTCTTTAACAACTAGCTTCCAGCTTTTGCAATTTCAAAAAATAATAAATTTAAAATAGTAATAATTTATGCATAAAAATGTAATAAATATATGACATTTCTGCAAACCATTGGAGTGTTCGGATAAAAAATTGACAAATAAATATTCATTCAATATGTCCACGTATTACTTATTCAGAAGCGACAAGATTTATATTCACTGTAAATAAATAAAAATAATTTTGCTATAACCTTATTGTTAATTTGCAAATATTGAATGTATTTTGTAATCCTTTGATACTGTCTAACTGTCTTTGGTAAAAAAAATGTAACTTGGGAACATTGTTCTCTTTATATGAGTAAAATTTTAAAAGGTTACACCTTTGAACAGTGAAGTGAACTCATTTTCCTTTATTGATAAACTGGAAGATATGTGCGACAAATTGCATGCAGGATTAATGAGGCAGTGAGGAACATCCGAATGTCATCAACAAGAAATATTTAAAAAGAAGTACAGAATGAAAGGGATATGTGAAAGAGGTCGCACAGAATGATCGGCTAGATAGCCAGAACTTAAGCTACTGGATTTTTGTGAGATCATTGCATAGTGTAGTGGCACTCTTCCTTTTGTTGATGTAGAGGGTGACCCATAACCGATCCTGATCCTCAAATGCATAAATTTTATGGTAGAAGCAATTTTAAAAACTGAAAACGATTTCTTCTATAAGATCATTTTAAGATTATCCGTCATTTGCATGCATACTTTCATCACCGCCCTTCTAAATAAAATTCTGTTATAAATTCACTAATTTCAAGAGCGGTAGCAATCTCACAACCAATTAATCTTTCAGATGAATTGAACAAAATTATATTACTATATAATAGAAAGATACGCAAGGCCACTGAAATTCAAAAGTTTCCAGATAACAAAGACAGAAGTCATGCGACGGTTACCTTTCCTCCATCTGGAAACCAACCATTGGAAGTTATGGCCGCACCTTTCCGACCAGAAGAGTCTCGCATCTGATATGGTAGACATCTGAATTACCATGCTCTTCTGTTCTAACAATCTTGTCTTTTCTGTAATTTTCATTTCGAAAGAGTTTCGCCTCTCATATGCATAACATATTGAGTTTTACATTTTTTCTTGTAATTTTCATTTATTTTTTCTTTCACTTTCTTTTTACTTTTATTCCTAACGATGGTGGGAGAAATTTCGAATACTTTTAATAGCTCTTTGACAGAGTCCAAGCCATTGAACAAAGAGAACAAAACAATTCTATGAAATGAACCGAAAACCTTTTCTTGAAAAGAAAACCGAATTACGTCTGATCCTTTTTGTTCTGTTCTTGGAGGAATCCGCCTTACTAAAGTTCATTAATCGCTAATAAACTAAATTTTTCTTTAATAAAATTCAATTATTTTAGAAATCGTTTCCAAATGTACTTTTATTCCAAGAAATTTCGAATCGATAGAAACAAGAATTTCAAAAATCGGTTATCTGTATCGTGATAACATACGCATACACATCATGGCAAGTTATATCCAGAAAGCTATATTACAACTGCTTTGTTGCAAGATAACCTGAGATATAAGTAGTTTTATGGGGAAAAATCGAGTTTTTAGTATTTGCTGATAATATGATAGTAATAGAGCAAACCACGACCGACGCGGCGGTCATTGGGGACAACTGAAAAAAAAATGACCAGCAACCATGTGCCCTGACTATTAGTTTGAAAACTATTTATCTAAGCCGGGGGTCTTTAAATTACAGCCGAGGGGCAAACAGGGCCGCCAGTGTTATCAGTCCGGCCCGCTACTCCTAATGGCTTATTATTGTTATTGTTGCTGTCATCATTATGCTAAAAAACACAAAGAATAATAATATTTCGATTTTATTTACTTTTTAGGTAGAGCTTATTGATATATATGATATGCAGACAACTTAAAAACAATAAGTAACTTCGGTCCACTTGTAAAAATACTAATGTTTAATTGTTACTATGCTTTCGAAAGTACCCCTAGCACCATCTGTTAGCGTATAGATAGAATATAAAGGGTACTACCTATTTCCTCTTTTGACCACGAGATGTCCAGAAAATTAAAACGGCTTTGACCATGGGAACTTTTTGCTGTTCAAAAATAACATATGTTGCCTTTAGTTGATATGTGTTCTGTAAATATGTAAAAAATAAATCACAGGTTACATTTGATCAATTTTGATTTTAGTGATTTTTATTTCCATCCATCTCTAATTTATCAGAACTATTTATTTTGTTTGAAAATGCTCTTGTAGTATATTCGTCGTCCTTCAGCGTAGTGACTGATTCAAAAATATTTCGATGTATTTTTGCAATTCTTTAATTTAACCTATTGTGCTATTTTTTTACGGTATTTATTGTACCGTACCGCAAGCACATCAATATATCTTGTGGTTCGTCAGCCACCGATCCACAAAATAATCATTAAACAATTTGATGTTGTCGTTTTTTAGAGAATTCCGTCCTTCATTTATTGCGTAAGCTGGATGATGCGCCAATAAAGTGCACATTCTGATATTCTTCCGAATTTACTCTTTGCCTTTACAATCGCGTATTCATCACAATTCTTAGACTTTACGCCAAAGACACCTTAAATGAAAATTACAAAATATAATGGTTGTATCAGGAAGTTGGTCTCTTATAGCTTGAATTACAACTACTTCGTTATCCATTAGAATTGTAGTGGGGGAACAATTATCAATTTTATTTTCTCCGAAAATAAAACAAATAAAGAGGTACTACGTTAATTGCGGTTGCACCAGAGCAGAGTTTCCCATTTTCCCAAATGGTGAATCTCGGTCCGGTACTAGGCCACAAAAATAAAATACCGTGTCGCATTTATGTCCTAAAATAATTTTAAAAATCTTTTAGTGGGTCGCGAAGAGGAAGTATTAAAGACAACCGGGCCAGGGCAAAAAAATTTGGGAAACGCTGATGTTGAATCAATATCTGCATGGAGTATATGCAACTAAGCTAACTGTTTGCAACAACTTTTAAAAGTTCAATCAACCAAAAATGCTTTATTTTGAGACAGTATACTTGCATCATAGTTGGAGTCGCAAAAGCCAAAATCCTATTCTCGTCACAATTATTAATAAATAGAAAATCTTTTACTAATTTTTATAGTAAAATAATGTAATTCCTCTTCTATAATTCCTCACTTCTAAAGCATTTTGGTGGAGACTTAGCACTAAATGTTGACACCGCAGATGCACTATATGTCTTCTACGTATAAAAATTTGACAAAATGCATCTAGAAATTGGAGTAGCTTCCATTATTTCTTTTCTCTCTCCCGTTGAAAATCTACGGTCATGCATGGAGTGCGCAAGCGTTGATCAATCAACGGCGTAATATATCATAGTATCAAAAGCAGCTCAGTTATTTTGTTAAAAGAATACAAATAACTACCTGAAATATAACTGGATTCTCTTACATTATCTTTTTCGTTAAAAATATGAATAAACACAGTAAAAATTAATATTCAAATTAAACGAAATCGGCAAGTTTTGAGCCTTCCCAGAAGCTGTTTAGTAGCCATATTTATTTACTTTGGTCCTCATTAGTAATAAAATTCAATCACTCCTGATATTACTAAAAGGTTAAAGGTAAAAGGTACTTTCTGGATGTTTTTTAGACACCATTTTTTACGAGAGTCCATTACCCTTCTTCTGTAATCCGTGATTGGGACTGAAGTTACAAAGTCTAAACCAGCATCTTTCAGTATGAAAGCGCTATCTCTATAATTAACATGTGGCGAACGGGGAAATCAAAACTGTGAAATTAGGGAAATGCTGCTATTTCAGGTATATTTTCGACTGTCAGGCAATAGGTGAAATGGTAAACAACGGATTGTCAAATCCGTTTAATGAAATCGTAACTGATTTAATTCTTAAGTATCTTCTGAATGTAACTCTATATTAGATAATAACGTTTTAGAAGTTTTTAATTATAGTTAAAGATTAATCAACCATTGATTAATTGATAAATATATCCTCGAACCAGCAGATAATTGAATTCATTCAAATTACTAGATGGAGCTTGTTAGCATAACAACGACTAAACAAATTGCTGGTATAACCGCCGATGATGCAGTAATGCGAAACCTGGTCCGGTGTTAGCAAATATTTATCGAAACATTGTGGAATTTTTAAAATCTGTTGCTTTTTGATCGTTAATAAATTTTAATAGTTATAGATATAAAAGAATTCCACGAAGTAAGGGTTGAAAATATCAAATAACTATATTTCAGAAAAATAAGAAAAGTGAGTTGCATTTTCATGTCTGAAACTATAAAGTTTTTACAAGAATAGCCGTTACCATTTGAAAGGTTAGCGCATGCAAATAGTCGTTTAATTTAAAGTTTCCGACTCCAAACGTCAGCAGTTGCATGCAAAGTAATAAGATATTTTAACACTTCACGTGAAATATGAGGCAGTAACTTAATATTATCCTTTTTTTTTACCTTGTCAAATCTTTTAAAGTACACTGCATATTTCTATTTACATTATGTTAATCAACCCTAAACTGCTCATAATTGTTATGCATTTACAAAGTTAATCCCAATATTTCCATCATTTTTATCAAACAGGAAGAACCGGTTTCCTTAATTAACACGGCTTAATTGGGATCAGAACCCCCATAACGTAGCGTAAATACCTTGAAATCCTAGATACCCAACATAGTAAGTAATTACGTGTTTCCACCCTCTAGGAGCAAGGTGGTAGTTTGTAGAGTAAATTCCGCGAGAACGTTGCACTGGGGGTTACTGGAGTTCAAAGTGATCACGTGACCGCTCGACCCCACATCGATCCTCCAGACTAGCATCAGACTTGCGGCCAAAAAATATGCGTAATACGTAACCGGGAGAATCCAACTGGGCAAGTTGCCGGAAAGTCCTTGATATGAATTTATCTCCAGTTCATTCACTATTGCAAAGACTATCTGGGCTATTTTTTATGAATAAGCATTTCAATATTAACATCAGTAAGGTTATGAGATCAGAGAAATTTTGTTCAATAAAATTTTGATTTTGAAAACTTATTTAAATGGAAATTGAAATGCTAAATCCAGAAGTATGATTAGCACCATATAAAAATGGAATATAAACCAACAAAGCTTAACACTTTTAAAATTCGAAATGGTTATTGAAGACTATATATACCGGTTTACCTACTACTTACAGGAAACTGAAAACGTTTAAAGATTGAATGAAAAAATTATGTACTGTTTTCTTTTAACATGCAGCCTTAAAATCAGGAGTGTAGCACACAAAAGAAAACCTGTATACATTTTGGTAAGCACACATCCACATTAGTTTTGTCAAATTACCAATATAAAAAATATATTTGGTCGAAAACTTATTTTAAAAATTACTATTTTTTGAAGATTTCATAGCATTTTCCTTTTATTTTAGTTGATTCAATGACATACGTGTCACCTAAAAATAGATCACTACTGTCTATTCATAATGAAAAGTGAACTATTTAGGAATGACAGGAACACAATACAATTAATGTGAACAGTTAAGCATTTTTTTTTTGTAAACTTATAACCTACATTAAGTCATCTATAAATATCCTATAAGCATTTGAAATAACTGACAACTTCCAAGCTGAACTGGAACTAGAATTCATGATCAGATAACTCTTGCATGATAATTTCACTAGTGTCAGCTGCTTAGAATTTTAAATAAATATTCATAGTCATTTTTTATCATTTATCATAAATTTCAGATATACTGCTGCTTGCATGTTGGTCATTATTAACCTCAGCTATTTAGGAAAATAAAATCATTTCTTAATATTAATTATTTATTATAATAAAATGCGAAACAAATGTCAGGTACTTTTCAGATCGATCTTATTTAAAAGCATATTGGGATAAAAACAAAGATTAATGTTAGACATGTGTAACCACAGACTATATATGTAACAAATCCAGAATAAAGTATAAGATTTATACTGTATTAATTGAGAGCACACACATAATTTAAATAATAATAATAATAAAAATCAAATTATATAGTGAAAGCTAATGATATTCTTCTTTTCAGGGTAGACACGTCGACAGTAAATTTTCCATGCCTAATAACAGACCATCGTCCTCTACCAGTTCATTTGGCATTCCGAGGTATCACTGTCAGTGCTGGCAACAGGCAGATACTTCACGATGTCGATGGTTTGGTCAGACCAGGTCAAATTCTCGCCGTTATGGGTCCCTCAGGTTGTGGAAAAACCACTTTACTTAATTCTCTTAGTGGTCGACTGAAATTAGATTCTGGACAAATATTTCTCAACAGAGATCCCTTGTGTAAGCGGTGGAAGAGAAAGATCTGTTATGTCCTGCAACAAGATATCTTCTTCCCCGACTTGACCCTACGCCAAACCTTAGAATATACAGCCAGGCTGAGGCTACCAGACAATATGAGCCATTCGCAGAAAATGCAATACGTGGACCATATAATAGATGTTTTAGAATTAGCAAATTGTCAGGATACCATAATTGGAGATTATATCAAAAGGGGGTTGAGCGGCGGAGAGAAGAAAAGGGCAAACATAGCGTGTGAATTGCTTACAAATCCTTCATTGATGCTTTTGGATGTAAGTGCACATTAATTACATTCTTATTACTATTGCATTTCATATTTATCACATATCCTCAATATAAAAGTGTAGTATAGTTCTCCTTGTATCTATCCACCGATTTAGAATGTGGTGATTGTTAACGCTCGCTCCATCCAGCTGTAGTGTCAGCTAGCAGATGTTGTAGGCTTATCTGAAGACAATATCAGTTTATTAAAGTTGCCACGTTGGTAATATTATTACGTAACCTTTGCATAATTTGTTCACAAAAATAGATTCTTTTATCAAAATTATATTCATTCTGCTCCTGAATTGATTTCAGTTTATAGAATAGAGATGCATTTTATTTTTTTAACATTACGTTTCAAATTGCTCTTGCCTTTACATATCCTAAGTTCGCGAAACTGATTTCCAGTTTCTTCTTAAAATATAGGCCATAAATCAGAACATTTTTTTTCTTGCAATAGACAATTAGCTTCGTAATTGTGTTTCATCTTATAGAATTGTCATTTTATAATCAATCCCACGATGCTGTTGAGCGAATGTTGAGCGAAACTGATCCGTAAAATCTTAGATTTGATATAGACTTTGTGCGATTTTCATATTTACATTAAAATAATTTAATTATGTGTTAGAAAGCATTTTTCTGAGTATAATATTTCTTAATTTTTTAAATACTTGTGCCAGTTTTATGACAATTTTCTCGAAGTCGTGCACAATAACAAAATTATACCCGAAGGATCTTGTAAACAGGCAACGGTGAGCTTTGGAAATAATAACTAACATATCTAACAGTCAAATTGTTTTATTGTCGTGTTAAAATTGATCTAAATTTGCTAATGTTGTTATCAGAGAGCGAGAACAATAAAATTTTAATTGAAAGCACTTTTGGAAGAAAGACAAATTGGAACTGAACAAATTAAAATAAGATATACAGGATGGACCATAAGTAATGGTACACAGAGCAATGGTACCAAAAATTGATATTAACAGAGATACAGGGTGGCAAATTTGAAAAAAAAATGTCGATGTTTTCGTTTAATTATGGAATGAATTGTAATATAGGCACAAAATTTGGCACAAGGGGGTTTCTTAAGTCAACAAACTCTAATTTGCTAACATATTACCAATAGCTGATAGGGGACGCTACCTGCGCTATCCTGCATAATTCTAAATCATCATAACTTTTTTGTGCACCCACATATATTAATTCTAAATGGGTTATTTTATTTCCCCATATTATCTACGTAAAAAAGGTGTACTTTCTGAAAGTTGATACGAGCAACCGTTTCCAAGATATTTGCCTTTAAAATTTGAAGTGGTGTCGTTTTAAATTATTAAGATATAAAATTTTCGAAGTAGGCTTGAAAAAAAAAGTAATAATAAGACAGCTTTCAAAGTAATTTATGTCAAATATTACTTTGCTGATAATATTATTACCTAAATTTTAAAAATCTCAATAAAGAAAATCCAAAAAATTAAGACATAATTTATTTTCTAACATAGAGATGTGAGATATGATCTCCGAGTCTGCACAAGAAAATTTTAATAGTCTGGGTGGTCAAAGCAGATATTTGGAGATGAATTTCAATGAAAGATAGCCAAATTTTTAATTGTTTACAATCCCTTTACATGAAAAAGGTCATTTCTCACATACTTATTTTGGAAAATAAATTTTGTTTTGGGATTTTATTTAAATTTGATTTAGAAATTAAGAAATATGTGTAATAATAATGTCGGTAGAGTAATATTTGATAAAAATTATTTTAGAGTCAGTTTTATTACTTTTATTTTGAAACCTACTGCGAAAAATTCACATTTACATAACTTAAAATAAACGTACGGCAAACTTTGAAGGCAAATATCTTGAAAACTGTTGCTTGTATCAACATTTAGAAATTATACCTTTTTTACGTAAAAAATGTAGGTAAATGAAAATATCCATTTAAAATAAGTATACATGAAGGCACAAAAAAGTTATGATGCTTTAGAATAATACAGGGTAGCGCAGGTAGCGCCCTCTATGAGTTACTGACAATCTGTTAGCAAATTAGAATTTCTTGACCAAAGAAACCAAAGTGAAATAGGTTTATCATTTATGCGCAAAAATCGCAATTTTTTTTTCAACTTTCACACCCTGTATCTCTATTAATATCAAATGTGGCTAAATCGCCTTATTTTTATAAGAAAAATCTACTCTTGCTCTATGTTCCATTACTTATGGTCCACGCTGTATATCTCGTTTGTTACAAAAAATAAACAAAACAACGAAGATTATAGGTTAAAAAAGGGAAGCGGATGATCAAAATCTTTAACAACTGAAGGAAATATAGAAATTGTAGTTACGGTAAAATGTGCGAACCCCAGTTAATTTGTCGAGCTCTGGCAAAAATCCACGGATTATTGAAAAGGAATTTTGTATTAAAAGATCGTCCCTTAGACGTATTATTAAATGTGGTCTGTAACTGGAAGCATTTAACAGAGTTCATGAAATTTCCAATAATTTTGTCATTATGCACGGCTTCACTAAGGCGGTCATAAAATTGACTATAATCGGGGTATTTCAGAAAATAAAAAAAGTTACACTTACAATTAGAAAATATTGGTCTTTTTAATACACAACTAAATTGTGTTCATGCAAATTCTTGATTGATAGTAGCTGCAAGACTTTTGACTTGATTGCCTAAAAACTTATATATTATTGTGTTGTTGGTAAAACTTTGATAAAAAACAACTTACCAATAACAAAATAAATTATTTTTTGAGCACCGTGTACTTAATTTCATGACTAGGGAACAATTTAATCGATTAATATATTTTCAGTTGTCATATATATCTATAAAAGGGCTTACTTTAAATTCAATTTCGTTATACACCAAATTGAATATAAATTGGAAATATGCTAAAAGACGAAAAACCACCACCACAAATTTATTTAAGTAATTCCATGAATTATTTAATGTTTTGTAACTTAATCAACTATCACTTTAATTCTGTATATGTATCTACATTGCATACTCTAAAGAGAAAATTAATTCGCTGAACTTTTTATTTTTGTAATTCTCAAATATAAGTTTATGTGAGTTTGAAAGTGAAATACAGTCTACACATTTTAAAAAGTTATTTCACAGACCTAAATTCTTAATTGCATGTAGAATTTACTAAAAGGTTTCCATTTGTCCTAAAAAAAATGTCAATTCAGCTATTGAAGTCCTATGAATTTTTTAACCATAATTATTCAGACGAAAATGTCGCTACACATATATACCAAAAAAAGATGTATTTGATTTAACTTTTTTCCATTATAGAAACATTCAGTTTCGTTTCATTCTATATAATTGTGGAATGTACCATACTTGTCTTTAAATTTGTGTAGCCCTTAAAACAGAGAAAGATATCGCATCAGAGCGACAGGTAGATGTACACAGAATTGACAGAAAAAATTCCTCACTCTAAAATACCGCTGATATATACCTGAAAGGAAATCGACAGAAATAACCATTAATTGGAATAATAGAATCAACCAGAAAAATTGTTTGGTAAATCTTAAAATCCTTAATTTAAAACATGTTAAAAAATCAAACTTCTCAAAGGTCACCAAAAAGTCTCACAAAACATAGTACATTTAAAAAATCATTCAGAGGAAAATTCATTTCATTATTAACTTCCATTTGTTGCGCATAATCCGTTTAATTTTCGAAACAAATGTTTAGTTTATTAGATAAATAAAAATCAGAACATTTAGCGACGTTTCAGAAACTTCAATCGCTTTTCTTCAATAAAATACATTCAATGTGCTTTAAAAACAATACAAACATTTTAAAAAATATAAATTTCGAATGTTAAAAAATTTACGAAAATAAAGGTTTTTACAAAATATGGAAGGTGCACACCACGGGAATTGATTTTATTGTTTACATTTAAGTTTTCGCATAAAAGCAAAAAGTTCGTTAAACACAATACATAAAAATCTACTTTTGTCTCCAAAAATATTCCTGTCATAAACATACCTTATGTCACATTGCAATTTTCATATGACTAAGGTTGCCATACGTCCCTGGGGACTATCTCACCTATTTCATGGCTCTATCCTGTATTACTATTGGTCCCGTATTTCCGCAATTTAGTGTAAAGAGCATTTGCAATAGCAGTATGCACATAAATTTCTAGTGGATTCTCCTCTTTTAGTGATCAATTTAAAATTATTGACTTTGACAATATGTTTCCTAGGTGAGGTCCTTTTTTTAGTCCTCCCATCTCGTTTTAGTACAAAGTATAATTTTTGTCTGGTCGTCCCGTATCCATGGTAAAAAGCTGTGGCAACCCTGCAAATATGATAAAAATGTTTTTTCTGTGACGGGATAAAAATTTAACATTTTATGTATCTTAACGGTGTATAAAATGTGACTTTTCATAAATGTTACTTTTCCCGGGAAAAAAGTATTCTTCCCCGGGATAAAGTATTTTCCCAGGTAAAAAAAATATTTTTTCTCCAATATCTAAATATAAGTAGGAATGCTGTGAGTTTTCATTTTAGAAGAGGGATAAGGATGAATGTCATTTTTAGATTCAAAATTATACCACAGAATCTGACAAACTGACGTATTTACCGAAGAAAATATTAAAAATGAGTGCTTTTAGTGCAAAATCAATAAAATACATCCCAGCTGAGATTTCTGAAGCTACAAGTGAAATGTCCGAGATATTTTAGAAATCAAATAGTAAATATGAATTTTGTTACGATAAATTTATGACGTTTCATTCACACATGGACACTATATAAAATATATTAGAAATTGCAAATATCACATGAAAAATTATTAATTTGCTAAATCGTACTTTAGTCTTTGATAGATAGTAGCCGTAGGAAAAATACCCTGTACAACTTGAGTGGATTGTCCACATCGCACTCGGCCTACGGCGTCGTGGTTAAACTTCGTTCTCATGCGATATGGACATCATATCCGCTCTTGTACAAACTACTACTAACCTTTGCTTTTGATGGATCGTAGCCGTAGGAAAAATTCGCTGTACAACTCGAGCGGATTGTTCATACTGCACTCGAACGATACTTCGAAATTTCGTTCTCGTGCAATATGGAGATCATATCCGCTCTTGTACAAACTACTGTTGTTTAGCAATAAATTTAGTTTAGAGGACTTACTGTAAGGATTTAAAGCCAAAATTGTTACCTAAAAATCGGTGCGTAATTTGTACAGCTTCTATTTCCATGATAATTATACTACAGTACATTTCATTTCAGTACCTAATATTCGTGGTTGTTTGATTTCTAGCTAGTTTTCTCACAATGGTTATTATCCTTGGGCGATGACAGTTCTAAAATAAATTAATTTGGCGTGTCCGCTTTGACACGTTTACCATAATTTTATCACCATTTGAACAAAGAGCACAAAATGAAAAGAAAAAACCTGTTCTTTAAGTAAATTTCTCTCGAAAATGAAAGCGAATTATTGCTTACCCTTTTATACTGCACTTAAAAGAAATTCGACCTGCAATATGTATGAAAGTTATCTGATCCTGAAATTCGTAAGTTTAATTTTTTGTTAATAAACGTGTTTTTCTTGAATAAAATTGACCAATGGTTTCCAAAATCAAACGGGTTCTATTCTCAGAAGTTTCGAATCGATGGAAAGGAGAAAAATTGGTTATAAAATACAACCTTTAGCGCATAACAGACATTCACAAAGACCGACAGTCGTTTTTCAATGACGAATTTCGGAGTTTATCGCAATCTAAAAATGTTGCAAAATTGCTTAGAGAAAGTTCTTCTTTAACCAAAAAGCTATATTATAATAGATTTGGTGCAAAAATACCCTAAATATTTCATTGTTTTTTTTTTAAAAAAAGGACTTTCATTTAAAGCAGTCTTATACAGGACATTTCTTTAAAAAAAGTATAGTTATGCAATTTATTCGATTATATGATGTTAAATATTATTTGTTCAAACTAAAATTTTTATAGCTAGCAAAAAGTTGTACAGCTTCCATTTTTTTTTCCTATCTTCAAAATTAAATCCACCAGAAGCCGCACTAATTATAAGTCCTCAACCTTGTACAAATTACATTCATGGTATATTTGACCTGAGATAGGTATTAGAAGCTGATTTCATTAGAAAAAATTTTGTTCTAGGAACCAACATCTGGGCTGGATTCACATGCAGCTCACAGTTTGATGTCGACACTCAAAAGATACGCCGTCTCTGAAGGCAAAACCGTAGTGATAACCCTCCATCAACCATCATCTCAAATATTTCATCTTTGTGATAAACTTCTTCTTCTTTGTAACGGACAAACAGCGTATTTCGGTGATACTTGTAAAGTCGTTGATTTTTTTAGTAGTATTGGTTTAAACATTATGCCCCACTATAATCCTGCCGATTTTATACGTGAGTAATCTTGCAACTGATATAGTACTGCTATTAGGATTGTTTATTTGCAGTTGAACAAATCAAAGGTTCCTCGGAGTTGAAGCAAAAAATTATTTCAGCTGCCAAAGAAGCTAAAAAACATAAAGATTATCCTATCGAATTACAAAATGGAGATTGTACGTATATAACAGACAAATATCATGAACACAGTAATAAAATTATACCAAATTCCCACGGGTATCCTCCTTTAGACCGTAAGTAACTTCCACCCAAAACATAATTTTAGTTGTTACATATTCCACTTTTCAGAGGATCCACTAAATTCAATAGATTCTGATCCCAGAAAACTGTGGTTGGACACGCATTCCCACGCGTCCTCTTCGGTTAGTTCGGAAAGTGATTCAGACTGTTATTTTTCGTGGCCGACGAGTTTTTGGACGCAATTCAAAGTGCTGTCTCAGAGAAATTTTCAAGAGGCGCGGCCGAGAATGCTCTCGAAGCTGAATTGGGTACAAACTATAGGTTTAGGTCTTATGGCAGGATTACTTTGGTTCCAGTTGGATAGGAGAGAAGAGGCGTTGCACGATATCCAAGGATGGATGTTTTTTTCTACCACCTATTGGATGCTTTTTGCGCATTTTGGCGCTCTAAGTTCATGTAAGTTATGCATACATCTTTTGCATATATTCTTGCAATACCAAAAATATTTCCATAAATATATTTGTAAGCTTTGAAACTGACTTGTCACGCGAGCAAAATGTATTTTATCACAGTAATTATTTCAAAATTATTCACTTGTTAACTGTATAGAATTTTTTATCCAATTGAAAGCTTTTTTTATTCCATAATTTTGATTGAAGAAAATAGATTTCATAAATCATACTTCAATTAACTGAGTTTAAACAGTCTAAAATTGACATTGTGAAAATATAAAATTTCTGCAAATGTGGACATTTAAATGAGCAAAATGAACATCCCAAGTTTAAAACCTGAATTTTAAGAAAAAAAACCGAAATTTTACGATTAAAATCGAAATGTGATAAAAATTCGAAATTTATATGAAAAAGGTGCGTCTACTATCCAAATTTTAAAAAAATGTAAAATTTGAAATCATAACTGGAAATTAAGAGAAAAGAACCAAAATTTTGGACACACTCAGAATTCATAAAATTTGAATTTAATCTCGAAATTTTGCAAAATGAATAAAATATTTAAAAAATGTTGTTTAGTTGAATTATTTCAGGAAAAATAAAATTGAAACCGTATAATTGGAATTTGTACAAAAAAAACGAAAATAACCGCAATTGATGTTATACTAAGTAGAGCTTTTTCATATTATGGTAAGACTTTTCAAGCGTGCAAAATGTTTAACAATTATCTGCAGAACGAAAGCTTCAATAGAGAAAATTACTTCACATAAATTTTCTAGTATCAACTTATTATTTTAATTCTTTAGAAAACTAGACCACCAGTTCTGTGCAGTATTCTATTTTTTTCAAGCAAAAATTATTTTCCAAACTAAATGTAAATTTACTACTTGGATCTACCTTTTTTTTGTTTTTTAAAAATGTAAGGTCAAACTAAATATTTAGCAAGTATTGACTACTAAAGATTAATAAATAACAAACATGTAGAAGTTGTTTCCTTATTGATTTGTTTGTGTAAGTAAATTAACTACTTCAATCTAGGTACCAATACATTTTTAGGTTTTACCCGTTTTTCACATCAACAATTAATGAACAATTACCTTCCGATATGACAAACGAATAAAACCTTTCTTGGACTTAATCAGAAGCCACAGCGTTTAGTCCAGTTCCAGTGCCCTAATAAATATTTTAACTGATATATCAAATTAATATACAATAAAGTTTTTATGACTGAATGTCATAATTGCACAACAAAATATATGTCACTAGTTCAATAAACTAACAATGAGTTACGGAACAATTATTTTTGTCAAAAAAGGAGTGCTGGAAAATACATTATGCAATTGTTTACAAAAAATAAACATCCATATTTTGCTTTAGACAATTGTTTTTGTAGATAATCAGAGGAAAATCTTGATCCTTGCAAAATTCAGGATTCATTTCAGAAACAAAAGTTATTGAAGTTGAAATTTCTAAAAAAAAAAAACTCCAAATTTCGAGTTTTAACTCAACATTTCGTCGTAATTCCACAAACGTCAACATTTTTAAAAAGTTTAAACTAGATTTGCATTAAAAATGTTCGAGAAAAAATTAAATAAATATTTAAAATGTAAACTAGGAATTTTAAAAAGTTTCGATAAAATACATGAAAATTATTTAAAAAATACACTCTAAGTTTTTAGAAAAAGTCGAAATTTTTACTTTAGTGGGGACTACATAAAAAATAATAAAGAATGAACTCGGCACATTGCTAACTTTTTTATTATTAAAGATACAACTTCGATTAAATGAACAAAGTTGTGTATTTTTTAACACTGATACCAAACATATTGACAAATTTCTGAAACATTTTTTTTTGAATTCTGACACTCGATTAATGTGAGATTGAAAAACTTAAAACCAAATTTATTTTAAGATTGAAACTGCATCCCCAGAATATTGAGAAAAAAATCAAGGTCCCCCAAACAAAACCTTAAGTTGTATTATCAAATATTTTCTCGAAATATCCCGTTCGCAGTAGAAAAAAGTACAATTTAAGTGTGGATTTAAATTTAAGAAAAAACAGTCACGGGAAAAAAATTGAAAATTGAGAAACTTGAATTTAAACTCTGCATTTCGTTGAAATTGACAGGTTGCTGTCGAGTTTCCAAAAAAAGTTATAGTTTTTATAAAAAGTTAAAATTTTTAGTCGTAATTTTCAAAAATAAAGTGGAAATTTCTGGAAAATAAACAAATTTTCTAAATAAAATTAGACAACTTGTGTTTAAGCGTTTTGAAATCGCAATTTCTAAAAATATATATTTTGAAGTTATGATAATATAAATTCGGTAAAATAATAGAAATTACAACTTATGATTGAAATTTTAAGAAGAAAACTGAAGAGTTAAAGAAGCGTAAAATATCCATTTTTTATTTGTGCTTTTCAATTTCTTGTCCGTCCGTGGCTCTGTCCATTCAAAATGGACCATGGAAGTTTTACTGTATTGATTGATTTTTATTGTCAAGCACATCTACTTAACACTTTGAATATCTATTTCTAAGATGATGGATTTTATTTTAGCAGAAAATTATATTTTTTCTGTTGAATAATTTTTAATTCGATTAATTAAACATTTTGATTTTAAATAGTTTTAGGGCAATCTAGTTTTAATAAGGTGAGTCGAATTAATTATGAAATTGCAATGTTTTTATTACATTTTTTTGTCAATTTATTTTTCTATAAAAATTGCAACATTATTGTCCACTTCTACGCAGCATATTTTAAACCGTTAAAATTTAATTTTCCCCTGTCGGAGAGTTTAATTATCTAAATCAGGAAGTGTAACAATATAATAGACTTAATATACTAATCAGAATAACAAACATCTTTAGTCTGAATGATTATAAAATTTTATAAAGGTCAATGAACTAATATGAAATACGTATTTCAACTTAATTGTCTGTTAATACCTTTTAGGTAAGGAAGTTATTTAACTAATTTAAACTGTCTTTTTAATTTTCTTAACCTTTCACTTTGGCAAAATACTACGAATAGAATACCTAAGAGCAATGCGCTATAAAGTAAACTGAAAGATTGTTGCCTAAACTAATTTAGAAATTTGAAATCAGTTGAAATAGATATTTTTTTATCCTGAGTTTATACTTTCAATTTTTATTTTTTCGATATTAAAGTTAAAATTTTTAACTTAAAACTCGACATTTATAAAAACAAATTAAAATTTTAACAAGAGAATTCGAGGAAAAACCAAAAATAAAATGCCACTTTCGAGATTCAATTTAAAATGTTGAGAGTGTTTTTAATAAGTAATTTTTTGTAGTTTTAACTTTATTTAGAAGTCGAAATTTCGCAAAATTCTTGAAATTTATTTTAAGGATTTATTCTCAACACGTCCATCTTAATCTAGAATTTCTGACTTTTACTTGTATATTCGACTTTTTTTTAGAAATGTGCCTAATCAAAAGCCAAAATTTTTAGAACAACTTGAAATTTATTATAAAAAGTTGGAATTTTTTGAATTTAAAAAATTAAAAGTTCAAACTCAACATTTTTTGTAAACTGATACCTGAAAATTTTTCCCTAATAAATTTAGTTTTTTTTAGTTGTAATTGGAAATTTAGACTTTCTTTATTACTTTTTCTTTTAAAATTTTGACTCAAAATAAAAGAAATAAAAATTTCAAAACTGAATTTAATAATTAAGAACAAAAACAAAATTTCGAGGAAGAATTTAGTTAAAAATAAAATTTTATTCAAAACTTAAAAAAGGGAAAATGTATGCATTGATATTTCTCCTATTTATCTATGAATTTAAAATACCCTCCAATCTAGTTACTGGATGGGATAGTGTATATTTTTTGAACAAAACTAGTAAAATATTCCTAAAATTAACAGATTTCGAGGTAATTGGTTTCTCTACAGTTAGTGGGATGTAAAACATGTAATCTGAATTATAAGTAAATAGTAAATAAATTAAATGAAAGCAGTTAGATACTATTCAAAAAAACGTAATACCTTTGAAACAATAAACAATACTAAAGGATAAAAAATTTATAACAACTCCCTTATTATGCTTTCGGTCAGAAATTCTTATATAACAAACTCTAATTATTTTCTTTGATAGAATATGTCAGTGGAATTTAACCAAAGCAAATTGTTAACACACACAAAAAAAATGATTTAAAGAATATAAATTAAATAGTATTCACACTTTTATAAAACCATTTGTAACAATTTTTTGAATGATGACAGGACAATTTTAAAAAAGTTCAAAGAGAAATTTTTATAGGTTGATATGTATCATAATCGGATCGATTTAAAAAACTACATATTCATTCTAAAGGAGTAGGCTTTAATACTAATGGTTTTTGGCACCTTTTTCCTCCATCTTATTCTTGCTGTGTTTGTGTTTACGAGTAATTTACTTTGGCAACAACTAGAATTTGCTTAATAGTTTGAAAATCAGTCCAACTGAAAGTTTGTGCCAAAGAATTAATTACTTTATGGAAACAAATACTTTCAGATTATCTATTAAGGTCAAAAACTTGATCATACCGTTTCTCTCAATAAATTAGCTAGAGGTCCAATGTGATTTTCTGATTAAAAAGTGGAGAATTCAGTGAATAACTTTTCATATTTTAAATATTGCGATTAATTCTTAGCAGTATGTCTATTATTTTGATTTTTTTAATTTTTAAGGCCACATAACCGACAGCCATAAAGAACATTGATTTTAATTATAAATATATTCAATGACATAACTGTTTATTGTTTATAAATTATTGTAATTATTGTATCTAGGGGGATCCACATCAATAAAAAATTGTATTGTGCACTGTATTTGACACAAATAATTAGATTATGTCCGCATTTTTCGCCCTATAATCATATATTTAATACTTCTATATTGCCATCTCCCCGGTTTACCTAGGTCCACACCTCTTTCCTTCTACTCGGTTTCTCTACGGGACCGATTAACAAAGCGCAAGTGTAAGAAAATTGTCTGACGCTTGCACCAAACTCACCAGTCCGGGGGCTCTATCCTAGTCGGATGAAGACAGATTTTGCTTACCGAAAGAATAGGGGGCTGGCAATATAGAAGTATTAAATATATGCCTATAATCAAAGTTTTTTGCAATGCATTTGAAGAGTTCACAACACATGCAACGGATTCGGTGGTAGAATACACAAAATAACTATTTACGGCACAAATAATTGATATTGCGGATTTTTTTTTTCATTTCAAATTACAACGCACAATACAAATTTTTGTTAATGTGGATAAGACACAGATTCATACAAAGCTTAAATCGTTAAATATACGTAGAACACTTAGTTATGGACTATAAACGGTACGTCTTATTTGGGACAAAAAAAATAAGAAACCCTCGTCGTATGATAAAAGTGATTACCAACAATGTTGCAGTCAAAGACATTTTCTTGTTCTGGTTTGAACTGTTGCCGATTTATTCGAATAAAACCATTGGGAACATTTTGAAATATAGGGGCGAATCGTACCCTTCGATCTTCCAAACAACTCGCCAAAATATCTTTTAATAGTTTCCCAAAATGTGGCTGAGTCGTAGCATTTGCCAGTTTAAATAACAATGACTGGACCAGATTTCCGCGTTTTACAGTACAGTGTACAGTAATTGACAGTTTGGGAAAATTAAAAAGTTAAAGACATAACTTTTACATACAGACTGTAATCGACATCTCGAAATTAAAAGCAAAATTTAAAAATTAAAATTTAGGAAAATGGGTAATATTTTGAAATGAGAATGTAGATGGAGTTGAAATTCATGATCAAAATTAAATTTTTAGAAAATTTGAATGTTTAAGATGAAAATCCAAATATCTTAGTAAATTTTGAAATAAAAGATAATTCAAGAAGGTTTTTTTTCCATAAATTTGAATTTGTTTCGATAATTTCTACTATTTTCTCGAAATTGAAAGGTTAAATTATCAGTTTTCTTAAATTTTCAACCAATTTTAACCTAATTTTCAACTTTAAACACAAACTTTCAATTTCTTTTCTGACATTCTGAAGTTTCAAGTATAAAGTTAACAGTTAATTAAATTAGAACGTTTAAATTAAACTCATCGTCATCGTTATTTGATAAAAAAAGACAACACTTCGGAAAAATGTTCAAAAAGAGCTTCAACATTTTTTTTAAAATATTTAAAATCTTGACATGAAATTAATTTTCAGAGACTTCTTTATAAAAAGTATTTAAACCATTCATTCATATTTAAATTTCGCAAAAAAATCACATTTGATCACATTTTATTTTAAAAATTTTTTAAAATTATCTTTTTAAATTTTTCAGGTATTATTTATTGTAAAATGGAATGGTAAACTACCCACTTTAAAATATAAATTAAATATCTGTTACTTCAAAAAGTTGAAATGTTTAACTGTCTTTAAACATTCTGCATTATTAATCTTGTAATTACTACATAAATATCAAATATTATTCCGTTATTAAGCTTTACTACCGATAATTTTACTTATGTACAACTTACATTTGTTGTCCTTTAGATTTTGTTATTGTTTCAGTTCCCCCTGAAAGAGAAGTCATTAACAAAGAAAGACAATCAGGTGCCTATAGATTGTCAGCTTACTACATGGCAAAAATGATTGGAGAATTACCTCTCACAATCACGTTACCAGCTGTGTATCACCTTATATCTTATCCTATGTTAGGTATGTAGTTCTTGCCATTCTAAATTTAAAATTATGTTATCTATGTTATCTACCTGTTGCAGGATTTCATTCGCCCGTCGTATTTCTCACCCTCTTGGGATTTTTATTACTGAACACAGTAGTGGCCCAAAGTGTCGGATTTTTTATAGGAGCATGCTGCATGGACATGCAAGTTAGTATAACGATCAGCGCCCTCTATACATTGGCCACACAACTATTTGGAGGTTACCTAGCAACAAATATACCATCGTGGTTAACGTGGATGCGATACTTGTCCATGGTTCATTATGCTTATCAAAACATGCAAATTGTGGAATTCAGCGAAGGTCTGCCAGTACTGTAAGTTCATCGTGTATCACTGTATAGTTGCAATTGCATTATATATTTTCGTTTAGATGTGCCCGACAATCCAAGTTTACAGTCTGCAGTCATTCAGACCACATACCGGTGTCGGCCATTTTAGAGGCTCAAGGTGCCCATCTTCCACTGTGGATAAACACATTGGTTCTCCTCGCCTTCCTTGTCGTCTTTCGCACATTAGGTTATGTTGTGTTACGCTATTTTAAAACTCCAAAGTGACCGTCTACGTTCTTGTATATAATAAAAATTGTGATAATGATATAGATATTAAAACGTTCGCAAGTCTTCGGTTGCCAAAGCCTTATCACACTCGTTTTTAATACTTTGGTTCCGCTAAAGTGTCCTTTGGCTCCATTTTTAATACAATGCAGATGCGGCTTTGGCAAAAGTGACTGATTGAAAGCAAATAAATCAAATTAATTTTTTTTACGACAAACATTGTTTATTTTTTATTTATAGACAGTGGCGACTGCGGTAAAATCATTTTTTTTTACGAACAGGCTGTGTTTAATGTAACTGATTGTGTTACTTTTTATTGTTTAATTACTATAAGGTTTAATATTCGTAATGATTATTCATTCCAACTTGTACGCCGTGAAGAATTTTTGGGGTATTGTGCGAAACAATTTCTTCTCGTTTATTTAAGTCAGCAACCCAAAAATATCAAAAAGACGCGCCATCTGTTGGAACATACGAAATTTGAATCGTTTCGTCCTATAAGACTTAAACAGTGATATTTATTAATATTCGTAATCGTGATAACCGGTAGTTTTATATGAATTTTATTAAAAAAAAATCACCAAAAAAATTCTTCATTCTGTATGCAGGTTATTATCTTATTTGTTTTCTTGGATATAATAACTAAAGTGTTGAAATTGTACAGTGCCTTGGTTTTTGATGCAATGTGCCAAGTTACTGGGAGAAAAAGAGCAACCAGCTACAGGTTACTGCCAGATTTGTTAACCAATACGGTATTATTGTATTTGTAAGGTGTATTGAGAAAATGTCAGCTAATGGGATGCTTAACAAATACTGAACAACTATCACTGAAACGTTATCTTTTTTTTTAGGTCTCATTTCTCTGTTTCCCCTAAAATTTAATAATGGTATTGAACAAATCAAATGACAATGTTTAAGTAATAAAGATCAGCTTAGTGCCTAATAGACCCTGCTAAGCATCCTTTGCAGAATAATTACTGTAATACTTTCCAGTGACATTTTATATGAAGTATTTTAGAATTTTTATAACTTTTTAAATGTTATTCACATGTTGCTATATTCAGGAATAGAATATTTTATAAAATTATTCCAAATTTATGAACGGCCAATTGTTTATTCTCAAATGCTAATAATAATAATAATAACAATGTGGTGCTATACAAAAGTCAAAAGTTTAAAACTTGTTAAGGAAATTTATGAAATTTTTTCGAGTTTTGACATTTTTTAGTTTGTTGTGCTGTTACTTTTCTTCCCCATGAAGTAAACCCAGAAACAATCTTGCGCAAAGTTTAAATTCATTTGTTTTACATTTACTTGAAACTAAACATCTGCAAAGGGTAAATTTAACTAAACTAGACCATGGCAAAATATCTTTAAAGTGAACCTTTAGCGAAAAAATTAAAATGATTACCCAAACATTTAATGGTTTCAAATATCTATCTTTAATTTATCATTTCTTAAAAAAATAATTTTTTTTTGATCAATGAAAATTGCAGATTTCTGAAAAAAAATATATATCAAAAATTGACTAAAATTATAATATTCAAAAAGATCTTTTAATTCAATAACATCTGATCAAGAAATAAGTTAAATTCTACAAAGAATGCTATGATATATTAAAATTAAATATTTAATAAAAAGAGTAGTTTCTCATACCAAACAAAGGCTTATTGGAACCCAGTATTTTAATGGAAACATTAACTTAAAAAATATTGCAAGAACTCTTTGTCCTACTTCATTCAGTTCATAAAATCATCTGTTCTGTAGTGTAACCAAAACAGTATTATTAAAAAATGTTCATTTTAAATTTTAGCAGAAAACATTTTTAACAAGGAAAATATATACATTGTTATGGTTATGATCGATGTTTATGATACTTTTTGAGATAACATTAGTTATGAGAATATTTCGATAAAGTTTTTTCTTTGGCCAACAAATATTTTTTACTTTTACATTTTGTACTTTTATTATTAATAAATTGTGTAACGATTTGGGAAAATAGAATTAATTAAAGTTTTAATAAAATGTCGATTAACAGATAAAAGCACAAGAAATTTTCACAAGTTATCAACTTTGCGTATAATTGTTGGGCGAAAACGTGGCAATAAAATATTTTGTACATTTTCTTGGAGATATTTTGAATAAAACACTTTTAGCAAAGTGTTACATCTTTGAGATTTAAACTTATTTTTGCACACTTCATGGGTTACCACTTAAATTATTACAAATCTAAGATTTACGACATAGACTCTACTATATCTAATATAGTGAAATCAGTTATTTTATTTTAAATTTTTCAAACCTTCAAGGACTGCAATTTTTTTAACTTTAAATTAAAAATTTCTATATCTGTCTATAAATTTCTAAACTATTAACATTAACTGGGTAAATTTAAGCCATTTTTCATATATGTGGTAATAAAATTGTACTTAATCAGCACATACAGATTTGATTGGAACATATTTTGAAGTATATTTTTGGCAATCTCATGGGAAAGTAATTCAACTGAAGCATCACAGTCTTTATTATTATTTCTATGGATTTAGACAATAACGCAAGGTTTAAAAATAAGACTGCCTATGTAAGTATAATATTTCATAAATTTCCGAATACTCATAAATAATTGTATATTTTACTATATTGTGTAGGTTAAGCATCACTACCATTTGGTATCAATTATGTTATAGTATAAGTTTTGTTTATTTTTTAGTTAAATAGCAAGACATTACCTATGTATGATTACCAACTAATGTCTAAAATGTAGTCAAAGATTTTCCTGATAACACTAAATAACGGTCATTTATTGTTACTGTTTTTATTTTGTACAGATATAATATATATTTATGTAACATAAGTGACCTTTATTTAGATATACATATAGGACATGTAATATAACCATATAAATATCTGTTTTGCCTTTTATTTAAGCTCTGTATATAGTTTATGACTGGACCAAATATTTCAAATAAATACTATCAAGTATGTACATGTACTCTTTCTAAAACCAATATGACATTGTTATTAAAGAATGTGGCTTTTTGACACAGAAACACCAACATGATTTTAATCTGACTAAACTATGAGAGTATTTTATACTCAATAAGCTACATTACGTTGTTACCAAATTGATCACTTTAAAAAAAACACTTGAGCATCATGTTATTCCCAAATAAATACAAAGAATTTTACGAGATTATGCTTCATATGTAACACTTTTTTGTGAATTCCAGTGTTGTTTCTTGTCAAGTATATAAAATATTTTTGGCGTTAAATAAAAAGATCCATTTAACAGTTTACTATATACAGGTTAGATTATTAAAAATTTTATTCTAAAGCGACTGTTGACAGGAAATTTTTCTGAACTGAAATTTCTACATGAATAAAGACCAATTTGTAACAATTAGCTGCCGTATTTGTTAAAATGTTTATCTTTTCGCATTTTGTATTCACGATATCAAATATTATTCATATCATAATAATGATGCTATAATACGTATTTATGTTTAGAATAATATTGTCGATTTATACTTCCATGTAATTGTATAATTGTACAAAAATTAAATAATTTCTTTGTATCTATATATGTTATAGCTAGTCCTAGAAATTTCAAATTGCTAGGAACTATTTATACAAATCATTAAAGAGTTTATTAATAACTTTGATGTGGTTTGAATTTAAAATTCCTGTTAATAAAATATATCTCTCTTAGAACAAAATTGAATATTCTTTGGTGCTTCTATATATTTAACAGCATCAGTTTCTCACTCACAAGTCAAATCAATCCGTAATGAAGTAAAATAGCACTACAGAAGCATTGTTTATATATTCCCAAAAAATAGACTTTACTTGGTCATTCTCTTATGGAGAGTATTTCATTAGCTCAACAATAGTTGAACATTACGCCAGGCCAGGTATCTGGTTCCCTGAACCCAAGAAAGATTAAAAAACACAACACCTGCTGTAACGCGTTTATAAGTAGATAGCCAAGTAGTCGTCAACAGAAAAATACTGCACAGTATGACTATCGAACCGCGTTAGAGCAAATGTTCTGTTTTTAAATCATTCTTGGTTTCAGGGGAAAAGATTTGTTATCAATTTTTAGTATTTTATGAAGAATTGATGGTTAATGGCATATTTTTTTATTTTTAAAAGTGAATGACGAGAGATACTGTATCTCTCTGAAGATCATAGCTTGGCTATCGAAACTGGCTAGAATAACATTTGTTGTATTTTTTTAATCTTTCTTGGTTTCAGGGAACAAGATTTGTATATCAATTTTTGAAGATAACCAAGAACAAGTCTGTTCCACAAAAAAAAAATGATGAGTTAATAATCCAGAATCTTAATTGAAATTTTTAATATTATTAGCAATATTTTATATATGAAACATTTGATGTTATTTTTTTCCAATTCGATGTGAATTAACTTTCATTGGTCTACAATCTTTTGTCGGAATAGGATATAGGATCATATTTTAATTATCTTAGATGGGCTGGAAAGTTATAAAACGAAATAAACCAAAACTGTAGATTTACAGTTTTTGTGTTAAGCACTTTTTTTTCGCATTCATCTTTTATTTTACTTCAGCTCTACAGAGCCTTTTACTGTACGATTGGGTTGAAATCATTGGTAATAACTTCTTCTTGTGTCGCTAGCATCCATTATTAGCTTTATGCAATTTTTACTGTATTTTCAAATGAGAAATTCATAAAATCTTACCATATTTATTATAAATTTATTTGCTCCATATTAACAGTGAGAAAAGATTAAAATGAAATAGGCTACCGCAGACATTAAATAATTTATTTTGTCATTTTCATTTCCATAAAGTACAAAAATATTCGGTTCTACTGGACTGACAATTAAAGGATCTTCTAAATTGTTCATTATTGTATAATGTTGCTCGAACCCTAATTTCTGCTGGGGCGTGTACATCATTTACGAACAGATCTGTCTCTTCGCTAATTTCGCACCACATCTAAACAAAATGTATAATTTTAGTCAAACACGTGATTGCGTAGCACGTAATTTACCTGAGCAAAGGCAATAAAAAATAATTGTCTGCTATCAAGAATCGGTAAATTTGGCATCACTATAATATTAGGGTCAACTTTCAAATACGCTTTTAAGCTGAGTTCCACGCCAATATTGTCAGCTAAGTTTTCTCCTGTACCAAGAAGATTATCAATATCAAATTTTTTGTAGTACTCATCGTAGCAAGAGACTTTCGCATCGTACGCCACAACGTCTTCATTTGGCCACCATGTCACAAAATTTCCGTCCTTATCTAGTTGTCTACCTACATTATTTAATGGATTATTCCAAATAATTCAAAGATTTATTTACCTGTTACATCCAAAGAATGAGCAATTTCGTGACCGATCAAACTCCCCAAAGCACCGTAGTTTAAGATCCTGAAATGTTGTACGTTGTTGTTCGCATAATCAAGTAAACTAGCAGAAGAGTAGATTACATACCTTGGGCGATCATTTTCATAAAAATAAGAGTCAAGGATGCCTAAATTTATGTCTGAAAATTACATTGTCCAGCTTTATTAGAACCCACAAATAATACTTACAAATAGAGTTTTGTATAATGCTATAGAAGGCATTAACATCCAAACAGGAGGCAGGCCATCTAAAATTGGAAAATTGTTAAACTTTTTCATTTTTATAAATTTTTAGAGTAATACTTTATATCGGTGGCCCTACGGTTCCATACTAAAAAGTTTTGTTTCGCCAAATTAGATTTTATACTAATTACATTTTTAAAATGATTTTCAGTTATGTTTACCTAAAAATTTTATGAATACTCAACGTTATTTTTCTTTTACATATTCGATATAATTTCTGCATATACATTGGTCAACTGAAGGCGCAAATTATAATTACTGTTTTAATTTAATAAATCAAGAAAGAAATTATTTATCGTCATCCAAATAAATTAGAGCAAATATTTACTTCATGTTATTGCACAGCAACATTGCTATTTATTATTATTTATATGATCTTTCTGGGAGTTTATTTCTGAAGACAGCAGGATGTTGTCTGAATCCTACATGAAAATTACATGATGTCTGGCCTATTTAGACAGTGTGTTATGTGGTATTATACTCATAATCAGAGTAAATTCACAAATGCTAGACTTGCCAAGAGTTTTTTTCTAGTTAAAATCATAAATATTATTTAAAGTTAAAAATAAATAGAGCCTGTCCCCTCTATCTTTTCAACGGTTACTGAGATTGTAATAGACCAGTGAAAATAGGATTTTTTGGTGAAATAATTAGAAGAAAGCTGGAAATCCTGTTAATACCTTCATTTGATACTAAATATGAGTAATCTGACTTTTTATGTTTTGAGGAGATGAGTTTAACTTTCTAGCCCAAAAAAACCTCGAAATAGCACATTGTTCCATTTTCCACTGATAACTCTTAAAGGGCGCCTCTTACGGAAAACTAGTTATTAAACAGTTGTATAATATTAGCAATTGATATCCAGACATGGGCTTTTTAAACTCCTTGAATGAAATATGTACAATGTGACTATTCAAGCGTACACAGGTGTCCCCGTTTTAGGTGCCTTAAATGAAATAGGTGATAGAAAAAACAATTTTAAGCAAAAAGTTTTCTATGAAAATGTATCCGGAAACTCTTAATAACAAATATACAAGCCCAAGCAATACTGAACGGTATATAAACATATTTTAAAGTTAAAATAATCGCTAATTTAATTTAATAAACCTTTAATATACTAATCAATGTTGCTTGGGAGGTGTTGAAATTTTAATTAAAAAAAAGTTTTTACTTTTTCACGTTCAAGTTGCCTAAGATATTTAAACCAAATTTTTCACACATGATGTATAAATGAAGGAACATAAAATAAAACTAAGTTTCTATCCCAACCAGTGATGCAGTTACGAGTAAAACGCCGTACACCACTGGAGAAGTGAAATAAAATACCTGTTTTGGATAAAGTATTTAATTTTCAATAAAAGTTATTTCTTGACATTTTTCCGTATTTGCCACTGGTTGCGTCATGTCGTTGGTTTTGGAAAAAACATCACTCTCACTCGTACTTTCACTAGGGAAAGTCCCAAAAATTTAAATTCTGTCACAATAGTGACAAATATGAAAGAACGTTAAGAGTCAACTTTATCCAAAACTGTTAATTCATTTCATTTTATCCAGTGTCGTAGCATCTTAAACTTACCCCTCTTTGTGTGAGTTGGTGATTATTTAAAGACCAGCATACATTCATTGTATTCGAACAGTTCCTACGTAAAACATAAGGTAGTAAATGCCAAAAAAAAAGACAAGAAAAAACTTCTTCAGAATTAAACGCTTTATCCAAAAATTTTATTTTATTTTATTTTGTTTAGTGGCGTACTACTTTTTTTTCAAAACAATATCACATATTACTCGCAACTCCGCCACTGGTTGAAATAGAAACTTAATTTTGTCTTATTCTATGATTCTTTATCTACACACCATGTGTGCAAAATTTAGTTTAAATAACTCTGAAAACTTGAAAATGAAACAATAAAAAAAAATTTTTATTCAAATTTTAATACCTTGTATCTTTTTTGTTAAGAATTTCCGGATACATGTTCATAGGAAACTTAAAACGGGGACACCATGTATAAAGAATATAAATAACATTCAAATTGCTTTTCTAACCTAAAAACCGTTAGCATTGTAAATGTTTAATTTTGCGTCTAGAGAATACCAAAAGATTCGAATTGGATTGAGTTAGGTATAAATATCAGCATAAATTCAAAATGGCTACTCCATTAGATGTTCTCTAGTTTGCATTTCCTACCTGCGTCGAATCAATGCTCAGGGGCGTACCGAGTCTGATGCTTTTGGGGGGGTGAGTCAAGTTAAAAATGCCGACTCGATTAGAAAAATTTGCCGACTGTGAAATACAAATTGATTTTACCTATAAAAAACAAATCACATATAAACATGAATGTAAAATAATTTTGTTTGAAATTTCTTTTTATAGATAGATGGTTTACATGCAAAAATAACTACTTTGTTTCGTAGTATTTTTTATTGTTCCATATAAAAGATGATATATGATGATAAAAAATTGCAAACAAAGTCAAGTGATAATTCTTCGGTGTTTAAATTAAGACCAGGTTTCAACAATTTTTGAAACGTTAATTTCACAGTACATTGTGCACGAACATTTCCGCGCGCGTTAATTTGAATTTAATTTTTTTTGCCGACCAGCCGACTTTACAGAAGAATTTCTGAAATATGCCGACTTTGGTAAAAAATTCGACTCCGACGAAAATGCCGACTCGGCACGAAAGTTTAGGGGGGTGTCACACCCCCCAACACCCCCGCCTCGGTACGCCCTTGAAATGCTGCATAGTAAGCTTAATTTAAATGCAATTTAATTAATCTAGTTAAAAAATAATTTTCCTATTTTAACATTTTTTTCTTCCTTTTAAAAGTTCTAGGAAAGAAAAATATATTGATTAGTGTAGATATATATTTCTACCACGAAATCATCGATTTCTTGCCATTCATCGAGAAAGAACATCTAAATATAATCACTAACACGTAGACAGGCGAACAGTTTTTTTTATTTAGCCCCTTGGTTTAACCCCTAATAGTTGGAGAAGACACAGATCTGTTGGAGAAATAGTGGTACTATTCGCCCCCGAGTACCTAATTATTTTGTTTAAGGTGTACTTTTTCTCCCAATTCTCCCAACTTTAAGGAGCTTATTTTACACGTTTTAAAAGGATGTAAACCACATCGGCATGCTTTTGCCAAAGCATCAAGGGAAAGTTAAGTTCTTGATGTGGCTGAAAACAATATCATGTTTGAGGAGGTCACTGCAGAATAATTTTTTTTTAAGATACAGGCATTAATGTAGATGATGGGCTGATATCAATTAAAATATTCATCAAGCCTAACAAAAAATGGGAAAGCCTGTCTTCGTCAATTACTCTTAGCCAAAGGAGATTAATTGATAATGATGATGGTAGTGAATTGTTCTCTTTAAAATATCTCGTTTGAATTTGGTGGCAGAGAATACTAAATACCTATGTGCTGCTGTTTTAATTAAGGACAGTAAGGCAAGTGTGAATCCAAAAAAGTTTTAACTTACTTGGACAAATATTGGGCTGATACGAATGTTTTAACTACGTGAGCTCTAGTAGTGTCTTAATCTATAAACTCCCGCAAAAATGGAATTGCTTGCGATAGCCTCAAGAACTTAAATTTATCTTGGCGAAAAAATGCTGATAGAATATTGCATCCACTTAGAGCATGGATAATTAGGAATAAGATACTCTCCGTTCGAACTGCAGAGTACCTGAAACTTCTGGTAGGTGGAAAAACTAAGTACATTTTTGCCACTTAAAAAAAAACATTTTCATAAGGAGGTACTCGCGAGCCTAACACCATTATTTCACTAACGTATCTGCGTCTTACCCAAGTACGTATTAAGATGGTAGCAAGAAACGCCGACTTTCTATCTGTTAATGATTATGTTTTTGTATTCTTTCTGGATGGGAGAACTGGATGAATGCCACATTTGATTGGGCAATAGTGGATGTTCTATGGAATATCACATATTACATGTATTTTCAGAACGATGGTGTTCTTGCTTACATTAGTGGAGTTGTAATCTTAACAATCATTTGTCACAATGCTCATTTGACCGTGAGGGCTTTTAAAATTGGCCACCAAAATAAACAGAATCCCGTTGATTGCTGTCTTTGGGTATACAGCTTAAATAATTAATTTAGGAAACAAAACTGAACAGAAGTGAGACACCATCGGATTGTCAATTGTGTACCATCATAAGCGAAAATCGTCATGAACTTCCGCGATATGCCCGTGCAATTCACAACATCGACACGCACGGTAGTATTAATGAAAATTTAATAATTTAATTTAGTTTTGTATATGTATGATGCATAACTAATGTACCGGCTGGCCAACTAAAAAGGACGCCGGCTATCTCAGCAACGAAGCTCATATCACAGCTTTGGGAAAAAATTTCAGCATGAAAAGTGGCCCTAAAATATCGTTGGAAAATATTTTTGAGGTTCGCCAGGTGGCGTAATATGTAGGACTAAATAGAAAATTAGGATTTTCTCAAAATTTTGCTGAATTAAGGTATATCGAAAATACATGCATTGTAATCCTAGAATAATTTCGACTTATTTTTATTCTACACTTTTTGTTTTATTTCTAAAAATAAAGTGGTGAGGAGACGTCGAACATTATTTTTTTAATACCATTTACTTCAGTTAGCTTTAATGAAATTTAACAAATTTAGTTTCTATAGAAAGAGTGCTATTTAGTCTATCGACGGCACTTTTATATGTTTTTATTTTAAAATTATTGTCGCTGCTACAGCGTGTTATATAAAATTATTACAAATTTCTCCGTTTTTCTAAAAAAATATTAAATAGAATGATATGTCAATTGTTATATCTTAAAATAGAGAATTAAAAGCCCTAAATATCAGTAAAAACCGCAATTTGATATCTTTCCTAATCGAAGTTATTAGCAAACAAAGTTTAAGTTATGAATTATTGCATAGTTTGCCTACAAAATTGGTAAAGTAGCTCTTGAAAAAAGTTAACTGCAAAAATGAAATAAAGAAATGCAAATCTTTAAGGTTGAAATTATGTTTACTAACTGCTCTTCTAACTGAATTGGTATTTCCGCTTTTATATTCCTTCATAAAATTAAAAAGATTTATACAAATGAAGAAGCATTTGACATGTTAACCATTCATTTCGAATGCATGAAAATGCAATTGATGCGGCTAAATCTACGCGTGCAGCATCCCGAAAAACGTAATCAAAGTGAAAGAATTTTACTTCGACTGATACATAGGAAATGTACATGTTTCTGTGTTTAGAAGATAACGTAGAGGTCGCATCAAGCAAAATATTATAAATGTTTCAGAATATATGCAATTTAATCCTCCTCATTTAGGTACTAGAACAATAGCTATTGACTTGAGGATATGCTGAACCACCATTCAAAACGAGGCATACGTAGCAGGTGGATAGGACGTGGAGGTCAGTTTTCTTGGCCATCCACGTCCCCAGACCTGAGTTGCCTTGATTTTTATTTGTCAGGCGAATAAAAGACCTTGTTTTTGTTACCAAGCGTATAAAAGAAACGACATAATCGAAAGAATAAGAAACACTATTTAGAGTGGTAGAATGGTCAATGGCAGAAGTTGAAATAATTGCAGTGTTGTTCATTCGTCAGAGGATTTACTGCATGAAAATGATGGACGGCAGTCAGTTTGAACATCTAGGGTTCCAATCAATGGATCATTGTAGGTATGTTAATTACTTATTGTTATATTATGTAAGACCAATTTTAAACATCCTGTGAGTTCGTATTCTAAATGGTAAACAATGTCATTAAGCTTTTACGTTACTGAAATTTTATTTGCCAATATCTCCGATTAAACAAAAGATATCGAGCTGCGATTTTCACTGATATCTAGGGTTCTCAATTCTATATTTTAAGATATCAAAATTGACATATCGTTCTATCTAATTTTTTTCAGAAAAACTGCGAAATTTATTACCATTTTATGTAAGGCGCTGTAGAGGGGACAATAATTTTAAAATAAAAACATATTAAAGTGCCTTCGATAGACTAAATAACACCCTTTCTATAGAGACTAAATTTGATTAAGGCTTACTAAAGTAAATGGTATTTTAAAAAAAATTGCTCTCGACGTCTCGCCACCTCTTTATTTTCAGAGATAGAACAAGTCGAAATTACTCTAGGATTACAATGCATATATTTTCGATATACTTTAATTAAACAAAATTTTGAGAAAATCCTAATTTTCCATTTAGTCCTACGTATTACGCTACCTAGCAGTAATTTTAGAACCTGAAAAATATTTTCCAGTGATTTTTTAGGGCCACGTTTCTCATTGAAATTTTTTTCTCAATGCTGTGGGATGATTCGTTGATGAGATATGGCCGGCGTCCTCTCTTAGTTCACACCCGGTACATATAATACAGAATAATCGTTGATGTGCGGCCATGTGTTGGTTTGTATTTTCCGTTCGGTTTTACCCCCCCCCCCGCGCCAGACACACACACACACATCCCCTATGAAATCCTCGAAAGTGTTATTTATTGTTGATTATAAAGTAGAATGAAGGAAAAATCACTTTTGTTCTTCTGAATTGTTAAAAGCTGTTTAGATATGTTGAGGATCGAAAAATGTCACCTTTGAGTAATAAAGTTCAACACTAGTATTATTGGTAACCCATTCCGGACAGCCGATGAAACTCTTTATGTTTTCTGCTTTTTCTATTGCCGATTGTCTCGTGTTATCACTTAACCATTTGCTTTGCTTAATCATGTCAACATATTCAGCTTTTATGTTTTTGATCATTTCCTCAACATTTTTCATCGTCTGTAGACTTAAATTGTCCTTAATATAATTTGAAGCCAGAGCATTACTAAAGTAATTTCTGACTTGATTTAAACATTCTTTCTGACGAGTCACATCTGCTTTATAACCATAAAGAACACGGTTAATCATAAAATTTAGATCTTTCATATACTGACTCACTTCCCTCGACACATCCTTAATCACACTCCATCTTAAATATGAAACTAAAATTTAAAAAGTTATATCTATTTCAATTAAATACTTAGAACTTACCCATTGTTTTAATATCTGATCTTTGAAGAAAAGCGATTAACTTGCTTAAATTTTCGGCATTTTCTAATATAATATCATAACCCAAATCAAAATTATGTGTTTCGTTTTTCTTAAAAAGCTGCAAAACTTTGAACATGTTACATTTAAATGTTCTAGAAAATTCCTCTAAAGTAATTCTCTTTGACTCAGATTTTCTCCGAAATTCAGCTAGCTTATATTCAAATTTAAATATTCTTTTCACGTCAGTCTTGATAGCTCCCCTATTAATCATCGGGTATAGATATTTTAAAGTCTTAAATATCCACTCCTTGTATGCTGCTATTTCTGTTGCATAATTTTTCGGGTTTGTTATTATATGTTGGGGTAAAATTGAATCTCCATGTCCCATCTAAAAAAGTCATAAATGTCAATAAGTGAAATAATTTATTGTGATTCAATTTATCAATCTTACGTTTACTTAAATTTTCCAAATTTCAGATTCGTAGTTCCAAACCTCAAATGAAAAACTATAGGATTTCGAATGATTTTATTTCCGTCTAACAGAAACTATCAATTTGAAATTTGGTACAACGATAGAAACTTGGTAAATCCATGTAAGTAGCATAATTTTGAAAATATTTATATTTTTCACCATGGCATTAGAAATGGAAATCAAAATTTAAAGTAAATGTTAACACATTCTGCAAGGTCTGCCATTAGTGCGTGGACCCAAGATAGCTCCTAAGCCTGAGAAGATATCAAAATGAAATTTTGTTCAGTGGTGTACAGTAGACTCCGGTGAAAGTTGCGCTCACCGTACTGGAATGACCGTTAAAGTTGCTACTCCCCGTTATACCTACCACTGTCAAAAAATATATACGTTTTATTGCTCATGTTCAGCAGATTCCAGTGCTTCTTCTCGTCGATAGGACAGGTAGCTTCGCGTAAAAGCACAAATTCCCCTCTTGTGTCGAAATTTTGTGTGCAAGTCGTAGTTAGGGCAAAGCAAATGGACTGTATTGATGGATGAGGAGACTTGGGTTTCTGTCAGAGACTGCACATGGGGTCTTTCATTTTAAAGGTGTTGATAAACCGAGTTTAGATTTGAGTTTAGACTCCGAATGTTACAGAATTGAATTTTGAACGAATTGTTTGAAAGAAACTTGGCCCGTGGCACATTAAAATTTTTCGTCGATTTTGGATTCCCTCGTACACCCTTCACCCGGACATCCCAACGGCAGGGTAATTTACGTCCGGAATTTTTTGCACGAATAGAATCCATCATCTTTGTTTTTAATAATTAGAAGAAAAATTTAGAGTAGATGAAAAAAGGAAATAAGGAAAAGGACAGGATGAGGAAAGAAGAATAGCAGGAACCGACTCACGTGTCAGAGACGGAAACATGATGTAAGCATCATTTTACCGCCTTCTAGTGATACGTGGGGTGGTACTACCTCGGACGAGTGAAAGTTCCAGACTACCACCTACTGCTACTACTCTAAAAAATACCTGTTCCCAAACGTTATTTGTCTTATTAATATTGTAACGAAATGTAAATTATAGAATTTAGTACGTAATAAAATTTTCTAGAAAGATCTGATAAGGGAAAGCGGCCGCGATAATGAAGCAAACGGTAGATAAACGTTCCAGAAGTTTCGCCAAACGATAAGCCTTATCTGCTGGATTTTTCTAGAACCCGGAAGCGAAAACTATATAAGGCGGTCGCCTTTCCCTAGAGTC
Source organism: Dastarcus helophoroides (assembly GCA_028583605.1). NCBI lineage: Eukaryota > Metazoa > Arthropoda > Insecta > Coleoptera > Bothrideridae > Dastarcus > Dastarcus helophoroides. Next base: position 22,886,728 of record CM053328.1, on the reverse strand, counting down.
AGTAAGGCAGTCAGTCAGTGTAGTTAATTAGTGAGTTAGTAATTAGAATTCAATAAGTGAGTTAATTATTCAGTTGTAGTGTTCCGAGTTTAGTTTGGAAATAAAATGTGTACATTCAACAAGTGTTAATAATTATTCGAACCAATAACGCGCAACAATATAGTCTTAATATAGAAAATTTGATTCCTACGATGAAACACGGTGGAGGTTCTGTTTATGTTTGGAGTTGTATGAGTAATAAAGGGGTGGGAGAACTTGCATTTATTGATGGAATTATGGACCCTAAACAACCCTAAATAATAAATTATCATCCTAAATTAGAAGCTTCTTTCAACTGCAGCAGCAATGGGTTTTAATAATGATCGGATATTTTTACAAGATAATGATCCAAAGCAAACACCACGGAATACTAAAAACTGGATATTTTTTAATGCGCCAAAATGTCTTCTACTGCCTCCTCAGATATTAATTTTACAGACCATATGCAGAATTATTTTAACAAAAAAATTCGAGAGCAATAAGTAAAAGAGCATCGAAAACAGCTTTTCGAGAAGAATGAGCCTCGATGCCCTCTTCTTACAGTTCTAAATTAGTTCTGTGCCAAGACGATTCCATTGCAGTATTAAAGCTAAAAGCAAATCAATGGAGTATTCATTGTTACTGTTTCTTATATTTATCTGTTAATTTTTGAAATGTACGAATACTTTTTGTGCAGACTTTTGGATAACTTTTGGGTAAATATTTTTTTTTCGCACTCAGAGTTTGTTTTTGTTTCTCTTTTTTGTCGTAAATAAAGTGCTAAGACTATAAAGTTATCGACTCAATTTTTTTTTTAAGAAATAGATATATTTAAACCGAAAAAATTCCTTCTTTTTATGTAAATGGCTAAGTGTACGAATACTTTTTACACTCACTGTATATATATCAACTCACAGCTCAAACTGCTGACTCTAGGAACTCGAAATTTTGCACAGAGGTATTTTTTGTAATGCAGGCGCAGACTAAGAGGGGATTTGGTACTGGGACTCAACATTAAATTCTAAACCATTTTTTTATAACTTTTTTTTGATAAGTTCAACGAGAAACAAAATATTGGAAAGAGAACCGAATTTGGGGGCTGTCACTGTCATAGATTGTTACTTAAATTTAGAATTTTTGCTTTGGAAGAAACCTTCGATTCAGGTATTCAATATTTAAATTTCAAAAATGAATCTAATGTATATTTTGAAAGGAATATTTATTTAATTTTTCTGTGGAAATCTAAATACTGGATCAGTATTTTAGTATTTTGCGAATATAAAATTGTTATTCAAATTATTTAAAATATGTTTTCATTTTTTTTAAACAACCGATTATGTCAAAATAATATCAGCTTTAGATTAAATGATTTACCTTTTAATTTCTTAAATTTGAAAAAAAATTTAGTATTTAAAAACATGAATATTTCTCAAATAATTTAGTCCCAAAATATTAATTGTATTTATAAAATTTAGGGTTCTCTCTAAAAAATGTGGTGTTTAAATTTGAAATGTTGACCTTTTTCTGGACATGTCGGTTAAAACTTGACTATTATTTCAAATTTAAACTTGAAAAGTTTAAAATTTCCAAAAATGTTTATTTTATAAATCCAGGGTTATGGAAACTTTGCATTTTTTACTAAACATTTCGACCTTTAGATATTCAACGTTTTTCTCTAAATATACAGTGCAAATTTAAATTAATTTTATAAATTAATGAGCTAATACATTCAAAAACTCTTTAGGAGTTAAAAATCGAAATTTTTAGAAAAAATAAAATTTGAAGATTAAACTTAAATTTTTGAGAGGTAAGGTCGAAATTGTGGTAGAAGTTTTAAGAATAGGTATATAGTCGAAGTTTTGAGAAAAAGTTTTTCAAGATTCTACTTTTCATTTAAAATCTTTAGAACAAAATACAAATTTCAAGTTTACAATTCAACTTCGTTCTCAAAATCGAACTAAATAGCAAAACTTTGAAAACAAAGATGCAATTCTAAAATATCTTGTTTTTTCAAGACTGAACTCAAAATTTTTACTGAAACTACTATTTTAAAAAAATAGAACTTTTAAAATTGGAGTGGGGGTTTGAAGATTATTAAAAATATTAATTGACATTTCGACGATAAATTTAATATTTTAAGCAAACACTAGAAATTGTATGAGAAATAATGATATTTTGAATTTGAAATCAAACTTCCCACTTTTCTTTTTGGAAATGTGGAATTTAAAGTCAAAATTTTAAGTTATAAGGTTTACAAGTTTCGATTTTAAAGTTTTTTTGTCCAGTCTTTGTTGTTAGAAACTTTCTTGACAAATCTACTTAAAATGGATTTATGTCAATTTTACAAACTACAATTTTAGGTATATTGTTTGTAACTCTGGCTAGCTGATTATAGTATATTGGTTTTCTGTTAATTTTTTACGTAGTACTTACTACTACTACTACACTAGTTTTATTGTGCTTATATGAATTAATTTTATAAATAAGAAAGTGTGTTGTGTTGTATATATCATCTGCCGTGCTATCTTATGCCAATCTTCCTATTCAGAAATATTTTTGCTTGAAATGGACATGTTTTTTTTTGGCTGAGCAGCTAGCTGAAATAAAATAAAGTTTGTGCTATTATGAGTTCATATGTAAAACAAAACAAATCGAACTCTTTTAATTTAACAAACCATGAAATTGCATAAACTGTTTGTAACTTTGGATAGTTAATTACATAAAGTTTTATTTCTGTTACCTTTTTTCTTAAATAGTATTTTAGACCGTTTTTTTTATACGTAAAATTAAGGAACATATTTTAGCTAACTATTTACTGACCAATGCACAACCTAAATCTCTAGATTTAGAAACCTAAATTTGGTTAGTAGATTCAATTAATGACTACGTCGGGAAATGGGCAATACCTAACATAGAAAGTGTTTTTTAGAAAACCAAACCTCGAGGAAGTAAAATGTCAAAATTTTTTAGAAAGACAGTTATTTAATTTCACGCGGACGAAGTCGCAGGTAGCAGTTAGTAGAATGTTAAATGGTTTTTATAAATTCAATGTATACTTACATAAAAAGCAAAATGCGTATTATTCTCGTAATCAATATCAAGCTTTAATTTAATTATCGGGTATATATTAAGCATCATCGTCGTTTTAAATATCATTTCCATCCAATAACAAGTTTTTCTTTTCTCATTTTCATGCTTGATATAGCTGCCATATAGCTCATTTATCATATTCCTTAAATCATTTAAATGCTTTTTTGTATTTATACAAGAATCGTAGAAAATTTTTGATTTCTCTACAGAAGCACTCCTGTCGGTATTACTGTTCAAAATTTTCTGTATTTTATCATTTATTCTATAGTATACCACATCCCAAGGACTCCACGTTAACTCTGAAGTAGGCTTCCTGTTTTCGTTGTGCCACTTCTGACAGGCGTAATTGTAAAAGTTTTCGCAAGGTGCTACAGTTTCATTTAGTAATGATTTTATTGTTGGACCTGAAATTGTAAGAGAATCACATTTTGTACATGAAGAAACTAGTATTAACATAAAAATAATAGATCATGTTTATACATCTTCTTTAACAGGTTAAATTGTGCATAAAACATTGAAAACATTGGTTTTATGCACGACAGACACACAATGAATTTCCAAAACCATTGATACAATTAACTTTTGATTATAAACTGAAGCCTACACACCAATTTCCACATTTCTAATTTCAAAAATTACGAACTGACACAAATTTTCATCCTATATTTAAGATCTTTGAGTGATTAATTATTAAAAGTTTTTTCTTAATATCCCAGTACTTACCTTTATACAGGGTGAGTCATTAGTAGTGTAAAACCCTGTAGCTTCTATAATTATTTTGATAACAAAAATCTTTTTAGTACAAGGGTACATTACCATCAGGCGTACGTATTAAAGCTATTGTTTACTATACAGGATAAATATATACACGATGGTACACTAAAGTTGCCTTTTTTTAAAGAAAATACCCTATATATTGTTACATATTTGAATGCTTTATAAAATTCCAATTAATACGATATTTAACATTAGGGGTCTGCGATTAATAGTTTTTGAGATATTTAGAAAAATCATATTTGAGTCTAATTTTGAAACTCGCTTGAAAGACCAGAAACAATCAAATTAATTTTTTTGTGCAAATAATTACAGTATATCCTTTTCTTGAAAATTAATGTAATTTTATTTAAATAGTATTTTATATTATACGGGGTGGTTAACAAACGCACATTTACATTTTTCTCAAAAAAATTCAAATAGCACACCCTGTATATTATTTTTTATTTTTAATAAGCATCAACTAAGTTTTGATTTAATGTTAGAATTTGTGGATCTAGCTTTTATAGTTTGAGAGTTCGCTGGCTTAGAATTATAAGGTTCTATGATACAAGGTAACAGTTTTGAGAGAATAGCCTTACAAGTTTTTAGTATTTGAAAATAATAGTAATTTAATTAAATTGATAATTTGTATATTTTTTCTGACTTATCACTAGATCAGTAGCCAGAAACAACTTGAAGTACATAATTTGTTTTTCTGAAAAATGAGACAAAAATAAAATAAAAAAACAAAGAACCTTTTAAACGTTTTAAAATTGGAGAAGTAATAGAAGCAGATACAAAACTTAAAGATTCATTGTTAACTAAAACTTTTGACACCACACAAAAAGGAAAACTAAGGTCTAATGCCTTTGAATAAAATAATATTTTGTGAAGGCACCTAATTCAGGTTCGCTTCTTGGATTTTTTTCTTGGTCTGCTTTTTGGTCATTGCCTTGGTCTGCTTCTTGGGGTTTGCCTTGATCCGCTTCTGGGAGCTTGTCATTTTGCCGCTCATTTTACCTTTTGAGTTAATTTTCGTGGTAGTTATTTTGGGAATAAAAGCTTTGAAGTATTCCTGATCAATGTTGGAAAAAAAAAGGAAAGGAAATTCTACTTTTACTTTGCTAGTTTTAGGATCGGAAAATACTAAATGATTTATTTCTTCAGCTGTTTTCTTGTTGGCCTTAATATTAACTATTTTAAAGTCTTTGTTGTCGTGTGATGCTTTGTAGCCGATGTTTAGAACTCCCTTTCTAATTTGTAGAAATGAAATCTTGGTAAAAGGAACTTCACTGTAATTGTAGCACCCTGCTAAAGACTGATAATCAAGGAAATCAGATCTGGATTATAATATACGGCTTTTTGCTTTTTACTTTTAGTAAAATTCTTACAAGAGAAATCGGCGTATGATATCCCACTTTACTTAAAATTCTTTCGATAACGTTGTGTACTGAATCAATTTCTTGAACACAAGAATGTCCTGAAGTTGATATTTCAATATTACCATTTCTAATTAACTTTGCTTTAAAGTGTGAACATTGCATAGCAAACAACAGAATTTCTTTTTTGTGAAACACAACTGTCGCTCCACAAAGTCAATTCTTTTATGTTGGGAAAAGGCTCAATTATTCGATTTAAAATCTTGATAAGGGCACTTGGAATATCATTACCCTTCCGGCCCACCATAGCCAAATAGCGCAATATACTTGCCCATTAAGAAAAAAATCTGCTGTCAAGTTACACAGTGACATTTTATTTTTATAATAAAATGAGGAAACCTCGGCCTTAGGGTATGATAAGACATTTTTGGGGTCAAATGTTCCCACAGCTTTGTTTTTATTTTTTCTGTCATTGTTCCTGTCTTACCTTGCCGCTTCTTTTTCTTTCACCTGCTTCAAATATTCTTCTTCATGTCTATCATTTCTTTCTTCAGCTGTCATTTAAAAAAATGTGGGATATTCTATTAAAAAAAGGCAGCTTTGGTGCACCAGCCTGTATATGTTCATCTTGTATAATAAAAAATAATTTTGGGATATGCGCCTTATGCTAATGTACCTTCGTGATAATTTTTTTTTGTTATCGAAGAATTTGTAGAAGCTACAGAGCTTTATCGTACTAATAACTCACCCTGTATAATATGTTTCTCGAAATTTCGTATTTTTTATATAGAATATGAAGATTGCTTGTCTGAGTTCTCAAAATTACGAATTTTAAAATGTATGCTTCAAATTTACAAATTTAGCCATTTTCCCAAGAATTTTGGTTATTTTTGTTTATTTAGGTTTCAATTGTAATATTTTATTGTCTATATTTACTACTAGTAATCTGAAAACTCTTTGTTCAATTCGGATTTATTTTTAATTCAAACCTGAATCTTTAAAGGTCAAATGTTTTTCTGAATTTCTTGAAAAGTTATTAATTCTAAATTTTTCGCTTAAAATTTTGATTTTGTCAATTTTGTTTTTTTATTAATTTTCATTTATATCTTTTCTTGATGACATAAAGAAATTATAGAAATTTCTAAAATATTGAATTTACGTTTTCCATTTTTCCTTTAAAAAATTTCATTTTTCCCCAAAATTTGCAAATGTTATCAGAATTACGAATTTAAATATAGGTTCAAATTTTAAAAGAAAAAAATGATTTAATTAATTCTAAATCAAAAGTTTGAGTACGAAATTTATTAATTCTCAAATTCGAGACTTTTTTGTAAAAATTATTTTAGTAAAATTCCAAAAATTTCGAAGCAAAATGTTAGCATTAAATATTAAATTTTAAACAAAACTCCAACTTTTAATTCGAAATAATCACTTTAATTTCAAAATTTTGACTTTTTGATTTTAAGTTCGAAGTTGGGATGTCGAAGATTGGAGGAAGATTTTTCTTTTAAACATTTCGAACTTTTCGAAAAACATTTTTGTAGAAATTCTAATTTTTTTTGACTTTAGCTCCGTATTTCGAATTTTCACCTGGAAATTTTAATTTCTAAAATAAAATTTTCATAGAAGGTAAACTTATCGTTTTATGCTCTAATATTAACAATTGAGCGGGATGGTAACGCGAAACTATAAGTTCCCCTATCCAAAATGGCACCTAAAAAAGTTTCCACTTGAAAAAATTAAAACTTCAAGTTTAAACATACCATTAAAAAAAATGGAAATTTGGAAAAAAATTTGAAACTAAGAGCTTTCTTTTCTGATGTTTTAAGAATAAAATTCAAAAATTCTTTGAAGCTGTTTTGATTATTTTCCATAAAATTCCTATTTTTTTTTAAACAACATTTTTTTAGAATTATCGGGACTCTAGGCTTCTTTTTTCAAATTTTGACCATAAAATTGAAATTATGAAAAATAAATTAGATAAAATATCTGAAATTTCAATGTTTGCCCGAACTGTCGACTTTACAATTTAGGATATTTAACTTCACTTTGGGCTCGACATTTTTTACCTCAAAATTTCCAGTTAAAGTAGAAATTTTGAATTTATTTTTAAAATTTTATACTCGTTTGTTAGAATTTCGACGTTGTCTCAAAATTTCGATTTTATCCAAAACATCGTGTTGCAAAGTCAAAATACAGAATGGACCATAAGTAATGGTACACAGAGCAAGAGTGGATTTTTCGTAGGGGAAAGTAGGCCACAACGGGGTAGCGGAGTAGAATTGAAAAGGGGGTATGGAGATAGGGAAATTATATTTTGACATTCAGTTAGCAAAGGCGCAAAGTTGTGGGTACATAAATCTGTGTTGCCTGATATCGTTGGCGAGAAAAACATGTACCTGGTGTAATTTTATTCAACTTTATAATATTTGTGTATAGAAAATTGAGGTAAGTTATGTAATTTATATAGTTCATGACAATTACTCTTATCCAGCACATTCGTTATGTCGTGTTAATGAATATTTAAGATATTTATGATGAAAGCGTTATGTCTAATCATTTTTTTGACAGTGACGTATACTGGGGCAGAATAGAATGGGGCGGAATGGGATATACCCCGTTCTGCCCCACATTTAAATTTGATATGTTAATTGTTAATGATTTTGTTACAGACGGTGCACCACTACGTTAAAAAAACTAACAGGCAAAGCTGGTTATCAGAAGACATGGAACGTGCAGTAGAAGTCGTCGTTGCTGGAGAAATGGGATATAGAAAAGCATCCGATACTTTTTCCGTGCAATCCTCTACTTTGGAAAGATATGTAAAGAAGAAACGGGAAAATCCTAGCTCAGAAATTGATAAGACACTAGGGAAATTTCAACCTATATTCAATGCTGAACAAGAATAAGAAATTGCGTCATACCTAATAGAGATGCAAAGACAATTATTTGGAGTGACTATGAAAGAATTTGGCAGGTTCAGTTTTCAACTAGCTGAAAAAAATCATTGTAAGCACAATTTCAACAATAAATTGGGAATGGCGGGAAAGGACTGAGCTGAAAATTTTCTTAAACGCCATCCTGAACTAAGTTTACGAAAACCAGAAGCAACTTCGGGAGCTCGGGCAATGGGATTTAACAAGGTAGCAGTCTTACAGTTCTTTAATTTGTTGACTTAAGTTATCGATAAACATAATTTGACAGCAAATAGAATTTATAACTGGGATGAGACAGGTATTACAGTTAATCCTAAGCAGTTGTCAAAAGATATTGCAAATAAAGGACAGAGACAAGTAGGTGCGTTGACATCAGCAGAAAGGGGCAACACCGTCACTGCTGAAATATGTTTTTCAGCTAGTGGAGTTAATGTGTCACCTATGTTAATATTTCCTCGTAAAAACCAACAAAAGGAATTCAAAGTGGGCTTACCTCCAGCAGGATGGGTTGAAGTTCACGATTCTGGTTTTAAAAATTTATTGAATTTTCTAACGCAAAAAAGGATAATCCTGTCCTTCTTATCTTAGATGGACATGCCTCCCATACAAACAAATCTGAAAATTATTGACCTAGCCGAAACAATGGTGTTATTATGATATGTTTTCCCCCGCATTGTTCTCATCGACTCCAGCCCCTAGATGTAGCGTTTATGAAATCATTAAGTCTTCATTATGAAGAAGAAGTAAAAAAGTGGTTGAGAACTAATCCAGGAAAAGTGGTTACCCTATTTAAAATCTCAAAATTGTTTGGACAAGTTTTTCTCAATTCTGCCAATATGAGAACTGCACTGAATGGATTCGAAAAAACGGGTATCTGGCCTGCTAACCCACGTGTTTTTTTCAGATACAGATTTTTTACCATCTATGACAACAGATATTGAATTAGCAACTACATCAACACCCGACAAAAATAAAATAAAAAAGGACAACAATCTAAACAGTGCACAAATGACGAAGAAAAATCCACATGTTGTTTCTAAAAACGTTGCCGTGCCTCTTGAAGACGTCACCCAAATCTACACAAATGCTCAAAGCACGTCTAATATTGAACCAAAATCTGGTTGTTCTTGGATGCATGATAGTCCAATAAGAAATACAGAAAATCCTAAAACATCTTTTACTTTTGTCTCCCCAGAAGACGTGATTCCATGGCCTAAAGTTCAATCAGGACAGAAAAGAACAACAAGGAAAAGAGGTAAAACAGCAATTTTGACAGCATCTCCACATAAAGCTGAATTAGAAATGGTCCCGAGAAGATTGAAAAATCAAAACATATGAAACTTGAAAGAAAGGCAAGAATCAAATTAAGAAGATTAAGGAAGATGACAACTAAAGCAAATGAGGAAAAATGCAAAAAGAAAAGGATAAAAACTAAAAATAAGGAAAAGAAACACGAACAAGATTCTGAGAAGGAGACAGAAGAGGACACCGCTTGTCTTTACTGCAATGAATTATATTCGAAGTCGAGTGAGGGTTGATGTTCATGTTATAGTTGTAAAAAATGGGCCCATATTTTATGTGCTGGTTTACATAGCGATGACGATGAATCCGCGTTAATTTGCGAATTTTGTACGCAGTAGTATTTGTAATTCCGACCTCAAATAAATGTATTCCGTTCTGCCCACTATGCGGGGCAGAACGGGAAAAAGACGGTGTTTTTTAAGTATTTTTTTGTTATACAATTAATTAATTTTTTATATACTTTTTGCCTTTATTGTGTTCTTAAATGTCTATATTAAAGTTTATTTGACCATTTTTTTAATTTTTTTAAATTTATCCAGATATATTACCAAATAGAATCGTACCCCATTCCGCCCCGCCTGCCCCTATAAAAATAATGTGATTTAGCTGAATTTACCTTATACTGTAAGTTGATATTAACCGAGAGACAGGATGTGAAAGTTGTAAAAATACCACATTTTTTCGTATAACTGTTGAATAAATGGTAATATAGGCACGACATTTGGCACAAAGGGGTTTCCTAAGTCGAGAAACTCTACTATAGTAACATATTACCAATAGCTGATAGGGGGCGACACTTGCGCTATCCTGCATGATTCTAAATCATCATAACTTTTTTGTGCATCCACGTATATTTATTTTATTGATTTATGTTCCCATATTTCTTATGTAAAAAAGGCATGCCTTCTGAAAGTTGATATGAGCAACCATTTCTAAGATATTTGCCTTTAAAATTTGAAGTGCCTTCGTTTTAAATTCCATAGATATTAGATTTTCGAAGAAGGATTGAAAAAATAGTAATAATAAGTCCGCTTTCAAAGTAACTTATGTCAAATATTATTTTGCTGATAATATTACTACCTAAATTTTGAAAATCTCGATAAGGAAAATGCAAAAAATTGAGACAACGGATTTTCTAACATAGAGATGTGAGATATGATCTCTCAGTCCACACAAGAAAATTTTAATGGATACGAATTCCAACAAGAGACAGCCAGATTTTTAATTGTTTACAATCCCTTTACATGACATAGGCCATTTCTCGCATATTTATTTTGGAACAAATATTCTGTTTTGGTATTTTATTTAAATTTGCTTTGGAAATTTAAAAAATATGTGTAATAATAATGTCAGTAGAGTAATATTTGATATAAACTACTTTAGAGTCAGTTTTTTTACTTTTATTTTGAAACCTACTACAAAAAATTTACATACATAACTTAAAATAAACGGACGGCAAACTTTGAAGACAATTATCTTGAAAACGGTTGCTTGCTCAGAAGGTATACTTTTTATATAAAAAATGTAGATAAATAAGAGTATTTAAAATAAGTGTACATGGAGCACAAAAAAGTTGTGATGTTTTAGAATAATAGAGAGTAGCGCCCCCTATGAGTTACTGTCAATCTGTTAACAAATTAGAATTTCTCGACCAAAGAAACCCCCCTATGCCAAATTTGTTGTCTATATTGATATGTGTTCATCAGTTATGTGGAAAAATGAATTTTTTTTTAAACTTTGGCAGTGTATGTCTCGGTTAATATCAACTTAGGCATAAGGTAAATGTAGCCAAATTGCATTATTTTTATACGAAAAATCCACTGTTTCTCTATGTAATATTACTTGTGGTCCATCCTGTATATAAATTCCTACTTTAAATTTGAACCAGAAAAAAGATCGAATTTTTTGAAAACAATTCAAAAAAATTCTATAATAAACTGGATATATTTTTTGAAATCTGGAATTTTTCTTCTCGAATTTTCGATTGTGGTCTATAAATTATAAATATCAAAATATTTCCATGTTTTCCTCAAAATTTGGAATTGGTAGTACACATGGGATCATTTATCGGTTTCGTCTTGGATATGTCAAACAGACAAGAATTAGACATGAAGGAAATGTTAGACATTTTAGTAATTGTGATGAATTCTAGCTGTAGTAATTGATGAAATCAAGCAGGGTGAATTGTCTCATTCAGTAGTTGATCGTTCCTTTAATCATATTTTGTGTTTATACCACAAATGAAAAACGCGGTTTAATATTTGAAAATTAAATTTGTTAGTGGCAGCAATATTAGCACTTCTTTTTCGTAAATGATAAATTAAAATATTTACTTTTGCATTCTAGAGCATAACGATAACTTCATAAGTAGTATTAACTGCAAATAATTCTTATGTGGGATGTGGTACACATCCTTGCGATTATCTTTGTTATGTCAATAAAATGCTAATTGGCTCATCATTATCCGGAAGTTGATAAAGATTAATTAGGTTAGTGAACTTTAAAAGCAAAGTTTATAAATCAGCTTAGCATTTTTGTATTATTATACCAAAAAACCTATGCGATATCTTCTTAAGAACATAGGTTCGATCTTTTCCTTATACAGAGTGATTGGGGAAGTGCCGTCCATATTCAAAGGAAGTGTAGGGGGACAAAATTAAACAAACAAAAAAGTAATAAACATATGATCAAATATCAACGATTACTGAGATATCGAAGGTATAGTACCTTACATACCGAGGTGGAAAGTATTTCATTTTTGTTGAGAGAAAAATGATTCATTTCTCGAGGCAAGAATGAAAATTTTCACCGAGGTTTGTATACTATTTTATTTACAACCATACCTTTTAAATGCAAGTGACGGTTTTTGTAACAAATATCTTCGCTTTTTGTTTAGAAATGCAAAATAAGATAACAAAAAATAAATGTTCGCAAGAAAGCATTAAAAATACATATTTCCTTTGACATCTCAGTAAACCTTGATATTTAACCATATGTTTATAACCCTTTTTTGATTACTTTTGTCCCCTCTGTACCCCCTTTGAAAATGGACGGTTCTTTCAGAATCAGCCTGTATAATAAGTATGTATAATGAGAAACTTCAGACGTATCTTTTAAAAAACATGTATATTTAAAAAAACCATTACTGAAATTCAGTTATTGTACCATTTACTATTCAGTCATGCTCTGCTATAACCAGTTTGCCTTTTTCTTTTAATTTGGATTTTAGACAAGGATGTGTTTAACGTAAAGTGGGTATGGTAATATCTTAGAAGTCCCTGAAAAATTCTATACAATTATGTCAACAAGTATGTTAACAAGAAAAATAATAAATAAAATTTTTTTGATCTCTTGTATCTATACTTAATTTTCGCATAATTATCTTCGTCATTGAGAGAAAATTAGTATATGGAATACGAGAAGTAGTATATTAAAATTTTTTCCCGAACTTTCTAAAAAAGTCGCCATTACGAAATAAAAAATCAAATTTCGAAAAAAAAGTTGAAAAAGGTAGGTTTGAAAAGCAATTAAAATCTGAGTTTGTTTTAAATTTTTTTAAGGAAAAAACTAAAAATGTAAACGTAAAATTTTAAGAAGAACATCAAAATTTTTAGAAAATGTTTTCATCTTATTTTTAAAAAGTGTATTTTTAGAAAAACAAAGGTCAAAATTTTCATTAAAAGTAAAAAATTTTAAGAAAAAATTAAAAATTACATGGTCAAAGTCAAGCACAGCCCATTTTCAGTTTATTTTGTGTAACAATCAATACCCCTTCTTTATAAAATTATTTTTTTAAATGAGTAATTGAAAGTAATAAAGATTATAAATATTAATTGAGAGGTATTTGTCATAGACTTATGTGCTGATTGCAGCAAAATAATTAAAAGAGGAAGGTTCCAAGCAAAAGATTTTTCAAACTAAAAATACTAATAGACCTAAACGTGATTTAAAACAGATCAACATTTTTACACAATTGTGGTAGTAACAAAAATTATTATTATGTTGTTAATTATTAATATACATTTTCAAAATACTTACCCTGCTGAAAACATTTCGTAGAGTTGCAAGACGTGTACCTGAATAAAAAAGGTAACCGACTGCAATAATACAAACTGAAGTAGACGGCGAAGAAATAGTAATATAAAATTAACTTTTGCATAGTGTATATGTATTGGTGAGAAAATACTACTACTTAACACTTTCCAGTGATAACTGCTTTATATATTTCAGGCGTAGGAGGGGTTTTTTATTACAATTAAACAACCAATTACTCATTTGATTCTAAATGTCCGGAAGATCAAAATCTAAAATTTTGCAGGAGGTAATTAAAATAAAAAACGCAAATAAAAAAATCGTATATATTATGTCTGTGAGCGATATTTCTACATAATCAATCAGTTACTAGTAAAATTAATATGATCCTGCCAATGTGCCATCATTTCATCGTCTTCTGTATGGACGGCATTCATTTTATCATACGATTCGTGGTAAATCTTTACATCCATAAAGTAACCGTTGGGCATGTGTTGGAAACAACTTTCCTTTACTAGACGATCGAAAGGATATCCAAGAGGATAGTTGTCGACGTGCGTCATACCAGCTCCCATTTTTGGATAATAGTATTTCTCAATGTCAACTTGTTGTTTGTGTTCATAAGGCACATATGGATAGATCATAACGTAAAGTTGATAAGTCTTACCACCTTTGGTACCTTTTGGCAACATATATCTATGAACAAAAAAGTATATTTTATTGCAGAAATACATAACACAAACATGTAGTTAAGGTCTATATATTCTCTTTCAAGGGATGATCCAATAACTTTGGAGGGTTAGGGTTAGATTTGTAAAGATCAAAGAGAAGACCCTGAAGGTAATATTACAAGGGACTTAGTAAAATGGCTTCAACCAAGATTCCATCTAGAGATCAGGCGTATCAAACAGCCACCTTAATTAAAGAATCTAGTGATGAACAAAATTCAAATCAAAAGGAAAATCGGTTTAAGGGACAAGTCGAAGGTGTAATACAGAGCCTAATGAGGAATGTCTTAATGAATGGGGCCAAATGAAAAGATCAAGTCAAAGAAAAAATATATAAATCATTTCTTTCATAAAAAAAGTTGTTTTCTTTTGTTGTTGGAAAATAATTAACCTTTTCACGTGAAATAAATTATCTTGAGTCAGAGATAGACAGATACATTTGCATTAGAATTAGTAGTCCGAATTTTATGGCATCATACTCCTTGGGCGTTACCCAACCAAATTTCCAACCAAAGTATGAAGAAACGCTTTAGAAAGGTCAGAATAGTATCAAGAAGTCGAGGGTTCTTCGCTTATGTATCTAAGATAGTTTGGGAATGCAAACTCTATACCTAAAGCAACCAACACTAGGTAACAGGTTAATTTTAATGTGAATACAAGTTATACGAACAGAAAATAATGAAATAACCGATCGCCTCGCGAAAAGCGAAATTACGTGCACCATTACATAGACTTGAACCATTCTTTAACATCGGCAAAGGCTATGTCACAACAGAATTGCTAAATTAAAAAAAGAAGCAAATGAATATCTTCTGAAAAAATAATCCAGTTAAAGGCAAGCGATAGTAGGATTTTTAGTTAATTATTCGTCAAAGAAGACAAACAGGCTTATCGATCTTCTCAAGGAATGACTTAATTCTTTTTGTCATTTATTCCCCTTAAAGTATTACCTTAAGAAAGTGGGCAAAATTGATGATTAATTCGATACGTTTGGGAACTATCGGACGAGATGGTGAAGCAGGCTGTATCTCACAGAAAAAACAGCGTATTCTAATTCAGAGTTATTCAGAAAATACTACTTTGATCGAATTGAAGAAAAGCATCTTGCTAGGCAAAGTACCTTCCATAAGTTCACAATCTAGAAATATGCAAAGAGTTGAAATATAACTATAATGTATGAATTTTGAATCATGTACTGAACATATACGATCGCTATAATTAATTACAACATTCCCTAATGCAATCTTTCTTTAGAATCAAATACAAACAACATAAAATAGGTGGTAATATATCAGTCGATATTTACCTTTGAGGATATCCATAGTAAGCCTCCTTACCATTCACAATGAACTCTTCTTGGCCATTATAAGCACTCATTACTTTTTTGTAAAGATCATAGTAGCTAGTGCGATCGGGAACATAATATTTACTGTCTTGTGAACTACGCTTTATTTCATTTGATCCAGATTTGAGGTCGTATACAAAGTGATCCCATAACACAAAGTTCATCCTGTTTTCGTTAATGTTTATTGTTCGACCGTAAGCATCGTATTTTGGACCAATGAACACTTTAACGGTAGCTTTTGTAGCAGCATTTGAGTCAACATGTATGTTATAATTAAACGTTTTATGATTAAGACGATATTGGTGCACACGAACATGCATGGGATCTGTTTGGTATTCTTCAGGAGTCACATACAGGCCGTTTGTTATATCAGCATAAAAGTGGTCAAAGTAAGTAACAAGAGGATCAATTTCAACTTTTGTTATTTTGACATTATCCCAATGCAAGTCGGTCTTATTATATGATGGCAGATGAGTCTTATATTTCTGGAATAAGAGAGTGACTCTCTTGAATAAAGCATAAAATGCTGGATCACGCAAAGATGTTGAATAATGTTCCAATGCAGAAGGTGCTAATTTATGACTGTCCAAAGGTTGCTTAGAATATCCTAATAGGTGGCGAGCAAAACTAATATATTCCCCATAATATTTCTTATGAGATGAATCCACATTTCCTTCAATAATGTTGGCAAGAACTTCAAAACCATATTTACCAAACAAGTCTATCTTCTGCATGTTTTTATCGAAAACGTAGCCAAAATCAATAGCATCTCTAATTCGTCTTTCATAATCTCTGACATTGAGATAACTGTAACCGTATCTACTATTCCAGCACCATTTCTGACCGTAGTTGCGGAAATATTCTTTTAAATTGGCAAAATGCGGTCTTTCTGGGAATTCCAATCCGTTTGGATATTGCAGCGATGGGTAATAACCAGTTTCGAAGGGTACATTCCAGTCAAGATATTCAATTTGGTCATAACCATTGGATAATCTCTCCAAATAATACCTGGCTAAAATCTGTTGGTGTATAAAATAGAAATTTTCACCACGACAGTCATTCTTTAGTTTGAATTCTTTTCCATCAATCCAGTATGGATAACGAATGTTGTAATAGAAATAGAACGAATTGATACCGACATCTTCAAGATAGTAAGACATTCCTTGCTCGGGGTTCAGATTCAAGTAGTGTCCCGAATAATTTGAATAAATAGTGAATTTTTTGTAGTTACCACTTTGATCCTTATATTGGCTTGTAGCGTAAGTTTGTTTATACTTGTTGGCCTTTTGCATAACCTCCGTGCTAAAGAAATAGTGTGGATATATTTCGTAAATTGGTGGCAATACAATTCCATATGTGTCATCTCTGTACACAACAGCTACGGAACAAGAATACAGGAACATTCCCTCATTCATGTTTTGTCGGGCCCATATGGCTGTTTTATAAAAAGTATCATAGTCCTGAGCGTAATAAAACAGTTTAAAAAGTGCCCTAGCTTCTTTCATGTGTTTATCGTTGAAAATGGAAAATATTTCTCCCCTTTTTAAGCAGCCCTGCTTCCAATAATACATAAATTCCTCGTATGCTTCAGGCTGCAATAATATTTAAACATTTCTTTGAACGTAATAATAAATGACTGTAGACTTGAACTCACCTTATACTTGCTAGCATATGTTTCGATTTTGAAATTGTTAGCAATATCGATGTATTCCTTATTGTATGATACATTATTAATGTATTTAAAGAGCTCCAAAATTTCCTTTTGTTTCAGGAGTAAATCTTTGTCGGCTACAATGAGAAATTTAATATGACAACCGATACGATCATTGAAATACTAATTTATTCGTTTTTGAAAGAATAGTAGATAATTAGAGGAGAAAATTGTAATCTAATTTGTCTTTAAGATTTCTTTATACTCAGATTATACTTGGAAGAACCAAAATAATATTTATTTTACTTTTTATGTATTTAGCTTAATCTGAAGAAAACATTTTATGTTTTGCTATTATACAGAACTAAATTATTTATTTTTGTGTTACTATTCAAACTGATTTTTATTTGTTAACAATGCAACTAAAATTATTTGTTATTAAAAATAAAAGAAAATACAGAAATTTTATGAAAAAAGTCCATTTAAATATATAGATATTTATATACTTATTTGCTTAGTTTTCGAAATAGAGGGATCAAAATTTTAATAAAAAAATTAATAACTATTTAAAATATTTTCTTTGATTTTTATAAAATATGGTGTAGCTGTTAACAGTAACGTTAGGCTTCTTTTATTATAATTAGATTTAAAACAACAAAAAAGTATGACACCAGGCCATTCAAAAACTGAGCACATAAGAACAATTGTTCATATTGAACTTTTTTGATATAATATAAAAAGGCCTTATTCCCTTACACGAAATAGTTATGAAAATTTTGGAAAAAAAATGATACGAACGGATGTAAATTATATACTAGCGTTTAGTTCAAATAAAAATGGGAAGAAAGTTCAAGTTGAAAATTTATGTTATACCTGCTTTGTTGCTTGCTAAAGCACCAATCACTAAGCCTAAAAATACTATCACTAGTTTCATTTTGATCATCTGCCACCAACGATCTATAACATTCTAATACAAATAATGTGCAGAACGTGTTCTTTTATACTAATATAACCGAGGAAACTTACCCTAAACTATTATCACTGACCTTTATTAACGCATCATTTTTATCCCATTATGTTTATCAGCAATTACAGCAGACACTACATTGAAAAATTATTTTATGAGTGCATTGATTTTGTTTCCGTTATTAAGGTTTATTCCAATTTTCAGATGTGCATTTTTACATATGTTGGAATTTATCGTCGTGATAATATGACATTTTCTGCACATTTCTTCGTTTAGATAAAAAAATATTGAGTATTATTTTCATCTTACACAGCAGGTGTGGCCAAACTTTCATATCTTAGGGACTACTTATTCTATAAAATATAGTCCGCGGGCGACTGTGAATATGAGCAAACAATTTGGGATTTAAGTGAAAGCAAATTGTTCAACTTTAACTTCACGGGCTACTTTCAAAACTTTTGCGATCGACTGGTCGAACGCGATCGACGTGTTGGCCACCCCTGTTGTAGAGCTAACCACCAATTCCATCAAATTTATTTATCCATTAATGTGAAAAATATGAATTTAGCTTAGTGAATTATATTTCCTACTTCTGAAAAAATAGAACAAAGAAACCCTTATTTTATTGCTACAGTAGAACTCAGCTAATCCGACTATGACAGTGATCCGACCAAAAAAGATCGGATCACTGAAGCATAAAAAATTAGAAGAAATTTTGAGTAAAAATATATTCTACGCATCACCTACATATGTACAGGGTGGCCAACTAAGAAAGGACGCCGGCTATATTTCAGCAACACTTTACAGCTTTGGGAAAAAAATTTCAATGAGAAAAGTGGCCCTGAAAAATCACTGGAAAATATGTTTGGAGTTTTAAAATGACCGCTAGGTGGCGCAATAGGTAAGACTGAATAGAAAATTAGGATTTTCTCGAAATTTTGCTTAACTAAGGTATATTGAAAATACATGGGTAAATTCAATTTGTTTTGTTTTACACTTTTTGTTCTGTCTTTAAAAATAAAGTGTTGGGAGAGGTCAAAAAAAATATTTTTTTGAATACATTTACTTCAGTTAGCCTTAAGGAAATTTAAGAAATTTAGTCTTTATAGAAAGAGTGCTATTTAGTCTATCGACGGCACTTTCACATGTTTTTATTTTAAAGTTATTGTTGCTGCTACAGTGCGTTATATAAAATGGTATCAATTTTCGCCATTTTTCTAAAAAATATTAAACATAATGATATGTCAATTTGGATACCCTAAAATAGAGAATTAAAAACCCTCAATATCAGTCTGTCTTTTTTTTACTTTTTTAAATATTAAATTGTTTGTTCGGTTAAGTTTTTTACATCATTCACTGTTATTACTATTAGATCACTGTAGATATGTTAATTACTTATTTTTATATTATGTAAGACAAATTCTAAACCTCCTCCGATTTCGTATTCTAAATGATAAACAACGTCATCAAGCTTTTACCTTACTGAAATTTTATTTGCCAATATTTCCGGTTAGACAAAAAGTATCGAGTTGCGGTTTTCACTGATATCTAGAGCTAGGGCTCTCTATTTTAGGATGTCAAAATTGACATATATTAATATATAATATATATATATTAATTTGTTTTTAGAAAAACGGCGAAATTTGTCACCATTTTATATAACGCGCTGTAGCAACGACAATAATTTTAAAATAAAAACATATGAAAGTACTTTCGATGGACTAAATTAAATAACACTCTTTCTATAGAGACTAAATTTGTTAAATTTTATTGAGGCTAACTGAAGTAAATGGTATTAAATTTTTTTTTCGATTTCTCCCCACCACTTTATTTTGAATGAAAGATAGAAGAAAGAGTGTAGAATAAAAACATACCAAAACTACTATAGCATTACAATGCATGAATTTTCGATATACCTTAATTAAGCAAAATTTCGAGAAAATCCTAATTTTCCTATTAGCTCCACATATTACGCCACCTAGCGGTCATTTTAGAACCTGAAAAATATTTTCCAGTGATTTTTCAGGGCCACTTTTCTTATTGAAATTTGTTTCTCAAAACTGTGGGATGGTTCGTTGCTGAGATATAGCCGGCGTCCTTTCTTAGTAGGCCACCCGGTACATAAACTTACTGTAGTTCATTTTATTTTATTTTCTATCCATATACAAGTTGGTTCTAAAAGTAGTACTATAAATTCAGGTGAGTATTCTAGAGCCCAAAATAAGAAGAAAAGTTTATACAGGGTCCGACATTAGTGCGTGCACGGAGAATACCTCCTAAGCCTGAAAAGACATCAAAATGAAATTGGGCCCAGTGGCGTAAATCTATAGGGAGGACATTTTAAAATTATTTTAATTTTATTGTACCAATCATATACAGAGTGTTGATATAAACTTACTTTGTTTAAATAGAACACCCTGTATATTTTTACATATTTGGATAGCCCTATAAAAATGCAGCTAAATAATGTAAGGTTTATGGGGATTTTAATCGGTCGTTTTCCTAATAGAGAAATATAAATCCGGAGATAGGACTCTGATGCAGTCATTTGCAAACACTCACAAGGAAAGTACCCGAGGTCTACCCCACCAATTTTTTTCATTTTGTGATATGTTACAGTACATAACAAAATATTGGACACGTATTTTTTTTTAGATGCTAACTCGGCGATTTAAGTGGTGAAACCACCCCTTAAAATTAACCCCAAAAAACAGTTTTTCTTTAATAACTCAAGAGTTAATTAAAATTTTTTGATGAAACAAACGCTTTGTTATTTCTTATAAAAAAGCGCTCCTAAAAACATATTGGTTTTGTTAAAAAGTTGCTACCCCTAATTTTTATTGGGGTGAGTTTCATTTTTTTTCTTATATATCAACTTTTGAAAAACTGAATTTTATCAAATTTAATAATTTTACTAAGAACACTAAAAAATAAAATTGACCTGTCTTGGGGTTTTGCAAAAAAAATCGTTGAAAGGGGTGATTTACCCCTTGAGTTAATTTTTTTCTGTACAGTGATATGGAAAGTAAAACACAACATATGTTTTCAATTTTATTTCTTTAATGATTATTTTGACATATATTTTGCATTTACAGTGAAATAACGTAACACCCCCATTTTTATGACCCTTGGAGAACCCCATGGATTTGTTCATTATTATATTGCGAATCAAAACATTTATTTTTTCACCTTTAACTTATTATATGTTGATATTTCATCAAAATAATGTATTAACAATTTTTTTTAGATGCCAAATTTGTGATTTAGGTGGTGAACTCCCCACCTCCTAAAGATAACCCCCAAAAACAGTTTTTCTTTAATATCTCAAAAATAAATTGGAATTTTTCGGTAAAACCATTGTTACGTTATTTCCCATAAGAATGTGCTTCTAAAAACGTATCAGTTATGCCAAAGGGTTGCAACCCCTAATTTGTATAGGGGTGGGTTTAATTTTTTTCTTTTATATCAACTTTTAAATCTTTACATTTAATGGAATTTGGCAATGTCATTAAGAAAATTAAAAAGTAAAATTGACTTGTCTCGGAATTTTACAAAAAAAGCATTAGAAAGGGTGATTTACCCCTAAGGTCATTTTTTTCTGTAGAATGATATGAATAATTAAACACAACATATGGTTTCAATTTTATTGCTATAATGCTTTTTCTGACATATTTTGCAGTGAAAGTGAAATAATATTAAACTTTTACCTTTATAAGGGTTGGTGATGGGATTGAGCATTACCAGATTGCGAGTTAAGCATTCATTTTTTCACCTTCTACTTATTTTATGCCAATATTTCATCAATATAATATGCCAACATTTAAGTTTTAATTTGAAAATACTTATTGTTTAGAGTCTCACCCCTAAAATTTCTATTTTCGCTTGAATGTAAAGAAATATTATTTACTGAAGAAAGTCTCGAAACATTACATTGTGCAGAAAAAATCTACATTTGCCGATCATTTCAGACAATGTAGCAGTATTATTAAGAAAATTAAAAACCAAAGTTGACCTCTTCCAGTTTTGGATTAAATACATAACGTGAAGTCCAAAAGTAACGCAAGTAAATTCATTATCTACGAAATTTGAGATTATCAAATGACACTTTTAAGGCATAATTATATTCCTCTCCCTTCAACCCTCCTGGAGTTACAGTTACCCCTTTAAAATTTTTAAATTAAACAAGGATGCGTGTGATACCTCATTTAAAATGGTTTTTAATTCTCTATTCAGCAGACTTGGGTTTTTTTGAATTTTACTAATATTCGTCAAGAAAATAAAATTTAAACATTTTTAAATATATTTAAAATCCATACAATCAAATATATTTTAACCTATGCATATGTGCCACAAATCTGTCACATTTGTCTTTTCTGATAGATTTTTTTGTCATAATTATTGATTTTTTTTCCTTTACGCAAGTGAAGAAATATCCAACAAGAAGAAAGAAGAAAAAAGAGTCTCTTTTGCACATATCTGGAAAAATGATACATTACAATAAAGTATATAAAAATGCAATAATAAGTTAGGCATAATTTAATAATGATTAACCATAGGATTTCCAAACCTCTTAAAATTAAAGTTTTATGTTATTTCACTTCTAATGCAAAATGTATATCACAATAAACGTTTCAACAATAATATTGAAAATATATGTTGCGATTAATTTTCTATATTACTGCAGATAAAAAGATTAACTCTTGGGGTAAATCACCCCTTCGGATAAGTTTTTTTACAAAACCGAAAGAGGTCAACTTTGGTTTTTAATTTTCTTAATAATATTGCTATATTGACTGAAATGATCGGTAATTATAGATTTTCTTCAGCACAATACAATGTTTCGAGACTTTGTTCAGTAAAGAACATTTCTATTCATTCAAGCGAAAATATAAATTTTGGGGGTGAGACCCTAAACAATAAGTATTTTCAAATTAAAACTCGATTGTTGACATATTATATTGTTGAAATATCGACATAAAATAAGTAGAAGGTGAAAAAATGAATGTTTTACCCCGCAATCTGATAATGATCAATCCCATCGCCAACCCTCATAAAGGTAAGAGTTTTATATTATTTCACTTTTAATGCAAATTATATTTTAGAAAAAGCGTTATAGCAATAAAATTGAAACCATATGTTGTGTTTAATTATTTATATCATTCTACAGAAAAAATGACTCTGGGGGTAAATCACCCTTTCCAATGTTTTTTTTTGTAAAATCTCGAAACAGGTCAATTTTATTTTTTAATTTTCTTAATGATATTGCCAAATGCCATAAAATTCAAGGATTTAAAAGTTGGTATAAAAGAAAAAAATTAAACCCACCCCTATTCAAATTAGGGGTTGCAATCCTTTGGCATAACTGATACGTTTTTTAGAAGCACATTCTTATGGGAAATAAAGTAACAATGGTTTTACCGAAAAAATCCAATTTATTCTTGAGATATTAAAGAAAAACTGTTTTTGGGGGTTATCTTTAGGGAGTGGGGAGTTCACCACCTAAATTACAAATTTAGCATCTAAAAAAATTGTTGATACATTATTTTGATAAAATATCAACATAAATAAATTAAAGGTGAGAAAATAAATGTTTTGATTCGCAATCTAATAAGGAACAAATCCATGGAGTTCTCCAAGCGTCATAAAAATAAGGGTGTTACGTTATTTCACTTTAAATGCAAAATATATGTCAAAATAATTATTATAGAAATAAAATTGAAAACATATGTTGTGTTTTACTTTCCATATCACTGTACAGAAAAAAATTAACTCAAGGGGTAAATCACCCCTTTCAAGGGTTTTTTTTTGCAAAACCCCGAGACAGGTCAATTTTATTTTTTAGTGTTCTTAATAAAATTGTTAAATTTGATAAAATTCAATTGTTCAAAAGTTAATATATAAGAAAAAAAATTAAACTCACCCCCATAAAAATTAGGGGTAACAACTTTTTAACATATCCAATATGTTTTTAGGAGCGCTTTTTTATGAGAAATAACAGAGCGTTTGTTTCATCAAAAAATTCAAATTCTCTTTAGTTATTAAAGAAAAACTGTTTTTTGGGGTTAACTTTAAGGGGTGGTTTCACCACTTAAATCGCCGAGTTAGCATCTAAGCAAAAATACGTGTCCAATATTTTGTTATGTACTATAACATATCACAAAATGAAAAAAATCGGTGGGGTACACCTCGGGTGCTTTCCTTGTCAGTATAATGTAGTATTGACCAATTTGCAATAAAAACAATCATTGATACTCTTTTAATTTCCATTAACCATAAATATGTTGTCTTATGTTTTTACTTATACAGAGTGATCGAGGTTTGCAAATCCAAAAATTAGTAAAAAATTTTAAATAGAATGGCCTATTTTTATTACCTTATATGGAAAGAAGATAAAATTAGCTTTCCAACAACACTACATTATGTGGGATTACATTTAATAGTTTTCATGCAAATGAACTTTTCATTTAAAATTTTTTAGTAATTATTAGATTTGCCAACCTGGATCACTCTGTATACCTAAAGAATATACGACAACATTTTTATGGTTTATGAAAACTTAACGCAAATTGGTTAATACTACATCATACAGAATGTTTACAAAAGGCTGCATCGGAGTCCTGTTTTCGGATTTAGGAGCCTCTTCTAGGAAAATTACCCATCGTAACCCCTAAAAAACCTGTATTATTTTACTGAATTTTTATGGGTCTATTCAAATATGCAAAATATACAGGATGTTCTATTTAAAAATAAACAAGTTTATGTCAACACTTTGTATATTGATCAGTGCAATAAAATGAAAATAATTTTAAAATGTTCCCCTATAGATTTAATATCTGTTCAGACTTCCAAAAGTTTTCATGTAAACCATCCTATAAGATACATATTTTAAATATCTCTTCAGTTTCGATTATTATTTACGAATGTTAACAATTTGTCTAAATGTTAATAATACCAACTATTTATTTAATTAATAATAATTACAAATAATCCTAGTTGTATTTACTAATAACTGAAAAATTTTAAAAAAATTAATTTGAAAGTTAATTTGCATGAAACCTATCAAAAGAAACTCCACATAATTGATTTTATTGGGAAGGTAATATTATCTGCTTTTCATATTACGTAATAAAAATAGGCCATTCTATTTAACATTTTTTAGTAATTCTTGGATTTGCAAACCTCCATCACTCTGTATAACTAAAAAAGGCCACATTTTAATGGCTTATGGAAACTAAAAGACTATCAATGATTGTTTATGTCGCAAATTGGTTAATACTACATCATACTGAGTGTTTACAAAGGTCTGCATCGGAGTCCTATATCCGGATTTATGATCCTCATTAAAACCCCCATTAACTGTATATTATTTTGCTGCATTTTTATAGGGTTATACAAATATGTAAAAATATACAGGGTCTTCTATTTAAAAAAAAAGTAAGTTTATATCAACACTCTGTATATAGTTGGTACAATAAAATGAAAATAATTTTAAAATGTGCTCCCTATAGATGTACACCACTGGACAAAATTTAATTTTGATATCCTCTCAGGTTTAGAAGCTATCTTCCGTCCACACACTAATGGTGGACCCTGTATAAACATATGTCTTAAGACGCTTCGTTTCCTAGCTACAGGGTAAGGAAGGTTAGTTTCTAATTATAGTTTTTTGTTAGTAGTTGCGAAACGAGTATAGATAATTAAATTAAATTTGTCACAACTCCATACCTTTTCGTGCCCTTTCCAAAGATCTAATTATTAATCAACAGAACTTAACCAGAGGGGTGGTGCTTAAAACGTGATTTATTTATTTTGTGTGCACTTTTGTTGCAGTTAAGTAACAAAAATATAAACTGCAAACGTAACATAAACAAGGCACTCCTAGTGAAATTCGATATTATCAGCGGTTTTCGAGAAAAATGCATTTTTATATCTCGATACATTAAAAGCTCTCGCCCAAAAAACTCGAATGTCACAGGTTTGAACCCTGTGAGATCTCAAGCGTGTAAAGCATGTGATATGTACCCTTAACCAACCAAGCTACTACTATACGCATGTTATGAGTTAAATTGACTATTGTGCAATGTTTAAATTATGTTTTAGTTTGTTTATTATTTTAATTGTTTAATTGTAGAACCACTGTACAGTACAACAATGAGCACCACAGTAGTTTTTACAAGAGTGGTGCGGAGTTTTATTCCCATTAACATGCTATTAAGAAAACGATTAAATACCGCCTTGTTTATATTTTATTCAAAAAAAAATAATAAAAAAAGTGAAAAAGGCCTGTATCTGCTGTAACTTCTTTATTTGTAATCGGACTGAAAAAAAAACTTTAAAACCATTTTTGCATTGATTCTTAAAAGCTTTACGGTGACGTAATTACTAATTCTTCTATTGAATAACTTCTGAAAAAATAATGGCAACTTTGTTTTTTCTTATGGGCGCCATGTTGGATTATTCCACTTTCGGATTCAGCAACATTTTCTAAATAATTTGATACGTCATATGTCAAAAGTGAAACATAAATGTCCTGGCAAAAAAAACCTATTTATGTTATTTTTTCAAATAGTAGGCCATATAAAAATAAATGTGTCTTTAAATTTGTATAACATGTAATAATAACTATTGAACATAAATAAATTTTCTTTCGAATGTGTAAGTATAACTTTATTTTTTAATGTTTAATAATAACCTGAATAAATTTAACCTTTAAGGATTTAACGTGTAATAAGCCGTGCAAAAAATTTAAAAATTGATAGTCTTTTGAATGTCGATAAATATATTTTTTCAATTTTGGCTTTTATTTAAAAGGGAATTTTGTTAATTTTCAAAGTTTATTTCCATAGTTGGTAACATAACAGATTTTTCAATTTATGTAAGTTATGTAAGAAGATGTTGAAAAAGAATAATTATATCATAAACACTGAATGACTTTAAAAGTCTGGTTAGTCTGATTAGTTAGAAGAGTGAAGGAAATGCATTGATTCTCGTCTAAATTTTGATTACGTTGATTGCTGCCTAAATTTTAATTTGATATAATTAAAAAGCTGACTTCTATAAAATTTTCTTTTCTTTTATTCGTAACCAGTAATACCGAAATAATCCCGGGATTGACCAAATATGATTCCCAAATCCCGAGATTAGAAATAAGACCGGGATCGAATTCCCTAAGTGGGACGTACTGTTTGTTAGTATTAAGAATAAAATGTAAAATATGCTACTTTTGTGCTCCTCAGATGGCAGGTGGCAGTACTAATAATAAGATGTTAAACATTACATGCAATACACCAATACCTCGCTTTGCGTCGTTTCGTTTTACATTTTTTCGAAGTTGCGTCGCTGTTTAATTATTACTAATTTTCACTTTGCGTCGTTAGATTTTCGAGGTTGCGTTGTTTTGGGTTCGAGTCTTTAATTTTTCTTTTGAATTTTTTTGAAATTTTCTTTTTTTTTCTAAAAGATGGCACCAATTTTGTTTCTAATTGCGCCATGCCATTAAAACTCGGGGATTCCCTTTCTAATCGAAAATCAACGCAATTTTAATACAGTTTTATTTTCACTTTGTTTTGCTACTTTTAGAGTTCAGTTTCAATTATGTAGTGTGTTGTGCTTTTTGTAACGGTTCAATTAGTGTGTTGTGCGGTTTGTTTCTGGCTACAAAAAAGGTAAATATTTTTCCAATTTATTTATTAGCAGAGTTATATTATTATTTTTTTACATACACTTGTAATTTTTTTAGCCAAATAAGTGGAAAGGGGGCTGCTGGTAGAATTACCAAAAATAAAAAAAAACTATCAGCTTGGAGACAAAATTAGATATTCTGCAACGATTTGATAAGGGAGAGAAGGCTGTGGAGATAGCAAAGACTGTTGGTCTGGCTGCAACAACTGTCAGAACTATTAGAAATCGAGATGGGGATAAAATAAGAGAGGCTGCAAAATCTGCAACATCATTAGATGCTAAAACGATGACCCGTACAAGGAGTGCTTTGATGATCAAAATGGAGTCCTTGCTTTCTATTTGGATTGAAAATCAAGTTGCACAGAGAATACCATTAAGTAAAATGGTAATTCAGACGAAAGCAAAAAGCTTATTTGATGACATAAAAAGTAAAGCAGTATCCAACGATAATGCTAGTGGTAGTAATTCAGACAAGAATGAAACATTTGAAGCTAGTCAGGGCTGGTTTGAGAGATTCAAGGTTCGAGCAAATCTCCACAGCATTGCTCTTAAAGGCGAAGCAGCTAGCGCTGATTTAACTGCTGCAGAACGCTAGCCGACAGAGTTAAAAGCATCAATTCATGAAGGTGGCTATGATCTATGATATTATGTTGACGAGACTGGGTTATTTTGGAAACGTCTACCTAACAAAACTTTCATATCTAAAACAGAAAAATCTGCGCCAGGATTTAAAGCTAGCAAGGATAGACTGACTCTTCTTGGTGGTAATGCAAATGGTTATTTCAAATTTAAACCATTTCTCATTTATCAATCAGAAAATACAAGAGCTATGAAAGGTTATTCAAAGAATTAGATTTCATTCGGCATTTAGTTTGACAAAATTTCCAATATTCCGAATTTTTTTCTTGTGTGGATTCGAAATGCATTACCTAGGGACTGTTATTTCCTAGTTTTAAGTTTTCACTTCAATCGGCAATCTCTAAGACTGCCTAATTTTTTTCTCTTTTAAAGTTTTCACTTTAATTTGAACTTTAGACTTTTTCTAAAAGCTTCTCTCTTACGAATTAAAATTCAAAATAAAAAAAATAACATTTTTAGTTTTAATTCGGAATTTAAAAAAACAGTAAACATTTCGCATTTATGGAAGAAAAACTCTGAGCAAAAGTGAGAATTACGTATAAAAAATGGAACAATTTAAGCTTGAAAGATTGAGAAAAAAATCAAAATTTCCCTAAATAATTATGTTTTAAAAGTATATTATGAACTTGAAGTAAAGCGAACTTTATGTTTGAGACACCTATGAAATTCATCTAATGATAGAAAAAAAATTAACAAAATCCTAAAATTGCCCGCTTCATAGTTTTATGTATTATCACTTTTTTTATAACTTTAATTGGACAACGTTTCATAAGAACTATTGATACTATCAAATATTACTATTGATAGTTTTCAATAGTCAGAATTATCGATACAAACGATAGTTTCCCTCGACGTTTGGTGAACACCAGTTTTATTTCGCCATATTATAAAGAAATTGAGATAAAGTTTTATCATTTTGTTGAATTTTTATGTTAACACTTCATTCAAGATTTTTTAAATAATATTATCTCAAGATATAAATTTAGATGTTTCATAATATGAATTTTTCGATATAAATATTTTGCAGAAACGAAATGCATTTTAAATGATCCAAATCGTTAAAAACAGATTTATTCTATTTTTAACGGTTTATAAATAATGTAATTAACAATGAACAATTTTCCGTGCTGGTACTTTTTAGTGAGACATGTTACTTGGTAAACTACTAAATAATTTAGAGTAATATTCCTGATTAATCTATAATTACACATGGAATATTTTTACAACACATAAATAAAGAAGGAGAATCGCATTCTACCTGAGACAAAAAAAAATGCTCACAAACCAAATATTCCAAGGGTGGTTTTGAGATTTGTTTTGGCAAGAAAATTTAGACTGTAAGGTGAGCCAAACTCGATGTCTCAGCTCTACTGTAAGAAAAGGAAAAACAATATAAAAAATCTGAAAAGGGGTTCTTAATTGGGGTTCAGTAAGATACATTTTAAGCCAAATCTGTATATTTTTCCACATTTGGAAACCGAAGTAACGAGGTCATCAAATTTTTTTCTTCAGAAATATACCTCTATTTTCCCACATTTAAAAAGAGTTAATTTTTCTAAACATATTTTGTAAATAAAAAAAGTTGGTATCTTTTTCCGTTAAAAAGTTATAACATTTATTGTAAAAAAATATTATTAAAAACTCGCAATCGTTACGATTCAAACAGCCTTTGGAAACAAATCTACTAAATATTTTTAGGCTTGAAATAACATGTTCAGAATATCTCAGAGCGTATTCAACAGCTCTTCTGGGGTTCTTTTGAGATTCCCCATAAACTAATAAATAATATGTCGTTTGTGTGAACATTTTTCAAAGTCAAATGGAAACAACAAATGTTTGTCGATCATTAGTTGAATTATTGACAGATGCCCGCATACTTTAATTTTTGATTTATTGCATTTCCAAAGTCTATTTGTTTAAATCGTAGTAATTACGAATTTTTGATAATACTTTTTTCACAATAAAATTGCTTATAACTTTTTAACCGAAAAAGATACTTTTTTTAAACTAAAAAAATTGGTTTAGAATAATAGCTCATTTTAAATATGCAAAAATATAGGTATTATTCTGGAAAAAAGTTCAATAACGTCATTACTTCAGTTTCCAAATATGGAAAAATATGCAAATTTAGCTTAAAATGGACCTTACTCAATTCAATTTAAGAATCTCTTTTCGGATTTCTTATATCGTTTTTCCTTTTCTTATAATAGAGCTGAAATATTGAGTTTCGCTCACTCTGTACAACAAGAAAAATATATTTGCAAATATTTTATTAAATAAAAAGTGCATTCTCATTTCATGAAATAAAAGTAACAGAAAATTAAAAAATCTTAATGCAATTTTCACAACTGTTCTATAATGCAGCAAAATAATTTATAAAGTAAACTCTGAAAATATTCAATACTGACAAATTACAATATAAAAGACGAGGTAAAGGATAAATTCCAAGCGTACTCTATTATACACCCACTTTTACAGACAACCAAGAAAGAGAGGTTATTAGAAAATACTGATAACTTTTAAAAAGTTTTTATTTATTTATTTATCTATTTTTCGAGGTACATATTTTAATATTTAATTTTATACTTAAAACTTTAACTGCGAGGGAAATCGAACTTTTCAGATTCATATCAAAATTTTAAGAAAGATTTCAAAAAATTGGAAATTTCAAATTTAAACTTGAAAGTAGTTAAACTTTCGTAATTCATTAAGTCCGAATTATTTCTAGAAATTCTATAAAGAAAAATTTGAAGAAAATTTCGGGAAAAATCAAATTCGGTATCAATTAGAACCTTCAATTTAAACTTAAACTGGGAATTTAAAAAAAAAGGATTCAAGAAAACATTGCAATTAGGAAACTGAGATTTACATAAAATGTCTACTTTTCTTCAGATTTTTTTTTACTTTTATGTTATTTTGAAATTTCAACTTTTTCAAGTAAAAAATCTAATATTCCGTTTTTGAGTCAAAATTCCAAAAATGTCGAATAACATGAAAATAAAGGGTACAGCATAGAAAGCATTGGAATTTTTAATATTTATTGTTGTGTTTCTTTCAATTTATTTAAAATTTCTTCGGCCCAGTTTGGAAATATTTAAATTTTTATGGTTTGTTGACAATTTTCTAAACAATTTTTGAAATGCGACTACGTGATCTTTAAATTTATTAAAAACGTCACTTCATGACAGTTTACAAATCAAGAGGTTAGTTTATTTTACATAGATTAGGAATAATAAAAAATAGGAGACCAAAAATTAGATATGGAAAAAATAAAAAATATTTGTTTTTTTGATAAATTAGGAAAATATAAAAAAATACATAAAAAAGGTTGTAGCACTGGACATCGATGTTTCGCTCTCATTTGAGCTCGTCAGCAGTGCATAACATGGAAAGGGAACAATGAAGAAGAAATACTTAAAAATAAAAAAATTTTTAAAATATAAAAAAAAATAAAGAAATTTTAACATGAATAGACGTTTCATCATCAATTTATTGTGTTAAAAATTTAAATATTTGAAGCCCGATCCACAAGAAACAACTACTCCGAGGGCTAATACCCCTTCCGGCATTGAACTACACTTGTGGGTCGAACTTACATGCTCTTGGTGACTACTGTTCCTAACCGCTCAAATCTATTCAGCTTGGTAGTTAGAAGCACTCACCATTTGCGGAGTCCGTTCGTTCCGTTAGAGGAATAGGTTTATTCTTCATGGTAGACCCTTATTGACCGGAAATATTATGTTTCTTTCAATTTATTTAACATTTCTTCGGCCCAGTTTGGAAATATTTAAATTTTTATGGTTTGTTGACAATTTTCTAAACAATTTTTGAAATGCGACTACGTGATCTGGAAATATTTAAATTTTTATGGTTTGTTGACAATTTTCTAAACAATTTTTGAAATGCGACTACGTGATCTGGAAATATTTAAATTTTTATGGTTTGTTGATAATTATCTAAACAATTTTTGAAATGCGACTACGTGATCACATAGTCGTGTCGCCGTGAGGATGTCGGGAGTGTGCGCATACTCTTAGCCATGTTAGGTGGGGATATTATGTGACCTCCTGCGCTCAAGCGAATTCCGTTCTCGCCGTTCGTCAGATGTAAATATAATGGGTGAGCAAGAGATTCATCCACACGTTGCGCAGCGCATTATTATTAAATTGCTTGCCGTTGAAGGTGTAAAGCCCGCCGAAATTCTTCGTAAACTAGGAGCGCAGTTTGGGAATACATGTTTGAAAAAAACTCAAGTGCATAAATGGCACACAAAATTTTTAGAAGGGCGAACTCAAGGCAAAAACTCGCCTCTCAGCTGGAAAGGTTCTTGCGACAGTGTTTTGGGATTTTAAAGGAGTTGTGCACATCGATTTTCTGCATGAACGTTGTACGGATGCATATCGGCGGACGAGGCGCGAATTTTTGATCAAAAATAATTTTGCTTCACGACAATGCCCGCCCCCACTCAACCAATCTGACACATCAAAAATTAGACCAAATGCATTGAGCAACGTTAGAACCCCCTCCTTATAAACCCGACTTATCACCATGCGATTATCACATGTTTGGGTCACTGAAAGAAGCTCTAGGAGGTGAGCGGCTCCATGTTGCTGTTGAGACATTTGTGCGCAATTGGCTTCAAACATGCCTCCCTTCTTTTTATGATGATGGCATTAAAAAACTCCCAATCCGGTGGGAAGAATGCATAACAAAATCAGGAGAAAAAATTTGAATATTTTACTTTAGCATCGAAATTTATAGATAAAATTGGAAAATTTGAGGATAACTAACTTTTTTTACTGTATTAAATTGCAATATTTTTTGAAATATTGAATTTCTTTTGAAATCCTGAATTTAAACCTTCAATTTGTTTCTCTAAAATTTCGATTTAAAACTTAAAATATGGACTTTATAGATAAATTTGGATTTGGTATTTAAATTTCGACCTTCGAATTCAAAATCGAAATATTGATTTCTCAAAATTTTGCTTAAAAATTAGTTTAAATTTTTTCTTAGACTGGTTTCTCTAAATTTGGCATTTGAGCTTTAAATCTGAAAAGTATAGGAGTTTTTTTCTAAATTTCGGTATATTTTTACAAGTTTTTACTTTGTGATTTTAAAATTATACTTCTAAAATTTGTACATTGTGAAATTCAAAATTACGACTGAGCGAAAGTTTTGATCAATTTTGGGCGGAACCAAAACCAGTTTCTTTTATGGAACCAGCCAATTACATTAAAAACAACACATTGGTTTTTTTGACTTCCTTCTACAATCTTTCTACATTTTTATTTAAAAGAGTTTCCCAGTCGTCTGTCAAATTTAATAAATGAATACATGGAGCTATAAGTTTGAGAAACTCTGAGCTACAACAAATATTCCCACAAAATAAAAATTAATAGTAATAATAATAAATACCACTAATTGCATATAAGTTATTCTTAAAAGCAGTTTTCCATTTTTTTTAATTTTAAACATATGAAAAAAAACAAACTTTAAATTCTTTTTGAAGCGGGATAACAATAATTCAGTTTCAAATGTGCGCTCCAAACACTAAAAACCATTTGAATGTGCTGCCTACCTATACTATAAAGAATCAATGTCAGTGCATTAATATCTGTGCTAGACGTTAAACATACATCTTGAGAAGAGGGGGTATATTAGGAATTACAGCTTGAAATTAATAAAAACAAACTCTTAAATAAAAATGTATTTAACTATTATATAATGAATATAATTATGCACATCAAATAATGAATATTTTCCACACAAATATCTAAAAAAATTATTTTAAACAACCTTGTATCTCGCTTTGTTAAAGGTGTGATGCCCGGCAGTTTGCAGCTTAAGAAGTTCTTCTTTAATAAGCCTGGTGATTTCTGATTTCGCTTTGGACACGGCAATGTCCGAGGTACTTTCAATGGCAAGATATAATTTTCTTTCGCCTTCTGGAGGTGACTTTCCTGGTGGTACGTAAGTGCCTCTAACTGTGATACCCGCTTCGGAATATTCGGAAATTTGCGCCAAAGCTTCCTGCAACAAAAAAAATTTAGATACTTATATGGAAAACCCACCAAATTGATTAGCTTAGTCAATCGTACAAATAAGGAATCATAGGGAGAATCTTTAGATATTTTTGTGTTGTGAGTATTGTGACATAGTGATATAGACAGGCAAGCCTTGTAGTTCTCTATACCGATCGAACCAATTCAACGGATGCGCGGCGGCACACCACAATTGAGAGATTGGGATTAGACGGAGGCTGATCATAAGTTTCCAACGAAAATCTTGAATCTTCCTCTTAGAAACCTATGATGAGCTTCCGTATAGACCCGACCTCGTACAAGGTAACTATTTCCTCTTATTGCATTTGAAAAAAATGTCTGGGTGGACGGCGATTGCAAAACATCGAGCTACTCAAGACTGGCGTTACCAACTGCTTACCGAGCAACGGACTTTTACGCAGAGGGGTTAAGAAGCTGGAGCAGCGTTACAGAAAGTGTATAGATGTGAACGGCGATTATATAGAAAAGTGAAATCGGGTGAGTGTTGCTGTCGATGAACTTTAACTCTATCATGAAAGGTGAGGTCATCAGAATAAACGCCACGTCAGAGCAAAGGTCAAGAATGACTTTGGTATTGAAGTCAAGATGAGTGCAAAGAGATGTGAACCCTGTACTTATTGCAAGACACATAGGTTACCATGTGGAACGAGAAGAAAGTCAACAAAGCCTGATGAGTTGATATCGATAGATGTATGTGAGCCTTTCGGAGAGTCATTTCAGAATAAGCGTTATCTCGTTCTGTTCAAGCATAACTATACAAAATTTCGTTATGGCTTCTTCATCGCTAAGAACTCAGAGGTCAGCGAAGAACTCCAGGACTTTCTCAGGCACACAAAGATATTAGGGCATTCAATGAAGGGGCTGTTAAGTGATAACGGAGGGGAGTTTGATAACGAATAAATAAAGTCTATCCTACGTGCCAGAGGAATCACTCAGTGGTTGACAGATCCTTATACTCCTGAACAAAACAGCATCTGCCAACGGGACAATAGGACTGTGGTTGAAACAGCGAGGACTTTTAAAGTCTTCGAATCCAGATGTAACCTATCCGGAAGGAATTGGGGCCGAACTGATCAACAGCGCGATCTACATTTTGAATAATATGTAGACAATGTTAGCACCTACGAATTGTGGACAGACAAGAAACCTCGCATTAAACATTTAAGAATAATCGGTTCTGCCTGTTAAGCTCATGTTCCAAGTCAAAAAAGGAGAAAAATGGTTAAAAAGGCTGTTAAGGGGCATCTCCTAGGATATGATGAAGATGAACATTTCAGGCTTTGGATAAAGGAGAATTATAAAGTTATTCTGTCCAGGGACAGTTTGAAGAAAAGCCAGGAGGAGGCATCGAATAAGTGAAGCTACCATGTCAAAATGTGGAGAAGGAGTTATTTGAAGATGAATCAAAAGACAGTTTGAAGAAGAATAATGCAGAAACTGACTCAAAAGATTACGAGACTGAAGCTGATACAAATTCTGAAGGTGTCAGGCTAAGAAATTGTTCAATTTCGAAGAAGTCAAAATACTTAAACGATTTCGTAATGATCGCAAAAACATTTATCAATTCAACTGATCCAAAATCCTATCATATGAAAATGCATTTAAACCAGAAGATAGTCTCGAGTGGAAACAAGCAATGGACAGAGAAATGGATTCGTTAAAGAAAAATAAGACCTGGAAACTAGAAAATGTTCCACCAGGTGTCAAGGCAATACCGTGTAAATGGGTTTTCCGACTAAAACTCAATCCAGATCGTAGCATAAACAAGTATAGAGCCAGATTAGTTGCGAAAGGTTTTACTCAACGTGAAGATGTTGACTACAGTCAAACGTTTAGTTCAGTTGCAAAATTGACAACTATTCAACAAGAGGTTTATAATTTTCTGATTAAACTTGGGCTTGAACAAAGTAAAGCTGATCCATGTTTCTTTGTTCTGTTCATAGATGGCAATCCGATTCTAGTGAAACTTTATGTAGATGATGGACTGGCCGTGGCCATGAACATGCAGGACTTAAGAGAATTTCTTTGAGCAATGGAGAAGTTTCATGATGTGAATGATATGTTTAATGTAATGAGATTAAAATAAATAAATAATAATAATAAATAAAACTAATAAATTACTAAAAAAAATTTGAAATCCCTTAATAGATGGACTGAGAAATAGATTATTGAAGTTTACCTATTTTAGCGCGAAGGTCTGTGTGTGTGACGTCATTTGACATGTCCGAGATCGTGGCATCACACATCACTGAACAAGAAGAAAAGCTCGCGGATTCTGCTAATTTTTGGATGTTTTAGAGGAACGAAATCTAAGAGGCACGTATTTTTTTTATCAACTAATAAACGCTTTTAAGGGAAGTTCTACCTGTGTGGATTAGGTCAAATGACATCACACGCGTAAAAAAATTTATTCTTACAAGCGCAACTTCTAACGTCCATAACTTTTTCATTTCTATTTTAAAATATTTGTATCATTTTACTTAAATATTTATAATTAATCAATAAGAAATAAATGGAAACTTCTCCATTGAAGGCAGAAATCAAAGCAGCTGCAGATTATTTTCTTGGTCTACAAATTGAACATCATAAAGATGGTTGTATCAAGATTCATCAACAGGCCTATGCGCAGAATATTCTGAGACTTGATTTAGCAAAGTGTAAGCAGTATCTGCGCCTATGCTGAAAGAGAGATTCAAGAATCAGGGAAAGAAAACATAAAGAAGTGACGAAACCAGATCTGGCCTTTAGTCAGGGATTCTATTCAGAACTCTTGAAAACCCCACTGATGAAGATATATCAAGATTAAAAAGGATTTTTCGGTACGTGAAAGGAACCACTCACTATGGCATAACATAAGAGTCAAAAGAGAGATGTACAACTCTGGAATGATACAGCTACTCGAACTTTTCAGTTTGTCCAAATACTTATCGTTCAACGTCTGGAGTTGTAATCTTATATACAGAAGGAGCCATCTCTTGGTTGAGTCAAAGACAATCCTCAGTGTCTACCTCAACTATGAGCTACGAGCAGCTCACGAGGCAATGAAGGAAATTATCTAGTTAATTGGCCTATTTAGAAAAATCAACAAGTTGGACCAAATTCCAATTCTACAAATGGATAATTCAGCAACAGTAAAGTTGACATTAAATCCAGAACTTCGTCGTAGAACTAAACACAATTTTTCTTCATCGAGAAAAAGTGTCTAAACGAAAACTTAGTGTTCAACATATATCGACAGAGGATCAAGTTACAGTGCAGAGTTTGTGCTACATAATAGAATTACTGTAAAATTATAATATAGTTTAATATTTAACAAAGGAAAGTGTTACATTTTGAATATAGAATATATTATTCATTAAAAAGTAAAAACTAACCAGAACAGTTGACAGTTAATAGTAGCTAGAATGTAAAAGTAGTTTTTTTTTGACCAATATATTTTTCTTTTTCAAAAGCTAGTATTGATGCTTTGCTAAAAGGTTTTATTTCCGAATAAGCTTCCGTTGGGAACTCAGAATTAAGACAATGTATCACCTATAAACACAACAATAATTATCGAGGTTTTTAAATAAAACTTTAAAAAATTTAATTTGGAAACTACATAAGTTGAGTACGTTATTAGAGCACATTTTAAAGAGAATATAAAAGCACCATTTATTTTGATTTATTTTTCTAGACAGCAAACTTCATTTTTTCTTATGGACCCGAAATTGGATGTTGGAAATTTAAAAAAAAAACAATTTTTTCTGATTACATCCATATGTCGTGATAGGATTAATTTTATTAAAGGGCATGTGGCTGATTTTATTCATTTGGTTATAGAAATAAGATTTTATAATTTAATTTTCTTCTAAGCACTGTGCATAATCATTTAAATTATCTACAGCTCATTAACAACCTTTTGACGTATCATTAATAAAAAAATATATGCCCGAAAATAGAAAAAAAAACTTTTAAAGGCTACTGAAAATTTCTCTCAAAATTTCAAGATTTCCGATAAAATTCCAGTTTCTCCAGAAATTTCGACATTAATCTTTAATTTCGATTTAAATAAGAAAATGTTGATTGACAAGTTGAAATTTCGACATTAAATTCATAATCTCGAAGTTACACTCGAAATTTCGAAAAA
This sequence comes from Dastarcus helophoroides, assembly GCA_028583605.1. Lineage (NCBI taxonomy): Eukaryota > Metazoa > Arthropoda > Insecta > Coleoptera > Bothrideridae > Dastarcus > Dastarcus helophoroides. The sequence goes on along the minus strand of CM053328.1, from coordinate 22,848,013 downwards.
AAAAGTTAAATTTCGGAAGAAAACTTGACATGTTTAATATTCATCGAAATTTTTATTTCAACCTGGAATATTCCAGTTTTTTCTTCAAATTTTTATTTTAAATTTGACGTTTCAAGGTTTCCAGGGTTTAAACTTGCAACTTTCTTAAAATTTCAAATTTTAAGACGAATTAAAAAAAAATGCGAATTTATGTTCTTCAAATTTCGAATATACAGTGGAATTCTCGAAAACTTCAACTTCATCTGCGGTAGATTCGTATTTCATTTCTTAATTAACAAAAACCATGTTGATTTAAATTTCTCTCAGGATAGTGCTCAAAATATCTTAACGATGTTTTCAACAAGAGATCGCAAATCAAACTAATTTGGAAAAAGAGCAGGACTCTTAGCCCAGGGAACAGAAAAAATATAAAATCATTTTAAGATGTTTTCAGAAATGTACAAAAAAAATGTTGGTTCAGTTTTATTGCATTTATTCCACTTAAAATTACTCACTGAGATAATTCATATTTTTCTAAAAGTCAGATACAAAAAGCAAGATGCCAAAACGGCTTACTGATAATAGGCGTCCAGAGTCATAACATCAAATATAGGAAAGCTACTTTCGGTCTTTGACCGCATAAAATAGAATCAAAGCCTCTGTAACAGTCATCCTTGAGACGAGAAAAAAGATAAAACAACAACTCTTGTACATTAGTTTATAAACTTGATTCGGAATACGTCCTCGCCTTTAATTAGAACAAAACTTATTATAGGTCAAAACTGACTAAGATAAACTAATGCACTAAATATTTACGTTGCAAACAAATTGTTAAAAAAAAAAACTTACAAATTTTCGTTAAAATTACCAAATCTCGTTTCTGTTTTTAAGTATGTTCATCAATAATTTACAAAGTCTAGGTATTACAAATGATTTTATAATTGTAAGAAATTTTTCATCTGATACAGTTGTAAGTGGAAAAATATTTCAAACTCTCGTTTGGTCAGTAATGATTATTTAATGGATTTGAGTATAAGTAAATAAAAACATTAAACACCTCTAACAGACGTGATATTTACATGTTGGAAATTTATTTCCATAACGCTAATGAACCGTAACGTAAACAAAAATGTATAGAAGATAATTAAAAAATATAATACGATTAGTTGGAAGAATTGTTTAAATGAATAAATGTAAAAAGAGGAGATTTAGATAAATTTAATTGGCTATTTAATTGTTTTATACTTGATAATTGCCCATAATTTCGATTTCATAAAACTGTACTTGTCGTAGTATTAGTATTGCAAAAATTGTTAAGTATAATGTAAATCTTGCAGAATTTAAAAAAATACATTATGTGTGTAATATGTTTTTTTCAATTTATTTAACATTTCTTCGGCCCAGTTTGAAAATATTTAAATTTTTATGACTTGCTGACAATTTTCTAAACAGTTTTTGAAATGCGACTACGTGATTTTTAAATTTATTGAAAACGTCACTTCATGACAGTTCACAAATTAAGAGGTTAATTTATTTTACACAGAATAGGAATAATGAAAAATAGGAGACCAAAAATTGGATATGGAAAAAATAAAAATTTGTTCGTTTGATAAATTAGGAAAATATAAAAAAATACATAAAAAAGGTTGTAGCACTGGACATCGATGTTTCGTTCTCATTTGAGCTCGTCAGCAGTGCATAACATGGAAAGGGAACAATGAGGAAGAAATACTTGAAAATAATTATTTTTTTTAAAATATAAAAAAAGAAAAATAAAGAAATTTTAACATGAATAAACGTTTCATCATCAATTTACTGTGTTAAAAATTTAAATATTTGAAGCCGGATCCACAAGAAACAACTACTCCGAGGGCTAATACCCCTTCCGACATTGAACTACACTTGTGGGTCGAACTTACATGCTCTTGGTGACTACTGTTCCTAACCGCTGAAATCTATTCAGCTTGGTAGTTAGAAGCACTCGCCATTTGCGGAGTCCGTTCGTTCCGTTAGAGGAATAGGTTTATTCTTCATGGTAGACCCTTATTGACCAGAAAAAAAAACATAATATTTCCGGTCAATAAGGGTCTACCCTGAAGAATGTGTGTAATACTTATACTGTGTGAACTTTTTCAAAAATATTGTTCATCTACCCTTGCAAACGGCAACATAAAGAAAAAAATAATTAGAACAGCAATTGTCTATCAGAATAAAAATAAATTTCTGCACAACTACCATCAAATAAATATAACAATAATAATATAAATTTGAAAATTTAACAGTTGATTTCCGGGATTGATTGCGACAGTGGTCATTCGGCCCATATTACATCTTACATATCCAGCATGTGAAAGAGGTAAATAAAACAAACTTCAGTCTTAAATAAAATAAAAAACAAAATCTGGACATCCCAGTCAAAACAATAACTGAATATAAATTCAGTACTGAAGCTTTGTAAGTAAACATGAAACCAAAATAATTTACTTTTAAGTTATTCGAAATTGTGTTTCACTTTAAAAGCAAAAATACTTAACTGTCTTGTTAACTTCTTTTAAAAACGCAATATTGCTTTGCTATTATTATAAGAACAGATAATCCTGAAATCTTGATCATAAAAACTCATCACATGAAGGTAACTCGACACTAGACATTTATCGACTTTTTCACCGCGTATACATAAATGCTTTTTCTAAAACTAACTAATAGAACAATCGAACTTTCATGATATACGTACAGAAAGCTGATGTAATATTTGAAAATCTTTCTTAACCATATTTTAGTGTTTGCTTTCAAACCAAAATTCGTGTTGTAGCCCACTACACCATAACACTTAATAACGATCATGTAAGCTCTTGGATGTACTTAATACTGAGTATCTACTCACCACATAAAAACTAATTTAAAAAAACACATAATACTCTAGCTTTAAATAACAGAATGAAGACAAAGGATTGAAAAAAGCAAATGAGGGATATACATTTTTCGAGATTGGTCCAATCTCGGAAAATGTATATCCCACGCGGTCTGCGTAAGGAGTCTAGTTATCATTTTCTTTTGATGTGGATTGGTTTTGTTCCTTAACAAAATCCCCTACGATGATGACGGCTGGGACATAAAACAATTTAAGTAGATCTCTTAGTTCTTAAGGAATAAAGAAGTCAACCACACCAGAGGCGAAGCTCGATTGAAAAGAAAGCAGAATGAGTAAAGAAAATTGAGACAAACTCTTCTGATGGAATTGACATTCCAGTGCCGTGCTGTTCTGTCTTAACTATTTGATCTTTATCTCTAAAGCAATTACGATCTTGAGCGTGATAGTATCCAGTCCGAAAAGAAAAATGTCATACCAACTCTTACCGTGGAAGCCTTTTATCATATGTAAAGATGGTGATGTGGATTATGCAAAGTTGATATGGCAATTTTTTTAAAGTGGAACCTAATTTCCATATTTAAAATTTGAACCTTATTCGGAGACAGGGATGTTCTAACCACACCTCAAAATAGCATCCAGCCTATCACAAAATTAACGGCAATGCCGTTTTTTAATAGTCATTTTTTATACTCATATAAAATAAAGATGTGGAAAGCCAGTTGTAGCAACATTTCTTCTTCAGTAGAGATATATACTGAAATTCTACTTCTTTTTTCAAAATCCGACTTTCTCAAAATTCATTTTTTTTTCTCAAAATTCGTCGTTTGTTTTTCAAAATTTCGTCATTTCCCAAAATTCGTCTTTCTGCATATTTCGATTTATCAAACTTCGCCTTTTTCTCAAAATTTGGAGAGTATATTGATAAAAAAGTAAAATTTTTTTCTTCTATTTCTGTAGACAAAAATTCCAGAAAATTCAAGTTTTAACTTGTTTCTTAGAATTTCGACGTTTATCTCAATAGTGGATATTTTCTAACATTACAATGGGATAGGAGGGGATTGTCTCTCACTCAGGCAGTCGTTGAAAAATAAATATAGAGGCAAGAAATTTCGAGCCTTTTTCTTGAAATTCCAACTTCTTTCTGAAATTTTTCCCAAAATTCGTCCCTTTTTTCGAAATTGCGACAAAATTTGACTATCCCTGGAAAATTTCGAATATTCACTAAATTTTTTTTTTAAACTTCGTTCTCTTTCTCAAAATGTCGATCTTTTTTTAGAAATTTTAATTTTTTTTTCATAATTAGATACTTTTCAAATTTTTAGAAAAGTCAGATTTCTATATTAAATTTGGTTTCCTGAAAATTTCGACTTTATCCCAAAATTGTTTTTAATTATAATTCGTCTTTTTCTCGACTTTATGATCAAAATTCTACTCACAAAATTGGACTCTATTGGAAATTTTGAATATCTTACAGAAATTTCGGTCTTTTTCTGGAATTTTTTTTTGTCCGAAAATGTTAACCTTTTTTTTCAAAATTCGTCTTATTTTCGAAGTTTCAAGTTGAGCTTTTTTATCCAAAATTTAACTGTTCGCTTATTTTTCTAAAATTTTGATAAAAACAAATCTTAAAGGTAATATTTTTACTAAATTTAGAGAACAATATAAACTGGGTTTTTTATCCAAATTCAATTTATTCAGTAAATTGTGACTCTAAGTAAGTCCCAGTGAAAAAGTCAACATTCGCATTTGCGAATTTTAGAAATGAATATTCGCATGTGCATTCGCATTCGATGTATTTCCCGTAGAATTTCATGGTGTAAATGATTTTTTAATTGACCTCTTGGTTTTAAAATAAATTCGTGATTTTATCTTAAAACTGAAATTTAAACTGAAAAGTTCCAGTAAAAGTCCAAACTAAAAAAAATCAATTTTGAGAGAACGAGAAGATAAAATTTAAAGTCAAACATAAATAAAACTCCATTTGAAAACAAAATTTCCAAACAAAAAGCTTGTTATTATTTAATTTTAATTTGAACATTTCGGAAGAAACTTCAAAACTACGAAATTTTGGAAACCAAAATTAAGAAAAAAGTTTACATTTCGAGTCTAAATGTTAGAGAAAAAACATTTAATATTGTCGGTTTAAAATCAGAATTTTCAGAAGAAACTCAAAAAAAAACTCGTAATTTTTATAACTAAAAATTTCTTAAAATTTAGTTTCTGTTCAAACTTTCGACATTATTCTCGAAAATTCAATTTTCAACTCGAATATTCAAAGTAGTTCTCTAAGTTCCGATATTTAAACCTGATATTTCACTTGAAGCTAAAAATTTCTGGAAAAACATAAAATTTTAAGTTTGAAATCAAAGATTCAAAAAAAAATCTGATATTTCGGGATTAAACTTAAAATTTCAAAAAATATTTAATAAAGTAGTCGTCTTTCGAAATTTAATTTTTTTTATAAATAAATAAATGATAAATTTTTGAGTTAAAAAATCAAGCTTTCACTTGGTATTTGGCGAAAAAAGTGTATACATTTGCGGAGGATCACAACATTTATAAAAGTAAAATTCAATTTGAATTCCTTTGAATTTGAAATTTGGAGAAAATTGCTTCCTATAAATTTGAATTTTGTTTCATGGATTTCCCAAACTTAGGCTATTTTCTCGAAATTTTTGATTAAAACTGAAATGAAACAAAGTAAAATTTTAAAATTAAACACGAAATTTTGAGAGAAGATCAACATTTCCAAGAAAATTTTGAAATTATGACATAGTAAAAATTCCCAAAATCACAAAATATTGATTTTATTGAAACTAGAAAATTCGACTCTTTCCTTAACATATTTCTAATAAGTCACTATTAGAAAAATATTTTTATTCAATAAATTGTTTTATCCAAACTTTGCATTTTAAAAGTTCCGAAATTTTCAACTTTCACGAAATGTTGACTTCTTGTTTTTTTTTTAGTTTAATCTAATTTCTAAATTAGACTTTTTATCTCAAAATTTTAAATTCAAACTTGTAAAGTTAAAATTTAAAAACGAAATTTCGAACAAAATAAAAATAAAAAAGTGTCGTTTTCTTTCTATATTCTATTTCGCGAAGGAAACATTAGGGTGCGTTTAGATTAGATACTTATTTCATGATAGAAATCTCAGGTATCTGAGACTAAATTTCCTTGCCCGTTTACACTATGACACAAATATGGCTGAATAAAATTGCTGACACTTCTAGCTGAGATAAAGTGTCGACATAAAATGCCTTTGCTACTTTAAATAATCAAATATGATTAGATATAAGTGGTAATTCTAGATATTCAATTCTGTAACCAATGATTTGCAAATATTGAATAGGTTTTGTCTAATTAAATTTGCAAATTACTTGTATGGAATAGTATTTTAATATTATAAGTAATATACAATAGCTAATCGCATGAAATATCTCAAGAGAAAGTAGACGACTACAACTTCTGAGATATATGTTAGACACTGGCTGAAATTTGTGTCGACATTTTCTGTCGAGTAATTTATCTCAGCTGTGTGTTAGTCTCAGATAGCTTTTCTCAGGATGGTTTACACATGACATATTATTATGTCAGAGAAAAATACGGAATAAAGTGTCTAATCTAAACGCACGCTTAGATATAATGTAACAAGTTTAAATAAATTTTGGATTTGGTTTCAGCCGAAAACGAACACCGAAATTCGGTTTTGGTTTATTCTAAAATTCTAGTTACAATCGGCCTCTAATTTGCATTCAAATTAATCAAAATCTTCAATATAAACTAGAGACTTAAAAAATTTAACGGTTAAGACGAAATATTCGTATGGATATGGTTAGCATTGCAACGGTCAAACAAACTACTGACCACCGATCATGCTGAAAAGCGAAACCCGGTGCGATAATCTCTAATATTTGTTCAACCATCATAAAATGATATTATTATATTAATTATATTATTATTATTACTGTTAATATAACTTCGGGAATTATGAACAATTTACAACTTTTAATTTTTAACTGCATCTGTGAAAAGGAAGTCCAAGTTCAAATGTCGCCGAAGCAATTCATACATCACTTAAGAATCGAGAAAAATAATATTTGGCTTTACTTTAGACGTATCCTATCTATATTCTATGTGGTAAGCAGCTACCAATAAAATATTAAGAATATAAATATAAGATGTTTTCTTTCATTTATATAAATGATCTATGTTCAAGATCCTAAAACAGCACATAGCTAATTTGAATAATTTATGTTTGATATTATTGGGATGCTAGTGGTCATAAATCCAAAGCCAAAGAAAGCAGATATAGTAAATGATGAACTATTGGTGGCAGAGACATAGCCACAGTATATTTTTTCTCTTTTATTTAGCCTAATACATAAAAAATTAAGGAAAGTTGTGACATATGGCAATATTTGGAACTAGGGGCTTTAGCTACATCTAGTTCATTTTGGAGATATTTGAAACTAGATTTGGTAACACAATAAATATAACCACCCGACCCACAACACAGGCTTAATGTGTTGCACCTTCATCTCGCCAGCCAACTTGTGCTGGTTCGCCGAGAAGTTTTTATACAAATTTTTTGAAATATTCAGATCATTTTCTTAATATAACAGCACGTAAAAACAAAATAAATATATAAAAATTCAAAAATAATACGACGAATACAGAAATTCCTGACGTTCCAAAATTTTTGGAATTGGGCTGGTTTCGCAGCATCCAAGGACCCCACGCCACTGTTACCAACTACATTGAATATTTTACTTATTGAAATATTTGTAGCAGTTTTAAGATTGACTACATCAATCATAATACCTTAGTATAATTTTAACTATGAGATCCAATTTAAATCAGTAACTCCAACTGCCCATTACAAAAATAGATAAACAAATAAATAAATAAACTGTAGGTCACTTAAGGAACGCATCTGAATTATAATTTTCATTCTGCTATTAATCTGTTAAAGTAAATCGCAAACTAAATGTCATTATTCGATTTTTTAAAGGTTTGCAAGAGTTATTTAATAAAGAACATAACTACAATTTGTATTGTACTGATTAGTCTTCAAAAATGTTTAAATAAATAAAAGAAGAAAATGACAAAAAGTGACACGTTCTCGTGGTAAAGAAATTAAAATATTACTAACCTTTGATGTAACCCTCCATCTGGCTTGCTGTGGAAAATCATTGATTTCAAGTTCTTCTTCATACTTTCTAAATGTTTGCTCTGAATCATCGTCTCCTCTTTCATCGTCGTCTTTCGGTTGATAATTTAACTTGGTATTCAATTTGGCAGCAAGCTGCTCTGCTACGGTTCTAGCTGTAATCGGCGGCTGACTACCACTACCCTTAAGAATAGATTCCGCGGCTTGTTGAGTAGCAAATTTAGTATCCAAGGAAGCAGTTTTGCTGAAATTAATTCTGGAAGCGAGTCTCTTAGCCAACTCAAGCTTATCGGCTGCCGATCCAGCATTACCAGCCATAGCAGGGTTTATTATGCCCAAAGGAGCTTTAATTTCCTTAACTGTGCGTTTAGTAGCGAACATACTTTCGATTTGTTGATCGATGTCATGTTCTAAATCCTCATCGTCCGAGTCCTGAAGACCTAAGGCAGCTTTTTGGAACTTTTTGCGTTCATTGACGGCGGCGGCCTCGTTTTCATCAAATTTGAAACCTTTACCGCTAAAACCGCCGCCTGTGTGTACTTTTTTGCCTTCCGACTCGAGTTTAGTTTTGTAGGTTTCCCATAAGTTACGTAGAGCGTCAGGCACGGCAACAGAAGCAAGCTCAAAGGCTCGTATGATATCTCCCGCGTACCTAGCTTGCTCTGGTGTAATAAAAGTATAAGCAAAACCTTTATTGCCTGCTCTTCCAGTTCGGCCGCATCTGTGAACGTAATCTTCGTAATGATTCGGGCAGTCATAATTTACAACTAGAATTAACTGCTTGACGTCAAGGCCTCTAGCGGCGACTGATGTAGCGATCAGAAGTTTGACTTTCCCGCTCTTAAAATCAATTATTGTAGAATCTCTGTCAAACTGATCTATGCCACCATGTAAACTTAAACAGTTATAAGCAGCTCTCATTAAATCTTTTAATAATATATCCGCATTCTCCTGTTTATCTACAAAAACGATAATGCTACCGTGTTCCTGATATAAACCGAGCAGTTCTAACAACTTCAAAAATTTTTGATCCTCCTCCAAAATGACAACATGCTGTTCAACATCCTTGCAAACGACAGATCGACCCCCCACCTGAACCTCTATCGGCTTCTGCAATATTCTCCTAGCTAAAGCCTCCATCTGTCGCGGGAATGTGGCACTGAACATGACAGTTTGCCTGTCTGGCCTCACATTATCGATTATTCGCATAACTTGGGGCTCGAAACCCATATCGAACATCCTATCAGCTTCATCCAAAACAATGTATGTTACGCGTTTTAAATTTGTCACCTTGCCACTGTTAGCCGCCAGCATATCTATCATTCGACCGGGAGTGCACACTATTATTTCTGCTCCCCGTTTTAACTCGGCTATTTGCTCGGATATTCCCGTTCCTCCGTATACGCATACCGCGTGCAAATTCAAACTTTTCGTGAACTTTTTTATGTCCTTACCGATTTGCATGCACAATTCACGAGTTGGCGTCATAATTATAGCGATTGGGCCATCTGTTTCTTCCAAGGGAGGCTGATCCAAAATGTGTCGAAACATGGGTAAGAGAAAGGCGAGAGTTTTACCGCTACCAGTTTTAGCAATACCGATTAGATCCCTACCAGACATAATAGCGGGTATTGCTTGCGCTTGAATAGGAGTGGGCTTATCAAAATTTAATTTTTTCAGAATATTTAGCTCTTTGGTAGACACACCGCATTGGGCCCAAGTTTTTATAGGTTTCGGACAACCTTTACCTGTAAAACAAAATTAAAAAAATTAATTTAGAGAAGAGGTATTGTCTGGACTGCATTTAAATACAAATGTTGCAGACTAGTCAAAGTTATTCTTCATTTTCCTAAGAATATTTAAAGAATAAGCTTTTTTACAAAATATTCTCACAATCTACAGGTAGGTCCCACCGGGAATAATTGCGAACAATATCTGGCAAAGTACTCATTTAAAAAATTTGAAAATTGGGAGTCAACCCAACTAAAATATTTGCAATGTCTAGTACTTCCGATTCTATCGGTAAGTTGGCACCAACTTCATTATTTTAAATAAAACACCCCTTTTTTGGATTATATTTGATATTTTAGTGCCGCTTTAGATAATAAACATTGTTCTTAAAATGTATAGTTTTTGAGACATCTAGATCGTACATGTTCTACTCACATACCAAATATGAAATTAATATCTGGTTTCTGGAGAAACATACAAAAAATTTCATGGGGCGTCACATCTGTAAATTTTTGTATAACGATCTAGTTGTCTCAAAAATTATGAATTTTAAGAACAATGTTTGTCATCCAAAGTATCCTTAAAATATCAAATAAAATCCAAAAACACAAAAATAGACGGAGTGTTTCATTTAAAATAACAAAGTTGGTGTTAACTTCCTGTATAACCAGAAGCACTAAAAGTTTGCGAACATTTTAACTATATTGCTAAGTTGCCAAGTTTCTTGACGAGTACTTTCCCAGATATCAATCGCGGCGATTCCCGGTGGCGTATTGGATTTGCCTCTGCACTAGAGCCGGGCAAGATACAACTTTTCCAATTGGTTGGTTCTGACATCATGAGTGTGTGTTTGACAATTTCGTATATACACATGCGCGTTCGCAGTAAAATACAATTGACAGTTAAGACAACCCTTTACTATGTGAAATACGTATTATTAATAATATTTTCGTTGTTATTGATGTTTTATAGTTGTTTAGGCTGTAATTATTTGCACGTCGGGCTCAACTTTGAGATAGTTAGTTTAAATAGCTGTTATGGGAAGACATTTTAAATAGGATCTAGTAAACTTTTCGTTTGTTAAATATGCCAGATTAAAAAAAATAACGCATACTAAAGCATAATTTGAATGAAGTGTGATTTACAAATGGCTCGTAATTGACACACGGTAATTTAATGCAACTTGCTCATTTAAAAAATACTAAATGCTCGAAAAAAAATGTAAAAAGGGAGTATCAAATATTAGGAAATACCTTGTATATTTATTAAAATTTCAATATACAATTTAAACGCCAAGTTCTGATTGGTATTTTAATCAAATATGTTCCCAATAAAAATAGAAATGCTAATTTTATATTCGCTATTAAATAAAATTTTGTACTCTATAAAAATATAAATGCTTGATAAGTGATATTCACTTATATAACTATAAAACTTTATTAACGATTAAAAGAACAACAGATATTAAAAAGTCCACAATGTTTCGATAAATATTTGCTAACACCGGACCAGGTTTCACTTTACAGCATCATCGATAACAGCACTTTGTTTAGCCGCTGTTATGTTAACAAGCTCCATGGATCACAGACTCCTACGAATATTTTGTCTAATCCGAATTCACGTCCAAAGCTTCAATTAGAGGTATGTTCAGAAGATCAAGCTACTCGTTCATAAGTATAAATTGACTAGATTGTAAATATTTGTAATTTCTGACTTTCAAGAAATTGAGTTTTTTAGTGTTATTACAAATATGTAATACTTCTTCTGTGTTCGCGCATGCAAATTTATGTTGCGTTTCTAATACATTCTTTCCAAAATTTAATCTTTCTGCATGTTTATTTCTGAAGGCAGCAAGATGTTCGCTGCACCTAATGTGAAAATTACGTAATGTTTGATCTATGTAGCAGCATTACACTCAAGAGTAATTCAATTTATAAATAAAAGTTGGAGAGGACAATTAGTTCACTATTAAATCCAATTTACATGGCCATGCGGTAGATTTTTCTCAATATGATGCAACTCTTCGAAATGTCACCCCTTAAAAAAACTTTTTCTTTAAAACAACCTTCGATTGTGTTTAAAAAACTGCACAAAGTGCAAATAACATGAAACTCAAAAGTTAACTGTAAGCTTAAAGCAGAACTATCAGCACATATGTAACAATTATTTAATCATTTCGATTAAAATAATTAATTTTTGTAATATCCTTTGCAAAGTGTCTGAATTCTGACATCCTTTGGGCAATTACAAATTTGATTTTTTTCTTCAAATTCCAATTCCAATTTGTAATCTTGAGCTTTTTTTAAAGCTTCTAAAATAGTTTTTAAAATTACGAAAATATTAAACACTGAAAGCGTAAAATAGGATTTTTTTTCAAATAAAATCACAAAATATCATTTAATTGTTACTCATTCTTAAAAATTTACAGCTTTTATCGAAATTTCAATTTTTTCTCGAAATAAAAAGTTCTCACTTTTCGTTTTTAGACGAATGTTTTGTTAAGTAATTTGTATTTTAATTTCAATATTATTTCCGAAATATTGAGATTATCTAATTAATTTATGTATTATAAAGTTAATTGTTTTTGTTTTGTAAATTTCGACTTTTTTCTACGAATTCGGAATGTTTAGCTCCACATTTCACGTTTTTCCTAAAATTTCGATTCGAAACTCAACAGTTGGAGTTTTTCTAGAAATATTCAATTTTTTCCTCAAAATAAAAAATTCGCACTTAATTTTTACGTGTTTATCTAAAATTTTGACTTAAATATCAACATGTAGACTTTTGTTGAAATTTCAGAAATAGTCTTTTGTAATTCGAGGGTAAATCAAATATGAACCGGAATTTCTGTCATATCGTCATGAGGACGTCGGAAGTGTGCGCGAACTCTTAAGACATATAGATAGGGATAATCTATTGGATGAAGCAAATCGTGCATATCGTCGGAAGAGGCGAGAATTTTCGGTCAGAAATGTGATTTTGCTTCACGACAATGCCCGCCCCCAGTCAGCCAATCTGACATATCAAAAATTGGAAGAAATGCATTGAGCAACATTAGAACACCCTCCTTTTAGTCCTGACTCATCACCATGCCATTGTCATATGTTTGAGCAACTGAAAGAAGCTCTAGGAGGTGAGTGATTCCATCATCATGAATTGACTGCAAACACGCCTCCCTTCTTTTTATGATGATGGCATTAAAAAACTGCCAATAACTTTCATATATGTATCTTGCACCAATAAATTTTTAAAAACAAATTCTGGTTTATATTTGATTTACTTTCGTAGATTTTAACAAAAAGTTGTTTGAAGTTAATATTTGCACCAACCTTTAACTCTAATTCCTTCAAGTTCATCCTTGTAGGCTTCAACTTCTTCATGCGTCATTTTTGCAATCTCAGGTACTTCTACATAAAAGCTCTTTCTAAACGACATGTAGGTTATATTATTGTGATCAATTTTAGCCAAATCTTTTTTCTGTTTGTTAGCAATGCTTGCTGCTGTATCTTTTAAATCTTCTTGTTCTTCTTCAGAAGAATATTCCAATCCATCCTGATTTTGTTCAATTAACTCGCCTTTGTTTGACTTCGTTTTCGCTTTCGCAACACCTGTGACAATCACCATTGATGCGTTTTTATTTGCATCGGGTTTCTTCACATTAAATCTATTAATACTCCTTACTTCCTCTTGTACACCTTTCATATATTCATCAAGGGGATCAACTTCATCTTCTTCTTTTATTTTTTCTTCTTTTTTTTCATCCTTCTCCTCTACAGGTTCGCTTTCGCCATTTTCCGTTTTTTCTGCTTTATCTTCATCTTCTTCATCGTCATCCTCCAAGGTCCATTTTTTCACAGCACCCTGAGGTAGTGTTGTATTACTTACAGTCGTACCTTTCTGAATTTCCTTTTTCGAAGCTTCCTGCTCTTTCTTTTTTCTTTCGGCTCGCCACCTTTCAATTCGTTCTCTACGTTTCTGCATTTCCAATTCCAATTTTTTCTGTTCTTCCTCCTTATCCAAATTCGTTGGATCGAATGGTAGACCCGAATCGTCAGTTTTCTTCCTTTCTAGTGATTTAGACCTCGACTTATCTCTTCTTCTACTTCGTTTTTCTTTACTGTCACCTCTGAAAAACGGAATTAAAACTACCAATTTTTAGAACGAATTTTGTATTTACCGCCTGCGATCCCTATCTCTGCTATAGGATCTTCGGTCTCTTCCTCTACGATCTCTGGAACGACTTCTACTTCTGCGATCTCGTTCTCGTTCACGCTCCCTTGATCTACTACGTCTGTAACGAGTCGGTCGCCTTTCTTTACTCCTAGATCTAGATCGCGATCTCCTGCGTTTCCTATCTGGCGAACGACTACGATCTCTCCTAAAAAAAATTCCGTGATTGCAATTATGACAGCACACATAATATAAAGATGCTTCCTAAGTATTTTGTGCTCAAATTAAAGCAGATTCATTTACAACATGAAATATAATAAAAAAAACAATTTAATTACAAGTTTGCTAAATTGAACACAGTTCAGGTAACAACAATATAAATCATAATAAAACAACATTGCCTTCAAATTAATGATTACACACTTTTATGCCTGAAAATAAAAATGGCATTGGGAAAAATACTATTTCAAAGTGATCAGCATCATCAGAAACAATTCTGAACGAAAAGCCACTAAAACTGGAATAATTTTATATCAAAATTTGTGAATAAACAAATCGAGTCAAACGCAGCAAAAAATAGGAAAAATTTACTGTTCAATAATAGGAATTGAGGTCGGAGTTGAAAACCGAGTTTTTAAGCATTTTTAACCACCAGCGACTTGTACACTACCATTATAAAATGTAACAATCAAAGTAACTAATTATAGCAGATGCAGATCTGCTGAAATTTTATTTCATCTATGTAAGTTATAAAATAATAGAGTTTAATTAATTGAGAACATAATTTACAATACTTACCCACTTCGAACCATATTTTTTGAAATAAATTATAACGTTAAAGTGTTTCCTAAAAACATAACCAAACATTTGTTTACATGCTTGACATTTGATACAAATGTCACTACGAATGTCATTTTTCGTAAGTATACCAAAATTCAAGTGTGCCAACCACGAAATCACAAATAATTTTGTGACGAAATCGTTGATTGAATACATATATATATATATATATATATATATATATATATATATATATATATATATATATATATATATATATATACATACATATATATATATATATATATATATATATATATATACATACTATATTCAATCAACGACGAAATTATGAATGACAAACTTTCACTTAATTTAAATGTGTACATCTAGTTGCCCCGTTGAATTTTTTTAGTAAGAAAATCAACCACATAAGGGCGTTATCGTTTAGATTTATTCATGCGTAGAGATCACAGACCTATATTAAATAGTGAGACACTGAGAGCTCTGATTTCACTTTTTAATTGGAAAACCAAGAATAAAATATGTTTGAAAAAAATGAATATTTCTGAGTTATCGTTATAGTGGATTATAAGATAGTATACTTACGCTTGACACACACAGAAACAGCACAGTCTTAATCAAAAACGTTTTTGGCTAAGGGTGTTCCATGCTATTACTTCAATGTAAAATAAATGGACTGACGCAGGCGGATTGGTCGCATGTCTTAAAACACGTTTAGGTTCAATTAGTCTCAATCAGGCTGTCGTTTTAGGCTTGACACGTCTGAAACAAAACGTTATTGCTCTATTTTGCTATTTCCATATGCCATGTCCCATGGAGGATTATGCGATATTTCACACAGGAAATTAATACATACCATTTTAGATAAATGTACATCAGAGTAGACATTGAACTTCTAATTTTGTAGTAGCAACAGCAAGAACAAATTATATTTAAACATGGTCGTGTGGCAACGTTGTGACATTTCTTAATGGTGTTTTTTGTTCTTAAAATCCTAACCAGAGACTAACAGGAAAAGACCATTTAGTAAATAGATGAAAGAAGAAGAGTGTTTGTGGCGCCGCAAAGTCGGGTTAAAGAAACTAAAATAGCTTTCCTCTCGCTCTTTTTCTCTATCCTTCTTACTTCCTCTTAAATATGGCAGTTGACGTATATTCTTTATTCTGTACAATTTACTATACAAATTTAAGTCGTGGTTTTAGTGCAGTAAAATAATTGTTAACGTTTATTATCAGCATATTGGAGATAAGTAACTAATCAACAATATGGAATTGAAGTAAATTTAGAGTTGTGTGTATGTGGAGAATACTAACAACATGAAGTCCGTGACTAACTGAACTCAAATTGTTGCTTCAACGATCGTGTTGTTTCACACTGTCTTACATATTAAATGCTATAAAATTCATTTTCTGCTTAACTCATTTAATGCTCCTGCGGGTAAGCGTACTTACAAATTTTAGAAGTTGCAAAAGTGTGAGGTGACACCCCTTAATTCGAGTAAACTGTTGCATACCTATTTGTAACAACCTACATAACATCAACTTGGACGCAAACAAAAAGGTAAGTATCTTTTAAAATTTCCATCAAACCAAAACCTATGCGCTGGTGTACATGCAAAATTGACTATTTTTTCCAAATTTTGAGTTAGATTCGGTGTTGCTCACAGCAAACACTTGTACTTCGTAACGTATCAATGACATTTCAGAAGCAATATATTTTAAATTTATAGGACGCATTAGCAAGTGCAAAAATAAATCAATCTACAATCTACTGCTTCTTTTATATCAAAATACTTTACACAGAAGAACCTACAAATAATTGTGGTGTTGAATTCATGTATTAAATTCCAATTTAGAAATAATACCATAATTAACATTGGTTTTCTTAAGACAAAACATGTAAATCATTACGAGCAAGAGCATTATGTTAATTTTTTTTCATAGGTTTCGTGTTGTGTTATTCGTCATTTTTTGTTTATATTTATTCGTTAAACTAAAATATTTTCTGTTTTTTCAGAAGTCAGGGGTGCTGATATATTTTTGTATTAATGTACTTCATAATTAATTTTAGTTTTGTTGACTTTTTCTAAAAAGGGGATCTACTTCATAATTACTTTATTATTGTTGTTTATATTTTGTAAATAAAAACTCTGGAAACATATATTTTTCTTATTTTAACCCTTTTACGTGAAATATCAATTATACTGATATAAAGTCTAAAATATTGCATTAAAATTCATATTTTATTGTGCCTCTGTGCATCATAAATTACAAATTTTAATGTTATTTCTTAAAGAACTGAACTAACCTTGTGGTTTTTTTAAATTAAGTCTAAAAGAACATTTTGCCACATTAGTAAATGGTGATAATTACGCAAAAGTTGCGTAATTAATGCCAATTACTGACGTGGTAAAAATCTTTTTAAATTTAAAATTCTAAGATACATTAAATATTTGAAAAAAGATGGGAAATTTTGACGATAATATAGTTTTTTGTGTTGTTCGTATTACAGTGTTCTGTTTTTAAGGTAATATTTCGATTAACCACGAGAGGCGTACGCTATCCATAGAATTGCATGTAGTTTATACTCTTTTTTAGTTTCTCTATGATCCTAACCTAAATATTATTAAATATTCTAATTTGTTGTCGGTTGTTTCAAGAGTGATTCTTTCAAATTTTATGTCAATGTCTGCTGAAAATTGTTAAGGTAGAACTGTCGATACTAGTAGAGTCAAAACCACATCAAAAGTATACGTTGTCTCGTTTGATTAACTTAGTATTTAAATTAGACAACGTCTCAATCAAATAAAAATAAAATAAAACACCAAGGAATTGCTATGACCGAACAATGTCATCGTCAAAATCGTTTTGCCACAATAAAGATACATTTTATTAGAAAAGTAAAAGAGTTACTTAAAAAAACATTCGAGAACAAGCTGCAATAGATTAAATTGGCAAATTAATTAACGGGCAATCCTGAAAAGTTTGTCATATAAGCTTAAAACGGAAGTAAACAATGGTGTCAATGGTAATTCATTCAATGAAGGGTAGTCTAATTATTTGCATAAAACGACATTGCCACCAATAATTAATTACGGAAAAATTATGATAATAAATAATTTTCTTATATTTATTCGCCAATTACTTCTCTCACACTCTTTAAAGCTGTTATTCCAAGTATCTAAATGTTTTATATGTTACTTTCCATCATTTTCTCCCTTTTTGCTCAAATTTGAACGGTACTTTTTGTACCGTACTCAATATTAAAAGCCTGAAATTTCAAATGTCAAAAACTTTTTATTGGTACTCTGTAGTCCTTCAAAAAATTGAACTGGACCATTATCTTACTATATTATCTTTCTATAATCTGCCTGTAGGCCAAATTTCATTAAAATCTGAACGGTAATTTTAAAACCAGGCCCTTAAGTGATTAATAACACTAATATAAACAATATGAAAAACATCTGATTATTTCTGCCAAACAACGATTGAAATATAGGCAACACATTAATCATAAAAATGTTTGTTCGTGAAGGCAGCTTTAGTTCTAGTGATTTTATTTTTGTTAGTAACTTATTTAAAGGTTAATTTAATACTTTACTATTTTCCACATTTAACTGAAATTGACTAACTATAAATATAAAAATGTTTTATTCGTTACTCTAAATGCTTTAAGGTTGAAGTACATATGTTGTACCGTACATGTGGGAAGGGAAATGCTCCCCTTCACATACCGTGCTTCAACCTGTAGTTCTGCAATCAGCTACGTCTAGCGCTGAACCTAATTTGGTCCCTATAAATGAGATTAGTGTTTGAACTTTCGCTATGAGTTACGAGGCATTAAATTGAAAAATAAACTTTGACTTACATATTATACAAATACATAAAATAAACTCATATAAAAATAAAATAAATTCATTTCTAATAAACTGAAGTAATAACATTTATAAATTTCATTATGTATTTATTTATTTTTTAATTTGTATCAGTATCCGGAGTAAAACATGCTGCAGTTTTTTCACATCCTGTCTACTGCTGTCCACATGTCCACTAGACTCTTCCTGTCAATAAAAATGTCAAAATCAGTCGTATCTTGTCTTTGATTCGTACTTTACAAGTAGGCACCATTCCTATTGTATATCAGCCTCGGTTACCTCGCCCGTAAGTAATTAATTACTAATTTTCTTGTTTATACATAACGAAGGTCAGCATTATCGATTTGTTCCAAAATTGCTTTCGACCTGGTTATTCTTCCGTCATGACTTTTTATCTACAGTTTTGGGGTGTCGTGTGCTTTGCGTGTGACATACTTGGTTTCATGGCTACTTATATCAGACGAATATTCGGTTTTAGATCAAAAAATCAACCCAAGAACATGAGTTCAGAAAAAGCTTTGGTTGTCAAGGAGATTATTAAAAGTGACAAAGTTGTTATCTTTTCCAAAACTTATTGTCCTTATTGTAAACTAGCAAAGGGAGTATTTGATAACTTAAATCAGACCTACACCGTTATCGAATTAGATACTAGAGATGATGGAGATGAAATTCAAGGTATTTTGGGTGAAATCACTGGCGCAAAAACAGTTAAGTTGATGATTTTTTTGTTGTTGTATTTTGCTGTAATGTAAATTTATAGGTTCCAAGAGTTTTTGTTAAAGGAGAATGTCTAGGAGGTGGATCAGATGTGAAAGCATTGTATGAAAAAGGAGAATTACAAAAGTATTTTGAATAATATGGATCTTAATTAATTATATTATGTAATTTTATACTTTCATGTGTAAATAAATGCTTAAATACTCGTTCTCATTGATCATGTTTTTATTTTTTCTTAATCCAATCAGAGTTAACCATGTCAGCATCAGTAGGTACAATTGTCACATTCCTAAAATACTTTGTTTCCTTATGTGAAACATAACCTCAACTTTACGAAGTTGCTATGCATATTTTTACCTTATGGGTCCCATTGCACAATATTAACATCATAAGTGTTTTGAGCGGTGAATTATGGAAATACCTTTGGGTAAAATCGCAGTGTATGCTTTGACGTTTTTGTGCTATGTTTATTCAGGGTATGGGTCTGGACTTTTGTCCAATTTAAGGGATGCAGTTTTGACCGCTGAAACTGTTTTCGGGGATGTTTTTAGCAACGTAGTGAATATAGCAAAAAAATTCAGGCATATTCAAGATATTTTTGATGCTGCAGTGGAGGAGGAATGTATATTTCAATGTCCAAATGGTAAGTATTGCGTATGTGATTCAATTGAAAATCGTTTTTATCTGTAGTCACAGATATATTTAGATACTTTGTTTAATGTTAGACATATTTAAAAGCATGATTGTACAGCACTAGAAGTCTAAATAACCACCAATCACCAATTTTCCTGTCTTTGTTTTGCATAATTTATAAGTAATTTGTTTATCATATTACAACTGAAATTTGATTATAATCCATTCATCTTATCAGGTCAGTTATGTCATAGCTTGGCTATTGTCAATTTGCACACCGGCTTTTACGTAAAATGTCACATTGACAATTAAAACTTGTCAAAATCTGCCTATTTTAGTTCTTTAATAAGTTCAATGTGAAATCGTTTTTTAAAAACTTAATTTATCCCTTGATTTGCTGAAAGCTTAAAGAAATTTATAATGAAGTTAACAGAGCAGGGTTAGATAAACATTGTTTTATAAACCAGCAGTGTTACCAATCCTTAAACATATTTATCCCTAGAGCAAAGGTAAAAAACCCCTAAAATCGTCACAGTAACTTGAAAATACCCCTAAAAAAATTACCTTTTGTAATATCCTTCGTTTATAAATTAATTATTTCCAAAATAATATCATTCTCCTTAATAGGTTTAGAATTCAGAATTCGTGCAAATTCCGATGCACCATTCAACAGTTTTTGGTTCAAACAAAACGAACTGGTCATCAAACATCGGCTTTGATTTGCTTTAGCGACTTTATTTTTGGTCAAATATTATTTTCAAGCACTGTGGTAAATTTTCGGCCGACAACGTTTTTTTTTTTGTCGTCAAGATTTTAACTTGGGGCATTTTTATGTATACTGTCCGCTTTTAAGTTTTAGAAATCTGATAGCCTTAGGCAACTAAAAGAAGCTTCCTTCAAGGGTGCGGATTAAATAACATAATAGGAAATCCAAGTTTTGGGCAAATGAATCAAATGAACGAATCTCTACTGAATGGATCTTTCTAAATGAAAGAATCAAATGAATCGATTTACCTAAAAGAATCGAATTGCCCAACTCTAGGCACCACAGAATAGTTGTAACATGTCTAAAAATCCTATGTTTATAGTTAACACTGGGGACATTTTTCGTTCATTTTTTTTTATTAAACTCCGCATTCTTAGTAACGAGAAATTGTACTAGATATCCTAAGTGGTTAAGTCCACAAATTAATATGA
This sequence comes from Dastarcus helophoroides, assembly GCA_028583605.1. Lineage (NCBI taxonomy): Eukaryota > Metazoa > Arthropoda > Insecta > Coleoptera > Bothrideridae > Dastarcus > Dastarcus helophoroides. The sequence goes on along the minus strand of CM053328.1, from coordinate 22,826,860 downwards.
TTGGCTGGATTGGCTTATCCTAGGTCTATACTTGTAGATTAAGAAGACCCTAACAATATAAATTCCCTAAAATAATCCCATTTCACTTATTTACCTCTAAATTTAGGGGGAAACTCCCCAAGTTGGGAATACTGTAAACCAGTGCGGTGATTGAATTATCAGTGGTGTGCAGTGGCATTCGAGACACGATATTCAACGATTCCGATATAGAGAGAAAAGTAAACGTTGAAGTAAATGTAATTTATAATAAAAATTATAATGTAACACTAAAATGTGGAACACTAAACATTTTTCATTAAACTATTTAGTCCACACATTTTTTTTATTTTGAAAATAATAAAGCTATTGTAATTGTCACATCTAATGCAGGTGTACACGCAGGAATCTACGTTGCGTCCTTTTCAAGCCAAAGTGCAATAATAATATTTGTATATGCACTGTAAAGTTTATTGATTAGTTTATTTTACATTGCTGTTAAGAAATAAACTTCCAACAGCTTATATGAGAGATGCATTTTACAGTCACAAATATTATTTTTCAAATTTAAAGTTAAATAACTGTCAGAGTATAAGAACAAATATTTATATAAAATAAAGCTTAGCTATTGCTTAACAAAAATGAAAAATAATATACAGAGTTGCCCTTTGAATTTTTTGAGAAAAATGTTTAGCATTTGATAATCAGACTGAATAATAGCAAAGGCTATTTAAACAACATAACACTCTTCTATGAATAAGTGTGTAGTAAAGTCACTCTAAAAAAATTATGCGAATTTTTCTATTCTTTTGGACGAGCTTGCGAACCAGGCTCAATTTTCATGTTTTTTTTTCAAAAATCTCAAAAAATATTGATCGCAGATTGGTATCATTTTAATGTGAATTTTCTGACAAATTTAAATCTGCACAAATATATGTATAGAGCGTTCGCCTTTTTTAAAAAGGCACCCAATAGCTCCCTATCAAGCCCCACAACAAACTTCTTTAAAATAAAGTAGTGAAGCCGTAATCTTCGGTGTCCGTGTCTTATGTGAACTACCCTGTATAAAAGAAGACATCAGGAAGTTTCGAATTTAAAGGGGATTATCAGAGGCAAACAAAGTTTGAACAAAAATTTTGAGAAGAAATTTTTAGGAGCGGACTGGTCCGTCCTTGGTTATCTTCAAAAATTGAAATACAGAACTTATCCCCTGAAACCAAGAAATATTAAAAAACACAACAAAGGCTGCTCTCTGAAGATGTCAGCTTGGCTGGTGAAACGCGTTAAAGCAACCTTTGTTGTGTTTTTTAGTCTTTCTTGGTTTCAGGGGACAAGTTCTGTATTTCAATTTTTGAGAAGAAAGATAACCGATATTGATTGAAAATGTGGGTCTAAACTTAGAATGTCCAATAGAAAGTAAATAATTCGTGATTAAAATCAAATTTCAAAGAGAAAACAAAACCTTTTCTAGCAAATAGTGCAATTTTGAAGTAAAAGTCAAATATTTACGAAACATTTTTAAAATGAACTTTTAACTCAGATTTTTGGAAGAAATATTCATAATTTCGAATTAGAGCTGCCTCTCTAAAATTTCCGGAAATCAATTTCAAAATCAAGGTTTCGATAAAAAATTGCTGAAACTCGAAATTTCAAAAAAGTACCTAAGTTTTAAAATAAAATCAAAATTCCTTGTAAAGTGTATAATCTTAATTTACGTTGAAAATTATCAGAAAAAATGTAGAAATGAAAAGTTTGTAAGAAAAAAGTCTAAATTTTTAGAGAAAAACTCGCAATTTCGAGAAAATAACAAGTATCCTAGCTTACAAAAAAAAATCATAAGATTGAACCCATAATTTTGGGATTTTTACACATTCAATTTTTCGAAATATATATTTTCTCAAAATTCTAGGCGTAAACCTAAGTTTTTTTATTTTTCTAATTTATGATTTGAAATTCTAAAAAAAATAGTTTACATTTATAGAGAAAATCAAATTTAAGAAAGATCCTAATTGGGAGTTTGTTAAAACAGTCAGATTTTAGCTCGAAATTCTGAGAAAATGGTTCGAAATTAAGAGGCAGAAAAGTTAGGAGTTTTACAGAATAAAAATAATCCAAATTTCGAGTCAGTCAAAATGTTCGATTGTGTTTCATATTTCATTACAGAACATCTAATTGGCATTTTCACAATGTCAACTTTTTCAGGAAATATTAAATTTTTTAGCAAAAAAATGGAATATTTAATTTTTTATCACACTACCTATTTTAACTTGAAAAAACTATAAAAATTAGCAATTTTGAAAAATATTGTTTGAAGAAAGTCAAATTTATTAACAGAAAACATCAGATTTTTTCTGTCGATAAGTGGCTGGTGTAGAAAGTTTGAATCATCAGGTTTCATTTCACATCTTGGAGGCGAATTTGACTGCATCCTATGGTTTTCAAGAGCTCTGTTGTTTCATATTCACAAAAATACAGGAATCCTTGATATATTCGCGTTGCTGTGTAAAGAAAAAGTAGGAAGAACAATAAAGATGATCCATTGGTGCATGTGATATTGCAACAAATTAGTGACTCTCTTTATGCCTTCATATTGTCCACGCAAACAAACTGAGTTACCTATTAGGACTTCACTAAATTCATTTCCATTATGGAGGAGAACACACTTCAATCTCAAGTTACCGATAAAAAAGGCCATTTAATTGCGTTTTAGGCAGAAATTCCCAACATTTCTATTCAACCTTTTATGTTATGCCATTATACAGTATGTCCCGTATCGTTATGTTCAAATATTTTTTTTTTCATTACTGGCCTATGAAATTTAATTAAAATCAACTAAGTAAAAAAATTATTCAAATAACTCAATTTATTATTTAAAAATTAAAAATGAATTAATTTTTCGAAATTCCGTCCTCCTGTCGAATACAGGCCTGTGTGCGTAATCCAATGGACAAAGTGGCCCTTTTTATTTGAAGTCTATTTACCTGAATTTGTTGAGCAGCTTGCTGAATACGAATAAATGTTGAGTTAAATTTTAATTTGATCCTGTTAGCACTCTTACATGACTACCACCTAGATCTCTAATTTCCATTTTCTTAATAGTTTCTAACATAAATTTAAAAAAAATCTCTTAGCTCTGTTTATTGTATGGATAACTTTATAGGCCTATAACTTTTGAATAAAGAAGATCGACCTACAACTTTTCGATTTTTTAGCCTTATCATTAAGTCTTGTTTATGCTCCCAAAACATGACGATATGGGACGCGCATACGGGACATGTGTACAATTCCATCATCACTAAGTAAATTTAGAAAAAACTGCAAAAATGCACTTTTTTTAACTTGGGTAGAATACCCAGTGGATACCCACATAAAATATAAAGAAAAAACTATACGTGGTAAAAGAAAACTACCGACAGTTTTGAAATCAGAATGCACATTTAACTCTAAAACTGTTCAAAATCGAACTCAGCAGAAATTATGTCGCAAATTGGTCCCCAGTGATATTGATCAACCGCAATAATTTTATCGTGGCAACTGGAAGAATTTGTAATATTTAAACATGGTCGTGTGGCAGAGCTGTGACATTTATTAATGATGTTCTGTGTCCTCAAAATCCTAACCTAAATATCATTGAATATTTTGATTTGTTGTCGGTTGCTTTAGGAGTGATTTTGTTATATTTTGTTAATTTCTGATTGAAATTATTAAATAACGCTAATAAATACAGCATGTAAAATGTTTAGGCCGACTATTTCGGCCAAACAACCCCTGAAATACAGGCAACACATTAATCATCAAACTATTTTACGCGTGAAGGAAACTTTAGTTCTGGTGATTTTTTTAGTAACTTATCTAAAGGTTGATTTAATACTTAACAGTCTACTCTTATGCATATTTACCTGAAATGGACTATAAATGATGAAACGAGAAAAATTTAAATAATTGACAAACAAGTAGTTCCTTAAATTCAGATTTGCATTTTAGACCCCAAAGACCTGAATTTACGATACTACTTTTAGAATCACTTTGCATTCTCTGGAGGCATTATAGTTTAAAATTATAACACATTATTATCAATAATTCCTTTTTGAATCCACGTAAATTTAGAAATTATTATGTATATACAGGATGGACCATAAGCAAGAGTAGATTTTTCATATAAAAATAATGTGATTTAGCGTAATTCACCTTATACCAAAAGTTGATATTAACCGAGATGCAGGATGTCAAAGTTGAAAAATAAAATTTCGATTTTTTCTTATAAATGTGGAACAAATTGTAATATAGGGACGAAATTTGACACAAGGGGGTTTCTTAAGTTAACAAATCCTAATTTGCTAACATATTACCAATAGCTGATAGGGGGCGCCGCCTGTGCTATCCTGCCTGGTAACTTTTTTGTGCAACCACGTAAATTTATTTTAAATAGGTAATTTTATTTTTCCATATATTTTTTACGTAAAAAAGGCATACTTTATGAAAATTGATACGAGCAACTGTTTCCAAGATATTTGCCTTTAAAGTTTGAAGTGCCTTCGTTTTAAATTACGTCGATATTAGATTTTCGAAGTATTCTTAAAAAAAAAGTAATAATAAGATAGCTTTCAAAGTACCTTATGCCAAATATTACTTTTCTGAAATATTCTTACCCAAATTTTGAAAATCTCAATGAACAAAAAATTAAGACATGATGTATTTTCAAATAGAGATGCGAGATATGAACTCTCAGACTGCACAAGAACATTTTAATGGTCAAATATTTGGGTATGAATTCCAACAAAAGACAGTCAGATTTTTAATTTTTTTACAATACTTTTACATAGACACAGATGATTTCTCGCATATTTATTTTTGAACATAAATTTCGTGTTGGTATTTTGTTTAAATTTCTTTAGAAATTTAATAAATATGTGCAATAATAATCTCAATAATAGAGTAATATTTGATATAAACTATTTTAGAGCTTGCCTAATTCGTCTTATTTTAGAACCTACTACAAAAAATTCACATTTACCTAATTTAAAATAAACGCGCGTTAGGCTAAAGATACACGAAGCGGTTTCAGCCGAGTCGGCAGCCGACTCGGCATTTGATTCCATCGGAGTTTATGGTAGTGAACACACGCAGCGTCACGCCGAGGCTGTGTCGAGCGTACCCTCGTCCGGACGAGGCGCAGCTAACGTTTTTATGACTTCAAGCGTACCATCGTCTATACCTGCTTTACGGTGGTGTTCACACGACAAGCGGTTTTTAAGCTGTGAATATTAAGCGTAGTTGTCAAATATTGCTTATGTGCAATTTTTGTGATTTTTTCACAGGAGAAATAAATATTCCTTGTGCTTCTTAGTAACTGCATAAATTTAGATAACGAATAGTCACTTTGCAGGGAAGAGCCTCAATAAATAAAAGCAATAGAATAACTAAATGTGTGGGGTTATTACAAGTTGGAAAACGTCTCATGACTGTATCTTGCTTAGATATGTTCCCTTTTATCAAACACATTAATTCATTAAATGAATTTTAAGACATACGTAAATAATTAAAAAATTTTGCGACATCGCTTTGAATTGTCCTCATAAATAAAGCATAAAATTGACTTTTTTCTTTGCGTTTCTGAACAACTGGATATTTCCGCATACAAAGTTTCTTTTTTTTATTATTCAAACGACAATATAGTAAATTGGTTTAAAATTATTAATTCATCGTCAGAATCCATTGCTTCAGGAAAAACTGGCAACATCTTCACTTACACCGCACGCGTTGGCAGCTTTAAAGACGAGTCGTGTGTTTGCTCCAAATTGGTGCCGACTGCGAAAACCGCTTCGTGTGTCTTTACCCTTAAACTTTAAAGGCAAATATCTTGAAAACGGCTGCTCGTATCAACATTCAGAAAGTATACCTTTTTTACGAAAAAAATATAGATAAACAAAAGTATCCATTTAAAATAAGTATACATGGAGGCACAAAAAAGTTGTGTTGCTTTAGAATAATACGGGGCAGCGCAGGTGGCGCCCCCCTATGAGTTACTGGCAATAGGTTAGAAAATTAGAATTTCTTGGCCAAGGAAACATTCCTATGCCAAATTTCTTGTCTTAGTTATGGGAAAAAATCAATTTTTTTTTTCAAATTTGACACCCTGTACCTCAGGTAATATCAGCTTTTGTTATGAGGTAAATGCAGATAAATCACATTATTTTTATACAAAAAATCCACTCTTGCTCTATGTACCATTACTTATGGTCCAGCCTGTATACGTAGTTATTTAATTATTGCATGTAATTACCTTTCAGGTATTGCTCCAAAACCAAATCGAAATCATGTTCCAAAAAGCAACGGCTGTGGCTCCTTGGGTCTTACAATAAAAAGCGAATACTTACCTGTAGGTGAAATGAAAAAATGCTGTGATACTCATGACATCTGTTATGACACTTGTGGTACAGAAAAAGAAGTGTGTGATGTCCAATTTAAAAAATGTCTGTATAAGTATTGTGATGGATATCAGTCTACCGTAGGGGGTGTTCAAGTTGTTAATGGTAATAATTCAGTTCTAAATGTAAGTATAAAGACAACAGAAATTTTGTTGCAGCGTGTAAGGGAGCGGCAAAGTTACTCTTTACGGGCACTTTAGCTTTAGGTTGTAAAGCCTACATAGACGCCCAGAAAGAAGCCTGTTATTGTCCTTCTTATGGTTGGAAAGATAAAAGAAATCGAAAGTATACCACAGGAGCTGGAGAACTGTGATTTTTTTTTAGCTCGTGTTGATTTATTTTTCAAGTTCCTGGTTTTGTTAATTTTATTGCTTAAGTCCTTGTACATTAGCATAATCTTGTACTCTTGTTTGAACAAAATAAAATCCTTTAATTTATTTCAGTATTAGCAGACTTGTATTCTTTAAAAAAATAATTGATATTCTCATCTCTTACTCGCTGGTTGTCAGCTACTTCCAAAATGGAAATGAAATGCACCAGCTTCGGAAGCTAGTTGGTGGTTGGAGAACGGAATTCGTGGATTAGGATTTTTATTTGTTCAGTTAATCAAGTAAATAACAGTTTAAATGTAAACAATATATTGGGCGCCACTGGACATGAATACAACAAACAAAAAAACGAACGCCACTATCCAGTGTGACGGAAAAGAAAATAACAAGTGATCCAAAATTAAAAATAATCAAACACTTATAGCTACATATACAGGTAAAATAAAAAGAAAAAAACTTGTGCAAAACCTTAATGCTCACACCACAATAGTGATAATTTATCCTTGTATATGGACAAAAACTAAAAAACAAACCTCTGACGGCTCGTTGAGTTGACAAGATTATAATAGGTTTCTTAGTCCTATTCCAGACAAGCACGGGAGATGACCAAAGAGGGTTTCGGTAGTTAGTCAAAAAATGGGAGTCTCCGTAGTCTCAAAAATGATTTAAAGGTTCCAAAATTCCATAGAACAAAAAAAAAAACGAGGCCAATTCAAATGCTCCTCATCTGGTTGTATTTACCAGAGTACCCAAAAGGTTCTCCAGCGTAAAGAAAATCAACTTTTAGACAAATAAACGCAAAAAATCAAAATGAAGTGGCTCACCTCTATTGGGGATACTTCCTACACGAGAGCACAACACCTGAGATCTTTACTGCGCCGAAACTGAATAAACACTGCTCTGTTGCTCTCCTTCCCTCGCAAAAATAACAAGGCAAATGATTACTAAAAAATTAAAATAATAGTATGTGTGTTTACTAAAAGTAACATGCTTACTCTTCCGAGTTACGAAAGGTAGAGAATGATTCAACGAAGTTGTCATGGAGATAAGCTACGCTTGAAGACAGGCAGAAGAAGAAGATCCGTACAAAAAGTTTTCCCATTGTTTTCTCACGGTTTATTTGGATATTTAACTTATTTCTTGAAATTTTACGTTAATAAAAACATTTAATATATAAAGTGGAACTTTTTTCTGTTTTTCTGACAAATTTCGAATTCTTTCCAAATTTCTCTTTTTTCTCAGATTTTTCAGTTTGGATTGAAATTTAATCTTTTTTCTTTTTTTGTTGAACTTTGAAATTAAATTCGAAATATCAACTATTTTTCTTCAAATTTTGGGTAGTTATAAGTTTCCACATAAATTTCGAAATTTCGAATTTCTTCTCAAAATTCGGAGTTCATTATTTATTTTTTTTTAAATAAGTTATAGTTCCTATTCAAGATTTTATTTTTTTCGAAATAATACGTTGCATTTTTTCAAAATTTGTTTTTTAACTGGAATTTGAATTTTTAACCTTTCAACCCAAAACTACTTAACCCTCAAAATTTCGGCTATTTTAAATTTCTGGTTTAAAAGACAAATTTTGAGCATTTGGTTGCGTAATTCAATTTTCAACTTTTATAGTTAGTTCAAAATTTTGAACCTAAACTTGAAATCTTCAAACTGAATAATTCGAGACGTCTTTTTAATGCCTTTTTCTCGATTCAACTTTTTTCGCAACCTTTCTAATTCAAACTGGAAATGTTTTTTCTTACAAAAACTTTATATTATATTATAAAATTTATAATTCAGCCCCAAATTTTCGACTTAATCGAGATGCATTTAAAAAAATGTTTCCATGAAGTGATGTTTATTCTGCATCATTTTTAACAGACATTATCAATGAAATTGGAAAAAGCATTTAGAGGCCTTACTGATTCGTTTGTGGGTTAATGTAAATCATAAGAAATATATTTCTAAATACTCAACTCCTTTACATTAACTTATTAGGTCTACCGGAAAGTTCTGTCCGTTTGTAGAATAAAACAAAAGAAAATAATTTTCATACCTTGAATAAATTTTATTAAATAATATAAATGCCATCATTATTTATGACTTCTTCCTAGCGTGATGGCAATTTGTTATCCTATTTTTTAAAATTGTCTTATCTTGTCTGATATCTTCTTCGTTCTTGAATTTTTTGCCTTGCAAAAAATTTTGTAAGGACAGAAACAAGTGATAATCAGAAGGTGCTGGGTCCGCGGAGTATGGTGGATGCGTCAGGATTTCCCAGCCTAGCTCTGCGATGCATGTGGCCTAGCATTGTCATGAAGCAGTATGATGTCCTTCCCACTGAACATCGCCGGCCTCTTTTCTAGGGGTGCTGTTTTTAATTTTTGACAGCACCTCTCCGAATTTAGCCTTTCATTTGGTTTCAACAGTTCAAAATGTATTGATCTTCGGATATTCCATCATATAAAAAACATTTTCTTGTTCAGGCTTAACTTCGGTTTAGAGGTGGAGGGAGCAGGTTTTCCAGGCTCACAATATGCCAGTTTCCTTATGATGTTTTCATAGGCAATCCACTTTTCATTCCCAGTTATGATCCGGTCCAAGAAAGGTTCGATTTTGTTGCGTGCACGCAGAGATATGCATATCATGATTCGATCATTCTTATTCTTCTCACTTAACTTATGTGGCACCCATCTCGAATATTTCCATACAAACCCTAGTTTCCGAATATGTTTCGAAATTGGTGTTGAGCTGAATCAAGCCTTTCCGCAATCTCCCATGTTGTCAAAAAAGGATTTTGCTCTAACATGATTTTAATAGTATCGTCGTCGATCAAAGATGATCGCCCAGAGTAGTGTTCACTAAACATCGATAGGGACTATCGATAATATCGATAGTTTTGACTATCGAAAACTATCGATAGTATTATTTGGTAATATCGTTAGTTCTTAAGAAATGGTTTTTAAGCAGTTTTTGTTTCCATTTAAAGTTCAGTAACTTAATACATTAACACACTAATTATGTATACATATTAGGGATGTAACGCAGTGGCGGCTGGTCTTAAAGAGCGCAAGAGCGCGCACTCCTCATGAAATGAGCGATCTATGCTTTTCGGTTTAATGTAAAAGACTTGGATTTATCACATTTTTAAACACAAAATAATGATATACTAATTAACTAATAATACTTGTGAGTGACTTGGAATAAAGCACGTAAACGTTTGATTTCATTATATTAAATATTACAAGGAAATTTAAATAAGTTGGTGCGCGCAGAATTATGCGTGGTTGCCGTGCGATGCCTATCAATGGCCTGCGCCTGGGATACGGAGAAATAATTTACAGAACGCAAAGTTAAAACTAAACGGGTACGCCGCTTCGCGCTTATGCGCTATTGCCAAATGGTGAGTACGAGTCAGAGTTTGGAGTGTGTATTTACGGTTTATGATGCTAAATGCGTAGGTGCCGGCTGATCTGATTGCGATTGCTAATTGTGCCGCTTACAGACCTAACCGCCAATAGTACCGCTATTCACAAATTTGAGAAATTTGTACAAATGTACACATTGTTGGCGATAAAAAGAGAAAGCCAAATATGCGTCACATGAATATGCGCATACTTGTTGAAACTGATTGTAACCGGAACGAACAGAACTTTTCGGCATATTTTTCTTGGTTTTTCTAAACATTCCGGCCCATGAAGCATTTCCCTCATCTACCCTATGGTCAGTGTAAGGGTACATGTATTGACTTATTGTTTATATCATTAGAAATCACTGATTGAAATGTATGGTAAAAATGAATAAAAACCACTAATATTATTATTTATTTAACTATACAATAAAATTCATTCACTTAAATCTGATTTGCTTACTACCTCTTTGGGAATGAATTCATCAACACGAACTGCCTCAACATCGCATTTAACATCTAAGTCCACCATCATGTCATCACTCATTGACAATATAGTAACAGCTGAATTGTCACCAAGTAGATCAGGAGGATTATTGTCTTTCATTTCTTTGTTATGCTGAGACATTAAGTGATCTCTTAGAGCAAATGCCCTCGCGTAGATAGCTCCACAGGTCCAACATTCATATTTGAGGTTATTTTCTCTTTTGTGCGTTTCCATGTGGCCTCTAACAGCGTACAAGGAGGCGAAGGGTCGATTGCATACATTGCAAGTAAAAGGTTTGGTGTGACTATTTTTATGCCCAGCTAACTGAACGCTAGTCTTGAAAGCTTTGGGGCAAAATGGGCACTTATAAGGTCTTTCATCCGAATGAGTAGACAAGTGATGATTAAAAACACTATGTGATTTAAACCGTTTTCCACAATGAGAACACTTATAAGGTCTAACACCGGTATGGGTGCGCATGTGCAGTGTAAGGCAGTAACTAACTCTGAAGGATTTTCCGCATATTTCGCAGATGTGAGGCTTGTCTCCTGTGTGTATTCTTTCGTGCTTCACTTTTTCGTGTGGTCTAGAAAATTTTCGACCACAAAAACTACAATCGTATTTTCTCATCTGACATACTCCTGACGAATGTTCTTTTAACGATTCAAAATTCGTAAAAGTCTTTTTACAGTGTGAACATGAAAAATTTTTTGTTGCACTATGCGCGCGTGCATGCATATTTAAATTCTCCTGCGAATAAAATTTTTTATTGCATACCGTACACACAAAATCGTCCTCTTCCCCATGAGACTTCATATGAACTTCTTCATATTGTGTGTAAAATATTTTGTGGCAAATAGGACAACTGAAAGTATCTAAATTTAAAGTCATATCCCTTTCACCAGAAGGATCGTAAACTGCTGGGACTGCCGTCACTTCGGTTTTTTTGGCTATAATGGGCTTATGCATTCTTTCATGCAGATGTAACGATCTGGCCGAAGGGAAAGAAATTTTGCACGTTTTACAGCGGTGGAGTATTTTTGTCTGTTCTAAATTTCGTCTTTCTGCGTTTTTTACATGCATGTCTATGTGGGCATTAAGAGCATCTATGGTAAGAAATTCCGCTTTGCAAGGGCCATAAGGACACATATAGGTGTGATTTGTGGAACACTTGTGTACTTGAAAATCTTCATATTTCGAAAATCTTAGTGAACATTTTGAGCATTTGAGCAAGGTGATTATAGATTCCAAAGAGCCCGGCTCTTCATTGATAAGTTTCTTATCATCAACATCAACGAATGAATATTTTTCTTCTATTGCAGTTCTACTTGATTCAGAATCTTTCCAAAATTTTCCAATTTTAACCATCTTTCTTGTATACGGACGACCATCTTTATCAGTACAAAAAATTTCTTCCTCATTTATGTCAGTCAGTACGAAATTATTTTCAGGTATCAAGTCACTTTCCAAGGCAGCATCGTCAGTTGTTTCTTCTTCAATATTTCCATTTTCTTCAGATTCCTGCAAATAAACTTTGAAGATTAAAAAATTATGTAATATAAATAAAACATAATACATAAACCTAATCTGAACAAAAGGCTTCAATTTGATATTTTTAAGAAATCGTAGTAACTTTTAAGCTATTAGTTGTCTGGGTATGAAATCTTCAATGTCCAAAAGAAAAACACTGTTTGTTTATGCAAAATTTATTCTTTGAGTAAGATTAAAGTAAACACCTATTGAAGGAGCGACTACAGTTAGGAATAGGCACCCCACCAACGGCCGAGCATTGGCTAGTATTGGTCGAATGCAGGATAGCCAGTACTAGGCTAATTTCAAATTTTTAAAATGTCCTATTTTTCTAGATTTTGAATTTTAATCAGATATTTTGATTTTTTTGTCTAAAGTGTGCTTAAAATTTGAACATGAAATTAAAAAATAATTCTTATTTCCAAAAATTATTTGGTTTGGATTTTAAAGTCGAACTATTAAGAAAAAAAGACAATTTGAAGTTTAAATTTGGAAGTTCAGGAAAAAGTCAGAAAGCAAAAGAAATTCAAATTTATATCAAAAATATTTAATTAACAAATATTTCAATTTTAAAATCCAAACTTTAACTATTTTAACTTTGCTTTTCTTTTACATTTCAACTTTAATCTATGTAAATTCCGATTTGTTGCTCAAAATTTGGAATTGAAACTAGAGGGGTTCGAGAAAAATATTCGACGTGTTATAATTAAACTCGAAATAGCAAGAGAGTGAAATTAAAATTTTAAAATCCAATTTTAAAGGACAATGTATAAAATGCCTAAATTAATGTCAACAATTTGAAAAGAAACGAATTCTTTATAAAATAAAAATGTTTATTTTTCATTAAAAAAAGTTAAAATTATAAAAATAAATCTAATATTTAAGCTAAAAATGGAGAATTTCCGAATTTCGAAGTTTACTTAGAAATTAGGACTTTTAAAAAACATTTCAATTATTTTCTCGCAATTTTAAATTGAATCTGAAATGTTCGATTTGTTTCTTCAAATTTATAATAATGTATTAACCTGGATTAAATAACAAAACAAAAAATTTAACATTTATAGAAACAGAATTTTAAAATTTCTAAAAAAAATAGTTGAAGTTTTCAAAAACTTCATAAAATAAGAGTTTACAGTCAAAATACTGATCATTTTTGTGAAGTTGTTTTTTCTAAATCTCTACTCTTTCTTTAATATTGAGAGTACAATAAAGATTTCAGATCTACATTGAGTATTTTGAGAAAAATCGGAAAGTCGAGAAAGAGTTCTGATTTTATAAATTAAGATTTCTTAAATTTTCAACTTGTCCGTCAAAATTCTATTTAAAGTTTAAATTCGCGAGAAAATCTTAATTTTAAGATGAAAGTAGAATTTTGAATTTTTTAAAGTTTCAGCTAAAATATTCAGAAAAAAATAACAAAATCCCCAATTTTTTTTAAATTCTGATTTTAAAATCTAAATTTCGACTTTTTTTCGAAATTTTAAGCCAAAATCGGAAAACCAAAATGTTAAAATTTCTATATTGAAGCCGAGATTTGGAGAAAAAAAACTCAACATTTCAGTAAAAACCTTAAAAGTGATAAGCTTTATTTTTAATTTTGTATCGGAATTTCAATTTAAGTGTAACACGCGACATTTCCAAATGTCTTAAAATTTCAAGAGGAGATTAGAAATTTTGAGAGAAAAGACAGATTTACTAAAAAAATATCTAAAGTTCGAGCGTAAAAAACACATTTTAGATAAAAAGGGTACAAACTGTGAGTTAAATTTAGAACAGTGTTTCCCAAACTTTTTCTTGCCATGGCCAGGATGTTTTTAATGCTTTCCCTTCGCGACCCACCAAAAGAATTCTAAACTATTTTAGTATATAAATATTGATCATTTTTAAGTATGAAGAGAAATCTGCGGCCCAGTATTATATTTTCGCGACCAGGTGCTGGGTCGCGACCCACCATTTGGTAAACCCCGATTTAGAATATTGCAAATAACTGTAAATTTAGAAAAAAAATATTTAAATTAATACATATTTTTTTGGTACCTATTTCGAGTTTAAAATTCTAATGTTGAAGTTTTTCTCGTTTTACCTTTTTACAGAAATCTTGATTTTTTTATAAATTTCGAATAAAAATCCAAAATTTTGATAAAAAGTTGGAATTGTCAGATATTTTTAAAAAAACTCCAAGTTTACTTCGAACTCAAAAGGAGATGTCAAATTTTATAAAATAATGTATGGTAAGGGTAACATAACAGCAAGAATCAAAGAGAAGAAAACTTAAACTAAAAAAAAAAACTGAAGATTAAAGTTGAAGTTATTAAATTAAATATAAAAAAAATTTCGCCCCCCCACATACAGTGTGTCTCAAGATAGAGTACTGAAGAGAGGTGTATTCTTAATTTGTGGATTAACGAAAAAAAAATCATTCTTTATAAAAACTTCTGCTTGATCCTCAATCACTGAAAATTGTATTATTTTTTTATTTTTTATACAGGGAGTTCAATTATTTGTGCCGTTATTTTTGGTAGTATCAAAAAATATTGTTTAGAACTACAAAGAAATCCTAAATTTCAAATTTTAATTTATTTTCAAAAATTTTTGCAAATAGAATAGACCTGGACTACAATAACGCAGCCCTCTAAACGTGGACATTATTGCACTCTGGATCTATTCTGCTTGCATGACATTTGTTGAAGCTATTCCGTAGTTCCTTCTACAGACCGTTAGGAGGCTGTATACTTAGAAATTTGTGGTTACTTGAGAAAACACCACAAAGAATAATTCGTAATATTAAAATACAATTTACTTTTAATCAAACTTGACAAAGATAGCAAAAACCTAAGTTAATTCCTTATTGTTGACAAATCATCAATAATATTTGTTTTAATAGCTATCATCACAAAGATGATTTTTTTAATTCCTATCACAGTCATCCATTTTTTTTTCTCTTCAGACAGCACAACAGATTCAGTATCTCCACAAATTATATTTGGGAACATTTGTCCTTTTTTAGTGCATACTTTCAAACGGATCACTTGTTAGGTTGAAGTTGGGTATCCCAAACTGATGAGATCTAACAAGATCGAAACTGGTATTTGTTTTCCAAACCCTGAATTTAATAAATATTCAAACCTATCGGACTGTGTATTAGAATTCAGAAAATAAAAGTGCAGATACGAAATACTTAGAAAATTATAAAGTAGAAATTTGCATAGAAGCAGGTGATAATACATTTAAATGATGATGTTTTAGTTTAATCACTGTTTTAAAAGTTTAATCTACTCGCAAAGGGTAACCCCATTATGCCCTCAAAGCACTACGAATAGGATGCCGAAACAAGGATAGATGGTGATGAACCGCCTTCTTAAACAAGGATAGGTTATAATTTTTGGAGAAAATTCCTTTCGGTAACGAGTTCCATAGCTAGTAAGTTCTGTAGAAAAAAGAGTCTCCGCAGACAGAAGTCCTCACTGTGTCAAGCTGGACCGCACAGGAATTTTCTGTCTTCGACTGTCTTGTATGCCTCAAGAATCTTCTCTTGGGGGGATCAATTCTATTAGTTCCAGCGAGCGTCTTCCATGATAGTACTTGTAGAAAAGAGACAAGTCACCAAGTCGCCTGTGCTCTAGTGTTTCGAGAGAATCGGTCAAACTCTCGTCATCAATTAGGCGAATCGCTCTTCTTTGAATTGAATCCAAAAGAGCTAAAGTGTGCTTTAGGGCTGAACTCCAAACATGACAATAATATTCTAGTGTTTGCCTAACTTGAGCTTTGTCTATTGGTGTGAGTAGCTGATGAGATGTAAAATACTTTTTAGCTGTAAAAATAAAGCCTACCTTCTGAGAGACGAATTTGGCAATGGCGCGCACATGATCGTCCCAAGAGAAGTTAGTGCTCGCATTCACTCCTAGGATAGACAGATTAGATCCCATCGGGAGGATTTTACCGTCCACTAGTATGTTTGTTGCATTATCCCTTGATGTTTTGTTTGAGAAAACCATGGCCTGAGTTTTTGAAGCGTTGAAGTCGACAAGATTTTTCTTACCCCATTCCAGAATGATTTCGAGGTCTTGTATCTGCTGTTCTCTTAGTCGATCTGAAGCAGCGGATAATGGTTTGCCGGAGAAAAAAGATGACACAAGGCTACTATCATCTGCGTAGCTGTATATAGGGTTGGAAGTTGAAGCTAAGAGATCGTTTATGTGCAACAGAAACAGAGTAGGAAACAGGACAGACCCCTGAGTAACCCCTGCATTAATCTCAAATGTCTTGGATGAGATGCCATCGACTACGACCTGAAGAGATCTATCAGCGAGAAAATTGGATATCAAATGGGAGAGTCCAGGAGGAAGACCATAAAATGTTAATCTGGCGAGGTGCAGGATTCTGTCGAAGGCCTTTGAGATATCCAATACCAGAATCCTAGCCTCACAATGTTTTTCCATAGCTGAGTTACAGATATGAGTAACATATGCCAATAGATCGTCAGTCGAACGTTGTTGTCTAAAACCGTATTGCCTGTGGAAATTCCATCACTTTAGATATAACGGGTAACAAAGATATAGGGCGATAGTTGTTAGCCAGATTCCTTTTTCCCTTTTTAGGGACAGGCTGCGCCCTAGCAGATTTCCAAATGTTAGGGAATACACCTTTGTTGTAAGAGAGTATGAACAATGTGCTTACGACAGGAGTCAACTCTGGGGTGCACTTCTTAAGAACAATAGCGGGGATACCATCAAGGCCAAAAATTTTCGAGGTGTCGAGCTAAAGGAAAATCTTCCTGATTGTGCGTTGTCTGAAAACAACTTCAGGCATCGAAGTGCCAACCTTAGGAAGAATAGGAGCTTCTGCGTTTCGAGAATCAAGATTGGAATTTTCAGCAAACATTAAGGCTAGCATGTGAGCCTTTTTCTTGGAAGTAGTCGCAATATTGTTATTATCAAATATCTTTTCATTTTCTTTAATTTCGTTTTTGGCATTTTTTGTCATTACAAAATACATTTCTTAATAGCAATTTTCGATACCGCCAAAAATGAGGACAATTTATTTTTGGCAATTTTTTGAAATTTTCAAATAATTGAACACCCTATATACAAAAAACTCGAAAAAAATGTCATTTTCGATGCAGGAGTTTTTATACAAAATGACTTATTCTCATAAAACCACAAATAAAAAAGAAATCTCCTTTCAGTACTTTATCATGGGACACACTGTACACACCGTATGTATGTATCGCCCGGGGACACATGGCCCCCCTCACGCTAAGTCAGTGATCAGGTGTTCTGTAATGAAAAAATTTAGCACTTTTGACTGTTGCATTGCAGCACATTTAATTATGATTATCTAGAAGGAAGGTTGTGTAACGCCGTACTTTTAAAATGAGATTGAAAACCTTCTGCCGCCTGCATTGCCATCTATTGATCCTCAAACAGATGCACCACAGAATTCTATTTGAAGTAGTTTTAACTACAGCTCCTTTCTGACTAAAAGATGAATAAAGGATGTTCCAGACACGCTTTCCTAGGAAAAGCCCAAAAAAAGGTCAACACGACAGTGATGTGATTGTAGGTTCATTTAAGCCCTCATTTTACAGTTTTTGCACAATACTTGCGAGTAATACACAACAGAGGCCGCTGATGTCAGTGGGTGGAAATCAGTCCCATTTTCATTCGACAACTTACATTACCGATAAATCTCCTTCTTATAGGACTCCAAACATTTAATTAACGTTAATTAGGATGGGTCACAGCCCACTAGGTTGGAAAATAAAATAAACTAAAAATTTTACAACACTTCAACAAGTACTTATTTAATATCCATTGTATTCCGAAAATTGTGCAGATTTCAAAAATGTAATAACATACAGAATGTTCCCTTTAAAAATGAAAAATTTGTATAATTTCTGGCAAAACTGACAGTAGTAAGAATATTATTTTAATGTTAAAATCAGAAGTTTTCTGAGTATATTAAGGGTGAAAAGGTTTTATCTTTATAAATAACGAAAATATAGGGGATACATCATGTGTCAATTACACCTGATATGTCAATGTGTGATGAACCTGAGACACCCTGTATAGTAGTAGCTCAAATTCAATCATTCAAATATAAAATATATCAGAAAAACAACACTTTGAGCTTTACAGGACAACATAGTATATCATCATAAAAACAAAAAAAAATCAATAATAAATGTATTATTATTATTCGCAATAATTAAACATACTCTTTATTGAAGAACTGATCTTTGCAAAACAGACAAGCCTTAAATTCCTTTCTACAATTTTTCAAGTGGATATGTATTTCTGTGGTAATTTAGATTTTACACCTCAATTAAAGAGGATGATTCGAAGGAATTTAACATTTTTCTATTTCCATAAATGTTGGTTTTAAATAATTTTAAATTGCTCAGGTATATTCATACAAAATATTGATTAGTATAAGGTAGTACACCTACACCTACTTTTCTGTATTTTAAAAGATACTTACTACCATCACAACATGTCCTGAATGGAAATTGTTCAGGTGATCTTCTACTGAAGTGAAGTGCATGTTGCAACCTTCACAAAAATATTCCGCATCTGCTGTTTCTGTCAATGATGAATTCATTTGAAGTTCATCATCATTACTTCTTAAGAGTTTAGCCAAAATACTGCCATTTTTAATCATTTCATCTTTACCACCATTTATTTTTTCTTTTATTGAATACATCTCATTTTCATCTGCATCCGCTTCAACTTCTCCATTTACTTCCGCCTGAGTAGTACAACTTTCCTCTAAATGATGACATAATTTTAATATATCATTAAATCGTAAATTGCAAGAAGGGCATATTAAATTATCTATTATACTTAATAAATGGTATTTTAAAGAATCGTGTGAATCGAAGGTGTCGCTACAACATAAAGGACAATTTAATTGCAATGAGCCCATTGTCGCAACTTTTAAGGTTCCTTGGATTTGTATTTTGCGCTAATTTGTCGCTTGTAAAGTAACAAATAACTTCATAGCAAAGACTACTTCACACAAGAATGCACATAAACGCGAAGTTAGATAAGATGGCGATTTTTGACACTTCGGCGTTGGAAACAGTCAAACAATGTCACTAACTTCAAATTATAAGAAGCAGCGTCCAATTTAAAGGTCCGTTTATAGTCATTACCAAACAAACAAAATAAAATTTGTGGCAAGGAATATTATTTTTAACTCACGTTTTTAACCTCATCATGGTTTGTTGTATAGTATGTGGTTTTTAAAGTTTAACAACTTTGAAAATCTTAAAAGAATATTCTCAGGCGACATTGTCAGATTTAGAAAATTGTCATCAATATGCAGAATTTTGTAGAACACAAGGTGATTCTAAAAGTAGTACTATAAATTTAGGTTCGTAATTTAGACCCCAAAATAAGACTAAAATTCTATATATGTAAATATATGTCGTAAAACGCTTCGTTTTCGAGTTACAGGGTGTGGGAGGTTAGTTCCTGATTATAGTTTTTAATTAATATTTGAGAAACGTGGACAGATTACTACTACTACTATCTGAAAAATGGGGCCAGTTTTACCAAGTTAATATTTAAAAAAAACTTTTCCTTAACAAATATTTTGGTGACAGAAAAAAAAGGTTGTTCAGGCAAAGCAATTATTCCGTATAGGACTTCCCTATACCAACAATTTCATCGACAACTAAAAAAAGGTCCTAAACCCTATTTTTCCCAAAAATTGAAATACAGGACTTGTCCCTTGAAACCAAGAAGGATTAAAAACACAACAAACGTTGCTCTAACGTGTTTCGACAGCCAAGCTGTCATCTTCAGAGAGATACTAACACCTACTCTTAAAATTTACCCTTATATACCAAGAACATATATGTAATACTTCTATATGGCCAGCTCGCTATTCTCTTCACGAGTTTGTTCCAACCAAATTCGACAAAGATGGAACATGAATTAATGGCGAGTATTGCGCATGAATTGAACAAAATGAACCAATCGCTACGCGCGGTTTAAACGGGTGCTTATGGCCATGCACAGATGATTTGTAGCACCTGCGCATTGCGACTCATTATTTCGTGTGAAGGTCAGCGAGAAAGAGAAGTCTTTCCCATGAGAAACGAGGAACTGGCCATATAGAAGTATTACATATATGACCAAGAATATTCACTTCGTGCATGATCGACCCTATCCGAACGCGCATGCCCATCTAATCATACACGTCGTAATCTCACAATTCCTTATCTATCAACCTTAACTATTTTTAACAGAGATGAATGGCGGAAAGGCCCAGCGTAACCATTCATAAGGTTGTCTCTAGCCTTATGGATGGCTAAGTTTTCACATGCATTTAACATATAATTCTTATTTACTACTCTTAACAATTTAATATTATTATCTATCCTATGATCTAATTCAAAAGTTTGTCTAGCCACACTTGACTTCACAGTTCTTTCGTACCTCAAATAAGCCAAATGCCAAATGCAGTCGGATTTTAAGAGATCGTCTAGTTTGCCCGACATACTTTTGAGGACAATCCCTACATGAAATTTGGTAAATACCAAACCTATCGGTTTTCTCTACTTTATCCTTTAAACTACCCAAAAGCGAATTTAATTTGCCGTTAGAACTATAAACAACCCGAAAGCCATGTTTACGTATGGTTTGGGTGGAATTTTACGTAAACAGATGGTAGGGGCCTTAAACTATAGCTTGTATAGCTTATTATACGTAAATCCAGCACTGATTACTTTATTTAATCCACTTTGTCACATTAGAAGTATTGCATGTTATATACCAAGTTAATTTTAAAAATATACTGAATTTGAAAATGACAAAATTCGATATGGCGCTTATAAGAAATAATAAAGTTGACATAATTTTCCCGAAAACAATTTATTTCAGAAAAAAATTAACGTACACCAATGAAAAGGCTTTAAAAAACAACTAACTATGCTTTTGATTTTTTCAGTCGGATTTCAAATAAACAAATTACATCTGATTATTAAAAATGGCGATTTTCAGTTTTTTTCCAAACCAAATCAAGACGAATTTAAATTCCATTGTTTTTTCAGCGGAACATTGTTCGACATTAAATTCTGCACTACTTTGCCCACTTGAGCTTCCTTGTACCTCTAAACGTTTCCGAAACTCCTAGAGAGGGACTCAAATTTGGTTCACTCGGTATAATTTATAGTTTTGAAATGTTGTTATAAACTTTATTCAATCACATATTATCTTAATATGGTTAAGGTAGAACATTATTTATACTTGTAATGCATTAGATGTCCACCTTACAGAGCTTCTTGCTCACCCAAGAAATATCGCTGCCCCAGTTTGCCCTCCCCCTCTAAAAAAAAACTCCCAGCTACGCTTA
Source organism: Dastarcus helophoroides (assembly GCA_028583605.1). Classification (NCBI taxonomy): domain Eukaryota; kingdom Metazoa; phylum Arthropoda; class Insecta; order Coleoptera; family Bothrideridae; genus Dastarcus; species Dastarcus helophoroides. The sequence continues at coordinate 22,805,350 of CM053328.1, read as the reverse complement.
TGGTCAATAACTTTTTACTGGCTCTCTGTAATGCTTCAAACAATCAACTGGATTATTATCTTACTACATATAATCTACCAGTATGCGGAATTTCATTAAATTCTGAACGGTAATTCTAAAACCCACACTACTATCTTAAGAACCTACGAGAGCAGGTCAAAAATTATCTACACTTTTGACATAACTCTGCCTAAACTGTGCACACAGACTTCTGTCCAAGCTTATTTTATTGTTATAATGTTGTGGTCATGCTATGAAAGTTTGATCCTAATTCCTCTATTTGTCTTCCTCTTGTTGCAGATAGATCATGGCTGCTCCATTAGAAGTTTGCACCCAAGAGGAACAACGAACAGAGATCAGATTCCTCTGATTAGATGGTGTCAAAGGGTCAGCCATTCATCGCAGACTATCATCCCAATATGGGGGAGGAGCACTATCACGAAAAACAGTGTTCTTGTGGCTTAAGAACTTTAAAAGTGGTCGAACAAGTGTAACGCATGAAGAGGGAGCACCACGGCCATCAACCACCACTACAGAAGGCAATATTCAAGAATCTCGAGAGATGGTTCTGGCGAATAGACGAATTACTGTAGATGAGGTAGCATCTGCTTTGGATATCAGTCATAGCTCTGCCCAACAAATCATCTATGACGAGACCCTGCACAGACTTTACGAAAACCTCGTTGTTCCTCTTTGGTGCAAACTTCTACTGGGGCAGCCATGACCTATCTGCAACAAAAGGAGGACAAATGGAGGCATTAGAATCGAATTTTCATAGCTTGACCACAACAGTATAACAATAAAATAAACGCGGACAGAAGTCAGTGTGCACAGTTTAAGCAGAGTTAGGTCAACAGCATAGATAATTTTTGACTCGCCCTCATAATCTATAATCTTTGCTATTATCTAATAAATTTATATATGGTAAATTGATTTAAAATAAAAGGCAGTAATTCCTTTCAATAATATTTGAAAATTATTAAGATATCAAAATTTATAAAAATTAATTTGGGTTAAATCTTTAAAATTTCGAGAAAAGGTCGAAACTTGTAAATATGCCCCGAAAACAGATTACAAATTGGAAGAACAGTGTAATCTCAATAATACGGCACTACAAAAAACCAACTTGTGCTGGATTAGTGGATTTGTCGGATTACTAGAATATACATACAGTGTGATTCATATATTTCCGAAACACTCTGCAGAATTTTTATTTATTGTACGGTCATAACCGAATTAGAACATTTGCTTTTTCGAAAGCCTTACATTTTTTTACTCGAAATTTCTAGTTTAAACTCAAAAATTTGAATTCCATTTTTTTTTCAGTTTCCGAATTTAAACTTGAAATTTTACATTTTCCCCCAAAATTTCGACAATTATATTCGAAATATTGTCTTTTTTAATAAGAGGGTGTCATCTGTCAAGTTTTTATCGGGTTATTTGCAAAAATCCGAACTTTTGCTTTTAATTTTTTCTTTTATTAAATTGAATTGTTAACTTAAAGTCATTTCGATTTTCTGAGATTAAATTTTTTTTATAATTTCTAATTCAATGGGGAACTTTTACGTTTTTTCAAAATGTCAAATATAGACTTACGGTGCGTTTTTTATAATAGACACTTTATTCCGTACATTTCTCTTTGACATAACATTTATTATCTCTCTCACAGGATAGTTGACTCGTGAGAGAGAAATGTACCGAATGAAGTGAAATTTTACCACAGTGGGACCGCTGGAGATTAAAAGTTAATTTTAACAAATCGACAGTTTCTGCTTGTTTTTGTCTATTAGAATCTTCTCAGCGAGACGTATTGACTTAATAAGGGCTTCCTACAATTGTCTGCGCCTGAGTAATTATGCCTAGTTTGTCCGCCTTTATTGAATTTCATAAATACAATGAGATTGGTAAGCATTAGAATTTTGACAAAGATTGGAAGGTAGTTGACTTCGCTTGACATTTTACAAACTACGTCAATACTGTCGCTTAGAATTTAATGAAATTTGATAATAATGTTTAGAAATGATGGGGAATTCGGTGTTTGGAAGCAGATTTTTGATTTTTTCTTAATATTCCGACAAATGGGCGTCCAATTTCTCTCTATTTTTGCTTGTTTTCAGAAGCGAGTATCTCTTAAACTAAACGGAATTTAAAAAAAGTACTTCTAAAGCGCCAATTCGGCATCCTTGCTTCATAAGTTCTCCAAAGTTGAAAACAAAATATTGAATAATACACCATTTGTAAAATGGGAGAGCGGTGTTTGGCACAAAAATTGCGCTTAGATTTCGGTTGCCCTCACTCGGGTCAGGCAGGGTACGGAGACGGACGTAATGCGTAGCAGAGAAATTTTTGCCCCTTTCCCAATACGTCATCAACGAACGAAGTATCTTCAGCTTCCAAGCTCATATTTCTTTATCTAAGCACGGCAGATATATCATAATAATAATGAACACTATTAAAACATTTGTTCTACCAAAGTTTGAGTGTAAAATGAATTGTTTAGTATTTGTACCTTACAATCACTACTGAATATTTAGTGGCTTTTGTTTTGATATGTTTAGAAGAATTTTTTCTCTCCTAATTAACATTTTTATATTACTCTTTGGAAAAATATATATTGTTTAGGTAAATAAATGCTATGACAGATTTAAGCAAAAAAAGAAAAATTGGTTTTATATCATTTAAATTGGAAATGTTATATTCTACTAGCATCACTTGTAGTCACTTCCCAATTATATCTGCAAAGAATGAAATTGTTTTTCACATAATTAATTAATAGGTATTTATATGCAGATATTTAGTTCTTACCTTGACGATAGGAGAAAATGCGTGGGAAAATAAAAATTTCAGCTCTTTGAAAATTTGAAGTTCTTTGAAAATTTTGGCTTTTTTCAAAATTTCGACAGTTTTTTGAAAATCTACTTTTTTTTGAAAATCTCAACTTTTTTCACAATTTCGATATCTTGAAACTTTGGACTATTTTTGAAAATTATGAATATTTTTGAGGAATATGATTTTTATGATAATTTCGACTTTTCCGTATTTAGTTTTAAAAATTTCTACCACTCACTAAATATTTCAACTTTTCTTGAGAATTTCTATTTTCTGATACATATTTTCAACTTTTTTTTTAAATCTCTAGTTTTTTTTTAAGAATTTGACATTTTTATTTCTTACTTTTTTAATGTTTTCGACTTGGACATTTTAAAATTTCCACTTATTTCAAATTCTCATTTAAAAAAACAAAATTTTTTTGAAATTGTAACCATTCCAAATTATCCCTTTTTCTAAAATAGTGTTATTTTTGCAACTTCCTAATTTTTCAAAATTTCAACTCTTTCAGGAAATTTTTATTTTGTTGCAGATCTCGATCTTCTTTAAAAAAATTCTGCTTTTTTGACAATTTCAACATTTTAAAAAAGGTGAACAGACGAATTCCTATCAGGTCAACATTTTCAATAATTCGAATTGTTAGAAAAAAAGTCGAAATGATTAGATAACCGAAATTTAAAAAAATGGCAACAATCCAAAAGGCACGAATTAAAAGAAAAAAGATAAAAATTTTGTGGAAATTTAGAAAAAAATTGTCTCAAAGTCAAATTCGTTAGCCCAATTTCAAGCTTTTCTCTCGAAATTTTGAATTTAAAGTTTAAACTATTCGAATTTTCCTAGAGATTTTGAAATTTCATGGAAAACGTCGACAAGAATATCGAATATTTCAATTTAAAATCAAAGTTTTCTGACTAATGGGAACTCGAGAACTTCCTTACATAAATCTCATTTTTTTAAAATCTATTGCTATTTTTAAAAAAATTCAGTTCAAATATAAAGTCGCTTTTTTTCTCATAATTCAAGGTACAATTCTAAAGAGAACACTTAGAATTTTGGCTTTTTTCTCAAAATTTCCAATTTAAATCTGAAATTATTTTTTTTAATTTGAAATTGCAATTCTAGAAAGAAAAATTAAATGTTCAGCCTTTACATTCCAGTCAAAATTAAAATAGCAAAAGATAAGCTTATTTTAAAAATTTTAAAGTAAACTAACATTTCAGGTAAAAAGTCGAAAAAAAAATTATATGGAAAAAATTCATGCAACGTATTTTTTAATTTAAAAATTCCGTGAAAAATTTTTTACCTGAATTTTGACTTAAATCTCAAATTCCGGATCCTAAATTCGAGTTTAAGAAAATATGGATTCTAAATTTCAGCTTAAGAAATAAATAAATAAAAATAAAAATGAATAAAAATTGACATTTGTAAAATGGAAATTTTAGAAATCTTGTAATTTCGACTTTTTTTCTGGAAATTCTATTTCAAAGCCCAAGTTTTAAGAAAATAATTTGAAATTTCCAATTTAAACTTTTTGACTTTTTTTCAGAATTTATTTAAATATATCCTTTTTTTAAGTTTAGAATTTTCACTCGTTTCTCGAAATTTTGTTTTTAAAAGCCTAAATTTTAACAAATGTTGACATTTTAGTCGACGTTTACAATTTTTTTCAATTTTGGTGGAGCAGACTGGTCCTTGGTTATCTTCAAAAATTGAAATACAAAAATTTTCCCCTGAGACCAAGAAAGATTAGAAAACACAATAAAGGTTGCTCTAACGCGTTTCGACAGCCAAGCTATTATCTTCAGGGAGATATTGACCGAAACCAAGAAAGATTAATAAAACACAACAAACGCTCTAACGCGTTTCGACAGCCAAGCTATCATTTTCAGAGAGATACTGAAGATGATAACTTGGCTGTCGAAACGCGTTAGAGCAACCTTTGTTGTGTTTTTTAACATTTCTTGACTTCAGGGGACAATTTTTGTATTTCAATTTTTCTCAAACTCTCGACTTCATAATCTCAACATTTTGAACTTGTTTCTTGGAATTTCGATTTTAGTCTCAAAATTTTGACTTTATCATCCACATTTTGTTACTGAAGTCGAAATTAAAAAATAGCTTCTATTTTTTTAAAAAATTTCTAAGCAAAATTCCAAAGTTTTTTGAGAAATTTTGACTATCGTTTTAAAATTTTAATTTGTAATTTTAAACTCGAACTTATCACTTCTTTCACAAAATTTTGGTCTTAAAGTTAAATAGCCGAATAGGTCTTAAAATATTAAAGTTGTTTACTGAAATTTCGATTTAAATTACGAAATTTCAATTGTAATGCCTAAAAATAAGAAAAAAAAATAGTAATTACCAGTGAAAACACTGAAACTCCGTACATTTCGAAAAAGTTTCCAATTTTTCAATTATTTTACAAATCTTGATATTTCACCTTTTTCCAATTTTCAAGTTTAATCCCCAAAATTAAATCTTAAGCTTTCACCTTATTCTCAAATTCCGTATTTAATTAAAAAATAAATACTTTTTTGTAACTCTGGAATAACAAAATTAAAATTATGAGTTCTGAAAAAAGTCGACAACTCTTTACGGGCAAAATTTCGAATTTAAACTTGCGATTTTGTTAAAATAATTTAAAATTTGGATAAAATGGAAGTTAGTAGTGGAGAATGTTCAAAAAATCTTCTCGGAATTTAAAAAAGGGTCGATATAAAAAAATTGAGCAATTAAGGTTCAATTTCACAAAGAGAAGAAAAAAAGGCCGTTTCAGGAAAATTAAGAAAAGAAAAATAAAAGTTAAATGCCTAAATACAAAATTAAAAAAAAACGAAATTTTCAGATAAAATCGATATTTATGAGTTACATCATACTAAGAAAATCTACCGCACGGCCCTGAAGTCGAATTGGAAAAAGTCAAATTTCGATAAATAAATAAAAAATTTCCGAAGAAAATATTTTTCGGGAAACTTTCGTTTTTTTTTTGTTTGTTAAAATTTCAACAATCCAAATATCAAAAAAAGTTGAAATATTCAAAAAATATTTGTCAATTCTGTTTTAATTGTTTATCAAAGCGCGACCAAAAAAATACTAATTTAAGAAACAGGTCAAAATCTCCACATGCAAGTTTACAAACATATATGATTACTAAACCAACTGCTATCAGCAACATGCACCCTTCCTTAAGGTATCCAAATGGATCGAGTTACACAGTATCATATATCAATAAAGTGACCATATGAAAGATTGCGAATTCGAACGACGTAAACCGAACTTCTTACTCAATTCCCCTTCGAAACCCCTTCCGTCTCGGTTCTCCTAACCCCCCTCAAGAGGCCATTTAAATCCGAGAGCCAAACCGTACTTAGCGATTTACCAGATCCCCGCCTTAAGTAGTCATAAACCAATTAACCCTTAAGTTTTTGAATCCATTATCGGAAAATTTGATTTTTATAACCCACAATTTTTTCCTTATAAATTATGATTCGTTTCCCTCCCAAAACATTTGAATCTTTAAGCGGCTAATTCTATAGGCTAATGCCAATGCATTTACTTTAATTCGCGACGTTAAAGATATCGAAACAAGTTTATGAATTTCGAAATTTAAGAAAAAAACAATAGTTGACCAACAGTTTTTTCAAAACCCTTGTGTTAACAAAATTAATTTTAAAAAAAGGAAAAATGAAACCCCTATATATATTAATATTATTTATTGTCTAATAATTTACATCCAGCTTTTTACGTTTTCGTGTGAAATATTCATGAGGATGTCTATAAGAAACATGTTTTCTTAATGCGTCTCTACTTCTGGAAACATGGGGACAAGACTGACAAGCGTGGTATCCTTCTTCGTGCGTTTCTATATGTACCCTTAGATTATACTGATTGCTCAAATATTTTCCGCATAAGAAACACTTACATGTTTCGGAAGTGTCTTTTGAAAGCTTTTTCGAAGTTTGCGCATTATGGTTTGACAATGTTGTCTTGACATTGCCTATAATTTACCTAAGCTAAAAAGTTAATTTTACGAAAATAAACAGTATACAATTTACCTAAAAGTGAAGTTTCCCAACAAGTTCGAACACTGCTAGCTTCAGTTTTCACGCTGCATTCATCATCTTTTTTGTCATCGCAAAAGGAATTCTCCTGCTTAATTGAAGATGCAATGGATTTTGGTATTGATTCATTACTTACAGCGTTGACCCCTAAGTTTGGCGATATATGTATTTCCTTGTTATGTATTTCGCTAAATATTTTCAAATCATCTCCTAATGTTTTTTCAGGTACCTAAAATAACGGACTTATTTTTAATGCAAAAAAGTTTGAAAAAAATTACGTTCATATCACAAAGTCCTTGAACTTTCAGTAATTTAGCCACTGAAAATAAGCTATTTATTTGTTCTTTCGATACTATGCATTGGCCTTTGTACATGTAAGCTAATATAGCTTTAATATCTTCTAACTTCACATTGTGAAGCACTATAACTGGATTTTGACAATTTCCCAGCTCCTGCAAGAAATAAGATTGTATATAATGTAGTATGTATTTAATTGTACCTTATTAAAACTAAGATCCCTGCCTTTTTTAATTTTGTGAATGGTTCTATGAGGATGTAAAATATCGAAAAACATTTCGAAAAATTTATGCTTATGCGAGGTCGAGTGTAAATTCTAATTTAACATTTAAGGAACATTATGCTTTCACTTTAAATTTTAAATTTGTTGTAAATGATGGGAATGTCTTCAGTTATACATTTTTTCCGAACATAATCTTTAAGTCGTTTTCTATTTGCATACTATTCAATTACACAGCAAGTGTTTTTTTAAAAGTTGCAGTACATGACTCTTCGCTTCATAAATCAATGGATGCAAGGGTGCACATCAAAATAGAGCTTGTATGAACATTTTCCTTAAAACTTATTTTGTTTTCGGAAGATTGCATTTCCTACTGATATCCTAAGTAATTCTAGATCTTAATTTATGATTTTTTTCTCTACTAAGAATAGTACTAGACCAATTTCAGAGGAATCTTTAGCTACTTGAATAATGATAATTATTACTTATTAGTCAATATTTAATTAACAAATATGATTACAATTTTGCAATTTTGATAATTTTATCCAAACTAAATGGTTGTTTTAACGACCTAGTTTGAATTAATACATCTTAAGTGGTTTTCGCCCTAACTTTCAATGATTATGTAAAAATTGATTCCGCTGTTAAATTATTTGTTCTAGTAATTAAATTTACATATTGGTTTCAGCTTAACATTGACCTAATATAAAGTGTAAGGAGTTAAAATAGCTCATTCCTATTGTAAATGAAAATTCTATTAATAAATAAAATAAAACCAATATAGAATACAATGAAAACATCAACCAAACTTACTTGAAACAACTGCAGGAAATATAAACTACACATAGCCAAAACCAATCGGTGTGCCTTTACTAAGTGCGTCCCAACGGCCAAGGTAACATCGGTCAAAACATCGGATTCGAATAGAGCGGGTAAATTTTTTAAAATCGTGTGTTCGTGGTAATGCCATTTTAGCACGTACTGCTGATCGATTCGATCTACCATTGCGCCAAAGGAGCAATGATAAGGAAAAACAATTCGGCTGGCCCACAAACCCACTATTTGTCCAGATTTTCTATTTTTAAAGTGCTGGAGAATAACAGGTGCCAGGAAATTTGCTAAGCGATTCATTTTATTCCATTATAGCTCTGGCACACTATACTGAAATAAATAGCACGTGGTGTTTTTCGCATTTATGTAACTGCGAATTGGAATTTCGTTGGTTTTTTAGAATAGTATTCGGTTAATAAAAGAAGACAAACCTTCACACTTAAAATTATATCTATTAATTTCAAAATAATTTACTTTAAATGTTTAAATAATATGATGCTGCAAAAACTATTTTCAAACATCTTTCTAGATTTAGGACGAAAAGTTCCAAGCAGAAAATATTGCAACAAATTGTCAATTGTGGTAAAGATTTTCTCCATTTGTAGAACTTGATATTGTTTATAATATATAACATATATCAAATCAAATAAAATGCAATGATTCCACGATTCTATCAAATATGCAATTTCTAGAACTAACCGACTGTTGTAGTAATTTTATAACATAATATAATGTGTATACCCAAATTGATATACTCGTAGTAAACATATATAGCTATATTGACACATCTTATTCCACATAATGGACATCAAGTACTTAAGAGCAAAATAAATATTGTGTACATTTACATTGTTTCAGTGGATAATAAAAATGTCTATATTTCAGCTGATTAAACTTTCAGTAATTATGAATCAGTCTATGCTGCAACATAACTTAAAATGCTTAGATACATAATGAGTCCCAATGATGACGACTATCAAGATTACAATGATATAGATGACGCTGACTTGTCGGTATGTACTTCATACACCAAATTATGTCTTTAATAATAATAATTATACTTGCACCTGTTGTATTAAGTTCATACTCAGTTCACTACTTTTTGAAATTGAAATACAGACAGAACTTGTCCCCTGAAACCAAGAAATATTAAAAAACACAACAAACGTTGCTCTACGGCGTTTCGACAGCCAAGCTGTCATCTCTCTGAAATACAATTACTAGGTATACAAGGTAATTCAAAAGTACTTTGACAAAATTCAAGAGATTATTGCTGACATTATTTTAATAAGAAAAGTTCCCATAAACAATGGTCCCTGAAGGCTTCACTGCAAAGAGTGATCAAAGTTATAAAAAATAATAATTTTTAAATATCTGCTAAACATGGTGAGCTTGTTTTATGAAATTTGTAATCGAAGCAAGCATCTAATGACACACTCTTATTTAAAGGTATGACGAATTCTGATGTTCAATTTAATTAAGTATTACTTTCATAAATGTTCGACTATTTTATGAATTGAAATTTTTTAAGTATGTTTGTGTAACCAAATAAAATAATTATATGCCCTGAAACCGTTCGTAATATCGAAAAAATTTAAGAAAACATTTTTATTATAAATAAAGTGGGGATTTACGAAAAAAGTATAAAATAAAATACAACAGTAGCGTAGCATACGGATATGAAAGCAAAATTCCTTATACAAGCCACTGTTTCGATTTAAGAATACATAGAACTTTTAAATAAATGTCTTTAGGCGGATCTCTTGCTGATCGAATTTTATAAAACAAGCTTAATGCGTTTAGACACCAATCACTTCCAGAAGATTGTCTAAAAATCTTTAAATCACAGTCTATAAAATGCAGAATAGTTCATTTTTAAAAGTCCAAATTTTTAATTAGTTACTGTTAAAAATAATAAAGGTTTACTTTCTGTTATTATTATTATATTATCATTATACTTGCACTATATTCATTGTGTATTCGGTTTTAAGATGTTTAACAGTTTTGAAGTTGGAATATTTTGTTTCAAGTGTGTTAAATTCCACCAGAAAATTAGAGTAGCGGGGCACGCAGCCCCGCGTTCAAATCTACCAATGGGAAAAATTTTGAGTCTTTAGCTGCACAGAATTTACCTATAAGAAAATTCATAACGATTCTCCGTGCATCGCGAACCGGGGCTAATATGCCCTCCAAGGGCGGTAGGCGCCAAAGGCAGGTCAAAATGGAAGGTTCGTTTTATCCCGCTTAGGAATTTAATAGGCAGAATTCGCTTATTTAAGTAGATGTACGAATCTGAACTCCAAAAATATTAATTTGGTCATTTATTGAATAAACAGATACGGTGTGTCCCAAGGTAGGGTACCGAAGAGGTGTTTTTTTTCATTTGTGATTATGATTATGATTTTATAGAAAGTCCTGCTGGGTGCTAAATCACTGAAAATGACATAATTTTCATTATTTTAGTACAGGAAGTTCAATTTTTGCGAAATTTTGAAAACTGGCCAAGATATAAAATGTTATTAATAAATATAGTTCATAACTGCAAAAAATTATTAAAAATGCAAATTTGATCTATTTTATAAAAATTACAAATCAAGATTAAACATAAGCAAATAGCGTGGTATTTAATAAAAGCAATAAGTAATTAAACTAAAATAACATTATCCAAATACAGGTACAGGTTCAATGGAATAATGGCGAAAATTGCCCCGCTTCCTTGAAAACCCAATATGTAGTCGCAACAATTAAATTCTTTTTTGTTCAATCGATCTTTTTTTGTCGTCAAATGTTATCTCGAAGCATCTTAGGAAATGTTCGGATGATTAACCTTTTTTTTTTTCGTCAAAATTTATTACAAGACATTGTAGAAAATTTTTTCGCTTAATCTATGAGTACATAACCTGATATTTTATTTTTCAGTTTCTGTCTTGTGAAAATTATTTTTAATTTTTTGAAAATAAAAGAATATTACACAAAAATTGCCCCTTAAACCAAATCCTGAATCCGCGCCTATTCAAACGTATACCACCCACTTCTGTCAACATCTCTACTCACTTTTAATTCCCTATGGACATTTGGTATCTGCAGCTTAATTTTCTCAATTCTAATGCACACACCGATACAAATGCTCCAAATCTAATTTGTAGGTAGGTATAGCGCCACCTAGCGGTCTGTAGAATTGACGGTTGAATAGCTACAACGCAAGAAAATAGACCTAGAGTGCAATAGTACACACGTTTAGAGAGCTGCATTATAGCAGTGTAGGTCTATTCACTTTGCATAATTTTCTGAAAATAAAACAAAAATTTCAAACTTACATTTTCGCTGTAAGTTCTCGAAATTTTTAACTTTGAAATTGTGATAAAAAATTTAAACATTTGAAAAAGTAAATTTACAAAAAAAAAATCAAGTTTAAACTCGTTTCCAAAATTTCGAAAAAGGGACAAATTGAAAGTGTAACTAAATATATTTGGAAAATGATTAAAATTTAAGAAAATGTGATTTAAAAATTAGGAATTTTCTTTGTAACTTCATATTTTTTCTAGAACTTCCTTTTTGTACTCTAAAGCTCAATTTCAGATTTTAAATGTTTAGTTATTATTTAAAATTTTTATGTTAAAGTCAATTTTTTCAAGTTTTTGGAGAATAATTAAAATCAAACACATTTTAAAAATTAGAAATGTTATGAAACCTTCAACACTCAACATTTAGAAAATGTTTTTAAGAAATTTCGAACTTTTAATAATAATAATAATAATTAAAATTTAGAGAAAAAAAATCACTCGCAGAACATAACAGGGTTACCGTTTGCGAGTGAACTAAACTAAAAAAAAATAATCTGGAAAAATCAAAATGTTGGACAAAATTTAAAATATATATTCCAAAATTCGAAATTTTAAGTCGAAACTGTCAATTTCTTCTTTATTTTCAAATTCTGATTTTACCATTTTAAATTTGTAATTTTTTTACTTAAATGTTCGACACCAGAGTTCAATTTTTCGATTTTAAAATCAAATTTTAGACTCTGTTTTTGAAATACCTTTAAAAAAATTATCTCGAAATTTTTTAAATTTAAATTTTTAGGACTAAAGTTGAATTTTGAAGAACAAATAAATCGATTTTTGAGTTAAAGTTCGAAATTTCAAAATTAAAGTTAAAATCTACAGTTTATAGCCCATAAAATCAAAATTACGAGAAAAAGTCTATCTACATTTCAGGTTTAAAGTTCCCTTTTAAAAAAAGTAAAAATTTAAAATCCAAATTTCGGGAATACATTCTAATTAGAAAGAAGAAAATGAAAAATTGCAGAAACATTCAATATTTTTGGAAATAAAATCATAATTTCGAGAAAAAACTTTTTTTTTTAATTTTAAAGATCTTTCTCGGATTTCAATTTTTCTAAATTTAAAGTTTATGTTTAGAATTTTTGATTTTCAAGTAACAAAGCTTAGATAAACTAAATTTAAAAGATAAATTCTTCAAATTTCAAAATTTATTCAAAAAATTCGAATTTTAAGAGAAAAGTTCAACAGCATATCTAGAAAAAGACTGAATTATGAAATCAAATGAATATTGTAGGATAATTCAAACGGTGCGTCGCCTACTGGAGTGGCGTTCTGTGGACGAAGGTGTGTTCTGATCACATTGTTCTGATCTAAGTGAAATATCCGACCGAAGCGATTTTTTTTCCACGTCAGCGTCGAAGTAGCTGGGTAATTCGACACCCTAGTTTATATATTAGAGTTATCCTTATAGATTATTTCCGTATTTTCAGTCTGATTTTTTTGCCTTTTTATGAATTGGATTAGTGTCATGACAATAAACTATTTTCTGCATTTATGTTTCCAAAACATTTTAATTTATTTTGATTATTTTGAAGTAATGAGTTCTTAGAGGAGTGAACTGCAAAAATAAATATTATACAATAGTAACTTCTTTATTTTTATTTATTATTATTGCAGAAGAAATGTATCGTATCAGCAAGTATAAATAATTCAGTAATTTACTCAACAAAAATTTCTTATACTTATATCTTACTTGTTTCGCTTAGGCCAGTGGCAGTGATGACCAAACTTTAAGTTTCGACCTGAAAAAAGTAATGATTAAAAATAGGATGAACCACAACAAAGGCAAATATATTTTAATGTGAAACCTATACAAGCACCAAGATGAAAACTAAAAAAAAAACATTGCTATCGAGACTTGAGACGTGATGACTAAAAAAGATACTGAGCCACGAACACCTAAAACAACATTTCTTCATAGTTCCGCAGGCTACGTTAAAAGTTACCGCAAGCCACATGTGGCTCGCGAGCTATGAGTTGGGCATCATGAGTAACAAAATACCTCCCACTGAGTTGACGAGCTTTTCAGTATTGATTCTGTTTTTTTAGTACGATCATACGATCGTATGATGTCTTTGAAGCACCGTGAGTAGGATGCAAAAATAAAAAAATAAAGCAGATTGCGCATACATGCACATGCATGCCAAAGGTGTCGGCCAGTAGCATGCGAAAGCACTTGCACAATGTGTGCCTATTGATATCATTATTATTAGTCAACAAAGTTGAAACTGGTGCAACCTGATGTAACCTGAAACAAATCGTCGGAAAAGTAGAAAGTAAAAATAGAAATTTTGAAAAAAGTCGAAAATATGAGAAATAGTCACAAAAGAGTTCTTTTGACAAAAAGTTCAATTTTGCGAAAAATAAATAAACAAATTTAAAATAACATCGAAATTTTGAAAAAATACCTTTCAAAACCTCATTATTATCAAAAATGTTTATTGTCAAGTTTTCAAATAAATCTGAAATTCTGAAAATGACAGAGAGAGAGAGAGAGAATAATTGCCAACTTCTGTCATTTTCACCCCGGAAAATCTCTATATCTGAGAAGATAAAAACCTCTATAAGAAAACGTCGGACTTCTATGACTAAAACTGCCTCTCAACCTGTACCGCTATGGTGAGTCAGCAGTTTTACAAAGTAATTCAGGATCTTGTTTGCTTCACATCATTTTTGAAAGACAGATTATAATACATTTCTTGGAACGATCAAAAAAATGTGGGTCTACAACAATTTACTTCTTATTAATACAGTTGATAAATCTTAATCCCAAGGAAAATATGTAGTGCTCTGATAATATCAACATAATTTTGACTTTGACCTAGCAATGAAGAAAGGACCTGACTAGTCTCCCACAGAATAAATATGTCCAGGCAAAAATGTTTAACGACTTTATTTGAGTTGACGACGAAAAGTCGACGATGTGGTTGTTGCTGGAGAACATGAAACTGGCGATATTGTGAAGAATTGTTGTAAAAACATGTTTAGAGGCAAACATAACAGTTCATGAAAATAATCAAGCAAACAACGGTTTGGAAAGTTTGGATACAGAAATGTTGCTCATTCGAAAGAGGACAAGGAAGTTCAAATACTTGAGTTCTAAAGATAGTCCGCTTTTTTGGTTAAAAGTAATGGCGAATTTCTTTAGGTAAACAAATAATAAATATATAAATAAATTTAAATATAATAGTAAATAAATGATTCCCCCATGTTTCCTTACACCTCTGTTACTGAGAGGAACCTGCTACTGTACCTTTCTAAATAATAATACTTATAAGCGAAAAACTGGCTAAGTGAGAAACCTCTATAAAGAAAACCAGGTACCTTAAACTCTGTCTTATCCTCTTTAAAAATTAAAGGTTTTCTAAAAAGAACAACTCTGTACGTTAATTGATAATCATTCATATATTCTCGAAATGAATAAATAGACATTACATAATGACAGATTACGCTTTATATCTGATCAGTCTCAGTAAAATGATATACTGTTTTATTTCAGAACCAGAGTTTCATCAATTACAAATGGTACGTGAAAAAACCATCCGAAATTATCATTGAAGTTTCTATATTTCTACCAGTTGTCCTTTTCGGATTATTCGGAAACATGCTGGTTATTTACATCTTACTGAAAAACAAGCACATTCGAACACCAACAAACATGATCATTGGAAACATGGCCTTGGCAGACTTTTTCTCTTTATTGGTCCAACCATGGATTTTCCTGGTTACTTATGATTTTTTCCAAAATTATGAACTTGGAAATTTCGGATGCAAATCCGAACCGTCCATTGAGTGTAAGAACACAAGAATAAAAATAAATTAAAAATGTTAAAGGCTGAATTTCAGGTACAATTCTACTAGCAAGCGTGATAAGTTTGTCCGTTATCAGCTATGATAGATTAACAGCTATAGTATTACCCAAAGAAACGAGATTGACGCACATGGGAGCAAAAGTTGTTATTATTTTAACATGGATTGTTAGTTTCGTGTTATCGATACCTCTAATGATATACAGAACATATATGGTTAGAAATTTCCTTTTCAGTAACAATCCATCAAAAATTTTATTTTTAGGAACGACAGTGGAAAGATTTTTTAGAAAAATTTTGCAAGGAACAAACTGTTATTAGTACCATTTATTGGCCTGTTATTATAACAGCCTTGGTATGGCTTCCATTAATGACATTAATAATTTGTTACATATCGATTTTTGTGAAGGTTTTTATTTACTTCTTCTTAAAAATACCATATAAACTAATATTTATTTTAGTTAAACAAGTACGAAAAAGTTGTCCTACGTAACTTCCAGAATCATAAAATGAATTATTCCAAAAAGGTTGCTAAAATGATGTTCATTGTGATATTGACTTTTATGATTTGCAGATTACCCTTTACAGCATACATTTTTATAAGATATGGTCTGTTAAAAAATTACAAAATGTCTCAAACAACAGTGGTCACTAAGGTAAGAATTCATTTTTCTAATAAGGAATGTATCATTTTAAACCATAATACTAAATAAGAACTGAAGTGTTTTTTAATTTTTGTGTCTTATATATGGAAAATAATGTTATTGGATAAACGGATAAACTTTAGTTACATCGTAAATATGAACTACTTATACAGAGCGATTTACCCGTAATACAAATCAAGTTACTCCGCTATTTGTGACCTTTGTAACTTTGGATACATCGTAAATATGACTTACTTATACAGAGCGTTTTACATAGAGTACGATTCTCACGAGCCCGAAACACAACCTAATATACAAAGTTCATGAGGAGTAGAAAAAATAAATTATAATAATATGTACGTTAAATAGCTGACATTATGCCTGACATTACATGTGCAGAAATGGCACTAATACTATTTTAGCCAGAGTTTGCCGGTCTAGAAGTCAAGTATGTTTGCAAAATGAAGGCAAAATTTGAACATATTTTAGCATAATTTTACTTTTGTTCAACAAAAGTTGTCAGTTAACCCAATTTTGTGACCTTTCTAATACATAAGGGATGTCGAAAGTGAAAATTTGCTACTCCACACTAGGGATATTCGATATATATCGACGTTTCGAAATTATTCGATCTTTCCATTAAAAACATCGAATAGTATTCGATGTTTTGTAAAGCAAAAAAATATCGGAAATTTCTGATGTTTTTTTTATACGATGCATCGATAGTGTGTCACTGGAAAGTTCCAGGTGTGTTGCCAAAATATGAAAATATGACATAATAACAATTCAGAAATGAATAATAATAATTTCTTTTTTAGTCATTAAAATTATTTGAGAGTCAGTCATGAGAACCTTTTTTTTTCAGAAATTTATTGGGCTTAGTTGGGAAACACTGGTAGGGCATCGCAACAGAATTAGCGCCATCTGTTGCATAGAATTGATGGGACAAACGTCCGTACCAGTCACCCGAAGGCGGCAATGTGCCTAAAGTTTAAAAGAAAAATTAAAATTTTATTTTTTTTTAATTTTCGAGTATTAACTTTGTAAACTCGAAAACATTAAATGCTTTTGTCAAACTTTCGATTTTAAATTCACAATTGTTTATTATTGATCTAGTAGTTGTTATTTTAAATTTTTGGTCAAAAAGAAAATAAAAACATTCCAGTTTTTATCAGAATTTGTAGTTCAAACTTAAAATGTTCAGTTTCTTTAAGAAAAATTTGTGCGACTTTTTTAAAATTTTTATTTATTTTTTCTCTACAAAAAAGGTTACATTTCCAGGGGAAAAAACATTTTTAAAAGTTTTGAAACAAAAACCAAAACAGAATTCTCAAAATTTCGAACCAAACTTTTAAATTTGGGATATTTGAGAAATTGTCAATTTTGAAGTAAAATAAATGTAATACCTACTGTATTAGAAATTAGAAATTTTCATCAAAATTCCATGTTTATATTTAAAAATTGCATATTTTTTATATTCAAAATTTTCTTATAAATCTGGAATCGGTCCTAAAATGTTGCATTAAACCAAATTCTATTTTTGTAACTTTATTTTTTTCCCGAAATTTAGACCTTTTTCCAAATCTGGAGTTTAATCTTGAATTTTTATCGAAAATTAGAAAATTTTTTATAAACAGACATTAAAGTCGACATTTTTAAAATTTTGAGTTTACCTTTTTTACGTTGAAATTTTTGTCCAATGTTCGTCTGTGATTTCGAAACTTTGTTTGAAAATTTGAATCTTTAAAAGTAAACTTCGCTTTTAAAAATTTTTTTACAGATTAGAATTATTCAAAATTATTTAGAAATCCTAACTTTTTCTTCAAAACGAGCGAAAATATCGATATTTTTCAAAATGTCGATTATTACAAATTTTGATATTTTCTCAATATTGGTGTTTTTCAAAATTTAGATTTTTTTAAAAATTTACAAAAATTCGAATTCTTTTGAAAATTTTGACCTTTTTAAAAAGTACTAGGATTACAAAAATGTTCAAAACTCGTTATTTTCGCCTTTTTTAAAAGTCAGACTTTTTTAACGTTTGGCATTTTAACAAAATCTAGTCTGACTTTTTTAAAAAGTTTGAGTTTATTTTTTTATTTTGTTTATTGAAAATTTAAACTTTTTATGAACATTTCAGAATTTCGACTTTAAATTTCCTGAAAATTATAATTTCTTTTTCTCTTTCTGACTATTTCAAAATCTCAACTTTTTTGAAAATTTAGATTTTTTCAAATCATATTTTTTTTTAAATTTCAAATTGTTTTGTTGAAAATTCTAACTTTCAGAATTACATTTTTTTAATTTTAGCTTTTTTCAAAATTTCATTTTTTAATAAAAAAAATTAATTTTTTTCTGAAAATTTCAGTATCTTTTGAAATTGTCCAATTTTCTTAAAAATGTTAACTTTTTTAATTTCAAAATTTTGTTCTTTTCAAATTTGTAACTATTTTTTAAAATTACGACTTTTTTTCAAAATTTTTATTTTGTTGAAAATTATAATTTATTTTCAAATGAAATTAGGACTTTGGAAAATTCGTTTTTTTAAATTTCGATTTTTCAAATCTTTTTAAAATATTGTCTTCAAGTTTTTTACTAATTTTCAAAATTACAACTCTTTTTAAAATACAGAATTTTTCACTTTCCACATTTTTGGAAATCTTTTTATTGAAAACTTTTACTTTTTTATGAAAAGTCGACATTAAAATTTTAATACAAAATTCGTGTTAATATTTCGTCTTTTTCGAAAAATTGAACTTTTTTGAAAATTTCTTTTTTTGAAAAATTTCAAATTCATTTGACGAACTTTTTAAAATTCGATATTTTTTTCAAAACTTCGCCGTTTTTGAAAATTCCGATTTTTATAAAATTTGGCATTTTCACAAAATTTGCCTGACTTAAAAAGAATTTTCTCAACATTTCGAAATATTTAGAAAAACATGAATTTTTTTGAAAATTTCAATTTTTTATGAAAATCTCAACATTTTTGAAAATTTAGTCTTTATAAATTTTCCCAAGAACTTTTTTCTTGAAATCCTCAGTTTAACCTTGAATTTTTATCCAAAATTCGAGTATGTAATTTCGAAATATCTATTTTGGAAAATTTTAATCTTCGGTTCAAAAAACATAGATTGTGAGTTTTAAACCAAAATTTGGAAAGAAATATAGGATTCAATTCGCAAGGAAAATAATTGTCATTTCATGAAAAATCATTAAAGAAATTAGGCTTAGAAAGGCCATTAATTTTTTTAAAAATAGCTTAGAAACTTCGAGTTTAGAGACGAAATTTCGATGTTTTTTTCAATTTATTTAACATTTCTTCGGCCCAGTTTGAAAATATTTAAATTTTTATGGTTTGTTGACAATTTTCTAAACAATTTTTGAAATGCGACTACGTGATATTTAAATTTATTGAAAACGTCACTTCAAGACAGTTCACAAATTAAGAGGTTAGTTTATTTTACATAGAATAGGAATAATGAAAAATAGAAGATCAAAAATTCGATATGGAAAAAATAAAAAATTTTGGTTTTTTGATAAATTAGGAAAATGTAAAAAATACATAAAAAAAGTTGTAGCACTGGACATCGATGTTTCGCTCTCATTTGAGCTCGTCAGCAGTGCATAACATGGAAAGGGAACAATGAAAAAGAAATATTTAAAAATAAAAATTTTTTTGAAATATATAAAAAAGAAAAATAAATAAATTTTAACATTAATAGACGTTTCATCATCAATTTACTGTGTTAAAAATTTACTATGTTAAAAATTTAAATATTTGAAGCCCGATCCACAAGAAACAACTACTCCGAGGGCTAATACCCCTTCCGGCATTGAACTACACTTGTGGGTCGAACTTACATGCTCTTGGTGACTACTATTAATGTTAAAATTTATTTATTTTTCTTTTTTATATATTTCAAAAAAATTTTTATTTTTAAATATTTCTTTTTCATTGTTCCCTTTCCATGTTATGCACTGCTGACGAGCTCAAATGAGAGCGAAACATCGATGTCCAGTGCTACAACTTTTTTTATGTATTTTTTACATTTTCCTAATTTATCAAAAAACCAAAATTTTTTATTTTTTCCATATCGAATTTTTGATCTTCTATTTTTCATTATTCCTATTCTATGTAAAATAAACTAACCTCTTAATTTGTGAACTGTCTTGAAGTGACGTTTTCAATAAATTTAAATATCACGTAGTCGCATTTCAAAAATTGTTTAGAAAATTGTCAACAAACCATAAAAATTTAAATATTTTCAAACTGGGCCGAAGAAATGTTAAATAAATTGAAAAAAACATAATATTTCCGGTCAATAAGGGTCTACCATGAAGAATAAACCTATTCCTCTAACGGAACGAACGGACTCCGCAAATGGTGAGTGCTTCTAACTACCAAGCTGAATAGATTTCAGCGGTTAGGGACAGTAGTCACCAAGAGCATGTAAGTTCGACCCACAAGTGTAGTTCAATGCCGGAAGGGGTATTAGCCCTCGGAGTAGTTGTTTCTTGTGGATCGGGCTTCAAATATTTAAATTTTTAACATAGTAAATTTTTAACACAGTAAATTGATGATGAAACGTCTATTAATGTTAAAATTTATTTATTTTTCTTTTTTATATATTTCAAAAAATTTTTTATTTTGAAATATTTCTTTTTCATTGTTCCCTTTCCATGTTATGCACTGCTGACGAGCTCAAATGAGAGCGAAACATCGATGACCAGTGCTACAACTTTTTTTATGTATTTTTTACATTTTCCTAATTTATCAAAAAACCAAAATTTTTTATTTTTTTCCATATCGAATTTTTGATCTTCTATTTTTCATTATTCCTATTCTATGTAAAATAAACTAACCTCTTAATTTGTGAACTGTCTTGAAGTGACGTTTTCAATAAATTTAAATATCACGTAGTCGCATTTCAAAAATTGTTTAGAAAATTGTCAACAAACCATAAAAATTTAAATATTTTCAAACTGGGCCGAAGAAATGTTAAATAAATTGAAAAAAACATAATATTTCCGGTCAATAAGGGTCTACCATGAAGAACGAAATTTCGAGTTTCTTCTCGAGATCTTAACTTTAATCTCGAAATATTGACTTTTTTCTCGAAATTCTAAAATTAACTTTAAAATCCCCAACCTTATTTGAAATTTGAAAAAAAAAGTCAAGGTTTTGGATTCACCTGTAGTCGAAATTTCGATATTTAAATCATAATTTGGACTTTTCGAGAAAGAAGTTGAATTTTCAAGAAAAAATCAAAATGTCGAGATTAAAGTCAAAATTTCAATTATTTCGGAATTTCCAAAAAAAAAGTCGAAATTTTAACGTTAAACTTAAAATTTCTAAAAAATTTCTTTTTAAATTGATGTCCTTGCTGCACCTTTGTAATTTTGACTTCTTAAATCCGCAATTTAAAAAATTTAAAAAACATCGGAGAAGTATCGATGCATCGTTACCGAAAGCTGATGTTTGAGACATCCGAGTTTCATTAAAAAATATCGATGCTTTTTTAAACGATATTGCATCCTTAAACACTGGCTGGCTTAAAGTATTCGATATTTAAAAACATCAATGTTAGGGAATCGATGTATCGAAACAACATCGATGCATACTTTCGATGTATTGCATCGAATAAAAACATCGATGTATTTTCCAAGTGGGCACCTCTACTCCACACATCAATGAATATTGTGTATTGGCTTCAATTTCGTGCTTATGGGGGATTGCCCTGTATATAACTCCTATATACTTAAATTCACTTTGCCTAACGTGACCATTTATTTTTTGACTCAAAACGGGATATAGCTCTATTTATCTCAATTAACTAGTAGGATCGATTCATAAAAAAACTTAATTTCGAGGATACTAGTCTAAATCCTCAATAAAAAAAACGTTTTTTATTATTTATTTTATTTAACAAAATTATTTATTAAAAATTTAAAAAATGCAGCAAACTAATAGAAAATATGCGCATTTAAATGCAGAGATTTTGAGAAAACAGAATTCTTTTTTAAAAAACTGAGAAAAGATAATTTAGCGAGAAAGGGAACTTTAAGGAATAGAACCGAAATTTCAACAAAAATTTTAAAATTTAGGGAAAAAATTTAATACCTCCGAACTCAAATTTCTTTAAAAAGTTGAGAATAGTCATTTCGAGTAACTTTGAATTTTTACATATAAATTTAAACAAAAATTTTTAACAAAAATGCGAAACCTTCAATTTTGAGAAAAGGAATTGAAATTTCTACTAAAACAACATTTAAAGAAAAATCGAAAATTCTAAATTTCATTAAACATGTTGAAATTCTTGCAATATTTTTTAAAGCAAATGTCGAAATTTGGAAGAGAAGTCTTTGTAAAATTTTGCGAAAAACGTGGTTTTGAAAAAAATGTCGAAATTTCGATTTTTCTGTTTAAGTTTCTTTAGCGAAATTTAAAGTTTTTCCTTAACATTTCTTTCGCAAAATTTCGACTTTTTCGCATATTTTCGTAAAAATATTGACAAAAAATATAATTATTAAATTAAAACTTAAAAATTTGTAAAAAAAGTTAGTTGAAATTTATTTTAAAAAATCGATTTTTTGAAATTTCAAGTTTGGTCCTGAATTTTCAAAAAAAATTCAAATTTTGAGATGAACCTGAAATTCACAAGAAGAATTTATAATCAACTGACAATTTAAATTTTAAAGTTGTAATTTTATAAATATTCTACTTTCAACTGAACACTTTAAGAAATATAGAGAAAAAATTCTTACAAAAACCTTTTTGTGTTTAAATTACAAAATTTTAGGACAGAATTTGAAGCTATTGAAAAAATAGATTTAAATTTTGTATATTTTAACGCGAGACTTTGACAAAACGGAGAAAATTTCGATTTTAAATAAAAATGTTTACAAAAAAATTTGAAACTTTGGGAATGTAACTGAAATTTTGAGAATCAATTAAATATTAAACAAAAGTCAAGTCTTAAATATAGTATAAATTTTGAAACTTAAGATCAGATTTTTTGACAAAAGGGCAATTTTTTACACTCGTAATTTCGACTTTTAAACCGGAAACGTGGATCAACATCTTATTTTTGTTTAGAATAAATCGAGATTAAAATAGAAATTTTGAGATTTTTTGAAATTACCTTTTTCGAATTATTGACTTTTTTCTCGAATTTTCAATTTTAAGCTAAGAATTTATAGAAATAAATTTGATAGATTAAAAAGTTGAAGCGATAGGGATAAACCAGGTTTTTTCGGGGACACCGAGATAAAGAGTCTAAAAAAGGGACAGTTGCGTTCAAAACGGGACGTATGGTCAGGTTAACTTTGCCCCACAATCACGTTATTTTAATATATTTTTGCTTGCCGTGTATGCGCATATTCCTACTCTCCTCCTCTGTAAGTTATGTTAATGTCGGCAGCTCCCAGAATCATATATGTAGTAGTATTTACGGTAAGACCATTAGCTTTAACTCTGTTTAAATTACTTTGTTTCAAAATGTCATGTCAACCTAAACTTGATTCAACTTTGACAATTCTTTTTTTAATTACCTGATGATCGAAATCGGGCCTTTTTGAACTTAGTCCATTCACGACCCCATTTGTAATTGTGATTTTATTCGGAATCCGAAAAATATAAGATAAAGATATATAAATATTTTGTGATGATT
Organism: Dastarcus helophoroides; assembly: GCA_028583605.1. Taxonomy (NCBI): domain Eukaryota; kingdom Metazoa; phylum Arthropoda; class Insecta; order Coleoptera; family Bothrideridae; genus Dastarcus; species Dastarcus helophoroides. The sequence goes on along the minus strand of CM053328.1, from coordinate 22,781,645 downwards.
TACTTAGGATTAGGTAAAAATATCTACACATATGAAAAAATATATACGTAGTTTTAAAAATTGCACTAAAAGATGTAAAATTGTATTTATTATAGTTACAAATATTATCTAACCCTATTTTTCATCAAAATTCAATTTTTTCAAAAGTACAGGAATCGTGAGAATTGCTAGCTTGTTAGTAAGATCGAGAAATTGTTAAGAAAATCGTGTATCTCACGAAAATCGTGAGTTCTGACGACCCTAAATCACACGACAGTCAGTGTTGCTGAAACGTTCCCTTGCTGCATCAACTCACGAAACTTTAACACAAAGTGAGCTATTTTCAAGCTCTCCCAAATGTGTTAAATATTTTACATTAAAATCTCGCGACCCCAAGATTTCGCTAAGTGATCCCATTTGGAGTCGCGACCCATAGTTTCACAAATCCTGATCTAAATGGTCTAAAAACGAAAGAATATGAATGAGCCAATGTAGTTGTCAAGCTGCCACATGCAAGAAAATACACTCTTACTTACATTCTTGTCACGAGTCGATTTTTCTGATCCATTAACCTGATGAAGTGTACTTATGCACTCTTAATCTCGTAAGAATGACAAACATTTTTCATATCACGACCATACTTGGTCCAGATAGTACAAAATATTTAGTTTTTATTTGATTTTTTTTAAACAAGACTGTGGCCCACGAGCACATCAGTTTAGTAAAAACCTTGCTCAGACTGATTCATTTAAAAGTATAACTTTACAGTTAATTTATTTTCAGGCAGATGGTGCCTATCGCACCTTATGGTTCATTTCAAAATTCCTCATATACGTTAACGCTGCTCTCAACCCCTTAATATATGGCGTCACAAACGAGAAATTCAGGAGGGCATTTAAAGTGACCAAACTGTCAAACTGGCTTTTCCCTCCACAAAGCGTTAAGCCTGTTAAAATCGTTCCACCTCTAAAAAATGACGGACCGCCAAAAACGGATAGCTCAATTTACAGGAACATATTTGCTGTTTTCAGAAAAAAACCCCGATCTTTGGTATTCAGAACCAACGATTCTACAGGGGGCGTGGATGGCACCCTTCGATCCAATCCTGTGTTGATTTCAAGGCCGATCTACGTTACAAAATTGTAAATAAAATACGTTTATTTATATATAACAATATATATTTTCAACAAAATATACAAGGTTTATTTTATAATGAAATATGCACATACCTAATAGAAATTGTAGAAATTTCACGGTACATTTATACTGTTAGGGTATAAAATCTCAATTTCATATCACCTTAAGATTTTTACATAATTCTGATAATAATGATAATCTTCACCTATCCTTAAATGGATTGCAACCATAATTTATAAAGGGTTGGGCAAACATATGAAACATCTTAAATATAAAGAGAACGCCAATTGCGATTTAAATTAAAAGGTAATTAGGTGTTTTCAATATCTCGAAAAAAATATTTGGAAAAAAAATGATCTTAGAAATTCACTGCTATAAGGTTTTATATTTTTACATAATTTTTAACGTCCTTAGTTGTATTTATTAGATGTAAAGCCTTATATCAATGGATTGCTAAAACCAACCTCTTTTGAAATATTGAAATATATACAGGCTGTTCCATTTAAAAGAACAAAGTTTAGGTCAACTTTTGGCATAAACGAAAATCAAGGATACTCCCAATAGGCCCACCGCATTTTAAATATTATAATCCTCGAATTAGGTTTTAATTTGAATGTCGACGGCCATTTTTGAGATATTTAAGATGTTTGCCCAAACCTGTATATTCTTGCCAACTTGCCCAAACTGTTTTCATCTGAATGGAATGTCAATTAAACTGAAAATGTCCTCTTTGTAATTTTTAAGAAACAAGAGTGTTATATACAGGCTTCTATTCGACATAAATATCTGCTGGACAACTTAAAATACAATATAACGTATTGTTAAGTAAAAACAAACTAAATATTTGTCTGCTTGAAGCAGTTCAAAAGATGATCAAAAGTTGAAATAATGTCAACAAAAATTTGACTTTTGTCTGTTCTTGTCTTTCTTGCATCTCATGAAATAAATGTTTCTATTCAAATCGTTTGTTTGGTTTGTATGGCGAGTATTGTAGTTTATTCAGAGTGCCCCACTTGAGTTTCACTATTGGGATATCGAAAACTAAGCTATTAGTTACAAAATGGCTTAAATTAGAAAAAAAAAGTTATGCTATTATGGACTTCCTACAGAATAAAATTATTTTCATCGGTTCTTGAAATATCCAAAAAAATCATAATGGCTATCGTCATAATTAACCATTTTTAAAGATATTCAGCAAAAATTGATAAGACTTATTGATATTAGGGACCGAAGAACTAGATTTTCAGCCGTAATGAAATTTCAGCTACTCTTTTGGTTTCGTTTAGAATTTGAGGAAATTTACATCATATCTAGATATCTGATATGTTTTCTTCGAATTATAATAATTTATTCAGGTTGAAAAAAATGAAAGTAAACTTCTTTGTTAATTCTATAACTATAACAAAATTATTGACATTTTTCACTCCATAATAAAGAACCATTTGTGTGAAAATTGAATTTATATACAATTCTTCAGCGGGTGAACTGAAAATAATTCGGATTACAAAGTCAGTCATGTGTGCTCGAGAAAATCGGAATGTCATCCGACAATTCACGAACGCAAGATTCGACTCGGCGGAAGTTTCAACCCACCAAAACCCAGGCGAACCTACATATTTAGTATAAAGTGATTGAAACCAAAACTTCGATCGATCTCTAATTTTTAGTACATACGCAGAATACATAAATGTTGTCAAATATACATGGCTCTTTCATTTTTTCCGTTACGATATCCGATTTTTTCTTAGGCAAGCCATGTTGGATACTAACTGTATACTTATCCTACCGGATAACACTTTTTAAATTCAGTTACTAATAAAAAAAGTTATAAGTAATCTTTTATTTTTCTTCAAGAATACCAAGAGAAACAAATAAAAAGTTAATTATTATAAATAGATTCTGCCTATGCAAAAATAGCCCCCAATTAATTTTCACCGGAATATCATGAAAAATATGAAGGTTAAAAAAAATTAAAACACGAATTTTCCATTCTTTCAGGATATTAAAATATAACTTGATTGTTAAAAGGAAACTATGGCGAGCTCATAATATCGCAACTATTTTATAATTTAAGCCATCTTGATTTTCGATATTCCAATATCGAACGAGTGAAATGCACTTTATAAGACGCATAGTCTAAATTATTTAAAAAACAACATTTTTTGGAAATTTCAACTTTGTAATTTGATGAATATCTTAACTAAAGCAAAAAGTGCACTTAGGATGCACAAGATAACAACAAAAAAGATAAACAGTAAAGGACCTTGGTTATTTTTAGTGTAAAGTATTAATGCCTTATTATTTTACTTTAATGCCACTACTAAAGAATAACTTTCTCAAAACAAGTAAAAGTGCAAATAAGAGTTGAAACTGCCAAATCTTATAAAAAAGCGGACTGCCGAAATTTCTTACATCTTTACAGATTGTTTTATTGTAAGTTTCTACAGATCTATGAAAATAGTACGCATATTATAATCCTTTAGGAGTTTACTTGTAGAGGGAAAATTTCCTTTAAAATGAGATTAGGCCTAACAGATCAAAACAGAGTATTTACATTTCATTTTGATATCATAAATTATTTAATTTATGTAAAGCAAATTTAAATAAAAAGAATTTCTTATTATTTTTTTTTTTCGTACTTTTATAATTTAAAGGAGTAATTTTAGAAAACACATTTTGCAAAAAGTAGTATTTTAATGCTTAAGCCTTTGACGTCTATTAGGTTGTCCTCGATTGTAGATAGTGTGGGGTTGTTTGACTTTTAGGTACCTTTCTTCAGTTCGACTAATTTATTCTTTTACGACTAACTCTAGTATCAACTAGTCTCCATTCTTTCAAAAAGTCTAAGATGTCTGTTGGAACTAAATTGGGTTGTCCTATCCCACACACAAAAAATTTTAAATATGTGGTTATGACATTACGATTGCAACTGTTGTAGAATATTTAAAATTATTTTACCTTTGAAAAACCACCCTTCACTATAGATAGTTTACAATTTTACATCAAGAGCTTATTTAATTTTTAAAAGTAGCAGGTTTTGAAATAACAACATTAAAAAGAGTTATTTCTTTCCCTCATTTTCCTAAAAACTTAAACAATTAGGCACTAAAACTTCATTATTCAAACAAGATACTTCAATTTAAATTTTTACACTTTACCGATACTAAAGTATTATTTTTTAATATGGAGAATTCATCAAATTATGCAGATGATATTTTTAAATTTTCATTTTAATTAACACTTTCCACACCACAAGCAAATCTATTGCACTCTGCATAACCTAAACACAAAAAATATTAAATTATTTATGTTCATATTCATTATATTATAGATTACCAGTAATCTGCTTTTGACTAAAAGATTTCATAAATGCAAGTATGGAATTAAAAATCGAAACTCACCGAAACCCGATAATTTAAACAATAAAATGTATTTTATATAAAATATAAATTACATATTTAATTCAAAAAAATGTTTTTAACATATATTTAAAAAATATTTAAAATAGCAGACAGAATACTTGATAAAACATCTAAACAAACTGTATAAATAAAATAATGTTAATACAAAAGTGTAAAGAAAACTTTATTGATGGTTTTACTTACTACCTTTGCCAATTAGTTCCTTACTTTTATGTTCCAATTTTTTAAACATTTCTAATACACTTAAATGTATTTTCCTCTTCTACAAATGAAACGGAATTAATCCACCGTATTTTCACCTAAACTAAGAAAATTTTACACATCTGTCGTTTTTGATTCTGTGCTTTCTATTTTAATTTGATCTGGTCCGTACAAAAATTCCGAACCAGCGGGAATATTTGTCGGTAACTGATTACTACTGAAGTAGTGAGCAGATTGGAAGTAATTGGTGTTAATAGTGATGGCGTTATCAGTGGGTAAGTCATTTTTATTTACATCTACGATACCGTCAGAAGTCCTATCTGCACTACTGGAAGTGTTTGTTACCTTACTGTCACAGGTGTTTCTATTTTCACCAACAGTTGTTGCTCCTAACTGATTATCTGTCGATGCACTAGTTATAGAATTGACAGCATCTAACGCTGGAATGTTGTAGGGGTTTTCCAAATATTCCGCGTAGATGGAAGAAGGTTGCACCTCGCTGGTGGTTGTCGAGGGTACCACTGCCTGATTGCATAGTACAGGGAATGTGTGCTGTTGGCTCTGTTGACTTGGGATCAAATTAGGCATGTAAGGCATTCCGGGTTGAAGAGTCGGCTGCATTATAGCTGAGGTTGAATTTGGGACTATTGGGATTGGGACAGGTGTTTGTTGCGGCACTTGATGGTAAGACGGCGACATGGGTATTATAATATTAGTCGTCTCATTTGAAGTAAGTCCGATTGGAGTAGAAACCATTTGACCCAAATGAGCAAATAAATGCGACGAAACTTGCTGTTGTGCAGAAGGCGGTTGAAGAATTATACTTGATCTAGTGGCATTCTCTACATTATGCTGAACAGCTGTAACTTCTGGTTGGTTGATGTTCTGAAAAAGAAAACATTAACAACAATAACTTCACATTTATAGTGGTTTGTATAACAAGAGCGGATATAATGTCCATACGAGAACAAAGCTTGAGTACGAGGCGGAGTACTAGGCGGAGTTCGACTGCAATATGAACAATGTGCTCGAGTTGTACAATGAATTTTTTCTATGACTACGATCCATCAGAAACCAACCAAGAAGATTTAATTGTTTTTTCTTCTAATCCATTTAAAATTTACTTGCAAACATTTTTATGGTGGTTTAACATGAAAAAGTTTACATCTGAATCTATTACCATTAAAAGCCTAAATTTTTTGATAGTGAAAACAAAAACTTTTAAAACCATGTTATAAACATAACTTTGCAACAAAGATTTGATGTGAAAAGAAAAAGTTACATGACACCAAAAAAATTATTAGTTGTGACTAAGAACGGAATAAAACTTACCTCTGGAACTGCAAACACATCACATATTTCCGTACTCTGTATTTCCTTGAATAAATCGTCTTTCAGGTTTGGCAAAAATTTATTTATTCGCTCCCAAGTGACAGACCACAAATGGTTTTTAGTGGAATCTTGATTCTCGAAGACTTTGGCCGAATCCATTACGAGCAACATATTCTTAAGCGATTCCGGAATAGCTTCGTACAGAAGATCACTTTTGCCAACATGCATATATTTATCCATAAAATCCAAAATAATTAACCACAAATTCGAAAATGTAGGAAGAGTCAGCAAAGGTGTCAGATGGTGGAGAAATACTTTCGACAAAAGTGTAGCGGCTCTCATTCTTGTTTCTTCCATGGCAACTGGGTCTTTTGGGTTAATTGGTTGCAACAAGTATCCTAGCAAGGGAAATAGAACTCTGTGGAAACATGCTTCCCACTCCGGACCAGTAAGAGTTTGCAAATCATGGACTAGAAGAGCTCTCTGAAGATATGTTATGGCACTCATTCTGACCTAAAAGAAAAATATAACATTACATCATATTTTGTTTATTAAATTCCATACGAAGTTTTTGATCTGTATATTTTATTAATTATTCAAAAAAAAAACCTTTAATTATTGAATGAAGTCAGTCTTATTAAATGGACCCCTCCTTTATTTTCGTTATTATCGACTATTTTAAAGATTTGAAAATGCAATTCTACGTAGTCTTTTCTGATTTTTAAAACTTTTCTATAAAAAATATATTTTGGTGTACAGGATGAATCAATATCAAGCCTGTTTTTTTCTTATGGAACACCTTACATATTTTTGCATATTTGGATTCTGCTGGTTTTCCAGAATCCAAATATATATAATTGTTATATACTGCAAGGATAAATAGGCGATTTATTTGGGATTAAAAACCTACTTTTATAGATCCTATTCTAATGGAAACTTTTGGATTTTACTGGATGATCGTAAAAAATAAATTGGCCAAGGCCTGTCAAACATCGATCAATGTATTGTTGATTAATTATTTCAATTGATAGACGGTTCTTATTAGAAATTTATTTTTCCTGAGAAATAAAGCTGTACCATGACGATATTATACATACATATTCCAACTTTTTAAAATGATGCAATAAATGCATCTTAAAGGATGGTACCCAGTTCCCAAGGACTAATAATACGGTGAACTATAACATAATTTCAGTTTTTATATTTAGTTAGTTAATTATTTTATAATAGTTGTTTTTTATTACAAATCCCTTTGTTTGTGGATGCAATATATAACAATTATAAATATATTTGGATTCTAGAAAACTAGCAGATTTCAAATATGTAAAAATATAAAAGAAAAAGCAAACTTGATATCGATTCACCCTGCATACTTACATTAAAATACCTTTTTTTACAGAAAAAATTCAGATAAAACTACGTAGGACTCATTTTAAAATATTCTGAAAAGTTAAGAAGAAAGAAAATAAAAAGGGCGCGGTCCATTTAATAAGACTAACTCGTACAACATATCTCATGTATATAATGTATTAGAACATGTCGGAGGCTACTGTGGTTTAAATTTTAAAAATTTGGATATTGGGGTTTTCATATTTAACCCCTTCAAATAAAATAGCGTTTACTTCATTATTATATCTCTTCAATTAACTCTGCATTACTATAGATAAGCATCCCAATTAGGTTTCTATGTAAATTCTTAATCAATTGTCGCAGGCTTTTGAGCTAATTCTTTTATTAAAGTGTATGCGTACGCTATTGTCAGAAGGAGAATGTTTACACCACCACACCAGTAACATTTATCGAGTTTTTTTTAATTATTATTTTTAAGACACACCATAAACAAGTGATTCAAAAGATCGTCAGTCAATACTTAATTTTAAACATTGAAGGAAATGGCCACTTTCATTCTAGTAGTATTATTTAAACGGGTTTTGATGGAAAAAGAAATTATAAAAAAATAGTTTAACCTTTTTAATTACCGAACTTATACTATTTTCCAAAATTAATTTTCGTTACTAGGAAATCATCTTTAATTGGTAATCCACCAGGCTCTAGGTAAACAAGCTATAAAAACAAGAAAAAAAAGGACAAATCAAATAAGATTACCACAAATATTTCTGAAACTCCGTAAGACACCATCATCTTCCTATAAAAACATCCTATTTCATTCAAACACGTCCTTAATTCAGTTTAAACAATAGTAGAGGGAAGCTTAAATTTTGAAAAAACCTCTATTTTAAATGTAAAAAAAAAAGTTGAAAGAAAACTGGACAAAAATGAAAACTAAAATATTAAATATTTCAAAAATTTTAGAATGTCATTGAAACAACCTTAATTTTAACGTAAAATTTTGTTTTAAAATTTTTTACAATTTTTAAGTTAAAAATATTGAAATTGGTGTTTTGGCTTCAGTTTACAGATAAGTCAGTTGCATCGGTGTTTCTTGAAAATCACCTAAAAGGGTAAAATCTACTTGAGTCTGACTGGGCAACAGATAACACTGAACTGGTGGGTCCAAAACAGAAGAGGGCAACAGCTGGACCACAGCCCAGTTCCACTCCGCGACGACGACGAATCCCCCACGATAATTCTACATCAAAATGTAAACTTCTCTCAAAATTGCAGCTGTGAGCATTTTGATTTCAAGCCTAAAATTTTGAAAAAAAAAAACCCTCTTACAAAATTTTAGTTTCTCAAATGTTAATTCAAAATCACCGAGTATAAATATGAGACTTAAAAATCTTAGAGAAAATTTGGATAAACGAGATTCGATAAACGATAAACGAAACTGAATGTAAAATTATGCCTAAAAATTCGTAATTTTGGGAAAAAGAATATTGAGTTTGAAGTATCTGATTTTATAGTAATTTAACACTGAAATTTCGAAAGTATGTTGAAAACAATTATTCAAGGGGAACCTATAAAGCAATCTCGCAGGAAGCGCACCACTGCTTTTACCAAAAATCAGGTCCTGGTTCGAGAATTACAAAAACGTCGAAGCCCATTATATCCATATTTTGTGTTAAATCATAGGTTTTTTTATGCATGTAAACTTGAAATTTTTACTCGAAATTTGAGCTCTTTTCTAATTTTTACTCGAAATTTGTGCTCTATTCCTCAAAATTCTTGTTTGGATTTTAAATTCGAAAATTATTCTAAATTTCAACTTTTTCCGAAACTTTTCAGTTTAGTCTTGAGTCTTCTTTTTAAAATGCCAACTTAAAATAGAAAATTAATAAAATCTGCAATTCATCTCATACAAATTGTCTAAAATTTCAAAACCGAATTCTTTAAAAAACGAAAACGAAATTTTCAAGAATAACCGACTTTATAAAAAAAATCGAACGTTCGAGAAAAGTTTAAATTTAAAAAAAAGTCGAAATTTTAAAGTTTTTTAAAAAAATAATTTTTAAAACGGTCCAAAAAATGTCAACAAAGATCAAGATTTAAATAAAAGTGAAAATTTTGAAAAAAGGTTATAACATTCAATGCAAAAATATTTCGGAATAATGGAATTTGCAAAAACGGCAATATTTTTTAAAAAGGTCGAAATTTTGTGGTAACATTTCAAATAAATTCTAAATTTTCAACAAAAATAAAATAAAATAAAAAGCAATTGTTTAAAAATATCCAAATTCACAATAAATCGAAATTACGCAAGTAATAATTAAAAATTTCTAAAAAAGGCGAAATTATGAAAAAATTTAAGTTTTCAAAATAAGTCGAAATATTCGAAAATTCAATACTTCAATAAAAATCGAAAGGACAGAATTTCAGAAAAGCGAAATTTTGAAAAAAAGTCGAAACCTTAGAAAAAATTCGAAGTTAAAGAAGTTGAAAATTTCAAGTAAAACACTGTTTTCAATTCAAAATTCGAAATGTTCAAAAAATTCAAGTTTTAAAAAATAACTGAAATTTTTAAAAATCGAGTCATAATTAAAAAAGGTATAAAATGTTTAAAGAAAAACCGAAAATTTGAAAAAAAAAGTAGAAATCTTCTGATCAATTCAAAAGTTCGAGGTAAAGTTAAAAAAATTTAAAAATATTGAATTTTCTAAAAAAGTAAATTGTTAATAAAGAAAAATTTTCAAAAAAAACTTAAACGTTTTTCAAAGAAATCAAAATTATGTACAAAAGGACCAAAATCATAAAAAAGCATGAATCTTCAAAGGTAAAGTAAAAATTTCGTAGAAAAGCACAAATTAAAATTTCAATAACATCGAACTTCCAAGCTATGGAACTCGTTACCGAAAGAAATTTTCCCCAAAAATTACAACCTATCCTTGATTAAGAACGCGGTTCATCTCCATCTATCCTCGTTTCCGTATCCTACTCGCAGCCCTTTGAAGGCATAACGGGATTGCCCTTTGCGAGTGGATTAAACTTAAAAAATAAACAAAAAAGAACAAATCGAACCAATCAGAAATTTTCAAAAAGGCAACGTTTAAAAATAGGTCGAAAGACATTTTTCAAACGGGTCAAAATTTTCAAAAGAATCGAAATATTCAAAAAATCTAAGATCTATTTTCAAGATTTTAAAGAATTAAAAAAACGAGCCAAATCGAAATTTACAAAAATCCCAATTTTGAAAAAGTTGAATTTTTTTTAAAAAAATCGATCATTGTTATTTTTTTAGTAATTTAAAAAAAATATTATTACTTCTAATTGTTAGCCCTGCACACAACTTTGCTGAGGGTTCAGACAGAGTTCTGTTGTCATTTCCTTTTAACCCCTAAGGGGGTTAAAAAGTAGATGAAAATTCGGGTGGAAGTTCGTTATTTTGGAAATTTAGAAATATTTTAAACATTTCTGAAGTTAAAATGTGGTTTGAAAAAACTCTGATGGTTGCTGAAATATTACCGTTTACCGACCAGAAATCTCATCGCTCAAACTAATAGTTACGATAAAAAATCATACGGAAAAAAAACTGTTCCCTCTAAATTTAGAAATACTTATCAATTTCAATTTTTAATTTGTATTGTTATTGAAAATATTAATTAACTGCGATGAATGTGGCTTTCAATAAAGCCCAAAAATAAAAGGTTTTGTCCTTTACCGCACCAATATTTATCATTAATTTTGTCGATGTGGTAAAGAGAAAAACCACCTTTTGATCAGATTCATTTTTTGTAGATATTTTAGTTCACTCCACATATTTAATTGTTTTACATCAAAATTTGACACTATTTCATTCGTTCCATATTTTAAATTAATCTAACCAATGTAACTAATTAAATATTATAAGTTAAACTTCCACAATCGGAATAAACTTATCAGTATTCCTGCCGGGGTCAGATAGTTGCATTTGTTCTTCATGTAAAGTTGTTACAAAAAGTCATGAAAACTAATAGTTCATAAAGATCTACAAAAAGTAAATTAAGATATTATAAAAAACATTGCATCTATTTCACTATACTATTTAATAGTAAATTATATCCAGGCCAATATATTTAGTTAGTTATTTTATTAAGAACTCCTGCCTGTGTAGGTGTTTTAACATATTACACAAAAATTATAATAAAAAAAATGTGGTTAAGTGTGCCTTAACCATATTTGTGTTCTTCCATCCTTGTCTAGGGGAGTGCTAACCGTCTCTCCTTTCATACAACACGGCAAATTTAATCGATCGTCCGTATTTATACGTAGCGCATTAAAACTGCTTTGAGTGAGACGTAACTTTGACCTTGACGTTTCGTTCTGTTTAAATTTTAAACGAAGCGTTTTAATAATAATTGTCTATTCTATCAAACATTTTGAAAACGTTTTATGACTAGTAACGTTCGTATTTATACATTGAAAACTTATGGGAGGCGACTAACAGAACCTTACATACAATTAAATTTAAAAAAATTAAGTCTTGCAGAGCGATTCATATAGAACAAATCTTGACACTGGAGATAATAATAAAATCAACATGTGACGATCGAATCAAACACACCTTACGCTAATGTTGCTGGCTAAAGAGATACAGGTTGTTCGAAGTTGGAATTTTATTTTGCATTTTAGCAATAATTTTTTATGGTTATATGGAATACTTGAAACTTGGCAGCTTTATATTTTTTAACATGGAAAATAATTTTTTATGCCTTGTTTTAAGGATTCTAATAGTTAACGCTAGTTATACCTTGCGACAGTAAATAGTGCGATATTTTTATCCTGCAAATGTATGGCCGAACCAATCGAAAATCTGAAAAAAGCACGAATGATCGTATGATGAGTATACAGTAATGAGAGATTTTTTTATATCATATGCTGCAAGTTGTTCCCAATATTAAAATTTACAAACATTAATTAGTATTATACCGATTGAAAAATTATTTTAAATTGGCAACAGAGCCGAGAGGGAAATTTAGAAAAAATTCACAGATTTCGCAATCCTTGCAACCAACGGAGACATTGGAAATGATAACACCAAATAGAAACATAATTAACACTTTATTTAACATACAAGGTTATACAGGGTATTTACAAATTTCAAAGACAACGCTTGGCAGTTGATTCGGAATGATAAATAAATACGAATTACGAAAAAAAAATAATAATAAAAAATGTTTACTTTTCGAATCGCAGATTTTCAAAGTTGTTATAAAAAATAATTTAATTAATAATTTCATAACCTCTTTACCGATCGTGTTGAAATATGAAACCTTTATTTATTTAGATTATTAAGGCTAGAATCTTAGTGACGTCGACCCTTGTGTTATCCGACACCCTTTGAAATTCGCCACGACAATTATCTTTGTATCTTCAAAGTAGTAAATAATAATAATTACATAAAATATGTATTGATTTACAACAATACGTATTACGTTTAGTTTATATTTTTTTTATAACTGATTAAAATGTCGTTAAGGCTGACTGTGTTGAAAGTGTTTGCAGATATGTCTTACACCACATAAATTTTATGGCCCTTCACAGTTTGTTTGAACCCCCTGGTTGGATAAGTAGTACATTTCAGAAATTTGTCATTCGGACAAGTGGTTCTTAGATATAAGTTTAAGAATCATTTTATTGACACTGAATGTGCCTTCTTTCCTTTTTGAAAGGCAACGTTACAATGAAGAGACCACAGGGTGCTCGTAAGTAGTAATTGTCTTGAAAGTGATATTCCTGGCCTTTTTTTCTTGGGATAAAAGTTTTTTGTTTTCAGTTTCCTCTTGATCCTAACATTTATTGCTCCGGTCATGTAATTGTTCTTCCTGACAATAATTTATGGTCTTTGAATTGCATGTCATATTTTTGTTTCTTTGAATGGACTTTTAAATGACCAGCTGCATTCAACCCAATTTGGTTTCTTAAAAATGAAGTTAATTTTTTCTGATTTCAATGGAATTTTTAATTACTTCCAAAATAAACTTGTTTCAGTTAATAAATCTTATTTAGATTATTTCGCATTGAAATCAGGATCATCGAAAAAAACATTAGAGGGCAGTTGAATGGCAAATTTATCAATCTTAAAAATTGAGGTTGGTTCTGTGATTCTGTTTATCATATTCCAGATCACACATGAATTCGTTTAGATGTGATTTGATTCATATGTTACATTACTTCAAAATCTTTTAAAGAAAACTACAATTTTTTAACTAATGCTGAAGTAATGATGTTCGCTTGACACCCTGGATTTAACAATGCTGGACATTGTTTAAAGTTACTGCACCTATTTCTAATTAAAACTAGAGCTGTAATGGTTGTACTGATTGACATTTTCGCTTTGCATGATCATTTAATTTTTCTGCTCTTATGGGAATAATAAATAAAAGTAATTCCCTTTTTTGCCGAAAGCTCGAAAACCTTTATTACAGTTAATTAGTTGTCTTAGAGCGGGTTGTGTGGTTCTTCTAAATTAAAAAAAGTTTAGGAAAGTTGTGTCCTGTTCTTTTATTTTAAAGCGGTCTTGCAGCAACTCTATTGCATAATTAATTAATAATAATAATTAAGTGATAATGACAATGATTCAATAACGTCACTTGAATCTCCTTCCACAGAATCGCAAAGATAATGAAATTTCTTAATATCAAAAATACGCTTGTCGTAATGAACTAACCACTTAAATGGATCTAAAAACAAAAATGGGAAGCGATGAGGGCTTTAAATTAGCAACAGATATGGTATATAATTATCTCGAGCCGTTTAATAATGACAGAGTGAGTCTGATTGAATTAGTAAATTTCAATTTATGTCAGTTAAAATTTTATCGGATGTTCAAATGAAAAAGTCATCAAGTGTGCTGTAAGTTTTTTAAAAGAGAACGTAGTGAACCCGGCATTCGATTACTTATTGACTATTTTGGTTGATCCGTCAAGGGTCATTTTGACGTCTTATTTATCCAGAGAGGTTAAAATTTTCTAACCTAAAGAAAAGCGTCTAGAAATCTATTTTACTCTTATTTTTATCTTCTTTACAAAATTATGCGCTTATGCTTTCAAAATAATTATAAACACAAATTTTGGGCTTTTCCGAAATTTAATAATTTCTTCCACAATTTCCAATTTTTTAAATTTTTACTTTAAACTTGCAATTCTTGTGTTTGTTCTTAAAACTTCGGATTTCAAACGGATTCAAAATTTGAACATCAGTCTTGCGAGTCTATCCCAAGATATTGCATTAAAAAAATAAATATAGAGTATTTTCTTGAAATTATGACTTTTTCACAAAATTCCTCAACCTTGCAAAATGTCATTTATTTTTCTTAAACTGTCAATAAATATTTACGTTTTGTTTAAAATTTTCATGTTAAATAATAAATTCTAAATATTTCTAAAGATTTTGACTTATTTTCGAAATTGTGACAGCTTAAAAAATTCTTAAAATTATAAATATATAAATTCGAAAACTCAAGATTTTTTATTGAAATTTTGTAATGTCAACTTTTTTTTCGAAATTTAAGATCCCCTTTTTTATTAAATTATGAGTGGTGGGTTTCCTTAAATTTTAAAATCCCAAAATTCAAACTTTACTTTCTACTTTTATTTCCAACACCAATAAAAGTTTCAACCAGTGTTAAAGCTTTAATTTTTTATTTTTAAGGTTTTAAATTTAATCTAGACTCTTTTTAAGAACACAAGTCATTTATTTAAAATCTTGACTTTAAATGAAATATTTTAATTTTATTTTAAATGATTTTGATTTAGTTGCAAAATTTTATCTTTAACCTCAAAATGTTGACATATGTTTTAAAATTTTAGAACATTATGAATTTTTTGAAATCCTGGAATATTTTCCTAAAATTGTCTATTTTTTTAACTGTTTTTCTCGCAACTTTTCTGAATTCAAAATTTTGGCCTTATTTAGCTATTTTTTTTTTTATTTTCGACCTTAATATCGAAGTATTCGACTTGAGATTTCGAGTGAAAACTTGAATATTCAAATATTTTTCTTTCGACTTTTTTCTATTTTTAAGATTATTTCTGCAATGTTTATCTTTTCTAAATTTACAGTTTCCATTAGCCAAGTTTCTTCTGAAAGATTATTTTTTAAATTGAAATATACTCGTATAACCAAATAGACTACGAAATAATTTAAATCAAAATAATATTAAGGCACCTATGCTTATGGCTCTTGAAAGAAATATTTTAGTACAAATCGAAAACAATGAAATATTAAAATATATTTAATCTACAAGCAAAAATTTGTCAAATTTATTGTAATTTACATTTATTTGAGCCCTAAAAATTATAAGTGCAGATATTTTACCACATTCGTTTACTGAGTACTTCAAGGTTTTCAAGACAGTACGTGAATTGGATTTAGGGTAAGAGTTTACAGCATAATAATGGAATTATAACCCCTCAGTTAAGGGCCCCTGACTTGTGTAGCCCGTGTAAACTTCAGAACCTTTAAGTTTGCGCATATTTACATGCTCACGATACCGCCTACTGTGTTCAGTTTTTGTTAGCGATGTTTTCGTACTTAACTCACTAGATTCTCTATTTTCAATCTCTCGTAAACGTTTTTTACGCTCTCAATATGTCTTACACTTTTCGCTATTTTTCATACTCTTAATATCCATAGCTGATAGCCTTATCCAATGAAACGTCACTGGATTAAACGAATATGGTGCTCTGCGGTGAACTGTGAACTTAACATTCTCCCATAGTTTTTATTCCGGCTTCTCGACGCCGAGAGCGCTCGACTGGCGATTCGAGTATGTCCGACCGACCGACACCTTGTTCTCTCAAGCTTGAACGAAAACCCGAAACTTCACCCCATATCTCAACATAAACATTTCCAATGTTAAAAATGTTTCTTGAAATACCGAATTTAAATTTGCAATTTTAGAAATAATAGTATTTATGTTTAAGTTCAAACACGAAATTCTGATTAAAAATCGAAATTTACAACAAAACATTCAAGTCTCGAAATTTCAGGAAAGCTGCCGAAAGTTGGTTTGTAAACATGAAATTTTGGGAAAAATTAGATAATAATTTCAAGCTCGAACTGTTTATTTCTATTCCAATTTGAAGAAAAAAATTGAAGTTTGGTTTTAGAAACATGGTCGAAATTTCGACTTTAAACTCGAAATTTGAAAAAAAAAAAACCGAAAATTTGATATTAAAGTTGAATTTCTAAGATTAAATCAAATTTCTTAGTCAAAATTTACTCACAGATTTGATTTTTTTTTTCGTTTCGGTTTTTGGTTTTTCTTTCGAAAAAAATTTATATCGGTTTGAGGGTAAAACTTTAGGTAATCTCGAAATTTCGAAATAATAGTACAAATTGCAAGAACGAATCGGAAATTTAGTGAATAAAATTTGTCAGATTAAAATTCAAATTTCATTTCAAATATGTGGAAACTTGAGTAATCCAACTTTTAGAAAAAAACTAGAGATTAAAAGTGGAATTTTGGTATTAAGGTGCATGGATTAAACAAAAACTTTGAAAAAGTAATCGCAGTTTCTTAAAAATAACCTCAAATTTTAGGAAAAAGTAGAAGTACACATTTAGAAATGAGAAAAATTTGAAGTTTAAAAAAATCACATTCCTAAAAAATGGAACTCAAAAAAAAATAGATTAAAAGCGTAAACTTGAAATTTTGAAAAAAAGTCGTAGTCGAAAAATAATCCAAGAGATTCTGGAAAAAATATTTAAAGCTCTTAGGAAAAATCAAAATTAAATTAAAGCGAATTAGACCCAAGCAAAAAGAAGTAGATATTCCTTTGAATACATTTTTTTTCTGTTGGGTTTCGTAAAAAAATATTGGTGTTAACTTTAATAAAGGTAGTAAATCACGATTAACAAGTTTTCTGGGCCATTGACAAACATTGCTCAGGATTGCCAGAAGTGTGATTGACAGATGCAGAAAATGTTTAGAATTAACATTTCTGAACATTTGTATACACATCAGGAAAGTCAAACACTGTCCATAGGGAGAATGTTAATGAGAGATTTAACATTGAGAGGTAAATTCAGAATTCTAATTTTGTAATGGTAACAACAAGAACTAGTAATATTTAGACATAGTCGTGTAGCAGCGCTATGATAGTTCTTAATGGTGGTCTGTGTTCTTAAAATCCTAAGCTAAATATCACTAAATATTTTGATTTGTTGTCGATTGTTTTAAGAGTGCTTCTTTTATATTTGTTGTTAATCTTTGCTAAAAATTATAGGCAACACAATAGCCGACCATACACGAACGAATCTGATCTGCGGATTTAATTCGTAAAAATATATCTGCGCACTTGGCTCGTTACATATCAAATCTGATGCTTTCCACTAACGTACATATCTGTACACATATTATAACCTCCAATTAAATCCGTCAGTTACAAACTTCACATTAGTGGGCTAATACTTGTCACTTTTGTACGAATTGACTCGGCTCGCGGTATGTTTGCATGCACCCGAGATTTAGCTGGTGTTATCTGGTATTTTTGAATAAAAGATGTCAAAGTCAGAAGGAATCAAAACCTTTAACAGCCACTAACTGACATATTTAGTCAGCGCAAGATAAAGTCTGCCCATTAGTCTGGGGCTCGGCACTGTCCATTAACGCAAAGTCAAGACTGCTGATTTGATATGTGCCATATTCGATTCGTCGAGTAGTCCGCTGGTGCATGGCCCGCTAATAAATATCAAAATGTTTACGCGTGAAACCTGCTTTAATAGTGTGATTTTTTTAGTAACTTTTCTAAAGGTTAATTTAATACTTCATATCCTACTCTTATGCAGATTTATCTGAAACGGACTATAACTAGCATATCCGTGTTATTCCACGTTCTGTAGGACACACTGAATACATACATCTGTAGTAGGTACATATTTGTTAATGTATTTATAACATTGTTTAACATGCTGATTAAAATAGCTGTAGTTATATGCTTAAATAAGGTTTCTAGTGAACTTTGAATTAAAAATTTGATTGTTCTTTAATGTTTTTTGGGTAAATCGGGCATTGCTGAATTAATTTTAAAGATACATTCACATAATTCGAAGAAGGCGTTATCCTTAGAGATGCCAATACTGGATAGGCAACTTTAAATGCCTGAATTCCAAGATCAAAGTTACAACTCACTCAAAGCAGTTTCGAATGGCTAAGTATATATACCGCTTGCTTGTCTTACTATGTTGTATTGTATGAAAGGAGAGACGGTTAGCACTCCCCTAGACAAGGATGGAAGAACACAAATATGGTTAAGGCACACTTAACCAAATTTTTTTTATTCGTTTGAAAATATATACAGAAAAGCTTCAGTTAATTTACTGTCGAAAAAATAATTTTCTATAAAGAAATAGAAGGAAATGCTATAATATTTTTTTTATATAGATGCTCCGCAAAGTTCACTGATAACGCTTAACACTAGACCCAGGACAATAAACAAATACGATTTACGAAAAAAAAAGTTTAATAAAAA
Organism: Dastarcus helophoroides; assembly: GCA_028583605.1. Lineage (NCBI taxonomy): Eukaryota > Metazoa > Arthropoda > Insecta > Coleoptera > Bothrideridae > Dastarcus > Dastarcus helophoroides. Next base: position 22,762,723 of record CM053328.1, on the reverse strand, counting down.
GTTTTTAGTTTCCGAATAATAGACTAAGACTGCCAAAGTTGTCAAAAAAATAATCTTAATTATAACTCCATAACCTCTTTACCAATCGTATCAAAATTTGAAACATATATTTACCCTGTTGAGGCTTATCATTTCTCAGAATCAAGTTAAAAGTATCAGTATCAGAATCATATAATTATGAACTTGAAAAAAAACAGACTGCTATTATCTGAAAGCAGACAGTATTAGATAAACGTGATTATTACGATAAACTAAATGATTTAATTGAATGTGGACCATATAAAAACAGGCCCGGATCCAATAAGTGCGGGGGCCGATTAGATTTTTTTGCGGGGCCCTCTATCCCTCTATACTATATTAAATATTTAAATTTGAAATGCTGACTTTTTTTTAGACAAGTCGGATTAAAACTTGACTATTTTTTAAATTTCTCAGTTTAAATTTTCTGGATTTATTTTTCTAAAATCTTAAAAAGTTTAAAATTTCGAAAAGTGTTTATTTTATAAATTCAAAGTTATCAAAACTTCGCATTTTTTACTAAATATTTCGACCTTTACATATTCAATGTTTTTCTCTAAATTTACAGTGAAAATTTGAATTAGTTTTTATAAATTAATTAGCTAATGCATTCAAAAAGTATTTCGGGGTTAAACCCAAAACTTAAACTTAAAATGCTTAAAGAAAATAACAATAAAATTGGAATATTAAAATTAAAAATCAAAAATTCGAGAAAAAATAAAATTTGAAAATTAAACTTGAATTTTTGACTTATAATTTTTGAGAGAAAGTAAGAGATAAAGTTAAGTTTAAAGTGTCCATTTCGACATTAAATTCGAAGGTAAGGTCGAAATTTTGAAATTGTAGTAGAAGTTTTGAGAATAGTTATATTTGAAGTTCCGAGAAAAAGTTTTTCGAGATTCAAATTTTCATCTAAAATCTTTTAAAAAAGTATAAATTTCTAGTTTAAAATTCAACTTCCTTCCCCAAATCGAATTAAATAGCAAAAATTTGAAATCAAAGAATTCTAAAAAAATCCTTTTTTTTCAAGACTGAACTCGAAATTTCTACTAAAAAATTTCGATTGAAAGAATTGAAATTGAACTGGACGTATGAAGATTATTAAAAATGTTAATTAGATTTCGAGGGTAAATTTAATTTTCTGAGCAAACACTTGAAATTTTATGAGAAATATTGATATTTTGAATTTGAAATTAAACTTCCCACTTTTCTTTTTTTGAAATGTAAAATTTAAAGTCGAAATTTTGAGCTGTAAGGTTTAAAATTCGAAAAAAAAGTATAAATGTTAGGTTTAGACTGCAAGTTTTTAATTTTTTTAAAAAAGTTTCGATTTCAAAGTCTTCTGGTCTCGTCTTTGTTGTTAGAAACTTACTTGACACCTTACTTAAAACGGATTCCTCTCAATTTTACAAACTATGATTTTCTGTATATTGTTTGTAACTTTGGATAGCTGATTATAGTGTATATTGTTTTTCTGTTGATTTTTTACGTAGTACTTTAGACTCATTTGTTTTATTTCTCTTATCTGAACTAATTTTATAAATGGGAAAGGGTATTGCGTTGAATATTTCACTGCGCCTTCTGCTGTGCTATCTTATGACAACCTTCCTACTCAGGAATATTTTTTGCTTCAACTGGAAATGTTTTATTTCTGTTATTTTTTTTTTTAAATAGTATTTTAGACCGTTTTGTTTTATTACCTTTTATACGTAATATTAAGGAACATATCTAGCTAACTATTTTAAATGAAGTAATTCTCAGATGATTCTAAGAATTTTATTAGGGGCGACTTTCCCATGACATATGCAAGTGTGCGTGCTAAACTTCTCTAGAAGTTAAGTATTCTAAGACCGATAATGTGCATAAATATGAGAATTATTTTTAATGTTAGTTTGTTAGATATGTTAGATAAGTACACGAATAAGTATTCAGTGATAAAAGATTTTTTTTAAATTGCCGACAAAATTTCTAGAACATCTGCACGTTTTCATAGGAATACGCCATTTAAAGGGGTGCAAGCACGTTACGGTTACACTAATAACTTTCAACATAGTACAGTTTGTTACAATATTTTTAGCTTTTCAATAAATATTGTTAAAAAATAAAGGCATATTATACAGGATGGAGAAAGCACAGAACGGATAAACAGAATAATTAACTGGGTTATACCTAAAAATGTCCATTTAATTGCTGTTTACCCAAGAAATTTAAATTCGATTATCATTCATTAGAACTAATGAGGGTGGCTGGAGTTAATGACAATTACCTGATAGACGAAAACAGAAATGTCAATTTATGACCACGAAAATCTTACTTTAAACCACTGAACATCCCAGACGCGCTAAGTAAAATTCGGTTGATTTTCGACATTTAAAATGCCGAAGTCGGTGAAAGCTAAGTTGAACCATTTTGTAAAAATATTTCCAACATTTAATACAGATGGAAATACACTTTATTGTACAGTATGTGAGTTTAAAATTGGTGCCTAAAAACATCTAAGATTAAATAACAAAGAAAAAGAAAACCCAAAGCAAATTCTTTAAGTTACGGTAAGCTTTTATAATTAATTTATGTTTTAACATATTTGGTAGGTGTGTGTGTCTCTGTTTTTAGAAGCCATTTTAAAAACAATTAAGTTCAGCGTCGATATACCATTATGTGAAATGGATAATGAAAACTTTCGAGCATTTTTACATTTGGCAAACCCCAACATACCTCAAACTATTCCATCTTTTTTAACTTTACGAAAAAAATGTATCCCACAATTGTATCAAAATATTTTACAAAATATTGGTGAAGAATGTAAAGACAGGTATTTGTGGGTTTCATTGGATGAAACTCCTGACATAGAAGAAAGGAACATTGTAAATTTTAGCATTGGTATCCTAGAAGATGATACTTGCGGAAAGCCGTTTTTGTTAAATATGGAAATATTAACAAATGTTAATAACTCCACTGTTTCGGCATTTTTCAACAATCCCCTGCAGATTTTATGGAAAAGTGGCATCCAATAAGACAAAATCTTTCATGTGGGTACTCATGCTGCAATGGGCGCGCTTTCTGTGCTATTTCTAAAAATGAATCATACTACTTGCTTTGCCCATGGTTTGTATAGGATGGCTGAATTGGTTAGAAGCCAATATCCCGAAGTTAATACCTTTATTTCATCAGGAAGAAAAGTTTTCCTTAAAGCTCCACAGCGACAAAGTTATTTTAGAAGAAAAGTAGTGGATTCAAACATTAAGCTTCCACCATCACCAACTGTTACACAGTATGAGACATGGTTAGAGGCGGTACAATACTACACCATTGATTTTGAAAGTTTTTAAGGAAATAATGAATGAGTTTGATCCAGAAGAAGCTCAATCTATACAAGAATGCCAACGCATACTAGAGCAACCTGATCTACTTTTTTTTTGGTGGAACGGACTGGTCCTTGTTTTTCTTCAAAAATTGAAATGCGGAACTTGTCCCTTGAAACCAAGAAAGATTAAAAAACATAACAAACGTTGCTCTAACGCGTTTCGACACCCAAGTTGTCATCTTCAGAGAGGTACTGAGCAGTATCTCTCTGAAGATGACAGCTTGGCTGTCGAAACGCGTTAGAGCAACGTTTATTGTGTTTTTTAATCTTTCTTGGTTTCAGGGGACAAGTTCTGTATTTCAACGTGATCTACGTAAGCAGCTCACTTTTATAACTTCAAAATTTACCTGTTTAATAAGTGGAGTCACCAAATTGGAAAATAAAGGTCTCCCGCTCATCACCACTATTCAGTAATTGAAGATATACAGAACAAAATATCAAACATAAAGCAAAAAGTTTTTATTAATAAATTAAATGATACATTTAAAAAAATGAAGGATATGCCATCTAAAAAAAAATAATACTACCCTGGAAACAGGAAGCAAATTGATGCTGCAACCAATGATCATGTAATGGCGAATAAATTAAAGTACAAGTACGCATCTGTAAGTTCCTGTGAAGTTAAGAGATACATTTCGGAGTATAAACAGATATTGAGAGATAACCGAAAACCTGTCACATTTGAAAAAGAAAACAATAGATCACTCTCGTTCTTAGATATTTTAGTTATTAGAAATAAAAAGGTTTTAAGAGTTTGATATATATCGAAAGAAACCAATACAAATCGCTTTATCACAGCTGATTCTAATCATTGTCGGCAACAAAAATTAACAAGTATACGTTTTTTGATTAACAGACTTTTAAATGTTCCTCTAAGTAAATGCAGAAATACGAAAGAATCAGCTCACATTAAAGATGTTACTATTTTTAATGGTTTCCCCTTAGAAAAATAATTCAAGATTGCTTTAAGCATCTAAACTAAAGATAGCACTCCTATAACAATCGTGAAATTACCATATTACCCCGAGGTTACCAATAACATTAATAGTTTTAAAGGATAACAACGTAAAAGTAGTGAACACAGCCAATGAGTCTCCACAATAATTTAGGTAATACTAAGGATAAATTGGACAACCTTGAGAATTCGAGATTTTACGAAATTACCTGCAACAATTGTAATTTATCATATGTAGGAAGGCCAGAAGATCCATCAAAATTAGATTTGAAGAACATATCTCTCATTTTAGATACAGCAGAGAAGAAAAATCAAGTGTCGCTCAACATAAAAGTACAGGATTAATAAGAAATAATAATAATAAAAAAATAAAAATTAACACTGAAAATTTAAAATTGTTAAGATCGCTTACAAACAAAGAAATAGATGCATACCAAACAATTTACATCCAGCAAAGGTCAGATACGGTACAGATAAGGGACGACTGTCAGCCTCCAGTTTATTAAAGGTTATTTGTGGCAGGTCAAAACATATACCGGGTGTTTTTTTTAGTTAGGAGGCTACCTTTATATGGAGTATCACTTATTATAAAGGCAAACTGATTTTGTGCATAGCGCTAATCGTATCTAAACTACCTTTCAAAAATATTTTCAAGTTCCTCCCATTTCCGGTTATACCGGAAGTAGACATCAACTTTCTTATTTTAAATAGCAAACCCCAAACTTTATACTTTATTTCGACTTTACGTAGAAAAATAAGGTGAGTTTATGTATACATGTTTATTGATATCTTTGATAGTTTTAAAGATATTTTAATTTTTCGAAAACAAATGATAGAAAAGAGGGTTATTTTGACTCTTTGTATCTTTTTTAATATTGGCAGTAAAAACATGAAATTTGGGTTGAAATCATGGAATATTATAGAGACTATAATAACGTAATCAGGTTTTACATTTATTACACAGAGTGATGGCAATTTTATGATATTTATTATTTTTTTTAACTTTAGGCTAAATAACATTTAAAAAGTACCGTACAGGACGAATAAGTTTTTGGCTAATTTTTAGAATACTTATTGAAAAATGTTTAGGGAGCCACGAATGTAAGTTTCGTAAAAATGGTTAGTTAAACAGACTTCTCATTTTTGGAGTAATGAAAGTCAACAACAAATGTTCAAGAAAATTCGTCCTTCAACTGTTATGCTGTTAGATTAGAACTCAGGATTTGTAAGCGTGAAATTTTATAATGAAAATCGAAATGGAAATTTTTTAGTGAGCATATTGCAAGGAACAATCGGATGTGCTTAAAAAGGTTACTCAATTCGAAATCTTAAAATATGCCTTTAAATGTATTAAAACAGAAGATCGTCCTTGCTGTTCTAGATGTAAGATTTTTGTCAATTATTTTTTTCCCATTACTTATTATGATTAATTCTTTAAGCTTTAATTGCCTACAGTTAATTTCCTACTTGAACAAAAAAGAGATGTTTGATTCTTTTTATTTTGAGATTTATGTAAAATACCTCTGCAACGGCACAAAATTTTAAAAAATAAGTAATATAACTGTTCTTCTTTTTATGTGTAGAATCCAACACTGACTAAAAAACATATAGTTCCCATTTAAAAAATGGATTTTTTTTTGAATAAAACAAAACAGCAAAGATTATAAGATTTCCATTACCCTGTATAATAAATGTAAAATCTGATTACGTTATTATAGTCTTTATAATATTTCGTGACTTCAACCCTAGTTTCAGATTTTTACTTCAAATAATAAAAAAGATACAAAGAGTCAAGATAACCCTGTTTTCTGTCATTTTTTTTCGAAAAATTGAAATATCTTTAAAACTATCAAAGGTAGCAATAAATATTAATACATAAACTCACCTTATTTTTTTACGCAAAACCCAAATAAAATATTAAATTTGGGGGTTACTATTTATAATTAGAAAGTTGATGTCTACTTCCGGTATAACCGGTAGTGGGAGGAAGTTGAAAATATTTTTAGAAGGTAGTTTAACGCCGACTAGCCCCATCGACAAAATCAGTTTGTCTTTACAATAAGTAGTACTCCATATAAAGGTAACCTCCCAACTAAAAAAAACACCCGGTATGTAATACTTCTATATGGCGTATTGTGTATAATCGCCACTGCAAAATGCTTTGTCAAAAAGGTGAGATGAAAGTATATGTCGTACTCTTTCAAGGACAAGCATTCATTCATTTATAGCAGGAACAGATGACAAGATGGCGGGAACACTAATAAATGAATGACAACAAAGACAACTGATGAGAAGTGGGATATTTGAAATAAACTTTGGGATTGGTTAATATATACTGTCCTTGAAAAAGACAAACACATATATCCATCGCGCCTTTTTGACACAAACAATGAGACAAAACACGCCATATAGAAGTAAGTATTACATATATGGGTCAAAATTGCATATACCAGGTGTGTTCAAAAATTAGAAATAGGAAAGAATGCATATTTTTTTATTTTAATTTTAAATAATTTTGCTAGTTCTTAAATTTATTCTTATAAGAGGAAATGGTTTCTTTAAACAATATACCATGAATACCGATCGCCCTCTCCAGTTGCCTTCTAAAATAAAGGAATTAATTCTTAATGTTGTTTAAAATAAACCAAAAAATGTTAGTATGCCAAAATAATTAAATGTATGTAAAACTAATATTTAAAAAACAAATACATAATCTGAATGATATAATTTGTTTTCATGATTTATTGAATCAAGCGTTTTAATTCCATTACATTCACTATAAAAATCGACACAAATAGCTATTTTTCTCAGAAATGGTTATCTGCAGGTGATTTTATCAAGAGTAAAAATGTATTTGGAATAAGTGACCTTTTTTGTTTGCTCTGCCTACTTTACAAAAAAACGTTTGGTCCGTAAAATACGGACCAAGGATTCTAGAAAATGATAAGGCTTAATGGACTGTAAAGAGGTTATGAAGTTATTAATTAAATTATTTTTTTTTCTTGACAATTTCGAAAGCCCGTAACTCGGAAAATATTTTTTTATTAACCTTTTTAAATCGTATTAATGTATCGTCCTAAATTTACTATCAAGCATTGTCGGTGACATTTGCGGACATCCTGTATACTGATTGTTACATACAATTTCCTAATTATGATTGTTAGGTTACTATAGTAATTGAATCGGTGAGATTAAGAACAGTAACAGTCCAAAATTTGACATTTTCATCTATCATAGCCATTTTATTTTAAATACGAAGCTGCTTTCAAATAGTATTAAAACAGTACTAAAACCACCTTCCTAATGCCCTTTTCACAGCTTGTCGTCCCGCATTGAGCGTAAGATCAGTACAAAACATGGACTTGTAATGTTCTTATTCTCAACATATGGCGTTTTGGTATGGTTTATGATTAGGCTCAGCTGTTTTAGTGATATTTCATACTACAAAAAAAATAATAATAATAACCAGAAGATGTAATCGTATACAGTGTGTCCCATCGGGAATCGCCGCGATCGTAAAGTTGTAGTACTTCCGGTTATACCGGAAGTTGACACCAACTTCGTTATTTTAAATGAGACACCCTATATATTTTTGCATTTTTAGATTTTATTTGATATTTTAAGGTCACTTTGGATAACAAACATATTATATATTATATATAATTTTTTTATGTTCAATCCACTCGCAAAAGATAGCCCTATTATGCCTTCAAAGCACCGCGAGTACATACATACATAGAGTGAGAACAATAATAGTTTTACTATCACTTAATATCCTGACGAACCATTAATTTGGAGGATGAAGATGATTTAACTAAATCTGATTATTTCTGTTCAATAAAACATGCTTTACCTTTGTACACTTTTATTTTTTATTTTTCAAACGCTCAAAATTCTAATATTTATCAACCTTGAGATTCAGAACTGTACAAGTCCAACTTTGTTTTTTGTGAATACAAAAAGAATGCATGATCTAATAAATTTCATTTTTCATTTAAAGGGTGTTTGAGGTCATACACTAAAATTTCTTTGTATATACTAAAACTGTAAGAAGCATAAGAAACAAAATAAACATGTGTTTTCCGGAAAACGTCAATTCACGTCAATTCACAGTTCAATTCAGTCCCATTGAAATTAAAAGTGATAATTGGATATAGTATAGATACTGTTAGATATAGAATATACCTAACATAATTTTAATATATTTCCCTGTTCAGGGGTCATGTTATATAATAAAATATGTATATAACTTGTAATACCGAAAACTATAAAAACATCAAAAATTTATTGTAATAAAGTTTATATACAAACTAACAACAAACATGCGTAGTTCTGTAATATATGGGTCAACGTAAATTAATGGGGAGAAATTTAAACGAAATCTTTTTCACAAATTCAAGCATAGTAATACCTTTCTGGTTAACATATTCATTACTTCTCTAAGTTATTTTCTTTTTCAATATTCACTTTTTGTTTGTCTAATACATAATAACAAAATTCTACGATTTTTTCATCACAAGGGTGTTCAACCATTATGTCTTCAATGAAGACACTGGATCTTTAGCATTCAAAAATGGAAATACAAAAAATAATTTCAAATATTTTCAGTTCTCTAATTTTGACCTGTATTCCCACTATAGACCTAGAGACTGAATTTTGCGATACCAATTCTGCCCTAAATGAAAACGAAAACATTATCACGTGTACCTGGAGCCTTGTTAACGTCAGGTATTTGGGACTGAATTGACGTACAAGCCATAAATGACCCCGGCCTGAATTAACGGGGTTGTAAAAGAAATTAAGAATCATGGGACTGAAGTCACGTCAACCCGTTTTTCAAACATTTGGACTTGTACTGTTCTTAATCTTACCAACTCTTTAATTAAAATATGAATTTTTGTAAGACTCTTAATGGAATTTTTTTAATTGCGCCAATAATTTACTACTAATGACACTAAACGACCCCAAACATGGCTATTCGGCGATAAAATTTCTACTGTCCAACAAGTTACTCGAATAAATAATTTACCCCATGTATCTTTTATGTTTTTATTTACAAACAATAATGAATTATATTGTATCTTCCTTAACAGAAAACGTCAAATATTCAATTATGCCGGAAGCTCAAATGGATAGCAAAACCAGTTTAAATGATAGAAATTTAACGGTGAAGGTTCAGTTTTAATATACACTTATTTATAAATTTATTTTTATGTATTATTCTCAATTAATAACTTATTGAGAGTTGGTCCCCTATTTAGATAACACTTTAATGATGGGGAAACCTTAACAATCAATTTGCAGTTACTACTTTTTCAGTTAATATTTTCGAAGCTGCTACTTTTTCGTATCCACAGATACGTGCATCTCGAATGAAAACAAAACTGGAAGTTATTTATTCATTCACGACCGGATTTTCTGAATATTATTAGTATTTAAGGTAAGAGTGTCATTGATAAATATTAATTTTTTTAATTGACAATTATTCTTAAGAAGTTCTGACCTGTTATTTACCCATAAAATTTCGTATAAAATGCTTTGTTTTACATTTTTTAGTAATTACCCCAATATCACCTAATTCCGACAATAATAGTGCAGTTGTTCCAAAATTAGAAATGTTGGTGAACCTAATTTCAAAAGAAATACAAAATCAGACATTTAAGGAGCATTATTTTAACTGAAAATACACTCATCATCAAAAGTTTATTACAAAAGTAACACGGATTATATTTAACTTTCATAAAGTTTACTTCAGTTATCAATTAGTAGCGCCTTGCCCTAAAGAATAAAATAGTGAAAATCTGCTTTGCTTATTAAAAATACTCAACTATTGGACATAACAGGCAACCTAGAGGTCATATATTGACTGCTAAAATGTCCGTAAATTAGAAAATGGAACAATGGATGGCTCAACACATATTTTAGTGATATAAATTTCTTATTTTAGTCGAATAAACAAAAATGTCGGAATTAGGTACAGTGACTGATTTTAGGACATCTACCTTAAAATCCTATTCTTTGAATCCCGCTTTTCACAAGCCGCCAGTGGGTTTTGCACATTTTGAGTATATTATTGAGCAGTTTGCTACGTTTTCCTGCAGAATAAAATCCATTCTCTAGTAATAATAATTATTCTATAATTTGTAAAGAAACGATACTCACACAAAAGAGATCAAAAAGGTACTTTTTCTTTGAAACTGTGATCAAATTTATTGCTGCACAGTTACAAAACTTCAATTTTTACACCACAGGCACTACAAGTCGCACCCAAGCAACTGAAATACAACCCTACTAGAAAAATTTAAATAATTGGACTGTAGATTTTTTATGAATCTATGAATAATTGTTAGAACATTGCTAGTACTCTTCTATACTACAATTCCCAATAAAGACATTTATTTTTTGTTTTTTCTTCAACAATGCGCATGCATAGTCATCAGCTGTTCTATAATTTAAACATTAGCCTTTTTCCCTACTTCATGAGTTTGATAAACTCTGAATAAGTGCAAGATGTGTCATTTGAGGATTACAAATACATAATTTCATTTAAATGAAACAGTAATCATGTAAATTTAGAATAGCTGTTTCCATTGATCCATTTTCAATGACATATATATGAGTGGAACTAGTAGCTTAACAGTGCATGAAAATTCAAATAATAAATAATGGTTTGCCTACCTGTCTCCTTACATCACAGCATAACCTTGCTACTCCCTGAAGAAGAGGACACCAACCATGAGTCCATAATGATACCTCTTGCGCTATTTCTCCTCCCTCTTCAGCCCACCATTTAAATATTTGCGCTGTTCTAGTATGAAGTGTATGCATCAGGTCCAAAAGCTGTAAATTTGTGACATATTATCAAGTAAGCTTTAAATAAATCGACTTACTTGAATAGAAATTTGATGATAGCCGCTGGGTAAATCTTCATCATCGCTATTTTCTTCATCCTCCAAACTGCTAGGTGGGGTTTTTCTTATAAGCATCCATTCTTCGTCTGCTTACTTTTCGCCTTGATTTGTTAGAACCTCGCCTATTTCTGTTATCTTTAACATGATTTAATTGGTACCAATTGAATAAACGGACAAAACGACTTACATTTACTTCCATGAAGACTAGCCTCAACAAAAGTTCTAATACAGTGGACGCATATATCGAAGTTATATGGGGTTATATGTGCTACATCTCTGACTAGAAAAGCAAGACTTTCAACGCATTTTATCATGCTGTGAGGATCATGGGCTCCGAGATTTCTTTCAAGTGCCAAGTTATATTGGTTAGGCGGTAAAGTTCTTCCAACTACTGGCTGAATTTCGCCTTCATTTCCGACCTAAAACCAATTATGTAAAAAATGTATATTTTCAAATAAAAGCGCGTACTAGTATCCAACCGCCAGTATTACTTGGAGTACCTACAGGGGAAGTTGTCACAATCACGGGACTTTGTGAACGTGTGGAAGTATGCTTGGGGCTTTTGGTTAGTTCGGAATCAGAAGTGTAACCTCGGTCTGTTGTAGTTTCTTCATCGCTGAGCGCTTGACCTTCTCCATCTGATTTAGTACCTAAAGAAAATAATACATTTTCACACCATTCGTATAGTATGAAACATTTAGATAGCGAAAATCAATAAAGCAATTCATATATCTTAAGATTACAAAAGGATGTTAGCACTTTACAAAACAAGAGAAAAAATAAGACATCTCATTGCTCAATCAATTAAAATAAATATAACTAAAATATCATTTAGTCATACTTCTTATCCAATACCGAGGCTGACCGAGGCATAGAGAGTGTCTTTAATAAACAGTCTTTATTATTTTTAGAAATTGTCCACCTCTAACCGATATGTCACAATTTTATGACTTTTTTGGCGAAATATCAATTTTTCTTTAAAAAATGTCTGGGGAAATTGCCTTAAGGTAAATACACTAATGCTGGGCACGAACTTTCTTCTTGAAAATCAAATATATAACAACAGAAGAGTTTCACAGATACATTTTTATATAAACAGGGTAACATTTAGAAAATAACTTTTTATTATAAAAGCTTTAATAAACAACATTTTTTAAGTCAATATTTGTATTTATTTAAACCTTGTCATAGGAACCAATAGATGATATCCCAAAAAAGTTGAACCACTAATAATAGGCGTATCCATTTGTAATAATAATAAATATGTCATAAATGAAGGTATATTAAGTTATCCATTAACGTTTAATAGAACTTCAAATTTATACTTAATCCTATCACTTCTTAAAATCATTTTTGGTACATTGAGCACTTCAAGTATTTGAAATTTACTTATGATACTAATCTATCATTTTCTTTAAATACAGTTTTAAAATGGTCACAGGATATCATCATAGATAGCATTGGGTGTCTCAAGTCAGTTGTAAAGTATTATCAAGAAAAATATTCTTGTAATAAAAAGTTTATCAAAAAATGTCATCCTTTAGTGCACTGTCGAGCATTAGTGCTTTTACCGTAAACATTTTTAAAATCGAACTTTCAACGCTTTTCTTAGTCCAAAGCAATCTACTTTTTAGAGAAATTTCGACTTTTCCCCCGAAACCTCCTTAATTTTACTCCTTTCATAGAAATTTCTAATAATCTTTCTTGAAATGTTGACTACTAGAAGTACGATGCAATCCACAGCACTTTCGTACTGTTTCATTACAGAAATTCGGGTTTTTTTCTAGACGCTCAATTTTTTTTGTGAAATATCAATTTTTCTCTAAAAATGTTTACAACAATTGTCAATACATGCGCAGAGGTCCGTTTTCCTCAAAAAATGACTTATCTCCCTCTCCTCGGAAACAGTATATTTTATTCCACGAGGATAGGCTGAAAAGTAATGCATACATGATTGCAGAACACAACCAATAACAAATAGCAAGATTGAGTAAAAAGTACAATAAAGTTTAATTCTTAAGCTTCAAAACCATATATTTATTTTTCAACATAATCACCGTTAAGTCTAACACAATTCTCGCTACTTTATCAAGTTTTTTCGTTGTTAATAAGAAATTTTCCGACTTTTCTCGAGCCCAGGACTTGATAGCTGCCTTCACCACAAACAGAGATTTGTAATGATTACTCTTGAAGTCGCTCTTGAGTAAAGGAAAAAAATAAAAATCACAAGGCGTAAAATCGGTTGAGTAAGGAGGATGTGAAATCGGTTCAAACTTCAGTTTGCGCAAAACTTTCGCGGTTGCGCGCGATGTTTGTGGAGAAGCGTTGATATGTTGTAGAGACCTGCACGAGTAAATAAAAATGTAATCGGATTTTAATCACCGATTACTTTTTGAAGTATGTAATCGGGGAATTGGCATTGTTGGCATCATGATGGCATTCCGGTATCGTGGCATCGTATCGAATATACTAATTTGTAATCGTGAAGTTTATATTATCGGTTTTTGGTTGTATGTTACAAGTTGACACTTGTCGAAAATTTATATTTTCTATATTTTATATACTTTCCTGAAGAAGTTCTTTAAATGGGTAATCAAAAAGTCGATCACTAAATAGTCGCCAAACATGCCATGGTCTTGGAAAAAATGTATCTTAAATAATAATTTAATAGTATCTAATAATACATATTTAAAAATACGCCAAATTTTACAAAAAATTTCAACTGTATAAAAGAAGCCGAAACTTTAAAGTTGAAATTTTCAATAAAAGCTAACATTTTGGAAAAAAGTCGACATTTTCAATCGAAAAATCGAAAGAATTGCAACCAAAATTTACTAAAACAATAGAAATTTTGAAAAATGTTTAGATTTTCATAGAAAGTTAAAATTTCCAAAAATAAATTTCAAAAAGTCAAAATTTTGACATTCTTCAACAAAAAAATTCCAGTATTTCAAAATATGGTAAAATTTTCAACAAAATTCTAAATTTTTCGAAAAGTTAATATTTTGGGAAATGATCTAAAATTTCAAAAACATTCAAAATTAAAAAAAAACATCAAGATTTAAAAAATTGAAGAATTTTCAATAAACTTACCTAAATTTTCAAAAAGTCACTTCAATAAAGAAAAAATAAAATTATCACGAAAGTGGAACTTTTTTAAAGTCGCAATTTTGGTTGAAAATTTTTGGATAAAACAAAAATTTTAAAAAAATGTTAAAAAAAGTCGTAATTGGAAAAATTTTAATTTTTATTAATTCGAATTTTAAATAAAGTTAAAATTGCCGAAGTCGGAATATTGAAAAAAAGTCAAAATTATCATAAAAGTCGAAATTTACAAAAAAAGACGAAAATTTGAGGAATTGATATTTGAAAAAAAGCGAAGTCTTGAATAATTAAAACTTTGAAACAACAAACATTTTTTCAAAAACTACAAATTTTCAAAAAATTAAAATTTTGGAAAATATTTGACATTTTTTAAGTCACCATTTCGGGAAAAAGTTCACATCTAAAATAGACATTTTCAAAAAATTTCGGAAAAATAATAGAAAAATTTGAAATTTTGCAAAATAATCCTAATTAAAAAAAAAATTGGCATTTTAAAAAAATATAACGTTTTAAAAAAATCGAAATTCTCAAATGAAAGTTTAAATTTTAAATAAAGCGGAATTTTTAAAAAAACAAAAATTAAAAGTCTGCAAAAGGTCGAAATTTTGAAAAAAAATCCAAATTTAAAAAATAGTCGAATTTTTTTTAAAATCAAAATGTTCAAAGTTAAAAAATTCCAAATTTTTCGAAACTTTAAAAACTAACATTTTTAAAATAATTTAGCTTGTAACATTCTACATTTTTAAAAAAGTACGAAAATTTTCAAAAAATGTCAAGGATTAAAAGGTTTAAATTTTGGAAAAAAACTTAAACTTGGTCCTTGCTCGAAACTAAACAGAAAAATGCCAAAATTTTCAACAACAAAAATTCTAAACTTAAAAAAGGTCAAAATTTTGAAAAAATAAAAAATTTGAAAGTCGAAAATATCAACAAGTTGAAAGTCTTACAAAGAGGGTCCAAATTTTGGCAAAGAATTCAATTTTGTGAAAAAAAAAATATATATAGATTTTGCAATAACATCAATATTTTGAAAAAAATTGGAATTACCAGAAAAGTAGAAAATTTCGAAGTTTTCTTAAAAATCTAGACTTTTTTGGTAATTCCAATTTTTTTTTAATTTTCAGAATAAAATTTTTGATAAAGTTGAAATTTTGAAAAGTGAGGCTTTTGTAAAGAAGCCAAGATTTTGAAAGAAGTCGAAATAAAAATAAAAAATTGTACTTTTAAATTAAAAACGGCATTTTGAAACAAATTCAACCATTTAAAATTAAAAAAAAAATTGATATTTTGAAAAAATTGAAATTTTTACAAGGCAAATTTTTCAAAAAGCCGTCGAAGGTTCGAAAGTAGAAATTTTTAATAGTGTTTTTATAATAAATTTAGAATTTAAAAAAAAAATGAAATTTAAACAGACTAACATTTCAAACAAAAAAATAAAAATTTTCAAAAAATATCAAAATAAAAAAAAATGACTCATATTACACGTTAACGAAAGAAGTAGCCGAGGCAACAGTGAGTGGGCTTGGATGAAATATTAACTAGTAAAACTAAAAAATGTAAAAAAAATGATGATCTAGACTTGAAATTAAAACGCAACCTATAAAGATTATTTTGTTGGTTCAAAGAACCTCAAGGTAGAAAGTTTAATCTAAATCGTTAAGCGCTGTTTCGAAGAAAAGATAAAGATAATAAATATATTCCAAAATTACGTGCCTTTTTGCCTCCAAATGATGCCGATTATTACTCATACTTGTCTCGTGACGCCACGATTACCATAATCGGCATCATTGTACTCGTCAAACGAGTACTTGTACCTCTAATCGGATGATGCCGTACTCACTTGTGCAGGTCTCTAGTATGTTGCAAGATTATTAGCTCTATATTGGCTCTAATACGAGAAATTCCACAATGAATCTCAGGGGGAGTTATTTTTTCATGAGATAAAAATTCGATAATAAAATCGCTGTTTAATTCAAGTTGAAATTGGCACTAGAACATGTCTCCATACTTCTGCTTCTCAAAATACATTGGATAAATTCAATGACCCCAAACCTGCGCATGAGGCGGAATGCCACTTCCACATTCCACATGGCGCGCTTCTGAATATCATTTCGTTCACGTACACACGTGTACAAGCATGTATGCATTACGTTTTAGCCTACCTTCGTATTTTATACAAGCTCCAACAGATTGACTTACCTTGATCTACTTGATTATCATCGACTATAGGCTTTGGAGGTTGAGCTTCTGCTCCCACACATTCCAACAAAGTAAAAATAATGGTCCAATCCGCCGTTGTGTGAATATTTTGAGCTGAGGTTTTCAGAAGTTCATATAATCCGAAGGAAATCTGCGTTGAAATTCGACAAAGGGTGGAACTTTTCAGCAGAAGCAACATCCTGAGAGACTGCAATACTATTGGACTCATATCTTCATTTCGCATCAGTCTTATTGCCACCCGCAGCAATCCAATAACAGATCGTTCCAACAGAAACTGATAATCGAAGACAGAAGCGTTCATGACTAAAGTGTAAAGGTGATCTCGAACTATTTGCCAAATGGCCATAACTCTATCTCTGTTTTGAATCACCACTCTAATGAGCAACTCTAGGAAGAAAACGGTAACGGTTTCGTTGTAGTTGTAACCTAAAGACTTTTGAACATCAGGACCACGGGAAAGTTCTACTAAAGCATTAACTAACTCAAGGAGTGCAGCCTCATGTAAAAATTTCGAATCTGTTACTAGTTGCTCTAAATTGCACTCTTTAATACAGCGTTTGGCCACATCAATAACTTCTTGTTCTTCAGCTGTGGGAATTTTGGATAAATTTTCAGAAGAAACCATGTAAGAATACAAAGAACTAAATAAGCTAGTGTCCTGCTTTTGAATATTTTCCACCTCTTTATAGACCAAAGTAATTTTCCCCGAAGGTTCAATAAAATCTTCAACTTCAATGTAAGACTTTGGCAATAAACTATGAGAATACAAAGCTAAGATAAGATCAAAAATGTTCTTCCAACCTTCACGAATATTATCCCCATACTGATGAACCATTTGAAAGACTGTTCTCAGCGCCAAATGAGCCTTAGTATTTAAACCAAACTGTACCACGCCGTTGCTTTGCTTCTGCTGCTGATGAAACGTTGTGAACTTTGCCAAAGTTAAAACAAGCATATCCATATTATTAGTGAGATTGTAGTGTGAAGAAATCATGGCACATTTTTCAAAACCTTGTACAGCTTTAGTGTAGATCTTGGGATCTTCAGAACGGTCGAAAACGAACGATAAAGCAGCTACTATTGGACCCCAAATGATGGAAAACAATTCGCAATCGTATGTTCCGCTGTTTACGTGCAAGTAAACGCCATCTTTGGTTGCGCCTTTCTTCAGGAGAACTTTCCATAGGTAATTCTCACGCACTAAACCAGTTTGTTCCGCTGGCATCACGATTTCATCATTTCTGGAAAAACGCTTTTATTTTTTACGCCTTTGTGGTTTACCTACTTACTTTATAGTGTTGTAGATTTCATCCAACATGTCTTCATCAAAATCGCCACCTCCATTAACTCCTTTTAGGTTCTTTTTGAAGCCAGAACATGTCATTGGTGTTTTCTGCTTTTTAGCATTCTCATTATGCTGGTCCACGTTTAACATGATAACAGCATAAGCTAAAGTGAAGGCAGAATCGACGTCCACAAATGGTTCACCATTACTTTTCTAAAAAAAAAAACAATTTGTTTATAACTCACAATATACGTATAGTAACACACTTACATGCCAATGCTCTGCGAAATGTTCCAAGAGTAGCGCGATTATGGGGGCTTCCCCCGGCAATCTGAATGTCTCGAGATAATTCCTAAGAGCTTCGTCAATGCGCATGTTTCTAAAATCGAAGGTTTTCACGAATGCTTCTAGAATCTTTAAATTGTTTCTGTTGCCGATGTATTCGCCAATAACCTTTTTGTCCAACAAAGGATTTTGTTTTAAAAACAAAGCAATCTCATCCGGATCAAACTCAGATTTAAGGATGCCATGCTCCTGAAGAAACTGGATGCCTTTTTTCGGTTTATTGTTAAAATGTTCTGAACCAATCGGAAGCCACTAAAATCGTTTATCAAAAAATGTGTTACTTTTCTTCGATGTTATTACATGAAAATAACATGTTCGTTTTTTACGAATCATTTATAATGCAGTCGTTTATAATGCAAATAAGTTTAGTTCCATTTTAAAAGAGAAAGAGCTACAAGGGACGAGATAAACGTCGATATTTAAAAAACATTCTAAATTCATAAAACGCAGTTTTATAAATTTTGAGAAATTAAGTAAAAACTTCCGAAACAAATTCAACATTTATACAATAAAAATGATGAATTTATAATCTAATTTTAGGAAAACATTTAAAATTGAAATGCAATTATCAGAAAAAAATTCTCGCTTTTTTAAATTAGATTAAATTGTTTAAATGCATCCTAATTAATACGCAAAATTTATTTCAATGAAAAAATGGTAGTTAAAGTAAAAATTTCTTAGAAAAGATAGAAATAACTTAGTAAAAGACAAAATAGTTAGTGTAAATTTTTTTTTTGAAAAAAGTCAGTTTAAAAAAAAACAATTTATATACAAAAAATTTCTCAAAATTATCAATTTAAACTCGAAATTTCGAGAAAAATTTGATTAATGTCAGCATCCTGGGAAGAAATTGAAAATACAAATTAAAAAAATGTCTCAAATTTTCGAGTATTCAATACAAATTTTAGGAAAAGTTATAATTGAAAATAATCTTGGAATAATGGAAAAAAAGTAAAAATTATTTTGAGAACAAAACGGGAATTTAAAAAAAAATGAGTTTCAACTTCAAATTTTGAGAAAACAGCAAAATATTAAAAATTAGTGGAATTTCGAAGAAGAAATTAAGCATCTTTCTTTAAAATTCTTACTTTTTGATGAAGAATTTGACTTTCCTTGAAAATTTCGATGTATTTTGAACATTTACTTTTTTTGTCTAGTTCACAAAATTATAATATTTCAAAATGTTTTCACTATTTCAAAAACATTTCTTTTTTCTAAAAATTTATAAATGTTAGAACTTTTTTTTTAATTTTTATTTGTAAAATTAACTTTAAAAATTTTGTCTATTTTCAAGTTTTAACATATTTGAAAAATTATCGACTTTTTCCAAAATTTCGAGTACCCTTTGTTTGAAAACTTTGAACTTGTTTAAAAATTTAGTTAAGACTTTCTCGAAGTTTCACTTTCTTAAAAAATTCGACTGTCTTGAAAATTTCGAACTTTTCAAAAATTTGAACGTTTTTGAAAATTTCGAGTTTTTTTTTCAAAATTGGGATTTTTGCTCGACACTTTGACTCTCTTGCAGAATTTGGCTTTCTTTTGAAAATTTCTCAAATTTTTGACTTGTCGCAAATATCCACTTTTTCAAAATTTTGTTTTTTATTCAAATTTTTTCGACTTTTTTGAGAGATTTGAATTTTTTAAAAACTAAGACTTAAAATTTTCAATTTTTCAAAATTTTAACTTTTTGAAAATTTCCATTTTTTAAAGATTGGGATTTTGACTTACTTCGAAAATTTAAATTTTTTGTAAGATTCTACTTAATTTGAGATTCGACTTTTCTAAAAATATCGGCTTTTTTTGAACTGTTCGCCTTTTTTTTGATAATTTTAACTTTTTCCAAAAGTTTTACTCTTGAAAATTTAGAGTTTATTTAAAAATTTCCATTTTCTTATAAACTTCGATTTTTTTGAAGTTTGGGCTACCTCGACGTCTTGACGTTTTGAAAAATTCGGCATATTCAAATCGTCGACTTTTTTTCCAAATTTCAAGATGAAATTCCACACTTTAAGATTAAATTCGTTTGGAATAAAAGAAAAAAGCACTGCAATGGAAAAATTACGAAATATTTCAAAATTTCTGTTTTTACCTCAAAATTTTAACCTTTTTTTCGAAATTTTAAATTTAAACTTGAATTTTTTTGTTATGGTTATATTTGTTGGAAGGAAAACCAGAATCGTATAAACGAAAACCGAAACGAAAAAATATCGTTTAAAAATCTTGTTTTGTTTTCTATAACTTCAATTTCAATATTGAAATTGAAAATTTTCCTACAAATTATGACTTTTCCTCAAATTTTAATAATAAATTCCAACTAAAAAATTTCAAGTTCAAACTGGAAATTTTGATAAAATCTGGAATACTTGATTTTTTGCTTAGAAAAAATTTAAATTTTGATACATATTACGAAATAAAAAAAAGTAATTTATTAACTGTTCACTTTTCTCGAAATTCGAAATTAAAGTCCTAAATTAAGAGAAAATAAAAACTTCAAGTTTGAATTTGAAATTTTCAGAAGATAGTTGAGCTCTCGAAATATTTATTTTAAAAAAATTACCAACATTTACATTTTAATCAGAACCTGTTAAATTGAATATTCAACTTTTTTTCTGAAATTTCCTCGCAAACGTTGTAATTTCTAGAAAAAGCAGATATTTGAAAATATCTGCAATATTCTGACTTTTTAATTTCGAAATTGTTATATTTTATTTCATATAATTTTGAGTTAAACTAAATATGTTTATTTTCATTTTGTTGAAACGTGTGCTGCCTAGAGAATAACAAGCCATTGGGTAACTAAACATTTCTTATTCTGAAGTTTTATTTTGGTAAATTTAAATTATTAAGTACCAAGGTGTCAAATGCAAGACCTTAATAGTTTTATTACTTATCATATGACTTTTAAAAAGTAAGATTTTTTTTATCTAAGACATATAACATTAAAAAAGGAAGTTTTTCTTTATCTAACACTGATGAACTATTATACAAGACGAGGAAATATAACAATAATATATACATAATAAATTTGATGGTATAACATAAATTTTAGCAAGTTTTAGTAATTTTTGGTTTTGATCGAAACCAAAACATACTAAATTGGTCGGTCTCTAATAAAAACCCATGAATGAAAAAAATATGGTGCGATATATTACCTTTTTAATATTCTTATTTGCCAATAATTCTTCCTTGGTCGGTATATTTTCTGACATTCTCATTCTAGTAGGTTTATTTAAAAAGTTATTAATATGTTCCACATCACTTGCAACACTGTTGGCGTCGCCATGAGAACTGTCCATATTCGCATCCACTTTGCCTTCACTGCATCGCGCCTCGATACTTTCGATAACTGTTAACAACGAATCTAACGAAAGCAAGTGAGTGTGATAGACACCAGTTGTCGCCGAAAGCGCATTTTTGGCTAAAAGTTTGGTCAAATCTTCATACAAATTGGAGCAGTACATATCACAGTCATAATTCAAAAATAGTTCAGTCACTAAACCCGGTATCCTCCACAATTGTAAAATGTTATCTAAACCAATTTCCTTATGTTCGTAGCTAACTTTCTGGGAGTCGCTTACAATTTCAATCAACTTGCACAAGTAGTGCTCTAGTTGAAATTTTAAATGAGTGCGAAGTGACTCAAACATAAGAAAACACACTTGAAGGTCGGCAGCAAACACCGATAGTCTTTCCGAATTTAAAAGCTAAAATAAGCAACATGAATTACTGTTCAACACAGTTGCATAATACTTACCGCAAATAGATTTCTACACAAGTTGTCTTTGACCAAATTAAGCAAAGATTTATATTTTCCTATGCTGTCAGCTCCAACCTCGAATGCCACAGTTAAAAGAGTAAGACCCAAATGAATCATAACATCTGTATTTTGTTTATCATTTGGATCACATAAGCTGATAAGAAATCTAAAAAGTTCCTTCACGCAAGCCATACCATAGGGTACAAGAGCTACTTCATCTTGAGATTGTGTTGTAAACCTGATACCTCTTCCATTGACGTATTCTTGGTTTGATTCAACATTTGTTGTTGCAGTTTTACAGTCTTCTGTAGAATTTATAATATTATTTGGATCCTCTTGTCCATGACTATCTAGCTCTTGAGGCGATGGTACAGGATTTTCAACTTTAATTTCCTAAAATATAATATTTTAAAGAATAAGAGTCTGAATTTTGATCAATTTGTTTTTCAACTTGATTAATGAGATTGATAAAACCTGATTAATTAGTTTTAGTTATTTTATTTTAATACTAATTGTTGTACCATGTAAAGTATTAGGAATGTTATTTAAATTTTATGCCAGGTATTGTAATAAATCTTCTTCATAAGCCCCTAAACTATATTTAAGAATAAATATAAGAAATAAATATGAAACTTCCACGATATTTAAATATAAATATATATGTTTTTCCGGACCGGTTTCTCTTAGAGCATCATCGGCGAATTTTATATGTACCAGTAATTTGTCATTATGACAACTTTTTGACTGAATCTACAAGGTGTCTCAGTCATAATGTCATTAATTTTAAGAGAAGGTGGAGAAAAATAAATATGATACGAACATGCAAAAAAGATATTTTGAAATCGTATTTTAAACCCCCATTGGAAACTGTCACTGACCCTAGGCAGCCTCATGTTATTCAGATCCGCTATTAACTATGTGCCGGCATAGATATAACGTTGCCAGATTTAAATATTTTCGTATGCATCATAAATATGGTTTAAACCATAGACATGTTGCACGAATGAAACGCTCTTATCTCGAATTGCCTTATTACTCGACTAAATTAAGCCTTATTAGACCAAGTCCAGTGTTAACATTAGGCAACCATCATTTCACTTGTGTGCTGAATTGTTTTTATAAACTATTACCGTATTTTACGAACTATAAGACGCTACGGACTATTAGACGTACCTTAATTTTTAAGCAATTTTTTGAAAAAATAATATTTTTATTATTAGATTACAAAGCCAGTCTAAAAACAATTCTTAGTTATAAAACCGAAGTGACCTTTAAAACCATTAAAAATCGCCATACGAACTTTCTCCTACTTCCTCTTCGTCAACACCGCAGTCCTTTGGATATTTTTATGTTTATTTCGAATATGAGACAACACACCTGAATTTTGAAGGCAACTTTTCGAAGAAAATATTATTAATTCCTTTGTTGGATTGCTTGTAGGTGTGTTATTTTGCAGTTAGTCTCTCATTGTCATTCAACCAACCAAATTTCAGATTTGCTTTTAAGTAAAGTTAAATTATCATAAAAAAAGTAATTTTCCAAATTGCTCTAATTTTTATTTATTTTGAACTTCGGCAATCTTCGTATTTTCAGCGTCTCCCGGTGTAAAACTGGCTCTTTTGTTAACATCAAATCTATCAAAAGAGAAGAAAGCCAGTCTTTATTTAGCTTCGGTTCAGTAAAGATCCTCCGAGTTGTAGTCTCTGGTGAAAAGATTCCCCAATAGAGATATTGTACGCCAGTTTGATTCTTTATGCCGTTTTCTTTTTTTTTTTTTTCTCGGAAAGATTTTCTTTTACTATATGGACGCTTTAGAATATTTCACAGCAATAACAGGGATGGGAATACTTTAAATTTTAGACCTGTTTTGTATTAATTGTTTTTATGGAGTTTTTAATTTAGTATGCTATTAATATTATTTTGCTCAAGAAATTATTTGTCGCCCTTATCGCCTTTACAAGGGCAACACAAGCAAAGCAATGCTTTTCGACACGTTATACTAAATGGGTTTTGGGAATTTCCACCCAATGTCAAGGTAGGAGGCTACCTACCTCCCCAGAAAACCTCACTCACTGGAATATTAGTATCATATAATTGCAGCTAAATTATCATCAATATGCTCAAAAATTGTTGATAAACAAAATATTTTTTTGCTTAGTTAAGTTTTGTGAACCACTGTTCAATTTAATTTCCTAGTGTGCATACCTTTAAGGTGTAACCTCATATTTGATTGTTTGTGTCATTTTTTTTCTTTTTTATATTTATTTATATCTTTAAAGTTGAAATACAAATCTTGTCCCCTGAATCCAAGAAAGATTAAAAAACACAACAAAGGTTGCTCTAACGCGTTTTGATAGCCAAGCTATCATCTTCACAGAGATACCTCTAAAAATGATAGCTATCGAAACGCGTTAGAGCAACAACAAAGGTTTTGTTGTGTTTTTTAATCTTCCATGGTTTCAGGAGGCAAGATTTCTATTTCAATATAGACAATGTTGAATTTGGCGTTGAAAGCAAATTTCTAAATAATCATGATTATGTTTTGGTATTATTTTTATAATTAGAAAAAACTTATGCTAAACATCCTGCAATATTTCATAATAAGAGAAGATAATTGTACCCTTATTCAAATAAAGTATTGTAAATTCTGTCAACTCCTCATTAAACTTGTCCCTAGTTCAAAAGACAAGAATTTATGCAATTTCTTAAATGACAATATAACTGACATCAAGGGCAAAATAATGTAAGAAAACTGCTATCCTACCCAACACAAATACCATGAAATGTATATAAATACTGTACAAACCTCATTAATTGAAGTAACAACTACTTCTTGCCTCTCATCACATTTTATTTCATCTGTCTGTTCCGAGTTGAATTCTGGCTTATCCTTTTCTACAGAGGCAGTTAATGAAGAATTATCTCCACTTTCAGAGGTTGCAACTGGAGGATTTTGGGAAATAGATCCTTGCATATCTACAATGTTACCTTCTGGTGTTGTTGGTATAGAAGAATTCTTCTCTTGGGATTTAACTAATAAAGGTTCATTTTCAATTGGTTTTTCAACATTTTTCTCATTTTGTTTTTTCATTTTTAGAGATTTACTTTTCTTCTTCATTCTGGTTTGATCAATAGTACCAGGTTTCATATTAAATTGTTTACTAGCTAGGGATTTCAAGTCTTCTGAGAACTGCGGCAGTCTCATAAAAACTAATTGAACCATGTCCTTTACGTAATATTCCGCAGTCTTCCTCAATAATTCTAGAAAAAAAAACAAACTTTGATAACATTATACAGAGTGTGTTGGCCATAATAATTTTAAAAGAAAACATAAAAACTCAGCCTGATACGAATTGGTATTTTTTTTCCGATTTTATTTACGATGGAAATAAATATTTTCAAATCATAATTTAAAC
Organism: Dastarcus helophoroides; assembly: GCA_028583605.1. Taxonomy (NCBI): domain Eukaryota; kingdom Metazoa; phylum Arthropoda; class Insecta; order Coleoptera; family Bothrideridae; genus Dastarcus; species Dastarcus helophoroides. The sequence goes on along the minus strand of CM053328.1, from coordinate 22,737,347 downwards.
GCCCTTTTCGGGCTATCACTGACTCCAAGCGACATTGCTGAATAAGAAGAACGCGACATCAGCCACTGCTTAGATTATGCATAACAGATGAAAACATGCAAGTCATTAAATGCGACTTTCGTCACCGAAGGGCCCAAAAATCGTTGGATGATTCGCTTTTTCGTATGACGGCCGATAGCGATAATGAATTACAAAAGATAATGTGAAATCAAGAGAGAGAATACCTATTTTGAAAATAAGTGAATGGCTCACACTCGAAAGATATTTTTTTGTTTTGTGATTTACGAAGAAAACATCTAATGCCAACAGGACAGAAACGTCTTAAACCCTAAGTTGCTTACTGATGAATATTCTTTTTTTTTTCGTTCACCACATAACCCTCAGGTCATGACAACTCTCACGATATTAAGTACACTATATCTACTCTGAATTTAGGCCATGTTAGGAAATTCCGTTATTAGCAAATTAGCAAACAACCTAACTGCTAACAAATATTTAATATGCTTCCAAATTAAATAGTTCGGCTGTTTGGACATTAAACATTAAATTTGCATTGTTATTTATTTTTTAGCATTCATATTTTAGCTTGTGTCTGACTGCTTCATTATTTTTGTAACATTTTACAAGCATTTAGAAATTTGGTTTCAGTCTTCGTCAAACAAGTCGATAATCAAAATTAAAAATATAAAATAGGTGCAATTTAGTTTCTAGTGTAAGGAAATTCAAATAATTATGAGGTGATATCATTACAGAAATATTTGTGCTGTTTAAGAAAATAACTATAACACATGGTAAAAATCCCCCTTTTAGCTTTATTTCTTGTAGCATTAATTTGTACGCTAGACTATTCAGGCCTCTAGTTTGAAAAGCGAATGGAGCCAAAAACTGTTTCAGTACTTCAAAAATTACTTCTTTGAAGTCCACTGTATTCAGAAATTAATGCAAATTCCAAAATGTAATAATATACATTGTTTTATTTAAGAATTAAAAGTTGCTATCAGGTTTGACAAATCTGACACTAGTAGGAACATCATTTTTATGTGAAAAATTTAGGTTCATGAGCATAGTTACCTTTAGAACTTTATGTTCATAAATAAATAATATAGGATGACAATGAATGTTATACTCGGTAATATACAAAACCTCATTATATGAAAAGATGTTTCACTTACCATTTAATCTACCTTCAAAGCATATTCTAAAACAAGACAGCATTATTTCACATAAACTTTCGTTGGTTAATGCTAATCCTTCAGGTGCTAGTGTCAATGTTCTCAAAACTTGCAAAATTCTCAACAAAACAACACCATCAGAGGACTGATCGGTACCAACAAAACGAGCATGTGTTATCGCATTTGCAATGTTATGCACGATTAAAGGAACACTAGAATGGGTCAAATCTATAAGGCCATATGATAAAAACTTGTTGACAGCCAACAAGGCAATGCTAGTGACTGGGCCAGTAGTCTCGTCAGAACGAATTACTTCCAAAAATGGAAAGAAGTAAACATTTGGCTCTATAAGTCTCAAGTCTTCTAAGTTGTTCAAAATGTCTTTAAGGTCTTGGAAGTTCTTCATAAGACCATCTACATCATCATCTTGATGTGAATGTGAAGACCACCGATTTCCTCGTCGCATTGCAGTCATCAGAATGGACATTTCGCCTTTAACGACAAATATTCCATTGCCTGGGAGCGACATTTCGGTAAATTTTTGAATAATTTGAGTTTTCTTAAAATGTTTACATCGCACACGTCAAACTTCCAACACGTCCGTTTCACCTGACAGTTAAATGTCACTATTAGTACAATTGACACTTGCCATTTTAACAAAGTTTCAAACCAAATATTCTATGTTCTACCATAGTAGCGCTGTTGCCACATCCGTCGTGGAGTAAAACTGCTTTCGTTGATTGAATATATTATGTATTCAATCAACGCTGCTTTGAACACAAAAGTTTGTTGAATAAATATTGTTCACTCAACGTCGCAAAGATAGGCGCTCCCGATAGGTGAAATATGTATAATGTTGCCATAACTCTTAAGCACCAATACGAAACCATTACAGAAAAATTTATAAAAAAAAAGGTGCTCATCTGGGAAACACATTATCAAAGACGATAATTTTAAATTGACGACAAAAATAAATAGGATCATCTAGAAATTTCTACACATATCGGTGCAAATGCTCATTACACCAAATTGCGAAAATACGGGACAAAAACGGGACCAATAGTAATACGGAAAAGAGCCTTGAAGAAATACGATGACAGCCCGTACATACGAGACGTATGGCCACACTAAACATGTATATAAAAAGAGATATTCTTCTAACGTGTCTTTGATTCATATATTCAAAGGCGCCAACTAAAGAAACGTAGCATATGTCTTATATCAGACAAAATAGGCACGAGGAGATTGACGGTCTAGTGGAATACAAATAGAGCATGCACGTTGAATAGAGCATGCACGGATCCTGGAGGGAGCAATGATAGCCCAGTGTGTGGTCGCAATAATTGTCATGGAGTTTAACGGTTAGGAAATTTTGGCATGATCAAACTCGACCTCTTTCTTTAGTCCTCAAAATTTATTGATTAATCTTGTAGATTTTTTTGCTCAATAAATGGCCTATTTTTATTATTTGTGAGCAAATATTTTGGAGCACCGCTTATTTTGGGAGGGATGGTCGATCTATTTTTTTTGTTTAAATTTTATTGCACCACATACTGGACGATATTTTCGAGCACATAACTTGTTGATATATTTTTCTTAGTTGTCAAATTTAATTTAAAAGTAATATTTTTCTTAAAATTTACTAAAAATATCATTCTCAGGATGTTTATTAAAATTTAGATCAAATTCTGGAAAAATAGGCGAATTTTTAAAGAAAAGTCGATATTTGGATAAAATTTTTAATTGGAAATTTGAAGTACAAGTCAGTTTCAGAAATAAGATGAATTTTAAGAGATAAGTTGAAATTTCTAGAAAGTCTAAAAAGAGGACTTTTTGGAAAATGCTATCGAAATTTCTGAAAAATATTCAAAATTTCCAAGACAAGTCCAATTTTGAAGGGAAAAGGTAAAATTTTGAGTGTAAATTCGTGATTTAAAAAAAGAGACCAATTTTGAGAAGACACCTGTTTTTGGAAAACTATCGCAATTTTCAAAAAATCAAACCTAAAATAAAGACCTAATCTTTCGGAAAACTGTCGGAAATTCAAAGAATCATTTTCGAAGTTCCAATGTTGTGTTCAAAAAAAGTGAACTTTTTAGAAAATGTCGAATTTTGAGAAAATAAATCGCAATTTCCAAAGAATATTTTTCTAAAAATTCAAATAGAGAACTTGTCCCCTGAAACCAAGAAAGATTAAAAAACACAACAAAGGTTGCTCTAACGCGTTTCGACAGCCAAGCTGTCATCTTCAGAGAGATACTGGTAGTCCGTTCCACCAAACTTATATTTTTCTGAAAATTGTAAACTTTTATATTTAAATTTTGACTTATGTATATTTAAAATTCTCTCAACATTTTTTTCTTAACATGTTGACTTATTTCTTAATATTCCGATATACTTTAGACAAAATTGACGAATTTGGAAACATCGAAATTTCAAGAAAAATTTCGACATTTCTAGAAACATAAAATGTCGAATTTAGAAATAAAAATACAATATTTCTAAAACAGGTTGAGATTTATGAAAAGTCAAACTTAAAAATGTCAAAGTTTTCAGCAAAAGACGAATATTGCTAAAAAAGGTGGAATTTAGAAATAAAAATTTTTTGGAAGAAAAGTCCAGGAAGTAAAATTTTAAATAAAATCGGAATTTCAAAAAAATCGAGGTAAAGGTGAATTTTAGGAAAAAGGCCAATTTTAGGAGAAAAAATCAAAATTATTAGATAACGACGAACTTTGAAGAAAAAGTCGAAATGTTCAGAAAAGGCAAACTTAAAAAACTGCCAAAATCGGTTTCTAAAAGGTCAACATTTTCAGTAAAAGTTAAGAAACATAAAGAAATTAAAAAAAACCAAAATTTCCAGAAAACGGTTGAAACTTTGAAAAAAAATTAAAAAGTCAAATTTTACGAAAAAAAAGTAAAATTTTATGAAATAAATCTAAAAATCGAATTTTGCGAATAAAGTTTAAATAAAAAAAGACAATGAATTTCGAAAACAAAAAAACAACATTTTCAGAAAAAAAAAGAAACTTCACAGAAAACCAAATTTTGAAAAAACCTTCCAATTTCAAGGAAAGACTTGAGATTTCCGGAAACACATAGATAAAAATCGGATTTTGAGGTGAATCGAAATTTCAAAGAGGATTTTAAGAAAAATATCGAAATTTCCAGAAAAGGATAAACATCGAAAATTTCAAAAACCCAAACCAATTTTGAAAAAATTTGAAATTTCAAAAAAAGATTAAAATTTCGAAATGTATAAAAAAATCGTAATTTTTCAAAAGTCACTTTTTATCGAAATTTAAAAAAAAAGTATATTTTGAGGAAGAGTCAAAATTCCAGGAAAAGGTGCGAATTTCAAGAAAAAGGGTCGAAATTTCTCGCCTGAATATTTATTTTGTCATGACTGCCTTAGCCAAGAGGAAACAAGCTTTGTTTGAAAGTGAGGTTGAGGTAAATTTAAAAATTTTGAAAAACAAGTTGGGATATTTAGAAAGTTGGATTTAAATATAAAAAAAAAAAACAATTAAAATTTTCAAAGAGGATGGTCTCGAATTTTTTGCTTTTTTACAAAAGTTCAAAAAATATTTTTCAAAAATTTACCTTTTTACTTTTTTACCAAATGATCGACCTAATTTCGAGAAGGTAAATTTGCAGAAAGCGCAATCTTAAGAAATTAGAGCAATGGACTATGGTAAAACAACAGTTCTAATACTCCTCGACTATTTTTAAGCGTTCGACACTATAAGCCATGAACTATTAGCGGCCATTTTACACTACCTGGGATTCTCTTATAACGCCGTTAATCGTATGAAAAGTTATCTGCAAAATAGAGTACAGTATGTTCAGACTAATTAAGGTACGTCAGTAGCTAAAAGGGCACTTTGTCATGTTCCTCAGGGCTCAATTTTAGGGCCCCTGTTATTTAACATGTATACGAAATGTTTATCAGGTTTAAAACATTACAAAATGCACCTTTATGCGGATGACACGCAAATATACTATTCTTTTGAACCAAATAATTTAACGATGACAGAAAAAGATATTAATGAAGACTTGAACTATTTGATATCGATATCAACTAGACATAATCTAAAAATAAGTCCCTCAAAGTGATCTATAATGGTATTTGGAAAAAATAGCCAGGAAATTGAAAGAAACATAAAAATAAAACTCAATGGAAACTTATTGATGAAATGAACCAATAGCAAACGTAACTTAGGCCTTATTTTAGATAACGACCTTTGCTTTAAAAGTCATGTCAATAAATGCATTAGCTCAGTATACACCTCTTTGAAAGTATTCTATCCGCAACTTCATTTTTTGTTGCAAAAGTTAAAAAATTACTTGCTGACAGTTTGGTTTTAAGTCATTTTAATTTCAGCAATGCGGTGTATGGTCCATGTCTTGATGAAGAATATACTAATAAAATACAAACAGTCCAAAAATCCTGCCTAAGATTTATATACAGGGTGAGTCACTAAGCGGGAATCGGTCTTTGGTAGGCGTATTGTTTAAAATATCCAAGATCCGCATTTAAGTACCAGAATAATAAGCACGGAATTACAAATAAGTCAAACCTCGGTTTCACGAATCTTGCGTAAAAATAGATTTCATCCGTATCGTGTCCAGCTAGTACAGGAACTCAATCAAGCTGATTTCAACAACCAAATGCAGTTTTATGAGTGGGCGTTACGAAAACTACAAGAACAAAATGACTTTTTGGACAATGTACTATTTACTGACGAATGTACATTTGATAAGAGCGGCTTCGTGGGAAGACACAACTCCCATTACTACCACACTGAAAATCCTCATTGGATAAGGCCCTTAGACCATCAGCATAGGTGGTCTCTGAATGTTTGGGGCGGTGTCATAGGAAGATTTGTTGTCGGACCACACTTCTTCAATGAACATTTGAATGCCAACAATTACTTGCATTTTTTGCAAAATCAATTGCCCGAAATGATGGACAATTTGCCTCTTGTTGTCGTGCGGCAATTCCGTAACAAGTGGATAGGAAGAGGAGGTCCAGTGGCATGGCCCGCAAGATCACCGGATTTAACTAAACCAGACTTTTTCTTGTGGGGTTATGTTAAGCAAGTTGTGTACCAGGAACCACTAACTACCCGAGAAGGTATGATGGACAATTCTTTGCTACAGAGACTGCGCATTTGCCATCGTGAAGCTGGTGGTTAAGTTTAACATTTAATTTAATGTTATTATTACCATTGTTTGTGTATTCTTCTTAATATTTGTTGCAACTTACTGTTACCGATTTGTTTATTGTTTATTTACTTTCTTTAATGCTTTACACTGAAATCCAATGATGATTTTCAGTATCGTGGTGTATCGTTTTCTTCCCACGAAGCGGTTCTTAAAAAATGTTTGTACATTCGTCGGTAAATAGTACAATGTCCGAAACGGTCATTTTGTTCCTGAAGATTATGTAACGTCCATTCACACAACTGCATCGATTGTTAGTCAGCTTGATTAAGTTCTTGCATTAGCTAGGTGTGATACGGATGAAACTTGTTTTTACACAACAATCATGAAACCGATTTTTGGCTTATTTGTAATGTCACACTTATTTATCTGGTTCTTAAGTGCGGATCTTGGACAACAGCAGCCGCTAGTAAAACTTGGTTTTCTTCATGCGTCGTTGGTTTTCTACGCTCCTTTTTCTCGTATTTCGTACTACCAGTTCGCTCAAACCTCTCTCTCAATTTAGCGAATGCCGCTGAATTTGGATGTCTCCGATCGGCAAACGTTGGGCATAAATTCTTGAGGCAAGAAATGAATTTCTGTCAGCACTGCCCAAGGCATAAACCATATCGACCAATTCTTCTTGAGAAAACATTGTCTTTCAGTACTAATACTAAGACCTCGCGACAACAATGAGATAAACTGTCAGTTATTGCCGGACAAACGAGACGAAACAAAACCGCGACATCCAGAGCTAACGCGATAATACGAAATTAATTAAAATTTTTACAAAATTCTAAATTTCTCAAAAATTATTGGACGGAGGTGGCAATACCTGGTAGCAAAAAAAAAGATAATTTAATTTCGCATCCGATAAGATAATCCAAGATAGATTTGAAAAAATTAAGTTATGCATGTTTGAACAACTGAAGAATTGAGTCGACGGATGTGAAGAAATTTAAGAAATCTTGCTAACAGCAAAGACGTAAACGAATACTCCATTTCTTCTTGAATCCAAAACCGTATGCCACACAACTCTGAGTCATTGCGTTTGGAAAATATCATTAATGGCGTCAAGCTCGGAAATCGTCAAATTTAACCAAAAAAATTAAATTACGCGAAAACGGTTCAACTAAGGGCCTATGTCATCTTAATAAATTCATATTTATTTTTAACAAGGAATCCAAAAATCTAAAAATACATAGGGTGTTCTATTTAAAATAAGAAAGTTGTGTTCATTTCCGGTGCAACCGGAAGGCCGCCATATTTGGCAATAATTTTAGGTTGTGGAGAACTTTATTTCGAACAACTTTTATTTAAAACATTTTTTGATATTTTGAACGATACGCCTACCAAAGACCGATTCCCAGCTTAGTGACTTACCCTGTCTATGGCATTAGAAAATTTCAACCTGTTTCATTGACGCATGTTGCACTCTCTGGTTTTATATCACAGCTTGCAAATTAATGATATATCTGGTTACCTATCTGCTAAAATTAAATACAGAACGGATGTGCATACATTAAATCTAACATTTAAGGATCAAATTTCACCACCTTCTCCCAAAACTTCTCTATTTCATAAGTCGTTTACGTATAATATTTACATTTTATACAATGCTGTACCATCCCGTCTAAAAAACTTAAATCTTAAATTATTTAAATTAGCAGTAAGAAAAATGTTTTTAGCTGAAAATGTTTAAAATCCTAACTTTATAAATAACTTTATTTTCTTTTCTTCCTGTCCTTAATTTTTATTTTATTTATCGTAATCTAATTAACCAAAGAATACCCCAACAGTACACATGTTACATGTTATCTTTTTTTTGTCTATTTTGGGCACTGAACTAGATCAATCCCTAATTGTGTGCATTGCATATTTTAATTATAATCAATGTTTAGTATATAAATATTTTTTTAGTATTTAATTTCTGTATTTTTATGTGTTATGTATTCTCTATATTAAGGATATGCAATAAATCATTATTATTATTATCTTAATGTCTTGTAAATAGTTTTTTATTTAAGAAATCTTTACATCTTTTAGATGTGATCTATTAAATGTTATGGTGTGCGTTAAAGAGAGAACATTGATATTGTAACAAAATGTAATTATAAAATTTGATAAGGAGAAGCGGCCACGATAATAAATCATACCTTGAACGGCAGATAAGCGTTCCATAAATTTCGGCAAACGGTAAGTCTTATCTGCTTGTTCTTTCTAGAACCCGAAGCGGGACCTATAGTATAAGGCGGTCGGCTTTCCCTCAAGTAAGTCGATGAATAAGTTAGTTAATTAAACGGTGTTAGTAAATTACAATTGTAGTGTTCCGGAATCAGTTTAGAAGTAAAGTGCTTCACCAAGTATTAATCATTCGAACCGATAACGCACAACAATACGTTTTTCACAAAAATATCGTGTCCGCGACCGCCCAAAGGAGGCTCCGTTCAAAAGAGGCTCACTTATGTGGAACTTTTCATTACACAGTTCCAAACTATGAAAAACTGTCTGCTGAATAGAGTTGTCCGTTATAGGAGATTTCACTGCATTATTAATCAGTAATAATGAAGATTCCAATTTTAGACACAAGGCCAGGAGACCAAGGCACCAATTGAAACCACAAAAACATAAAACTACCTTAACTAAAAATTTCAATTTGAGATTTAAACCAATGCCCTAAATAGCCTAAAGTTAAGCCAGCATATTTATACAAACCTAGTCAGCTAGTCACGCGGAAAAAAACTTACGGGACATCCTAATATAGTAACACTCGAATTTTAAACATGTTTAAATCAAAAACTTTTCATGTCAATTATATCTGCAAAGGAAAATTTATCGTTTATCCAACTGCATAAAAATATAGTTGCTCCTTTAAAAAAAACACACAATTTATATCTGTATCTTTCTTCTACTACATATAATTGCGTTTTCTTGTGAAAAAATTTGTCATTCATATAACATACTACGATTGGTTTACTAATTTTATAAAGGTGTTCAAAATGGTGCACCTTAGATTGAACAGTGTACAAAGAAATAAAAATCAAAAAATGAAGAATTTGAGAAAAAAATTAACAAGTGTGTGGATGGCTTTGCATAAGGATTAAATCAAAATTTCCCCCACAAAACCATATATTTCATACTTTTTCAGTTTAATAACCTAAATAAATAAAAATAATTAACACTTTTAACTGATTATATTTCCAAGTGCATTTCACAGTATTACAACTTAAAGTCTAACAATAAACGTTTCACATGAAGTAGAATGTTTCATAAAGAATGCCCTTAAGGACAGCAAAGTGTAGCATCAATTTGTACAAGAGATGGTACTATTCTTTTTAATTTAGGACGATACATTGGGTCATTGGCAACTGGATTTCGTTCTAAATAAACAGTTTCGATTTTCTTGTTTTTTCCCAAATTTTGCACTGTATTCCAATCACATACAAGGTTATCATTCATCTAAAAGCAAAATACTTTAATCCAAGAAACAAAAAGAGAAACACAATAATACCCAAAATTCTTGCAAATTTGTCAGGTGGTCAATGTTTTCAATTAGCGAAATTTTATTCTGAGCTAGATCCAGTGTTTCAATCAATTTATTCTCTGACAGATTTTCAATTTTTGTCAGGCCATTTTCAGACAAATACAGCTCGTTCAAGTTTTTCAAATTTTCTAAATTTTCAATTTTAGTCAGTCTGTTACTTTGTAGGCTTAAACATGTTATATTTGTCAGTGTGCTCAGGTTTTGTATCTTTGTTAATTTATTTTTCCCTAAATATAAATACTGAAGATTCTCCAATCCTTCCAAATTCTCAATCTCCTAAAAAAAGCCCAAATTTGCAACATTAACAGTTGTAATTGTACAAAGGCTACCTTTAGTTTATTATCACCAAGTTCCAATAATGTAAGTTTTTTAAGATGATTCACGTTCTTAATTTTGTGAATCTTGTTAGATGAGAGGAACAATTTTTCCAAGTTAATCAAATTTTCCAAGCCCTCAATTTCTTTTATTTTATTAAAAGATAAATCAAGGATCCTTAAACAAATAAATCAAGTTAGTATACAATGCTTACTACAAAAGTTAGAAATACCAAATTAAAATGTAATTATTAGGTAGTAGCTAATGAATCAAATCTTTTAAAATACCAAAATATATGTGCAACCTATCACAATCAATAACCATATCAATTTAACTTACTCCAGATTCACAAGAGCTCCCAGATTTTCAAGCTTCGTTATTTGGTTATCATACAGCTCCAGTTCTTTCAGTGTAATAAGTGTGTCCAAATTTTCGATCTTCTTAATGAAATTCCATCGAAGGTACAGTCGTTCGATGCGCACCAATGGTTCTAAATTCTGCAGCTTGCCAATTCTTCCATGGTTCAAATCCAGTTCTTCAGTTTCAGGATCAACTATGATTATATCATTAACAGTCACCGCACCTTCTGCGTTTGCATCATCTTGTTTATCCTCATTTATTGGAGAATTCGCTGGCGAAGCTATATAAGGAGATTCCATGTAAAAAATCATAAAAATAAGAAAATGCACTTACCGTTTTGATTTAGATTTTTGTTCGACATTCTTCGATATTTAGCAAAATTTAATGCAATTTTTGTTCATTAATTGAATGATCTAGTTAATTATTTAATTCAACAGATATAAAAGGAGTGTGTTGATTAATGATAAATATTTTAATTCAAGTGTCAAATTTTAAATTAACCTTGACGGCATGACGCTAAACACAGAGCATATAGAATATGGAAGCCTTATTTTGAACTACCAACCTATGACTATAGCCCACATCAGATAAATCTGCATATAAGTAGGCCATGAAGTATTAAATTAACCTTTAGAAAAGTCACTAAAAAAATACCAGAACCAAAGCTGGCCAGGGCCGTGCTGCATATATGTAATACTTCTATATGGCGTGTTTTGTCCCTTTGTTTATGTCAAAAAGGCGCGATGGATATATATGTTTGTCTTTTTCAAGGACGGAATTTATTAACCAATCCCAAAGTTTATTTCAAATATCCCTCTTCTCGTCAGTTGTCATTGTTTAGTGTTCCCGCCCATCTTGTCATCTATTCCCTCTATAAATGGATGAATGCTTGTCCTTGAAAGAGTACGACATATACTTTCATTTTACCTTTTTGACAAAGCATTTTGCAGTGGCGATTATACATAACACGCCATATAGAAGTATTACCAGAGACTAAATAGACTGAACATTTCAATGCTGTCTCATGCGTTCAGTTGAAGCTAAAATGCGGGGTAGTGGGGAGCTGCATCCCACTACTCTTGGACATGGCCGGATTAAGTTAAATTTATAAATACGAAACTTGCCGCGTAACGGTTCTAACGATTTAGATGAAACTTTAGAATTAGGGGCTTTTGGACCAATAGGATAATTTTTACAAGTGCTTTTTGGTAAAAGTTCAGGAGAACTATTTTCAAAGACATCTTGGTTTAATAGTAAAATAATTTTCTTTCAATACGCGACGCCTGTGTACAATATTGTTAAGCCGGTGCTGTAAACACGTCATGATTGCAGTGAAATGGCGGCGCGCGCACGCCGATAATTGAATATTTATATATTTCATTTTTACCTACCCAAAGAATGAAACTCTTGATTTTCCTTCACTAATGTGTTCACTGAGGTTTCAACAATGATCCACAATACACTTCCCCATATTTTCAGGCCGTTTTCTAAAAAAAACCCCGATGTTATGTTCGCAACGGTCTGTCAAATAATGAGAGTGCTGGGTTGAGCTAGGCTTCCGCCAGGCTTTCAACTGGCTTCACTGCTTACCGTCTTACGTTCAGTCTATTTAGTCTCTGAGTATTACATATCTCTCCAATTTACTCTTCGAAATGCCGCCCCATAAATTTTTTTTTATTTAAAACAAACAAAACAACTTTCGACGATCAATGAAAAGTTAAGTGTAAGTTTAAAGCAGAACTGTCCACACATATGTAGCAATTATTTTAAAATTTCGATCAAGATATTGTAGGTCTAAATTTTGAATAGCCCGCCAATTGTTCGTTATTTGAAGTTGGCAGTACAATGTCAACGTCAATTCGGGGTGACGTGAATCATAGATGGCTCGACCGCGTCTTGGCGGAAAAGAAGAACATGAAGAAAATACAATAGAGGTTCCTCTTATTTAGGAAACGCGGGACCATAATTTTGAATTTTAGAAAGGGTGGCGTACGCAAAAAGCGCTGCTGTCAAGCGCGTTGTCATTTACTGATGCGCAGTTGATCGTTTTGTTTACATTCCGTCATTTTCCTTCGTACGCTTCGGTTCTTTGTTAAGATTTGTGTTTAATTTTTGTGTTTTTTTAATATTATAGTGTTTTTTCGAAAAATTGAACAATATTTAGTTTTGATTTTAATAAACATTTCATTAGATTCTTGGTAGGTAAAAATAAGTTTTTTTTGTAAAACTGTTCAATCCAAAGTAAATATTTACAGGCAAACTCATTAAAATGTCTAGAAAAAATTCCTATTGCGTTCCAGATTGTTTGGATAAATTATCCAAGAGGCACCGATTTCGGTAAAAACATCTTACTTGCTTCAGGCATTATGGCGTCCATACAAGACATTTGGAGGCAGCAAATTTCTATGCAGTACAAGTATTTATAGGGATTATTTCTGTAGAAATTCCAAACCAAATTCTTTTCAGCAGCAAGGATCATTCTTATAATTATTAATCAATAATTTGACTCACAAAAGTGAAACTTTGTCAACTCTTGTTATGTAAATCAGCAAAGGCAGATCAGGTTACTGAGTTTCGGAAATCATCAACAGTGAATTTTTTAAAATTTATAACTTTCCAATACTTCCATACTTAAGGGTGCGTTTAGATTAGAAACTTTATTCTGTATATTTCTATCCGATATAAGTGTCAACTCTCCTGAGAGAAGCTATCCTAGACTTATCTACACAGCTGGGACGAGATAGCTTCTCTCAAGATAGTTGAGACTTATGTCAGAGAGAAATGTACGGAATAAAGTGTCTACTGTAAACGCACCGTAAAATTGTTTATTTATAACTGTCCGAAAAATGAGAAAAAATAATATAAATATAAAAAAACTCATGAAAAAAGCAGTTTTACTCAACTTGTATTGTTTTAAGTTGTTCACTTGCTGTGCTCGTTTTTACTTAAATGCTACATTCATTTAGTGAAACTTTTTACATTTGTTTAATATACTCTTAGTCATTTCAAATTGACCGCAAAAAGATTACTTTTTGCTAATAATGTTAACTGTTTTAATTATTTGTTGCAATATTATTTCTGTATGTACCACTTATAATTATATGTAACAAAATTATTACTTTGATGTGTAAATCCTTTAGTTAGTGTTCTTTATATTTTTGAAAATAAATTATATTTTTTACAATTTGTTTATTTGCATTAATTTCCAATCCATAAATTGTGCTAGTTTAAAAATTAAATACATTAATATATAAATAGTTCGAATTTGCCGCTTTCGTCATTTTAGTTCGGATATCGTTCGCATGGGGCGCTAGCTGGCAAAATTTGATTCATGCGCGTAGCATTGCTGTTTCCACTCTATTATACTTTCTTTATGAAGAAGAGTTAGTTGTTTTTGGTGTTCAGATGTGTGTTGTTCGGGCTGGCTGAAGTTAGTCGCCAGTCCCGAATTTTTTGTATTTTCTTACATTAAAAAGTAATAAAGTTGTTGTGAACTCTTGGTGTTACGTTCGCTACGACCTACCCCGTTTAAGCTCCCACAATATTTAATTTTTGGAATATCGCATAACACAAAATATCGAAGACTAGGTCGAAATTATGACCTCTTTGGTGTAATTTCAAATTTGACAAATTCGACAATAGTTTTTAAATATGTCGTAATTTTGCTCAAAATTCAGTGTCCTAAAAACGTATGCCTACTTTTTTTTCTAAAAAATCGAGGTTCTAAAAATTTTTATCTCTCTCAAAATGGACCTATTTTAAAAATTTTGATTTTTATGGTACAGTTCAACCTAATGGATGCAAGTGCAGCAATAGTAAAGTAGAATAGGGTGGAACACTTGTTTGTTCTGGACCATGCAGTGAAGCAAAAATATACTACATCGTCGTTGTCGTGGAAAAATCTTTGTGCAAAAATGTAAATTTTACAGGAGAACAAAAAAATTATATCGTCGCTGCAGTGAAAAAATCTTATATGTGCACCTTTTTTTTATAATCTGATGAAGATTTAATCTATCTTTCCTTCTAAATAAATACGTTTTTCTGCCCTCCTGTAAAATTTGCATTTCAACACACCGAAGATTTTTCCACGGCGACGACGATATACAGCCACGAAAAATTAATTTTGTTTGCCCAAATTCTGTTTTTTAACATTCCTCTTGTTTTTCTAATAAATTTTGATTTTATACCTGAAACTCAATTTCTTTTCTTAAAAGCACACTTTCTTCGGAAAAATTCGAATTTTTCCCCAAAATTTCGACTTTTTTTAAAAAATTGTTCTCTTTTTGGAAAAGGCTATTGTTCTCAATATTAGGTATTGTTGGACGCTATCGGTTCGAAATATAAAACTTCGCGAATTGTAACTATTTTATTTCCAAACTGATTTCGGAACACTACAATTATAATTCACTTAACTGGCTAACTGACTAATTAACTGACTAACCAACTAACTAACTCACTGTTTAATTAACTGACTGAGGGAAAGAAGACCGCGTATTTACAGGCTTCCGGTTTTCTAGAACGGAATCCGTACAGATAAGACTTACCGTTTACGGAAACATCTAGAGCGCTTATCTGCCGTATGATTCATTATCATTATAATTTTTCTAGAGAATTCCTTACTAAAACAAATTTTATAACTACATTTTGTTACCAGTATATTTTCTGAAAATGTTCACTTCTTTTAAATCTAACTTCTTTGAAATTCCTACTTATCAAAATTTAAATTCGGCTGTCTTGTTTTTAAAAATTTCTACTTTTGTCAAAATTTTTTTATTTTCTCCAAATTATGTCGAAATTTTAATAGAAATATTAAAATTTCTAGAAAAATGTACTTCATCGAAAATGTCAAGACTATAATTTTTAGAAATTTCTCCTCGAAATTTTACAAGTTAATCAACATTTAAGTGGTGTGGCCTGCCTTTTATAAATAGGTAAAATGATCAGAAAAAAACAGCAAATGCCCCACAGGCCAATTTAATTTTTGGATATTGTAAAATAAATAAACTCGTACTTTACTAAAAATTATGGGAAATTCTTCTACTTTTTATTTAGCATCTTAACATTTTTGTTGGCTAGAAATATTTTGAACAAGCTCCTTTTTTATGGATATCCCACCGCCAAACTGGAAAATCTTTATTGTCCAGTAATTTCTTAATCCATTTTAGTGCGGAAAATTGCTTTCTGTAGAGGCACTTGTGGTGTAAATAGTGAGAGTTAAATCACACAAGTTAGGAATTTCGGCATAAGCTTGATCCCGTTCATATTTTAGTACAATTTCCACATGCCCACCTGCCACTAAAATTAGTCCTATTTATACTTACTGATGTGTTGCATATCACTTAAAGTTCGAAAAATGGAAAGGATTAATAATTAGAAAATACATGTCTATTTCATAATTTTTTTCTTTGCAAAACAGAAGACACGACCAAAAAAATAAAAGAAATTTTGTATTATATTTTTTGAGTCATTCACATTAATTGTTATTGTTTTCGGGTTGGAAATGCCTAATATGTAGTTTACTAGTCTTTATTATTAAAAGTAGTAATGTAGGAGTTGGTCTACCTTGAAATAATGAGATTTTTTTTCAAAATTTAAAGTTTCTAATTCATTTTTCACTAGCCAGTCACATAAATCTGAACTTGTCCTGACCTGAGGTTACGCCCACAAACCACTAACACTTAGTTAGTTAGTGGTTTGTGGTTACGTCAGCCGCAATAGCTACCTTCTCCATAATTTTAGCATAAATCATATCTGTCCTTGACTTACTCCCGCGGCAAATTAACTGAATTGTTTTTATTGTCAATGCTATAAAGTGCCAATATTTTACAAATAGTAATTAGTAAATACTATTTAAAACGTTTGCACCATAATAGATCCCATAAATAGCTTCTGAACAAACACAAAGGGGAGCTTTTTTTAGTCATCAATCGTCGGCAATCTGCGGCTCCCCAACCTACCAGAACCCGACCGAGTTACCTAGTTACTTTGAGCAAAAATAATAATTGCCAACCTTTACATTGCATCTTATAACTTATGACCATATTATTCCATAGACGATGACATTTTAAAACTTATAGACATATTTCTCCGCGAATTATATTAATAAAGAAAAAATAGAAGTTACAAAAAATCTACCCTTCGCACTTTCGCATTGGCAAAATCCCTAAAATCAGTTTCGTAACGTCCACCAAAAATAAACGTTAACAGCAGAAAATATTGCAAATTACAGAAAAAAATTAAACTCAAATTTGAAATTTCGATGTTTTTTCTGGAAAATTAAATTTTTAAATTTTTGTTTATCATTTTGTTGTTTATTTTTTTAATAGTCAATTTTCACTTTTTAGAAATTCAAACTTTTTTACCTCAAAATTTCAACGCTCTTTCTACGCTCCTTTTTCTCATATTTCGTACTACCAGTTCGCTCAAACCTCTCTCTCAATTTAGCGAATGCCGCTGAATTTGGATGTCTCCGATCGGCAAAGCGTTGGGCTTAAATTCTTGAGGCAAGAAATGGATTTCTGTCAGCACTGCCCAAGGCGTAAACCATATCGACCAATTCTTCTTGAGAAAACATTGTCTTTCAGTACTAATACCAAGACCTCGCGACAACAATGAGATAAACTGTCAGTTATTGCCGGACAAACGAGACGAAACAAAACCGCGACATCCAGGGCTAACGCGATAATACGAAATTAATTAAAATTTTTACAAAATTCTAAATTTCTCAAAAATTATTGGACGGAGGTGGCAATACCTGGTACCAAAAAAAGGTAATTTAATTTCGCATCCGATAAGATAATCCAAGATAGGTGGTTCCATTTGAAAAAATTAAGTTATGCATGTTTGAACAACTGGAGAATTGAGTCGACGGATGTGAAGAATTTTAAGAAATCTTGCTAACAGCAAAGACGTAAACAAATACTCCATTTCTTCCTGAATCCAAAACCGTATGCCACACAACTCTGAGTCATTGCGTTTGGAAAATATCGTTAATGGCGTCAAGCTCCGAAATCGTCAAATTTAACCAAAAAAATTAAATTACGCGAAAACGGTTCAACTAAGGGCCTATGTCGTCTTAATAAATTCATATTCATTTTTAACAAGGAATCCAAAAATGTAAAAATGCATAGGGTGTTCTATTTAAAATAAGAAAGTTGTGTTCATTTCCGGTGCAACTTTTATTCGAAACATTTTTCGATATTTTGAGCGATACGCCTACCAAAGACCGATTCCCGCTTAGTGACTCACCCTGTAGAATTTGCATTCCAATTTTATAAAAAAGTGGAATTAAAAAATTATTTTTTCGAGATTTAAGTCAAAGTCGAGAATTTCAGATAAAAGTAAAAATTTCGGTAAAAATGTTCTAAATTCATAATAAGGTAATAACATTTTTAAATCAAATTGGACTTTTCGAGATTAAAGTTTTTTTGGAATTTCTATTTTATTTGAAAAATCTAACTAACTCGAAATTTAGATTCTAAATTCGAAACTTTAACGCAAATATCCTTTTCATTTGAAAATAGAAATTACTAGAAGAAATTAAAATTATCGAGTAAAAAAGATTTCGACAGGAAAGTCGGCAATATTCGAAATTTCAACACAAGAAAATGTTTTTTTGAAAATTCTGGTTTTACTCAAAATTGTTTAATTTACTATCGACATTCGACTTTTAACTTGAAATTCTGAGAAAAAATAAAATGTACGGGAAAAGTCGAAAAGATGCAGAAAAAAAAATATGTTGTGAAAATCTCCAGTTTCAAAACTCAAAATTCTAATCGAAATTATTTCGATGCTCAAGTCAAAATTTTGACGAAAAATTCCGACAATTTTTCTTAGAAATGCTAATTTTTACAAAAACTTTATTTTAATCTAGAAATGTTCAGTTGAAATTAAAAAATAACTTCTTGTTAGCTCTCAAAATTAAAATTTTCCGAAAATTGTTTAGAAATAACATAAGATTTTCGAGTACAAACTTAATTACGATTGTATTAAATATCAGTGTTGACAATATTGTCAGGATCTTTTTTTAGACTTCTATCTTATTTAACAGACAGGAGTTTTTTTTATTTGTGCGACCCGTCTAAAAATTTTCCTGCTGAAAGTGACCCTAAAAAAGTTACCGACCTCTGGGTTAAATGATTAATCACCGATCGAGACATGAACGTCTAGAAGACGAATGTTCTAGTATCCATGAGATAAAAATAATATAAGAGAAAATCGCACCTTAAGCTGGTAAATTTCGATAGTATTTAATTGTGGAGCCGGTAATACATGAAAATAGGTTATCCATATTTACTGGTGGAAATAACTAATGGAAAAGTGGAATTGCAAACTAAAAAAGGGGCAATAAATTACAAAAATATAATTATCTCTATTAGTTTCACAAATTCTACTAATATAACAATAATATTCTTATAAAACTAAATTATATAATAATTATATACATCAGTACCATAACAATTGAAAACAATTGCTTACCAACCTTCTCCACGGTTGGGATTTATGTTAGTGCCGTACTTAACATTATAGGGCAATCTAATTCACATTACTTGAACTGAAAATAATATAAAATCATCTTTAGAGAATAGAATTAAAAAATATTTAATATCGGGGGGCTAGAGCCTTTTGGCATCAAAAAAAAAACTATCATTCCCGATCATTGATCATAGTATTTAATCAGCGAGATTAATATTTTATCATTATTTATTGCATCTTATTACAAACAGAAAAAAAATTTAAATCGTGCAAAGAGCCAACTAATGCAGTCATACACGCGTTTTACAGAGTGCCTTGTCTCTGTAGAACTCCAACGTTAGGCTGTTTTCAGCTCCTGCATATTACAAGACAAAAGGCTTTCGATGCTTTATATCTATTACCCACTCGTAGAGAGCTATATGACCAAGTTTTAGGATTGAAAAATTAAATAATACTCTATGATATCTTTATGTGTACGTTTCTTTACAAAGCTATATTTTATTGCAACTTTCTTTAAAAGGATTTAAGGCTCCCCCAAATCAACGCGATTTATTCGTAGTGGAATCGTAACGAAAAATTCGTAGCGAAATTCGTGACCGAATCCGTAGGAAACCTCACACCAAAGTGAATATAATCGCATCTTATTTTCAGTATAGAAAAGGTTGAAAGCTATTGTTGAGACAAAAAACCCATAATACAAAAAAAATATACCTTATTTAATAAAGAAAATGCACTTTTTTTAAAATTTTCATTCAAAGGCATATTTAATTTATATGATTGGAAAGAAAATAGAAAAAATCTATGAAAACGTGCAAAAAATTAATTTAATTTAAAAACATAACGTCGGCAATAGATATAGTGAGACATAAAAAATTGCTGGTGCCTAAAAATGGGCAACCTAGTTATAACTCATATAATTTTATAATTAAACATACTCTATAGGATACAGAATGATACTTTGGAACCAACTATTTAATAACTTTTCTAT
The DNA here is from genome assembly GCA_028583605.1 of Dastarcus helophoroides. Classification (NCBI taxonomy): domain Eukaryota; kingdom Metazoa; phylum Arthropoda; class Insecta; order Coleoptera; family Bothrideridae; genus Dastarcus; species Dastarcus helophoroides. The sequence goes on along the minus strand of CM053328.1, from coordinate 22,717,288 downwards.
TTTAAATATTTTCTTATTTATAGGCACTGCGAAACTACTACGATTCCGACAAAAAAAAGCAGTCAGCTGCGAATTAGATTCGGTGCAAATAAATTCGCAGACAATTCACATTTAAAAGAAATAATAAAAAAAAATTGTGCCTGTCTGGACACGTACATTTACCGAAGTGGAAACAATAAGATGCGAATCGTAAACAGACCGAAATTTCGCAAGTGCTGCGACTTTTCCGCGTTGGTCTGGGGGAGCCTTTATATTTCATTGAAAAAAAAAGGAAAAGTGTCCACAGTAAAGGCGAATTTTTAAAATTCGAACATTAATCCCAACATTCTGAAAGTAAATAAGAAAAAAACATTAACATTACCATTAAATTTAAACTAGGGCTTCGAACCGAAACTAAACCGAAAAAAACCGTTATTTTTGTCGGAATGAAAACCGGAACCGAACGAAAAAAATATCAGATCATCACGTTTCGGTGCAGATTCAAAAGCTCTGAAGCCTATATTTTTAAAAATTGAAATCTCGAGAAATCTTTTTTAATAATTTAAGCTTTTTTTTTCAAATTTTTTTCTAGAAATTTGGATTTCCGAATTAATCTTAAAATTTACTTAAAATATTCTAAAGTCCACTTTGACATTAGGGGCGAACATTAAAAAAAAAGTTAAAAATTTCGGAAAATAGAAAAAATGAAAAGCACGAATTTTAGGAAAGTATTTCAGGCCTTTAAAAAATTAAAAATGGTCTAAAAAAAAAATTTCGAAAAAGAAAGGTCGATATCTCGATGTTGATGACAAAATTTTGCAACAAAAAGTAAAAATCATTAGAAAATTAGAAGCTTGCATTTTATAGTCAAGATTTTAAATAAATAACTGAGAAAAAAAGTGGGGATTACATACGAAATTTTAAAAATAAAAAGCCAAAGTTTAGAAATGGCCGAGATCTTTATTGGTTTTGGGAATAAGAGCAGAAATTTGGAAATTGAATTTTCAATATATCGGGTGAAACGTGTACATCCCCTTTTTTTCTTTATTACAGTTGACTCCCCCTAAAGTTGCGCCCATCAAAGTTGTCCGCTCCTTAAAGTTGACAAGATACGATCGCTAAAGTTGCGCGGATATTTCCCCTCTCTAATTTTCGAATGACTGAATTAGACTTCCGAGTTTTAGCGCCACTTTTGAATAACCCACTCAACCGCACAAGGAGCAATACAACATACACATTTTTCGACAATGGTAGGGATGGTAGAAGAGTAGCAACTTTAACGGTCGATCCAGTCCGGAGAGCGCTACTTTAGCGGGAGTCTACTGTAAGATAAAATTTTCAAGCTTACTACACTTGATGATCTTACGAAATGTCAAATTTTAACATAACTGCTCTCACTTTCGATAAAACTAATACCAACTTTTGATTTTTAAATGGAACACCCCGTATATTATTACATTTTTGGAAGCTGGAGAAATTTTTGAATACAATTCACCTAAAAAAGGTGATTTTTAAAGGATCGAAAATTTTTTTGGTCCCATTTTATTTTTCAACCTAGAAGGCTGTGACTCAGTTCAAACTAACTACGCTAACTCACGCTAAAAAAATCAAATCACGTGTAAAAAGGAATATTTTATTCTTTTATCACGTGATAAAGTTAACAAAAATGGTTTTTATGTCATGACTTCATTTTCTTATAGGGCACCACATTGGTACTGTGGTACCACCAAAAAGTATAATTAGTGGAGAAACTAACCATATTTTTATTTTTGCTATGAAATCAATAGAACTGACGTTACAGCCAAAAGATTTCAAAATATTTGGTTTCAATTTATTCGAAGATTTATCCAATAAGCACATAAGATAGCTGTCAAAAACAAATTAAGAAAAATGACACTTCCTAAGTTTTCCTAATTTAATTTTTTTGCAGCGCGAATGTGGCCATTTAGCGTTAATTAGGATGAAGCATGATCTTCTAGGCTGAAAAATAAAATGGGACCAAAAAAATTTTAGCTCCTTTAAAAATCACTCATTTTATGTGTATTGTGTCCAGTAAATTGTGCAGATTCTAAAAATGTAAAAATATATAGGGTGTTCCATTTAAAAATCAAAAGTTGGTGTTAATTTTTGCAAAAGTGACAGCAGCAGGAATGTCAATTTTATGTCAAAATTTGACATTTCATAAATACATCAAGTGTAGCAACTTTGAAAATTTATCTTTATAAATAAAGAAAAAATAGGGGGTGTACCATGATCCTGTTACACCCGATATTAAAAAAAAACATATTTCCGAAATTTCGAGAAAATAGTTGACGTTTCGAAAGTAACATTGGAATTTCGAGTTTTCGAATTTATATTCATAAGACATCGAATTTTGGAGATTGACGTTTCGAAAAGAAGTCAAAACTTTGGAAAAATTTAAGATTCGTAATCAATTTTTTTTAGATAAACAAGGAAACGCTAACAGTCTGAAGCTTGCGAAAAAGTGGAAATTTTGAGTTTATAAATAAAATTTTGGGAAAAATAAACAAAACGCTGAATTTCGAAATAAATAAAAATTTCGAGAAAGTACTCCAAATTTATTTTGTAAATGCGCTTAAAATCGAGAGTAGTGTTTCACGAATTTCTTGTTCTTGTCTTGATTTTTCCTGTTTTTGTCAAGAAAATTTGCAAGAAGCAAGATTTCTTAATTTTTCCAATATTTTTCTAAAATAAGCTCTAGAACAATCCCTTTACAAGTAATGAATTCTGGCGCCCCTTTCAAATTAAAATTAGGAAAAAATTGAAATTCCAGAAAACATCAGAATTAAAAGAAAAAGTTTAATGTTAAGTTTTTTTTCAAAATGACCCCATTTAAGTGTCCGAAATTAAGGAAAAATTTTAATATTTCCATAAATTTTGATCTTTTTTCAGAAATTTAGAACGTTTCCTCAACTTTTTAATGTTATTCTCTAAATCTCAATTTTTGTTAAGATTTTTTCTCGAAATTAGAATTTTAAGCCGCCAAATTTTGACTTTGACTCGATTTTTTCTAAACATTTTGACTTTAATCGCAAAAATTTTCCCCAAAAAACTCAGCTCAATTTCGACTTATTATTGACACTTGGAATTTTAATCTCAAGAATTCTAATTTGAACTTGAAATTTCGGATAATATTTTTTAAGGAATTTCGGAAACGAAGTCAAAAATTTAAATTTAAAATCGAAAAAGTCGACTCTGAAGTGGAAATTGAAGTAAAAACATTACTCATTTAATCCAAAATTCGGAACTTGAGAAAGAGTTAAAAAAATTTTAAAAACTTGAATTTTTGTTAAAATATTAAAATCTCCAGTTTCAAATTTCGGATTTTACATTTTTAAATTTTCTGAAACCATTTCGAATTTTCCAGAATTTTTTTTTACAAAAATTCAAGTTTTTCTCCAAATTTATATAATTTAATTTTTTCTCAAAACGAAATTAACAATTTTTAGGAAAAAAATCTTAAATATACGTGTAATGTCAAACAATTCCACTTTGAAGTTAAAATTTAAATTGAAAAATTGAAGTTTAATCATCAAATTTGAATTAGAAATTCCAGAAATAGTTTAAAATGTCCAAATAAAATGGGTTTAGACGTTAAGTGTTTTTCCGCAATTTGTAATTTTTCAAATCTTTATTAAAAACAGGTTGAGTTTTTCTTGGAAAGTCGAAAATGTTGGTTGTAAAATTGAAATTTCAAGTATAATCTGAAATTTTGAAATTTGAACTTTAAACTTCGCAAATAAGATAAACATTTCAGGAAAAAACACGAAATTATTACTAAAAATTTTTTTTTTTTTAGTTTGTAGTATTTTTTCTATCAATTTTTTTTTCGAAATTTTTGGTCCTAAATTTAAAACTTAAGTTAAAAAAGATTATTTTTTAATTTCATTTTTGTGCATCACTACTCGACAGGTTGATGTTTAAAAGATAAGAATCAACAAAAGTTGAAATCAAGTTTAAAGGAAGAAACAAAAATCGCAATTTTAATAATTAACTTTGAAAAAAAAATTAATTTTTGCAAAAAATTTAAATTACTACAAAAATTTAAAGGTTCATATTAAACTTCGTATTTTAAGCAAAGTATATCGATTTTAAAGTCGAAATTTGGAAAAATTCAACATATCTGGAGAGTCAAAATTTAGAATTTGTAACCAAATTTTTGGGGAAATTAATTTAAAAAGTACAGACAGTAAACTACTCTGGCAGTCCGAGTGCATCACGCATCGGCCCCGCAAACTGGAGACAGCGGCCCGGAAGGTTCCGCCCTCCAGACCGCCGGGCCAATCCGTCACTGCTTGTAGTTGAAGAAAAATTAAATTTATAAAAATAAGTTGTTTCATAAATTCAAGTTAAACAACATCGAAATTTTTAGTCGGCCAAAATTTAGCTTTTTCTTCGAAATTTTCACTGTGCCTAAACATTTATGCTTTTATAGAAATATTTACCTTCCTTTCTTAGAAAAAAATAAAAATTCCATATTTGAAGTGGAGAACACTGAGGAAACATTAAAAATTTGTTCTCTAAATTTCGCCCAAAAAATGTTTATAAAAAGTTTGACTTTTTTAAATTATGACATTTTTCTCAAAATGTCCAAGTGAAACTTTCGATTTTTATAATATGTATTTTCTAAAATTTGGATTTTAAACACAAAATTCTGACTTTGTAGAAGTAATGTCTTTTTGTCCAAATTAGGCTATAATCTCTAAATTTTGATTTTTTTGTCAAATTTTAATTTAATTTAATTTTAATTTTGAATTTAGAAAACTAGACTTTCAAATTTAGAGCTATAGGAATTTCAATATAATTTGTTTGCATAAAAATCCAAAATTATCAGAAGAAGTTTAGATTTTGCTATTCATGAACTTTGTTTTTAGTGAATCGATACCTCAATTTTTGTAAGCTTTTTTTTTAAATTTTTGAATTATATAATCTTGAAAAAATCAAAAAATTGTGGTTTGTATTAGAAAATTCTCTACGAATTTCAAAATTTTTAGATAGAGTATAAATAAATAAATTACTTGTTCTCAGCTGAGGAATTTTTCATGTTTTGGGGAAAATAAAATTTCACCTGGTTTTGTAACACTGCTGAAATTACAAATTGGAATCAATGTGAATCGAATTGCTTACGTTAGTCACAGCTTCCAAAAAGCATCGCCAGCCATGTCCGACTGCAAACAGTAGTTTTGTGAATCAAATAAATTCAAGCCAGTAAAGTAGCCCAAAATGATGATATGAAACAAGAAAAAAAGTTGAAAAAAGTAGTTATGGAAACTATCAAGTCAAAGTAAAACCTGTTTTTCCGAGAGAGTGGAATCATTTTAATGCTAGATTTTCTAATACCCTTCCCCAGATTGTTGAAATTAAGTGTCCAAGTGGTGACAACTTTTTGTCAAAAGGAAAAGCAAGTGAAAAATGTTAGGCCCATATGCAGTTACAAGTGTTGGTGTCTAAAAAAAAAGCAAAGTTTATTCTGTGTTGATTTTGAAATAATAAAAAAAAATCGCTTTGAAGTGGATTAATTTCAATGAAAAATACATAAAGAACTGAAATGACAAAAGTATGATATTTTGGAAAGATCACATTTTCCCTCACTTCAAAGCTTCTTCAAAACATCGACGACAAAGTATTTAGAAAATAATTTGCAATTTGGAATATTTTTTTTTTCACTTTCATTGGCTCGAGAACATCCATAAACACTTTGTTTGGTTCATTTTTCGAATTATTCCCGCAGCTTGACACAAAACAACTCCCATAAACCTTTATTTTGTTTTTTCCATGGTAGATTTTCAGGAAAATTCTTACATAAGCTATCCGCAACGTATAAAATGTTAAATAATTTGGTTCGTTCTCGTATATGCAATGATATTGTAAACTCGTCGCTTTCCGCCGTGTTTACATCGCTTGAAAAACTTATAACTTTTGATTTTGATTGTTTGAGTCAAAAAGGCCTTCAATTAAAAGAAGAAAAAAATACGTGTTTAATTATTTTTGGTATACTTTCAAAATCACTAGTAAAAAAATTCATAAAAGTACCTAATTCATTAATTTTTAAATTTTTTTTCAAAATTATTATTTTTTCCTAAAATTTCAACCATTACTCGAAATTTTGACTTTTTCTAGGATTTATTTTCAGAAATTTGAAGATTAAACTCGAATTTAAAAAAATTATATATTTTTAAATAATTCGAATTTCAGGAACTGGGAACTTTCTCCAAAAAATTAGAAAACTCTCCCTATGGTACACCATTATGCGCCCCTCAAATGTTATTATCACCATATGCCGCCACTTTAAATAATTTCGCAACGGAAACCAAACATTTTTATACTATGCAATCAGAATTACTTTGCACAAGGTACGCTTCAAAGTAAAGAGGGCTTTTTAAAACTAGATGTTTCTATTGGCAATTACATGAGTGATATACTTTCAAAATTTCATAACATTTGGACCAATAGAAATGGAGTTATTACGTCTAAAGTGACAGTATATTAGTCATTTGTACAAAAATAAGTATCAAGCAAAAACTATCTTAGCATCTTAAAGCGGCCAGAATATTGCGCTGAAGGAAGCACAATAATGCAGCATCTCATCATTGGCTTATTGACTCTGTATGGCAGCCTCTACATGATCCTAGAGATACAAACTTCCCCCCCCCCCCCCCCCCCAACTACAGTTCGGTTTCTTTTGGGCAACTATCATATATTTGGGAATGGTTTTACAAAATTTAAGCAATTTTTTTCTTCGTATTCTGAGAAAGGGTCTCCTAACAAATTGGAGGGAGGGTCTCTAAGGCACTCCTTTGTGTAGCAATCAATATTTTTTTTGAATCCTCCCTATGATAGGATCTATTATTAAAATATTGTAGTGCTCAATTCACAGTTTCCTGCGCTTTGTTGCAACTGGGCTTCTACAATGAACTGTTCTACCCGTAAGATATCGCCCTGCAATATATAATCACCAAAATTATGTCCGATGCTTTAATTAATTTCAACATAAGGATTGGGCCGAATGGCAAAGCAATAAAAATACTTCAGCGTTTTACACTTTAAAGGGACGTAAATCCTGCATTTGAAGGTGCAGTTAGAATAAAAGGAGCAACTGAAGACATCGGCGAGAGATTTGATGCTATTGGCAAAGACGAATTTTGCGTTAAATATGATTGTGGCAACACTACCGAAGGTGCCACACTGGGCATCAGGGGTAAAGTTGAGGCATTAACTGGTAGCGACATTATTATTGGATGTGATGTTTTAGGTAGATTGAAAGGGGACATATTTATTGAATTAGGCGCTGCCATTACAAACTGAGGTAGTTGATTTGACATAAAAGATGTGGAAGCAAATTGATTTATTGTTGGAGCTGCTATAGAGGAAGGCAGCATGTTAGATTGCACAAATGTTGGCAAAACTTGTTGAAGTGATGTGTTAGACACCGAAGATGTAATTATTCCACTTGTGGAATTGGGTATAGCAAACGAAGGTGTCTGTTTAAACACCACATTTGCTGATGGTGGAGTCGATACGGGAGAATATGTATATGCAGGTGAGATCATACTGGAAATAGAGGGAGCTACCATTGAACTTACTGGCCATGTTGCTGGGTTGGATGGCGAAACTACTGAAACATTTGCATGTGGAAATAAAGGAGACGTCTTATTTGTTTCTGTGGTCGCTGGTGTCAATGGGACATTTATAATTGGCAAATTGTCAATATTGTTATCTACACTTTCAGATCTTACATCGATAATTTTTATTCCCAGCTGTCCCTTCGATTTCGACTTTGCCATTCTAATCTTTCTAGGCCGGGATAATGATCTACCAATATTTTTATTTACACTTTTGGAGCTTAAATTCATTGCTTTTTTACCCAGCTGTCGCTTCGATTTTGATTTTGCCATTTTGATATTTCTAGACTGGGAAGAAGAAGCAGATGTCAAAGTATTTGATTTAGTCGAAGGCGTGTTATTAGAAATTAATTTAGGCACTATATATATGAAACTGGTGGATGGTGAATTAGAATTCTCAGGATAAGAATTTTTTTTTGAAATGGATTGGTTACCTTGCAACATTATTTTCGTTGCTATTGAAGTAGAAGTAAGTTGGTTACCTGGATGACCTTTTTTTAATGATGTTTTTGCCAACTTATTATTGTTCAGAGAATGTAACTGTTCAGGATGTACCAGTTTTGTAGAATTTTCCAAAAGTTTTGTCTTTATTGCATCCAAATATGATACTGTATAGAAAGGTAGTGTTGACAATTCATCCTTGGGGCTAGGGATCGTATTAGCCTTCTTAGAATTGGACGCTACAGCTATGCTCGTTTTCAAACTGACTGAACTACGTTGATGCTCTGCATCATCATCACAATACATCACACAATCAGATTGAGAGCTAATATGGTTTTCTAAAACATCTGAATTTTTTTCCACATTATCATCGTTAAAAATATCATTTTCTTGCTTAATATTCAATTCGTCAAATTCTATGATATGTTCCTCAATTTTTATTTGTGATTCGGATATATTAATATTGTCATTTTCTCTAATATTAACGTCGTCTGTTTCCACATTTTCATTAGCAGGATCATCCGTAAAAGAATATTGGTCTACGAAAGTCACATCATCAGAGCCATCTGAATCATCGTCAGAACTGTCAACTCTTATTATCTCTACATTAGGTTCAATCTCAGAGGCACAGCCAAAGTCATCTTCATTAATTTGCACATCATCTTCACTGTCGCTCTCTTGGCTCGAAAAATAACAAGGAAGAGCACCTAAAATTAAACAAATTAATTCAGACAGTTAGGGCAATTTAATATCGTCTCACCTTTTCTTACTTGCGGATAAGGTAAAGATGCTTTTATTAAAACACCTAAAATATTATTTAGGTACAATTCTTCCGTTTCGATATCCTCTGGTCGAAAATGTAGCGCACAAAGCTTAAAAATGAATCAATTTCATTTAAATAATAGGCGATGCTAAGTCTAACTTAGATGGAATCTTATACTATTATAAACAAAGTTATTGTCAATTAAACTATTTGATGACATTTTTGAAGGGGTGTCCAAAGATAAAATTTCCTACTCTAAACATCAACGAATGTTGCAATTTGGTTGCGTTTGGGACTCTTGAGGATCGTACTCTTATGCGAATCACCTTATATACAACCCTTTCATGACTTCTTGAGAAAAAAAATTCACCCTCAATATTAATTTGAGAAATTAAAAAAAAATGACCAAATGTTTTTTAGTAAATATATCACTTTTCTACAAAAAATGTTGCAACATACCTTTGATTCTTTACAGAAAACATATTCAACAGAAGTAAGCGCATTTCTCCATTTTTCTTCAAACTCTTCTTCAGATGGAAAAGGAAATTTAACGCTATCACTTTTGCAGTGTATTATACAACACCTGTAATAAATAAAGAGCGCTAGAAACATTGCTACAATTCAAATCAAAATAAAGTTCAGAAGCTCCTCTAACACGAGCACACACTTTTCTACAAGGAACTGATGGTTTGATCCCCTAAAAACAATATTCTTCAGGCATACATAACGTGACCATACGTCCCGTTTTGAACGGGACCGTCTCTTTTTTCGATTCTTCGTCCCGGTGTCCCCGGAAAAACCTGGGGACATAAAATTGTCCCTTTTTCAGGCGAGGATCTAATAACCCTAGAGAACAGTAATTTTGTTGTCTTAGAATTGTGACTTATTTTCGACTAATTTTTGGCCTTTGAATCCAGAAATAACCTCAGTTTATGTCGATAACGTCAATTTTTTAATCTACCCTTCTACCGGATATCCTCTGTTTGTCTCGAAAGTTATAAAAAATACGCCTTTGCCTACATATTTTAAGCCTGCCCGGCACAAATGTGCCAATAGACAGAGTCTTTTCTTTAATGCAGTGGTTCCCGATCTTTTTCTGATAGTGGCATTCTTCAACATTGGTTAAAATTTTACGACACATGAAAACTGTTGTCCTTTGGCTAGATAATTTTCAACCATTCCAAACCAAATCATAAAGCCCGGAAAAAATACATTTTGCATTTTTTGTAATTTTTGCCACTGCAACAAAATTTTTTGTTGAAAAATTCCCTAGTTCCTTTATAATTTTATCAACAACATTTCAAATTCTTTTGCAAAATTAAAACTTTTTGCTAGCAATTCTTAAAATTTTCAATGTATGTAAAAGAAAGTTCCAAAAATAGAAACAGCATTTATTATCAAAATGTTGAGGTCTAAATTACCGAAAAATAAACTTAATCCATTAACAAAAACCTTCGCAACTTTCAACTATTTTGTAAATTGTAAAGATTCGAGTGAATTAAAAAAAAGTAGTATATTCGTTATTATAGGACAAATTTTTACCTAAATTTCGAGCTCATTTTCAAAATTTTGATTTTTTTTCTCAACAAATCGGAATTAAAGATTTCTCATTTTATTTTACTAAAAATTTCGCAATATTGGTATTAAACGTCAATTTTTTTTCGACTTTGCTTTAGCGAAATTTCGGAAAAAAAATTCGAATGCGAGTTCAAAGTCAACAGTATGAGATTTCAGTGAAAATTTCAAGGTTTTTTTTTAATATTCAAAATGTGTCTACATATAATCGCAAGTTTGTCTCTAATTTCTGATTTTTTTCTTGACTTTTTATATTACATCCTAAATTTATTTTTATAAGTTTTTATCTTAAAGTTCAAAATTATAGAAAAAAGTCTGCAATTCGAAAAAGGTAATTAACAAAAAAAATCTCAAAATTTCAATTTTATTCTCGACTTATTCTAAAAGAATTAAAATGTTGATCCACATTTCGGGTTTAAATGTCAAAATTACGAAAAAAGGTGTAAAAAATTTGATTTTTAATGGAAAGTTTGAAATTTGATACCTCTGGTATGATGGACATACTGAGTTACCGTGCTCTAACGTTTTGAAATTAGCCTTTTTCATTTTTCTTTTTTGTATATTTCCTTGTATTTTATTTCTCATTTACTATTTCTTTGTTCCTGAAGAAGCCCCCTACGATGGTGGGCGAAACGTCGAACACTTTTAGTGGTTCTTTGACACGGTCCAATCCCGGAAGAAGTATATCCTGTAATTCTGAACTTAACTTAAAATTTAAAAAAATTTGATTTTAAAAAAAAATTTTAACTAGTTTAATTTTTTCTACAAATTTCCTAGTTTTAATTTAATAATGATATTTTTTTGTCAATATTTATACTTTAAAATTAAAATTTCGGGAAACTCGAAAATTTGCGAAATTTTGTGACAAGAATTTGAAGAAAAAATTTTAAATTTCTTTAAAAAAATCATAAAAATCGAATTTTTGACATTTTTCTTAAAATCACGTTTTTCGCAAAATTTCACGAAAACCAAATTTCGATATTTGCTTTAAAAAATGTTACAGGAATATCAACATGTTTAATGAAATTAAGATTTTTCGATTTTTCTTAAAATGTTGTTTTATATTCATATGTAGACAATCAAAATATTTCCAAATTTTGGCTATTCTCACTTCCAAAGAAATTTGAGGTATAAAAGTTTTACATTTTTTCTCCAAATTTATTCCTTAAAGGTCCACTTTTCTATAAATTGTCTTTTCTCAAATTCAAATTCATAAAAATTTCGTCTTATTTCTCAAAATTTGATATTTCTCCAAATGCCTACTTTTTTAAAATTATTGCATTTTGTAAGGTAATTGCGATATATCTTTCGTGAAATTTTAATATAAAATTTAATTTGATTTAAAAAAATGAATAAGAAGGTCCATCTTTTTGTTTAAAAATTAACTTTTTTATTTGAATGGAAATTTGGGACATATTTGTTAAAAATTTCTAGTTTTCTGTAAAAAAAAAACTTTTACAGCAATTTCGACTTTTTGTTGAAATTTGGACTTTTCACGAAATTTCGACATCCCTCAATTTCGACATTTTCCTCAAAATTTCTAGTTTTTTCTAAGAATTCGGTATCCTTTCTATCTTATAGAATCTTTACATTTGTTCTCAAAATTTTAAACTTATCCCAAATTTTTACATAGAAATTTAAAATTTTCGAAATTTTGACTATTTTCTGAAACTTTTTTCCTAGAAGGACTTTTTTCTCTAAGATTTTTTCAAACATTTCGAGATTCTGCTCTAAAATTTGACAGGAAACTTTTAGAATTAGAACTTTTTTCTATTTTTATGTATTTGTTTTACTATATTTCTCTGGATGAACTTTATTCCGATTTTTGAGAAAAAAAAAGAAAAAGGTATTTCTCAAAAATTCTCAAGAATCCGTAGTAGTTTTTCTTCAAAAACCTTTCTAGGAAAGTTCTTCCTTAAAAGTTCGACTTTTTTAATATTTCGATTTTTTTTTCAAAATAACCATCTTTTTTGAGAAACTTCGAATTATTCCTTAAAAATTCCTTTTCTCTAAAAATTTTTTAAAACAAATTTTAAGTTTTTCTGCAAACACTTGTTTTAAAAAAAACTTTGTGTTATACTCTAATCTCAAAGTTTCGTGTTTCTGCAAATTTGAAATTTTTGAAGTTTCTAACTTTTTTTTTCAAATTTTGTGTTAGCGCCCAATGCTTTCGTTTAAAAATCGTATGTCTAACGTGACCATACGTTCCGTTTTGAATGAGACTGTTCCTTTTTTTAATTCTTCGTTCCGATGTTCCCGAAAATCACTTGAGGACATAAAATTATTTCGTTTTCAGGCGAGGATCTAATAACACTTGGGAACATTAATTTCGTTGTCCTAAATCTGTGACTTGTTTTCGACTAATTGTTGGCATTTGAATGCAAAAATACGTCTGAAAAAAACTAGTTACGGTTCCGATTCTCATGACGATGTTGATAACCAGGTCCAGGTTATTTTTACTTAAAATCATCACCAGCTCTGTTAAAACAAATTTGTTTTGCTGACAAATATAAAACTGACTAAAAGTTTATCCTGCTTAACTTTTTAAATTTGTAATGAATAATTTTGATAAATAAACAAAAATATGTTAAATATGTTTCTTTTTCATTGAAAATCTACGCTGGTACTCTCAAAATTGAGTTTCTTTTATGAATCCTACTTATTGAGATAAATAAACCGATGTCCCGTTTTGAATTAAAAAATAAATGGTCACGTTAGGCATACAAGACAGTAAGAGATAGTAAATTCCTGTGCTCTCACTGGTCCAACTTGGAACGGGGCAAGCTTCTCTTTTTTTTTACACAACTTACAAACTCTAGAATTCTTTATCAAGTAGGCTTTCCCCGATAATTATAAATTATCCTAATTTAAAAGAACATATCATTACCATGTACCAGCGGTACATGGTGTTTGAAGCTTTTTGGTGCGCGATAGGAGTTTTGAGGTAAGCACTGGTAATTGTAAGAATAGGTGAAAGTTTTTTTTTGTGATCAGGTTTATATACAGGATGTCCGCCTAGTGCGGAATAGTAAGATATCTCTTTAGTTACTGAAGTTACGGAAAACTTTTAAGGAGCAATTCCTTCTCTTTTCCAAAGATCTACAAAATTAAAATATAACGGAGTATACAGGGTGTTTAATTTTTCCTGTACAGGCACCAACTTCATTTTTTTTAATTACAACCTGTATTTTTCATTTGATATTCTAAGAGCTTATTATTGTGAAAGCTTTTTTATTGTTTTTTAGTTGTCAAATAAACAACTTTAGATTTTGAAAATTAAATGTGAAGACCATTTCTTTTAGTTGTTAAAAATTTGCGATTGGTATTTGTAACAACAAAACTGGTGGGCGGCAGTGGCGGCTGGTGCTAAGGTTTGCAGGTTTCCACAACCGCCAAAAAAAAAACCAAGGCTGGGATAAACACAAAGTAATTTTTGTTCATTGTCATAATAAATAACGCATTTGCCATTACCAAACAACCAAACAAACTACCGACTGTAGCAAATTTCCCTGGTTCGTTCCTGTTTGATAGATATATAAGGTTTGTTATTTGATTTGCAGAGTTTGCACGCTAGATTGCAAAACTTATGTTACATGTACGCATCTGCGCGTTAGCTAATATTTTGGTTGGTTTGAATACGGGCCCATAAGCAGCATTGGGTTGCACGTAGCACTGCAAACCATAACGTATTGACCAAGAATATCCGACTTTTTGATTTCAGAGTTATCGATAAAATTGCAACTGATAAATATCGTCGTATGGACTTCTCCTTATAATAAGTTAGTTTTTGTTGTAAATAAATAAAACTTTAACAGCAAATATAATTTCGGCCCATTTTTTGCAGATGTTTCTTTGCAACCTCCAATTTTTTTTAGCACTAGCCGCCACTGGTGGGCGGTATGAACATCTAATTACCAAAAATGTACAAAAGTGGGCGGTCAACAAAAAAAGGCCGACTGCCCCTACCATATACCTTCAATTCCACCTCCTACTCACAATGCTCAAGGGCATAATAGGGTTACTCTGCTTTATTTTATTTTTATCATTTTGTTTTTCATTGTATTTTAAAAAAATCGCCAGCCTTCCCAACAATTTTGTCCTTTGTCAAGAATTTTATTTTGAAAGCCTTAATTAGCAATAGCAGCAAATTCCTCTATTGCTTAAGATTTGAAGCATTTGAGACATATGTTAAAAAAGTACATCGGAAAATTCTTTTGATCTTTTTACAACCATGGATGACCTTTCATACTCGACTAATTTTTAAAACACATGAGAAGCTGAGAATTTTTCTCAAAATTTTTAAAGCATTGACTCGTTATTTTACAAAAACCCTACATTAATAGTGACTATAAAGCTAAAAGTTTTATTTCTTGTAGCAAAAATACACAATAATTGATTTTAATGGTATACTTCCCTTAAGCCACGTTTTATCTCCTCAATTTGTTGGGAATTCAATAAATTCAATACCTGACTGCCACTTATCTCCTTACAACAGATTACATGTTTGTGTGGTAAAACATCCTTTTTTAAGAGCAAATTATTTGTGGATACACCAAATTCGTCCAAGTTAGAGAAATCTGTGGCAAACTGCAAATATTATTAGTTCGACCAATAGAATTGACAAAATTAATAGATCATTCATCAGCAAACTTACATCAAAATGATCTTCACAACAATACAGATTTCTATTCCATTTTATACTTTCCATATTTTTTTGAAAATTCACAGCTTTACACCACAATTTTCTCACATCTATTTCAAGAGGAACACTTAAAAATATTTTTTCCGGCTTTTTTATGTTGTTATTATTACATATAGGAACAAAACACGATTTACGATTTTTCATTATGAATCCAGTCTTAACTTTCAGTATTTCGACGCTTAAAAATAAGAGGTTATGGCAGTTTGTTTTGACTTGATTGTTTAAGTTTAGGGGTGCTGGGGTGCAAATGATACATCGATGTTTTAAAAATATCGATTAATCGTAACAGTGACATCGATGTTTTTATACAAAAGATCTTTAATACTCGATGTATCTGAATGCATCAGCGTTTCGTGTATTTTGTAAGTGATTGAATAATGATACAGAAACTGTATGTTGAATATAATTTAGTTTAAAAACAGGAAACATTGAAAGATGACACTTTCATCACTGTTAGAAAATGGGCGAAATTTTTATAGTACAAAGTCGAAATATTTCGGAAAAAATTAAAGGTAAAAATCGCAGGTTCAAAGTCTGAATTTTGAGAACAGTCAAAATGTTTATCAAAAACTAAAGTTTTTGGTTTGAAAATATTGAGAACAAAAGTAGAATTTTCCAAAAAGTCAAAAGCTTTTGAAAAAAGCTACTTGTGAGTTTGTATAAAAACTGTAGAAGATGGAAAATGCAAATTTCGAATTTGAAGAATGAGATCGAAATTTCGAGATTAAAATCGACATTTCGAAGGAGAACTGAATATGTCTATAAAAATGACCAAAAAAAAAAGAAATTAGGCAGTCTTGGAGGCTGCCGACAGAAGTGAAAATTTAAAACTAAAAAACAACAGTGTCAATGCATTGTAGTTCGAACCACATCGCTTACACATAAACTTTAAACTCTTTTTATTTAATGCACGAAATATTCAACATCATATTAACCCTTTAACTACGGCTGCCTTCAATAGACGACCCGGCTCAGTGAGACTTTCGTGAGATACAGGTCTCATTAATAAGTAATTTAAAAAATTAAGCCAGGATCAGGTATCACTTACATACACTTACATACGTATTTCGCCCGCAGAACTGGCATTTTCAAGCGTACTAATCCATAGATTAGCAAAAGGTGCATCGACGTTATCTGGATTGAGATTCAAATCGATAGTGGCGGTCTTTTGCTTTCTTTCTTATTTCTAATTGTTTAACAAATCTGGTGCATGCAATTTTGACCTGCCACAGATAACCTTCAATAAACTGGAGGCCGCCAATGGTCCTTTATTTCCATTAAGGATAACTGGCCTCTGGTTGATGTAAATTGTTTCGTATGCCTCAAGTTCTCTGTTAATGTGTTAAACAATTAGAAATAGGAAAGAAAGCAAAAGACCGCCAGTATCGATTTAAATCTCAATGCAGATGACGTCGATGCACCTTTTACTAATCTTTTTAGATTAGTACGCTTGAAAATGCCAGTTCTGCTGGCGAAATACGTATCGCGTAATTATTTATTTAATTGCCGATGTAGTAAAGGGGTGAAACCTTCTTTTGACCTAAGCACAAGCCACAGTGTTTAGTTTAGTGCTTTAATGCATACGTAACTTTGAAACTGCTACTCTAACTTAGAAAAACTTGTAGAATAAAAGTTGTAGAGCATTAAATTTTGCGTCTAGTTAGTACCAAAATATTTTAATTGGAGTGATTTTACGTATACAAGTTAAATGTGTCAACGAGCGGATTGTATTTTTAAAAACAATTTTATTAAAAATACAAAGTTTTTACATTTAACGAAATTTTATCTTAAACTAACAATTTATTAATTGCGGCACGGAGTGGCCACACACGACGACTTTGCACGCGTTGATGATTGGAGAAACTCCTGGCACGGAGCGGCCACACGCGATGACTTTTCACGCGTTGATGATTGGAGAAACTCTTGGCACGGAGCGGCCACACGCGATGACTTTTCACGCGTTGACGATTGGAGAAACTCTTGGCACGGAGCGGCCACACGCGATGGCTTTTCACGCGTTGATGATTGGAGAAACTCCTCGTCCGCTGGTAGCGTCGATTGTTTTATAACTTCAGAGCGCTGACCTAGCGCCTTGCCTTGATCAGCAATAACCTTAGATAATATAAATAAATGGATGGAGCATTCGGTCCAAAATAAGGGCCGGGAAAATAGAGATAGACAATCGACGTGCCATCGGGATCGACCATTTGCGCATGCTTGAAAGTATGATATTGTCGACACTAACGCTAAATCTCTTAAAGTATGTTTCATATTAACGACAAAATGGAAGTAATCTTTATTACAAAAATTGTCCGAAAAATATTTATACATCCATTATTTTCAGATCTAACATAAATGTTTAACCGCTGCATAAACTATTTTTATGACTATTTAAATAAACTGATCTGTAAAATATTACAAAAGTATTAATGATGTACAAATATAGCGAAAGGTAAAAACTTTTTTTTTAAATTGAAATAAAACAGAAATATAGAAAAAATAATATATTACTAAAAAAAAACTTACAATTAGAAATGAATTTTACATTTACCATGTCGTAATTTCAAGAAATGCACCCTTACATTTGAGGGCAAAGATGGTACATTTAAGGTGATAATAATTCTTGGGTTTTTAGTTATACCTAAAAGAACCTCGAAATGGAATGCAGAATAGGCACATCTGGTTATTAAGTTGTAGACATTAAAAAACTCAACATTGTCCCAAGGTCCCAAATACTGAAAATAATTTTACTCCTAGAGCCTCCCCTTCGATAACGAATGTGGCTGATTAATATGTTTGTATTTGCATCTTTATTAAAATCGTTTTTCTAAAAAAAATCATAAAAAGCTTTCTATTTTATGAAGATGAATAGCTAACCTTTTGTGTTCTCATAAATGAAATGTTGAAACGCCTCTTTTCCCTAAGGAATTTCGGCGGAACCCATTAACCTAAAAGTCAGGAATCTGGGTAAGATCAACCTCATTATTAAGACACCAACAGGACGAAATACTTATTTCTAGCGAACTTCCTACTTTCCCGAAATCATTTTAACCTAATAAATTATCTAAATTGATTAACTGTAACCAAACAAAACACGAAACTTATTAAAAGTAGAACGCATAAAAAGGTAAACAAACGCCATTCGACACAAATGACATTTAAGCGACAAAAACGACGACAAATTCAATATTATGAACGTGATTGGTTAGTTCTGGACATGACCATTGCATCGAACCCGATGGCAAAACGTACTCTTTCTAGCTTGTTCTTTTTCAGAGTTCATCCTTATTCCACAATTACCGGCCCAAGTTAATACTCTTCTAACACATTGAATGCTCCGTCCATTTATATGTATAGTCAAAGGCAATAACTAAAGGATTGAATAGCATAATAACATATATAACATATGCACATAAATTCATCCATGATTATTTGAAATTTTTTATCATTGTGTACAGTCTTCTTTTTGCTTTAAAATTGCTAATATATGTTTAGGCAGCGTGTCCACCAATGATTTTCAACATTCAGGTTTATGTTGTTACCAGATTTCATGCAATTTATCAATTAATTCCGCTTTTGTACGTACCGGACTAGTTCTTAATTGTTTTTTCACTTCATGCCACAATGTTTCTGTTGGCGACAGGTCTGGATTATTAGACGGCCATTCTAATAATGGTATATTTTGTGTATTAAACAAACTGATCTCGGAACACTACAATTGTAATTCACTTAACTGACTGACTAATTAACTGACTAACACTGTTTAATTAACTAACTTAGGGAAAGCTGACCGGACCGCCTATTTATAGATCCCGGTTCGAGAACTATGTCCGTTCAGATAAGATTATCGCTTGCGGAAATTTCTAGAGCGCTTATATGCCGTTTGATTCATTATCGCAGCCGCTTCCCCTTATCAAATTTTTCTAGAAAAAATCCTCACTAAATTCTATAATTACATTTTGTTACACTGCCTCGACGAAGAGCCCATCCATCTTCTGGTTAAACAGACGTGACCCTTATATCCAGCATGTTCTCATGGTCCTCAACTCGTCTGTAGTGTTTGCAATCCCCACAAGGTCTTCTGGACAAAGCGTCGTTGTTATGCTGTCGTTCCGGTCGATGATGCATCTTAAAGTAATACTGTTGGAGCCTTTCTAACCATCTAGCTGTCTGTCCCTCCGCATTCTTCATCGGGAGAAACCAAGAAACCGCAGAATGATCTGTCCTGATGAGGAATTCTTGCCCATACAAATACTCGTGGAAATGTTCCACGGCCTTCACTATCGCAAGAAGTTCCCTCCTGGTGGTGTAATAGTTCCTTTTCGACTTCGTCAGGATCTTGCTGTAATATTCGATAACTCTTTCTTCACCGCCTTTAACTTGGGACAGCACAGCCCCAATGCTGACGTTGCTGGCATCGTGTTCCAACACGAACTTCCCATTCTACTGAGGATAAGCTAAGATAGGGCTTGTGCACAAGGCGGACTTCAGTTTTCGGAAAGCGGTATCACAATCGGGAGTTCAGACATGCGGCGTTCTTCCTTCCGTTAGTCGGTGTAATGACGCAGCGATGATGGCGAAACCTTTCTCAAATCTTCTTAATAGGTGCACAACCCCAGGAACCTCCTCAATTCATGTTCTCTTTGGGTCTTGGCCAGTCACGGATTGCTTGAGTCTCGCGTGCCAGAGTAACCATGGCTCCTGTATCCACTGCTGCCTGTATGTTCCTTCCACCTACGCTGGCTTCCACTACCAATCTCTCCTTGGGCCTTTTTATCTGTTTGATAGGAAGAGTTTGGGGGCTGGTTCCTCGACATTAGCCAGTGAGTGCCCCTTCTCGCCAACTGATTTTTGTTTTTTTTTTTCCTCTGGGCCTTGTAGACTTCTGCCCCGATTTGCCACAGCTGCAACATGTTATACTTCTGTTGAATCTACCTTTAAGAGCTCCTAGCAGTTTTTGGATGCTTGCATCAATTTTCTTTAGATTAGCACTTATGTTCGCGTTCATTTCCTTCATGTTAGCACTCACTCGTCCGTGATAAAGTCTAAATTTAATTATCGCTGCGAACTTCGATTCACTAACGCAATATTTCTAAACCTCGCACGAATTCCGCCGAGAAATAAAGCACAATCCACAACTAATCTCGCTTCTGACACCAGTTGTTGTGTGCTATCGGTTCCAATGATTAATTCTACGGGAATTGTAACCACTTTATTTCCAAACTAATCTCGGGACACTACAATTGTAATTCACTTAACTGACCAACTAATTAACTCACTAATACTGTTTAATTAACTAACTTATTCACTGACTAACTAACTCATTGACTAACTGAGGGAAAGCCGACCGCTTATTTATTCCGTTCCGGTTTCTAGAAAGAATGTACCGATAAGACTTATCGCTTGCGGAAATTTCTGGAGCGCTTATCTGCCGTTTGATTCATTATCGCGGCCGCTTCCCCTTATCAAATTTTTCTACAAAAATTCCTTACTAAATTCTATAATTACATTTTGTTACAATATGTTGGCTTTTTTTTAAATTCAGATGCTTTCGCATATTTTGAACTCAGAATGTTTACACTTTTTTGTATAATTTTGACTTTAACGTTTCAAAATGATCAAAATGTTTCCAATTTTATATAATTTTTATTTATTTTTTCAACTCCAATTTATTTCCTTTTTCCAAAATTTTACTTTCAACTTACTTTTATCAAACGACTTTTTCTCAAAATTTCGTAGAGTTAAATTGAATTATTTATTATAAAAATTTCGTGGCTTCAGCACTCTAAATGCCTTCTCTAACTGTTCCCAATAGGGGGGGGACCTTGTGAAAGAAGGTCCTTGTGCACCGCTCAGTACTGCTATCCGCAGGTACGTCACTGATAAAATGGGCGGAGAAAGTTACCACCCGTAAATAGCCTTCACAAGGATTCTATGAAATACGACTAAGTAAATATTTTAAATTTCACTAGCATTGGCAAAGAGGTTAGGAGTTTTTTTGATTTTCGCCAAAATACTAAATTTTAAAATATTAACTTGTTACTAATAAAAAATCTCGTGTAATATTTTTGGTCATTAAAATTTGTAGGCAGTCATGAGTACCTTTTGTTTTGGTCGCCAAAATTTGTTGGGGAGTTATGAGTGAATATTTTGATTTGGTTTTTCAAAATTTTGACCTTGATCTTGAAGTATCGACTTTATTCTTGACAAATCTTTATACAACCCTGAAACTAAGAAAGATTAAAAAACACAACACTTGCTCTTTTAATCTTTCTTGGTTTCAAGGGACAAGATTATGTCAGTTTTTGAAGGTAACCAAGGACCAGTCCGTTTCACCAAAATTTTTCTCGAAATTTTGAATTTGAACAAATATCTACTTTTTTCTCTTAACAATTTGTTTTAAAATTAAGCTTCTTGAAATAACTTAAAATGTTTCCTGTTTGACATATATGTTTTAAAAATGTTGTGCCTAAATTTTAAATTTAAAAATTTATTTTAAATTTTGAACTTTTCATATAAATTTGAAAATGTTTTTTTTTTAAGTTTAATCCACTCGCAAAGGGTAAACCCATTTTGCTTTCAAAGCACTGCGAGTAGGATGCGGAAACAAGGATAGATGGCGATGAACCGCCTTCTTAAACAAGGACAGATTGTAATTTTTGGGGAACATACCTTTCGGTAACAAGTTCCATAACTTGGAAGTTCTATAGAAAAAAGAGTCTCCGTAGACAGAAGTCCTCAATATATCAAGCTGGACCGCACAGGAATTTGCTGTCTCCGACTATCTAGTACGCCTCAAGAATCTTGCCCTTGGGGGGATCAATCCTATTAGTTCCAGCAAGCATCTTCCGTGATAGTACTTGTAGAAAAGAGACAAGTCACCAACCATACGCCTGTGCTCCAGTGTTTCGAGAGAATCCGTTAGGCTTTCGTTATCAATTAGGCGAATCGAATTTGATACAATTTCAACATTAAAATTAAAATTTTATATGTCTGGAATTCGATTTATAAATATAAAGTTTTTTTAAAATTTGAAAATGTTCAAATATTTCTTTTTTTTATCCGAACAGAACGGCAACGTTGATATTTCAAGTTAGTTAATATATTCACTCTCTCTTCAGTCTATATTCAGGCATGTGGCCAGGAGGTAGGCTTGGAAAATTATAACTTTAATTTCTTTCCTTAATTTTTAAACTTAGACATTTGGACTTTTTCTAGATATTTTTAAATATTCTGCAAATTTGGACTTAAAATTTTATAGGTCAAACAAAATCAATCAACATATCCTCTTCAAAATTTCGGATTTTTGTGAACTTCCATTTTTTTTAATTTCGACTTTCCTCAAAATTTCGACTTTTTTAAGAATTTTGATTTTTTTAATCTTGGATTTTTTAACAATTTCGCCGTTCTAAGTTTTCAGTTTTTTTAATTTCAATTTAATTTTTTCAAAATTTTGATCTTTTCCGAATTTCAATTTTTTTATTTGAAAATTTCTTTTTTCTGAAATATCATTTTTTTATTAATTTGACTTTTTTAAAAATGCTACTAAACGTTTTTTTAATTAGTACGATTTCAAATGACTTTTTGAAAATTTCTAGTTTTTCAAAAATCGATATTCTTTCAAGTTTTTTATTTTTTACAAATTTTCGACATTTTTTAACATTTCAACTTTCTTATAAATCTTAAACTTTTTTAAAATTGTAAGTTTTTTGAAGAAACATTTTGACATTTTCAAAATTTTAATTTTTTTGTAAGTTTTGAATTCTAGATTTTTAATATTTTTCAAAATTGTTTTGAAAATTTTAACTTCCTTTAATACTCTCAACATTTTTTAAAATTTTAATTCATTTTCTTTTTAAATTATCTGCGACTTAAATAATTTCGACTTTTCCTTTGAAAATTTCGCTTAGTTTTCAAATCAAGACTTTTTAACTTGGATGCTTTTGAGATTTTCGAGTATATTACCAAGATTTCTACTTTTTAAAAATATAACATTTTATTTTCAAAATTTCGTTTTTTTGAAAATTTTCATATTTTGAAAATGTTGGCTTTAAAACTGGGGCTTTTTTAAAATTTTGACATTTTCCAAAATTTCAATTTTTTCTTTTTGAAAATGTTGATTTTTCCAATCCAAGGTTTTTATTACTGATTTATTGATTTTCCTTTTTTCTCAAAATGCACATCAAACCTAACTTTTTTCTTTCGCTTATTACTTTAAACTCGAATTTTCGACCAAAGAATTTTAATTTCATTTTGAAATTGTAGCTCTATTTTTTTTTTCAAGAATTGAAATTCTGCTATAAAGTTTTTGGGATTTTTTTTCCAAAATTTCACAATTTTTCCATAATTCCCATTTTCACTTTCGTAACAAATTTTAATTGTAAACTCGAAAATTATTATTTTAATATAAATTGGATGTCTTTATTTTTGTTGACACAATTTCGATTTTAATTTTTATTTTTCTTCTTAATTCCTTTAAAAACTCAACATTTCGACTCATTGTGGAAATGTTGGCTTTATCTTTGAAGTTATTTAAAAACTCTCAATTGTTTGGAAATTTGGAATTATTTCATATAATTCCAAGTTAGCACTTTCAATTGTTAATTTGTTCATAATATAACATAAAAATTTAGATATTTTCCTCAAAATTTCACATTTAACGTGATATATTTCAAGTTTCTCCTGATTGTTGACTTTAAACTCCACATTTTAAAACTGTTTCGCCATCTTGATTTTTCAAAATTTTAATTTTAATTTCGAAATATTGCTTCTTTTTTAATTTCGAGTAGTTTTTTTCACAAATTTTAAACTTCTTTTGTAAAATTCCCAACTACTACCGTAGTTCCATCCTTCATTAAAAAATTAATTTAGGGCGACCGAATTCTAAAAGATACGCAGGCGGTTAAAGATTTAGGAACGACCCTAAAAAGAGTTAGAAACTTATTTTGAAAAATTCTGTGGTAGGTAATTTAAAGTAACCGCCTTAAGTTGGTTGCGGCGCTGTCGTCGTTTCCTCCAACCGTTTATATCCATTCGCGCATGTCTTTTCCTCTTTAGACTCAGTTTCCATCTTGTGCACATGTGAGTACTGTATTTTTCTTATATCTTAATTAAATAAGTTTGATTGAAACAAAATTTCTTACTACTGAACTAATTAGTTGAGAAAATACTGGTGCCAGATATTTAAGAAAACAAAGGAAATGTGGGTGGTGTTTTTGACTTTTCTAGGTTGTTTGACAGCATGATTTAGCTTATCTTCGCGCCATGTTGCATTTGATTTTGGCCAAATCAGGCTGAATCTCGAATAATACATCTCTCGTGACACCCGTACGAGTAAAATAATTTACTAAAATATTCAACTGTCCCCTTGCAGCATCCAAATAAAGTCAGTTTATTGTTAATAACAGTAAGCTTGTCTTCGTAGAACCACATGTTCTTCGATGCCGCGTGTACACATTTACCACTCCCGTAATTTGTGTTTTTTCCGCTGTATTTGTACATGTAACATTACTGATGATTATTTGTTTTGTTGCAGCTTGCAAGTCTTGTTTAAATAAATAAAAATGGCTGATATGGAAGATACCCATTTCGAAACTGGAGACTCCGGGGCTTCTGCAACTTACCCCATGCAATGTTCAGCCCTACGCAAAAACGGTTTCGTCATGTTGAAATCAAGACCTTGCAAGATTGTTGAAATGTCGACTTCTAAAACTGGTAAACATGGACATGCTAAAGTTCACTTAGTAGGAATAGATATATTCACAGGTAAGTGACTGATTATTTATTACTTCTTCAATGTGATTTGATGCTATTCTTGTATATTTCCTTCAGAGTTTATTTTTTCACGCTTTAAGTTTTGTGCAGTACAACCTAACCTTGACCTCATCAGATTGATTTTGATGTCCACAGGTTGGACTGATCAAATATCTGTCTCTAATCCAAGATTTGTCCTTGTGTAATTTAAATATTCTACCGTGTTTCATGCTTGCAGCAGTTCTTAGTTCTAGAATTTATTATTTAAAATATGGATTGCATATATAACCCTGTAGAAGTCTTTTTAACCAAGTAAAGTAGATGTGGTTTTAATTTAGCATATTTTGAAATATACATAACTGAGAAGCTTTTAAAGAATTCTGTTTCTCACTATTAAATTAAAAGGCTTTGTTTAAATATACTGCATTGTAATTGAGTTGGTATTGGTTAATGTGACGGTGATTTATAAAAATATTGCTTTTAATTTGCAAGTGACGTACTTTTAAAAAAAACATTGATATAAATGCTAAATAATGAAAGACTTTAGGAAAAACAAATTAAGGAGTTGTCGATTTCATTCTTAATCTTCTTTTATTTTATTTTTTATAAGTAAAACTTTTTGAAAATTCTAGTTACAATAGTTTATTTATAAAAAAAATCAATAGTTTATCTATACTTACTGCCTTACAGACATTGACTTTATGATCTGTGTTTTTAAAAGTCGAATGATTCCTTCTGATCGTTGCGGTGGTTTGCCTACTTGAAGAATTTGGAATCAAAAACTAAATGATCAGACATGAATTTTTGTCCATTGACCAAATCCTTTTTTTGTATTTTCTCCTCTTTGTTTTGCTTTAACATGCTTGCTCATGTTCTATTAAAGCAGTGGTTCTTAAGTGGTTGTCCCAAAATGTATAAAAATGTACAGTTCAAAGATTGTACCAAAAAACGTATTTAAGTCTAATACTTAATATGCATACCTAATAACTCATCAGTAATTGAGAATTTCAAGTGAATCTTGAAATAGAGTTGAAATGTGTAGAAAAATTTTGAATATTGTTGGAATTTTGAGTCAAAATGCTTTTCTCTATAACACATTTTCAACTCTATTGCTGCAATCTAGATTTTTTTTTCTTAACAATTGGACTTAAAACTCAGAGTTTAAACGGTAATTTTTACATTTTTATAAAAGATTGGCTAACCTTGATATATAGATTACTTCTTAATTAATGTTGGGTTCAACAATCAATTTTTCGAGAAACATATCAATATTTGGGTTTTAACATCAATCATTTGCTAGTGAAACTTAAAATTTTGAAAGAAAACTTGAAATTTTAGGGATGTTTTTGATATTTTGATGATTTTTTTTTCAAAATGTTTGATTTTTCTTCCAAAGTTTAAAGCCAAAATAATTTTTTTTTTCCTAAAATTTAAAATTAATTATTTTTTTTCCAGAAGTTTCGAAATTTTTCTTTCAGTTCTGAGTTTAAACATATCACAATTTTATTTTTCTCTTCACATTCCTATTTTTTCCTATGTTTAATTTTTGACTGAAATTTCTTGCTCGTCTTTTTTTTAATTTTGAAAATTAAAAAAGTTTTATTTTTTAGTAATTCAGAGTTTTCTTCTTAAAATGTTGACTTTACTTTAAGCTTATTTTAAAGAACAAAAAAGACTTTTTTAGACTTATATGATTTTCCATTTTTTTATTTTTTGAAATCTTGAAACTTAAGTATTCCAGACTTAATTTCATTGTTTTATTTATTTATTTTTTGTTTAAAATTTCGAGTTTGATGAGAACTTTTTAATAATTTGAAATTTTCTTGTGAAATGGCTAAAGTTTTGAGAATAAATCTGAAATTTTTTGATTCTTTTTGTTACCTAAAACTTCGAGATTTTTCCGAAAATATTTGGAAATTAAATTCGAGTTTTTTCAAAATTGCCTTTTTTTAGAGCAAATTACGAAAATCCGGATTTTTCCCAGCTTTGTTTAAATGTTTCCAAAAATTCAACTGTATCTTAAAATTTAAGTGTAATTTCATTAAATTCGAATTTGAAATGTAAAATTCTGCTTAATTTTTATTATTAGTATTTAGTTATGATTTAGTTCTGGAAAAGACTAAATTTTAATATTTGGCTTCCTTAAAATTTTGACTTATTTTGATTAGGAGTATGTCTAAATAAAAAGGGGAAATCTGAAGAATAAAAATCGAAATTTGGAGTTTTAGCAGAATAAAAATTTCGTGGTTAAGGCAGACGTTTAAAAAAACGGGTAATTTAAAAATGCGAATTTTGAAAATAACGTTAAAATGTTATTATTATTGAAATTTTTTAGCTTTTTCATTTTGAAAATTTTTAAGTTTTGTTTATTTCTCTTAGAACTTCAATACTTAATCATGTAATGTAAGAAATTTGAGCAAACATCTTTCAAGTCGGAATAAACAGAAACCGTCGATGTTAAACTCCGAAATTCGACAAATGTTTTTTAAGTTCCTTCTATTTTCTTTAAAATGTCCATTTTTTTCTCGCAATTTTCAGGTTTAATGGAAAAGTTTTAGTTTTTTTCCCCTAAAATTTTAAATATAAAATCGAACTTTTAGTTTTTTCTCGTAATTTTAACTTTTTATCGATATTAAACCGGAATATTCGAATTTTTCCACTGTTTCAATCACAATTTTCACTTGAAGCCTACAGTTGCAAGAAAAACTTTGCATGTAGTTTTAAATTTGAGGAAAAAAGCAAACATTTTGAAATTAAATTCCAAATTTTGGGAAGTATTTTTTTTTAACTTTTTGAAAATTTTGACTTTCCTGATATTAAAAGTCTAAATTTTTAATGTATCTAAAGATATTAAGCTTTATAGTTTGAGATAAAAGTTCACATTAAAGTTTATAAAAGTGAAATCCAAGCTTTAAAAAAGAAAATATCGAAATTAAAAAAGTTTAACAAATTTAAAAGTGAAACGTACAAATTTGATACAATATATACTTTTTGCTCTGCAACTTTCAGAAAAAGAAAAATTTGATATTTTGTTTTTATAAATTTAATTTTTCTCTCGAATGTAGTAGGGGTTAAAAATATCAATTATTTAAAAACAACAAATTTTCCAAAGTAACCAATTGTATTGATTAATATTTGTTTTTGACCAAAAACATTTCTAGACGGATTTTTATATATCATAAATTTTATATTTAAGGTAAAAAATATGAAGATATATGTCCTTCTACACACAACATGGATGTGCCACACGTTAAACGAGAAGACTACCAATTAACTGATATTTCCGATGATGGATACTTGTCTCTTATGTCCGACAATGGCGATTTACGTGAGGATCTTAAAGTGCCAGAAGGCGAAGTGGGAGGTCAATTGCGCGCTGAATACGATGCCGGAAAAGATATACTTTGCACAGTTTTGAAATCTTGTGGAGAAGAGGTAGGTTTTTGATATATTTTTATAGATTTTATAGATTAAATAAAAATGGAATGAATTCTTTCAGGTTGTTATTGCAGTAAAGACAAATACTGCCCTTGACAAATAATGGCTGGTGAAAATTAGGGGGGCCACGCCCTTACCTACAACCAGTCCAAGGGTCCCCACTATTATGTTATTGGACCAGTTAAAAAATATACAGCTTGGCAACACCCAATCGACTACTGCAGCTGGGTGTTAGCATTTCATCTTGTAATTTTTGTTGACAAAATTCTCATGCAACCTGTTCAAAATAAATTTAATTTAATTTTAATCTTATGTAAAGTTTTTTTTTTACAATTACCATACAACTTAGGACCACATATTTCTACATATTGTTTAAGTTCCACTTTTTTTTGCTTATGTATTTGTACTTTTTTTGTTGCTAGATTAGAAATAGGTGGTTCTAATATAATTTTTTTTGAAACATTGTTGACTTATCATTTTTACTACCAGTAATATACTATATAGCATTTTTTAATATTTGTTTAATATTGTTTAGCCTTATTTTTTATTCAGAGTGACCAATTATTTCCATTGCAATAATTTGATTACACAGTACTGAAATATAAATTAAAATATTTCTAAGACTTTCATTTAAGTTGTGAGTACTTTGGTAAATTATACTTCATAAGGCCTTAAAGAAATGAAAGGCTAAACAAATTTTCATACAAATAATTGACATTTTTAACCTTGCTGTGTGGAATTCTTCAATATTCATAACTAGTAAACTATTTATTATTATTTATCGCAAAATGAGTTTATTAGTTATGAAAATTTTCATACTTTGAAAATAAAATTACTTCATTTTATATATTTTTAAGTATAATAGTGCTCAAATAGTAATAACCACAATCACAAAATTTAAAAGGACTTTGATTCGATGAAATTGATATTGGGCACAATTAATCTATGATTGGGTAAGTACAAAATTTAGCATTTTTTTTTTATTTCTAGAACCAAATATTGTACAGGAGAATTTGCAAAAGATTCAAAATCTAAATGAAATATTAGGTAAACATGATATTTTCCATGCTTTATGAATTGCCCTGTGTATGAGGAAGTTTATAACAAACACATCAATTTACTGACATTCTTTTATTTGACTACTTTAGGACTATTTTAAACTTTAAGGCAGGACTTCCCAACTGGGGGGGGGCACGCCCCCCTTGGGGGACGTAGAGAAATATCAGGGGAGGCGAAATCGGTATGTCTACATTTCCGAAAAAAAATCTATTTAACGTGTAGGTAAATTAATTGTTCCGGAGTTGTTAAGCATTATCTAATTATAAAAATATAATTGAAATAAGTAAAAGATAATTATAGAAAAAAATCTATTCAAGCAAGTAATGATCAGTGCATGGTATGGTTTTTTATAATTAAAAGAAAACTAAGAAATGTAAATGTGAAAGTAAAAGTGTACTCTTCTGTTAAAGATCCTTAATAAATAAATACATTGTATCCGTGTTGTACCTATTTGAAATTCAAATAACTAATTTAGGAAATTTAGTTGATAAAAAATGTGGTTTTTATTTTTGTTGAAACTTAAGGGGGGCATGAACATATTTTTGGTTTGGGGAGGCACGGTGAAATAAATGTTGGGACACCCTGCTTTAAGGGATTAGAGCTTCTTATTTTTTGCTGAAGATAACAGGAAAAGAAGAAGGTGTGTTTCTGATTTCCCTTGTGCAACGAATAGTTCAAGAAATGCTTTTTCAAAATGTAATTCAGTAATACCTCGAAGTTTCGTGATAAGTGAGACCGACGAAAATTGCGTAAGCCGGAGTGTATCTGCATATAAATTTTGCTTAACTCACAATCAGACCAGGAGCTAAGCTAAACAAGAGTGTATACGTTATACAGTGTGTCAATTTCAAAACGTAACACCTTTAATATTTCAGTTGTTTTACAAAATATAGAATTAGGCAAAACACGTCAATTTTATTTTCAAGGGAGGCATCTTTTCAGCTGACTCAATTAAATTATATCAACCCTTGAGCTGCGGCGCAGACAACCCCTAAAATTTTAAATGGGAAGGGGGATTGGGCGATACATCATTTGAAAGGTCGTCCAATTGCCTTTTTAAGTATACCACCAACTTGACCTTTCTATTCAGTACGAAAAACCTGGGAAATCCCCTAAACAAGCCATAGGTACGAAAATTGGTTAAAAAGGATGGAATTGAAGTCAAATAGCCGTTTGAAGTTTCCTTTGCCTTTTGCTACGAAAGAATATTTAAATGCTTGGTAGAAAAATGTGCACAAATAAAAATAACGTAAATCATTCTTCAGATTTTTGTTAAATTTTTTATTATTTACCTTTACTGTAAATTCCGTTGTTGTTGTGCGTTTTTTAAATTGTTTGCAAAAATGGTGTACACACTTCAACAAAGAACAGATTATTTTCATTTACGGAGAATCTGGAAGATGTTGCTACAAGAACGCCAGCAATTTTCAGTGACAGAAATCCCCATAGTAATTTAAATCACAAGTATGTCTTGGAATTAGTTGCAAAATTTACTGGAACCGGTTTCGTTTCCGACAAAAAAAGAAGAAGAAATATACGTGTTTTAAATGAAGCAGCTCAAATAGAAGTTTTAAGCACCTTCACTGCGGACCCGACCACCTCACTTCTGTACTGTACACTCGAAGTAAGAATGTCTCGCGAAATAGTAAGAAGAGCTCTAAAGTTAAATAAATTCCATTCATATAAAATGCAAATTCTTCAGCAACTTTTTGATGACGATTTTGACAGAAGGATTCAATTTTGCGAAACAACAACCAAAATATTTTGAACAACATTTGCTTCAGTGATGAGTGTACGTTTTTCCTTAATAGGCATGTTAACAAACAGAATTGCTGATACTGAAGCGATGAAAATTCGCCACTTTTTAGTGAAGATAATTCATAGTATCCAGAAAAAATTAACGTATGGACGGGTATACTTCTAAATGCAGTTGTTGGACTTATATTCATGGAGGGAAACCGAACTGGTAAGCGCTACTTAAATCTTGTTGATAATAATATAATAGACCCCTTAATAACAATTTAGAAAATCAAGTTGATGAGGCTGGTAATGTTTTGCAAGAAGATTTTCGCTTCCACCACATTACTTTCTCTCGGTTAGGCAATGGTTAGATAACAGATTTCCTGGCAGTAGAAAAGAGCACCACGATCACCTGATTTAACGCCTCTAGATTTTTTTCTGTGGGAATATCTTAAATCGATTATTTATAAAAGACACCCTTGAGATTGGGAAGAATTACAGCTGCGAGTAGAGAAACTCAAGTACAAGTTTTTCAGAACATTCGAGAGCAGACTATATCACTGTTTGGAAAATAATGGACAACATTTTGAGCATTTAAATAAGTAAACTAAATTTTACCAAATTGATTATGTTTCATTACAATTACATTTATTACTTCTTAATTTTTCGAAAACTATTGAACAGCAAAGTCAAGTATGTAGTATACTTAAAAAGGCAATTGAACGACTTTTCAGATGTGTTGCCCAACCCCTCTTCCCTTTTAAGAGTTTAGGGGTTGATCCCGCCCCAGCCCAAGGGTTGATGTAATTTAATTAAAAAATCAGCTGAAAAGCTGTCCCTCTTGAAAATAAAATTGATGTGTTTTCGCCTAATTCCATATTTTATAAAACAATTGAAATATTAAAGGTGGTACGTTTTCAAATTGACACAGTAAAAAAAGAAAAATACTTTATGAACATTTTTATGTTTCTACGCATAAGTGAATTCCATGACCATTTGAAATTATAAATGCTCATTGATGATATGAGTTAACATTTACAATTGCCCCAGGAAATTCACTGAAACAAACTAATGGGGTAATTGTAAACATCAATTAATGCACAGGTAATGAGACTTTTATCAAAAGTCAAAGTTGTTCGTATTATTAAACGACGTTTGGAGAGGTTCAGTCAGTGTTTTATCATCATTTAGATTAATTACATTTGGAAAGAATTAGTCGTATTTTGGAGTTAAGTTCCAGATTTTGAGCAGTACTCCTGCGTTGGGTATAAATTGGGCTTTATATAGAGCCCAATGAACCTGCTGAGATGTGAATTATTTTTTAGATTGACAAAGAGAAGCAGGTTCATTACAAGAAAAGTTGGTTCCTGCATTTATTGCAGAATTTGGTGGGGGGAGGCACAAATGGGGAACGAATGCCCTCATAATTTCTGTAGGATCCTTGTTTTTTGTATGGTTAATGTAGGTCGTCTGGAGGGAAGGGAATTACTCCAGCAAATGTCATCTGAGGTTTTGTATCTACTGGAACTTGTCCTCTAGATGCAACAAATTTTCTATATCGTTAATTAGACCCTATTTTTCTACCAAAATGTAGAAAACAAAAAAATGATATCTGACTCCCCTACCCAAACAGAAGATAATAAGAATACATTACATGAATAAAGTTCATCTGAAACAGTAAAGGCGATTGCCCCATTGAAAACTATTACAAATTATAGCATCTCCAAATTGGCTGTTCTTAATTATTCCAATATTTTCGACTGTCATTAAAAGTGAGGGGGTAATTGTAAACTGAATTTTTTGCAAAAAAATCTCGCAAAATTTACATATTTAACAATATAAATTGTCATACAACTTAATAACTTCCACAATAATTTATAATTACTCCATTTGACCTTAGCTTTTTTTCTATGATTATTTCTGGAGAACTTTGCTTTAATTGGGAAACCAACTTCACTTTTGATTGATTTCAGTCAGACTTCATACCATGTCTTTAAGTTACTTCTAAGAAAAATCGACTAGCCAAGGGGAGGGGCAACTTCTGACTGACTGATTTTGTGTATAAATATCGATCTTTTTGCAAAATTTTAGTTCGTTTTTAGAGATTTTGGTGTTTTAACTTTGATTGTGATTACATTTATTTTTTTTAAACTTCGATCTTCCAGAAATATATTCCACAAATGTTTTACTTAAAACTTAAATTATTTTCTAAAATTTGCAATTATTAATATTATTATTTTCGCGATTTAATCTGCAGGTTTGGGAAAAAAGTGTATTCTCAAACTAAATATTGGCTGCAAATTTAACTGAAATTATACTATTTTTTAAGTGTAGATTCATAAATTTTCTATACATTCCAACGTTTTTCGAAATTCCGATTATTTTTAGAAATTTTCGAAATATCAACTTCTTTTGTAAAATTCTTTCCACTTTTAAATTTTGATTTAAATTAAACGTTTCGATTTTTCCAGAGATTTAACTTTTTTGATAAACATATTTATACGTATTTTGACCTTATTTTCAAAATACTCATTTTAGTTTAACATTTTTTTTAGTTCAGGTTTGGACTTTTAATTTTCCTTTTATTTAAACAAAATGTTCAGTTAATATTCGAACTTTTGAGACTTGAGATCGAAATTATTATTATTTTATAAATTTCGATTTTCTTAAAATTTTCGGTTTAACTCGAAATATTTTTATGTGCGCATTTTTTTTTTTAAATTTTAATTTTTTCTAAAGATCTTTATTTTACAATTTCACCTTTTTATCGCTTTGCACTAAAAATTGCGTTTTTTTCAAATTTTAATCCTAGTCACGAAATTTCTACTTTTTAAAAAAAAAATTGAGTGTAAACCCAAAATTTTTGCTTCATCAGAAAACTTTCGGTTGTTTTCTAAATATTTAAATTTTTTTTAAATATTTCGGTAAATTCAACATTTTTAGTTTTCATCCATTTAATTTTTCGTCCAATTTTCCGCTTTTCCTGAAAATGTTTAAATTCACCTTTTTCCTTTCTAAAATAAATTCAAAGTTTCGATATATTTTGAAATAATTACTGAGTAATTCTAAACAAATTTTAAAAATATCGAGATAGACTTTTGCAAGATTTAAATATCGAGACAAGTCGAACTTTCGAGTTTTGAATTATAGTCCAAATTTCAAAGTTAAGATTGAAAATTTTATGGAAAAGTAAAAAATCAGCACCAAGACGTTTATTGATTTACCTTTTTCTTCAAATGTTGCAATATTGCTCATTTCGAAGAAGTTTATGTGGCTCTAACATAAAAAAAGAGGGCGAGTTGGACCCCCCAAACGAAAATCCTGGTTACGTGCCTGCTGTGGAGCAAAAATTATTGATTAAAAAATGTGTCTTCTCCACCTGTTAATCAAAATAATAGCACAACAAACCATTGGTTGAACTAAAAAACAACTTAGGAAATTTCATAGAGAAACTATAGTCTCTGGAAGGTACACTGTATAAGCTTCCCAATGTAAGATAAAATGTTTGCATTTTATATGATTTCAAATGTGCAAAAACTAAGCGTTTTTAATTACAGAATCCAGAAGTTTTTTTAGCCCATCTTTATTTTTGTACCTTGACGACCCAATAAAGTAGGGAGCATCTGGAAACTCCGATTTCAGTGTACCTCAGATCAATGTTACAATGAGTTGCCCTTCTCCAATACATTCTTGGGATCTCAGGTTCTGTAATTTAATATAAAATCTTGGCTAATAGATACTTTATTTTGAGAATTAATACTACATAAGATATTAAATATAAAAATCCTATATATAAATTAAATTGATGTGAATTCCTTATGTACTTTATTTTCATGTCTAATAAGATAAGTTTCTTTGGAAAACGGTTTATGACAAAACCCACATATATATTTTTTTAAGCTATGTGTTTCCATGTGAAGTATAAAGTCCTTTTTATTGGAAAAACTCATTTGGCAATCTTGACAAACAGCTTCCTTAGCAAGATGAGTCCATTCATGTGAAACCAAATAATTACGCACTGCGAAACCCTTTCCACAGGAACTACAGATATATGGCTTCAGACCACTGTGGGACTTTAAATGGGTGTTTAAACTAGATTTTTGCGTAAACGTTTTGTCACATATTTTGCACTTGAATGGTCGTTCTCCTGTGTGAGTGCGTAGGTGAACCTAAAGATTATAAGAAATACAAATGGGTTAAAATCTGTTCCTTTTAAACAATAATAAAATATAAACAGTAAAGAGTAAAAGGTAAAAATGTTATGAGTAATTAAAAATAGGGTAATTGTGCCAGTAACCGGCCACCAGCCACTTTAAAAAGTGTTCCAGTAGTCGGACACATAATTTAATCTTCCATAATTTTTTTATCATTGACTGTAAATGGAGCAGACTACTCACATAGAGAAACATCCATGTTTTTGCTATATAACGCTGATCAAACAAAAGATATATTTCAATAAATAAGTTTGTTAAGACACAAATAAAATTGTGGTGGCTGATTGGTGGGTAGCCGTTTAGTGGCACATCTACCCTAATATGATCCAAAATAGTATGTGATAATAGGCTTTCTTCAATTTAAGTCAATATACCCATTGTTCTGACATAATTACTTTTCCTAAAGAAATAATTTCCTTATACTAACAAAGCAACTGACAAAAATTATAACAGAAATACTGTATATGTGCTACAAACGTTGAATACATAAATTTCTGAAACTATTTTAAAAATTATTCACCACATTCAAATACAGTCAAAACCGGATATAACGACATTGTTTACAACGACGCATCGGTTATTATGACTAAATGGCAAGGGTCCCGCCGATTATTTTAAAAGCTAACTGTATTGCCAGTTATATTGCTTATAACAACTACCAGTTACAGCGTCCGTAGTTTATGGTCCCTTCAATGTCATTGTATCCGGTTTCAACTGTATATCACTATTATTCCTCATTTGTAAATCATGTTAGCTTCATGTTATAATTTCTCAATCTAATTAGTATTCTCAAGTTACATAAAGGTGCATCAAAAATTAAACAAACCTGACCATTTTGCGATTAAAAAAAAAACAAAAATGATGTTCGGACTTACTTCTAAATAAGGTTTTCTTGAAAATGCTGCATTACAATA
The DNA here is from genome assembly GCA_028583605.1 of Dastarcus helophoroides. Classification (NCBI taxonomy): domain Eukaryota; kingdom Metazoa; phylum Arthropoda; class Insecta; order Coleoptera; family Bothrideridae; genus Dastarcus; species Dastarcus helophoroides. Next base: position 22,681,067 of record CM053328.1, on the reverse strand, counting down.
ACAACATTTATAAGGTTTTTCATCAGAGTGCGATTTTTTATGAACATAATAACTTGTGGCTGAGGCTAATACTTTGTTGCAAATATCACACCAGTAAGAGCTTTTCTTTCTTCCATCCTCCTAAAAATTTAACGTAAAAAAAAATTCGTCATATGTGATCCTGCAGTACTAATGGTGCATTTTCGTTAATTTCCTCTTTTATTATTTGTGCACAATTAAAATAACTAATCGATGGTTCGATCGTTATATTAGATTCATTAAAGAAATTTGAAAGCATTTTTTGTGTTCTTTTTTAATTATTGTCTTCTTACTTCGCTCATTCCTTTTTTCGTGCTTCTAAAATCTATTCTTAGCAGAATTTATTTATATATTTCAAATTTATTCCCAACAAAAATACACACCTAACCTAATAAGTCACTTGTCAAATTAAGTGCATAGAAGTGCCGTGCAGTACATTGTTGCCAGATGCCCCAAGAGCTTTTACTATATAACGCTCAAAGTTCTACCAACATGACATACATTTTAATAAAACCCACCAAATTTATACATCTGTAAAAGAAGTAAAAAAAAGGTCAGTTCTATATTTCGATTAATCTTGTCTCTTTGAGATTATTTTCAAAATAACATAAACTCTTGGCGCCGTAATAATTTTTTAACGACATACACATACATTCGTGACAGGATAACAAAAATTTTATTGAACGAAATAAAAATTTTACTAATCTTTTTTACCAAACAAATTATTCTACTAAATGTGCTGCCAGTTATAGTCAATCTGGTTCGTACAGCCCATTAGTGGGCGTTTTGAGCTTTTTGGCGAGGGGTAGAAGTTTTGTTCATAATTAAACTCATGAAAACCTTTTTTTGGTCATTCACTCCCGAGATGTATATTATTTTTATGATAATATGGCAAGTTAAGGCGCACAAAGTCGTCACTAACAATTTTTACTTGAGATATATTTTTGGATTTAATTGTTAACTAATATCGCCTCATTTTTTATTTTAGGTGGGTGGCAGAACCGATTTATTTCTAAAATTGAAACAAAAATATACAACAGTTGACGGCAGATATAAAAAAGTTGACTACCCTTGTGCTAGAGGGCAAAACTTCTAATAAATCTAGTAGAAATTCTACTAATTTGGCAACAATACTGAAGTATTCAATTCTATGTTTTCACAATACACCCGCCTTCATATAAAATGCAACAATGAATCGAGTCATAGACGACCGTTGTTGATTAAATCAACGCCACCGGTGACCGTTGATTAATACTATGGAGGAGGTGAGGAGGACAGTCTCTGTGCATTCAAATGTGTCTGTAAAACAGCAGTGATTGAAGAGGGTGCTAGTGTAGCAGAAGGTATAAATTTTAAATAAATAACTATCAACATATGAGTATGATAGAATTAAACCTGGAAGAGTAAATGTTAGCAACACAAATAAGTGCTGCGGTACAAATGCTACGCTACAAACGCCAAGCAAAGTTTACTTCACGTCGCACCCTGATGCTACACTAGCGCCATTTCAGTCATTTATTTAACCCTTATTTAATGCTTTGCGGTCGCTACTTTTTCAGTTCAACGTCCGTAAGAGATTGTCCTCGTTACCCCTGCCTTTCATAATTAATACAATCAACGGTGTCACCAAGCTTACTGCACACTCAGGAATCAGTGGTGTACGTAGCTTTTTGGGGTAGGGGGAGGATATGATTTTTCCCAATAAAAATCATCTTTAATGGGCGCAAAAACAAGTGTACATTAATTAATAACATTTATCACTTATTAATAATATGTTTGTAACCAGGGCTTCGAATCAGAACTAAAGCTAAACCGAAAATTCAGATTTTCAGGTATTTTGCAGGTTTCACATTTGAAATGATGCTTTTTTTTTAAATTTCTACTATTCGAAATTTTGCTTTTAAAGCTGCAGTTCTATTTTTTTTTATCTTTGATTTTTTGTCAGTTTCACCCTTAAGCTAGATTTTTTATTTATCTCCCAAAATTTCACAATTCATCATGTAAAAGAAACAATTTTTATTTTTCCAAATCTTTACTTTAACTTACCGGTATAAAAATGTCGAAAATATTGAGAAACTTTCTCTTTTTACATTTTTCTTAAAAAGGTGATTTTAAACTAGTAATTTCACTTTTCCTAGAAATGTTGACTTTCGTTTCAAAAAGACTAATCTCGAATTTATTTTTTTTTATATAGAAAATTTAAAAAGTGTTTTCAGAAATTTCGATTTTAAATTCGACATTTAGACTTTTTAAGAAAATATAGTAAAGAGTAATTAACAGGCTGCAAGCCTAAACTTGAAATTTTGAGAAAAATCCAAATTTCGAGCTTTATAAAAATATTTTTCTATTTACATATTTCTCTTTGTAGTTTTCAATTTTTTATCCAAATGTAAGCTAAATTTAATTCTCCTACTAATTTTCTTCTTAAAATTTCGACTTTTAAGTTGCATTTTAAAACTTAACTTAAACTTTTATTTCTTCCTGTGCGATGGAAAATGGTTACTTCCCGAAAAAAGTAGAAATTTCGAGAGAAGGCGTCAAAAATATTTTGAGGTTATTCCAAATTTATCAAAAGAACTCGGAAGTTTGAGAAAATTGCAAAACTAAAAAAAAATTGTTGCGACTACTAATTTCAAATTTTGAATTTTCCCCTTAAAATTTCGACCTTTGAATCAAATCTTCGACAACTGAAACTTACAACTTTATTCCTAAAAATTTTTTTCACATTTTTATGGTTAAAGTCGAAATTTTGAGATAAAAATTGAAAATAGGCGACAAAAGAAAGTCCAAATTTTGAAAAACAGTTAAAATTTCGATTTTTAATGAAACGGACTGGTCCTTGGTTATTTTCAAAATTGAAATACAAATCTTGTCCCCTGAAACCAAGAAAGATTAAAAAGCAAAACAAAGGTTGCTCTAACGCGTTTTGATAGCCAAGCTATCATCTTCAGAGAGGTACAACTGTAAACTGTTAGTATCTCTCTGAAGATGATAGCTTGGCTATCGAAACGCGTTAGAGCAACGTTTATTGTGTTTTTTAATTTTTCTTGGTTCCAGGCGACAAGATTTGTATTTCAATTCGCTTTTTAAGTCAAATTTTCGACTTTACACTCAAACTTTTGATTTTAATCCCAGAATTTTCATTCAAATTTTCACAGTTAAAGTCAAGATTTTGAGATAAAAATTGAAATTAAGCCACAAAAGTCCTTAGGAGCGAGTTAACATTTAAAGAAAAATAATATATTTAGAAATTACAATCGAATTTTGAGATTAAAATCATTTGAAGCAGTAGGAAAAACCATAAAATTTTGCGAAAAATCCAAAATTAAAATTATTTTTTAAATTTAATTTCAACTTTAAAGTAATTTTTTTTATGTTAATTCAAATATTCAACTTTGTTGCCGAAATATTAAGTACAAAGTCAAAATTTTGCAGATGAAGGTTGAAATTTTAAAATTAAATTCGAAATTTTGGGAGAAGTTGAACTTTTAAAACCACATTAAAAGTGAAATTTCGAGAAAATACTTTCTTCGAAAAAAAGAAAGATAATTTTTGAGAGAGAGATAATCCTAAAAAGAATTAATTTTTATAAATTTGAATTTTTTTAGAAATATTTAATTTTTTCTTTAAATTTGAAGTATCAGCTTCAAATTCTTAATGTTCGTAAAATTTCCACTTTAAAAGTTAGCCTGCTCCTTTAGCAATAGCTTTGTACTCATTAGATGAGTCCGCGGTGGCTCTATTCCTCACCCCCATAGCAAAAAACTATTCGTCACCGAACAACTGTTTAAGCTCACTATTTTAAAGAAGGTTCATATTGTTAACTTACCTCATGTGCATTATTTTCATGCCTAATAAGATAAGTTTCTTTGGAAAATGCCTTATGACAAAACCTGCATATAAATTTTTTGAAACTGTGTGTTTTCAAATGAAGCATATAATCCCTTTTGCTGGAAAAACTCCTTTTGCAATCTTGACAGACAGCGTTTTTATTATCAAAATGAGTCCATTCATGTGAAATTAAGTAACTACGCACTGGAAAACATTTTCCACAGGAATGACAAACATATGGCTTATGATCGCCGTGGCACTTTAAATGGGTATTTAAACTAGACTTCTGAGAAAAAAACTTGTTACATATGTTGCACTCAAATGGTCGTTCTCCTGTGTGACTTCGTAGGTGAGCCTGAAGATTATAAAAAATAATAATACGCTAAAATCTGCACTCTGTATATAAAACATGAACAATAAAGAAAAAAAGAGAAATGTTATCAGATGTTAAAAAAAATATGATCCAAAAGGACAGGAGGACAAAACTCTTTATTGCCCAGAATCTAGTTACTATAAAGGGTATTTGGAAAAGTTGGTACAAAACTTAAGCAGGTGAAAGTAGAACCAAAATTAATTTAAAAACATTATATAAACATAGGTCCTACTGAGCACCGCTACTGAGTCCTCTGAAAAAGGTTATATCATTTGATTACTTATTGAATAATTTTCTTTATAATTAAAATAAAATGAAACTTGCAGAGAATAATTATATGATAAGGTTCTTTAACTACCATGATTTTAAGAAAAATCGGTTTTAAATATGGGTACTTTCTAGCTACCCCTAACATAAATTTTTTGATGAAAAGGAAAATATAAGGCAATATGCAAAAATGAAAGAATGAAAAGGCCAATTTCAGTGTTTGTTAATTTTCCTCAAAATTTTCAGTTCTTATCTTACTATTTTAAAAAAACATGCTACTAGATTTCGATTTTGCTAATCAGAAGATACATTTTAATGATAGTACGCGAAAGTTAGAAACACCAACAATAAGATGTAATTGTCATAGTGAAAGCCGCCACTATACGTGACAATGTAGAAAAATGTTACCGTTCTAAACCATACATCGTTTAAAAAAAATTCTTTAAAATGACCCATTTCATCGAATAATATCATTTGCTTGATAATTCAAAGGAGTAGAAAAATATCTACAAATTTATGTTAAGGATACGTAGAAAACTACTCTTATTCATAACCAATTTCGATTAAATTCATGAAAATTAAAGACCCTTAGCACATAATTATTATCTGCAAATTCCATTTTATTATCTTAATTATAAAGAAAATTATTCATAAAATAGTCAAATGATGTAACTCCTTTTAAAGTGCTATATCTCAGTAATGGTGGTCAGTAGCACCTATGTTTGTAAAAACTTTAATTTTGCCTTTACGTTTACCGCCTTAAGTTTTGTACCAACTTTTCCAAACATCCTGTATATTCTGAATTCTATCTACTTTTTTTTTTAAATAATTTTTTTGTACAAAATTGGTTGAGAAAAATTATAATAGAAATGCAATAACTTTGTTACACACATTTTAAACATAAAATACTGTGTCTAGGGCAAAAAGTCAAGTATTTCATTAGCATTCCTCCATTGTAAATACACTATGTCGACAAGAAACGTTCCTTGATTTTAGGAAAACTATTGACAATTTTTAGATTTTTATATGAAAGTACATTAAAAAGCTTACGCTACTATCTAATATATCGTCCAATTCCCATCGCTTTCCAGAATATCCTGGCATCTTTTGGGCATGCTTTCTACTAGTTTTTCAGCATACCTCATGGATAATGAGCACTATATCTCTCTAATTTTTCATGAAAACTGCTTGAGGGTGAACACACGTGTTCTTGCAAGCTTCCTCTTTACAACGCTCCGATGGATTTGCATTGAAGGCCAGTCTAAAGTTGTGGGTAAAGAGCTCTAATATGGAGTTTCATTGGGTGTTTGGCTGTTCGCTAAAGCAATTGCTCAACAGCGGTAGACGAAGCATAGTTTATGGGAGCCCATGCCGGGAACGACGCTTCGCTAGAAAAAATCACATTGAACCAATGGCGGTCTAGATCCAGGCCTTGGGTTTTTTCCTGTGGGTCCCCGAAAGGTTTTTGCCTCGTGCTCCAATATTGTATGCTTTCCTCAGCCAAACGTTTTCTGATGGTATTTATGCTGACGTCAACTCCAGTTAGCTTGGTTTTGGCTTCACGTAACCCCAGAGAAGAAATGTGCTTAACCAGCTCTACGCGGACTTTTTTCTGTTGTTTTGTTGTCACTCGCGATTTGCCGTGTCTTCGACTTTTTTAAATATTTAACATCCGCACTGTAAGCCATGCGTGAAACTTTCGGATGAAGACACAAAAAAACAGCTTCGAAATGCTTTTAACGCATTTTCTGTACTCTGCAGTAAAACAATTTGGCATCCGTGACATAGCAATCAAATGCACTTTCCCGCCAAAAAGTCTATAAAAGTCAAATCGTTAATAGTTTTTGAAAAATCGAAGAACGTTTCTTGTTGAACCGACTGTATCATGTTAGCTTAGTGTTTCAATTGTTTTCAATTTAATTATTATCCTAGCTACATAAAAGCAATATAGAATAAATTTGACAAAGAGTTTAACTAAAAAAAATAGACTTACTTCTAGATAAGGTTTCCTCGTAAATGCTGCATTACAATAACAACACTCATAAGGTTTTTCAGTAGAGTGCGATTTCTGATGAACAGAAAAGCTTGTGGCTGTTGCTAATTCTTTGTCACAAATATCACACCAATAAGAGATCTTGTTTTTTCCATTATCCTAAAAGATCAACATAAAAAAAATCGGTCTTTGCGACAATGCGGCCAAGGTTTATTTATGATTTAAATTCTCATAATTCGCACTAATAGCGGTACGATCATAGATGCAAGTGCGCCAAATAGTAACGTGTTTCTTAACCACTAACAACCCAACAAATTTCTCACTTATAAGAAAGCCAATGAATCAACGCAAACTACAATTATACAGCGTTTCATGAGGATATGTATGAGTTTTTCTTTATTAAAATAAAAAAGGTACTGTCATGTGGAAAATGAACTACTTAACTACTAAAAAATAATGAAATATATTACTATAAAATTTTAATTTTCGTTTTGAAAAATATGACTAACTCGCGAGAAAACATTTTTCAATAAATAAATCAATAATGAGGAGACTTTTGCACGTCTATGACTATTTTTATTTTGAAATTTACGGGAAAAAATGGTTGCTAAAAGTAGTTTATTTGCGGTAATCAATTTTCTTTGAATGCGTTTACTAATTTCTTTTCAAAAAATGTTTTTCAACAATAAATGAAATATTTTGAAAACTGATAAAAAAAAACTTTATTCTCAGGGACACGTCCTTCATGAAAACTGGGGAAGTATCTCTTGGAAAATAAGTTTTTTTTGTAAAATTTGACATTTTTAAAAAATTTCGATTTTTCTTACACTTTCTAATTTCAACTGAACATTTTACTTTTTTTATTCGATTTTCCTCCCAAAAATTGGACTATAATCTGCAGAAATTTTCAGTTTCGAAATGAAATTTCATTTTTTATTCCAGAATTTTTCAAATTTTTTCAAAAAAAAAGGTAACCTTAATCTCAAAATCTCAACTTTCTTCTTGAAATCACGAAGTTATTCAATGTTCAACCTATTTCTCGTTTCATATTAAAATAAGATATTTTTTTGTCGATATCAGGTTTCTCTTGAAATTTCAAGTCTTTTTTGCAAATTATTCACATTTAAAATTATTATATTTTCTAAAATTTCGACGTTGAAATCGTGACCTTTATTTTTATACTTTGAAACCTTATAGGTACACATTTCGAATTTGTTCTAGCAATCTGAAATTCAATTTTCTAGTTTAAAGCTGAGAATTTTTTGAAATGAAATTCGAAATTTCGAAAGTAAACTTAAGATGGTGACTTGACAAATTAAATTTTCAATTTTTAACCGTTTACTTAGCCTGAACTTTTTTCTGAAAATTTTAACTTTTTTTAAAAGATTTCGACTTGATCTGGAAATTGCCAGTTTATTTTAGGTTTTATTGAGTTTAAAGTCTAAATTTCGTTTTTTCTCAGGTAATTATTCCTCCTTATTTCTCACTAAATGTTGACTTTAAAAATTTCAAATGTTTCGAGGAAGCCTTGTCAATTTAAGAAAATATTGTTACTGCTTCTTTGCGAAAATTTATTATTCCACATTTTATATTCTAAGCGAAAAGTGATTAGTAATTGTCATTATTACTAATAGTATTATACCAGTTACTTAGCCCAAATGTCCTGGCTAGTCTAGCTGGAGATACATATTTAAAATTTTAGAAAGTAATTTCATAAATCTGCTACGGGGTGTTCACAGGAAAAGTCATCAAGAACGAAAAATATTTATACATCTTTTCATATATGAGGCCTTTAGCTGTCCAAGACAAAAGGACCTACTTGATCATTTCGTTACATAATTGTTTATATTTCAAATGAAACTAATATGACAATAATTGCATCTACATTTCATTTTTTGTTTTTTTAATCGGTTTAACGAAAAATAAAACAGGAATTCTAAAAAATAAATGACACAAATTCTGTTTATGAAAAATGTGCCAACGTTGAAATTCCTAACATTATCTAAATCTGGGAAACTTTTGTTGTTGACAGCCCAAGTCAAATTTTCGTATTATGACTCGGGCGGGATCTAAAACTGTTGATAAGCAAAAAATGCCTATCTTACGAGTTGCTTTAGAAATTTCGATTTTTGAATCGAAGTTGTTTTTTGAAATTCTTACTTTACTTTCAAATGTCGACTTTTTTCAAAACTTCATTTTCTCTTAAACTTCTTTAAATTACGTCTTTTTCCAAGGTTTTAATTTTTCTAAAATGCTGCAGTTTCTAAAAATCTTTATTAAATCTCAATTCCTGAAAATTTCGTTTTATTTCTTAAATTTGGTCATTCTTCCAAAATTTAGACTTTTTTTTTGGTCAATTTATTTCTAACAAAATTTATATTTCTGTAAACGAAGTAATTCGTTTTTTATTGATAAGTCGACTTTTTCATAATTCTTCCTTTTAAGTATGATTTTATCTCCATTATTATTGAAACTTCTTTTTTAATTTAACCTACTCTGAAAGAAGTAGTTTTTTTCTGGAAATTTAGAGATTTTTTTCTATAATCCACTTTTTCTAAAATCGTCTTTTTTTGGGAATTCGATTTATCATAAAATGCGACCTTTTTTCAAAATTTCTACTTTACTATATTTTACAGTTTGACTTTTTTCTAACAAATTTATCTTCTAATGGAAAATTCGAGTCACGTGTTATTTTTAAAAATATTCTACTAATTATTAGTAATCTTCTTCTTCATTTTTCTGATAGTTAGCCTTTTTCTGGAGATGCTGACTTTCATCTCAAAATTAAAACATTTTCTTTTTTTATCGAAATTAAGATTTTGTCCTCGAAATTTATTTTGTCCCGAAATTTTGACTTGTTTTTTTCTCAAAATTACCTCAACATTTTATTTAAGAAAAGGATCAAAAATTTCGATTTTCTTTCTCTAAATTTAACCTTTTGTGTTTTTACAAATTTAAACTTTTGCCTTTGAATTCGTCTTTTATAAAAATTTTGACTTTTTATTTCAATATTTGTCATTTGTCAATATTTTTTGTTTTAATGTGAACTTAATATTATATATATATTTCAATATTTGTCATTTGTCAATATTTTTTGTTTTAATGTGAACTTTATTGTCCAATTCCGAACTTTTTCTCAAAGTTTGACTTTTTGAGGGGTATAGTATATTTCATAACTATTAAACTTTATTAACGATTAAAACAACAACAGGTATTAAAAATTCCACGATGTTTCGATAAATATACATTTTTTAATGTTCGGTCTTTTTCTAAAAACTTAAGTTTTTCTCCAAATTCGACTTATCAATATTTCAATTAATTCTTAAAATTCAACTCTTTTTTTTTTCAAAGTTTTGACTTAATTCCAAAAATTCAACTTCTGTTATAAAGTTTAACTGAGAAATGTGATTTTTTTCCTTTCCTAAAGCTTTACTCATTTTATTGACTGATGATAAAATTTCTTTTTTTTTTTTCATTATTTTTATAAAAGTTTGGTACTTTTTCGAAAGCGTCGACTTTTATCTCAAAATCATACATTTTCTGTTTCTAGAAATTTCAATTTCAATTCGAAATTCGTATTTTATTGAGAAATACAAGTTAATTACGATGCAATTAGAATTCTAATTGCAAAGGCCACGTAGTAAATGAAGCAAGAGCTTGATCATGGGTTGCATCGCAACATCCATTGATACAAGCGTCCTCGGCGTGACTACTTTCACCTAGTTTCACCTAGCACAACCGAGTTTAGTAGTAGTAGTAGTTTCGGTCTTCTTTGGCCTCGTCAGTACGGTGCGGTCGTTGTAAACACTTCCAATTTCAAGCAGCTAGTCAGTTGTATAAGTATTCAAGAGATTTAATTTCTATTGAGTTACTTGTAACTGACTTTCAACTGTTAATTAGGCAAACTTTTTTGCTACCTGCTAATTGAAGTATTTTCTCTGTCGAGATATACAAGATTAATTACGATGCAATTCGATTCTTATGCAATCAGATTCGAATCACAAAGCCCACGTAAAATTAACCTTTTGGATTTTTGCAAATTCTGACTTTTCCCTGAAATTCGGTTTTTTATCGAAAATTTAATTTTTGTTCTCAAAATTTGTCTTTTGCTGAGAAAATTCGTCCTTTTTTAAAGTTAGGTATTTTTCTGAAAATGTAGAGATTTTTTCTAAATTCCACTATTTTTAAATTGGTTTTTATTCGGTTTCTCAAAATTTCAATTTATTCTCATAATACGTATTTTTTCCATTTTGATTTCTCAAAATTCGACATTTTGACTTAATAGTAGAAAAATTCATATTTCTCAAACAGTTAACCTTTTACTTAAAAAATGAACTTTTTTTAGAATTTTATTACTTTCTTAATATTTCCCAAAGCTTGTTATTTTCTGGGAACTTTCGACTTTTTAAGATAATATTCGGCATTTTATGTTTCCCGAAATTTCGATTTTTTTTTCGAAATTCGTCTTTTTCTCAAAGTTTCACTATTTTTTCTCAAAATTTTATGAAGTGGCTAAAACTTTGTCCATAAATTTCGATTGTTTTTTCAAAATTTAACCTTTGATAATTGTGCAAATTTCGACTTTTTCATTAAATTTAGTTTTTTATTTAAATTTCAATATTTTTATATCAACATTTTATAGTTTGTTTTCTTTAGAAATAGAATTATTTTGTTCTGAATTTTATTATTTTTTTCTCAAAATTTCAATTCATGTCAAAATTCATCCTTTTTTTTTAATTTCAATTTTATTCCAAAAATTTGACTTTTTTCTCAAATACTCACTTGACTTTTTTGGAATATGCGTTGTTTTTCTTTGATTTTTCTTAAAGTTTGACTTTTTCTAAAAATGTTGACATCTCAAAATTCAACATTTTCTCTTTTTTGAAAATTCGATATTTCCCAGGTTTTTTTTCGAAATCAAGTTGAAATTTGATTAAAAAGGATAAAAATTTCGGAGGAAATACTTTTTAAGGATTTTACTTATTATTTTTAACTTTCGTGAGTATGTCAGAATAAATAAACACGTGGAAATTGATGTCTGCTGTTTTCATTATTCTCCAAATTATTTTGTAAAAAATTAAGCCAAAATTTTAATAAAAGCACCATTAACTACAAAAAAATAATTTTTTGCTTTCGAGGGAAGTAATATTTTGTGAAAATTTCAACTTTTCCACAATTTTGATTTTAAACAAAAATATTAGAAAAAAATGGTATTTTTGAGAAACCCTAAAGTTACTTTTAAAAAATAAAATTTTTACTTGCGATAACCTTGAAATTTTTAGAAGAAAAATTTAAATGTTTGGATAATTGTAAACACTGAAATACTGCAATTCTGAGAAAAGTTGAAATTAAAAAAAATATATAATTATGCATTTATGCATCGGACCTAATTCGACATCTTCCAGAGCTGATTATTGCCCACTTCTGGTATAAACCATTTAATTTCAGTGTACTAGCAGGAATACGCAAGCACCTATTTTTCAGAATTACTCCTGACTTGTGGAGTGTATGAAAAAGATTCGTGGTATTACCTGTTTTCCTCGTAGATTTACAAAATTCAAAACGTTTGAAATGGTCGTCACAAAATATTTCTCAAGCATTAACCACTTTATAACACTTGAATCAATTTCTTAAATCTTCCGCATTGTTCGTCTTTTCACGTTAAAATGTTTGCAGTGCATTATCGGTCGATTTTCATACGAAAAAGTAAATCACCCATCGATTTTGTACGAGTTCTTGGAGTCGAAAATATCACTTAATAACTTGCGTTTTAGTCTTTCAGGCATCACCTAAACAATGTTTTGTTTCTCTTGATTCCTGAATTTATTTATCTAGCGATATCAAAGCCGCTTGCGAGTCAGTGACAGCCCGAAAAGGGTTTTACATTATGATTTGCAAATATTTTTTCAGCGCAAATATACATTGAAAAATATTTTAATCGCACATTAGTATTCTACTTATATTTCTATATCTTCTCTCAAAACTAATATAACTGAGGCACCCTGAATACATATATATTTTTTAATTTCAAGCTTAAAAAAAACGTTAAAATTAAGTCAACATTTTTCAATAACAAAAACTCTAACTTTTTAAAAATAAAATTACAGAATTAAAAAAATTATGGACAAGGAAAATGTTTAACTGTCCCTGTAGAACACTAAGGAAAATCCCTTCCTAAATCTCCCGTCTCGTCTGCAGGTCCACTCAACGTACTCCCCTACTTTGCCAAAGCAAACCAGTTTCTTTAATTTGTATACCAATGAATAGGAGTTATTACTTCCAAGAGCAAAAAGTGGTGATTAAATTAGCGGACTAAAAGAACATGTAGATAATGAAAATCGTAATAAAATTGTTATGTGTTAGTCCCAGCAACAACACATCCAATGATGTAGAACTCAAATTTCTACTGGCACTGATTGTCGCCACGAAATATCTTTAATATCGTGTGGGGGAATACAAGGCTCGTCCGCCTATTTCACCATCCATTCTTAATATAAATCTCCCAGTAGACTTTTTCCCGAAGAATAGTTAAAACTTTCCCTCATGTGTATACCATGTTAGCATTTCATGACATACTGAAATCTTAATCGGGTTCTGTATAAAATTCAACATCAAATGTGAAGATAAATAAAAATCTGTATTCATATATTCATTCATATATTAAACTTCACATTTCAAAAAACACAAATAAAAAATGTCAAAAACAAAAAAAAAAGAATAATAATAATTAGAAAAATTTTCAGTACTATAATTTAAAATATCAGTTGTTTCATAGAAACTATTTACATAAATAACACTTTACTCTTAATTACATTATACTTTAGACTTATACGCTAGTTGATGCTGTGCAATCAATTATTTCAGTCATACACCTTCCAAATTCTTCCAAAATTTTCTTATTTGTTTCCTCAGGATCTTCCATTTTCTCTTCTGCAGATTTATACAATGTCAATAAACACTGACAAGTTGCCTCAATTACTTCATCAGTTATAAAACTTATTGCTTGTTTACTAAAAAAAAGAAAGAAATAAGTCACATCAAGTGATTAAAAATTAGAACATACTTTGCAACAGAACATCTTCTGGGTCGAATTGCACTTTCAGGAGTTGCAAGTTTTTCTATTGGTATTATTCTTACGCCATTGTTGAATGGGCTACCTTGCAGTGTTTTCTTTTCCAAGGATTCTTCAATGTTTCTGCATCCTATACATTTGCAATTGCTTGAACAAGCAATTTTTGCCTGGAATAAAAAAATAGACTTGTTAACTGCTTCTAGTTATAATTTTTGTCTTACCTCGTAACATTCACAATAGTTTTTCAGGCAACCAGACCTTTTACAATTGCACCCTTTTGTGTGTTTTCTTATGGACAAATCTCCGGCTAAGTCTTTAGCTTTCCCGATTTTAGGCCTAAAAGCGTGTGGATTGCGATCTAAGCATGTCCTAATAGCTCTTTGTCGGTGTTCTTCATGTTCCAGGTTGTTGTAACAGTTCATGCAGTTGCACAAATAACAAAATTCTCCATTGGCGAAACATTCACAATATAGTTTAAGACATTGTGACTTGGTGCAATTGCAAGGTTTGCGGGGTCTTATTCCGTTTGATTCCAAGCTCGCTGGCTCGCTAGAACTATGACGTGAGCTCTCAGAAGGAGGATGGCGGGAAGAAGGTTGTTTGGGAATTGGAACTTTATGAGTTACGTTTTGGGATTGCGACACTGTGTATGTAGGAACCATAACTACTTGAGTACCTATGGTGACTGCTTTACCACCAGGAATTGCCGGTTTTATAGGTTTCGGAGCTATATTGCTGTTGCTTGTGCCTGATGTCGGCTAAAATAATAGACGAATGAAGAAGAGATAAAATACATTATGTAAGGCTTACTTTAATTTCAGCAAGGACAATATTTGCTGCTGATGGAGCAACACTTCCTTTGATTGCAGCTGTAGCAGATGTTGCAGTTGATACTGAGGTGTCGGCATTTGGAGTTGGCACAAACTTAATATATTGCATCTACAAACGCGAAATAATAATCGCATAGTTAATAAAACGCACAAGTTTGGTTAAAATTAAAATTCTGTTTATATAAATTTTGTCTAATTATGGGCCGATTTTCATTCAACAATTTAAACAATTTTAATAAATATTATCGTAATTTTAATCGTTGACTGAATATAAACTATATGTACAACGTTCTGTTATAAAAGCGTATACAAATTTTGAACGTAGAAATGTGTTATAGGATGCAGCCGCTGGGTCACCTTGAGTTAAGGAGACTTTGGGACTTGTAGTTCCCGGGCCCTGTTATCAGAGTGCCTCTGAGGGTGTTTTTTATTTTTCAAATATTTTATGTGTTTGGTGGATAGTTAATGAACACGTTGACGCCGGCGAGCAATTTTATGCTTTGGTTTAGCGGATAGCATTTGACATTATCCAATTATTCACACTCATTGACAATAATTAGCGCAAACGCTTTTGCCAGAGAAATACGTGTGATTACGTTTATTTTAATTTGCCACTTTTTTCAGAATTTTGATTGTCTTGAAGAACTTAAACTTTTTTTGAAAATCTAAATTTTTTTTAAACCGATATTTTTATTATTAAGAACTTTTTTAGAAAATTTCGATGTTCTCCCATAATTAGCGTTTTTTTCCCGAAGATTTCGTTCTTTTTGAATATTTGATTTTATGATTTTATTTTACATTTTGTTTTTATTTTTTCAAAATCTTTGTTCAACGTTTCGACTTTTTCTTGTATTCCAAAGTTTTTTTATAAAATTTTGATTTTTTTAAAATTTCGATTAAAAAAAATCGAATATTTGAAACCTTCTAGCTTTTTTGGTGGTTATTTCAACTTTTTTGAAAATTTCTACATTTCAAGATTTCTATTATTTAACTTTCTCAGATTTTTCATTTTTTAAAATTTTTTTAATGTTTTTTACTTTATTTTAAAAATGTTTATATACAGTGTGACCCATTAAGTCCATTTGAGTCACCCTGTAGAATATATATTTTTTAGGCAATCTTAACCGAATTTTTTTAATTGTAGAGTTTGTTGAACTATCTAAGACGTCAGTTTTTAGCAGTAAATTTTAAGAATTCATATTACCGTTTCCTTATAAAAAAACATCTGTGTACAGCGCTGGATTCACCGCCCTCTAAAATGGGCCTTATACCGAATTATATTAAAAAACACTTTTAAGCAGCAACTATTTTATGAATAAAGGAAAAATACATATTTAATCCTTATTACTTTCAGAAATTTATTTTAATAATAGATATATCTATAGAAAATCTATTCCTTAGAAGTGACAAATTCAAATATAAGTGATAGTCTGTCTAGAATTGATACTGGTAATGTTAACTTTAAGAGACAGAATGGCAATTGTACGGTTTAAAGAATTTTATTTTGTTTTTTCTAAGTATCTTTCAATTCTTTTTCTGGGGATATTAGGACATACTAGCCGATTTGATACTATCCTGATTTTCCGAGAAAAAAAAAACAGTCGTCACAATTTCTTAGATTTGAATTTCTCAGTTCTGACAAATAGCTGTTTCATAAATGTCTCAATTTTTATAATACATTAAATTTATAAAGATAATAAATATTTAATATGTATTTTTTTCTTCATAAAACACTTGTTCAATAATTTTTTTTATTAAAATTTGGTTTATGCCCATTTTAAGGGGCGATTAATCCAGTGGTCTACACTTACTTAGTAGGCCTTGAATGTTGTAGGAATTCGAAATCATTTATTGCAGAAAGACAGTTCATCAAGCTCTACAATTTAAAAAAAATCCAGGGTAGAATCTTTATTTATTATAATATCCTGTTAAGCGACTCAGAAATAAATGGGTCCCACTGTATGTAGGTACCATTTTCCAAATTTTTACGGATTTTGAAAATTTCCATTCTTTTCAAAACTTCGGCTTTTACATTTCATATTATTTCCATTTTGAAAGTTTCGTCTCTTTTAAAACTCGTATTTTTCATTTCAAAATTAAAATTTTTTTTCAAACTTTTTACTTTTTTATAAATTATTCAAATTTTTTTTACAAAATTTGTTCAAAGGTTTCGACATTTTGTTGAATTTTGCTAAAAACTTATTTCGATTTTTTAAAAGTAGACAGTCCAAAATTTCCACTTTTTCAAATTTTAACTTTTATGTGAAAATTTTAAGTTTTTGAATATTTTAACTTCTTAAAAACTGAGAGTTGTAAAAAGTTTGTTTTTGCTTAATTTCCCTTAATGGAAATTTCAACTTTTCTGAAATTTCATATTGAAAGCTTTTCATTTGCCAAAATATACAGGGTGGAGCAGGTACCTAGAGAGAGTAAATTCTTGATATAAAAATAATGTCATTTATCTGAATTTACCTTATACCAAAAATTTAATTAAGATCCAGGGTTTCAAAGTGGAAAAATTTTTTTTTAGTATAACTATTGAATAAATGGTAATATGGGCACGAAATTTGACACAAGGGGTTTTCTTAAGTCGACAAATCTTAATTTGCTAAAATGTTACCAATAGCTGATAGGGGGTGCCACCCTCTCCTATCCTGTATGACTTTTAAATCATCATAACTTTTTTGTGCATCCACGTATATTTATTTTAAATATGTAGTTTTAATTTCCCATATCTTTTACGTAAAAAAGGCATACTTTCTGAAAGCTGATACGAGCAAAGATTTCTTTTAAGTTTGAAGTGCCTTCGTTTTAAACTAGGTAAATATTAGATTTTTGCAGTAGGTTTGAAAATAATAATAATAATAAAACAGTTTTCAAAGTATGTCAAATATTTCTTTGTTGATAATATTGTTATTTGAATGTTCAAAAAATATCAATAAAAAAATAGAAAAGATTAACACATAATGTATTTTCAAACATAGAGATGCGAGATATGATCTCTGTGTCTGCACAGGAAAATCTTGATGATATCGGTGATCAAAACAGATATTTGGATATGAATTCCAACCAGAGACAGCCAGATTTTTAATCGTTTACAATCTCTCTACCTAGACATAGATCATTTCTAGCATCTTTATTTTTGAAAATAAATTTTGTTGTGGAATTATGTTTCAATTTGCGTTAGAAATTTATAAATATGTATATTGATAATGTTAGTAGAGTAATATTTGATATAAAATATTTTAGAACCATCCTTATTTGTTTTGTTTTAAAACCTACTACGGAAAATTCACATTTACATAACTTAAAATAAACACACGACAAACTTTGAAAGCAAATATCTTGAAAACGGTTTCTCGTATCAACTTTTAGAAGGTATACATTTTTACCTAAAAAATGTAGATGAATAAAAGTATCTATTTGAAATAAGTGTACATGGAGGCACAAAAATTTGTGATACTTTAGATACAGGGTAGCGCAGGTGGCGCCCCCCGTGAGCCACTGGCAATCTGTGAGCAAATTGGAATTTCTTCACCCAAAAAAATCCCACGGTGTCAAATTTTTTCTCTATATTGAAATATGTTCAATATTTAAGCGAAAAAAATCATTTCTTTTTAATTTTGACATCCCGCATTTCGGTTAATATCAACTTTTGGTATCAGGTAAATGCAGCTAAATCACATTATTTTTAAACAAAAATCCACTCTTGCTCTGTTCCATTACTTATGGTCACCCTGTATATTATTAAGCGCTTAAGTGTAACATTAAAATTCTGATGTAACAACACTATTTGGCGCTTCAATTCATGAACGAACTGTGCTTCGCGGTCGCAGAATTTGTTGGAAACCAAGAGCGCTGTGTTATCACGAGCTATGCGTTGGTATGTCCCTCTTTTAAAATGTCAAATAATTATTTTGTTCGATTTTTTTGTCCTTAATTAAGCCTTCCCAATAGGTGGTGAAAATTAATAACATAATGCTTTGTATAATAAAATTAAAAATCAGAAGGTAATAACTTCTTATTAGTAAAATTACAATCAGAAAAAAATACTGAAATATTAAAAATTATGTCGAAATTCATTTGTACTATTGGTTAGTGGTTAGTGTTCTTAATATTTAATTTGAGTTTATAAAATATCCGTCCGTTAGTTCATAACTCGATTACTAATAAACATATTTTTTATACGATCTTATATTGTCATATTCTACCCATTCTTACCTTCCACTTGATATACCACGAGTGGTATGGTCCCACTAAAGTTGTTACGGATTATAGTGCTACTTTTTTATTACTTACAGAGCAGTTAACAAACTCATTACATTTCCCTGTTAATACCATCGACTTTTTCCTCATTTTTTGATTTTCAACCGTTTCAGTTATTAGAAATAGAAGTTTTCAATGTTAACTCTGTACGGGGTATCCAATTAGTTATTATCAAAGACTGCCGTGTTGACTTTAGTATCCTACTTTTTGATCAAATGAAAGATTGCATTATTAAATTTGTAATGACTTGTTTACTTTTTAAACTACAGGTGATTTTGAAAATCTTCGCTTTTTAGACGCGCCTCTCATTTTCGTTGTGCCCTCAGGCAGGGTGAATCGCTCTTAATGTCATTAATTTTAAGAGAAGATAGTAGAAAAATGGGTATGATACTAAAATATAATTACATTTTTTCATAACAGATTTACGCTGAAAAAAATATTTTCAAATCATAATTTAAAACCTCTTTTAGATAGTCGCTGGCACCAACAGACTCTGATGTCGCCAGGATAAGGCGATAGCTGCGTCATCCGGAAATCGGGAGACAAGATAATGTTTACTTTATGCCTAACAGATGAAAATATGCAAATCATCACGCCATATTTTCGGCTTCGAGAGCCACGAACAAGTTGTTGGATGGTTCGCTTTTATGCATAAAAATTGGTCGATACTGATAACGAATTGCAGGAGAAAATCATTTGGAAATCCGCGAACAGTGCCGAATACTTTGTAAATATTATAAAGTGAAGAGATATTTTCCGACGACCTTTATAAACGTTTTGAGTTTTGTTAATTCCACGAGGAAACCAGGTGATGCCGACGGTACGGCTTACAGACAAATCATCTTTTTTTTCTTCATAGAGGCAACAACCCTCAAATAGTTCCGAAAAAATAGGAACTTGAGTATTCCTGTACCGTACCTACCTTGAGAAATTAAATATATTCTGGGTTTTGTTAGGAATTCATATTTTTCATAAATAACATAACAGCGGAAAAATGTTTAATATACTCCGAAATGAAATAATCAGGCTGTTTAAACAATGAACATTAATCGGTCAATGTGCCCAGGTCGAATTTAGCACTACCGGTGCCTCCCCTCTTCTTTTCAATTTACAAAAACTCTAAAAAAAAGAAAGGAAGAGGTACTCATACATCGGGGTTTTCCATGTTTTATCCATGCTTTAATTCTTGTCCTAGTGTCCCAGTTTTGTAAACTTCATTAAATTAGTGCAGTCATAATCACTTTGATATCTCAGTGAACAATCATTTTTTTCTTTTCAAAAATTTCGATCTTAAATTCAAAATTGTACTTTTTCCTAGAGATTTTCTTTCAACTTTGTTTTTAGACTTTATATTCCAAACTTATACTTTTTCTTCGAAATTCTGGCTTTGTCTAGGCATTTGATGTTTTTCGAAGTTTTCACTACGAACTAGAAAGTCACTTTTTGAAAATGACGAGTGTTTAACTCGATGTTTTCTTCTATGAATTTGAATTATTTTTTCTTGATATGTTGCCTTTTTTTCTTAAAACTCTGAGTTTAAACTTTACATAATTAAATTGTTTCCCAACTTATTAACTTAAATCGTGAAATTTCAAATAAAATGTATATTTTAAAATTGATATTGACTGTAACACTTATGTATGGATTTTTTTTTCAGAATTCCTTGTTGGACTTCGCAGAGTTTAATTATTATTATTTTTGACTTTAAACTCGGTGGTTCAATTATTACTAGAGATTTGCATTTTTTATATATATATATTTATTATATTTTAAAACTGGGGCAAATACGAAATGTTAAGAATTTCACTTTTAAACCTCCAGTTTTTCATCCCTTAATTTTCGACTCGAATCTCAGAATTTTGACTTTTCAGAAATTTGAATCTCCCTTTCCTAGTTTAAATTCGAAATTTTTCTGTTTTCGACTTTTTCTAGATAGATGTTTTACTTTTCAAAATTTTCACTTTTTCTCTTAATTCGGATTTTATATTTTTAATTTTATTAAAACATGTCATTTTCTCGTACTTTCATGCGAGATAATATGTATGTTCGTTACCCTACTCGTGATATTTATCTTTTTTTATTGTTTGTTCCTGAAATTTTAGAAATTTATATAATTTTCTTTTTATAATTTTTAAGTTTTTGATGCGAATTTTTAATGTTTTTGTCAACTTTTTTCCACATTTTTCACGTTAAATCCAAAATTTCTAGTTTTTTCAAGAGGTTTGTTTTTCCGAATTTTGACTTTAATTTCGAAACTTCTAATTGTTTTTGAGAATTTCAAGTTTAAACTAAAAATATTTTCCTATAGCTATCCATTTAATCTCGCAATTTCATTTTTTGTTCAAAACTTCTGTTTAGTCTGGAAATTTTTAATTTTACTTCCTAAAATTTTGATTTTAGCATTCTATTTTTCTTTACGTTAATTAAAAAAAGACAAAATTTCAAATTGAAGATCAAAAGTTTGATTAAACTTTTTAATATTAACTTGGTATTTAACGTCGAAATCTTTAAAAAGAGATTGAAAGTTTTCGCTTAAAATTTTAACTTCAGTTTCGAAAATATAACCTACCTTCAAAATTAAAAAAAATTCAATTTTTTGGAAATGTGGAGATTTACCTCAAGGCTTTAGGTTAAGACTAAAAACAAAGCTCTTAAATATGAAGATTGGAGATTGTAGACTAAATTTCCAGATTAAAATTTAAAATTCAACAAAAGCAAAAGTATCCAGGTTAATCTGCAACTGATATTTTTTTCGAGATCAAAAATTCAAAATCTAATGTTTAAACTTAAAAATTTAACAGTTTGTTTTGCTAGGTTAATTACCCAAATTTCAACGTTAATCTCGAAATTTTGAAATTTTGTGAATTTTGATTTTAATCTTAAAATATCAACCTCGAAATTTCTATTTAATCTTAAGTAGAAACTAGAAAATATAGAAAAACAAAATTAAAAACATACATCAAAATTTCTAAAAAAATTAAAAAAGGGAAAAAACTCGGAAATGACTGTAAAACTAAAAGTAAAAAACTATATATAAGATCCAGAAGTTTACATTATGCAATTTTATTTTGTATTGACGTTGACTGATTGAGCTTTGGAAAAATATTGATAACCTAGCTAATTTGGTTTATGAAGGGATGAAGGGTGAACATATCAAATGCGTTTTTATTTTTAGTCATTTGTCCTAGATTAAAATCAAAATAAATATGGACACTCTGAACAAGACAAAAATTTAAATAATAGCCATTCGGCGCCCTTTCATTTCTAGTATTCTGAGCGGGTCGCACAACGGCGGCAATTGATTTCTAGTGTTCTGAGCGGGTCGCGACACTGAACGTGTCGTTATAAAAAATTTAAAACAGATGTAATTATTTTCTCATTCACTTTCATTCATAGTTAATGAATAATACAAATATACAGCCACTAATATGTTAAAATTCGATGTCATTAATTAAGATAAATTTTCGGCAGTCTGCGTTATCTCTGCAATTGTTCACGTGATAAGCCATTTAAACCATTTGTTAAAAATTACTAGTGCTCAGTTGGAGGAAATTTATGGGTTGATTTGACCTATAAAAAGCTTCGAATACATGGTTAAAATTGATGACATTATGGCGGAAACACCCTGGATATCAAGAAGGTAAGGACTGCAAGATATGGAGTTACTGACTAAAACTTCTACCAAACATGATTTTTTAAAAAAGACAACCATATTATTTTTATTTTTATAAAGCTTAATTTAGGCTTTTCGAAAATATATAATTGTTCATTATTATTATGATTTTTTTTAAATAGAACACCCATTGATTTTTATATTGATTAAAGCTTAATTTGGAATTATTGGAAACATTATTGTTTCTACATTTACTTTGGACAACAAGCTCAAGATATTTTTAAAAATTCCTTGATAGTGTGTGTGTGTAAGTGGCGAATAATAAAAATTACTTTAAGAATACCTTTTTTTAGTAGCATTGCGATCAAAGTCGACATTTTGGGATTAAAATCTGAATTTTGAATTCAAAATCAACATTTCAAAATTATAAAGTCGACATTTCTATTTTAACATTAGAATTTCGACTTTTCTTTGACTCTATGACTTAAAGACTCACCATTAGAAAAGTCGAAATTTCGATTTTCAGTTCGAAATTTTAGTTATATTTAAACCTTTTTAGTTTAAATTACAAATATTGCGAAAATGTGGAAATTTCGAAAAGTAAATCCTAAAATTTATATTTTACAAAAAAAAGTTTCTAGTTTTGTATCTTAAATTTCAAGTTCAAATTTAAAATTTAAATCAAACTGTCCAGATTTCGAGGAAAACTCGAAATTTATCAAAAATACTTACTTATGAACATAACTGAGTATTGAAATTTCAACAAGAGGCTGAAATGTGTATAGTTTAGTAAGATAGAAATTTAAAGTCGATTTGAGATAAAATAAAAATTTCGAAGAAGTCTAATTTTCACTTTAAAGATTAACAATTCTGAAAAACAAAATTTAAAACTTGCGCGTTTAAACCCGGAATTTTTAGGACAAAATAAAAATTTTAATAACAACTCGAAATTTGTATTAAAAAACTCAACATTTGACATTTCTGGAATATTCGACTTTAAACTCTAACATTCAACTTTCTCTTAAAATTTAAGCTTTCAAAAATTTGACTTTTTTTAGTAATTTGATCGCGAAAGGAACATTTTAAAATTAAACTTGAAATTTTCACCTTTTGCACTATTTCGAATTTAAACGGAATATGGAAATTGCAATTCAGATGTGAAATTTCGAGAATTCAGAATTTTTTTAAGTACAACCCAGATTCTTATATTTTTAGTAATGGAATATTTCAACAACAAAAATCAAAAATCAAAATTCTAAAAAAAAAGTTTTTTTAATAAGTTTCGATTAATTTCTCGAACCTTGGACAATTTTTCCAAAGAAAATAATAATTAGAAACACAGTTTCTCTCGAAATTTTAGCATATACATACATGTATATGAATGCAATTTTCATAAGTTTTGGCTTGGCCGAAACCAGAACCAAACTCTAGTTTCAGTCGGTCTTTAGATACAATCGAAAGTCGAACTATAATTAATCATTAATGCGGTTTAAGTCAGGAATCTGAAAAGAAAATCACATTTGTTGCTTCTTTCTGAACCACCTTCCATATTAATAAAAGGCACGAGACGCCACTGCTTATATTTGATTTAATCCGAATAAACAATTATAAATCGAGGAGATAGAATCTAAATAAATTAAGTGGTCGCTAAGTAAACATGGAATACTCTAATTCACACACCAATAGGTTTGAATATTGATCAGATTCGGGGTTCGGGAATCAAAGACAGTTTCGATCTCATTATATCTCGTCAGTTTGGCATAGCCAACTCGAATGCTGACAAATGTTCCGGCAAATTAGACATTAATGTGATTCCTAGGACTAGCGTCACCTATCGATTTATGAAAGAAATTGTGGAATAGTTCCAACAAGGGTTCTGCAAATAGAATACAACCTGAATTGCAACAATGCAACCCTCTAAACATCGGTTGAGAAATATAGATAGCTGAACTACCAATAGTTTATCCACTGACGTTTGGCAGAAACGATCATTTTGGAATGAATCTATTTTTGCAGATTAGTTAGTTGTTGGTGGCAATAAAAGAAAACAAAGGAATTTGATTTATGGTGACATTCCTGCATAAATGCTTAAGTTGACCAAATGATGTGATAATATCGCTAGATATTGGCATTTATGGAGGTTTAACATGATTTTTGTATACGCATTTCTGCATAAGCGTTGTATATTTAGTGTACATTCACATATAATCAACAGTTTCATAAAATTCAATAACTGTTCTAAATAAGCCACTGACGTAAAACCTACGCGAAAAACCCTAAAAGTAATTGGAGCTTCTTTTACCATAGAAAGAGAAATTTAAGACCAGAGATCTGATTAAAAAAAAGAAACGTAAAATACGGGGGTAAATCAAATATGAACCGGAATTTCTATGTCGCCATGAGGGCATCGGGAGTGTGCACATACTCTTAGATATGCTAGGTGGGGATATCACGTGACTTCCTGCGCTCAAGCGAATTCCGTTCTCGCTGTTCGTCAGTTGTAAATATAATGAGTGAGCAAGAGGTTCATCCGCCCGTTGCGCAGCGCATTATTATTAAATGTCTTGCCGTTAAAGGTGTAAAACCCGCCAAAATTCTTCGCAGACTAGAAGCACAGTTTGGGGATACTTGTTTGAAGAAAACTCAAGTGTATAAATAGCACAACAAATTTTTGTAATGACGAATTCGAATTGAAAATTAACCCCATCGTCGTCCTCGAACCAGTGTGACTGCGGACAAGATTAACGCTGTTCAACGCCTTTTGGAAGGTAACCGCCGTTTAAATGTTGGTGAAATTGTAGTTCAGATAGGGATAAGCTTTGGAAGTGCTCAATCCATCATTACATAGCTGGGGTTTCGAAAAATTTCTGCCAGGTGGGTACCTCTTCTTTTGACTGAAGAACAGAAACAACAACGTTTATCAGCGCCATCTTGGACGTTTTCAACGTGAAGGTGATGGTTTCTTGCAACGTATTGTTACTTGTAATGAGACTTCGGTCCACCATTACCCACCAGAATCTAAACAAGCAAGCATGGAGTGGAGAAGAAAGGAAGAAGGTGCACCCGTCACGGCAAAAACTCGCCTCTCAGCTGGAAAGGTTCTTGCGACAGGGTTTTGGAATTTTAAAGGAGTTGTGCACGTCAATTTTTTGCATCAACGTCGTACGGTTAATGGTGCCTACTACAGCCAGCTATTGGATGAAGCAAAATGTGCACATCTTCGGAAGAGGCGCGAATTTTCGGTCAGAAATGTGATTTTGCTTCAAGATAATGCCCGTCCCCACTCAGCCAATCTGACACATTAAAAATTAGAGGAAATGCATTTGGCAACCTTAGAACATCCTCCTTATAGTCCCGACTTATCACCATGCGATTATCATATATTTGGGCCACTGATTCCATGATGATGCTGCTGTTGAGACATTTGTGCGCAAGTGGCTGCAAACATGCCTCCCTTATTTTTAAATGATAGCATTAAACAACTACCAATCCGTTGGGAAAAATGCATAACAAAATCAGGAGATTATGTAGAAACATGGTTAATAACTTTCATATACATGTATATCTTGTATTAATAAATTTTTAAAAACAAATTCCGGTTCATATTTGATTTACCCTCATATCTAATATTAAAACGTTGTCACTACAATGCCAAAACCACAAATGTGCAAATTAATAATTTTGAGATAATTGAGTTTTAAATATTACAAAGTTGCCATAAATAATTAATTAAGGTAAAGCACTAAAGCTCGACACTTTAAGGAATGCAAGTAAATTTATTCTCAAAAATCAAATATATAACAACAGAAGAATTATGGATAGATTTTTGTATAAACAGGGTAATATTTAGAAAATAACTTTTTATTACAAAAGCTTTAATAAACAACATTTTTTAAGTCAATATTTGTATTTATTTAAACCTTGTCACAGGAACCAATAGATGACACCCCAAAAAAGTTGAACCACTAATAATAGGTGTATCCATTTGGCAATAGTAATAGACATGTCATAAATAAAGATATATTTTTTATATTAAGTTGTTCCATTAACTTTTAATGGAACTTCAAATTTATACTTAATCATATCACTTCTTAAAATCATTTTTGGTACATTGAGCACTTCAAGTATTTGAGATTTACTTATGATACTAATATCTCTAGCCATTTTCTTTGAATACAATTTTAAAATGGTCACATGACACCATGATAGGTAGCATTGGGTGTCTCACGTCAGTTGTAAAATAATATCAAAAAAAAATTCTTATAATAAAAAGTTTATCAAAAAAGTGTCATCCTTTAGTGCACTGTCGAGTATTAGTGCTTTTACCTTAACAGAATGTAATTAATTTGTTGCCGTTTTAATTATGAACTACTATGGTTTTAAAGACATATTCTTCTCTTTGTCATTCACAATTTTTATAGTTAACCATGTTGCCTGTGCTCAGAGGTAAAAGACTCCTACGTTGCACATTAATAGTTTAGGCGCCGTAGTGACGATTGGCAAAAAAGTTTGTTGATGGCTCTCAACTTACCCCCTTTCCAGGTATGTTGATTTGATGTAGTTGAGTTGCCCCCAAAGCTTGATTCCCAGCAACTTGAATAAGCTGAGCTGAAGGTAAAATGGTTTGTGTATTCGTTCCCTTCTTGAATATAATATGTTGTGGCAGCTTATTAGCAGGCAAAATTTTCGTCGGCTGTTTAGCTTGAGTTACAGAAATAGTTTTCATATTCCCCCCTAAGGATGTAACCATTTGAGTCGGCGTCATCTGTGGTACCAATTTTATAGTTTTAGCTTGGCCTTTGTTTAACAAAACAGTTTGTTTAGGAGTCGAATGCGCCTGGGGCATCAGTTTGGCGCTAGTTAACAGCCCCATTTCTTGGGCTTGCTGTAAAGTTATAGTTTTCGTTGGTGAAGTAATTTGCGTTAATGGGGTCGAACTCTGAACGAGCTTTACTTGTGGGGGGTCCGCCTTTTGTACTACCATTATCTGTCCTTGCTTGTTTGCGATAGCAGTGAGTGGTTTTGTGGTAATTTTTTGGCCAGATGTTGCCATTTTCTTCATAAGAATTTGTTTTTGAGGCACACCCTGATTAGTTATCGTTTTTACAGTTGGTTTTATAGTTAGGGGGCGTCCCAAAGAGACATTGGCCACATTAAGTTCTTGACCTTGAGGTGAAAGAAGTTTTATCGTTTGGTTTGGACCTGTAATTAATTTTGGTTTTTTTTCATTTTTGGTTATTTACTGATATAGGATCAGGGAGCTTCTCCATGCTAAGGCCAATATATATCACAAATATGCTAGAAACATCTATTAAGTGAGCGCAAACAGCGAGTTTTCTTTCCATGTTTCCCTTAGATTAGGATTTCCGAAACTACACATAAAATATCAAATAAAATTCATAAATGCAAAAATATATAGGAGGTCTCATTTAAAATAACAAAGTTGGTGTAAACTTCCGGTATAACCGGAAGTACTACAACTTTACGAATATTTTAGTTGTGTTAGCCTCATCACTTTGCTGAATTGCCAAATTTTCAAATTTTTTAGATGAGTACTTTGTCAGATATCGATCGCGGCGATTCCCAGTGGGACAGACTGTATATTTAATTTGTATTCCGCACAAAGTTAATAGGTGTCTCGCGAAAATCTCGAGTGACAGTAACAGATACAAAAAGTCACATAGATTTGACAAATTTCGAGATTAATGGCGACATTTGATCTTTAAATCTACTTATTTCTCGAAATTTTTACTTTAAAATAAAGATTTTCAGATAAAAGCTGCACTTCTTGTCACAATTTTGATGAAAAAAATGTTAATTATATGTTAAACTAAGTAAAATATTGAAACCTTAAGAGAGGACCCGAGATAAAGATCGCCATTTCGAGTTTGAAACCAAAATTTGGACAAAGAAGTCGAAATTTTAACATTAAAGTCGAAATTTGAAGAGAATAGAAATGATGAAAAACTTTATTTACAGAAATCTTTTCACAAAATTTACAAGTTTTAACAAAATCCAAATAAAAACAGCTTCAATATATTTTTTTAATTTAAATTTCACGTTAGTTTCCCGCAATTTCGATTTTAACTTGAAAAATTGTTTTCTCGAAATTAGAATCAATATAAGTATTACAAAGCTTAAACTTAAAATTTTGAGAAAAGTCAGATATCTCGTGAAAGAATTCACAATTTATTTATTTATTTATTAATATCGTGCCCGTTTTACGCCTTCTATTTTTGTAATACTTTAAAAGGAAACCAGTTTTTTATCAATATTTTAAATTTATCATCGAAATTTCCAGACATTCGAAATTTTGGATTTTTTCTCTAAATTTAAAAAAAATATAAATTTTAAGTTATCAATTAAAATTTTGACCTTTCTCCAAATCTAGATTTTAACCTGCAACTTTGAAATTTAGATTTAAAATTTTTCATTTACAGTAACTTACATAAAATTTAAATTTTCCACATTATTTGAACGTTTCGAATGTTTTTGGGAAAATTCTATTATTTTTAAAATTCAACATTCGTAAATATTGACTTTTTTCCAAGTTAACTTTTTTCAAAATTTTTACTTTTTTGAAAATTGTCACCTTTGAAGATTTCAACTTATTTGAAATTTTCTTTTTTTCTTCAAAATATCAGTTTTCGCAAGATTTCATTTTTTTCTCGAAATGTTTAAATGGAATATTGTTTGAAAATTTCCTTTTTTTTCAACTCTGACTGAAAAATTTCGATTTCTAATTTCTTTTAAAAAGTTAAAATTTCCAAATTTCCAGTTTCTACAAAATTCAACTTTTTTAAATGTCGACATTTTCTCAATTTTTTGACTTATTTTAAAAATCTTGACTCATTCAAAATTTCCACTATCCAGCTTTTTTTAAAATTCTTACTTTTCGTCGAAATTTTATTTTTTTGTTTATTTTATATTTTCTTTACTGAAAATTTTTACTGGATATAGTTTTTTGAAAACTTCTAACCAACATTTCTTTCTACTTTTTTTAAAAATATCCACTTTTATTAGGAGCTTCGTCTTTTTTTTTAATTTTGATTTTTTTTGTAAATTTCGAATATTCAGAAAATTTTAATATTTGTTTCAATACGTCGACTTTTAAAATCTCTACTTTTTTCAAAGTGTTGATTTTTCTCTCAGTTTTTACTTTTCTTGACTATTAAAATTACTTATTTTTTGTGAAGGTTTTTAAAAGTTCGAAATTTTGACCTTTTTCAAGATTTTGAGGGTTTTTTTGTTTAGGATTTCGACATTTGTTCAGAATTTCGTTCGTATTTTCCTAGATATTTTTACTTTTTAAGATAATTTTACCTGCGTTAAAATTTTTGATTGATATATCCATTTTTTTGAAAATTCGACCGTTTTTCAAAAATTTAATTTGTTCTCTAGTTCTTACTTTTTTTGAAGATTTTGACTTTATTTGAAAAATTAGATGCTTTTTGTTTTTTTTTAATCTGAGGCTTTTTAAAAATCCGTTTTTGTTTAAAAATATCGACGTTTTTAAAAATTTTGACTTTCGCAGTTACTGACTTTTTTGCTAATTTTGACTTTTCAAAATTTCTAATGGGCAAAAATTGTTTTTGGATCCTTAATTTTTAGCTTATAAAAGAAACTTTTGAATTTTTTCAATAATTCAATAACTGCAATTAATACCATTTGTTCACTCCCTTAGGGACTTGAATTTTTAAAATGAATCAAGTACGCATTTAGTCATTGCTTTTATTTATTCTTTATACAGTTTTAGGTCATAAAAAGCGTTTTTAATTTTATTGCATTTAAACTGTGATTCCCCTTTCCTCCTGTTAAGGGTTAAATTAATGGCTCAGTTATTTATTTCATATATCCTTAAAAAAATGCTATCATCTTCAGAGAGACGTTAGTATCTCTCTGAAGATGATAGCTTGACTATCGGAACGCGTTAGAGCAACTATTGCTGTATTTTTTAATCTTACTTGGTTTCGGAGGACAAGATTTGAATATCAATTTTTGAAGATAACCTAGGACAAGTCCGTTCCACCAAAATCATATATTCTTCATACAAAATTTAGGATGTTTTTTTAAATTTTTTACACATCAACTGTAGTACCCCCTTTTACCCACTTAAAGGTTGAATTGTAAAAAATCTGTCTAATACGTGTTTAACTATTTCTTTCATAGACTATAACCACATTTTAATTTGTAAAATGCATTAATAACTCTGTTCCATACTAATTTCAAAACTCCATTTCATCCCCTTTTAAATCCTTAGGGTTTTAATTGTTAAAATCGGCCACAAGTATTCAATTATTTCTTCATGGATTGTTTACACAAAATTTTAGATTATCGAATGCTAACTTTGTTCTATGCTAATTTCTGAACATCATTTCATCCCTTTGAATGAATCGTGAAAAATTGCGAGCAGTAATTATTGTTTTTGCTTTACTAAAAAAAAACCAAGAAAACATAGCTGTTGGGTAAAGCCTTGGGATTAAACAAAGAGCAATATTAGCGGCATGCTCTATATTGACAAGTACACTAAAAATTATCCTAAATTTTGTAAGAACTTCAATAGATCATTGGTTCAATCGTCAATAGCCAAATTGGACACAAAACTGAGAGATACGATTTCTGTTCATGATCGGATAATAGTAATATTGCGTTTTGTAGCATCAGGCAAGTAAATATTATCATACTACCAATAAGTAGAAAAGAAAAATAAAAAGTTATTATTGAAATTAAATTTAGGTGACTCGAACTCCAGTTTGCAGTATGTATCCCTAAATGTAAATAATTTGGTTTTTTTTTTCTCTTTTAAATTGAAATTATTAATTTTTTGATTCTGTAACGACGGATTTTCTTCATAAATACTGATTAAATTCATAACTTCTTCTTTCGACCTCCTCTCTTTTTTGGAGGTCATTTTGAAAACATTTCTATGAGAACTCGCAAAATTCGAAACGTGTTCGATTTTTTCAATTAACTCTCCGCTAGTGATTAAGGATTTAGGATACACTTGAAATGCTGCTATCGACACAAAACTCTTCGACAGTCACACTGATACTCAAGGACATGTGCTCGCAAACATGTGTCGACTTGTGAAAACACCCTCGAGAGATACTTGCATGAGTTTTACTCTCAAATGAACACCTACTATTAGAATGCGAATTTCCAAAAATCCCTTCTTATTACACAGGTTTACGGTTATGCAAAAGTTCTCTCTATAAAATTAGTACAGATATGAAATTCAAACTTTAAGGCGGGCGATGATGAGTAGCAAAATTAGTATGGAAAGAATGCCATTTACAACCAACAACTTCGTGCAATTTTTACAATATAAAGAACCTATGAAGGAAATAATTAAACACGTAGTCGGGTGATTTTGATCATTTACCCTCAAGGGAGTGAATTATTAATTATAGTCTAGGAAAGAAAATAATAAAAAAGAAACAAAAATGCGTCTTATAATGCCGATCTTGTAAAAAATTGGGACCGAAAATCTACTTGGTCAATTTTGTAAATTTAACCCCCAACAAGATGAAAGAAGATGTCAAAAGCATAATAAAAATTAAAAACGCGTTTTGCAACTCTAAACTGTGTACCAATTTTTTATTAGAAATTTGTGTTTTTTTGTAAATATCAAAAAAACTATTGACAATAAAAATGTGTATATGGGGTGTTTTGAAATCCTAATTTTGTCGTCTATCTAAATCAGTTTAAATATACAGGGTGTTGCATTTGAAATAACAAAGTTGGCAATATTTCCGCGAAAACCGGAGGTGAAATTGACTTACTACATGTAGTAGGCCAAAACATGGAAATTTAAAATTATTATATATGGTTGCCTGAACGCACTGCATATGGATAATCAGATACTTTAAAAAATATTAACAGACCCAAACGGAATAAATAAAGCGATATGTTTGACTGAGTAGTGCGCAGAAAGAAAACAGCAATGTTGCATATCTTGGTAGCAGAAGTAGAAGAATAATTCGGCCTCTAGATATGGAAGCTCTCTGTGTGACACAAATAATTATTAATGTACCTTGTACCAATAGAAGTTGTTGGCTTCCTGCCACCGGCTTGATAGTTATCGGGACTTTAGTCGGCTTAGGAGCGATTGTCAGTGGTCTTAATGGAGGAACTGAAGTCGTTGAAGGTGTTTTTTTGGTATCCGGTAAAATTTCTTCAGGGCTCGGAGGTTGTTCACTTTCAATTTCAATATCTTCAGCACCTAACTCTGTTTCGACGATTTCTTCTTCAATTTCCATATTTTCCCCTTGAGAGTCGATAATTACTTCGCCTAGAAAAATAATCTGCAATTTTTGTAAGAGTTGATATAACTGCTTACCTTCTGCTTCCATTTCGGTGGAAAGATGTAGCTCTTGGGAAAGTTCCGCCAATTGTTGCAGATCTGATGTACTTAGAGAAATGCTATTTTCGGCCAGCGTATTTGCATCGATAGTTAAGGTATCAACTAGCGCTTCTACATCTTCCCCACTTTCTGGAAAAACAGTTTCCACATACATTTTGGTATAAATATTGAAGGATTCCTAACAGAAGGGCGCATCAAAAATACCTAAATTTTACAGGAGAAGGAAAAACACTTTAAAAAATCATAAGTTCAACATACTTTTTTTATTTTCAACATATAAACATTATTTCAGTTAAAATTGTAAGATGTTTTCATTAAAAAGAAGTTTAAATCGAAAATGTTTATTTGTCCAATTTAAAGCTAAATATGAAAAATAATATAAAGGCTGTGCTCGTTGAATTTTTGAGAAAAATGTCAGCTGTGTAAATAAAATTACACCACATTTTTGATTTACGAAGAATTTTTAACATTAAAGTCGATATTATAAAGAAAACCTTAATTTTATATTTCCAATCCAAATTTTTAAAAAACAATAACAATACTAAAATAGAAAAACAAAGTGGATTTCATACTAGAAGATTTTGCGTTAAAGAAATAGACAAGAAAACAAAAAATAATGGTATCCATATCATGAGGGTCGGGGGTCCATTGATAACGTAGATAGCAACGATATTAATTAAGATAATAACTAATGCAGCAATTTATCCAGTCCCACCTTGTTTTCTTTTCCTACTAGCTAGCTACAATAGGGCAGGGTGGGACTCTTGCTCTCCCCTGGTTCATATAGCCAACCAAAAATTTATATTCTCAACTGCGAGAACTTTTTACAGAAATTTCCATTTTTTCCTGAAAATTACTTTTTTCCTTGAAATTTAGATAGTTTCTTAAAATTTCGACTTTTTTCCTCAAAATTTGCTTTTTGATTTAATTTCTTTTTCTTGAAATTTAGAAATTTATTCTAAAATTCGACTTCTTTTATCAAAATTTGACTTTCTTAAAATTTCCAATTTTTATCTCTCTTGGTCCTTTTTTTAATTCGTCTTTCTGCAAATTTTGACTTTTATCAAGCTTCGCCTTTTTCTCAAAATTTGGTAGATCTGTTGATAAAAACGTAAAATTTTTGGAATAATATTTATTTGGAAATTTTGGAAAATTTTGAACTGTTGTAAAAAGACCGAAATTTCAGAAAACTCATTGGGACTGTATTGACATTTTTGAATAGTTCACAGAAATTTCGGTCTTTTTTCCTCAAATTTTGAGTGTCTGGAAATTTCAACCTTTTTCGCAAAATGCTCATTCTCGAAGTGTGTCCTAATCCCATGAAATTTCTACTTAAAATTGAGCTTTTTATTCAGAACTAGACTTTTTCTCAAAATTTGTTTATTTTTCTAAAATTGGATTAAAAGTTTAATAATAACATAAAAATTTTGGGGATAAAATTTTTACGAAATTTAAAGCAAAATATTTCTTGTAAATCTCGAGGTTTATGTCAAAATTTAACTGAAAATAAAAAGTGCAAGAGAAATATTTTTAAAAACTTGTTTTTTTCTTCAAATTCGATTTATTCTGAAAATTGCGAACTTTTCTCAGAAAATTAAGTGCCAGTGAAAATGCCAACATTCGCATTCGTGAATGTGGAAAAATTAACATTCGTTACATCCCTTTGGTGTATCGTTGGTATTCATAGGTCTGAACCTCTTTCTTTAGTTTTATAGTAATAATAATAATAATAATAATAATAATGAAAAATTCACAACGTATTTCGTAAGTTCTCCCCAAAAACTTAACTAACACTATAAAAATATTCCAACATTATAGAAAATCAAACTTTGAAACAAACAAAAAAACTCGTAATTTATAAAAAAAAAATCGATTCAATTTTACACAATTTCGAGAAAAAGGTTTGTTAAA
Organism: Dastarcus helophoroides; assembly: GCA_028583605.1. NCBI lineage: Eukaryota > Metazoa > Arthropoda > Insecta > Coleoptera > Bothrideridae > Dastarcus > Dastarcus helophoroides. The sequence continues at coordinate 22,646,530 of CM053328.1, read as the reverse complement.
AATTAAAAATAACCATTTGGGGAAAAAAATCGTAGATTTTGAAGAAAAATTGAAATTGCCGCAGAGAACTGAAATTTTTTAATCATCGAAACTTTGAGTTTCAAATCAAAATTACAGAAAAAAAATGCAAACACTGAAGTTCAAAATAACCAAATAGCATTGGAATATTCAGAAAAAAATCTCAATTTGTGATAAACTTTCAAAGTTTAAATTTGAAAAAATGTAGAAATTTAAATTTTTCTAATCAAAACAATGAAAAAAAAATAACCCCAAGGAAAAATTTGAATTTTCCTTTTAAGTTAAAAGTTCAGTTTAAACAAAAGGAAAATCGTTGTAAAACTTGGAGTTTGCAAAAAAATTCGAAAAGGACCAATTTTTAAACTTAAAATTTTGGAATATTTAACAAATTTTGGAGATGAAATTGAATTAAAATCAAAGATTGAAAGTATGAAAAATTAAATTTGAAAAAAAAAAGTGGGTATTTACAGCATTTAAGTAAAGTCAAAATTTCTAGAAGATCAAAATTCTCAATTTCAAGCAGAAAATTAAAAAATAAAACAAAAAAATAAATATTGAAAATACCGGGTTATTCATGACGTAAGACACAGAAGTATTACGCCCACACTACTTGATTTTCAAAAAATCTGATTGCCATGTAATAATCCTGTTTGTGGTCACATTGAATGTTACTTATTAAAAAAAAAAGAAAAAAGTAAGAAGTTTGGAAGAAGAATATGAACAACTCAAATTAGAATTTAATAGTCAGAAGAATGATGAACAAATATTTAAGTTAGTTAAACAATGTGCAGAAAATATAGATAGATATTTTAATGATATTAAAACTATTTTAAGGAATCGGTCAAAAGAATATCAAGTGGAAGAAACTGAATCAATTATTTCAAATTCATCAGAATATTCAGATTCTTTCAATATAAAAATGGCTGAAAAGTTTGACTTAAAAACCGCGGCTTCTCTCTTACCGTCAATGGATGGTACAGAGGAAACGGTAAAAAAGTTAATCGACGCCATTTCTTTTTATGAAACAATTCTTACGGAAGATAGTAAACCCTTACTGATTAATTATATATTAAAAACCAAATTGACTGAAAATGCTAAGATTCGCCTTAAATATAATTATCATGATTGTGCAACTTTAATTAAAGATTTAAAAAGCAATTATATAACAAAAACTTCTACCACTGTTTTATCTAATCAATTAGCAACAATTCGCCAACATGGTAAGTCAATCGAAGAATTTGGTAAGTGTGTAGAAGATCTTATGACAAAATTGACTTTGTCCCAAGTGGCGATCCTGCCAGGATTGTCTCAAGCGAATGATGATGACCAAGCTGCAAGAACTTTGGGACCAATAAACGAAAATTTTGCAATCAGCTCTTTTGATACAATCACCATTATGAAATTAATTTTAAAACGTACCGCCAACGAGTCCCATCCACCCCCAAAACAAAATCAAGCGGTGTACGCATCATGTTCCGTGTCATATGAATAATCCGGTATATATAAACTAGGAATTTTGAGAAATAATGAAAATTCTGACAAAATTCTTAGAACAGAAGTGACAAAGCAACCCAGAATTCTCTTATAAAAAATAGAGTTAAACTTTAAATTTCGAAAAAAAATCGTAAATTGTTGGGAAAATTTTAAAGAAAAATGGGAAAAAATTTTGGTTTAATCGATATTTTAGGGACAAGGGACTAAAAAAATCATTACTACCGAGAGAGAGGTTTTGAGTTTACAATCAAGGAGCACAAAAGAAGGAAAATACTAGAATCGTACTCGGAGAATTTTCTGAGAAAATTTAAAATTTCGAACAAAAATCTCGAAATTAAAAGAAGAATTGAAGCTAAATCCATAAAATTTCAAAAAAAAATTAAACTCAAAAATTTTAAGAAGAGGCAAAATTTTAAGGAAATTTTGAAATTAATAAAATTATTTTCTCAAAACTTCGAATTTAAAGAATTGGTAGAGAGGTAAATAAACCCAGAAAAAAATTAAAATTTACAGCAAAAAAAAAACAAAATTATAGAAAAATTTTTAATACTTCAAATCCGAAATATCGAAATTAAAATAAGCGAAGAACTAAAATTTAAATATTACGAAAAACCCGAAATTTTGAATTTAAGACGAAAAAAAAGTTTAAGAAAGGAAAAATTGAAAATGTAAAATCAGACTTTTACGAAGAACATCAAATTTTCGTAACCCTCTGAAAATAAATTTCTTCTAAAAGGACAACAATAATTGCCCTTTTTCTCAGAAAGCGATTTTATTAAGAAACAACATTTATTTCAAATAAGATGACTTTTTTGACGCTGTCCACTTTACAAAAATACGATCATGGTAAAAGTATTGATAGTAAAATAGAGATGTGTTTGGAGAAAACTACTAATCAGTATATCGCTTTCACTAAGGGAGCGTTTAGATTAGACATTTTATTCCATACATTTCTTTCTGACATAAGTGTCAACTATCCTGGGAGAAGCTATCCGAGACTTATTTACACAGCTGGGAGGAGATAGCTTCTCTCAGGATAGTTGACACTTACGTCAGAGAGAAATATACGGAATAAAGTCTCTACTATAAACGCACCGTAAGATTCTCGAAAATGATAGGCCTTAATAGTTTAAAAGTAGGTTTACAATTTTGACTCGATCAATAAAAATTTTATGAAATAATCAATTAAGTTTTTTTTTCTTCACAACTTACAAAGTCTTCAACTCGAAAACAACATTTTTTTATCAAACTATTCGCAAATCGTATTCATTTATCTAAATGAATCTATTGACAAGCGTTGTCGATGCAATTTGCAGACGTTCTGTATTATTTATAACTCATAAAATATCATTTTGAAATCTAATTAAATTGTCTATGCAGTTTATTTTTGTTAGGGAATGAAAGGTCGATCGTTTGTTGACAGTAAACTTCAAATTTCGTGACAGTGATAGGGCTTTAAAAAAAGGATAATAATCAAAAAAATTAATTTCTCCAGACGACAATCAAAGCAGCTGCTAAGAAACGCACTTTAGAGTTGCTGCTTGATAAGAGTGGTTCCAAACTGTGCGCCGCGGCACCCCGAGGGGGTTAGGTTATACAGGCGCCGTGAAAATATTCCAGTATTAGCGACCTTATTTACTATAGACGAGATTATAGGCATTGGCATATGCAAATGAATATTTAACCCAATTTCACCAGTTACTGCATATGTCACCTAAAATCTAATGATGATGCATATTTTCGCTATATTTACAATATTTTCCGATGGGTACTTAATGATTGAAATCTTACTAAGCGCTGGGTGAAACGTTTACTCTCCTTTGTAAAAGGCACTCTATCGAAAATTTATATTCAACTAGATGGGTGCCATATTCTTCAAAATTCTGCTTTTTTTTGCAAAATTTATCTTATATTTATAATTTCCAATTTATTATTGAAATTTGTCAAATTTACCAAAATCTCTCTTTTAAAATTTTAAATTTTTATCTCAAAATTTTCTGTTTTCTTTTTTCTCTTCAAAAGTTCCACGTTTCAAAATTCGATCTTTTCTGAAAATTTCCACTTTTTTAAAATCCGAATTTCTGCAAATTTCGAATTTTATATCAAACTTTGCTTTTTCCTCAATATTTAATCAATCTTGATAAAAAAACAAAAACTAAAAATAAAATTTTTTGGAATTGCTTAATTTTTGTAAAAAGACAAAAAGCCTAGCAATTTTCTTTGAAAATTTCAAGGTTTTTAAGATTTTTTTTAATCTAATTTTCTGAAAATTTCAACTTGTTTCTCAAAATGTTAATATTTATAGCAATATTGTACATTTTTGTCGCGATAGTGGGGCACTTGTTGCCCTCTGACTTAAGCAGTCAAGAGAAAATATTCAACAGAAAAATTTAAAGTTTTTCTCAAAATTTGCCCATTTTTTTTTCAAAATTTAAGTCAGATGTTTTGAATTTCTACAAGATTTCGTCTTGTTCCTTAAAATTTCTTTCTTATTTGACTTTCTCTCAAAATTTCATTTCTCAATTTCAAGGTTTTTCTCAAATTGCATCCTTTTCGAAACGTTATTTTTTTTTAAAATTGAATTCTTTTTGAATAATTCTACCTGCTAGAATCCACATTTTCAGATATTTTTACTTAAAATTTGACTTTTTCTGGAAATCATGTTTATCTTAAAATTCACTAAATGATATTTCTGGAAAAGCGACTTTTTTCAAAATTTGTCTTTTTCTTCAAAATTTCCATCTTTTTCTCCAAAATTTCCATCTTTTTCTCCAAATTTCTAATTTTTTTTAATTTGTTTTTGGAAATTTAGGTTTTTCACTTGAAATTTGTTTTTGCTCAAAATTTCAACAATTTTCTCAAAAATTATATTTTGAAAATTCGATTTTTATATCAACATCCATTATGGTTCTAGAAATCTCAATTTTTTTTTCGAAATTAACCCTTTTTTTACCATTTCGATTTTTTTTCGTTCAAAATTGATCTTTTTCACAGACAACTATTCTCAAGTTTGACTATTTTACTTTCTGTGAGAAATTTCTGTTGCTTTCTCGAAGTTTTGTCTTTTTACTTGAAATATGTTTTTTCGGGAGTTCTAACTGTTTTTTCAAAATTCCCTCAAATTTGCGTTTTATTCCAAAATTGCACCTCTTTTTAAAATGACTATCTTTGGAAAATTTCAATTTTTTCTTAATATTCAACCCTCGAAATTTCGACCGTTTTTCTCGAAATTAGGCATTTTTTTCAAAAAATTCCATTATTTTCGATATTTTTCTAACCATTAAAATTTTTTAGAATCTGAATTTTGAGAAATTTTGACTGAATTCCCAAAGTTTCTATAAATTTCAATTTTTTCCTCGAAGTTCATTTTTTTCCCGAAATGTTGTCCTTTTCTCTTAGAATTAGTATACTACTTTTTGGCCTTTTCATTCAAAAAACACCTTTTTTTGAAATCCCTTCATTTTTTTTAAATAATAATTTTGAAGAAAAAACTGGAAATTTTCAAAAAATAAATAACAATTCAAAAGCATTCGAAATATTATGATATAGTTTGACAAAAATACAAGATTTTTTAAAATTTTAAATAATTAAAAATCTCGACACTAAAAAAATATTTTTAAACAATCAAAATTCCGAATAAAATCAAAATTAAAAAAAAAATGAAAACTTAAAAAAGGGTAGAAAAGTTCGTAGAAAATCTCAATTTTCAAATTAAAAAGAAATTTTCAAAAAAAATCAATGTTTGAAAATGTTGAATTTTGAAAATCATTGTTTTAAAAAAGTCGAGCTTTTGAAGTCGCTATTTTGAAAAAAACTTTTAAATTTGAGTATAGGTACTAGGCACATATTAGAAATTTGTCAAAATTGGAAGCAAATTCGTTCAAACTGACAGCAAATTGGTACAATTAGGGCACAAATCTAAATTTAAATTTAAAATTAACTAGATTTAATTTTGATTGCTCGTCTTTATTGAATTAGTGCAGTCTACAAATTTTGTAAAAACTGCAGTTGAAAATCATCTATCGCAGCTACTTATAAAAATGGTTAAAACATGACTTTAGTACGATTTGTTTTAGGAGGACGCAATATTCATTTTAAAGAAAATGATAACAACAACAGAATTTGCAGAAAACCTCTCAACTGCATATGTTTTTGTTCGTTCAAATTCTGTAAAAAAGCTAGAAATTTCCAAAAATAGTTTTCTTGGAATTTTCACTTTTTTTTACATACAGTAGAACCCTGAGCTGATAAAAAACATGTCCATCTGAAAACAAAACCTATGTACAATATGTTCCTACGGTGTATATTTCGGATAATGCGGGGGATTTTTCGAATTTTTTTCATAAAAACTAAGTAATTATTTAATTATTACGTGATCTCATTCGGATGAAACAGATTTCGCATAATTACGATTCGGATAATGAGGGTCCTACTGTCAAATTTAAAAATTGACTTTTCCAGAAAAGATGATATTTCCAAGAAATACGTCCCACAAAATTGCCAAAAAATATTTTTCCCAAAACTAATGCTGCTTTTATTAAAATTGAGAAAATTTGAGAAAATAAACGAATTCTAAGAAAACACACAATCTAGAGAGTTTCGACAAAAGAGTCAAATGTGGCTAATAACATTCGTTAACTAATTTTCCCTCTTTTATTTAAATTCTGTCATAATCTTGAATGTTCGAGAAAAATGTTGAAATCTATACAATAAATCTCTAAGCACTGACTGACAGACAACGGCCTCTGGGGGCATGAAATGACATATTGTTGTTCACCATAATGAATAGATAGGTGAGCACTAAGAGCGGATTTTTCAAAATCCAGCCTCTGAGACACTAAAAATGAGCATTAAATAATAGGCGATTTTTATATAATAAATAATACACAAGATTGTATTTAAAGTTGCCTATAAGCGTTGAAAGCTGATATAGTTGAGCAACAAAATTTTCTTTTTGGACATTTTGAAGTTTCTTCTCGAAATTTCGAGTTTATAGTCAAATTTTTCTGCACACCACCGAAAATTCGAATAAATTTTTTTCGTCATTGTTTCCAAATTTCCAAAACATGAAATAATCATTTATATGGTAAGAAGTCGTATTTTTTGGCATTTACTGATAATAGAGGAAACCTATTTTTAGTTCATTGAAATTAAACATTTTTTTTCCAAATTTCAAAAATTTACTGAGGTTTTGAGAGGCAGATGGAAATTTCGACTTTAAAATTAAGATATAAATTCTAGGGATCCAGTTATGAATATTAAAGACAAATACTAAGATTTTAAGAAACAATTTTAGAGATTCTTTCATTTCTTATTTCTTAAAATTTAGAGGAAAAAATTCAAATAAACTTCTAATATTTTTGTAAAACTGGAAAAGAAAACTTCTTAGAATTTTCAATTTTTTTTTTCAAAATTTCGACCTCCGAATTGTTATTACCACTTCCAAAGTAAAAATCTGTTAAATTTTTTGAAAAAAAAAACCATAATCGCAAGATTGTAAAAATTATTTTTACAAATCTCGACTTTCCCCCAGAATAAAAGGCGCAAATTTGGATTTTTTAATTATTATTTTAATTACAACTTAAATTAAAAATTTGGTATGAATCTGAAAATGCCAGATACGGTATTGAAGCAGAAAAATATTATCAAAATTTAAAGTTGAAATCTCATATGGTAAGTTTAAATTCGAAACGCAGGGATTAAGGTCAAAAAAACTAAACTGTTTCTGGAAATTTTGAGTTCAAAGGCAAAATTAGGAAATTATGTCGAAATTTCGAGAAGAAACTTCAAAATGTCCCTCCACATTTCGCTTTAAAGATCCTAATTTCGAAATTGAAGCCAAAATTTCGTTTTGTGCTCTTCTTTCAAAATGCCTACTTAAATTTTAAACTCGAAAATTCCTCTAAATTTCGACTTTTGAAATTTGACTTTTAAACTTGAAAAATACTGCTTTTTAAAATTCCAGCTTCAAAATCCAAATTTAGTTAAGTCTCGCATTCGCTTTATATAATTCGTTCAAAACATAAGGATTCGCAATTTCAGATTCTTCTACAATAAAAATGAAAATTTTTAGGAGCAGGCAAATTTTTCAAAAAATCGAAGTTACAAAAATTTGAAGTTTCGAGAAAAAGGTCAACATCTTCAATAAAAAATTTGAAAATAAAGTCAAAACTTTCACAAAAAGTTGAAATTTTGAAAAAAGGTAGAAATTTTGAAAAATAAAATTGTAACTTTGTAATTTTTGTGACAAAAAAAAACGAGGATTCTGGACAAGTTCGAAATCTTGAGAAAAAACCAATTTTTCAAAAAAAAAAGTGAAAATTAAGATAAGTACAATTTTTTAAATAAAAGACCAGTTTACTACATAAAATTAGAAACTTCGAGAAAAAGTCGAAATTTTTGAAAAGAAGTCGATATTTTCAAATATGTCATAACTTTGAGAAATTATTCAAAGGTTGCACAAAGGTGGAAATTTTCAAAACAAAAAAGTAGAAGTTCTAAAAAATAAATATTTCAATACAATCAAATTTATAGAAAAAAATAACAATTCTGAAACTCATATTTAATTTAATTATTTATGAGAAAAGATCAAAATTTTCTAAAAATTCGTAAATATAAGTCAAAATCTCAGAAAAGGCGAAACTGTGAAAGTGTTACAGCTTATAAAATACGATAACATTTGAAAAAGGTGGAAATTAAAAAAAATTGAAAAATCTGAAATTCGACGTGTTCAAAATATTAAAACTCGAAATGTTAAAAAAAGTCGAAATGTTCAAGTAATCCAAGATTCAATAAAAACCGAAGTCAGACTTTTCAAAAAACTGAATCTAAAAATATCAAACACTTAAAGAGGAGTCAATATTTCCAAAAAATTCAATTTGCAAAAAAATAGAAATTTCGAGTCAAAATTTCAAAAAAAAAATGTCCAAAAACTTCAAAACTTCGTGATAAATCAAAGTATTTTAAAAATGTTGAAATATTGAGCACGAAATTTTCAAAAAAGTTAAATTTTCCAAAAAAGAAAATTTTTAATTAAGACTTCAAAAATTCGAAATTTTCAAAAAGGTGACCCAAAATTCCTCTTCTTTCCCGTAAACGTAGATCAAGGCCCAGATATAAACTAGTATTTAAAAAATATTTTACTGGAACTGTTATCCTTGTTAATAAAATTTCGACTAATTTTGCAAAAAAGTCGAAATTTCGAGAAAAAGGTTAATTTCAAAAAGCAGAAAATGCCGTATTTTGATATAAAATTCAACATTTCCAGAAAAAACCAAACTTTGGGAAAATTTGCAGGAAAGAATGACAAATCCCTAAAAATCGAGAGTTTGAGAAAAAAGTAGAATATCTAATAAAACGTCAATTTTTAAGAAAAAGGTTGAATTTTCGGAATAAAAATATTAAAAAGTTCAGTTTTGAGAAGAAATCAAAATTTCGAGAAAAGACCAATTTAAAAATTCGGATTTAGAAAAAAGCACTTTGAACTTCCAGAAAAAGATCGAAGTTTTCAAATTTAAGAATTACAAGCCTAAACTTCTGGGAATTTTCGGGTCGACAAAAAAAAACTTCAAATTTCCGCTGAATCTCGAACTTTATATTAATAAAAAACGAATTTAAACACAATATTTTGAGAAAAATTCGAAATTTCAAGCAAATTTGAAATTTACGTAAGATTTTTGCAAATTTGAAAGTTTCAAAAGTTCAAATTTAAACTCGAAATTTGCAATAATCTACCTTGTGATCAATAATTAAAAGTTCTAGAAACATCGAAATTTCCAGATTAAAGTTGAAATTTGGAGAAATTGGTTTTTTTTCGTTCGAAATAATTTTTTCTAAAAATTCTGATTTTCTTCTCTCTGAGTTCACTTTTTCTTATCTTAAAAAACGAATATTACAAGTTTGAATTAGGAATTTTGAAAAAATAGCAAAAACCTTGAAAATAAATCAGAAATACATATCTTCCCTACATTTCCCTTATAACCAACACTTCTAAAAATAGGCGAAATTTTGCTGACATTTTGGTTAACAGATTTGAACCTTTTAAAATGTTTAGTTTTTTTCTAATAATCCGGCTTCATACTTGAGATTTAAAATTTTTCCAAGCTACTATGGCTTTTAATCTGGAGGCTTTCTTCTCTTATTTTAGATTAAGCTCCAACCTTAAAAACTAAAAACTTCCAATTTTAAACTGAGAATTTTGATAACTCAAACATTCGACTTTTCCCCAAAAACGTCAAAATTGCAAAGGGCGAAATTATAAGTTAAAAAAGTTGAAAATTTGAAAAATTTTACTAATGACTTCAGTTTGTCTTTTTGAACTTTTGACCGATTAGTAAATAGGATGTTTCTTTAATTTTGTTTTCTCAAAATTGTCATTAAAATCGCAACTGATTCACACATTTTTATGTTAGTCTGATAATATGAAAACCTGTTCAAGCAACCCACATAAAGCTGCACATAGTGCCCTAAAAGACCACATGAGGCCTTAAGATCATTGTATTTCCACCCCCGAGATATTCATTTCTAAAATGCTTCTCAAATGCTTTCTGTATGTTTAATTTGATATTATTTATCCTATCATAAAAGACTATTTTAATGCTACCTTTGGTAAGTTGACAATATTTGCGAGACATAATTTTTACGAATATGGAGAAGCATAATTAAGTCGTATTTACTGATCTAGCTTAACTTTTATAAGATTTTTACTTCTTTCTTTTAGTAAATAGATTTTTTTTATCAAAATTCCTCACATAGTACCCACAAATGTCTCAAATGCAATATAAATAAGTTACTAATTTATATTTATGAGTAGAGCTGTTTAAAAATCTGTCTCAGCATATGCTGTAAATGCAAGTGAGAAATTTTAATTAAAATAACTCTAACATGTGCTCGATAAACAAATACAAGTAAAAGTCTTACATGCTCCACGAATATATACAATTAAAAGCCAAAATTATTAATCAAATTCTAACCTTTATTCACTAAAACAGAACTTTTAAACGAAGTTATGTTCTTAAATGTACATCTTAACCATTACTTAAAATGAAAACGTGGAAAAAACATACATACAAAATTGATAATCAAAAAATTCCAAGATAGCATATTGGGGGGGTTAAGGCCTATCATTTTCTATTACGTATTCCAGCCTGAGTGTGCACAAATAAACCCAAAACAGCACCCTTCACCGTTCCAAAAGAAACAACACCAAAAAGCATATTCAAATTCAAATCTTCCACCAATATTTTTGAACATTTAAATAGAGCAGCCACATTTGATAGTGACGCCTTTTCAAAACATAAATTCACAGCCAGAGCATAAGCTCTGGGAATTCACTTATCGAACCCAAGCATCAGTATATAACACATTTACAAACCTTTCTCCGAAAAGGACATTATTTTTTATTACACTGCAACTTTTAGCTTAATAATCGAAAAAGTATTCAAAACATCACAGTCAAATTTGACAGATCACGTGACCATGCAAGCGCAGAGATACCAACATCTTAGGTGTAAAAACACCATGTCATTTTAAAGGCGGGAACCATTTAAAATTTCTTGCAAGAGCTGCTTTTTTTGTTATCAATAATGGTATTTTAAATACAATAGTATTGGAATAATGCAGTTAACTGAACTACAATTATTTTTGGAAGATCACATTTTATAGTGGCGTTTTACTTGTCTCTAGACATGACAGCTTTTATGTCAATATTTTTACATTTTTATACAAATTGAAAGGGAATGGATATTTTTAATACTTGTTTTTCGGAAATTGATAAAAAGAAACCGTATAAGTGCCGAAGAAATTATTCTGTTAGTAAAGATGAAATTAGATGTGCAGACCGATCCATTCCTATGGATGTACCTCGATGCCCTGGAAAACGGCTGGTAAGCCTAAATATTTTATTTCGAAATAGCTTTCTACATCTATGAATAAATTCTGTACATATTATGTTAATTGATACTATTTTAATCTGTAATAATTAAATACGTTGTTTTCGCTTATAAAACTTTGATGGCACTACAAACTTCGCAAGGTAATAATATAATGCGGCGTTGCCAAGTGTAACGATTTTCTTGAGAACTGAAGTATAAATAAATAACCTTGTTAGTGCCAATAAATAATAGCTAATATATTTATTAATTTTATTAGATACATTGACTATTGACTAATCAATCAACGCCTTATCTAAAAATAAGTTATTGTATTTATAGTGTTAATATGTGTTATTCCGGGCTCGTCTATTTACCCTTTTTTTTAGGGAAATCATGTTTGTTCATGAAATAGCACCCTACGATAAGAGTCAAACTTTAATTTACTCTGTATATACAGATATCGATATAATTGCCCGCCATCTTGTGTCCTACCAGTTTCTCATTTTGTATATAAACAGTGCGAAGCTGGAGTAAGTAAGCACAGTATATTTAAAAACAGGTAAAACATTAAAAACTGTCATTATTATAGTAATGTTCAATATAAGGTAGAAATGCAAAGAAAATAGAACGGCACGCATTTCTACCGGATATAATTATTATAATAATGATAGTAGCGTTGATTGAATATAGTATAGATGGCGGAACCAATGAAGTAGAAGCGTACGCCATTTTTGGACGCTCAGGAGCTCTGCTTCAGGACGCATCCACCAAAATCAATGATGGTCTTTGCGTCCACTTGATCTTATCCCTGGTCCTCTGCATCCTTTTGTTTAATCTTTTCACCAATAGAGGGACACGGTAATTGCAGGTTCCGACAGCCGTCAGTGATGAGCGGCTGGTGGGGTAGTATTTTGAAATCGTTTGAACTCTTAAGTAATGGGTCACTTCAGCCTTCAGGCAAAATAAAACCTGTTTTATGACTGGGTAGATGGCAAGTCCGACATTAGCATTGTTGCTTGAATTAGCCAAAATGCTCTTGTTGGAATAAACAAATCGTTATATTTTTCTTTAACTGAATTCAACTTAAGATTCCTAAAAGAATTTAAAGCAAATTTAAATATTGGTTAAGACAATAAACCAGTGTAAAAAGATTATGTATGCGTATTTCTTAAAATGTTTGATAAACTTTTTGTTAAATTAATTTAATTGATATAATTAATTTAATTTCGGAATCTCGACTTTTTCCTTAAAATTTGTAGTTCATGTAAATTCGTTTTTTAAGTTTTTGTTGACTTTTTAATTAATTTATAAAAATTATTACTTTTTCGAAAATATTTTTTATTGTTTAGACAGAATTTTTGGCATTTCAGCATTATATATTTTTTTAAACCGGCATGAATTCTGTTTAAGAAAGAAGCCCTAAGTTTTGGATGTTGCGTATTATTTTTTTCTGACCTTAATATTAAAGACAGCTTCGATGATACCATAATACTACCATAATAATTACTAGAGACCGGATTTTATGTCATGTCCTACTTTTTTACATTTTTCAGCTTTTTTCATGCGTCTTTGCCTTAATTTTAATTTCGTTTGTTTGTTTTTGATTTGGACTATTTTCAAAAAGTGTACTGCCTATTTATCCTTTTCTATTGCTCTATTGGTGTTTCCAAGTACAGTTGTATTTCTAAAGAATTTAAGCAGAAATATGTATTTCATAAAAGAGCATAATTAATCATAATAACAAACTTGAAGCATAAATTTCAACGAAAAGCAATTTTATAATAATTACTGTTATGACTCGCCCAGCCCCTTTTGAAGTTTTGTCTGCTATTGTGACGCAGGCCAATTGAACTATGTTGTTTATTTATCTTACTTTCTAAGTAAAAACAGATGTTTGGGTAAAATGATAAAATTACTGGAAGGGTGTTCCTTTTCTAAAAGTTGTATTTGAACTGAGAGTATTTATTGCCATCAAGATGCACAAATTTTACAATGGAAAATATTTATAGATATTTGTAGTTGGGAAAAAAGTAAAATAAACTTAAAATTTTGATAAAATTTCGAGTATTCGACTTTTTGCTGAGAAACTTTTAAAAAAGGCAAAATTTCAACATTGGGAAATAAAGTCAAAATTTTGAGAAAAATGTTAAAAGTTTGAGAAAAGGAGGAATTTTCAGAACAATTCATTAGATTAAAAAAAAAATTGAAATTGAATGAAAAAACGAAATTTTTAAGATAATTGGTAAAATTTTGAAGAAATTTTAAATTTCTAAAAAAATCTAAACTTTGAAAAATAGATTCATTTGAAAAATGGTCGAAATTTTTTTAAATATTCTGAAATTAAAAAAAAATGAAAATTAGAAAAGCTAAAAATTTGAAAATAATGAAAATTAAAACACTAGTGAAATGTCAAAATTGTCATAAGTTGGAATTCAATAAAAATTGATAATTTTGAAAAAAGCTGAAATTTTGAAAAATGTAAAAATTTTCAAAAAAAGTAAAATTTTCAAAAAAAAAAATCTTCAAAAAAAAAGTCGAAATTATTCACAAAAAGTCGAAATTATGCAAACAAATCGTGATACAATGGTCACAATATTGACGTCAAAAACTGCAAAAAGGAAAATGTTTAAAATAGACGAAATTTGGAAAAATATCAATTTTCAAGAAAATATCAGAATTGAAAAAACTGGTGCAGTGCAGTTCTTTAAAAAAATTAAAAATTTTTAAAAACAAAACTAAGTAATTCGAAAATTTTGAATAACATTAAAAATTATCAAAAGCCGAAATATTCAAAGAAAATCAAAAAATTTTTGGAAAAAGTATAAAATTTAAAAAGTCGAAATTTCAGTCAATTTTTGGAAAAAGTTAAGATCTTCAAAAAAAGTTGACTTTTTTAAAAAGGTCGAAATTTTAGGAAAATTCGTGATTTTTAAAAAAGTCGAAATTTTGAATAGTTGAAAATTTCAAAGATGTCAAAATTTTGAAAAAAGTGGAAATTTTCATTTCATTTTCATAAAAAGTTAAATTTTCAAAAAAAAAATCAAAATGTTTAAAGAAAGTCTAAATTTTGAATAGTTGGAAAACAAATTTAAAAAAAAGGCAATTGCCAAGTTTTCCTAATTTAATTTTTTTGCAGCGCTTATGTTGTCAGTTAGCGCCAATTAGGATGAGTCATGACTTTCTACACCAAAGATAAAATGGGACCAAAAAAATGTTTGATTTAATAATTATTATTGCAGTATTATGGTATTATAAGAGTTGTCTTTAATAATAAGGGCGAAAAAAATAATACGCACAGCTTCTTTCTTAAACACAACTCAAGCCGGTTTGAAAACATATACATTCTGAAATTCCAAAAATTCTGTAAACAATAAAAAATAATTTCAAAAAAAATAATGATTTTTATAAATAAATTAATTAAAGTCAACAAAGACTTAAAAAACGAATTTACATAAACTACAAATTTTAAGGAAAAAGTTGAGATTTCGAGTTTAAATTAATTATATATCAATTAAATTCATTTACAAAAAGTTTATCAGAAAATATGCATACATATTTAATTTAATTTAAAATTTCTATCAACGTATTCAATCAACGATAGTACTAATGTTCAATATCCCGTAGAAATGCGTGCCGTTCTATTTTCTTTGCATTTCTACCTTATATTGAACATTACTCTAATAGGGACAATTTTTAATGTTTTACTTGTTTTTAAATATACTGTACTTACTGCTTACTCGCTCCAACTTCGCACTGTTCAGTACCTATTGGTAGATATGTAAAGAAAATAGAACGTCACACATTTCTGCCGGATATTGAACACAACGACAGTTGTCATCCTCTAATTTTTTAAATAGCAAAATAAATAAACTTTTACTGTACTTACTTGCTCCAGCTTCGCATATGTAAGAGTTCAAAAATTCAACTTTGTAGTCACTAGCGGATTAAATGTCGGTAGCACCCTAGACCCCTCCAGGCAAATATGGCATAACATACCTCACAATATATTTTGATGATTAACCCCCCCCCCCCCCTCCTCAAAATGTGATCTGCCCCCAGGCCTTGTTGCCTACTAGATCCCTGCCTGGTTTCGCTTTTATGGATAATCTGCCATTGAGATGAACTTTGATTTGTCGAAATTTTGACCATCAATAACACCTATAAGTTTTAAAATGGATTGATTTTATCTAAATTTCGGAAATAATGATGACGGGATAATGTTATTTTATTCAAAACGAAGTTTGTTATCAGTTGTTAGAGTCGCTAGAATATCCAATCAATATGGTGTAACTTAGAAATTTCCACTTTCCAAAGATAAAATTATAGTGGAAAAAGAAAATATTACTAATGAACTTTAGCTTAATACCAAAATGTTGATCACCAACATCAACTGAGTTTCAGCTGAATCTGAATATACAAAATATGAAAACGTTTTGCTTCAAACGAAGGTTTTGTTCAACTTTTTATTCCTCTGGTATACCCAAGCGATGTATTGTACAATTTAGAAAATTGTGTATAATAAGAAGATACAATTTTAGGGAAAAAAGAAAATCTTACTGACAAAATTTCGTTTTTTAGTGAAATTTTTTTCACCAAATGATTATTAAGATGGAACGATTTTACCTGAATAATAATATATAAGATTATGACAGCGATATGCTGTTTAGTTTTAGAGGAAACTTCTAATTAGTTTCTAGAATCTGTAACTAACCAATCGATAAGGTATAGTTTGGAACATTGCACCAGATGAAGACAAAATTATAGCAGAAAAAGAAAATATTACTAATGATCTAATGAACTTTCGGTTTTCATTGAAATTTTGACCCCCAAATTATTATTAAGATTGATTGTTTCCAAATAAGTAAGATTTTAATGGCGGTTTGCTGTTTAGTTTGAAATGAAGATTAGTTTCTAGGATCTCTAGTATAACCATTTGATGAGGTACATCTCAAAAAATGTACCACATGAAGAGAAATTGCAATGGAACAAGAAAAGATCAATGATGAACTTTCCGTTTTAATTGAAATTTTGACCACCAAATGATTAATAATTAAGAGGGACGATTGTGTCCGAATACGTAAAATCCTGTTTAGTTTCAAATGAAGCTTCTGATTAGTTTCTAGGGTCTCTAGCCTAATCATTCGATAAGGTACAGCCTAAAAAATGTACAAGATGAAGACAAAACTGTAGTGGAAAAAGAAAATAAAACTGATGAAATTTCGTTTTTTATTGAAATTTTGGCCACCAAATAATTATCAAGATGGATTGATTGTACCCGAATAAGAATATGAGGGTGTGATGCTTTTGTCTTTGTCTTCCAATCTCCATATGAGGTCAGGAATATTTTCCTCTTACCCCTTTGTCGCTCTGTTCTGTTTAAGAACTTTTACACCTCACTTTTTTATTGCTGCTCTCTTTCCTCGTTAGAGATTCAGACATTCCGTGTGCGTCTCTGTTGCGTTGTAGATCTTACTTATCTGCTTATACCGGTAGTTACTCCTTTGCCTCTCTTGAGATTTAGACCTTCCATGTCTGCCTCTCATATGCTGCAGATTTTACTCTCTGTCTTTTTCTCTCTTTCTGAAAACATCCTCTTAATACGCGTGTGGAGCGACTTGTTTTTCTTTCGTCTACTAGCCATTTGACCTTGCCCTCGGGGAAACCACACTAAAACCTGAGGTTAGTAGATTACCTTATCTTCTTAAGATCGTCCTAGGTCTTTTGAATCTTGGATAATCTTGCGGTTCATAATGTGATGCTATCCACTTTCAAATGAAGCTTGTGACAGCTAGATTCTCTACCATAATCATTCGATAAGGTACAGCTTAGAAAAATGAACCATATGAAGACAAAATTATGGAGGAAAAAATATATATTGCTGATGATCTTTCGTTTTTCATTGAAATTTTGACCACCAAAAACATCGGTGAGTATTAGGAATGATGATTTTCATTGAATGCAAAAGATTACGACGGAGATATCACATTTAGTTGCAGATAAACCATCTGGTCAGTTCTTACAATCTGCAGCAGATTTAATCGATTAGGTACAATTTTCCAAGTATGAAAATAAAATTATAACAGAAAAATATAATATATTACTGATGAATAATTTTAGTTTCTCACTGACGAATCTCCAGGAACACCTATGTGTGTATTTAGGGTGGATAGACTTTTAACTAAAAAATATACACAATTTTGACAATATAATACCGGTTCATTCACTGATGGAATATGTTGATAGCGCTCCTGGCTATCTAGACAAATAATGATTGACATTTCTCCAAATTATTCTTGTTGACTAAAGCTTGTGGGCACTCTTGTAGCCTCGCGCCCCTAGACACGTGGCTAGTTTGCCTTATGGATATATAATCTACCAATGTTTACAGTCAAACATTTATGTAAAGAAACTTAAATTCTGAAATCGTAAATACAGAATTCGTGAAAAAGTTGAAATTATCTCAAAAACCAAGTAATATCATTTTTATTTCTTGACATTTCCAGTTTCAACCCGAAATTTCTAATTTTTCAAACTTGTTTTGCGGGTTCTCAAATTTTTCCTAAAATTAAAATTTTTCCAACTACTTTGAGTTTCTTTTGTTTGAAGTGCTGATTATTATATGATAGAAATTTCAATTTTTGTCTCAAAATTTTGAATTTAACATTTTTCCTTCACCGTCCATTGCAATTTCAGGAACAACATTAAACATTTAAGTTTAAAAAAATAAATACATATTTTATATTCAGTTTTAAAAGTTCGAGTAAAAAAAGTCAAAATTACGGGGAAGTTCAAAATTTCTAAACAAAAAAATATAGTGTCGAGTGTTTTTTCAATATTCTTAATTATTTTTATTTTCATTTTTGAATTTCTCCCTAAATGTCGAAAAATTTAACACAGGCATCGAAATTTTTACTAATAAACAAGTAATGTTTGAAATTTAAACTTCTGATTCTGAGATCTAGACGGAAAAAACTCATAATAATTAAAAAATAATGATTTTGAGTACAATTTCTGAAGTCAACTTGTTTTCGAAATTTTAAATTTAAAAAATAAAACGATTCTTTTTTTAAATTTCTAATTTATTTTCAAATTTGCGTACTTAACCCCCGAAAATAATTTTTTACGACAAAAAAAAGGTCCTCTGCAATCGTCTCATTATATTTCTTCAGTAGCTCTAAATTATCGGATAAAATTATCTTCGCTCCTCCTTTAATTCGCCGGACACGACCGCATTGCTTAATTATACAACAGGGACAAATCCGGGCCTCTTGTGACCCTCGCGAACTTCTATTTCTGATTGTACTGCAGAATTTCCATGTAAGCATAAATGTCAATTTGGTGTGGACGGATCAAATAAGGAACTAACGTGAACATGCCACAAAATGATAGCAACATATTAGATGGAAAAACTTTTAGTACACGTGATATTTACGACATACGTTAAAAACAGAAGAAATTTTCACAGCTAACTTGATGACTTTTTCAACTGAACACCCGATACATAATACACCGAAAAAAATGTTTTCGTATCTTTTATTTTAAAGTTGATCTGCCCGGTCCGGCATAATACAAGTTTCTTTCTTTTATAAGGGATACTTCCGCCTAAATCGAAAGTGCCATGACAACAACAAATATCGCATCAGATGCACTATGCATCATTGCAACAATCTGCAATTTCATTAAATCATCATTTATACTTACACTTGCTTGGTTCTATATTTCTATTTTATCCCAATATTATAATGGGATGTATCAAGTGTATCAATGTCATTTTTTGGCATATTCACGTAGGTTCCTTACTCATTGGTGTAGGCAGGATTTCCTTCAGGTAGGGGGGGGGGGGGCAACAACCTTTCTGAAAAATTCATGGATAAAAAAAGAAAACCTTCCGGCCGAGTAATGTACATATATTTTTACATTAAACCTACACGAACTGGGGACTACGAATTTTCAGAAGATTAAAGCCTAAATTTCGAAATAAAGCCAAACTTTTAGAAAAAACCTTTTGGAGCACTTCAAGAAATGTCGAAATTTCGAAAAAGTGGAAATTTTTAAAAAAGACGAAATTTGCAAAGGTTGATTTTTGTGAAAAAAGTGGCAATTTGCAGAACAAGTCGAATTTAGACAAAAAAATATTGCAGCCAGGCCCGTAACCGGGATTTTTTTAGGGGGGGGGGGCGATCCTTCTGCTAAAACTGCCTAGTATTTGTCTGCGTTTAAGTTAGAGGTAACAAGCCACGGTCTAATACTACTTACTATTAATATTATTATTGTATACAAGTATACTAAAATATTAAAAAATACACTAAAAACAATTGTACAATCTAAGTCTTCTGTTTTCCGGTTTGCTCTTAAAATGTTGAAGGATTTCCGGGTCCTCAATTTCCATCATTTCCTCACGATGGATCGACATCGACGCCCAAATTGTGGAAAGTAACCCAATCCGGCAACTATGGTCCACAGAAAAAACAACCGACAACACGACATTTTTTTGGAATCATTTTTACCAACAAATAAGAAATGACGTCAAATTTGAAAACAAATTCCTTGCATTTCAGGCACGAAAACAAAAGGATCCATTGAAAATGTTTTTTAAAAAGGTTGTACGTCTGGAAAGTTCAATTCTATCTAGTGTGAAGCTAAGAAATTTCTGGGTGGGGGGGCTGAAGATCCCAGCTCCCCTCCCTCTGCTAACGGGACCTGATGCAGATATATTCCTCTCAGAATTTTTACTTTATTTAAATCTTGTCGTATTCTTGAAATTTACTAGGAAGTGTTTTTCCCAATATTTCCTACAAATATTATATTCAACATTTTTAAATTTCTATTAAAATGTTGATCCAGCTGACGAATTTTGTGAAAAAGTAGAAATCTTAAGAAAAAATTCAATTTTAAATAGAAATGTACAGAAGTGGAAAATATTAAATTTTGAGATAACAGTCAAAATTTAGAGAATCAGACGAATCTCGAACAAGTTGAAATTACCGGGAATCAAATTTAAAAAAGAAATCAGAAAAAACAGATAATTAACAAAATGGACTTCGAAAAAAAATCACAACTTTTCAAAAATATGTTGCAATTTCGAGAAAATATACCAAATTTCCAAGAGAAAGTCCAAAAAGGAAAATTGGAATTTTGAGAATAAAATAGTAATTTCCAAAAAGACGAATTTCGAGAAAACATTTTGGAAAAATCGGAATTTTCAGTATATCATTTTAAAAATAAAAACCTAACCCTTTTTAAAAACTCGAAAAATTTCCAAAATTCGAAAAAAGTCAACATTTTCAAAGGTCTAATTTTGTGAAAAGACACAATTTTCAGAAAAATCCAATTTCCATAAACATTGTTCTCAATATATAAAATTCAGTAAAGAAGTTGAATTTACAAAAAATCTTTTTCTCAAAATTCCCAAAACTATTTTTCTCAACATTTTCGTTAACATTCCGATCCGATTTAGAGAGAAAAGTGAGCATTTTCAAAACCATAAAACATTACATTTTGAGCTAAAAGTCAAAATTTGTTTAAAAAAAAATATTCAAATAAATGGCAAAATTTTGAAAATAAAATCGAAATTTTGAAAAAGACGAACTGTAAGGAAATGAGAATTTTAAGAAAAAAACTATTTTAAGAGAAGAAGTGTAAATTTAAGGAAAAAGACGAGTTTACCAGGAAAAAGGCGAAATTTTTAGAAATATTAAATATTGGATATTGAGATGAAAATCAAAATTTCGTGAAAAAGCAAACTTTAAGAATAAACCATTCAAAATTTCTAAAAAATCAGATTCCAAAAGATCGAAGTTTTCAGAAAAAGTTCAATGTTCAGAAAAATAACGGAATTTGGAAAAGAGCGAAATTTCGAAAAGACGACGAAATGGACCAAAAATTCAAAATTTTAAATTTTCCATAAAAAGTCAAATTTTAAGAAACAAAGTCTAATTAAAAAAACAGTCAAACTTCGAAAAAAATACAAAATTACGAGAAAGTGATCGAAATTTTAAGAAAAAATCGAAAATCTCCTGGGTGAATTCTTATTTTCTCTTAATTGCTCGAGGTAGAGGAAGACAGACGCCTTCTTGCCTCAATGTGGCCTTAGAAAATGTCCAATACTGGGATATACATCGAAATTTTGACAAACAAGTTGAACCTTCCAAAAATTTGAATTAAAAAAAAAAGAGTTAAAGTTTACAAAGGACATTTTTAGTAATTTTGTCCTTTTACAAAAGTATAAAATTTTCGAAAAATATACCATTACCTAATTATCCTGCATTATCACAAGATCGGCACAATTTCGAGGAAAAGTAAATGTTATTAAACAAGCTGAAATTTGCAGAATTAAAAAAAATCGAAATTTTCAAAGAAAGACGAATTTCGAGGAATTTCAGAGAAAAACGACGAATTTTTTAATAAAAATTCGGCATTTTGACAAAGTTGTGTTTGATAAAAAAAGTCGAAATTTCTAAATAAATGCGAAATTTCAAAAGAAATAGACAAATTTTGTAAAAAAAATACGAAATTTGTGAAAAAAGTCGAAATTTCGAAAAAATGTTTCAAGGAAAGGACGAATTGAATTTTGAAGAAAAAAGAAAGTTTCTGGAAAAAGTTCTTTAGTATAAATTTTCAGGTTTGCTGCATGAATCGGGAAAGGGGGGGGGGAGGCAAGCTCTTAATCTTTACTTGTTTCGTACTCGCCAAATTGATATTTAACCTTGACATAAAAATTCTGCATTACTATTTACTATCAGGAATAGAAGTGGTCCATTTACTATTGCTTTTTTAGGCAATTAGAAATTAGGATTCAACAATAAAAGATCTTTCTTCCATTCTTAAATCAAATCAATAAAACATTTTTTAAGGTTATGTTTGTTTTCTTGTGTGTTTAAAATACTGATCAAGTAAGGAACATACGTAAACTATGACAAAAAAATGACATCAGTACACTAGATGGGAAAACTTTTTGTTCACACAATATTAATTAAATTCAAATTCCTCAGTAATAATGATAAATCTGGCAACGTCCGATTAAAGTGACATCGTTTATCTCTATCTCTGTCTAGAACCGTTCGTCCCAAGTCTACTGCAAGAAGTAATTCGTCGCCGGGTCAGGGTTTGCAATTTCCTGATTTTTGACGTAAATTTTAATATATTTTGCAATAATCTCAACTTTTGAAATATAGAAAATCGTAAGTATTGCATTTGTTATTTCATGGTGTTCATGATAATCGCCAAAGAAAATAAACCCACGCCTTGTAATTTTTTAGTCATGCTTTTAGTTTTAATTTTGTGTCATGTTGAATATTCAATCAGTTGATCTTTATTATAAAAATTGGAGTGAATAATGCGTATTGTCTTTGTCAGCAGTTATTTAGACGCATTAATTTATAAATAAGTGGCCAAAACTTTTATGTCCAAATTATTATGTAAGATTCAGATTGTTCTCAAAAATCATTTTTATCAAAACTTTGCGATGGTTCGTTAACCATTATCACTTGCAGCTGATATTCTGTTGGGTTATATGTTAGATTTAGTTATATTTTAACTATTAATACATTTAGTTAAAAAAGTGTGATTGACGCCATTTTGTCTTACGACATGGTCGACGTAAGCCAAAACTAGACGAATCCTAATTTTTTAGTTTCTAGAAAGGTCAATGCAACGAACTATTTAAAGTATATTAAAGTCCCATGCTAAGAAATACAGAACTGCCACATGCTTTAAATGCATCTTCTGTGGGTTTATGTGTATAAGTTTAAAAATAGTTCAGTCTCAGACATGGCCAATTGATTTCAAAATCATGCACGTTAGTTTTTTTTTGCTGCTTGGACCCTTTATTATTTAATGTACTGTGAAGACTGGAAAATTAGTTCAACAACTCTTCGTTGTGTTCCGAATTTTTCGTACTAAAATCAAATCGATATGCTCACAATAAATCCACAATACATGCTTAAAATAAAAATATGAGTAAATAATTATAGGAGTTGCCCAATTAATTACATTGCTTGACAGTGTGCAATTACCAGCACTCTAACTGCTACAATTACTATTTTTTGTTTAATTGTAGTACAATTTTCATGGAGAGCACCTTTTAATACCACACGACCTTTTGCCTTTCATGATTAATGTCATAATTCCAAAACGGATTCCTACTCATTTTGCGCCTATAAAGATAACATATTGTACTCAATCAGACGAAAGTTGTCTTAAAAAATTGCGAAAGAAATATAAAGAACAAACTTCATTGTCATTTCATGCCCATTTTTATAATAATTTTGACCAGTTTGACCTTAATTTGTATATTACGTTACAAATTTTAGTTAAGTACAAAATACACATGTACTTATATTAAAATTCGAAATAGCGATTCTAAGTTGATTCAAGAAAAAAGATCGACAATTCAATATTAGTCCCAATTTCGAAAATACAATTCAGTGTTTAGAAAAACTCGAAATTTTTACTTTAAAATCAAATCGCCACTAATATAGAGCGTATTGTTACTAAAAAAAAAAATCACCAGAACTAAAGCTTCCTTCACGCGTAAATTATGTTGATTATTAATGTATTGGCCTATATCTTTGGGGTTGTTTGGCAGAAATAATCAGACTATAAATGTTTTCCATATTACTGTTATTTACGTATAAAGGAATCACTCTTAAAACAATTAACAACAAAACCAAAATATTTTATGATATATTTAGGTTAGGATATAAAAACTCAGAACATCATTAAGAAATGTCATGTCGCTGCCACACGATCATGTTATAATAGGCTGTATTTATAAAAAGAAGTATTAGCTTTTACTTGGCAAAAACAAAGGAAATTCTTCACATATTATGCATAAAAAAGTAAAGCAAAAGGTTTTGCTTTACCGTTGAAACTTTTGCTTCAAAGAAAAAGGTTTTACTTTTTTAGTATTTATAAAAAAAGTTTTTACTTTTAAAACTATAGGATTTGCTTTACCAAAATTGCATATGCTACAAAGCTAACTTTTTTCTATACTTATATGTCTAGATTTAAGTTATTTGTTTATTGTTTATGTAAATTTTAGTCAGTCTAAGTTTATGGTCGTAATTAAGTGTTTGCAATGGCCGAGGTGGTAAATTTACGTACAGGAAAATATTATAAACCAAGAACTATCAATCATCAATCAGATTTTAAAACCTTATTTAGATTTGAAGAGGTCTATTTTGAATGGTTAGTGGACCACATTCTGG
This sequence comes from Dastarcus helophoroides, assembly GCA_028583605.1. NCBI lineage: Eukaryota > Metazoa > Arthropoda > Insecta > Coleoptera > Bothrideridae > Dastarcus > Dastarcus helophoroides. The sequence goes on along the minus strand of CM053328.1, from coordinate 22,621,938 downwards.
GACATAATCAAGAAACTCCTGGAGCAGCTCTTGTCCAACATGCATAAAATGAAAATATTTTTGCTGCAAACCTTGGATTTCAAAGTGGAATTGCTGAAGAATTGAGATGCACGGTATCCAGAATATTTCATGAAGTATTGGAACATAATGTAGAAAAGGCTTCCTCGATGGATTCGGTTTCCAAGAACAGAAAATGAAATTATAGTGGCCAAAGAGAAATGTTTGGGTAAATTTCGTTTCCCAACAGTCATAGGGGTTGTTGACTGTAACCATGTTGGTATGGAAAAGCCAGTCCAAATTGGAGACGAATATGTAAACAGAAAAGGTTTTACTAGTTTGAATGTACAGGTTACATGCAACCCAGACTGTGTTATAACTAGTATAGATGCAAGATGGCCCTGGGTCAGTTCATGATTCTCGTATATGGAAAAATTCAGCAGTGTGTAACGTCAGGAAAAAAACAATAAATACAGTTACTCTTGGGAGATAATGGGTACAGAATAATGTAATTTCTGATGACTCCCTATATCAACCCCGAGGAGGAATATCAGACATCTTTTAATAGACTGTTTACATCTGAGTGAGTTGTAATTGAACATACATTTGGGTAACTAAAACGGAGATTTCCTATTCTAAAATATGGGTGCAGAGTAAAGCAAACTAGTATTCCAAAAGTCATAATAGCATATGCTGTGTTACATAATATTGCCAAGTATCTAGAAGACACAGATTTTAAAAATGAAGATGAGCAATTGGGGAATATGCCACATAATTTAGAAGAAGCAGGCGAAGAGCTTTTGCGCACAAAAGGAAAAAGACGGCGTGAAGAATTGGCCCATCTCATTTATAATAACAATATTTAGTTTCGATCTAGTCAAATGATTGTAATTTTTCGAAAGTAAAAATCATTCACAACAGGGATATGATTTAATTGTCAAAGATTACACTATGATTTATTGCTAACAATGTCAATTGAATAACCGTTAGATTGTTCGTCTGTCAACTTCTTGAGTTTGGCCGCAAAATATTGCTGCTGAAGACGAACGGCTTTTCAGTTGCGCTAATAAAACTACGCGATGAAGATGAGTAGTTGTCAAATGTTTTGACTCTTCTGGCCTTGCATCTATTAAACACTTTGATGGTAATTTGGGAACAACCTTGTTTACAAATGTCGTAACTTTTTGAGATAGTGTCTCAATCATGTGTTTGTTTGGCATAGTCTCATTTGTAGGTGGCAGTGGTGGCATTGCAACAGCACCTAGCACACAAAATACTAAAATAATGTGAAAAGGAATATTATTACTTCCCACCTGAAACCTGAATTAATGCAGGATTAATATCACCATTCATGGCCTCCAACATTATATTCTCCCAAGATAGAAGACGAATGGGTCTATTTCCCGTTTTATTTTTATCTGTCTTTTCAATCGACTTTTCATATTATTTACTTTTTTCATAAATGTTTTATGATCTAATGGTTTTCCAAAGAATATTCCATATTTTTCGGCTATTTTAGTTAAAATCTAAGTTTTTTTATTTATCATTGCTGGCAATTGTGATTTTTCTAATACTTCTGGATATGCGCGGACTTTTTCAGCAATAAGCGTCATCTCATAAGACATCTCCAGTGATATCTTCACCTTCTGCATCTGACATTTTTTGTCTTAGAATGATCACATATAATTATTGCTCAATTATAACCTCAAATTTAAATGTAGGCAAAGCACACTGCAAGTTTGAACCTGTGTCGTATTTGAAATTGCAACTGTTCTCTACCTCTTATTTTAATTTTTTAAAGGATTTGCTTGCAAGGAAAAGTTAAAGATTATAAATACGAATTAGAGAAAAACCTTTTACTTCTATCTTTTACTTCTCATTCTTACCTTTTGCTTTTTATTTCAAAGTAAATACTTTATTTTTATAAATATTAGCTATTATGTCATATTACTAGTTCTTGCTTTTGCGTTGCTACTATAACATTTAGAGTTCGGCGCCTACACTAATGCAGATTTATGTGAAATGGACTATAATTAAAACTAGCAACATCTGTGTCGAAATTTGACGGTGTGTGACTTTTTGGTAAACGATTTTTACTTTTATCCAAAACTTCGACATTTTTTCGTTTTAATAGAATTTATATTATTCAAAGGTTTGACCTTTTCACGTAATTGCAATTTCTCTAAAGATTTCGCTCTTTTTGAATATTTTTTTTTGTTGAACATTTCGAATTACTGAAAATCTCAACCTTTTTTTTTTTTCTAATTCCGACCCTTTTTGAAGAATTCTAGTTTTTTTTAAGATTTCCCATTTTAAAGAAAAAATTCGACTAGAAATTTTCGACGTGTTTAAAAAATTTTTAATTTTTTCAGAATTTTCTGTTTTTCTTAGAACTTCAATTTTTTTTTAAATTTAATTTTTATATTTTAAAAATGCCCCGTTTTCAAAATTTTGTCATTTTGTTACTTGAGAAATTCGAATTTTTATGAAAATTTTACTTTGTTTCAAAAGTTCGGAATTCGATTTTCTTGTTAATTTGAAGTTTTTTCAGAATTTCGCCTTTTTGAAAATTTCAAATATTTCGAAATTTTCACCTTTTCTAAATATTGACTTTTTTGTAAAAATTTGGACTTAAAAAAATCTTCGCCTTAATATTTTCCACTTCAAGTTTTCATTTTTTCGATTAAAAATTTGGCTTTTTCTCAAATTTATTGAAATTCCCATTTTTATCAAAATGTGTACTTTTTTTCATAGTTTCAAGTTTGTTAATTTTTGAGATTTAGACGTTTTGAAAATTTGAGTTTTATTTTTGAAGATTTCGACTTTTTTCGAAAGTTTAACTTTTGGCTATATAAAAAATTATTTTTTTCCTTAATTGTGACTTTAAAAATATTGCTTTATTTTCAAAATGTCGCCATTTCAATCGTTCCATTTTTTTTTTCAAAATTATCGCCTTTTTTGAAATAATAATTTTCAAAATTTTTTAAATTTTGACTTTTTGCAAAATTATGATTTTTTTAAATTTCGTCTTTTGAAAACTTCTCTTTTTTTGGTTCATTATTTTTGAATACTTTGAATTTTTTTGAAATTTCGTTTTTTAAATATTTCAACTTCTTCAAGATTTCAAGTTTACATAATTTTGCCTCTTAAAATTTTGAATTATTCTGATTGCTGTGATTGCTGATTTTCTCAGTAGTTGTCTTGGCACATTCTTTTGTTTTGTCAACCCATCTAGCAATTTTGGAGTTTGATCTTTTACTAAGAAACCAAACGATTAATTCAAACGTGTATGTTCAGCAACTCCCCAAACTGACCGATACAGTTCAAGAAAAGATGCCTGGCAAATAGTAGGGAGTGTTGTTTTCCAACATGATAAAGCAGAGCCCCACACATTTTTGATCCTTAGCCAAAAATTATTGGAATTAGCTTCGGATGTCTTGTCACATCCACCGTATAGCCCTGAATTTGAACCTTCAGCTTACCATTTATTTCTTTCCATGCGGAACTCCTTAAATTATAACTTTTTTAATGACGCTGCTGATGTTAAATCGCATTCAATTCAGTTTTTTGTTGCCAAAAATTCTATGAACATAGAATTCTGGCACCGCCTGAAAATAGACAATACTTGTTATATTGTTAAGCAAAAATTTTGAAATTTCCTTATTATTTAAAATAATTTCATCTATTTTAAATGGTTTGATTTCTTGATTTGGAATTTATTGAAAATTTCGTCTCTTCTTAAAAGTTGCGAACCGTTTTTCAATTCTTCCACTTTTTTTGAACTTTTGCATTGCCATTTGCCATATTGTCACAAATTCGTACGAAAGCTTTATCATATAAACTTTTTGTTAGTTAGCTAGGTAGAAACATTTGATTACCGTTAAGAATTATTTTTCAAAATTGTCTCTCGTTAAACTCAAAACATCGACATTTTTTCCGAATATTATCTAAAAATTTAAATGTAGGTCAGATAGATGTTGAGCCTGGCTGTAACTGCTGACTGAGAATTGAACAAACTTGTGGAAGTTAGAAAGGATTTTGAATCTAGGTGACAGCCTCTACAAAATGTAAAAAAAATCAACTTTTCATAATTCTAGGTTAAACTATTAATTTTTATTTTATCAAAATTTTTGTAAGTCAAACTTCTCAGTTTACACTTCCAGTTTTTTATTTTTTTCTGAAATTTCGATTATACTTACTTTTGAATTCTTGTTGTTGTTGTTGAAATTGACGTAAAAATGGTAGGGGAGACTGGGGTATTCTGGACCACGGGGAATTGCGGACCAGCTTCATATTTTTTTCTCTAATAGTGATTGATAGCTACAAATAACTGTTGTCAGCTCGCCTCATGTTAAGCTCATTTTCCCTTCAATACTCGACTTGTGTACACGAACCGTTACCTCGCTTCGATACCAAATAGAAATGGGATACTTCGAATTTTTTTTTTTTTTTTTCACTTTAGAGTTTCCTCTAATTTGACCACACTTTTCGAGAACCAACTCAGGTAAATATCTTCATAATATTCGCGGAACCTTAAGTCTTCGAGAGGAGCATGAAGTTTTGCATAAAGTTTGTATTGTGTTACTCTTACGCTGCCATATTGTAAAAAAGGACCTTCGGGGAATTATGGACCACTTTTGTCGTAGAATTGTTATTTACATTTCACAAGCTAATTTTGTGTATTTGATTCATATAAGTGATTATTCATGCAAATTTTCAGCACCGCATTATTTTTCGGCAATTTCTAATATTTTTTTGGTAAAATAATAATTTCGTTTCGAACTGATTTTCATTGCCATTTGTCACTCCACTTCGCTTTGTTTCTCTTTCATAATAAATCTTCTGCATCTACATTCTGCATTCTGAATCAAAAACAAGAAGGTTTTTCTACTACATTTTTCCATTTTTAATCGATCTACAAAGTGGTCCATAATTCCCCGACATTTTTCAAAATCGCAAAAATCCCATTTTTGCGCCAACTGTTATAACCTGTATAATTTAATACAATTTGACCAAACTGTTGCGACCCAAAGAGAGATTATTAGTTGTATTACAAATTCAAGATTTGAAATATTAAGAAAAAAATATTTTTTTGCCTGCTTTTAGCCAACATAAAAAGGCGGTACACAATACCCCTACTTTTTATAAAAAAAAATTAAATTTTTCAAATTTTCAGATTGTCATTTTTGAAATATCGTAGCAAGATACCAAAAATAAACAGTACAAAATTTCGGTCAAACTTTTAAGAATTCATTTTAAAATAGCATGTAGTTACTTTCAGTGAATTTTAAATGGGCTCCTGTATCCTAATTATTTGCAAAAAATATGACTTCCAAAACTGATTGCTGAGAAAGGAATGTTGTAGATACAAATTTTATGTAGATTCCAATGTAAAATTTAAGTAGTGTGATTCAATTAAAAAACAAAGGTGCATTATTTCCGGAAGTGGCACTATTTTGATGGTCATTTAGGCCTGTACAAGCCTACAAGGTTTTATTTTAATACTATTGTGGAAAGTTAAAAATGTTTAAAGGAACTGTCCACGTTACTCATCCTGCATATTTCCGGCACATTTTGTACTAATTGTAAGGTATCTTTTTAAAATTTATTCTAAGCTTAAAATAAAGTTGCAACTGCAGCTTCTTTGCTTTTCATATTACAGATAAAATTCTAATGAATTTTTTTAATAATTATGTTGGTTTTCATTGTATCTGGTGTGATGAGTTGAGTATTAAGAAATATTTCTTGTAGTATTCTGTGGCTAAGGATATAAATATGCTACTTTATTAATTTTGTGCTCTAGGCTAAAGAAATGTCAGTGTCAAGTATTTTGACAAATATATTATACAACTACTGATTATTCCGCCAGATTAAATAACAACTGATACGTATTTCACATTTTCAATTAAGCATTTTCTTTTAAAAGAGTACACTCGAATAATCTCTAGTTGCATTATATATTTGTCGCAGTGCCTTACTCAGTATAAACCTTTTACGTACTACAATTCTAAAAATCCTGCGTCAAGATTAGCTTGATATAATTTTCAAAACCGTATGTATCGATTGGTTGTTGCCATTTTTTGAGTTACTGGACGAATAAAACTCTGAGAGGACAGTTTCGCGGTAGGTCGGATATTCTGTAATTTCGGTTGCTAAAAGTTTTATCATTTTGAAAATGTATTATTTCTATTAATTTTTTAATTGGTCATAACGCAGTTGCTTGATTGAATAGGTTGCCAATGTCACTGTTACATTGATACTTGAATGTAGGTTATAAAAATACATTAAAACAAGCTTATTTTTAATGTTCCAAGATAATGGCCGCTCCAGCATATGGTGATCTTGGCAAGAAATCGAAGGATGTCTTTGGAAAAGGTTACCACTTTGGTCTAATCAAATTAGATTGCAAAACGAAAACCGGATCAGGAGTTGAATTTAACACCGGAGGAAGTTCGAATCAAGAAACTGGAAAAGTGTCCGGTTCTCTTGAAACTAAATACAAAGTTAAAGATTACGGACTTACGTTTTCTGAGAAATGGACCACTGACAACAATTTGTCTACGGAAGCGACTGTTCAAGACCAGTTAATTCAAGGCCTTAAACTCTCTTGTCTAGGTTCATTTTCTCCTCAAACGGGGTAAGTTTTCGTATTACTGGAGAGAAAATTATTTGCTGATTGTTATTGGTGTGTTGCAGAAGTAAATCTGGTGTTATCAAGTCAGCATTCCAGAACGAAAGGGTAGCACTTAACGCAGATCTTGACTTGAACACAAGTGGGCAAATTTTGAGTGCATCAGCTGTGGTGGCTCACCAAGGATGGTTGGCTGGTTACCAAACAGCTTTTGATTCGCAGAAAGGAAAACTTACGAAAAATAACTTTGCCTTAGGATTTTCCACTGGAGATTTTATACTCCACACTAATGTGTAAGACATATATTTTTTAATATTGGTCATCAGTTTAAATGTTTTAATAGTGATCCTAAGGGCATATATTGCTTTAAATGTTCATATTGTAATAAATGTTTTTTACTAATATTTAGTGATGTTAGCGACGACGGTCAGGAATTTGGGGGTTCTATCTATCAGAAGGTGAATCCACGCCTGGAAACCGGTATCCAAATAGCATGGTCTGCTGGAAGCAATAATACCAAGTTTGGCATCGCTGCCAAATACGACTTGGACCAGGATGCAGCTATCCGCGCAAAAGTAAATAACCAAAGTCAAATTGGTTTAGGATATCAACAACGCCTCCGTGAAGGTTTGTACTATTTCTTGTGACATATGACCTTACACTGGTGTATAAAGCCAATTTTTTGCTTCATTCCTGATGATTAGTTCACAAATACATCTGTTTAGCATCAAGTCTACTTACCAAATTTTGACTGTTGGCATGCTATAATTGAAACGAAACATAAGTAAAAAATAAAAATTTGAAATTAAAGCTTGGGATCCACACTCAAGATTTCTCACTTCAAACATGTTTCTAAATATTTCAGATGATTGATTTGTACAAAATTTCGATTGCAATCCTTTTTGACTTACCTGTTAAAAGTTAACTTTGGAATGTCGCACTTTTAGTCTAACGGTGCGTTTACTCTAGACACTATCCGTACATTTCTCTAGAATTTATTTTCTCTCTGACATAAGCGTCAACTATTCTGAGAAGCTATCTCCTCTTAGCTGTGTAGATGAGTCTCTGATAGCTTCTCTCAGGATAGTTGACACGTATGTCAGAGAGAAATGTTCAGAATAAAATGTCTATTCTAAACGCACCCTGAGAGTTTCTTGATAATTCGACTTTTTCCAGTCTCGTTGAAAATCATCAAAAAATTAAACATAAATAGCGATTTAAAATTTTTACATTTATGCCAAGATTCCGATAAATTTTAGGATTGAATTAAAAATTATGACTGAGAATTCGTAGTTTTGACAGAAAAATAGGTACGGTGAGGTTGAAGTTTGAAATTTGAATGTTGACAATATTCTAAATAATTTTTTAAATGTGACTATGCGAGAGTGTCCATTGCTTACAACCTTCTTATATTTTCATAATTTATAAAAAAAATATTGTTTTTGTATCTAATTTTGGTCTTCTATATTTGATTTTTTTTCCTATTCTATGTAAAATAAGCTAACCTATTTTTTGTCAACTGTCATGAGGTGACGTTTTAAATAAATTTAGATATCACATAGTCATATTTTTCAAAAAAAGGTTTAAGAATATTGTCAACATTCATTAATAAAAATTTAAATATTTCCAAACTGGGTCGCAGAAATGTTAAATAAAATTAATAAACATAATGTTTCCGACCAATAAGAGTACACCATGAAGAATAATTGTTTCTCAAAATTTCGACTATTGTCTCAATAGCGGTATTTTCTGCCGTCACAGTGGGGCAGAGGGCAGCTGGTCCGTCACTCAGGCAGCTATTAAAAAATAAATATAGAGTCGAGAAACTTGGACCTTTTTCTTGAAATTTCATCAAAATTTGACTTTTTTCTCGAAATGTTGATCTTTTTCTCAAAATATCGATATTTTCCTCGAACTTTTTCAGTTTTTCAAAATTTGTTTGGGTATTTGGAAGTAAATTTTGATATTTTTCAAATTTTTTCAAAAGTTCAGGTTTTTATATTAAATTTGATTTCCTGAAAATTCCGACTATTGCAAAATTGTTTTTTTTTAAATTATAATTCGTCTTTTTCTTAATTACGACTATAAAAGCGAGTTTTGAGAAAGTAGAATTTTGAATATAAACTCAAAAATTTTACTTTTTTCTCTCAAAATTGGACTACTAAAGTTTCTGAATATTTCATAGAAATTTTGGCCTTTTTCTCCAAATTTTGACTGTCCGGAAATTTCAAGCACTTTCTCAAAATTTGTTCCATTCTTGAAGTTTTGACTAAATGTTTAATATTTCGAGAATTTTCTACTTAAAATTGAGCTTTTTATTCCAAAATTCTACTATTTCTCAAAATTCGTTAATTTTTTTAGAATTGGATTAAAGTTTTGCTAAAAACAATAATTTTGAGAATAGTATTTCTACGAAATTTAGAGAAAAATATTTCTTGTAAATTTCGAGGCTATGTCAAAATTTAAATAAAAATAAAAACTGTAAGGAAAATATTTTTAGAAACTGGCTCTTTCTCTCCAAATTCGATTTATTTTGAAAATTTCGTGCCAGTGAAAAATAAATGAATATTCACAGTCAGGAATGTGGGAAAACCAATATCGTTACATCCCTAGTTTGAAATATATCCGTATCCAGATCTGTAATATCATACACCTTCAGCCCTAGTTTGAAGGTCGACCTTTTGACTTCAGTGCACTTTTACCGTCGATTTTTAATTTTTCATTTAAATGTTAAAGTGTATTTCGAAATTTCCAGTTTAGATGGAAATTTCTTACTTTTCTAAATTTATTTGAAATTCGAAGTTTTATTGAAATTTCTTTTTTTTCACAAATTCCCACTTTGTCTCAAAATTTTTATGTACATAACAGTAGAAAGTTGCGAGGAGGAACAAAAACATTCAGAGATTTTAACCTATTGTTAAAAACCAATGCTGACTGTAAGATTTGGCATTCATTTTTTTTTTTTTTTGGTGTGGGGTCAACGTAACACTTAGATTCATTTGGTTTTAGCAGAACTTGACTTTACACAGCTGGGTATTAAAAATTTTTTATAAGAATCGTTGTTATGGTCGAAATTTAATGTTGTACATTTCTGTCTAGGTATTACTTTAACATTATCAGCTTTAATCGATGGCAAAAATTTCAACAGCGGAGGACACAAAGTTGGTTTGGCATTAGAGTTGGAAGCTTAAACTGTCCAGTTCCACGTACTTTAGAGTCACCACATTATTGAGCCTGCTGTATTGTTGTAGATATTTTATTGTTCTATGGGATTTTTAGTATTAAAATATGTATCAGTTAACTTTCTTGTTTTTATTAGAGTAACATTTTTATATTGTTTCAAATTTTATAGTAGCATTAGTCCCACAATTGTATATTTTATTATAGGCATGTGGGACTATTTCAGTTTGGCAATTTCATTACTTGTCTAGTTTGATGCTACGAAATCGATAAAATACATTCTCAAAATGTATAAATGGGGGTTTTGCAGTTCTGTCACTTGTCATCATAAAATATTGTACAACAGTTTAAAATATATTATTTATGAAACAGTTCTATTTAATTAATTAATACCTCAGCACTGCTTAAAAGTATAAGGTAAGCAAGCAAATTTCGTTCTTGAACATAATTGTGTTTAAATATTCCCACTTTTGCACAAAAAATCTATTATTGCTTGTTGTCACTGTCAAATGTCTGATTAAAAATGTCTAAATCTAGTAAAAAACTAAAACTTGTACACTTTAGATGTTCAAATTTCTTTAGAAAAATTGCTTTTAGTTCTGTACATTAAAAGGGACAAAATAAAACCCTTATAATCTTGCTCTTGTGTCTTATCACAAAAAATGTTCTTGAAAAGTATGTAATGTAGAAATCTGATACAATATTAGTTCTTAAACACAAACATCTTCGATCAGTGATTAGAAAATGTACAGTAGTCCCTCGTTATCCGCGGGGATACGTTGTTGCCAAAACCGCGGCTAATGAAGTTACTTAGATACCCGATAAAAAAAATATGATAATGCACGTACATATTTATTATACATTAAACTTTTTGCAGATCTATAAATTTTATATATTCGTTAAAAAAAGAATGTATAAAAAATTTAAATGAAAACAGAAAACATACAAATATACATAAAAACGTTGGTCATATCTATATATTTGAAATTTAAGTGCAGTAAGTTCTTTTGTTGAATGTTATTCAAGTGTCGATTATGGCAAATGTATTTTTATTTTTGGGAACCGCTACCGCGGATAATGAGGGATTACTGTATATTAAACAAGCATTACTAAATGAATATGGCATATGAGTACAAGCGAGTAACTTAAAGCCATACAAGTTTAGTAAAAGTGTTTTCTCACGAGTTTGTTTACACCATTTTTTCGCATTTTGTTGTAAAATATATTTACCTCAAACTCGCATTAGAATAGGCCTGATCAAAAATTTTGATAAAGCACTGGATAAAGAAGGAAATGCTTTCGAGTATTTAAAAGACAAATTTCCACATATAAGAAAGGCCAAAATTAAAGAAGGAATTTTTGTTGGTCCCCAGATTAAGCAATTGTTTCAAGGCAAATTTTAAGAGACGATGAAAGTCGAGCATTGAATGTATTTCAGAGTGCCCCGCAATAATTTTCTTGGAAATAATTATTTCATTTTTTTTAACGGCAAAGTTTGGTACCATTTTATATAAAGCTCTGTAGCAGCGACAATAATTTTAAAATAAATACATGAAAGTGCCGTCGATAGACTAAATAATACTTTTTCTATAGTGACTAAATTTGTTAAATTTCATTAAGGCTAACTGAAGTAAATAGCATTTAAAAATTTTTTTTCGACGTCTCCCCACCATTTAATATTTAGAGATAGAACAAAAAGTGTAAAGAAAAACGAGTTTAAATTACTCTAGGATTTTAATGCATGTATTTTCAATTTACCTTAATTAAGCAAAATTTCGAGAAAATCTTAATTTTCTATTCAGCCCTACGTATTACTCCACCTAGCGGTTATTTTAGAACTTCAAAAATATTTTCCAGCGATTTTTCGGGGCCACTTATTTACCGTTTTTTCCCAAAGCTGTAAAGTGATTCGTTGCTGAGATATAGCCGGCGTCCTTTCTCAGTCGGCCACCCGGGACAAGGTGATTCTAAAAGTAGTACCATAAATTCAGGATCATATTTTAGAACCCAAAATAAGACTAAAAGTTTATATAAACATATGTCCTAAAACGCTTCGTTTCCGAGTTGCGGGGTGTGGAAGGTTACTTCCTGATTATAGTTTTTTATTAATAGTTTCAAAACGTGTACAGACAATTGAATAAAATTTGGCACAACTCCATACTTTTGTGTTCTCTTTTCAAAAATCTAAGAATTAATTGACAAAACTTAACCAGTGGCGGGTATATCTAGAGGGATGGAGCTTAAAACGTGCCTTATTTATTTTGTGAGCACTTTTATCGCAAATTAATAAAAAAAATATAAACTACAAACATTTTTACATAAAAAAGGTACTCCTACTGGTATTTGATATTGTCATCGGTTTTCGAGTAAAATGCTTTTTTATATCTCGTTGCATTAAAAAATGTCGGATGTGACACATAGTTGGCTTTAAAATGAGAGAAAAATAAATTGGTTAAACTATATTGTTGAAATAAATTATTTTTAACTAATTTTAACTTATATTTAAACAAAAAAAATGTTTTCGTAAATATTTAACAAATAACGAATTTAAAAATAGTTTTTATTTATAGAAATTGCTCAAAGTGGCCATCGATGTCAAGAAAACATGAAAATGTGACCGCTATTTATTTTCTTTCATTTCAATGCCAATTATGTGTTACATCCTATATTTTTGAGAGAGCGTTTTTAATGCATCGAGGTAAAAAAATGCATTTTACTCGAAAACCGCTGACAATATCGAATTTCACTAAGAGTACCTTTTTATTAAAAAAACGTTTGTAGTTTATATTTTTGCTACGCAACTCCAACAAAAGTGTATACAAAATAAATAAAGCAGGTTTTAAGCCCTGCCCCCCTAGGTATACCCGCGACTGGTTAAGTTGTGTTAATTAATTCTTAGATTTTTGGAAAGGACACCAAAAGGTATGGAATTGCGACAAATTTCATTCAATTATCTGTATACGTTTCGCAACTATTAATTAAAAACTATAATCAGGAACCAACTTTCCACACCTTGTAACTCAGAAATGAAGCCTTTTTTTTATATGTTCATATAAACTTTTCGTTTTATTTTGGGCTTTAAAATAGTGTAACAAAAAGTAATTATAAAGTTTAGTTAGGAATTTTCTAGAAAATTTGCTAAGGGGAAGCAACCGCGATAAAAAATCAAACGACAGATAAGGGCTCCAGAAATTTCGGCAAATGATAAGCCTTATCTGCCGAATTCTTCTAGAACCCGGACCGGGACCTATATAAGGCGATCACTTTTCCCTAAGTTAGTCAGTTGGTTGTTAGAAGTTAATGAATAAGTTACTTAATTAAACAATATAAGTGAATTACAATTGTTGTGTTCCGTTATTTTACTTTAGGAGAAAATTTCTTTTAAATAAACAAATTTTAGTTTAATTAACATCTCAAAAATAAAGCTCAAAAAAGGCAACATTTCAGGTATGCATCCTTGATGTAAAATGCAAGTTTAAAATTGGAAATTAGAAAAAATACAACCTGGACAAAAAAAAGAAAAATTGAAAGTGTAAACCTAAAATGGCTCAAGAAAAAATTCCAAATTTCGAGTTTAACAATTCGAAAAATACCTGACAATTTCGTAAAATAGTCAAATTTCGAAAAAAGTCGGAAATTCTAGTTTTCGAATTTAAACTTAAAATTTTGAAAACAAAATTAAAACTTATAAAAGTTACAAGTCTAAGTTTGAAGACAAAGATTTAAAAATTAAAAAACTAAATATTGAACGTCTAAACTCGAAATTTTGAGAAAAAGGAAAAAACTTTAAGATTCAATGTGAAAATATTTTGAAAAAGATGTAAACTTTCAATCAAACATCAAGTTACGATCAGTGGCGGCTTGTAGCTAAAACTAATGTGGGTGCTGCTTAGCATTTTAATATCTTTAAGATTTCGACTGAAAATTTCGACATTTTTAAAATATTACTTTTCGAAAATTTTAGATTTCTTTAAAAACTTGACAATGAAAACTTTTGATAATGTCGCGTTTTTTGAAAGGTTGGATTTTTTTCCAAATTTCGACTGTATTGCAAAATTTAAAATTTTTCTTGTAATCTCGACCCTATTTTATTTTGAAGTATTGACTTTTCTGAAAAACTGAGAATACTCTTATAAATTTCCGTATTTTTTTTGTAATTTTTGTTGAAAATTAATTATCACATTTTTTTTTAGTTTTTACCATATAAACATTCTTACTGTTTTCTGAAAATGTAAATTTTTTTAAAACAGCTGTTGACTTTAAATTTTCGACTTTTTTTTAAATTTCATCATTGTTTATAATTTTTTTTTGGAAAATTATAATTTTTTCATCGAAAATTTCGATTCTCAATACTTTCGACTGGTTTTCATTTAAATGTCAACTATTTTTCAAAATTTCGACTTTTTTGCAAAGTTTCGATTATTTTTTGATTTTTTTTTTGTTAAAAACTTCGCTACTTCTTTTTAACTTTTCAATATTTCGACTTTTGAAAACCTCGATCTATCTGATAATTGTCACTTATTTTCAAAATTCCGGTTTCGAAAATTTTGGTTTATATTGAAAAGTTGAGTGCAAATTTCCCAACTATTCAAAATTTAAACTTTTTTAAAATTCGATAAAAATTTTCAAATCTTTTGCAAATTTTGATATTTTTTTTAATTTCGACTAAAAAATTTCGACCTTTTCTTTTTAAAAATTTCTTCTTTTGCAAAATTATGATTTCTTATGGAAATTTGAAAGATTTAAAAATATTTTTGCCTTGTCAATAAATTTCGACTTTCTTTATTAAAAATTTTAACCTTTTCTTAAATCTGCACTTTTTTGAAGTTTTCGAATTTTTATGTTAATTCCGACCTTTTTCAAATGTTCGAATTTTTCAAAATTTTGATCATTTTCCAAAATTAAAAATTTTTGAAAACTTAAAAATTTTGACTATTTTTTTATTTCAACTATTTTCAAAATTTTGACACTTTACAAACTGTCGATCGATTTGAAAATTGTGATTTTTTTTAAGTCAGACGTTTCTTAAAACCTTTTATTGAAATTTTCGACTAATATTTCGTAAAATTTCGACTCCAGTTCAAAACTTCGGCTTGTTTTCAAAATTTCGACTCTTTGAAAACTTGACTTCTTTTTGAAAAGTTCGAACTTTTTAAAAAATTTTATTTACACATTTTTTCAAACATTTCCAATTAAATCTTCGACTTAAAGGAAAAGATTCTTTTTAAACTTGAACTATTGAAAATTTCGACTTTTTTCAAAATTTATCTCTTCAAATTTTCAACTTTTTTCATAATTACGAATTTTTCAATAATTTTGAGTTTTCTCCAATATTCAAAAAATTCAGCTTCTTTGAAAATTTAATTAAAAACTCTGCAATTTATTTTAAATGTCAACATTTTTTCAAAAATTCGTCTTTTATTTAGATTCCCAAAATTATGGAAAATGTCGACATTCTATGAAAATTTCAAAATTTTTTAAAATTTGACTTTTTTAAAAAATTCGACTTTCTGTTAACTTGAGTTTTATTTCTTAAAAGTGGTAATGCTTTTCTTTTTAAATTTACATGTTTTGAGAAAAATTTCGAAATAGCACTCGAATTTATGTCCAAAGAAGGTTTCACCCCTTTACCACATCGGCAATTAAATAAATAATTACGCGATACGTATTTCGCCAGCAGAACTGGCATTTTCAAGCGCACTAATCTAAAAAGATTAGCAAAAGATGCATCGACGTCATCTGCATTGAGATTCAAATCGTCATCTTTTGCTAATCTTTATGGATTAGTACGCTTAAAAGTGCCAGTTCTGCTGGCGAAATACGTATCGCGTAATTATTTATTTAATTGCCGATGTGGTAAAGGGGTGAAACCTTCTTTGGACTTAATCACAAGCCACAGTGTTTAGATCAGTGCTTTACTCGAATTTATAAAATTAATATCAAAAATTTCTATTTGTAAAATTGTGCAATGTTTTGAAACAAATTTCCACAAAAATTTGCATTTTATGTACAAATAAATTGCCTATTTTTGAATTTTAATCACAAAAAATTGGCTTCAAGCTGGGGTATTTGATTTTTGAAATTTCAAAATTACTAGAAAAAATTCAATTGAAGTGGTAAATTGTTAATGAATTTTTTTCAACATTTTGATTCATTTTAATTTAGAAATTTTGAGACTCTCTAGAAATGTTGACTCTTTTTCTCAAAAATTTCAATAATTCACACTTTAAAAGTCGAAATTATAAGAATATTTTTGACAATTAATTTATTTCAAAAATTTTATTTTTTTTAACTCCGAAAATGTTAATCTTTAAATTTTGATCTTTTTTTTTATCGAAATTTGATTTTTAAATTCGAACTTGAGAATTTTAGGAATAAATTTAACATTTCTGGAAAAGTTGGAAATTCCGATTCAGAATTTTCTTTGGTCCTACAGAAGTAGTAATTTTTTAGAGAAATATCAATTTACAAGGTTCATTTTTTCTTGAAATTTAAATATTTTTTCCAAAGTTTTCTTATTTTTATACAAATTTGAAGTTTATTTTCCCTAAATTTATGTTTAATAATTTTTCGTTCCTTATCAAAATTACAAAATAAAATGAACTTTAAAATATTGAAATTTCGTTAAAAAACTTTTAAATTTCCAAATCAAATTAGAGAGAAATCAAAATTTCTATAAGAAATAATATTTTAAAGACAAAATCTCCAGAAAAAGTCAAAATTTCTAAAAAAATTCTTTACATAAAATGTTTAAGAGAAAAACACACATTTCATAGGAAAAAAAAGCGAAATTTCTCAGAAAAATATCGAAATTTGAAAAGAAATTTGATACATCTTTAAAAAAAAGTCGAAATTTTTTGTTTTTTCCAAAATGTTGAAATTTTTATAGAGCTTTCAGGTTTTTTTCCAAACATTTGTTGTCAAAACTACAAAATAAAATAAGCTTTAAATTGTCAAATTGTCGTAAAAGACTTGACATTTTTAAAAACTCATAAGCTAAATTGGTGGTGCTGCAGTTCCACAGTGCCTATACGCCAGCAGCCACTGGTTACGATATTTTCTACTTTCCAAAAATGTTTACTTAACCCGTCTCCACCTTTTCTAAAAATGTAATTTTAGCCCAACTTTTAATAAATTTTGTGTTTTTGTGCTAAATTTTATTTTTTAGTTTTTAGTTATGTTCGAATATTTTGGGGGACTAAAATTTTTCCCCAAAAGTTCGTGTTTTGTCTACAATTGCAAGTTCCACTTAGCAACAATTTTTTCCAAAATTTCGAGTTTGAACCTGAAAATATGCAAAAAATCCGATTTTTTGTCCAGATTGTATTTTTTTTAATTTTCAATTTTAAACTTGTATTTTACATTAAGGATGCATACCTGAAATGTTGCCTTTTTTTTATCTGTCTCAAATATATGTTTTCCTGAAGTAAAAATATCAATGACAAGCAGATATCAGTTGTAAATGCCATTTTTTTAAATAGTTTTATTATTTCTACAACTTTCTCTTTTCTTTCGCAGATTTTTATAAAAGTATAATTTTACTTTTATTTAATTATATAGGCTCATGTTATCAATAATAACAATCACATTACAAACTAAGGGAATCTCAAAGAACTTCACTTAAATTCAATTCTATAATTTGCATTATATTACCCCTTGTTTTTCTTGCATAGTATACATTTTGGCATTCAATTTTAAGAAATAGATATTTCAAAATAAGTCCAAACTTCCCTAAACACGCTACATTTAAAATCAGTAATTCTTTACAGGTGACAATAGTTTCCACAGATCTGAGACAGTTAACAGTTAACTAAAAGAATCTTGTCCTAGGAATTTTATAAAAATGTGAAATTACTCAAAATACCAGTAATTGAAAAAACTTTGGGACTTAAAGCGATTTTTCATTAGGCAGGTTAAAATTTACGGGTATATTCTGTATTTCTTTCAATTCCTGACATGATTATTAAAAACATTCAAAAACCCAAATTTATTACATAGTCGCATTCGTTGCTTGCCTAGTTTATACATACAGAATATATAAAATGACAATTTTACTGAACCGAAATCTGTAAAACAAAAATTTGCAAATGAACTTTTCGTGAAAAGATAGAGTACGTTAAATTTTCCCGTTTTACTGCTGGCCCTGTATAAAGGTAAAATTTTGGTTTTAACCTTCTATTTTAAGAATATTCTTTTTATATTTCAACATTTTCTTGGACTTCTTCGTAAAATTTCCAATTTAATCTCGCATTTTCGATTTTAAAAACATAATTTAAAGCGAATAGGAATTCAAAATTTCAACTTTAAACTGAAAATTCTTCTGACTGAAAAAGTATATTACTAGAAAAATTTCAGAAACCTTAAATTTTGACCCTTTTTTATAACTTCTGATTTAAAAACTTGAGTGTAAATTTATGAGATTTTGATAAAAAGATTAAAAACTTTGATTTCAAATTTCTTAATATTAAGGATTCGAATAACTGAAATTTGCTTTTTGTTTTCTTTAAATTTTAGATTTTCTCAAACTAATTGATTCATATCCAAAATTTAAACTTCAAATTTTAAATTCAAATTAAAAAGTAATTCAACACAATACTAATAATGCAAATTGGATCACATATTTGCATTCTGGAAAATGATTATGTAAAAGAAATTCTCGGTATATAAAAATCACTATAATAAATTATTTATTAATTATGTACAAATCAGTCACTGTCAGCTTGTCTCTGAATCTCTCCAGTTGTCGATTGTCTCACAATCCATAGCACACCACCTAGACTTTGTGAAATAATAAATACGCATGTAATACAAATACATGAAATTATTAAAATATGTCAGAATCTTGCAGGAACACACATGACAGGTCCTGAAAATCAGCAGATGTTACAAAAGATTTTGCTTGACTAATTCCTGTATGTCTGCAACAATTTTGAAACAGTTCCAAATATATTCGGATTCGTTGACTTTAAAGTCAAAATATTAAGGCACTTCGAACTCAACTGAAAATTTTAATTTTTTTTCTTAAATTTTAGATCTTTCTCAAACTACTGACTTCATAATCGCAAAATTTAAACTTCAGAATTCTGAATTCAAATTGAAGAAAGTTAATTCCACAAATACTAAAATTGGCAACTTGGATCACATATTTGCCATTACTGGAAATATTGATTATGTAAAAGAAATTCTCAGGTATATAAAAATCCACATATAATAAATTATTTATTGCTAATCTATGTACAAATCAGTCTACATGTTCAGCTTGTGCCTCTGAATCTCTCCAGTTGTTCTGAATTGTCTCGAACAATCCATAGCCACCACCTAGACTTTGTGAAATAATAAATACAGCATGTAATCACAAATAACCATGAAATTATTAAAAATATGTCAGAATCCTTGGCAGGAACACACATGACAGGTCCTGAGAAATCAGCAGATGTTACAAAAGATTTCTGCTCTGGACTAATTCCTGTATGTCTTGCAACAAATTTTGAAAACAGTTCCAAAGTATATTCGGATTCGTTATATTTCGCTACAGGTTTCCCATTATGAAATAATAGCACCGATGGAACACCAACAATTCCATTTTGTGTATTAAAAAGGTGATAAATCATAGCATTGATTGCTACCATTTTTATATCTGGAAATGCTCTTGGTAGGGCATTGAAGTGGGGTGCTGCCATACTAGAAAAGGGGCAGTACTTCGAATAGAAAAGAACTAAAATGCAATTGCCTGGAACATCTTTCGAGGTAATGTTTACATCTGGAGTTAATAATTTTATCAGTTCTGTATCATTGACCAACTGCACTTTATTACTTCCCAGTTTAGGTAGGCATTGTACAAATCTTTGGGTGACATTCTTATGCTGCTCAGTTTCGTTTGCCCTAAGAAATATCTTTAAACTATCTCCACCTGATACAACGGAGTTCTCCACCTCTTCTGAGCAAAGGGAAAAATGGCATAGCCATGCAATTACTAGAATTTGACTTTATTAAATAACGGAATATATATATATAAAAAGTTTCGATTACCAATACTTAATAAGTAAATCTTCAACATTATATCTTTAAATTTCCATTTTCTAACCTTACTTTCTGTGTATCAATATAGAACATGACACTATAACTAAAACTTTAGTTATAGTGTCATGAATATAGAACCACAGAATACCAGCAAACGTCAAAGTCAAAATGTCATGATCAAATGAAGAAGTCAGAGCCGTATCGTTGATTGAATTAAGATTAAGATTAGAGAATAGAGAACGACCGAAGCTAGGTTTTTATCCGAAACCAAAATCGGCAACTCATCTGATTTCGGCCGAAACTTTATCAAAATTGCATCCACATACATATGTCGAAATTTTGGGAAAAACTGTACGTATTTGTAAAGGTTATTTTTTCTAGAAATTATCGAAAATTAAAAATATAGAACTCTTTTTTCAAAGAAGTTAAAATTTCTAAACATTTTTAAAGTGAAAACTTCTTTAGGCGTTTTCTACTGATTTTAGATGGGACAAAAACTCATGGTTTCGCGTTACCATCACACAACTTTGCGTTACCAACATGCTCTAATGTTATCAGTACTATATAACTACGAGTAAGACGTGTAATAGAATTAAAAAATATGTGACTTATCAGACCTAGGAAGCATCCAAATTCTGCCGCCTTAACCACTAAGCTACTCTACTGCTGACAAGAATACGAATTTTAACCACATTTAAGGCAGTTCACCGGCAATAATCGGACTAAAAAGTTTTGCATACAGCGAAACGCTACCATCGCTGTTAAACATCTGGCGTGACTGCACGTAGGGAGTATTAAAGCATCTCTGTTTTCCTAACCTATGGAATGAATCATTGAAATTCTTTGAGAAAATATATAATTTCAGATACGATTACGCAAAAACTTTACCACTAGGGATTCTCAACTCTACATAATATATTAATTTTTTATCAAAATATATAGAAACCGCAGTTAAGCAAATAACTAGAACTACGACTTTTCTCAACAGAAATACTTTGGCGTGTTCCACGGAACGTGGGATAACACGGATATTTTAGTTATTAGTGGCAGGCCCGTGGCGATGCTATGATCCAAAGAGGCAACCGCCTCAGGCGGCACCTTAAAGAGGCGACATAAGCAGCTAAATCATAATATAATTTGATCCATTCAATAATCCAAAAATGTTTACACATCACTTTTCTATATCGGTTTATGTCAAGGGTGGACAAATGCGATTCTGAACGCTGCATGTGGCTCTTCGTTGAGTTCAGTGCGGCTCCCGTTGAAATTTTAATGTTGCCAACATTTTTGGAATAATATCAAATTAAAAAATAAATTGCTTTCATTATAATAGGCATGAATTTTTTATTTTAAGGAAAAATTAAATAATTCTAGAAAAAGTCAAAATTTCAAGTTTCAAATCGAAATTTTAACAAAAATCTAAAAATTGGAACTGAAATGCTTTGAAATCCATAGAAAAAATTCAAAATTTACAAAAAAAGAACTAATAGTTTACATTATCTATATTAATATTATAGAGAACTTCTGGTCAACTGAAAAACCTAATCATCAACGCACAACCTTAACTGCTGAAATCAGAAAACGAAATTGAGACAGAAGGTTCCTTTTTTGGTGTAGATGGGCAATAAGAGGGGATTTTTGGAAATCCCTTCTTTAAGAGGGTAAAAAGAGGGTGAATGGATTTTCAAAATTATCATGGAACAGAGTTAACAATGTATTTTAAAACCTAGACTTTCCTATAAATATTCTACGAATGAAATTATTAGAGCCGTGTTTGGGTGATTTTAACAATTCAGCCCCCAAAGACGAAAAAGGTAATGAAATCGAATTTCAAGGCTAGCAATGCTTTTTAGGAATTGAAAATTTGTGCAATAATCTATTAAATAAATAATGAAACCCATGTTTCGCCAATTTTAATAATTCAAGTTCTAAGGGGATAGAAGAGGGCATCAAAAGTTGGCAAGAAAAAAAATTAAAAAATCATTTTATAACAAAAAACTTTGTATAAAGAATATTGAAAACAATGATAATAAACATACTTGGTCGATTTTAAAAATTTAAATCTTGGAGAGGGTGGGGACTGAAAAAATGATATTTAATTCTATACTGGAAACAGTTTTCTTTTATAAGCTAAAAATAAAGTTTTTGAAAACAATTTTGGCTCCACAAGACCAAATTTTATAAGGCTGAAATTAAGAAAAAATCAAAAACTTCAAGAAACCCAAAATTTTGAAAAAAGGTAAGTTTAAAAGAGTGGCTAATTTAAAGAGGCTAAAAATTATGAAATTAAGATCGAACTTTAAAAAGGTTACAACTAAAAAAACCAAAATATTGAGAAAAAAATTGGAAATTGAGAGAAAAATGGTTAGGATTTTTGATAAAAGTGAAAAAGAACAAAATTTTCAGTCGACATTTTGAGAAAATAAAAAAATTCCAAAAAACTTATCCAGAACAAAATTTTAGAATTTGTAGAGAAATATGACATTTTGAAGAAAACATCGAAATTTTTGGAAAAAATTAAGAATATTTAGAAAATGACAAAATTCTGAAAAAAATTAAATTTTCAAATTTAAAAATATTCCACAAAAAGTGAATATTTTCATAAGTCAAAAGTCTCCAAAAAAGGAAAATTTTTCAAAAGTTAAAATCTTCAAGTAAAGTAAAAACTATAATTTTTTAAAAATCGATCCAAAAAAAAATTAAAAATTACCAAAAAAAAAGACAAAATTTTGAAAAAAGTAAAAAGAAATCTTGACTAGAATTTTCAAAAAGTATACAATAAAAGTAGAAGTAAAAATTTTCATTGAAGTCGAAATGTTCAAAAATAAAGTTTTTCAATAATTAAAATTTATGAAAGTTGAAATAAAAGATCAGGAATAGGTCATATTTAACAAAGTGGAAATTTTGAAAAAACTAGAAACTGAAATTTGAAATTTTTTCAATAGAAGTGCCAACATATTCAAAAATCGAAATTTTCAACTCGAAAAAAAATTGAAATCTTGAAAAAATTTAAAATTTCAAATAAGTAGACATATTCAAAAATAGTGATATATTTCAAAAAAGTTGAAATTTTGAAAAAAAAAGAATATAAAAAAATTAAAATATTTAAAATAATTGCAATTTTGAAGTCACATCTTCAAATAAAAGTCAAATTTTTTAAAAAAAGTAGGATTTTGTAAAAAACTTCAAATCTTTCAAATAATGTGGAAATTGAAAAAAAAAATCTAAAGATGACAGTTTTTAAAGGTCAAAATTTTAAAAAAAGTTAAAATGTTCGAAGAGGCAAAATTTTCAAAAAAGAGTAGAATTTAAAAAAGTCAAAACTTTCAAACGGTTAAAAATTCTTCGAGAATCGAAATATTCAAAGACGACATTTTTGAAAACTGAGATTTTTAAAAAAGCAGTATTTTTCAAAAAAAGTCGAATTTTATAACAAAAAGTAAAAATTTTGAGAAAAAGTTGAAATACTGAAAAATATCAAAATTTTATAAAAAAAATCTCAATTATAACGTGAACATATTCAAAAAATTTAAAATTTAAGAAGTATTTGAATTTGAAAAAATAAAGCCGCAGC
Organism: Dastarcus helophoroides; assembly: GCA_028583605.1. Lineage (NCBI taxonomy): Eukaryota > Metazoa > Arthropoda > Insecta > Coleoptera > Bothrideridae > Dastarcus > Dastarcus helophoroides. The sequence goes on along the minus strand of CM053328.1, from coordinate 22,598,536 downwards.
TACCAAACATTCTGCTTGTTATTTTAAAAAGTCGCAATTTCATAATCTTCAACAATAAAAATTCATAATATTCAAAAAAAGTTGAAATTTCGAGGAAAGGTCGAAATGGCCAGAAAAAAAAAGATTTTGCAAAAAGAAATAGAAATTTTTAAACAGAGCAGAAATTATTTTAGATAAACTTGTAAAAACTGGAAGTGCGAACTTTTTATTTCGAGGAAGAGATTAAATTTTGATTAAAAAACTCCTAAATTTTTGAGACTGATAAACAGAATTGAATTAAACAGTATTTTGTGATTTTTTTTTGGAAAGATTTATATTTTACGCTTTCAATTTTAATTATTTCTATAATTTTAAGAATAAAATTGTTTTAGAAAATCTAAATTTAAATACTATTCTCGAATCTTTGAGAAAAAATCGAAATTTTAAATTCAAAGCCAGAATTTGAGGAAAAAAGTCAAATTTGAAGTTGCCCCAAATGTCAAAATTTCGACATAGACTTCGATATTTTGTATTATACGATATTACAAAAATTGAATATTTTGATCGAAATTTTGAAGCAATTAGTACATATGTTGACAGTTCTGCTTTAAGTTTACATTTAACTTTTCATCAATAATTTAACTTAATCGAATTTTGCTTGGTTTGTTTTAAAGAAAACGCGGGCGGCATTTCGTACAGTTGCATCATACCGCCCTGTTAGTGGATATATAAAATCAGTTAAATGAACAGAGTAGTGCAGAATTTTATGCCCAGTAGAATAATTAAATCCCGTCTTATTTATGTTTTATCTTAGATAATATAGTCAAAGTGTTTTTTTAAGAAAGAATTGAAAGACGTCATGTTCTAAAATCTGCTGGAGTTGGCAATATAGAAATATTAAATATATGGTCGCCGAATCGTTTATATAAACACGACGTTGCCATTTCTAATAAATTGCGGGGAAAAGTACGATAAAAAATAATTTTTTGTTTGTTTGTTTATTTATTCGCTATACAGTTTATTACTAACATAGGCTCTAAAGCCGTTTCCATTGTATTCTCCACTTTACTGAAATCTGAATGATACTCTCTGGTTTCTCATAAGCAAATCCCCATTATATGCAGATAATTCACAAAAATATGCACGATTATATGCATGATATGCACGATTATATGCATAATATGTATATAATATAAAAAAAATCTTTTTAATTTGAATAATCTGTATTGCAAACAGATTGCGTAAGGACTTTTTTTTATCTTAAATTGGGGTAAAAAATTTTAAAATTTTGACCTACTTTTGTCATGTAAAGGGCAGTATCTGTTAGCATCAACACTACTTTTTCAAATCGACAAGCAGCTGGAAGAAAAACATTTGTAAGTCCCTCGTTTACAAACCTACATATTGTTACGTTATTGGTTTGTCAAGTTCTTTTGCACTTATTAAATAGCCTGCACCAAATTTGTCTGCATTTAAAATTCCAATAATTAAATTTGTGATACATCGTCCACAACTGTCCGTAATTTCATCCACTGAAAAATAAATATAATTGTCCGCATTGTCTGGCATTGTTTTTTTGTAAATTTTATTATCATAATTTTTTCGTAAAGTACTTTCATCGGGTATTTGCTTATTGGTGTATTTTGCCAAAAATTGTCTGAAACTGACATTGGTCATTTTAGCCAAAGGTATAATGGCAGAAATTAGTGCATTGCATAACTCCACATTAAATTTGTCCTCTTTATTGCTTCTAGAGGATGAAGCAGTTGTCTGAAGCAGTGACATTCCTTTTCAGCCGGAATCTTAGAGAAAATAAAAAAAATATATCAAACAATAGGTTTCATAATAAAATAAAGGGTTACTACTTCTATTTGGCTGCACACTTTGCAAAAGATTTTTTTCTGATCCAATGTTCGGGAAATTTTTTTATCCGCAGTTGGGGAAGACTACAGTCTTTAGGTATCTTTTATGTGCGTTGATACTCAAACAATACTTAAAAGTCACATTTTCACATACAACCAATAGAGTCGAAAAATTAAAGTAAACTGCGGTAAATGGCACTACTTTCAACATTTGAGGAAAAATACTGACAATTTCCAAGAACTGAGCGTTCTCGCAAACATTTATTTTTCTTGGAATTTGTTATCTAGGTATTAATTCAAACTTTAAGGAGGTAATAAAACGATCTAAAGGCCGGGGAATGTCCAAAACAGCTTCAATAATTACAGGTCATTAAGAGCATTATCCAAAACAGCCACTAGTAAATATAGATAGTTTTGGGGGAAAAACTTTTACAATGAAATATAAAAATCTTAAAATTTCACAAAAATATGCCGGCATATGCACTTCATTTAATTATATGTACTAAGTTGATAAAATATGCAAATTATATGCGTTTGCATAGAATCCGAGCCTTGCTCATAAGGCTCAATCTTGTAAGTATGAGATATCAAATGTAAATAATTTTTCACCAGTTCTCTGTAGCCTCTTCAAAAATTTAACTGGATTATTCTATAATCTACCAATATGCCCAATTTCATTAAATTCTGAACTGTAATCCTTAAAACCACAGTACTACCTTAAGAATTTATAATTTTTGAGATAAAAGGCGGAATTTCAAAAAAACAAGCTCGAAATTTCTATTACAAAAATGTTAAAATTTTGAAAAAATTCCATTTCTAAAGAATATTTTGTTGAGAGACAGTCCATGTTTCAAGTAATTAATAAAATTTTTCTAAACAAAAATTATTTTGGACACTTCCAGTTTATAATCTTCAAACTCTATTAAGATTAAAATTGAAATAGTTTAAACTCCTCTTTTAATTGGAAGTCAAAATTGAGGAAATATTCAAACTTTTTTTACCTTTGAAATTTAGTTTCTTTTTTTAACTAAACTATTTTTAAATCTGAATTTGAAATTTTGGAAATTGAACAATTAAAATGTTTAGCTGCTGCAACTAATAATTCTTTCAATCCTCATTTACATTTTAGATCCTACATTATCCTACAATTGAATCGGTGATATTAAGAATAGTACAAGTCCAAATGTTTGAATTGTGCGAAAATGAAAAAAACATGTTTATTTTGTTTCTTATGCTTCTTACAGGTTTAGTATGTACTGAGAAATTTTAGTGTATGACTTCAGGCACCCTTTAAATAAAAAATTAAAATTATTAGATCATGTATTCTTTTTATATTTACAAAAAACAAATTTGGCTTGTACTGTTCTTAATCTCAATGTTGATAAATATTAGAATTTTGTGGGTTGCAAAAAAAAATAAAAGAATACGATGATAAAAATGCATATTTTATTGAATAAAAATATTCAGTTTTAGTTTCCAACATCATCTTCATCCTCCAATCAATGGTTGGCCCGGATATTATGTGATAGAAAAACTCTTACTGTTCTTCCTCTATGTATGTAAATGTATTATTTTATCATTTTATATGATTCAATTTGTTCTTATTAATTGGTACTAGTTCAGAATAGCTTTAAAGGTGGAAATGTACGGACTTTAATTTTGTTTTAGTGAAACTTTAAAGTATGTTTTAACTCCATCAATAAAGTCTAAGAATTTAACATAACCTGAAAATAATGCACCATACATAAACAGTTTTTCAAAATTGTAAAACTTTTATTTATTTTATTAGAAGTTATTTTACAGGTTTTTTATAGATTGGAAGCCACAATTCTTAAAATCAAGTAAATGTATCGCTATACGAAGAGATAGTTATACTAAATGGTTTTTCTGGAATTTTCAATCATTTATCTATATTTTTTGGAAAAGTATATATGATTACATCTTCTGGTTAATTTTTTGCAGCATAAAATACTACAAAAACAGCTGACCCTGATCATCAATTGGACCCAAACACCATATCTTGAGAATAAGGGCAGTACAAGTCCAAAACTTGTACTGTTCTTACACTTAATGCGGGGCAACAAGCTGTGAAAAGGGCATTAGGAAGGTGGTTTTAGTACTGTTTTAATACTAATTCGATGTAGCTTCGTATTTAAAATAAAATGGCTATGATAGATGAAAATGTTAAATTTTGGACTTGTACTGTTCTTGATCTCACCGATTCAATTACATGATTGAATATAAAATTGAAAATGTAATTAAATCACAGCCGGCGGTCTGAGAATTATTAGGGAAAAAAAAAATAAAAATGTAATAAAAGGGAAAGTCTAAAAAAAACCTGAAGCAGTCACATCGATGTTCTGAAATTTCGATTTGATTTTTGAAAATTTTCTAGTTTCTTTTTTTTTCATGAAATTTTGAGTGTAAATTCGAAATATCAATCTTTTTTTCGAAATTTAATTTTTTGATATAATTTTAATTTTTCACTAGGTTAAACTGTTTTTTCAAAATACTTTGTTTCAATTTTCAACTCGAAAATTTAAGAATATCTTTATTATAATTTTCAAGCTTTTTTTCTTAATTCTTTGAAAGTTTTTTATTTAATCTTGAAGATTATACTTGTTTCTAGAAGTTAAACTTTAAAAGTAAAATGTCTAACTAAAACTCGAATGCGTTCTGGTTTTTCTTTAAATTTAATCAATTGTGAGGTCAGATTGGAAATTTATAGTTTCGATTAATTTTGAGCCGAATTGTCTCTAATAGGATTTTTTGAAAAATTGAAAGAAATTGCTGAAACCGTTAATTCATTGGTCAAGGCTAAATTTTTACAAACAAATTTAGTGGGCCTAAAATACCTTGAGGTACTCCCGAGGAGTCTATTACATCGAAAGAACTAAATCCAAGACAAAGCACTGATAAATGCCTATTAAATAGGTATGACTGAAAAACTCAAAAAATCAGTATTAAGTCCAAAAACTGATAATTTGTCCAACAAAATATTGTGGTCTAATTCAGCAAAAGACTTTAAAAACATCTGTAAAAAGGACATCAATTTCACATTTCCCTTAAGCCTTTCTAATAGACACTGAATTAGTTACAGTAGATCGGCCAGGCATAAACCCATGCTCATCAACATTAATTGGTAATTTAACATGACTGAATAGAATCTCATGAATAACTTCTAATTCAAAAACTTTGCTAAAGTTGTTCAAGATTACAATAGCTCTATAATTCTCAGTCACGTCCCTATTATGTTTCTTAAAGACTGGGATAATTTTTAATATTTTTCAGATATTAGGAAAGGCCAAAATTGAGGCACAGTCTTTTACTAAAAATGCAGGAATGCCTAACCTTTGGTATTCTTAGATTTAAGTTTCTTAAGTGTCCTAAGAACACACTCTTTCGTTATATGCGGAGAGATAAACAAGAAGAATGTACAGGATATACTTCTTCCGGGATTGGACCGTGTCAAAGAAGGGTTTTGTTTGAACACTTTTAGTAGTTCTTTCGTTATCATAAAGAGAATGTAATATCAACACCAAAATCAAATTCAGAAGACATGATAAATGATCCTGAAAATATTCCCACAAAAGCATTAAAATGGTTTACTAGTTTTCTCACCATGATACATGATACAATGAGGTAAAGTGTTCAAATGTCTTTTTTCCTGAAAATTTTCTTTGTAGATCAAATAATGAATGGTTACAATGTTTTATTAAGACTACATAAAAACACATTAACTTTATTTTTTATAAATAAAATGCATTGTACGATTTTTCAAAGAAATAAAGTATTCTATTACTTTTTCAACAAAACTGTATTATGTCCTGCACCATATTTTTATTGTTGGACATCATCATTAATGCATTTACACATTCATTGCTCATGGTATTTTGCCTAAGAGACTTTTAACCTGTTTTAACCTCGAAAAGGAGCGCACCGCTTCTGGAGTCATTGGAGTGGTTAAAATTTTAGTAGTATTTAGTAACTTTATTGCTTCAGAAAATGTTTCAGTGAAATTATTTTTTGACATAAATGACAGTAAATTTGCGGCACGCGAACCCTCATGTTTTCCAATTTGTTCTGAAAGCTGATGCAAATCTTTTATTCCAGTTATAACCAAACTTAAATCTGACGCTGATGATCTCGATGGATTGTAAAACAACAGACACGGAAAAAGTATAACAAATTTTATTTTACGGCAGATTTATTGAAATAGTATATTGTGTATCTACTAGTGAAAGCAATATATTCCCGGACGACGATGCAATTGTGGCCGAGACTAACCAAGTCATGAATTGGACTTTTACTACGAGGTACACATATTTTTTTCTGACATCTTAATCAATATTATTTAAATTGAGGAATTGCTATAAATTCATGACATTATTCATTGTCATTGTAAAGGTTACCTACTTTTTCTGCCTAGGACGGAAAAAACTGTTTAGTCATGATTCTTTAGGCATTCTCGACCGATTTCAGAAAAATGGTATTCAGGAAAAGTGAATGATCGAAAAAAGTTTTTTTTTAATATTGTAGTGTTATTTGTCGTAAATGTTAATTTTTGCCGATGAATAAAAGCTGTTCAGCCTAAATTTAGTAGATATGATTAAAAAAGAAAAAAAAAAGATCCTCATCCATCTTTTTGAATATGGAAGATTTTTTTGCAAAATGAGTGCAGTCTGAAGTATTCAGTATTCCCATGTGTATGGTGATCATTTATAATGTCCCCCAGTTCAACTTTTAATTTGTCATATAAGACAAAAATGTTAAATACACAAGTTGTACAAAATAATGTGAGCCATTTGCAGAATATATTTATGTGTATTATACAGGTTTTGCAGAAATGAGTCACAGATAAAGTCGTATTTTTTAATAGAACACCCCGTGTATTGTTTGATTTTTAGAATCTTCTAAAAACTTTGAATATTTTTTTCTATAACATGTTCTATTAAATATTCAGTATTTGCTAATAAAAAAATTGAAATATAAATCTCAGTGGCGGCTAAGGTTTGCAGGTTTGCGCAACCTCCAAAAAAAACGCTGGGATAAAAAAGAAAGTAAATTGTTCTTTGTGTTGTTTATTTTATTTATTGATAACAGATTTATAGCTACCAAATTAAACAAACATACTAATGACTATAACGGATTCCGCCGACTCGTAAGCGTTTGACGACATTGTTGGGTCCATGGTTTGCAGGCTAGACTGCAAACTTTGCTTTACACATATGCACCTGCGCCTTAACTCTTATTTTGTACGCTTAAAATACTTGCCCATAAGCAAGCATTAGGTTGCACTTGTGGATGCAAACCAAATATCGATTCGCTATTATAATGTTATCGGTCAATGTTGCGAGTCTTGAAACACAAATAAAAATGAATTCGGTGCAAAGTTTAATTGCGCAGCTATTCTCTAACCGATCTGTATCAAAAAAAAACTGGAAATTAAGCGACAGAAGTAGTTCGCGAAGCTAAAGAAGTACCCATGCGACACTGTTATCTGCTAAGCTAAAGAACGAATTAGCTTCACTGGCCATTTAATTGCAGCAACCTTAGTTTTTTTTTTGAAAAGTTTACCCAATTTTAAAGAAACCACTATCCATTTTTTAATTTATAAAAACTTAGCACTGAACTAACTGTAATCTACGAAAAAGAAAAGTTTAAATCTGCTTTTGATTTACTTGTACTCTATAACATTATTTCAGAAAACAGTGAGCTTAGTGAAACTCTAAATCTTTTAAAAATCCTGATAACTATCCCAATGGCTTCTGCTGATGCAGAGTGGTGCTTCTCCAGTCTGGAAAGAATAAATACTTTTAAAAAAAATTCATTATGCCAGGAAAGATTGTCCTCATTAACGATATCTTCAAAAAAAAGGACTTAATCCAAGAAATACTCCATTTCAGTAAAAATTTATTGATAAATTTGCAGCTGCCAAAGATCGTCTGTCGTATGCACTTTTTCTTTCTGTTTTTTTGCGAATATAAAAAAAGGGGAATTTTAGCAATATACTATATATGTACAAGATACATCAATTTAAAATCCTAAATATCTCCTAATTCCTCAAGCTTAATTTAAAATTTCCAGTTTCGGCACATTTTTGCAAATGTTTCTTTGCAACCCCCAAATTTTATTAGTACCAGCCGCCACTGATAAATCTTGTTCCCTTCTTGGTTTCAGGGGACAAGATTTGTATTGCAATTTTTGAAGATAACCAAGGACCAGTCCGTTGCACCAAAAAAAAAATAATAAAAAAAATACTTCTTTGTATTTACTTTGATTTGTATTTTTATGCTATTGAACTGTGATTTTAGGAAAAGTATGTTGTTGATGTTCATTATTTAAAACTTACCTTTTGGTTTAAATAGCCATATGAATATTAAATTGTTACAAAACATGTATATTTTTATCGTTTTAATACTTCTGTATTACTTTTTTTTGTTTAAATTTAAACATAAACCCAATTATAAATGTCTACAAATTAATATTATATAACTTAAATGCATAAAAAATATATTTACTAAATCATAACAAAAGTACACAAAATTAAATTTAAGAATTATACAATTAACTCTGAAGGTAAAGGGGTACCATTTAAGGCAGCTAAAATATTTTCAACACAGAGCATTGCCATAGCATTTCTTGTTTCAGTTGCAGCACTGCCAATGTGAGGAATAACTACACAGTTCTTCAGTTTAAACAACGGACTATCCAAAGGCAGTGGCTCAGGCGTCGTAACATCTAAGCCAGCACCCCATATTTTTCCACTTTGCAGTGCTTCAATTAAAGCGTCCTGTTGAACGATACCTCCACGAGCGGTGTTAACAAACACAGCATTAGGTTTCATTTTTCCAAAAGCTTCTCTATTGAAGAGTTCCTTGGTTTCCGGTGTCAGCGCGCAATTAACAGATATAAAATCAGATTCACGTAGAAGAGTTTCAAAATCAACTCTTACGGCTCCTATTTCTTTCGCTTCTTTGCGTTCGGATCGGTTAAAATAAATAATTTTTTTGGGATTAAAAGATTTAAGACGTTTAGCGACTTCTTGAGCTATTCTGCCAAAACCAACAATTCCAACTGTTGAATTCGACAGTCCTGGGCCGCACATCCAAAACGGGGACCAAGCTTTCCACCCTCCAGTTTTAGCTTCATAGTGAGATTCAACAATTCGTCTGCTAGTTGCTAATAGAAGCGCTACAGTCAATTCTGCTGTGGCATCAGTTAAAATATTTGGAGTGTAAGCAATTTTAATTCCTCGTTTTTTCAATTCAGTCAAGTCAAGGTGATCATAACCCACTGACATTGTGGCTACTATTTTTAGTTGTTTCGCGTTGTCAATTATTTCCTTAGAGATTTTATCGCTTAATATGCATAATAGGCCATCTGCGTTGGCGATGTTTTTTATTAGTTCATCTTTTGGTACTGGATCCGATCCTGTCCAAACGGAAATTTCACAGCTGTCAAAACATTACAAATAGGTTATGTTTAGTGCATTTGCTTTTAAATTAAAATAATAAAATGTTACCTTTTCTTTAATTCATTCATCGCTTCGTCATTAAGGATTTTTGTAACATATACCTTAGGCTTACTCATGTTTTGTCTGGGGCAGCTGATCTTTTCGTTGCCTTTAAAACTTGCCGTTACGTGAATACAGAGCCTATTGACAGTTGGAGTGGTTACTAGGCATGGAAAATTTCCGGTTGATAAAAAATTTTTATGCAATGCCTTGAAATGCGAGATATTGCTTTTGATTATCGTCCCTAACATTGCTAATGTTTCCCGAAACGTTAAATTGGTATTATCAACATTCAACAGCTATAAATCTTGTACCTAATGGCGATGTTATAACTTATTTTTATCATCTGCCAGAGCCGGATGTTTAATTTTTTTGCTTTAGCTAGTTTAATTCAATACTATGTATTATGCATATATTAGTGGAGTTGAGAAACCTTATTACATCACTTTTTATATAATTATCTAAACCCAGAAGTTCGAGATATTTTGCGACTCTTGTGGAGGCCAAAATAAAAATTATTCAATGTTTCGTTTTTGCACTTTGTAGTGCATGAGGAGAAAAGGTCAGATTTTGTCAAAGTTACCTTTCCAATTAGAGGACACTCTTACCTTGAATACGATAAAATTTTTGGACTAATAAATCAACGAATCAAAGTTGAACTTTCCAAGAAATGTTGTAAAGTGTTTAAAATGGTAAGAACTCCTCTTTTAAGCCGTTTTTAGTCACCACGTGATTTTTTTCAGCCTTCAGCACCCACTTAAAAGTTATGTGTTTTGCCTTTTAGAATTACGCGGGTAACGGATGGATATTAGGCAGATGTTATAAATGAAAACAATTATTATTGGCTTAACTAATTTAAAGTGTTTCCAAGTTTATCCATAATAATCTCGATGTATACAGTGTGTCCCACCAGGAATTGCCGCGATTGATATCTGGCAAAGTACTCATTTAAAACATTTGCAAATTTGGCAACTTAGCAAGGACAATAGGACCAATATAACTAACATATTCACAAAGTTGTAGTATTTCCGGTTATACCAGAAGTTGACACCAACTTCGTTATTTTAAATGAGACACCCTATATATTTTTGCATTTTGGATTTAACTTAATATTTTAAGGCCACTTTGGATAACAAACATTGTTCCTAAATTTATAGTTTTTAAGATAATCGGATTTTTATAAAAAATTTGACAGATGCAAGCTTCCACGAAATTCTTCGTATCTTTTTCCAGAAACTAGATATTTATTTCATACTTGGCATGTGAGTAGAACACATACGAAGCTATCTTGCACGACTTCTATAAGTCCAAAAACATTATACCGAGTGTTGGATTCAGGTCTGCATATTTTGGTAAATTCAAATAGCGATAACTTTGTTATCTCAAATGGAACACCCTATATTTTTTCAGCCTGTCTTATATATAATTTACTTATCTTTCACTTAATACAAGCTTTCTAGGGGTTGCTTTTAAAACTTTTAGAAATAATTGCAATTTTTTACCTTTTTTTGCTATTTCACATTAAATGAACTCTTATCGGGTCGTATATCAGTGACGTTACGAGTGGAAATAATCTCTATCGACAATTATACTATTTGAAAACCATTTGTCAAATTATTTATAGTTGATTTTATAGTGTGTGGTGAAGCTAAAATGGAAACATCCCTGACTATCGGTTTTAGTAATGAGAATTATTTTAAATTGTTTATTATTTTCTGACTATGTAACAGAGTAATATCACAAACATGTTATACAGTGACAAATTTGCCCTTTGATATCCAATAAAGCCTCCATGAAATCCAATAAAGCGGATGGTAGAAAATCTCACCAATTTCGACTCCGTCAAAGAGAAACCAGATAGAAGAAAATCTGTTGTTGATAATAAAAATGTCCAAATAGGATTTCCAATTATGTCAGCTAGTCATGTTTTAATTTTAGCTTCATCACACACTATGAACTACTATAAGTAATTTTACTGATTGTTTCATAATTTAAACGTCGATATCGATTGTTTCTTTTTTTTAAGTACATTTCATTTGTTTTTACTTATTATGTCACTGATATGCTACTCAGTAAGAATTCGATAGCCGTGAAATAAAAAACATCTTAAAACTACAATTACTTCCAAAAGTTGTAAAAGAAACTCGCAATGCCTATACCAGTTGAAAGATAATTTAAATCTGCATTAGATAGGTCAAAAAAATATAGGGTGTTCCATTTGAGATAACAAAGTTATCGCTAAAATGTACAGTCGTGAAATCACCACTCTGTATAATGTTTTTTAATCTATGAAAGTTGTGCAAGATAGCTTCGTATGTGTTCTACTCATGTGCTAAATATGAATAAATATCTAGTTTCTGGAAAAAGATACGAAGAATTTCGTGGAACCTTTCATCTGCCAAATTTTTTATAAAAATCCAATTATCTTAAAAACTATAAATTTTAGGAACAATGTTTGTTATTTAAAGTGGCCTTAAAAATTAAAAATTAAATCCAAAAATACAAAAATATATAGGGTGTCTCATTTAAAATAACGAAGTTGGTGTCAACTTCCGGTATAACCGGAAATGCTACAACTTTGCGAATATTTTAGTTGTGTCGGTCCTGCCGTCTTTGATAAGTTGCCAAATTTTCCAATGTTTTAGATGACTACTTTGTCAGATATCGATCGCGGCGATTCCCAGTGGGACACACTGTATGTGTTAGGATCCTTACACGTTTTAAGAAAACCTAAAAAAATGAGTAAGGTACAATTAAACTTTGGTTGGATGCGTGTATTTTTTTCAAGTGATCAATTTTTTTATAATTAAAAAATACGCAAACATTGACCAGTACTAGTGGTATTCTATACAGTTTACTAAAAATATTTGCACTTTCTTTGGAACCTTATGAGTACTAGGTTCGAACTCCTAACTCCTTGCCCTCTTCCTGTCCACTGCAAGACCGCCAATAATTACCGTTTCAGCTTCGATATATTCAATAATCATGGCTGTATACCACAAAAAACACACATACGGCCCTCGTTTCACTGAACGACAGAATATGTCTAAATGACAAGCACGCGCACGGGTGCCCGCGAGAGTAGGTGCGGGTGCAAAAGAAACCCGCCACGGGCGACACACCCGCGCGCGGTCACCCGTTTTAGGCTAAATAACTTGCTGCAAACCATGATAATGTATAAGCATGATAATGTATAAGTAAGGTACTCCGACGCGAGGCAAAATGTGGCACGTAATCGGGAGACTGGCGGCTTAGAGAGAGATAGACAGTAAGATGTTTAAGAACTGGCGTAACTCTATGCAAAGTATACGGCACCGTATGACTGACGTATGACTGAAATATTGGCTGTAACTTAAAAAAAATTTAGAACAAAATATTTTAAATAAACTTTTTTTGGTTAATTATTTGCCACATTTTGGTGACCTTAATTTATTTTTCCCTGCTTTTGTTTCATTGCTACGATAACGAACTTTGAAATTTCAAATCACATCCGTATTTTTTGTTTGCTTTTTTAGAATTTGCATATCTTTCTGCATTTGGTGACCGCAAATCTTACAAGGTTTAGAAGTGAAAAAGTTCGAGAAAATATAATAATTTCATAATTTGACTATTCTCATATTAAATAATTTAATACTATTTTTAAACATGTGTTAGTAATTAAAATGAAATTTTTGCCAGTACATTTATGTTCGTTTATGGTAACGATTTCATTTTAGTACTTAGACTTCTTTTAATAACATTAAAAAATGAATGATAAAAATCAGTAAAATTATGATTTCTCGAAATTTTCCGAATCTAACCCCTATAAATTTGATGTTACCGAATGCAGGAAGTTAAGATTTTTTTCAAAAGAGCCAATAAAAAATGCAGGTGTCATTTGAAAACTCAAAAATTTGTTACCAAAGCAACGAAATAAGAGCTAAGAAAACAAAATTAAAGTCGCTGGAAAGTGACAAATAATTAACCAAAAAAATTTATCTAACACATTTTTTCTATAAATTTTTTTTAAAAAGTTATAGCTAATGTTCTATACAAACGCCAAAACCTGATAAACCAAACGACTCGTCTGCCTATTAATATTATTTTTCTTTCTTAAATATACAAAAAGAATTTTATGTTTAAATTCCTTTGGGCATAAGATATTTATTTAATAGAAACTGATTAAGTTTATAAAGAAATACGTATTCTCCACAGTTAATTGTTCATTTCTCTTAAAACAAAATCTACACTAAAATGTTTTTCGCATACAAAATCTCGAGTTGACAACAGCCGGTCATTTCGAGGGATTTTTCGCCTCTATACATAAACTTTGTCCTTAGGCACTCGAAACAACGACACTTTTTCATGACAGCTTTCGAAACCACTGTTGCACATAAACACAAAATAAATCTTGTCCATTTTGTAATTAAAATATAAATATTAAACCGAAAAATTGTGAAATAATTGCATAAAGTATCAATATTTGTATAAAAAAGCATTGCTTAATCTACTCGAGGCACCCCTTCTGCTATCTATCCTTCATATGGTGTTCTCTTATCAATTGTGTCCGGTTTTAGTGCCACTTACCGCAACAGTGAGATATAGCGGGATACATTACCAGTCTTATATTATATCATGCTGCAAACATAAGCATTCTGCCTACCCGCGCACAGGTGCTACCCGCGTGACTCTAAAAACGGCTTTAATATCAAACAAGTTAGCCAAACATATTTTAGAAGTTGAACAACTTGTTTTACTGAACGCTACAAGTAGTGATGGGATAATCGTACCATTTTCAGAATCGGATACTAAAACTTATACAATTTACATGAAGCATTCTCATATTGACTACCAATTTTTTTTCAGACCTTATACCAATTAGTGAATTGAAATATAAGAACCTCCAAGAGCTGCCCAAAATTGCTTTACTCAACTACCACATTTGTAGAAAAATATGGTAAAGGATGGCAAATTTGCTGATTATTAAGATATATTTCTTTGGTATTATTTTTATTTCAATATCGTTGAAAATTATTTTTAAAAATAAGTGTTTCCAAGTTAAAGTTCCAATAGATTAATACTAAATTTTTTAATAGTTTTATTCCATAAATAAAAAAAATGCCAGAGGCTCTACAACTGAAAACCTGTTTGTCTCAAAACTATCAATTTTGACATGTTGTCTTTGCCTGTACCCTTCAAATAAAGGCTTTGGCCAACTACAATCTATTTTTAAAAATGTTAATATTAGATCCTTATTTGAAATCGCACAGGCCAGGTTGGCGTCCAGCACAGCTGGCATACACAGTTCAGTTATACCTTAACCTGGTTTGCCAAGGTAGGCCTGCGTTAAAAACTGAGCATGTGTGGGGCCCATAAGGGAGTAATAAAACTATGTGGTAGGCATTATTTCATTTATTCTAGCAAATAGCATATGACAGATGAAATAAAATCCAATTAGTATATTAAAGGTGAAATCAAATGATAGATAATGTAGTTCTAGAGGACTAATAATATATGTTTGCAACTACAAACTAACCCAATTAGAATTTATATAATAGAAATATTTTTATACTATTAGTGAAAAATAAATACATAAGCGAATAATTATTTTAACCTAAAACTGAAAGATATCCACAGTACAAGGGTAATAGTTCAATATAATTATAAGTAATTTTGACATGATGATGATTTAAAACTATTTTTTAACTTTTGTACTCCGTATTAAACAATCATCATGTCGAAATTTTACACTAAAATGAAATTAAGTTTAAACTTTCTAAAAAAAATCCCAATATAATCTAATAAGTAAATCAATTCAATAATAGAAACTACAAATTAAACAGGATAACTATCAGTAGCAATAATATAAAAAGAAAATAAAAGCAGAGAATTGTTGATAAATCTGTATTTGCTAAATGCTAGTTTTCTCCAGATGCTAACTGGTTAATTTCCAGCATACTTTGCAAAAACACTTTATCATTTAAAATGGCACCAACTTGCTGCAGCATTAACAACAAAGTGTTTTTGGCCAAATTCAGTTGGTCGTTGCAAATGCTGATGGCGTCCAAGCATTTTTTATTTATCTGAAACGAGGAATGGTCTATTAATCTATTTCATCCTATACCAAATGTATAGACATTACCTCTTGCGGAGCCATGAGTGATGAAAAGTTTATCTTTAACCTCTGCTTCCCCATGTTTTGGTAGAACATTGTTAGCTCGTCATAATTTTCTTTGATCTTAAAATAAACACCTGCAATAAGATGGCCTTTTTGGTCTCTCGATAACAAGCTCTTGAAATTGTAGACCAAGTTTCGACGTTCGGTTACATCTACTCCTGTCAAATAAGCTCTAGCGACGTGTATTAGGCCAGTGAATATTTTCTGAACGCCATTTCTAGTTGTTCTCTCGTTCCATTCAACAAAGTTTTCATTGTGGTATATAAATTGGTAGTTGTATTCTTTTCGGATTTCGCCCTCTTCAGATTGTATAAACCAGCCAGTGTGTGGATAAAGACCGTCTTGCATTACTGTCACGACTCTGCCAACATGGTATCCTGGGTCACATAGCAGAATACCATGTCTACCGTCAATTTTGAATCTAAGACAGAGAAGAACATGTTCTTTTTCGAATTCCGCAGTTTCGAGATTTTCCGTGTATGCTAAATACAATGGTAAATCTTCGATATTTTCCTCGCATGACGCAACAAAAAAGTAGCTACTGATTTCCATATATTTTATGTCCAGTTCATGAAGACGATCCCATAGTTTTAATGCTAAACCAACGCACGATAGTTGGGAGGTGCGCACTGGCGGAGAATACCTGTAGAAAAATAAACTATTCTTAATCGTAGTTCAGTAAAAATACATAAATGAATTCAATTAGAGGGCGCGATTATGGAGACAGCTGAATGTACGAATGAATTATTAACGTGTGAAACGTACTGATTATACAAGTGTAAAATTTTGAATTTTTGGACTTCCGATTTTTTCAAATTTCGAGTTTTCGAAAAATTTAGTTAGAAATTTTAAGTAGAAAAATTAAAATTCTACATTTAATCTCAGATTTCGAGAAAAAAAATGCGCGATTTTTATTTTTTTTTGCAACAGTTGCGAAATTTTGTTTATAGCTCTATCTCAAACTTTCCAGTTCAGATTTGACCCTACTGATTTAACAAATTTTTTTCAGTCCAAATGTTTCCAAAAATTTTATTTTTTCCCAGAAATTTCGATTTTTTCTCTCGATATTTTGATTCTAATCTCATATTTTTGATTTTTCTTTCAAAATGTTAATATTTGTTTCGGAATTTAGATTCTGACTAAAAATACAAATTCCGGAACTAAATCAAAAAATTCTATTTTGAAGACGCAATTTGAAGTAAATATTTTGAGATAAAAGCAGAAATTCTGAAATCAACAAAAAGGTTTTTTTTTCAATTTTACGTAATTTCTCCAAGTGTGATTTTTTTTCTGGAAATTTCCAGTTTAGCCTGAAATTTCATTACAGAAACTTTCTTTGAATTTCCAATCTCTCCCAAAATTCTCTTTCCGCCAGAAATGTCGTGTTTTTGGCCTCCACTTTAATTTTAATATTTCTCAGTTAACCTCGAATTTCTTTTTTTGTTGTTGAAAGACTAACTACACAATTTAATTTTACATATCTCAGTAGTAAAGTCGAAAGTTTTAGTTTGGAGTCAAAAAATTCGACGGTAGTCGAAATTTTCTGTAAAAATAAAAGGCAAAATGAGATCTAAATTTTAAATGTGTAAGTAGTTGTTTTTAAATAATGGGTGCTCTGATGAGATCTAAATTTCTTCGTAACATTTCCAGTTTAAATATGAAACTTAAAATTAATTGAAATTTGTTTAAAAGATTTTTCGATAAATTTATAATGAAAAAATTAGACCAAGTCCGAGATATTAATAATTTTATAGGATTTTCCACAATGTTTTGTCCAATTTTCACTTTATTCCCGAAATTTTAAATAAAAATAAATACAATTTCGTAGGAAATATAACAAAATATATGTATAAAATTTTTAAGAAAATGTCGATGTTTACCGGAAACAAGCTTTTTCCCGAATTTTTGTTTTAATTTTAAAACTTCCATTTTCTATCAAACCTTTAAAGTTTTAATTATAAATTATAATATTTTAATTTTATGTATTCAACATTCTAGGATTAAAGTCAAAAGTTTGAGATTAAAGTTGAAAACCAAACATAAGTAAAAAATTAAGTTTACATTTAAACTTAAACTTAAAACTTAAATTCGAAAAAGAAAAAGGAATTCCAAAACATACTTTGGTTTGATATTTTTTAAATCTTGAGTGTTTATTTGAAATTTCCAGTTAACTTAAAATTTATATTTTCTTAAATTTAAACTCAACACAGAAAAAAATATCGAAATTTCTATATTATAGTAGACATTTTGATAAAGAATTATAAACTAGAAAACAAAACTTTTGCATGTTTTCGACTTTTTTATCATTAATTTAAATTTAAATATGAAATTTTTATTTTTCTGTTGGACCTTTTTTAACTTCACTTCAACAATTGGCATTTATGTATTTAAAAGATTAAATATTTTTGCAACACCGGACTGCTAAAAAATACAACTGACTAATTAGTGACATTTTTAATCTTTTAAATTAGAAATTTGAATATTTGACGTCTATTTTTGACTCAAAATTTCAAGTGTAAACTGGGTATAAACATCTTTTATTTTAATTCACCTAAACGCAGAAAAATAAAATAATGCCAAAACTAAATAAAATAACGCTTCTCAATAAATAAAGCCTTAAACTTATTTGCCTGAAGTCTTGATGATGTTTGACAGAGATGTCTGCAGCATCACACACACCCAAAAACCAAAGAAGCCAAAATCACTGCTGAAACCATTTATTTTGAATGGGGTTATATGGGGTAATTTATTAAGAATAGGAAATCTCGAAATTGGACATCGTAGAGACTAAAATATGATGATTGAGTCAAATATGCAACGGTAATAAAAATTCGTAGGATTTATTTTTTTGATATCTCCTTTGTATGAAAGAAAGTGACTATTACCATGAGTAACAGTAGTACTTAATCAGTATTTGAGCAATCGATATTACCTCTGAAAGAAATCAGCAAGATTTTGATATCCACTCCTTTTATATGCATTGTAAAAGGTCAGGAAGTTTCCCACTGTGTTGTAATTAAAGTCTTCAAGTAGCTTCTGAAGATGCATCTCCACATGGCTGGCAAAACTTTCATAGTCCCTCACATGATCAAATACGAATCGCTTCATGGGCTCAGGTTGCCACTTAGGCAGAGGTAACGCGTAGCCAGGAGGCCACGGTCCTTCTGTCTGTGTTTTGGCAAGTAGTTCCGAAAACGAATTGTTGGTATAAAAGCTAAGCCTTGGGGGACTAGAACTTCTTTCTTCATCTCCCCATTCATCGTTTTCATAGTCGAAATTTCCGATGATGCTACCAAAAACGTCCCTGAAGTCATAATCGATGGTGTTCGTTGGCCAGTTGTTGTTGTTATTATTGCAGGCGATTTGACGAGCGTATGTTAGGTTGTCCTCATTTAGGAAGCTGTGGTTGTAGTGCGTTTCATAGGAGGCGCCATATTCGTCCTCCCGGAGCACTGATGTTTCTCCTTCTAGGAAGGAGCGATTTTGTCCCCTGCTGTCAGCATGTTCGAGTCAACTTGGCCATTCGCAGCCCCAACGGCCAACGGTTGGAACATAGGCCCGTTCACCGCTAGATTCACCTTCCATGACGATCGGTGCTGATTTTGAGCTGGCATTACGAGACGAAGGCACAGCTGCATGATTCTCAGCTGTACGAGATATAGATTGTAACGGTTGTTTGTCAAGCTCTAAAAAAGATGAAATGTGCGAATAGTTAAGAGCCAAAATTAAATTAGCAGCACGTGTTAAAAATCGTAACTAAATTTAGATCAGAGAACCACGAGACAGCATTTAAATTCAATTAGGTAAATGCTATTTTTAACAGCGTAAAAAGATTATGTGGTACGTTAAAAATTAAACATGAAGCATAAAATAAATTTACGTCAATATTATCATTCCACCACAATGTAATGTGCTTATCGCAGAATTTCCATAAATTATTTACACGTGTATTAAGTGAATAACTTTGTTATCTTGTAAATGTAAGGCTCGAGGAAACAATTCCTGGAAAAACACATCAAAGGGATTACCACAAATTGTACAATGAGTTATTTGTGTTGCTGATTTAGAGTCATTTTATAATTCATTAAAGAAAATTGTTATAACTTCTTTTTACTTTTAAGCTATTCAATTATAGACTATTTATCCAAAAGCTAATATCATTTCGTGACTTTTTATCTACATTTTGATAAAGAGCTACTTCGTAAATAAAATTTTAAAAATACAATAGAACAGTAGAACCCTTCTATAATGAGACCGGTTATAAGAAGAAATCGGATATAACGAGTTAATTCCCTATATCCATGCTTGTTCATATTTAAACAGTGTACTTTTTAACGAAAATAGCTTATATCGAGCATTTTTGTTGGTCCCTTAGGTTTTCATTATAACAGTGTTCAACTGTATACTAAATGTGATTCTGTATGTTTGCCTTCTCTTCGAGTATTTTCTAAATCTTTTGTTGTGATATTTTAGCTTAACTGACTATAGTATAATGGGAAAAAAAATTGAAAAAATAATAAATTGGATATATTTTAATTTAGACTGTAACAATCATAGAAGGCCCATATTATTACAATCTTATGAGATAATTGGTGAAATGTATAGAATAGCAAACCAATAGAATCTAAGGCGTAAAAAACTTCTGTAGCTAATTAGTTCATATGCAGAATATGTTATAACAATATAATCTATTGTGTAACAGCAATATAACATATAGCCCTAAGAAAGTTTACATAACCTAAAAATCACTTTGTATATTTATTCCTTTACAATTTGCAAACAATGAAACCAGTTAAATGTATCTAATAATTTCTAAATATTAATATTACACGTGATCTTGGGTTCTATATTGTATATCTGATCTATATTTGTTTCTGCAGGAAGAAGCAACTTACCCATACAATGGTGCGGACTCAAAAGAAAGAAATTAACACAAAAACTAAGTTAACCACACGAAGCTTCTCTTTCTTTTAATTCACCTTTGTTCAACAAGTAACTAGATGTGAGAATGATTTTCCTGGGATATAAAACAATCTTTTCCCCACTACTTCGATGACGTAGATGCGATACGTAGTAAAAATATTTCTGCGTCTAGTCAGCCGAGTCAGCCTTTGTGTAAATTTACACGTTTCGCGGAACTACCAATTTAATACTTCGAATTTACAGTCCGCAATTCACTGTTCAATATAAAATGTTTTTCGTAACACACACTTAACGTTTGCAGATAAAGAAATAATCTCATAGTGATCATATCTGAAACAAAATTATGTTATTAGTTTATTAATATTGATATTATATTAGAATTTAGATAATATGTGATTGATTCTTGGTAAAACGTCGACACAATAAACATCAGAGATCCGGTCTCATAATTACCAACAAAAGCAACATATTTATAAAAAATTGTTGCAATTTGAGATAAAATTAAAAAAAAATTATATGGTTTTCGGTGATTATAAAATGGAACAATCGAAACATTAAAGGAAAGTTTATTTTTTGATAGCTGTATTTGATTTTTTTATCCGTTAACCGTTAAATTGTTAATAAAAAAGAGAAAAATTAGAATAAAAAAAATGAACAAAACTTTTATAAACGGAAATCTCTTTAAACTTTCAAAACCCTTTGAGGAATGGATTTCAGCCGTGAAAAAGCCGTTAGGTTTTTCCTTTGAAAATTATGGTGTTTTTTTTTGATTTGAAAATTCTAAAAAAATATTTGTCTAAAAAAAGTATAAGTAATTGTAAATTATTTCGGAAATTATATTTTTGGAAGTTTATTTTTCATTCATGCATCTAAATCGTATACCTACTTTTTTCCTTTCTTTATTCATGTTGAACAAATTAATTGAATGTATTTTCTTAATTTTTTTTTTTGTAAGTATGATATATGGCATAATCTTGCGATTTTCTCCTTAATAATGTTCAGTAAACATTTTAATGATTCCATGGAATTACTGAATCTGATTTGTGTCCTATAGCCAGATTCCACAGAAAAAGCAATTATACAAGGAGATTCTAAAAGTAGTGCCATAAATTCAGGGTTGTATTTTAGAGTCCATAATATGACGAAAAGTTTATGTAAACATGTGTCGTAAAAAGCTTCGTTTCCGAGTTAGAGGGTGTGGAGTGTTACTTCCTGATTATAGTTTTTAATTAAGAGTTGCGAAACGTGTGCCAATATTTGAATGAAATTTGGCACAACTTTATACCTTTTTGTGTCCTTTCAAAAAATCTAGGAGTTAATTAAAACAACTTAACCAGCGGCGGGTATACAAGGGGGGGGGGGCAGTGCTTAAAATGTGCCTTTGTCGTATGCATTTTTGTCACAGTTTCGTAACAAAAACATAAACTACAATTTTTTTTTCGTAAAAAAGGTGACCTTCTAAAACTAGATATTGTCAGTCGTTTTCGAGTAAAATGCATTTTTATATCTCGATGCATTAAAAACACTCCCCCAAAAATCTCGGATGTAACACAAAGTTGGCTTTAAAATGAATGAAAACCTATGATATGTTTATTGCCTAAAATGTACTTTACAAAAAGAATATTTTTCACTAATTCAGTAAAAAATTGTTTCCTACATATTTAACAAATAACAAATTTAAAAACATTAGCTTTTATTCACAGAAATTGCTCAAAGTGGCCACCGGTGACAAGAAAACATGGAAATGTCGATACTATTTATTTTCTTTCATTTCAATGCCAACTATGTGTTACATTCTATATTTTTGGGATTTCATTGCATTGAAATATAAAAATGCGCGAAAACCGCTGACAATATCGAATTTCGGTAAGAGTACCTTTTTTATGTAAAAATCTTTGTAGTTTATATTTTTGTTAAAAAATTGCCACAAAAGTGCAGAAAAAATAAATAAGGCACGTTGGACGTTTTAAGCACCGCCCCCTCCTTATAGCCGCCACTGGTTATTTGATTTTTGGAAAGAGCACGAAAGGGTATGAAGTTGTGGGGATCCCGAGTTGTGCCAAATTTCTTTCAATTATCTGTATATAGACTTTTCATTTTATTTTGGGCTCTAAAATACGATCCTGAATTTATGGTACTACATTTAGAATCACCTTGTATAGTAGGTATTTAATTGTTGATGATATTTGTCCGTATTTGCTGGTCATAATAATTTATCTAGAAAGGGATTTCGCTGTTCATGATGCATGATTGTTATGGTGATGGACATCAAGATAATTTATTATTAATAAATTATTGGAACCGTGTACATACGACTTTTTTATGGAGAAATTTATAAATATGACTTTAATTTATATTCTATTTTTTCTTTCTATTTTTCGAAGATTTGTTTTCTTTTGTTGAAAATTTCGATTTTTTTTTGAAAATTTCGACTTCAAAGTTTAGATTTTTTTGGAAAATTAAATCTTTTAAAATATTTATCATTTTTTTCAGCATTTTCATTCTTCGAAAAATTTTGTTTTCTTTTTAATGTTCAACTTTTGTTATGTTTATACAACTTTTCCGAAAATTTCTTCAACTTTTTGAAAACTTCGATATTTTCTAAAAATTTCCACTCTGAAAATTCCTACTTTTTTAAAAATATAGAAGTTTTAAAAACTAAACTGTTTTAAAAATTCCATTTTTTTAAATTTTCGACTTTTCTCAAAATTTCCCTTTTTAAAACTTGAAGTTTTTAAAAAATTGCAATTTTTAGAACATTTTCATTCTTGAAAATGTCGTCTATTTTTTAAATTTAAATTATTTTTCAAAATTTCGACTTTTTTCGAACTTTTTATTTTTGGTTTTTTAAATTCCCCCTTTTTTAAAATTGGAAGTTTTATTTGAGAATTTCAATTTTTTTGAAGCACCGACATTTCTTTGAACATCGACTTTATTTGAAATTTTTGACAAAGCTTTTTTTTCGATTATTTTGTTAAAAATTTTGATAGTTTTCAAAATTAATTCTAACTAATTAAAAATTTGATATTTTCCAAATATTAACTCCTTAAAATCTCGTCTTTTTTCTTGAAAATTTCGTTTTGCTGATAATTTTGGCTTTTCTTCAGTATTTTGAAAATAAGGTCAAAATATGTATAAACATGTTTATCAAAAGAGAGAAATCTCTAGAAAAGTCGGAATGTTGAATTTGAATCAAAAATTAAAAGAAATTTGAAAGGATTTTACAAAAGAAGTTGATATTTCGAATATTTCTAAAAATAATCGAAAATTCGGAATACGTTGGAATATATAGAAAATTTATGAACCTACACTTAAAAAGTAGTGTAGTTTCCGTTATATTTGCAGCCAATATTTAGTTTGAGAATACACTTTTTTATTTTAGAAAATGATTTAAATTTAAAGTAAAAAATTTATAGAAGATATTTCTATAAGATATTTCTAGAAGCTCGAAGTTTTAAAAAAGAAATAAATGTAATCATGATCGAAGTTAAAACACGAAAATCTCTAAAAAAAAGCTAAAATTTTGCAAAAAGATCGATATCTATATACAAAATCAGTCAGAAGTAAAACATTTTTGAGCAAAAAATACACCAGAATTGGGCAAACAATTGTTTATACGTACTTAGACTTTTAAAAAATAAATTAATGAAATCGATTATGTGCTTACAAAGATGTAGAATTGAAGAAAATAATTTAGAATTTTTAAGTTCAACTCGGAATTTTCATAAAAGAATCAAAATTTCTAAAAAAATACTCTTCAGAAAATATAAGCACATACATTAATTATTTTTACGTATTCGTTTTTTTTATTTTTTTGTTCATTTTGTTAATTGGCAAAAATGAAGAATAAAATCTAGTGACTTTAACATTATATAAGTTTGATAAATAAAAACGTGAAAGTTGCCAAAGAAAAAATTGCTAATATCCATTTTGAGTTTACATATTTAACTTATCACCGATCAAGAGTCGAATAATTCGTAACTTGTACCATAATCATGATTTGTATTGTATTTCCTATGAAAATTTGGCAATATGAAATATAAGCTAATGTAACAAAGCAGATTAGATATAAGAATATGTCCTTTGAGAGCAATGCCGCTGCCGCACGTATGTGACGATTAAAGCATGTATTGGGAAGCCTTGTGTCGCGAATAGTCGCGAATCCCATGAATGTTCCGATTATTTGAATTTGAATAATCTTCTGTTGGCAACACTGCAGGTGGAGCATAGAGAAAGTCTGCTTCTAAGGTAGAGGAATTCCCGGAGCAAATAAATGAAGAGGAAATAAAAAGTCCCTAGAGAACAAAGAAAAAGGGAATTAATGCGTAAGTATTAGATGTGCATGTGTGTAGAGAAAGGGTGTGGTCTTTTTGGACAGTGACCTCATCAAGAAGTATTGTTGGTAAGTTTTTGATATGTCTAAGCTTTTAATTATAGGAGAGTGTAAGGGTTGATGAAAATTAGTAAAATAAAGATAATGAGTTGAGAAAAGCTGTGCGGTCAGGGGTGGCTGTAAGGGGAGGTTGGAGGCCACTAATGAGGGTGTTTACCCAGTTTTAAAGGTAGAAGGTGTTTGTGTAGAGATATAAGAGAAAGGAAGTACTTTAGATATAATTGTGAGAGAGTGTTTACCCTTTAATTAGCTCCAGGAGGTATTTACCTCAGAATCAACTTCAGAGGGTGTTAACCTTATAGTAGTATCAGAGGATACTATGGTATGATCAACTTTAGAGGGTGTTAACCCTATAAGTAGTATCAGAGGATACTGTAGCATAATCATCTGTAGAGTAGCATCAGAGAATGCTTGCCGTATAATCAGCTTTAGAGGGCGTTAACCCTATAACCAGTAACAGAGTACACTTATGGCATGATCAACTTTAGGGGGTGTTTCCCTTATGACCATAGTGTTAACCCTATAATTAGAATGAGAGGACCTTTATGGCATGATCAGCTTTAGAGGGTGTTTCCCTTATGACCAGCATCAGAAAGTGTTTATATTAAAGCAACTTTAGAGGGTTTTCACCCTAATAATAATGATAATAGTAGAAATTTACTTTACCCATGATACAAGAGAGTGTTCACACTATTTTCTATAACGAACTTATTTATATAATATATGTACAGTTTCAGTTTGTTAATAACTAGGTGAATCCAAGGCAATCCATTTCGCATATTGTATCTGTAACCTACAATATTCGCGACATCTTAAGCTCGTTGCCAATTTTTTTTAAAATGCCTACATGGCGATTTTGCCTATCATAAGCTCAGTAGTTTGCAATTTCAGAAATTATTTACATGCTTAAATATACAATCAACTCTTTTTCTGATAACGAAGGCTTCCACGGCCAGAGTCAGTAGATGATATACTTCTTCCGGGATTGGATCGTGTCAAAGAACTACTAAAAGGGTTCGACGTTTCGCCCACTATCGCAGGGGGCTTATTCAGGAACAAAGAAAAGAAACAATAAATAAAAAGGAAATATAAGGAAATGTGCAAAAATTAAAAGGCCTATTTCAAAACATCAGAGCACGGTAACTCAGTATGTCCACCATATCAGAGGCGAAACTCGTCTGAACTGAAAATTGGTACAAAGAATAAGAAAGTTTAGACAGAAGAGCACGGTAACTCAGAATGTCCACCATAACAGAGGCGAAACTCTTCTGAGAGAAAAGAAAGAAAGGGAACTTTATATACCAGGCGTCTGCGCGATCACTCCCGAAGATTTCCGATAGTTGGTTTCCAGATGGAGGAAAGCATGTAACCGTTGCCTCTGTTGATGTTTTTGGGGAATTTTTGAATTTTATTTTATTTTATTGGATATAATTGAAATATTATCAAAGAGAATCTTATGTCCGGTTTCATGTTGATGTTCCGCAATGGCTGACTGCAAAATAAACCAGACCTAAGAAATCGCCCCGTTTCTCCGATGTACACTAAACCACAAGAACAAGGAACCCTGTACAGACCATTAGAACAAAAGCATGAAATTTTATCTTTGGGAGATGGGAGGAGCTGTTGGACCTTTGAGGATGATGAAAAAATGGGTTTAACGTTGTGTTTTTTCAATAATTTACCTTTTTGATCTGTTACTCCGTGAACATAAGGAAGAAAGGCTTTAACAGAAATTATTGAATTTTCTGAAGGACGAGGGGTAGGGTGAAGATGTCGTTTAATGACAGTTTCAATGTTGTGTGATTTGTAACCATTGTTGCGGAGGTTGAAGCGAATTTTGTTCAAGTCGTCTGAAAGATTTATCGGTTGTGAAATTGCTACAGTTCGTGAAACCAGTGAATTTATGACAGAACTTTTTTGGGAAGGTTAACGATGGGACTCTGCATGCAAATAACGATTAGTATGGGTGGGTTTTTGATAAACGGAATGAGAAACGCGACCGTTTGGTAAACGGGTGACCAGTACGTCAAGAAAAGGACGAGAACCGTTGTTTTCGATTTCCATAGTGAAGCTAATTTTGTTTCTTTTCTTTGTTCCTGAAGAAACCCCCTACGATGGTGGGCGAAACGTCGAACACTTTTAGTAGTTCCTTGACACGGTCCAATCCCGGAAGAAGTATATCATGTACCAACCCTTTTTCTATTGATATTTCAATTCGTATCATTGTAAATTTTTTCGTGAATATTCCCCCTTGGACCCCCCCCCCCGGCTACGTGCCTGCACCCTTGCGATGCCAATCATTTAATGGTACATAATTGTTTTTTACTTTTTTTGATTTACATGCTACAGTCCGATGACACACTAATGATTCACCCTGTAGCCCTGTACATACATAGAGTTCATTTTATCGTTGTAAGTAAATTGCTTCAAACAAATAAATAATTATAAAAGTGACATTATTTTATTACTCACTGTCTGTTCTGAACAATAATATTTTTATTAGATAAGCTACCATTAAAAAGTAAATTGCTATTTTTCTAACGGACTTTGTGTTTAATTATTTGATCACGTTATCTTTTAACTTTTTCGTTGAAGGTCACTGAGTTGTGCAATAATTTTTTCAGACAGATGACGAATCATTAATAGGAATAGAGAAAGAGTAATATATGCAACACTAATTGAATTTACTCATTTAAGTAATGGATTTTTTTACCAGAATTTGCAAAGTAGTGAGTGAGTTATTTCAAGTTGTGATATAATAAATGTTTCTTTGGAGCACAAAGAAAAATTCTTGACATTGTTTTTATTGGATATTTTTCGTTTTTGGATTTCGTACGTTCGTGTTAGAAAACATTTATGGGCAGCACAGGATATAGTGTGTAATTCAACAAAATCTACGAGTTAAATTTGTAATAAAACTTATTAATGTTTTAAATATCCATTTTTTTAAATTAATTTTGATCATAATAACGTTTGTATCAAAAGTTATCGGAAAAAATTACAAGCTGCAAAGTAACGGAAAATCAGTTAGTATCGCGTTTCCACTGAAAACAAACCTACAAAGATATGACGCATAAACTGAAAATTCGAAAAAGAATATCCAGATATTGGTTAGAAGCTCGCAACATCCCGTTTGTATCCAAAGATGGTAATCCTCCAAATGTTCCATAGGCGCGCCCAGTTGAAAACGTTTGGGGCAATATTAGATAAAATCATCTATAATAAATGATGGAAGACCGAAAATGAAGAACGGGAAAATGATAATCTGGCCGTCCA
Organism: Dastarcus helophoroides; assembly: GCA_028583605.1. Lineage (NCBI taxonomy): Eukaryota > Metazoa > Arthropoda > Insecta > Coleoptera > Bothrideridae > Dastarcus > Dastarcus helophoroides. Next base: position 22,570,430 of record CM053328.1, on the reverse strand, counting down.
ACAATTGATGCAACAAGTCAGGAGAAAATTGCCTGCCATCAAAGACAGTGGAACTTTAGAAATGATTTGAATGTTGTATTTAGTTAATTAAATTCTAAAGAAAAACATCTTTGAGAAATGCTTCGAACACACTTTATTTTTTTATATTTCGCTCAGATAAAAATAGAATATTGGGTAATTTCCAGTTTATTTTTCGAAATTTAATGACTTTAAAACTTTTGAATATGTTAACTACAAAATCGGGCTTTTTCTGAAAATTTTGATTTTTTCAATATTTCGATTTTTTCTAGAAATTTTTATTTTGTTATACACTTTCTATGAAAAATTCTGTTTTTTCTGAAAATCTTAGTTTTTTTCTGAAAATCTCAGACTGAAAATTTTGATTTTTGAATTTTTAACCTTTTGAAAGTTTTAACTTTTTTAAATTTATTTGAAAATTTTGGCGTTCATAACATTTTAACTTATTTTATTCTTTAAAAATGGTGATTTTTCAAAACTGTTAACTTTTTACCAAATTTCGATCTTTTTATTTCAACTTCCACCTTATTTGCAAGATTTAACCTTTTTTGCAAAATCCTACGTTTTTTTTTTAGAAAATATTAACTTTTATTCAAAGTTTTGCCTTTTTTGAAAACCTCGACTTTTAAAAATATTTTCATTTTTCTTAAAGATTCAATCTTTTTTCAAAATTTCTACTTTTTTTTAAAGTATCACCTTTTTTGAATATCTCTACTTATTTAAAATTTTCGATTTTTCTCGAAATATTAACTATTTTCGAAATTTCAAATTTCGAAATTTTGCCTCTGAATATTTCGACTTTTTTTGATTCAACATTTTTAAAATTCCATTTTTTTAAACTGATTCGAAAATTTCGATTTTTGTTTTGAAAATGTTGGCGTTTCTATTGAAAATTTCAGTTTCAGTTTTTCAAAATTTCCATTTTTTTTAATATGACCTTTTCTCAAATTTTAGATTATTTTAAAAATTTTAATCTTCGATTTCAACTTTTTAAATTTTAATTTTTAAAGAACTTTTCTTTTGAAAATTTCTACTTTATTAAAAATTTTTCCTTCTACTTACTTCTAAATTTTTTGAAAAGTTCTATTCAAAATCTCTTTCTATTTTTATTTCAAAATTTTGGCTTCAAAAATTCTACTTTTAAAAAAATTAATAAACGTGTTTAGTTTTTGTTGTGCTTTTTTGTTTTGTTTTTTATTCCAAGTTCAAATACAAGGTTCGAATATTTCCAAATTTTGACCTTTGCTCTGGATTTTGAGTTTTCTTGGACATTTCAAATTTTGTTCAGAATTTTTATTTTCCTAGTTTACTTTTTAGGGGAATTTTCTTTATTCTGAGATTTGCGATTTTATCGTGAAATCTCGACCTTAAACATTTCACAATCTTTTTCAGTAATTTCTACTTTTTTTTTGAAATTTCGAACGATATTCAAAAATTTGATTTATTCTCACAATTTTGCTTTACTTGATTTTTAAAAAGTTTTACCTTTTTAGAAACCTTTTTTTAATTTTTAAATTTTGAATGTTTCAAAATTGAATTTATTTTTGAATTCCTAATTTTTTTTTTCAAAATTTCAATTTCTTCTAAAGAATGTCATATTTCTCTACAAATTGTGAAATATTTTTCTCGGTAAGTTTTTTTGCAATTTTTAATTTTTTCAAAATGTCTAATTTTTTTCTTATTTACAATTTTTTTTAATATTGCCCATCTTTGATCTTAACAATTTCAAAGACATTTTTAAGATTTTGATACTTTTTAGAGATTTCTGGGTTAGACTCCAAAATGATAAGAATTTTAAAATGTAAACTTAGAATTTTGAGAAAAAAAAAAATGAAAATTTCGAGAAAAAATTCAACATTTATGAAGAAACTATGAAAATTTCTTTTTTAGTTTTTTTTTCATGATTATTAAATAATCAAGAGTTTTAAAAAAGTTCTAAATTAATAAAAAAACATTCAAATGTCAACTGGATTAGCATTCAAGTCAAAGAAGAGCCGCATGCAGCGCTTAGAGCCGAATCTACCCACCCTTGAAAGACCGATATGGAAAAGCGATGTATAAAAATTTCTAATTATTAAATGGGTCAAATTAAATTTTGATTTAGCTGCTTATGCCGCCTCTTTAAGATGCCGCCTGATGTGGTTGCCTCTGCATCATAGCAGCAAGGCACGGCCCTGCTTGTACTGTTTATAATTTGAAGTCATCGGCTAAACTCTCGTCAACAATTTCTGTCACTTGGTAGTTCGAGACCCTAAAATCTAGGTTTTTTTTTTCAATATTAGGGGTACTTTGTTGGATGCCTTTGATACAACAGAGCCTCTGTTAACCTCCATCTTATTGAAGTCGCATTTACGTTAGTGTTAATTTCCTTTAAAATTTCGGAAGATATCTCAAATATTTGGTTTTGTAGTGGCGGTTGTTGGATAATCCAAGCGTTTCGAAGTTTTTCGCTTTCGGTTTTCTAATTATTCTTTATATTTTAAATTTTTTGTAACATTTCTGTAAGAATGGCCTGCTTTATGCAACCGCTACATGAATGCACAAATTTCAGGAGTTCAATGTTTATTCCTGCATATCTTGTAAAACTAAATGGATAAAACTTATTGAATTTTGCTATTGTAATCAAATTTAATGTATTTTTTTACTTTTCTCACTTACCGCGTATACAAACGCAAATTCAGACAGACATATTTATTTTTTTGACCAACAGTAAATGTGACATACCTAAGTTATATCACTTTAAAACTTATTATTATATGTACTTCAGTCAATATAAAGCAGTAACAGTATAACAAATAAAGATTGTGACCGCAAGGTGGAACCACATTTCTAATCCTCAGTTTTGAAATACTTATAATTTATACTCTTTTTAAGATACAGTGTATTTATTTTTTTGGACATGACTGTATGTTAATATAAATTTTTTTTATATTTCACGTCAAGAAACTCGAGTATAAATTTTCATGCACTAATTATGCTGAATGCTTTAATTTTATTTTTTCCAGTAGTTTGAATAAAAATAATTTAATTTTTTTTATTCGAAAGCTAAACAAGATAGGAAAAAAGTTAGAATACAAAAAAAATGTTGTATTTGTGATTGTTCCATTGAAAAAATATAAGCATTCAAAACTAAAAGGTGGTATATGGCACACTTCCGATAGGAGTAATTCATTAAAATAATCGTACAAATTTTATTGGGTAATGCATACACATGTAAGAATAATATACAAACATACAAAAAGAACTGCTTATATATATTTCTGTCTGTTTAATATGAGGATTAGAAGAAAATTATTTTTTTAAATTATGCTTTTCAATTTTAGTAAAATTTCTAACACAGCTTTGCGAAAGTTTATATTTGATGACGTGACCTAAATACCGTGATCTACTTCTCGCTTTAATTATCTAATGAAACTACCCTATATAATTTCTTTAAAAGTATTATGTTGCGGAGAGCTTACCTGTAATTATAAAAAACAGTGAAGAAATTTCGGTTCACACATAACGTTGTGAGAGAAGAAGGGTCTGGTTGGGTTAATATACACTCGTCTAGTGCAACGTGGGTTCACGACGCCGTCGCTAGCGCCCCGACGCCTCACTTAAATCGATACAGTTAGTCACGTTTTCGATTATTATTTCAAGCACAGGAGCGTATTTAAATTGAAACAAATTATTTCTAGATTATACACATTGTGGTGCTTGTGCATTAAAGTTTTTTCCGTTGATCTTGGCATCGATACTCTGGAACTTCAAATATTCATTTGTTTTTAAATTTTCGTAAATTTAAAAAATGCTTTAAAAAAACTGATAATTCAGTCTTTAAAAGAATACCAATAAAAAGACTTTGGTTTATGGCAGTGAATTAAAGTTGTACTGGTAATATCCATATTTTGTATGTGTTGACGTAAAACAACGGAACATTTAAATTCAACTGATTAAGAGGGCAGATGAGAAAATATTCTTATGATGTTACGAAATTTTAGAGTGGAGGGATGAAGATGATCATTCGACTGAAAAATGTTTGACTGATTTGGTGAAAAAGTTATGTTTATAAAAAATACCGGTCACGTGTAAGTTGCACTTGCGCATTTGGTTTACAGCTGTTAATATGAGTCTACAAATATACAGGATATTTTCAAAAAAAGTAACACAAATCTACAACTAGAAAGAACACGTTTGGCAAAAAATGACCTTAGTAAAATGTTCACCCCTTAAGAGATGGAGCTCTTCAAAGTTTCCAAAAAAATATGGAATAGCGGTTGTAAGTTGGAAAATAAAAAAGGTACTAAAGTCAAATTAAAACCATTTTATAGGGCTTTTATTTTCACCGGAAAATCTGGATAGAAGCATGTATCTGAATCTACCTTATCTATCTTTGCCAGAAGAGGATGTGTGGTTTTAGCAGGATGATGCTCCACCACATTATCTCCTAACTGTGTGTGCTTTTTTTAATCAGAACTTTCTAAATCGCTGGATAGGACATAGAGGTTCAATTTAGTGGCCACATCTAGTGCCCTCAGATTTTTTTCTACGGGTACAATTAAAGTCGAGAATTTATGCCACACCACTGAACTCACTTAAGAAGCTTCGTCGGCGAATTGTTGAAGAATGTCGTCAGATAACGCGCGAAATGCTTCGAAATATTTGTTCGAAAGTGGAGCAAAGATTTTATTATTGCAGAGAAGCAGAGGGAAATTAATTTGAACATTTAACATGTAAAATAACATTCTTTCAAAATATTTTATCTTTGTACCATTAACTTTTATAGTTAAAGCAATTTTTATACTTATTTTATCTATTCCTAAATTATTTCAAAGACTTAGTAAAATAGTTTTTAACTGGTGTTTGATTTTAACATATTTTATCAGATATCTACTCAGTACAACATTACAAATATAAGTATTTTTTAAAGTTATAATCAGCGACCGAATTTTAGGCACAACTAAATAAGGTAAAAAGGTGAGAAAAATGTGAAATTAGGCAAAAATAAACAGCTAAAAAAGGCAGCAAAAAGGCAAAATACGCTAAAAACAAATTAATAGGTCAAAACCATAATTAACAAGATAACAAATTATTGACATTCTGAATATTACTTTTTCCCCAACTACAAATTACATGTCTTTCAATATTTTCCATTGTAAAATTTGTGTCTCTCCACGGCAATAAATCCGCATAATTTAAAAAATTTGTCTCTACATCATCAGACAATGTCCAAATTACATCATTCTCATTCGGTAACAAACTGTTGCTTTCACCAGTTTTAGCGTGAATGTAGTCAAAGTTTGTAATTTCTTCAAAAGATGGATATTTTGAAAGAATGTAGACCTTTTTTAATATTCCTTATCTTCGGAAGAGAAAAATAATACAGCAAATTATTTCTTCGATAAAATTCATAAAAAACTTACTTTCTCGTAGTTTTTTTTTCCTTCAGGGAGAATTTTCTCTTCCAGGTATTTTTGCAGCACAAGAATTACGAATATTGGGACTACTTAATTAATCTAGAGTTCTAATAAAAATGTTTTCACATTTTTTAAAAGAGCTTGCCTGATAGATTTGTTTCTATTTATCATTATTATTATTTTTTATTAACGAATAATGTGATGTTCCATAACAATGTTTTTTTTCTGAAAAAAATGTTTGCTATGGTATAATTTATAATTTAACTTGTTACAAAAAGTTTTTCAACATCTACAATTAAAAGATTTTTCTCCAGTTGACTTTCAAACTGTGGTTATTTAGAGCACTTTATCTTGCTGGAGATATTCTTCACACAAATGCGTTTTACACAAGACAGTTCTAAGATAAATTAAAAAAAAATGAATATCCTTCAGGTAGTTTTATAATTTTACCCCAACATCTGTTTTTACTAAGAAATTAAAATAAAAATAAGCAACCTAGTTTAATTGTCCTGTATCACAATAGCAGGCAAAACTTAAAAGGGTCTGGATGGGTCATAAGACTAATTGTTTTTAAATTACGTTGCTTGAAATTTTATACTTGAAGCTTCTTATTGTTATGTTACGATTATGATGGTCCACAAATGTACACTTTTCTGCTTAACTTCTTCAGAAATGTAAATATGCTTGGAAAAACCAGAAAAGGTAAGATAGGCACGAAATTTTTTCAAAATAAGTCATGTATAAAAAGGCAAAAAACAAGCGAAATTGAAATTTAGGCAATAATTCATGAAAAACGTCAAACAAGGAGAAAAGGTAGGATCATAGGATTTTACCTAAAATCCCGGCTCCAGTTATAATAATGCATGCTAATTACAGCACAGTTTGTTAATTAGGCTTTCAATTCTATATTCTTGTGACCATATTTAAGTGTTCGGTGCCATTAATATCTCATTGTTAAAATTTCCATTTTTTAAAATTCCTTGCATATATCTGACTGCTAATTGTCTTATGTTTGATAAACACATTCAATCGTTAATTTAATAGGTTTTAGGGTATTTCCAAAATGATTTAGTGATAATATCAGTTATGTGTAAATTAAGAATTTCGTTAATTGGTTAAATCGTTTTAAAAATCTTGAAATTATGTATAGCAAATAATTCCAATGACTAGTTTAGTCTAGGGGATATAATACCTGGATACCAGAAATACAGGGAACGCGCATGATTTTGGCGGATCAGTCATGCGGGAATCCATAAGATTTGTGGGATTATGCATGAATATTGCTTATCCCCCCTTTTTTTAATTTGACTTAACTAATAAAAATAAGACTTTTTCTTGAAATTCATCATTTTTGCGTTTTATACCAGGTGTTGGAATTAGTTTTAAAGGTTTTTTTTTTCAAAATTTGAGGCTTTATTGAGCAAAAATGGTTACAAATCGATTATTCAAAGTATTGAGCAGCTCATAATAAATGATGCTCAGCTGATCCCACCAAATACAGAGCATGAGCTTGGATCCATGGATATTCGGTCTTGGCGTTGATGACGATGTGTGGCCGGGGTATCCACACGATTTTTTACGTTTGGGGTAATCGTAATGGATCCACTTTTCATCGCCAGTGACAATGTGATGCAAAAAACCTTTCCCTTTTTGACGCACGAGCAGCTGTTCGCACGTCATAAGCCGCCTCTCCACGTCTCTCGGCTTCAGTTCATATGGCACTCAATTTCCTTGCTTCTGAATCATACCCATGGCTTTGAAACGTTTGACGACTGTTGACAAGTTAACTTCCAATGATACGGACAATTCTTGGAGCGTTTGACACGGATCTTCGTCGAGTAACGCCTCCAATTCTTCGTCTTCAAACTTTTTCGGCTGACCGGGACGTTCCTTGTCATCGGTGTCAAAATCACCACTTTTGAAGCGTCGAAACCAGTACTCACATGTCGAAATCGATAGAGTATAACCCCCGTAAGCTTCCTCGAGCAGCAAACGACTCGCAGCAGCAGTTTTCTTCAGATGGAAGCAGAACAATAAAGCTTCCCGCAAATTGCGTTTATTCGGCACGAAAGTCGACATATTGAATGGTCTTGGAATGTATGTCGTTTACACTTGCGCGAGAGGACATATACTGAAAATCCAAGCTATAATATAGTGCTTTGGCGCGAATATAGTTTTGAAGTGCCCACATGCAACATACGTTTACAACGAGATCTCTTAGAAAACCTTTAAAACTAATTCCAACTCCTAATACTTTTTTTTTGAAAGATTTTATTTTGCTTTTTTTAACGATTTTAATTTTTACAAAATTTTGGCTTTAAACTATGTATATTTCCTTTGAAATTTCGACCTTAGCTGTGTTCTTAAGAGTGATTTTCTAAGATCTACATAATCATTGAATTTTTTTTTCAGAATTTCATGTTTAAACTTTCAGTTTTGACTTTTTCCAAAAACTTCGCTAGCCAATACGATTTTTTATAAATTAAATAAAGAAATATTATGCCCAGGAAGTTCTTTTCAACACATAACTTAATTAATTTTATGTAAATACGGAGTTTTTTGGAAAACACTCTAAGTGACAAATATTGTGTGAGTCTCTGAATAAAAGTTGATTGTTGTTTTGATGCTTTTAACTTGATTGTATAAATGCTTATAACTTATTGTATATTTGGTGAACATTTCATAAAAAAACTATTCATAAATAATAACACTAACGAAGAAAATAAAATGTGGACATTTTTTTGGGCCACCGTGTGCACTATACCTAAATATTATACAGGGTGATCCAAATAAAGGCGACACCATTGCTAACTTTGTTATTATTAAAGGTGCAAAATTGGCTAAATTAGCAAACTGGTGCAGCTCTTGACGCTGATTAGGATGGTACTATGAAAAAAAAAACAATTGAACACCTCGTTTTTGAGATTTTTGACAAAATTATAAATTTCTTAAATGGAACATCCTGTATATTTTATGTTTTTACGAAAGGTAATAACATTTAGAATAAAAATGAGCTCCTCAAATTCCCTTTTAGTCTTAACGTAAGGTGGGGGATAATTTCATTTAGAATCTTTGGACCTCTTATTTATGAATTTTCCCTGAATTATGAAAAATATGTGAAAATTATGCAAACCATCTTAGACAATAATTTCTTAGATACAATGATTTATTAAGTAGACAACATGTCACATTCCAGCAGGATTGAGCTCTTACGTATAATTATAGGAAAACTCGTCATCTTCTTAGACATATTAATTGGAACTAATGGAATTATTGAATGGCCTCCAATGTCACATCTGATTTGACTCCACTCGAATTTTTCTTGTGGGATTATCTTAGAAATCGTATTCATATAGAGCGAGACGATAATGTAAATAACCTAAAAAATGTAGGTAGTTCGAGAAGAAATTATTGAAAATGAGGTAGCAGGACTATCTTAAAAAGAATGCATGCTGTTCTGAAATGAGTAGAGAAATGTATAGACTTTTTCAAACAACTTCTGAAAGCAAAATTAGCAGTTTCAAAAAGAAACATTTTTATTAGCATTAAATATTAATTAAATAACGTTCCCTGTTTGTTAATATTTACTTTCATATTCCTAAGACATATATATTAACCTGTTGAGATTTAGTTTCAAGGTCTACTAAGCCAATTTCACATTAATTTTCAATTTCTTATGATGTACGTCCTCATCACTCCGTTATTATTCATCTTAGCAAAAAATGTATGGTAACCATTTTTACTCTAAATTCCACTATCTTTCATAAAAACATAAAATATACAGGTTGTTCTATTTAAAAAATTGTAATTTTGTCAAAAATCGCAAAAACGTGATATGCAATTGTTTTTCCCACGACGTCATCTTATTCAGCTCCAAAAACTGTACTAAATTGCCAATTTAACCTATTTTGTATCATTAATAATAACAAATCTAGTAATGCTGCAGACTTACTTTGAATCACCCTATATATAACAAACATGACAGTATTATGTATATCCTTTATAATTGTCGAGTAACTTTAAAATTTAGAGCAACCGGCTCTGTCTTCTGGCATTGAAAATAACGATTCTCCGGAAAACACAAAATTGATTTTTCCTCTACATACATTAAATGTCCTTGAATGTTTCTATTTTAGAATAATCTCTAGGTATTTTATCGGGCGGTTTTAGTTATCAAGATTGCAACATTATGCAATCATAGAAAAATAATCTACGTCATGAAATTGGCATGACGTAAAATCTAATATATGTATACATAGAGCTATTGTTTATTGATATGTATATACCTACATTTAGATACTAGTAATTAATTATAATGATTGGTCTTTCAACTTTTGGTTTCCATATAACTAGATGTTAAACTTAGAGTTGGTCGTTGATTGAATATTGTGTATGAATCTTGTCCGAATTAATTAATTAATTTCTAATTAATCTATTTCACCGGAGTATATTATGAATGAAAAACTAATTGAACCGAAATGCATCTTTAGGTTTAATATATGGAAAAACTAGCGTGGAATTTTATATTTAACAAGTCATTGAGAAAACATGGATTACCATCTTGAAAAAAAATGAAATAACAATTTTCTAAGCCTTTATTTTTGGTCCGGTCGAAATATTGCCTTTTTATGGGACCTAATTCGAAATTATTAGTTAAAGAAAGAGACAACATTGATTTCATTACACATTATTTAATTTTAATATCTTAATTATTATTCCTTAAGGGATTCTTCTTGCTCCCTATTCCCTAATCCTAATCCGCAATGTTTTCCTAACGCATATAAAGATTTTATGTTCCAAAATATATGTATCAAGGTGCAACTGGTAAACTGTAAAATTTTATCCCTTTTAATAAAATTTCTGCTTGTATTTGTTTTACGCGTTCTAGAAATATTAAAACTACAGCGTGTTAGCCGCTGATGCATTTCTTTATGTAGTTTTTAATTCTGAAAGGTTCGATATTTTTAAGGGGCGGTATATCAATTTCTTGTATCAAATTTCCTGTAGCATATGCATTGTGACTGAGCTCATTTCCTTTTTAGTGATTGTGCAGTGAGAAAATGTGCGAAGAGAAAAATGCTTGCAATAAAAAAACCAAATCTTCCAAGACAAAGAGACGAAAGAGGAAACAGTTCGATCCCAATAATTTCACTGTATGGAAGGTGAGTTGCATTTCAAATTCTTCAACAGATTGAATCGAAATTCGAATCTTAACATGCTATTATTTGTTTGTCCACCATAAAATTAATTGTTTACCTATTTAAAGTGCACTCTGCTATAAATGTGGGCGTTATTATGTCGTTCGGGGCATGATGTAACTGCTATTTTATTTTATTTTTCAATGCAAAACACCTACCTATGGCTTATTGTTTAAACAAAATTGCGCCACTACCGCCGTCAATCTATAAATACCAATGAGTACAATCAACCTACATGGCCCATATTTTTAAAACTTTTTACAATTTAGTTTGTGTGACTTTAATAAACAACACTATTTAGCTCTAATTGCAACTTCAAAATAATAAATATTATTTTTTAATCTAACCAGAAATATTGCTCCATTTTGTTGTTCTGTTAAATGTTAATTTTTCATTAATCTCATTAACTGTATAATTATAAAACAGCCAAAAACAATAAATATCTTTTACTTACTGTTAGTAAAACTAAACACTGACTAACAAACAACACACACCCTAAACTGCTAGATCTTGAAGCATGGGATATGGGATTTTGTACAGAAGTTCCTTAGGTTTCTTGTGAACACTAGGAAAAGCATTTTGAAAATTCTTTCCCTAAGGGTGTCAAATAAGGTAAAAATAAAGAACCAAAATTTGTGTATAGGAACTGCGTCATTCTTCTAGTTAGAAATGAGGTCAGAAATATCTAAGGTTTTATTCAAATATTGTGAAATGTTCACATTTGTTTGGTATATTTAGAGTTAAATTTAGTTTCAATTTAATATAGCTTGAATTTACCATATTTACTTAACCAAAAATATAAACTAAATTTCAGTTCGTTGACGACAAATTTGTTTTATAATGTTTATTATGATTTTTCTAAAAATAATGATTTTGTTGGGTGGCAGGTTTCTGTGCAATTACGTCCAATTGTATTTGTATGAGGCGATTCCAAAATTAATGTCCATTTTTGAAATTATAAGAAAATCTTTTTTATTGACATTAATATTTTACTACGTATCTACTTTAATTTTCCACATAAGCACTGTTCACATTTACACACTTTCTGCAACGCTGCTACAGCTTTTTAACCCCCTTTCATAGAAGCTGCCGCCTGAAGCAATTGGTAACGCCAGTTTTTAGTTCATCGAGTTTTGAAAGATTTTTCAAATATAATAGGAGGAAGTAGTCGCTTGGTGCTAGTTCGGTACTATATAAAAGTATAAAAAGACCTCAAGGAGAAAATTTTGGATTTTCGTTGGGATTTTCTTTATCGCCCTCCATATATTCCTCGCTCTTGCACCAAGCGACTCTTTCCTTTTCTTGCATTTGAAAAAGTGACCAGGCGGACAACGATTTCAAAACAACGATGAATTCAAGACTGGCGTTAGAATTTAATAGGGTTGGTAGATACTTACTGGGTCATAGATTACCAGAAAATTGAAGGTTCCTTTTTGTAATTATAATAGTTGTTGACAAAAAATATTTTATGGGAAACTAGGTGCTTGCATCCAAGGCTTTTTGACCTATATAGCACGTATTAATTTTTGTCAAATAAAACTTTTTATTTAGTCGACAGATGGAATGTAGATCGAATTTGTTACTTGCATTATTTCAGTTGGTTGCATATTTTCGGAGTTAGCACAGGTTTATGAGATTGCAGTTAATGCAGTAATTGCGGTTGAAATCGAACATCTTAGCGCGATCCGACACGATGTCAGAAACTGTTGTTGGTCATCGACTCATTGGCGACTTGCAAATAATTGTTTTTTTACCCGAGACATTAACACAGTCATCAGTTCCATAAATATTGCATTTGATTGTAGAAAAAGGTTGTATTTGGAAACCGACAGTTTCTTTTTTATTTTTCTATTATAACACAAGAAAATTTGGATAAAACTTCAGATTCCTACATAAGTAAAAATGATTTAATTTGGTCTATTAACTGTTCACTGTAGCAATAGGTATGAATCCTAATTGTGCGAGCCGACTCGCTCTTGGCTAATTTTTCTTTACAACGGATTCCCGTACTTCGTTTACAACACTTAGCCTGCATTTTTTGTTTTTCAGACTAACTAAAAAGCACCTGCATTGTTATATATCTTCTTGATTATAGTTTGCTTTTTATATCTAAAAAAAATAAAAAATAAAAATAAATAGGTAAGATTGTAAGGAACAGTTCCCATAACAACATAAAATAACTACGTAATTTTACTACATGGAATTTGCATGTAGACATTACCCAATCGATAAAACTAGCATGTCATAAATGGTTTTATTGTATTAGAAAATTCTGGACCACAACTTCGCAATCGATAAAACCCCGACCTAGTACGAAGGATTCACTTCTTAGCGTTACCTTGTAACAACAAACAAACAAATCGAGTAGGTGCACGTTTGATCAGTCGCTTCAAACATTTCGCACAATTTGTCAAATTTAAAAGTTTATCCCAATCGAAATTACAACAAAATACGTAAAAATGCCAAAAGCTCCAGCGATCGGAATCGATTTGGGTACAACGTACTCCTGTGTCGGTGTCTGGCAGCAAGGAAAAGTGGAAATTATCGCGAATGACCAAGGAAATAGGACGACGCCCAGCTATGTCGCTTTCACCGATACCGAAAGGCTTATTGGGGATGCTGCCAAAAATCAGGTTGCCATGAACCCTAATAACACAGTTTTTGATGCTAAAAGGCTGATCGGCAGAAAGTATGATGATCCTAAAGTGCAGCAAGATCTTAAACATTGGCCATTCAAGGTAAGATGTAGATTTTTAATATTTTTAAATTCATAGTTATGTATTTTAATACAGTATCTAACAGCATCTTAGTTCTTTCTTATTAATTATTTTTAACGGGAAATGTTTTTATTCCAATCCTTAAAGCTTCAAATATGCGCTATAACGCTGGTTAATTTTATGGTACGCGGCGTATGGCGGCGGTAGGTCATTCTATAGACTAGAGGCTTTTTTTAAATGATAAAAATTAAAAATTAGGTTTCTTGTTAAAGTAGTGTGGCTTTATGGAACGTTTGACTTTAAAGTGGCGAAAAGCTCAAATGTTAAATGTTATTTTGATGTTTTGTAAAAATTTGACATTTCCAACCCTTACTTCGTGGAATTCTTTAATATTCATAATTATTAAACTTTGTTAACGGTAAAACGCAACAGAAATTAAAAATTCTACAATGTTACGATATACCAGCAATTTAATTTCTGTTGCGTTTTTATCGTTAATAAAGTTTAATAGTTATGAATTTGTAAAAGTTTGTAAATTGTCCAAATAGCAATCGAGTAAAACGTCAAATAGTCAGCTAATAAATGTGACAATGTCAGATAAAAATTAAGGTACGTTTACACTGACATGAGATGAAATATTAAAAATATATAGGATATTTTTTGTCGAGTAATTTATCTCAGCTGTATAATAAGTCTCGGATAGCTTCTCTCAGAATAGTTGACACTTAATATATTTTATCTCAGAGGGAAATGCACCAAATAATGTGTCTATAGAGATACTCTCGATATCTTTCTGAAGATGACAGCTTGGCTGTTGAAACGCGTTTGCTGTGTTTTTAATCTTTCTTGGTTTCAGGGGACAAGTTCTGCATTTCAGTTGTTTATAGAAATAAAAATGTTTTTTTTCATTCAAAAAAAAGTTAAAATTTTAAAAATAAATCTAAATTTGAAGCTAAAACTCGAGAATTTTCAATTTATATTTAATTATTTTTGATAATCTAAAATTAAATTTTAAATTTCAATTATTTCCTGGCAATTTTAAATTTAATCTAAAAAGTTTGATTTTTTTTCTTTAAATTTATATAAATGCATTAACATGTATTAAATAACAAAACAAAAAAATTAAGATTTATGAAACAGAATTTTAAAATTTTTAAAGAAAATAGTTGAAATCTTGTGAAACGCTATAACTTTAAGTCAAATGACTGATAATTTTTGTAAATTTGTTTTTTCTATGTCTTTACTCTTTCTTTAATATTAAAAGTACAATAAAAAGTTCAAGTCTGTATTGAATATTTTGAGAAAAATTGAAAAGTAGATAAAGAATTCTAATTTTATAAACTAAAATTTCCTGAATTTTCAAGCTGTCAAGATTCTATTTGTAGTTTAAATTGGCAAAAAAATCTTAATTTTAAGGTAAAAGTCAAAATTTTGAAATTCCAATAATAAGATTATTCTTCATGGAACAGAAATCACCAAGAGCATGTAAGTTCGACCCACAAGTGTAGCTTAATGCCGGAAGGGGTATTAGCCCTCGGAGTAGTTGTTTCTTGTGGACCGGGCTTCAAATATTTAAATTTTTACCACCGTAAATTATTGATGAAACGTCTATTCATGTTAAAATTTTTTTTTAATATATTTAAATTTTTTTATTGTTCCTCTTCCATGTTATGAACTGCTGACGAGCTCAAATGAGAGCAAAACCTCGATTTCCAGTGCTACAATCTTTTTTATATTTTTTATATTGTTATAATTTATCAAAAAACAACATTTTTTTCATATTTAATTTTTGTCTTCTATTTTTCATTTTTCCTACTCTATGTTAAATAAACTAACCTATTTTTTGTTAACTGTCATGAAGTGACGTTTTCAATAAATTTAGATATCACGTAGTCATATTTCAAAAACTGTTTTAGAATGTTGTCAACAAACAATAAAAAATTTAAATATTTCCAAATTGGGTCGCAGAAATGTTAAATAAAATGATTAAACATCCAATAATAAGTAAAAATTAAATAGTTTCAGCTAAAATATTTAGAAAAAATGTACAGATTCCCCAGTTTTATTAAAATTTCGACTTAGAATCTAAATTTTGTCTTTTTTTTTGAAATTTTAAGCCAAAATTGGAAGACAAAAATGTTAAAATTTTTATATTGAAGCCGAGATTTAGAGAAATAAGTCAAAATTTCAGTAAAAACCGTAAAATTGATATGCTTTATCTTTAATTTTTAATTTTGTTTGGAAATTTCGCAAAAATGATAAGCTTTGTCTTTAATTCTTAATTTTGTATTGAGAGGAGATTAGAAGTTTTTCGATTAAATAAACATTTACTAAAAAAATATTTAAAGTTCGAGCGTAAAAAACACATTTTAGGCAAAAAAGAGTACAAATTGCTATTTAAATTCAGAATATTGCGAAAAAGTCTAAATTTAGAAAAAAATACTTAAATTGATACATATTTTTTTTAGTAACTATTTCGAGATTAAAACTATAATTTAGAAGTTTTTCTCGCCTTGCCTTTTTATAAACATCTTGACTTTTTTATAAATTTGGAATAAAACGTCAAAATTTTGATAAAAAGTTGGAATTGTCAGATATTTTGAAAAAAATTTTATAAAATGTATGGCAAGGGTGACTGACACAACAACAAGAATCAAAGAGAAGAAAATTTAAACTAAATACAAATGCGGAGATTCAAGTTGACGTTATTAAATTAAGCATAAAAATAATTGCCGCCCCCACATATGTGCCGCTCGGGATCATGGCCCCCTTTGCTCCCCTCTCGTTACGACACGGACCTTGAAATTGGCATTGGCAAGAATGAATGTTCGACTCCACTTGACACTGTTCCTTCTTTTTCGTTGCATGCTAGGGCGCTCATCAAGTGTCAATGTTTTTTTTTATTTCCGATTTTTTTATTTCCAGCGTCTGTCTATTACATCTATGCTGAATCAGTGTTTTTTCATTATTTTTTAGTTATTTTTAGGGGAGCTATTTAATGATAACTATGATTAGAGTCCGCGTTAAGAAAATGTATTTTTCGTTGAGATTTTTATTAATTTTAAGGACCTTGCCCCTTGCCCCACATTTTTTAAATAAAAAGTTTTTGTTTTCTGTTTGTTTTCAAAGAATTGCACTTGGTTTTTACGTCCTCTGTGTTTCTTCCAAAAATTTCAGTTCTTTACTGAAAAGAAGGTAACGAAAAAACGAAACAAAAATAATGGATCTTTAGTAAGAACTTTTTTGATATAAAAAAGTATTTTTACTTGTAGCTTGAATTTAACATATCGGTGCTTTAAAATATTTAAAGTGTTTAAATAAAAATGATAAGTGACAACTTGACAAATTTCTGATTTTCAACCAACTAACATCTTAAACTGGATCCACATCGATAAAAATTTGTATTGTGCGTTGTATTTTGAAATTTAAAAAACATGTTTTTCACACATCACTTATTTTGTGAGTGTTGTTGTGTTTTTTAATTTTTCTGGGTTTTAGGGAACAAGATTTATATATCTACTTGATTTGTGGTGTAAATAGTTAGTGCGCATCCTAGACTCTTCAAATTGGTACAGAGTAAAAGCCGTAAATGTAACCTAACTTTTTGTAAAAAATACAAAATAAAATGCCCAATACAAATTTATATTGATGTGGATTTAGCTTTAAAGTCTTTGTTATGTTGAAAATAATAAATCGCAAACTATAAAGCATTGATTAAAAATTTTCGTGGTTGAAATTTTTAGCGCTTTTTTCGTTTTTTCACCTTTTTTTGACATTTAAAATTATTTTATCGATCCGATCTCGAATAATATCAAAAAGAAATAGAAAAAAAGCGATCACCATTACGAGTATACATGGTGGGCCACACTGAACGCTACGGCCTCTAGGAGCTATGGGGTAACACATTTTAAAAAATAAACATAGTAGTTAAATATAGGACGCCAGGGTGTACAGGGTGAGCAAAACTCGATGTCTCAGCTCTATTATAAGAAAAGGAAAAACGGCATAAGAAATCAGAAAAACGGTTCTTGAATTGGATTGAATAAGGTCCATTTTAAATCAAATTTGCATATTTTTCCAACTTTGGAAACCAAAGTAATTACGTCATTAAACCTTTTTTTTCCAACAAAATATTTGTATTTCTACACATTTAAAAAGACCTAATTTTTCTAAATAAATTTTGTAAAGAAAAAAATTTGGTACCTTTTTTGGTTAAAAAGTTATAAGCAATTTTATTGTAAAAAGAAATATTATCAAACATTCGTAATTACTACGATTTAGACAAATAGCCTTTGGAAATACAATAAATTAAAAATAAAAGTATAGTGGCGTCTGTCAATAATTGAACTAAAGGTTGACAAACATTTTATGTTGCCATTTGACTTGGAAAAATGTTCACGTAAATGATATACAGGGTGAACCAGAAAGAATGGGCAACGCTAAACTGGAGATTCTAGACATCAAAATATTACAATTGAGTTCAACATTATACCAATGGGGCTGGTTTAAGAGATGCAGGGCGTTCAAAGTTTAAATTTTAGTCTGAAATTTTTTAATAATTGAAAAAATTTTAATTCTATAAATTTAATATTTGGGAATTTTATGTTTTTCGGTGTGAGAATTACGAATTTTAAATTTATATTGATGTTGCTCCTAGAGGGCGCTAGTTTCACATAGTCATTTACGTAAATTAAAACATATTTTTTTTATCTGTTGAGTTATACTTGAAACAAGTTGACAGTATAAAAGAACGATCAATTCTACAAAGAAAAGGTACCCCTGTTTAAGTCGCCGAAACATCGAGTTTCGCTCACCATGTACATGCTAAAAATATTTTCAAATATACAGGGTGTTTCAGAAAAGTGCTATATCAAAGTTGTGATTCTTTAAATGAGACACTATGTTTTTCTTTTAATTTTTAAATTCAGTGCAAAAAATAACGTCAATTCTATAAAGGTTTTCTTATACCAAAACGTTACCCTTTTTAAGTTAATCGGCTTTTTTTGAAAAAGACAAGTTTTTCAAAATGTTAATTTTTCTTCTGAAAGTGAAAAATTTTTAAAGCGGCGTCTTCAAATTTTTATTTGGCATAACTCTTGCTAGAAAATGCAGTTGGAGCAAATGCCTAACTTAGGATATTTAGGATATTTCAAATTTACCGAAACATTTACTCGAAGTTCCAAGATAACATAACATTTGATCATAGTTGGCAGACGTCAGTGAACTGACGTAACTCTCATAATAAGTTAAATTGCATTTCCTCAATTCTTTATTAAGTTAGTAGTTGAATTTGATAAAATGAAAGGATATTGTATTGACGAAAAGGTCAATATGATTTTGACAATAGGTGAATGTTTCGAAAACTGTTTATTAGCATCCAAAGTATACGATCAAAAGTTTCCGGATAAAAGACACACCCAGAACCCAAATAAAAACGTCTTTTAAAGACTGTTAGCAAGATTTCGTGAATTAGGTACCACTGCTTATGCAACCTGTAAAATGCCGAAACTTATTACGGGAAATGAAGAAAATGAGTTTCTTGTAATGCAGTTAATTACTTAAAACTCTAATATAAGTACCAGAGTTCTTGAAAAAGACACAACGATAAGCAGAACGAGAAACATCAATATCATCCCTGAAATGCACCAACATATGTACGGAACAGATTTTGAAAGACGTTTGGAATTCTGTGCATGGTTTCTTAAGAAAGTTGGAGAAGAATCTGACTTCTATGGTTCTAGTTTATTCACACGCACGTTTCATAATACCGGCCTAGTTAATCGTTAACACTGAGAATTCATATTTATTTTGGAGTTGGATTATCAAAATCGTTGGAGCATTAATGTATTCGGTGGAGTTATTTGCAATAAAGTTGGGCTTTACTTTTTTGATGACCCCTTAAGTGGGCAATTTTTTGTAAAGATTTCTAAAAACACATTTCTGGATTATACTAGAAGATGTACCCTTAAATACAAGGCAAAAAATGTGGATTCAATTAAAGGGGGCTCCAGCTCATTTTCACAATTCTGTAAGGGAGTATTTAAATAGAAAATTTCAAAATAAATGGATTGGTAGAGGCGGTCCCCATAGCTGGCCACCCAGATCGCCGAACCTAACCCCAATGGACTTTTTCCTATGGGGGTATGTAAAAAATATTCTATACAATGTCAATGACATGAAAAATCGAATACGAAATCCTTTAAAAGAATTGACGAAAGTATTTTAATAAATGTTAAAAACTCTTGAGAAAAGAATAAGACTTTGTGTAGAACAAAATGTTTCCCACATTAAACATTTGTTAGAGTGGAACATTGTTTTTCTTTTGTGTTTGATATTTGTTTTGCAATTTCATTAAATACTAAACTAAGTATGTAGTTGTCTTTTTTTAATAAAACTATTTGTAGATTAAGCTAGTTTAGAATAAAACAAATGAAATTACCCTTACATGAGTTACTACAGTTTACGGAAGCACGCCATTCTTGATTAAAATTTTTTTTCTTTTGGATAATGATGAGAAATAGTACAATTCGCGAAAATAGTTATATCTCTTGAATTACTCAATTTGGGCATAGAAAACGTACATTCCAACTTAAAGATAATTGAATATGTCAATATTTAAAATTAAAAAATACTGGGTATTCCATTTAAATTCATAAAGAAAACAACGTTTGAAGTTTAAGTAAATGTTCCGGTGAATTTGGAACATCCTGCATAAACTTTGAAACTTGTCCAAACTGCATTTTCTGGTAAATGGTATAGCAAATAAAAATTTGAAGACGCCACTGTCAAAATTATTTACTTTAAGGGGTGGAATATTTCTTTTTGAAAACCTTGTATTTAAAAAAAGTGGATTATCTCAAAAAGCGTAAGGCTTAGGTATAGGAAAACCCTATAAAAATTGACTTTATTTTTGGCGCAAAATATAAAAATCACAACTTTGACATGAAACTATTTTCTGGAACATTCTATATATTTGAAAATATTTTTAACATGTAGATCCCAGCGACTCATATTTAACCATATTGTTTATTTTTTAAAATATGCTATCTTATAGCTCCTAGAGGCCGTAGCGTCCAGCTTGGCCCACACTGTATAGTTTTATATGTTATTTAGCCAATCGCAAGGCTAAATTAATCAATTAAACAATGCACAGTCAAATACGCATGCCAGCTACAAATGTGAAGTTTTCCGGTGTGAGATCTCATCTGGAGTACCTATAAACATTTATCGTTGATTTTTTAACAGGTTTATCTAATAATAAAAAAAATTAAACTATTTCTTAAATAATGAAAATTTTAGAATTTGCCATCGTTAAAGTCAAATCCAAGTATTTTAATGTTTCTTTTTTTATCAATTTATTAAAGGTTATGCTCTGGTCCACTAAAACCGAATCAGAGTGAAAGGAGTTTTCAGAAAAAATTCTGAAACACGTCAATCTTGTTTATAATTTTTAATTTTTTCGTAATCGTAAAATTCAATCCCCCTTATGGGGGATGGTGCTAACACTAACATTTTGAAAAAATAAAGCCATTGAGAAGGATTTTGATCCTTTAACTGTATACAATGATATTTCATTTTTAGAACCAGACAAACTATCGGGTTTTCAAGTTTCACTGGTATTTTTTTTTAACATGAAAAAATTAGATCGATTTTGCATTTGACAGGACGAATATGTCAATAAGTAGCTGATAGATATAGCGGATGCTTGATGACGTTAGAGAAATATTAGTAGCTGCAGTCGAAACCGGATATAACGACATTGAAGGGACCATAAACTATGGACGCTGTAACGGGTAGTTGTTATAAGCAATACAACTGGCAGTACAGTTAGTTTTTAAAATAATCGGCCGAGACCTTGCCATTTAGTCGTAATAACCGATGCGTCGTTGTAAACGATGTCGTTATATCCGGTTTTGACTCTATTTCAAATAAAATGTAATAAATGGGCTATTGCTTTTGAATTCTTTGAGGAAATAGAGTTTCACTCACCCTATAAAGGGTGTCGTTAAAGAATGGGCTAAACTCTACCAATAGATTCTACGGCCAAAATTAATGGGAAAAAGTCAGATACAGGGTGAGCGAAACTCGATGTCTCAGCTCTACTGTAAGAAAAGGAATATATAAAATCTGAAAGAAAATTCTTTATTGAGGTTGAGTAGAGTCCATTTTAAGCCAAATTTGCATATTTTTCCATATTTGGTAACCACAGTAATGACGTTATCAAATTTTTTTACTTCAGAAATATTCCTCTATTTCTACACATTTAAAAAAGACCTAACTTTTCTAAATAAATTTTGCAAATAAAAAAATTTCGTATCTTTTTCCATTAAAAAGTTATAACATTTATTGTAAATAAAATATTAGTAAAAATTCGCAATCGTTACGATTTAATCAAACAGCCTTTGGAAGCAAATCTAATAAATATTTTTAGGATTGAACTAACATGTCGGGGTGTCTCAGAGCAGTATTCAACTGCTCTTCTAGGGTTCTTTTGGGATTCCCTTTCAGCTAATAAATAATATGTCGTGTTCGTAAAAATATTTCAAAGTTAAATGGTAACAAACAGTCATTAATTGAATTATTGACAGATGCCAGTATGCTTTGAGCTTTGATTTATTGCATTTCCAAAGTCTATTTGTTTAAATCGTAGTAATTTCGAATGTTTGACAATACTTTTTTTTACGATAAAATTGCTTTTTAACCGAGAAAGATATCAAATTTTTTTCTCTACAAAATTTGTTTACAAAAATAAGCTCTTTTTAAATATTTAAAAATATAGGTGTTTCTGGAAAAAAGTTCAATGACGTCATACTTCAGTTTCCAAATATGGAAAAATATGCAAATTTGGAATTTGGTTTAAAATGGACTTTACTTAATCCAATTTAAGAGTATTTTTTTAGATTTCCTATACCGTTTTTCTTTTTCTTATAATGGAGCTGAGACATTCGCTCACCCTGTACAATGTTACTCATAAAAATGATTTTCAGGCATATCTCTAATTTGACATGAATTTTAACGGGAACGTACATAAATTGCTGCAATTTCGCGTCAATGCAAAAAACCAGTGGCATACCATATTTTTGAGATATTTTCTAAAAAATAAATGTTACCCCCTGCGCAAGGCGAAAAAATTTTCAATGATTTTCCGGCATAGAAGATATACTTGTTAAATATCGCTGAGAGGCACAGTTTTTGAAAAAAAAAATCGGTTTAAAGTGTGCAAAGAAATGCAGTTCTTGGATAACATAAATGTATGTAAATCCGCTTAATTTTTTTTTGTGGGTTATATTAAGATCATGATATACCGGGTGTTTTTTTTAGTTGAGGGTTTACCTTTATCTGGAGTACTACTTATTATAAAGGCAAACTGATTTTGTCAATGGGGCTAATAGGAGCTAAACTATCTTCAAAAAATATTTTCAACTTCCCCCCACTACCGGTTATACCAGAAGTAGACATCAACTTTCTTATTTTAAATAGCAACCCCCAAATTTTATATTTTATTTAGATTTTACGTAAAAAAATAAGGTGAATTTATGTATACATGTTTATTGCTACCTTTGATAGTTTTAAAGATATTTTAATTTTTCAAAAAAAAATGACAGAAAAGAGGGTTATTTTGATTCTTTGAATCTTTTTTATTATTTGCAGTAAAAACATGAAATTTGGGTCGAAATTATGGAATATTATAAAGACTATAATAACATAATCAGATTTCACATTTATTATACAGGGTAATGGAAATTTTATAATCTTTGCTGTTTTTGTTTTATTCAAAAAAACTCTGTATTTTTAAATGGGAACTATATAATTTTTAATCATTTTTGGATTCTTCACATAAAAAGAAGAAAAAAGTTATATTACTTGTTTTTTAAAATCTTGTGCTGTTACAGAGGTATTTTACATAAATCTCAAAATAAAAAGAATCAAGTATGTCTTTTTTGTTCAAGTAGGAAATTAACTGTAGGCGAGAAAAGCTTAAAGAATTAACCATAATAAGTAATACGAAAAAAAAAAATAATTGATAAAAAATTTACATCAAGAACAACAAGGACGATCTTCTCTTTCAATACATTTAAAGGCATATTTTAAGATTTTGAATTGAGTAACGTTTTTAAGCACATCCGATTGTTCCTAGCATACTGCTTGTCATGCAGTAGTCGTAAAAAAAATCACTAAGAAATTTCCATTTCGATTTTCATTATAAAATTTAACGCTTACAAATCCTGAGTTCTAATCTAACAGCATAACAGTTAAAGGACGAATTTTCTTGAACACTTATTGTTGATTTTCATTACTCCAAAATGAGAAGTCTGTTTAATAAACCATTTTTACGAAACTTACGTTCGTGGCTCCCTAAACATTTTTCAATAAGTATTCTAATTAGTCAAAACTTATTCGTTTTGTACGGTTATCTTTTAAATGTTATTTAGAATAAAATTTTTAGGCCTTGTTGTTATGATTTTTTTGAACATTTAGTTTTCTGCTACTAAGTTGCTACTAGAGGGAAAACATATTTTTCTTTTTTATTTTGAATTATATCTCTGTAACGGTGCAGAATTTTAAAAAATTAGTCATATAACTTCTTTCTTCTTTTTACGTGAAGAATCCAAAAATGATTAAAAAACGCACAGTTCCTTTTTAAAAAAACAGAGTTTTTTTAACTAAAACAAAAACAATAAAGATCATAAAATTTCCATCACCCTGTGTAATAAATCTAAAGTCTGATTATGTTATTATAGTTTCCATAATATTCCATGACTTTAACTTAAATGTCATGTTTTTACTGCAAATAATAAAAAAGATACAAAGAGTTAAAATAACCCTCTTTTCTGTCATTTTTTTTTTCAAAAAATTGAAATATCTTTAAAACTATCAAAGATAGTAATAAATATGTATACATAAACTCACCTTATTTTTCTACGTAAAATCCAAATAAAGTATAAAATTTGGGGGTTGTCATTTAAAATAAGAAAGTTGATACCTACTTCCGGTATAACCGGAAGTGGGAGAAAGTTGAAAATATTTTTGGAAGGTAGTTTAGCTCCGATTAGCCCCAAAGACAAAATCAGTTTGCCTTTATAATGAGTGATATTTCATATAAAGGTAACCTCTCAACTAAAAAAAACACACTTTATAGTGTTGAACTGTGACAAAGAATAGTTATAAGAAACATAAACCCATCATTTTTCACTCTTCGGGGTTTCTTAAGAAATATAACTAACATATCTTCAGTCAAATAGGGAGGAGGGGGGGGGGTCATTTTGAAAATAATCTTGGAAAAATTAATTAGACATTAATCTTAAAGTTTTTCTTATTTCTTCTTAGTAGATTGTGAATTCATTTTTATGTTACATTAGATAAAAAAATATTGTTTATGTTTTTTTTATTTTAGATTTTTTAATTCTTAATAACATAAGTAAACTTATTGGAAAATATTAATTTATTTTATGCTATTTAGTTATCAAAAAATTATTGTTCTATAACACAAGCTGGAAGTTAAGGTTCATTATTTTATCTACAAACTGCATTTACTTGCCGACTTTAAACGCAGTTTTTTTTAAAGCGGTGTTTCTCAGAGACTTTCAAGTACAACTTTTATACTAAAAAGACTTTTACGATTGCAGTAACCGAAGTGAATGTTTACAGCACTTACTGAATGTGAGAATTTTCTTGAATTTATAAAGTGCATTTTATCTAAAATAAAATCATATGTTCATAGGTATTTTCTCTCGATATAAAACATGTCTTATTGAGTTATTTTGTTGTTCAGAGATATGCAACCTTTATTTCACCAAGGTGCAAGATTCTAATGCACAGACCAATATGTTTGAACATTTCTTAGATTCAAAGTTTGGAAACCAAATCTAATAAATGTTCAAACCTATTGGTATGTGCATTAGAATCCTTGACTTCTGTAACCTTTCCTAGAGAGCAACCATTTCGCTAGGTGGCAGTGTTTCAACTGTTGGTAGTTCAGTTACCTATGATTCACTATACACGCCTGGAGGGCTGCATGAATTTGCAGTCTAGTTTGTATTCTACTTGCATAAGGTGCAATATGTTAATTTTTGAATTGTCAAGATAATTTGTCGTGGTCAAGTTGCAACTATTTTGCCGAATCGTTTTCGTTGCACCTTATTCACTTTCTCTTTTGATTTTTTCAATTTCATTTACTGCAATTGTTAATTTTCATGTTGAAATAGTATGATAATAGTAAGACAACCTTTTTAATTTTTTAATTTTTTTATCATTGTCAATTGTTAAATAAGACAGTCAATCATAAGAGCGACGAAACATACTCTGGTTCAAAGCAAGAGGGGGAGAGAGATGACAGAGGGCAGGGAAAGATCCAGGGAAGGTACTGAGACATGCCAATTTTTAATAGTCAAAATCTACCCAAGATTTTTTTTACAAATTGAGCGGTTTTTATTTTACATAAACAGTCCTATTCTTTTCACTCACACTGCTGTAAATACAATAATCTATAATTTCTCACTGGGGGAGCTTAATAATTGAGTGATTATGACGCTTTAAACTAAAATGTAAATTCTTTACTGATGTATTCAAATATAACGATAATAAAGATTTTTCTTTATAAATAATATGCCGTAAAATGGTTTTTTTTGCCACTATTTCATTAAATACATATGTGAATTTCAAATTACGAATTCGTTATAATTTTACGTGTTATATAAACTTATCCGCATTTATCTTTTTCATCGACTTACGACCCAGAATTATTTTTATAGAAAGAATAGTAGAATGAAAACTTAATACTTAATACCTAATTTTAAGTGTTAGTGGTATCTGTGATTTAGGAAATTGTTTAAAGCTAGTTATTATTTTAGGTAACAAACAGTGGAGGTAAACCAAAAATTCAAGTAGAATTCAAGGGCGAACTCAAAACGTTCACACCCGAAGAAATCAGTTCAATGGTTCTTACTAAAATGAAACAAACTGCAGAGGCTTATCTAGGAAGAAATGTAAAAGATGCTGTGATAACTGTTCCTGCGTACTTCAATGATTCACAGAGACAAGCAACTAAAGATGCCGGAACTATAGCAGGTACGTCACGGAGTAAACCATTTGCATTCAATTTTCAGGTAAAAAATACTGTTGCAGGTATTAACGTCTTGAGGATTATCAACGAACCCACAGCAGCAGCCCTAGCTTACGGCCTAGATAAAAATCTAAAAGGGGAACGAAACGTTCTCATTTTTGATTTAGGTGGTGGCACCTTCGACGTGTCTATCTTAACTATCGATGAAGGATCACTTTTTGAAGTTAAGGCTACAGCTGGGGACACCCATTTAGGAGGGGAGGATTTCGATAATAGATTAGTAAACTTTTTCGCTGAAGAATTCAAAAGAAAATTCAAAAAAGATTTGACGAAAAATCCGAGATCTGTAAGACGGCTTAGAACGGCAGCAGAAAGAGCTAAACGCACTTTAAGTTCGAGTACTGAGGCTAGTTTGGAGATTGATGCCCTTTTTGAAGGCGTCGATTTTTATACCAAGATTAGTAGAGCTAGATTTGAAGAATTGAATTCTGATTTATTCCGCGGTACTTTGGAGCCTGTTGAGAAAGCTTTGAATGATGCCAAAATGGATAAAGGGAGCATTCACGATGTTGTGTTAGTTGGAGGTTCTACGAGAATTCCAAAAATTCAGAGCTTGTTACAAAATTACTTTAATGGCAAAAGTTTAAATTTGAGTATTAATCCCGATGAGGCAGTTGCTTATGGAGCTGCTATTCAGGCAGCTATTCTAAGTGGTGACACAAGTGAGAAGATTCAGGATGTTTTGCTGGTTGACGTTACTCCACTTTCTCTTGGCATAGAGACAGCTGGTGGTGTTATGTCGAAAATTATTGAACGAAATGCAAGAATACCCTGTAAACAGACGCAGACGTTTACCACTTATTCCGACAATCAACCAGCGGTTACCATTCAGGTTTATGAAGGGGAAAGAGCAATGACTAAAGACAATAATCTTTTGGGGAATTTTGATCTTAGTGGAATACCACCTGCGCCTAGGGGTGTACCAAAAATTGATGTTACCTTCGATTTGGATGCTAACGGCATTTTGAATGTTACCGCTTTAGAAAGTAGCACAGGCAAATCTAAAAATATTACTATTAAGAATGACAAAGGTCGTTTATCGCAAAGAGACATTGAGAGAATGTTGTCAGAGGCTGATAAATATAAGGAGGAAGATAATAGACAGCGCGAACGTATTACTGCAAGGAATCAGCTGGAGAGTTATGCGTTTAGTGTTAAACAAGCCATAGATGAATGTGGAAATAAATTACCTGAATCAGATAAGAAGAGAGTATTAAGTGAATGTCAAGGGGTGATGAAATGGCTTGAAACTAATCAAATGGCAGAAAAAGACGAATATGAATATAAAATGAAAGAACTAACAAAAATTTGTAGTCCGATTATGACTAAATTGCATGGTGGTGGTGGTGGTGGTGGTTCTGGAAGAGGATCAGGAGAAAGAAACAGAAATGATGGCCCCACCATTGAAGAGGTCGATTAATTTTCTTGTCAATCCAATTTAAGAGTACTTGTCGTTTGTTTGCTTCCTATTTCACTATGCTAATCTGTAACAAAGTCATTAATTATTTAAGAGCTCACTTGTGTTTATCAGTAGCTATTTACTGGAAATAGAATAAATTTAATTTCTCAATAGTATATTTTTTATTTCAAGGCTCTATTATAATTATATCCTTAAATAAATAAATATTTTTATTAACCATTGAATGTAGTTAAAAAAAATAAGGAAATCTCACATTTTTTCTCAACCAAGAAGGCTTTTTGCTTACTTTATAATTTTGTCTTTCATTTTGACAATTATAAATGTGAAATGTTGAAAAAAATGGCCTTAAAAAATTCCGAACTTATTGAAAAAATCTATTTTAACAGAAAAATTAAAGTGAAAGTTGAAATATTCAATATAAATTATAAATTTCAAAAAGTCGAAGATTTGAGATTGCTTTTGTTGTAATTTATAATTTAAAAAAAAATTTTAGAGAATATTACACAAATTTTAAAATTATTAAAAAGCTGTTTAAATTTTGAAAAGAAACTCGAAATACAAATTTGAAAAAATTTAAAAATTTACTTTCGAAGGTTTGAGTTAATTTCCAATTTTTAATTTTGTCTCAAATAAGTATTTGTGATTAATAAGAAAAAATGATTATTGTTTAACTGAGGTAGTATGATTTTGCGATTTCAGAATTAATGTTCAATATCAATATGAGCATCAGAAAAGTTGAAATATTCATTGTAATTATATGTATTATTCGTAGCGTGGTAGTTGCGGTCAAGAGGATTTTTGATGACATGCAGTGGGACTTGCAGTTACTTTTATTTTGACGGTGGCACTTGCGGTCAACGTCATTATACATGCAGGTATAATGATGTAAAACTATTGATTCTTCAATAAATAACTATGTATAAAGCAAAGGAAAGAGCTCGGGGACGAAGATACAGCGATTGCTAAAATATACAGCGAAGAAATGGAGACATTCGTAAGAGTTCGTGAGTAATGTGACCCTTTATGAGAGAGCTAAAATCTTCCTGTATCAAGCTGGGAGAGAAGCACTAGGCAATATGCAGGATCCAAAAGACACCACCGGGATTGCTTTTATGGAAAAAATGCTTCACTTGGAGGATGGAACAAGCTTTTTGTTATCAAAGTTAGAAAAGAAAGATACGCTTTTGGTTTTTTGCAACTTCGAAGTAAAAGATGCTTTCAAATCACACAAGCTATTTTTTATGGATGGGATTTTTTAAAGCTTTTCGAAAATTATAAACAGCTATACACCATCCACGTCGATCTGCAAGCCCATCCACCGAAGTGAAAATTGTTCCAGTAATTTTTGCACATCTCTGCAAAAATCTTATGCAACATACACTAAACTATTCCAAATAATTAAGAATATGACATGCCGGAACCCGGACACCGTATTAATAGATTTCGGGCAAACTGCCATAAGGATGTAATTTTCATTACAACCAGGCTTTGTGACGAAAAATTCAAGAATTTAGATTAGTTCAAAGCTATAAGAAAGATAGTGTAATAAGAAAACATATGTTGCCAATATTGACGAAGGTTGGATAGCAATTCAAGAAAGCACTCCAATTGGCGACAAAATCACATCATTCTATGATTATTTTGTTGAGCAGTGACTCGAAAATTTGACAATTCCACCAGAAGAATGCAACTTCTCCGCAAATTTACACATGACAGAAAATTATTGTCAATAAACCTCATCGAAATTTATACAAATTGGACGAAAAAATTGAAAAATATGTGAAGGTATTTAAACAATCAAAGATATCTATATCTATATCTAAATTTGGAGAAAAAAAATGTAAATATTATTTCTATATATGTAAATACCGGGTGTTTTTTTTTAGTTGGGAGGTTACCTTTATATGGAGTATCACTTATTATAAAGGCAAACTGATTTTGTCGATATGGTTAATAGGAGCTAAACTACCTTTCAAAAATATTTTCAACTTCCTATCACTTCCGATTATACCGGAAGTAGACATCAACTTTCTTATTTTAAATAGCAACCCCCAAATTTTATATTTTATTTGGATTTTACGTAGAAAAATAAGGTAAGTTTATGTATACATGTTTATTGCTATCTTTAATAGTTTTTATGATATTTCAATTTTTCGGAAGAAACTGACAGAAAATTTGCAATAAAAACATGAAATTTGGGTTGAAGTCATGGAATATTATGGAGACTATAATAACGTAATCAGGTTTTACATTTATTACACAGGGTGATGGAAATTTTATGATCTTTATTGTTTTTGTTTTATTCAATAAAACTCTGTTTTTTTAAATGGGAACTATGTGCTTTTTAAACATTTTTAAATTCATCACGTAAAAAGAAGAAAAAAGTTACATAACTAGTTTTTTAAAATTCTGCACCGTTACAGAGATATAATGCAAAATAAAAAAGAAAAATATATCTTTTTTTTTTCTAGTACCAACTTGGTAGTAGACAACAAAATTTTCCAAGAAAAACATAACCACAAGGCCTAAAAACTTTAGACTAAATAACATTTAAAAGATAACCGCACAAGACGAATAAGTTTTTGGCTAATTGTTAGAATACTTATTGAAAAATGTTTAGGGAGCCACTAATGTAAGTTTCGCAAAAATGGTTTGTTAAACAGACTTCTCACTTTTGGAGTAATGAAAATCAACAACAAATGTTCAAGAAAATTCGTCCTTTAACTACTATGCTGTTAGATTAGAACTCAGGATTTGTAAGCGTTAAATTTTACAATGAAAATCAAAATGGAAATTTTTTAGGGATTTTTTTACGACTATTGCATGACAAGCATATTGCTAGGATCAATCGGATGTGCTTAAAAACGTTACTCAATTCGAAATCTTAAAATATGCCTTTAAATGTATTGAAACAGAAGATCGTCCTTGTTGTTCTTGATGTAATTTTTTTGTCAATTATTTCTGTTTCCTATTACTTATTATGATTAATTTTTTAAGCTTTTATTGCCTACAGTTAATTTCTTACTTGAACAAAAAAGAGATGTTTGATTCTTTTTATTTTCAGATTTATGTAAAATACCTCTGTAACGGCACAAAATTTTGAAAAATAAGTAATATAACTTTTTTGTATAACTTTTTTCTTTTTTTTTATGTGAAGAATTCAAAAATGATTAAAAAACATATAGTTCCCATTTAAAAAAAACAGAGTTTTTTTGAATAAAACAAAAACAGCAAAGATTATAAAATTTCCATCACCTTGTATAATAAATGTAAAATCTGTTTACGGTGTTATAGTCTTTATAATACTCCGTGACTTCAACCCAATTTCATGTTTTTACTGCAAATAATAAAAAAGATTTTTTCTGTCATTTTTTTTCGAAAAATTGAAATATCTTTAAAACTATCAAAGGTAGCAATAAACATGTATACATAAACTCACCTAATTTTTTTAAGTAAAATCCAAATAAATATAAAATTTGTGGGTTGCCTTTTAAAATAACAAAGTTGACGTTTACTTCCGGTATAATCGGTAGTGGGGGGAAGTTGAAAATATTTTTAGAAGATAGTTTAACCCCGATTAGCTCCATCGACAAAATCAGTTTGCCTTTATAATAAGTAGTACTCTATATAAAGGTAACCTCCCAACTAAAAAAAAAAAACACCCGGTATGTATACTTGCAAATAGTATAGTTGTGAAGGAAAGTTTGTACCTATCTTTATTTTGAATTTTACTTATATAAACATGTAAATAATAATTATGAAACTATATCATTATACCTGCATGAATAATGAGGTGACCCCAAATCCCACAGCCAAAATAAAAGTGACTGCAAGTCCCACTGCATGTCATCAAGAATCCGCTTGACCGCTAATCCCACAACTGCAACCCCCACGAACTTGTATTATTATTTATTCATAACAAATCACTTACTATTATGAAATAATTTGGGAAAATAAAGCGATATTTGATTAAAACTATAAACAGATTCGACGTGTCGTTTTCAGGTTACAGAATCCATTACAGTTTCAAAGGTCTATAGTCTACACTGATGGCTATTGCCGATAGTCTCATGTATATAAATGATTCGTAAAAAAGTCACATGTTGATTGGAAAAGTCAGTAGAACTGGCATGAATTTGATTATGGAAAATCAATAATAACTAACACCCTTCTCTTCATTATTAAAATGGAGAAATTGGCAAAATCGAAACTTCGCCTATTTATGAGTTTTTTTTATTTTCTATATGGAATTTTCCGAAATTCCATATTTAAAAATTTAAATTTATTTAGATCTTTTTTTTAAGGTTTTATATTTTAAATTAGAAATGTAATCTTTGTCTCAAAAATCGCCTTAATCTCGAAATTTTGAGTAATAAGAACTGTAAATATTTATTTTATTAATTTTGATTTTTATTTAAATTCGATTTTCATCGAATACTTACCAGTTTAGAGTTGAAATATTTTACTTTTTTCCTAAACTTTTGACTGTAAAATTGTCTTTTCAACTTTGGGGTTTTGTCTAAAAAAATCGAAATTTTCTCAAAATTTCAGATTTTTCTAGTAAAATTGACTGGGAATTAGAAATACGTTTTAACGATATTTACCTTAACATTTTTACCACTTTTGAGAAGATTTTTTATTTATAGATTAAATTTGATATGTTGAAAACATTTTATGAACTTCATAACCTTTTTCTGAAAACTCTTTTTTTCCTATTTCCATGTGCATACCCAGGGGAGGGCAAGGGGGCAGCTGCCCACCTTGGATTTTATTAACGTCCCTACAAGCCTAGAAATTTTACTGGCAATACCTTATTTCACTGCTACAATTGAAAGGTCATTAGCACACTCAGACGCTTAAAAACATGGCTAACAAGGAAAGTACCTGAGGTGTGCCCCACCGATTTTTTTCATTTTGTTATATGTTATAGTACATAAAAAATATTGGACACCTATTTTTTTATTGATGCTAACTCGGCGATTTAAATGGTGAAACCACCCCTTAAAATTAATCCCAAAAAACAGTTTTTCTTTAATAACTCAAGAATCAATTAGAATTTTTTGATAAAAAAAACGCTCTGTTATTTCTCGTAAAAAACTGCTTCTAAAAACATATAAGTTATGTTATAAAGTTGCAACGCCTAATTTTTATGGGGGGGAGTTTCATTTTTTTTCTTATACACATCAGGAAAGTCAAACACTGTCCACAGGGAGAATGAGAGACTTAACATTGAGAACTAATAGTGGGATAGATGGGCGGTACCTTGTATTCTCCTACACAGGTTTAAACAATTCAACGCAGAGCGCAGCGATCAGTGCTGGTGGAAATTTCAGTACTACATCACAGCTTCTAACGTGTTTTGTTACGGGATTACTACTGGCAGGCAATAATTTTATTAAAATTTGCGTACCACATGCTGATATTCTTTGACAACCAAAATAAATTAACGAAATTTCTTAAACAAAATAAATAATAACTCTAATGAAGAATATAACATAACTCTTTAAACATTACAATATAAGGAGGCCGCCAGAATGTGATAAACAATATTCCAGTCTGTTGTAAAACTTGACGACTTTTTTCCAACATCTAAACTGGAAGATACGAGCATGCTGCGTCAAAGTAGGGGAATACGTTCAGCGGCCGTAGAAAACTATGCAAGGGACAATTCTTAGCATTTTACATGGACAATGAAAATTTTTCCTTATCTGTATATCAACTTTTGAACAACTGAATTTTATCAAATTTAACAATTTAATTAAGAATACTAAAAAATAAAATTAAGCTGTCTCGGGGTTTTGAAAAAAATCCTTGAAAGGGGTGATTTACCCCTTGAGTTAATTTTTTTCTGTACAGTGATGTGGAAAGTAAAACACAACATATATTTTCAATTTTACTTCTATAATAACTATTTTGACATATATTTTGCATTAACGGTGAAATAACGTAACACCCTTATTTTTATGACGCTTAAAGAACCCCATGGATTTGATCATTATTAGATTGCGAAACAAAACGTTTATTTTTTCACCTTTAACTAATTATATGTTGATATTTCATCAAAATAATGTATCAACAATTTTTTTAGATGCAAATTTGTGATTTAGGTGGTGAACTCCCCACCCCTCAAGATAACCCCCAAAAACAGTTTTTCTTTAATATCTCCAGAATAAATCGGAATTTTTCGGTAAAACCATTGTTACGTTATTTCCCATAAGAATGTGCCTCTAAAAACGTATCAGTTATGCCAAAGGGTTGCAACCCCTAATTTGTATAGGGGTGGGTTTAATTTTTTCCTTTAGACCAACTTTTAAATCATTGAATTTTATGGAATTTGGCAATGTCATTAAGAAAATTTAAAAATAAAATTGACCTATCTCGGGGTTTTACAAAAATAATCATTGGAAATGGTGATTTACCCCTAGAGACATTTTTTTCTGTAGAATGATATGAATAATTAAACACAACATATGGTTTTAATCTTATTGCTATAATGCTTTTTCTGACATATATTTTGTAAAAGCGAAATAATATTAAACTTTTACCTTTATAAGGGTTGGCGATGGGATTGAGCATTGTAACATTGCCAGTCAAAACATTCATTGTTTCACCTTCTACTTATTTTATGTCGATATTCATCAATATAATATGTCAATAATTAAGTTTTAACTTGAAAATACTTATTGTTTAGAGTCTCACCCCTAAAATTTTTGCTTGAATGTAAAGAAATATTATTTACTGAACTAGGTCTCGAAACATTATATTGTGCAGAAAAAATCTACATTTGCCGATCATTTCGGTCAATGTAGCAGTATTATTAAGAAAATTAAAAACCTCTTCCAGTTTTGGATTAAATATACAGGATGGCCCATAAGTTATGGTACCCAGAGCAATGGTGAATTTTTAAAATTTAAAAATTTAGATTTTTTTTGTATAATTATGGAATGAATTGTAAGATAGGCACGAAATTTGGCACAAGGAGGTTTCTTAAGTCGGCAAACTCTAATTTGCTAACATATTACCAATAACTGATAGGGGACGCTACCTGCGTTATCCTGCATAACTCTAAATCATCATAACTTTTTTGTGCACTTACGTATATTAATTTTAAATGGGTTATTTTATTTCCTCATCCTTTTTACGTAAAAAAGGTGTACTTTCTGAAAGTTGATACGAGCAACCGTTTCCAAGATATTTGCCTTTAAAGCTTGACGTGCCTTGGTTTTAAATTACTAAGATATTAAATTTTCGAAGTAGGCTTGAAAAAAAAGTAATCAAAAGACAGCTTTAAAACTAATTTAGGTTAAATACTACTTTGCTAATAATATTATTACCTAAATTTTGAAAATCTCAATAAAGAAAATTCAAAAAATTAAGGACGTAATTTATTTTCTAACATCAAGATGTGAGATATGATCTCTGAATCCACACAAGAAAATTTTAATAGTCTGGGTGGTCAAAGCAGATATTTGGAGACAAATTTTAATAAAAGACAGCCAGATATTTAATTGTTTACAATCCCTTTACATGAAAAAGTTCATTTCCCACATACTTATTTTTGAAAATAAATTTTGTTTTGGTATTTTATCTAAATTTGCTTTAGAAATTTAAAAAATATGTGTAATAATAATGTCCATAACTGATAACCAAAAAATTCCAATTTATTCTTGAGATATTATAGAAAAACTGTTTTTGGGGGTTATCTTTAGGGGTGGGGAGTTCACCACCCAAATCACAAATTTAACATCTAAAAAGATATTGTTGATACATTATTTTAATGAAATATCAACATATAATAAGTTAAAGGTGAAAAAATAAATGTTTTGATTCGCAATCTAATAATTATCAAATCCATGGGGTTCTCCAAGCGTCATAAAAATAAGGGTGTTACGTTATTTCACTGTTAATGCAAAATATATGTCAAAATAATTATTATAGAAGTACAATTGAAAACACATGCTGTGTTTTACTTTTCATATCACTGTACAGAAAAAAATTAACTCAAGGGGCAAATCACCCCTTTCAAGGATTTTTTTTTGCAAAACCCCCAGACAGGTCAATTTTATTTTTTAGTTTTCTTAATAAAATTGTTATATTTGATAAAATTCAGTTGTTCAAAAGTTGATATATAAGAAGAAAAATGAAACTCACCCCCATAAAAATTAGGGGTTGCAACTTTTTAACACAACTAATATGTTTTTCGGGGCCGTTTTTTATGAGAAATAACGAAGCGTTTGTTTCATCAAAAAATTCTAATCAATTCTTGAGTTATTAAAGAAAAACTGTTTTGTGGGGTTACCTCTAAGGGGTGGTTTCACCACTTAAATCGCCGAGTTAGCATCTAAAAAAAATACGTGTTCCATATTTTTTATGTACTATAACATCACAAAATAAAAAAAACGGTGGGGTACACCTCGGGTACTTTCCTGTAAGATCAACTATGATCGAAGATTAAATGGGCTTTGTATGCTCAGTGTACCTATACAGAACATTTGTTAAAGCTTTGGGCGATTCTTTCACGAAAGATGTCATAAACCGTTTTGCTGAAGACCCTCGAAAATTACTTCTAAAATAGTTATTGTATAAAAAAAGAATTTTTATAAAAAATTACCTATTTTAATTTATGTTTATTTATTTGACTTTTTGACTAGGTGCTTATAATCTATCTAATTTGCCCCCCTCCCCCTTGCCCAGGCCCAATTTAAACTTGAAATACTAAATCTAAAGTAGCCTTTTTTTACTATTTCCATTTATTTCTTGCAAATTTCTAGTTTAAACTCAAAATTTTTACTGTTTTCCGAAAATTTAAAAATTACAATTATTTGTTATGAATTTTAGTTTGCCCCATACGTCCTTTTTTAGCAAAATGCCAAGTAATGACTTGAAATTATTGCTATCTTTCCTAAAGTTAGGTCATTGACATTTCCAACCTTTACTTTGTGGAATTCCTTAATATTCATAACTATTAAAATTTATTAACGGTAAAAAAGGTTTTGATAAATATTTGCTAACCCCGGACCAGGTTTCATATTACTGCATCATCATATCAAAACCTTGTGCAATTTTTAGATTTTGTTGCGTTTTTATCGTTAATAAAGTTTAATAGTTATAAAATTATGTTTTTATACAGGTTGGACCATAACTAATGGTGCACAGAGCAAGAGTGAATTTTTCGTATAAAAATAATGTGGTTTAGCTACATTTACCTTATACCAAAAGTTGATATTAACAGTGATACAGGATGTCAAAATTGAAAAGAACATTTCGATTTTTTCATATTGACTAAATTGTAACATAGGCATTAGGGATGTAACGAATGTTGGTTTTCCCACATTCGCTGATGCGAATGCGAATGCGAATGTGAATATTCATTTCCAACATTCGCCAACGCAAATGCGAATGCGAATGTTAATATATTCATTTCCAACATTCGCGAACGCAAATGAGAATGCGAATGTTGACTTTTTCACTGGGACTAACTTGGAGAATTTTGCGAGAAAAGTTGCAATTTCCAGAATAAATCCAATTTGAGAAAGAAAAAACCAATTTTTAAAAATATTTCTTTGACAGTTTTTATTTTCATTTAAATTTTGACAATCTCGAAATTTACAAGAAATATTTTTCTTTAAGTTTCGTAAAAATATTATTCTTCAAATTCTATGATTCTATTAGAATTTCAGAAAAATAATTGAATTTGGACAAAAAGTCAAATTTTGGATAAAAAGCTCAATTTGAAACTTCGAGATAAATTTTGGTAAAAACAGGTTGCAATTTATGGACAGTCAAAATTTTGAGAAAAAGGCCGAGATTTCTATAAATATTGTAAATTTCCAATAGAGTCAAATTTTAAAAGGAAACAGTAGAATTTTGAGTAAAAGTCGTAATTTAGGAAAAGGCGAATTATAACAAAAAAGCAGTTTCGGGATAAAGTCGGAATTTTCAGGACATCAAATTATATATAAAAATCTGACCTTTTTAAAAATTTAAAAAATATCCGAATTTCGGAGAAACACGATTTTTGAGGTAAATATCCAAAATTTCGAAAACCCAAAGGGTTTTGAAAAAAAAATAAAAATTTCGAAAAAAAGGGCGAATTTTGCGGAAAATTTTAGGAGGAAAGTGGAAATTTCAAGAAGAAAGCATTTCTTGACTCCATATTAATTTTTTAATGATTACCCGAGTGAAGAACAAGATTCTCCCACCCTCTGCGATAGTGTGACATCAGAAAATATCCATCATTGAGATAAAAATCGTCGGAATGTTGAGAGAAAAGTTAAAATTGAATTTTCTGGAATTTTTGTCTTTAAAAAATTTCAATGTTCTCAAAATATATTTTTAAAAATTTGCAGATAAACAATATTCTAACATTTTTTACCTTTTTACCAAAAGACCCACCAAATTTTGAAAAAAAGGCTAAGTTTGATAAACAAGTCGAAATTTGCAGAAAGACGAATTAGAAATTTTTAGAAATAGTCGAATTTTATAAAATAATAAAATTTTGAAAATAAATGACGAATTAAGAAAAAAGTCGAAATTTTGAGAACGTCGGATTTTGAAAAAAGAGGTCGAATTTTAGAATACATTTGAAATTTCAAAAGAAAAACAAATTTTTTTTAATAAAAAGGACGAATTTTGAAAAAAAAATTGAAATTTCGAGAAAATGTCAAAATTTTAAGGAAAGAGGTAGTTTTAAAAAAAAATGGAAACTAGAAAAGGTTCTCGCAGTTTAGAGTATAAATTTTTACTTAGCTGTATAAACCAGGGGAGAGCAAGCCTTATTGTAGCTAGCTACTAGGAAAAGAAAACAATGAAAATATGTTTTACTAGGTGAGACTGAATAACTTACTGCATTAGTTATTATCTTAAATAAATGTTTATCCCTCAAGGGTCTATGGACCCCAGTTTAAGAAACTCTGCTTTAGCGGTTGCATTGCTGTTTCATAAATTGAAATACAAATCTTGTCCCCTGAAACCAAGAAAAGATTAAAAAACACAGCAAAGCTATCATCTTCAGAGAGATACTCAATTAGATTGGGTGACGAAACGCGTTAGAGCAACCTTTGTTGTGTATTTTAATCTTTCTTGGTTTTAGGGGACAAGATTTGTATTTCTATTTTTGAAGATAACCAAGGACCAGTCCGTTCCACCAAAATTTCATAAATAATGTTCCGTGCTTTTGCCAAATACATTCGCAATATATTCGCATAATTTCTTGCAAATGAGAATATTTAAAAACATGCGAATAGTCGCATAGGCATGAAACTTGGCACAAATGGGTTTCTTAAGTCGACGAACTCTAATTTGATACCATATTAACAATAGCTGATAGGGGGTGCTACCTGTGTGACTCTAAATCATCATGACTTTTTTGTGTACTTAGATATATTTATTTTAAATAGGTAGTTTTATTTCCCCATATTTTTTACGTAAAACCGGCATACTATCTGAAAGTTTCCAAGATATTTTGCGTTTAAAGTTTGAAGTGACTTATTCGTTTTAAATTACTAATATATTAAATTTTTCAAGTCAGCTTGAAAAAAAGTAATTATAAGACAGCTTTCAAAGTAATTTATGTCAAATATTACTTTGCTGTTAATATTATTAACTAAACTAAAACCTCAATAAAGAAAATGCAAAAAATTAAGACAAAATTTATTTTTTAATATAGAAATACAAGATATGATCTCTGAATCTGCTCAAAAAAGTTTTAATAGTCTGGCTGATCAAAGCAGATATTTGAATATGAATTCCAATAAGAGATAGCCGGATTTTTAATTATTTACAATCCCTATACATGACAAAAGTCATATATCGCATATTTATTTTTGAAAATAAATTTTGTTTTGGTATCTTGTTTAAATTTGCTTTAGAAATTAAAAAAAAATGTGTGTAATAATAACGTCAGTTACTTTATGTACCATTACTTATGGTCCACCTGTAGATTATTCTTTTTAAACACGGGTTTTCTCAGAATGTTTTTTTCAAAATATCCATCATTGTTTAAGGTTAAAATTCGTTAACTTATTTCCAAAATATTTACTTAAAACT
Organism: Dastarcus helophoroides; assembly: GCA_028583605.1. Classification (NCBI taxonomy): domain Eukaryota; kingdom Metazoa; phylum Arthropoda; class Insecta; order Coleoptera; family Bothrideridae; genus Dastarcus; species Dastarcus helophoroides. The sequence goes on along the minus strand of CM053328.1, from coordinate 22,530,507 downwards.
CGAAAACTAATCTTCCACTAAAGAATTCGATTTAAAAATTTCGAAAATTGTTGTAATAAATTTTTAAAATTTCGTTCCTTAAATTTGAAATTATTACCTACTATTTTTTGCAAAATAGCAACCTTTGATTGTCTTCGAATTTTTTATATTAAGAGTTTTTCTCGAGGTTTCAATTTTTTTCTAAAAATTTCCAATTTAGGTTTTAAATAAAAATGCTATTTCCTTAAATATAGATTTTCCCCAATTCCCATTTATTTCGTTTGTTTTGGGTAGTTTTTTGCATTTTCTAAATGGTGATGTTTTAATAATAGTTATCAAAAAGGTTCTAAAGAATCCAAATATTCAAATATGCAATCAAAAATACGAGACCCTGTTTAAAAAATTTCCCTGGCGCCATCTAGTGATGTAGAACGAAAATTAAAATTTTTGCAGCTGCAAATGTGTTCCCCATCATATATTAATACATATGCCTCCAGCCCCCATACAAGGGGAAGTGTGTAACTATTTCATTTTTTATCGTTTTTATTATTTTGTAAAAGCGCCGAAATAGCTAAATCTTTAATTCTCAGAAATAGGCATGTTAGCAGGCAAGGGTAATTTACTGCTCTTTGGTTGAAAACCTTTTGCGTGTTTTCGTGCCTTTAAAAAGATTTATTATCAATTGCAAAAAACTCAGTATGCAAACCTATTTGGAATTTGTATTAAGATAGGAAATCCGTTTGACACAAAACAGGGTTTGAACACGCGATGCAGTTTTGCTGTTGGAGAAGTTCATATACTATTCTAAGCGTGTAGTATATTGTGTTGTCTACATGAAACCATTACGATAAGATATTCAACATAATATTGTGCTTTGCATGCAGAATTGCATACCAAAAGTTATGATTATTGACTTTGGACTTATTATTATGAATTACTTTGACTATACAGTATGGAAACTTTAACCGGAATAATTTGAATAATCCCCGATCAAAATTTCTCTGATAACATTTCTCAACCAGGTCGATTTTTGTTCCAGGTTTGCATTTTTTAGGGTAATGTTTGTATTTTTTCCATTGTAGGGTGTAGGGTGTGAGAACTAAGAACTAACCTAAACGTTTTTTTTTTCAAATTAAATGGGAGGATATCAACGCCCTATCTGGATTTGCGATTATCAAAACCAACAATAGGAAAAATTTAAAAATATATACTTTTTAAAACTAAGTTTATATGTAATCAGTTCAAATTTTAGGGACAAAGTAGAAACTAAAGCTGCAAACTAAAATAAAAATATATAATTTATACAAAAAAATTTTCGTAAAAACTTAAAGGTTTTTAAAAATAGCCGAAATTTCGCACAGAAAGTTCACTTGTCTGTACAAAAAATTTTGAGTTTTAGGTCAAAGTAATTTCGAAAATATCTAAAACAAGCAAAATTAACAATTGTGTATAAATTTTGACTTAAATAAAATCGGAAAATGATAGATTTTAATTTGAAACTATAAAATTCTAACAAAACGGTAAAAAATTCGATAAACATTTAACATTTCGAAAACCTTTAACTGAATTTGAAGTGTTTTGCAATTTCCATTGTTTTTTTTAAATATTTTATGCTTTAAAATTTAAACTTTTTATATAAGATTTCTAAAAACAAGCTGAAATTGAGCTGAAAATCGAAAATTGGGAAAAATTCAGATTTAGAAAAAAAACTTTAAATCTAAACAAGAAATTTTGAAAATGGTGAAATTTTAAGAAAACTGAAATTATAAATTTTTTTAGTACTATAATTACATGTTTTTTATTTTGGAACCTTCGCCTTATTCTCGAAAGCTTAATTTTCAATTTTAAGTTTTTAGCTAATATCTCCCATGAAAATATTTTTAGAAAAGAGACAATTCACTAACCAATATTCACTAATCAATATTTCTAAAGACCCAATTTCCATAATCATTCAGGTGAATTAATTGCTCTTCTTTGAATTGAATTTAAAAGAATCAAAATGTGTTTTGAGACCGAACTTGAAACATGAGAACAGTGTTCTAGTGTGTTCTAGCTTGCTGAGCAGTAACATATACAAAATCGGCTTAATTTTTTCCGTGAAGTTTTTCCCCTTTCTCAACCCCTTTCTTTCGGAGTTAAGGTCTTTCACCAACTGTAAAGATAAAATGGGCTGGCCAGGGCAAAAATCGATAATTAATGGACAACAAATCTTTATTAGTTATTTTGGCGAATAAGTATTTGTATTTCCTTACACTAAAACCTTTTTAGATTTTTTGTTTCGTTAATCAATCAGTTTGACAAAAATTAAAACGCAGATTCAAAAAATAAATTAACTTAAATAATTTAAACTAAAATATTGTTACGGGCTTATCGGTTCGAATAATTACAATATGGATTGTAAAACAATTTATTTCCAAACTAAACTCAGATCACTACAACTGAATAATTAACTCACTTCTAACTACTAACTCGCTAACTAACTACACTGACTTCTGACTGATTCACTCGAGGAGAAAGGCGATCGCCTTATATAGTTTTCGCTTCCGGGTTCCAGAAAAATATAACAGATAAGGCTTATCGTTTGCCGAAATTTCTGGAATACTTATCTGCCGTTTGCTTCCTTATCGCGGCCGCTTTCCCTTATCAGATCTTTCTAGAAAATCTTCTTACGTACTAAATTCTACAATTTACATTTCGTTACAATATTAATTCTAAAAAATAAATAACGAAACGACGCACGGTTTACTTAATTTTGAAGCATATTAACGTTGGTTAGCAGTTAGGTTGTTGTTTATAAAAAATGAATCAACATTCAACGATAGCCCACGATCAGAATAGGTGCAATTTATTTACATTAATAATCGACTACCTCTTTTTCGAACTATTTGAAAACTCTCGGGTGTACGAAAAAAATGATGATTCGTCGGTAAACAACGCATGGTTTAAAACATTTCCCTGTCCATCACATATTTTTCTTACAGAGTCACAAAACTCAAAACATCGGAAAATAACTCTTCAGTATTAACTACTTTCTAACCCTGCGGCGAATTTAAATTACTACTTGCAGGGTTGATATTAATGCTTTCACTCAACTCGCGATTTTACCATTTTTTTGCGTAACTTTCTTCTGCGATTCGTTGTTACCCGATTTTTATATAAAAAAGCAAATCACCCAACAATTTTTTCGGTGGGTGTCGCCAGTATTATTTAATGATTTTCGTATTGTCATCATTTAGACATAACTTAGAAATATTTGGATTCTTTGTTTTGCCAGAGTCTCAATTAGGCAGCCGCCAATCCTTCTTCTTCTTTCCATTTAGCTTGGCTTTAGGAACTTTGGAGTCAGTGGCAGGCAAAAAAAATATTTTCTTCAGCGTAATTACACCTGAAAAAATTTTCGTTTAATTACTACTCGTATCATACTCATTTATAATACTCCGCAGACGGCAAATTTAATCATGGCCTTTTAAGGACAATAATTTTTATAGAGCTATATATTTTTCGGTTGTACAAAAAATGTTCGTCTGCGTAACCCTTTAGCGACTTGGAGACGTCAAGCTTCGGCCGCATAGTGGCCTGGCTCATAATATTTCTCTTGGTACGCTAAAGAGTTACTTTACGGTCTAGGCACACAAATAACCATTTGTTGATGTGCATTTTACTAAACACATCTCCGGAATCCAACTTTGTGTCCATATCCCTGTCATAATAATAACACAGAACTAAAAAAAAAAATGGTGCCGCCGACATCTAAAGGTAATTTCAATGTAAAATGTGTAGCACTACATCCAGTAACATTAAATTAAAAGTACGTACAGCACACTATCTTTTCAATAGCCATTTAATCAATCGGTTTTTGTTATTTGTTTAATTAAAAAAGTGCACACCACGAGACTTGGTTTTATAATTTACAGTTCAATTTTCGCAGAAAAGTATAAAGTTTGTCTTCAAGCTCAACTCAAAAATCTAGTTTTATCTCCAATACTATTCTCAAAATATAAATACCTTATGCCATATGTGTTTCATAAAAAATGTTTCTCATCAGTCATTCACCATACTGCAATTCTCATATGGCCAATTACAATTACAATGGTTGTAAATTAAAATGTATTGTTTGGTAATAAGCATTTTTTTTAGTAAACTTACAAGAGTTTAAAGACAAAATTGTCAGCCAAAAGTAAAAGCTTAATTTGTGCAGTTTCAATTTCCATACAATTATGCTATAATACATATATATTCATGGTTGTGTGGCTTCTAGCTAGTTTTCAGCTATCTCACATTGAATATCAGCAGGCGATTGGAGCGATTGGGCGAAGGGGCCCCGCATCACCACCAAAATTAACAAAACGCTTATTTTCGAAATTACTCTTTTTTTTTGAAAATTTCTTCATTTTATCAAAATCCTTAAATTTTCTAAATCTCTAAATTTTTTTATTTTTCCAAATTTTTACTTTTATCAGTTTCCACTTTCTTTAAAATTTGGCCTTTATCTGAGAATCGATTTTTTTATTCGTCTCTTGTTATAATTTTGGATTATTTTGTAAAAAAATTTCGTTGCATTTTAAAGTTTTTGATTTATTTCGAAAATTTGAACTTTCTTCAAAATGTCGATTTCTTAAATTGTTTTTTGAAAACTAGGACATTTTTTTAAATTGAATTTCTTTTTAAGATTTGTAACTTTTTAACTTCTTTCTCAAAGTTTTAATGAACAAAAATTTTGGAATTTTTCATAATTTTGGATTTTTAATTTGGGTTTTAGGAGATTTCACTGAACATTCTACATTTTTTTTAAATCTCGACATTTCTTCATAATTTCGAATATTTTTTAAATATCAGAAGTCTTAACTTTTCACGAAAGCTTTAGCAACTTTCAAAATTTTGACTTTTTTTGGAAATGTTGACTATTTGGAGAATTTCCATTTCTTTTAAATTTCGATGTGTTTAGAAATTTTGGATTTCTTTTAAAAATTTTGCCTATTTTTCAAAAATTCTATCTTTATTAAAGATTTAGAATGTTTTGAAAAATACGACTTTTTAAAGAGTTTTTACTATATTTAAAATTTTAACATTTCCACTAATTCCTAAGACTTCGAATTTTTTTGAAAATTTTGAATTTTTTAAATGGATACTTTTTTATTTTTACTTTTTTGAAGGTTCCCACTTTTCAAATTTTTGTTTTTTTTTTAAATTAGATTTTCTTTCAAAGCGTTGACCCCTAAAATTTTGTTGAATTTAGTTAGGTAGGTAGGACAGGGGTTCCCAACGTTTTTTATGTTGTCTTCCCCGGAGTACAAAAATATATTTATGCCCCCTCTTTTAGTTTTTTTGAAAAGTCGAAAATTCGATTCAAAATTGACAATCAAAAAAGTCGGAATTCTAAAAAATGTCGAAATTTTGACAAATAGCCGAAACTTTTAATTCGAGAATTTAACACATAATGTGAGACGTTTAAAAAATTTCAAACTTTTGGAAAATTCCTTTTATCAAAAATAGGTCTCTTAGAATACTGAACTACCAGTCAAATGATTGGAAACTTTTCTATTGACAGTTTCAAGCGAGAAAAAGTGGGTGATTTTATTAGAACCTAAAAAAAGATGAAGAAGAGGTACCAGAGTTGAAGGGATGAAAACATGATAGCTGATTACTGTTGGAGTATTATGTGGAGGATTATCTGGAAGAAACACAAGTGAAGAAGTCATAAAAAGGAAACTTCCTTTAAGTTCAGCGACGTAATAATGGGTAGAAAATATGAAATAAAGGTATTTTTCAACACCCATTAGACCTCGAAAACTACACTAACATTTCCAATGTTTTTTTGCACCGCTAGAACTGGCTTAAGGAGTATATTTGAAAACAGTTTTAATCTTTCCGGCACCAATTTCATTGTAGTTCTGTGTAATCATCTTAACTAGTATCTTTATTCGTAAATTTGACCCCCTTTTCACTTCAAATATTTGGTCAATTTGAAGATCTTGCATTTTAGTTAGATTTGACTTTTTCAATCCTTTGTTTGCTGCTTTTTCTTCTCTTCTCTTCTTCTCTTGAGTATTCTCGATTTTCCCTTGTGTCTTCTTTTAGGTAATAAAATAATTCAGCTTTACTTTCAATTGCAGTCAACAATTCTTCATTGTCGTTCTTTCAGTCTAAAGTGGTAATTGTTCAACAGTACTTGTCACCTTAGAAGTAGAGAGCTCACGAATTGGGAGTTTGAGATTTCTATACTTTCAAAAAGTTGTAGTATTCAAAAATATTCTGTTGATTAAGGATTGATATACAAATCTTGTCCCCTGAAACCAAGAAAGATTAAAAAATACAACAGCACTTGTGTTTTTCAATCTTTCTCGGAGGATAAGATTTGTATAACAATTTTTAAAGATAACCAAGGACCAGTTCGTTCTACGAAAAAAAAGATTAAAAGTGGTTTTTCTGATAAATTTGATTTTTCTACCTTTTTAGTGTTACATTTGTATGCCTGCTCAACTACGAAGTATTTAATTATTCAGGGTCAGAAATTTTATTTTGTCGCATTTTGGGGATAAGCTACAAGTCATTTCTGAAGATTAAGATATAAACATTGTTTGTTCAATTTTGTAAATACCTGAAAGACTGAACATTATGATGAAAAATGTTCGCTTTTAAATATTTTATTCTACTACCTTTTAAAAGGCAATCTAGTATAATTTTCGTAGTAGTACCAAAGATAATTGCATGTACTCTTAGTCATAGTTTAATTCAAAACGTTTTACGCAATTTTTGTTTTTAAATGATTTTTCATTGACAGTATTTTCCTTTTTCTTGTAATATGTGCAACTCATCAAACTGGAAATTAAAATAAACAAACATGTAATCTCAATGGAAATGAGAAATATAAAGTATTTATGTTGAGTGATCATCACATTATTTTCAATTCTTTATACTTGGTACTTTTCACAAACAACTTTTATCAACATCGTCTAATAACGCATATACTTTCACCTTTAAATTACATGTATCTAAAATTCGTACTACCTACTACACCTGGGATCAGGCAACACACAATCTCATCCAATCAGTGCGGTTTCGGCCCTTAGTTCGTTTAAACGAAGTCGTATCCGAAGTCGATAGAATTTGCCTCTCAAGTCTCGGCGGACTACCTTCGTATACTTCGCTACTTAACTTGTCGTAAGTGGAAGTAGGGACTGTGGAGTAACGAACTAGAGGCACGCCACTCTCAACTTCTTTCAATAACTCTAGTTTGATTACCTATGAAGTAGACACTTTAACGGCTACATAAATGCGGGTTAGACTTATTTAAAGGTACCACATTGTCCGAATTTCGCGCGTTCTTACATCGAAATTAATTTGATCATTTGTGACTATAGCGTGCGTGTTGTTTACGTTTAAATGCATTCGTTTGTGCTGCATTTTATTGTTAACTTGGGAATGTGATGCCTTCCTGTTGCGTGCTGAAGTGCATAGTGGTTTTTGAGATGAGTTTGGATTATTTTAAAGTGTTTTGAATTTGCTGCAGTATGGATAACATAGCCAATAATAATCTGCTGAATGAGGTAAGAATTTCGAATCGTTAAACCTGATTCTGTGGTGATTTGACCGACAGGTATGTGCGGGACGCAGGTGGATCTTAGAATTCTGAGGTAAATCCGATTATACATTCTTCATGTTATACCTGTGGACCTTCGCACTTTAAATGGAATTAAATAGAATATAAAAATTAAACGTTATGAAAATTTCTATATTTTTATTGCTTGCAAGTTTATTATTGTTGTACTTATTATTAAATAATAACAACACCAAACATGGTTTAATTTTTAATTTATACAACATTAAAAATGTTAATTATTTTCTTTTGATGTCAGTCCTCATTTTATGACGTTGGAATTACGGAAGGTCATAAGAAGTTATAGTAATATGATACTTAATCATATTTGAACATGTACATTTCCGCAGTTACTCTTGCATTTTTCAAATTAGGGGTTTAAACTCCGTTAGAGATATTACGTATGGAATCTCGCGCTTCATTCATTAATTGTAATTCCTTTAAAGTTTAATTCATGCATTCTCTGCCATTAAAGTAACTGGCTTGGTTTTGAAAAAACAAAAATATTTGAGAACATTTGATAAGTGTTTCTATAATTTTGTTTGTTAAAAATATTCCTTTTCGCTTGTAAAAGTGTATACTTACCTAAAAGAGAAATTAAAATTAGAAATAGAGTTGCAAATCGACACAATTGAATAGGATATATGGATCGTCTAACTGCAAAATTAGGATGACAGCACAGAGAATAAAGCGAAATTTTGGGAACATTTGATCTTAATAGTTAAAGAAAGTAAATAGGTATACAAAATTCATTTTTAGGTGATTTTAATGCAAGACTGGGAAAAGATGATCAAAAACCGAAGGTATATTTATAGTATGAAAGAATGGAGACAATGCAAGAAAAAATATGGGAAAAATTGCGGACAAAATTAATAAGTGACAAATGCAGCATGAATTCAAAGAGATGTACATTGGGCAAGTAATAAACAGAAACATTCTTATAGTAGAAGAACATACATAGGCGTAGACAGGATTTCATTAATAGGGGGGCAACAATTATTTTGAGAATTGATTGGGAAAAAAACAAAACCAGAAGATCTTCTCATTGTATATTTTGCCTGAAACTGAACTGCAAGAACTTGGGGGATCAAATTTCCAAATTAAACTCTAAATTTAGACAAAGAGTGGAATTTCCAAAATAAAGTCAGAATATTGAATTTGAATTAAAACCCGAATCTTTCGGAATATTTCGAAAAATGCTGGGATTCCTAAAAAAAGTCGAAATTTCCAAAGACGAATATTGTGAAAAAAATTGAAATATTCAAAAATAGGTCACAGGATTTTATTTTATTTAAATTTTAACACAATCAACATTTAAAAGAAAGCTTTTTCTTGAAATATTCAAAAAATATTATTCTTAGAATTTTAACATTTTATTAATATTTCGTTTGAATCTTGAATGAATTTTGAGAAAAAACCGAAATTAGGAGCAAGCAGAAAATTTTAAAAACAAACCTTTGAATTTTGAGTTACATGTTGTTCCAAGAATAAGATGGATTTTCAGAAACAAGTGAAAATCCAAAAAGTCAAATTTAAAAGTAAATCCGTAAAAGCTGAACATTAAGAAACATCAATTTCGAAAAATGCCGTCAAAATTTAGGGAAAAAAATCAAAATTTCTATTCAACATCCGAACTTCCAATAGAAGGAATTTGAAAAAATAGGACTCGGAAAACAAAGTCGTATTTTCGAAAAAGACAAATTTAGGGAAAATATCAGAATTCTAAGAAAATCAAAATTCATAAAAACTAGGAATATTCCGAAAAATCGAAAGGTCAAAATTTTCAAAGGTCGAATTTTGTGAAAAACAGACGCATTTTCGGAAAAAGCCGCGTTTAAAAAATAATCTCTATGTGCCAAAAATAGTTTTTTTCGGATTTTTTACTTTATTATTTAAATGTTGACATTTAAATTTCGATTAAGAAGTTTAATTTTTTTCTCTAAACACAGAAATAATTTTCTCAACATTTTTGCTTTTTTTATTAACATTCCGATCGAATTTAGAGAACATAAACGAATTTGGAGAAAGTAGACATTTTGAGGAAAAAGTCTACAATTCTAGTAACAAAATATTGTCGAAAAAGTCGAAATTTCGAAAATAAGACAAATTTTGAGATACAAGTTGAAATTTCCGGAATATTTAATTTAAAAAAATTGAAATATTCAGAAAAATTCGAATATTAATTGAAAAAACAAAACAATTTTTGAGAGAACATTACAAAAAAAAGAGAATTTTGGGAATAAGGCAAAATTTCAAATTTTTCATGAAAAGGAAAATTTTAGGAAAAATACTAATTTTAAGAAATAAAATCAAGATTTCGATAAAGAGATGAATTTCAAGCAAAAAGTAGAAACTTACAGAAATATTAAATATTGAATTTTCTGATAAAAATCAAGATTTGGAGAAAAAGGCTAACTAAGAAACTAGTTAAAGTTAGAATTTACAAGATTGAAATTTTCAGAAAAATCCCAATGGTATGAAAAATTTTGGAGAAATAGAAGAAATTTTGAGAAATCGGTTTGAAATTTCAAGTGGAACTTCGAAATTGGGAGAAGATTCGGAAAATTTCAGAGAATGTCAAGAAACAAAGTCGAATTATGCGAATACAGTCAAAATCAACAAAGAAAAACTTTTACAAAAAATAGTAATGAAAATCTAGAGAACAAGATGAATGTCGAGGAAAAAGATCAAACCTGGAAAAAAATGATAACTTTGCATAGACACTTAAATTTTGAGAAAATGGTCCAATTTCAAAAAAATTGTTTATAAGAAACAAATCTTGAAATTTTGAAGTAAAGGGAAATTTCCACGAAAAAATTGAGATTTTCAGGAAGGTAAGGGATTGGATTTTAAAGGAAGTCAAAATTGCTAAAAAAAGGCCGGTTTTTGAGAAAACTAGTAACATTTCGAAAAAAAAAGTTTAGTTCAAAAAAATTCCGAAACCAAAATCGAATTTTGAAAAAGTTTTAAACATCGAGCAAAAGATCGAAATTAAAAAAAAAATCAAAATTTGAAAAAAGGTTCTAAATTCGAAATTTTCCAGAGAAAGCTAACTATTCTTAGATTTAAGCATCCACCTAGAGTCTTCCAAATAAGTTGAAGCACCCGTATCTGATTTCAGTTCGTAAAAGATGCACAGTAACTCATAAAGCATTCGAGGGTGTTTAGTATTTTATTTTAAAATCACCACCGATAGATTTTTGCTTTTACACTTTGAGCGTGATTTCCAACAAAAAAACTCAACATTTGACTAAAAGTCATAATTTATGTAATGAAAAATACTTAAAATTTCGAGTTTATTCCCAAATTTTCAATTTTCATATTTAAATTTTTTCAAAGTTCGAACATTTAATTAAGCCAAAATTCGACGCTTAAAATTTCCACAAAAAACCCAGCAATGTTGCAGGAAAAGTCCAGCATTACATTTCTAAAAAAAACTCCAGGAAAGGTTTCAAAAAAAATTCCACATTACAAGGTCACACTCACACTTGAAATAGTAAATAAATAGTTTTTATAAAAATAATTTTTGTTTTAAACTCTTCAAAAAAGTTAAATATTCGAGCTCAAAATATTCTAATTACAATGGAAATTGAAAGATTTATTTTCACATATAATATTTTTTTTTTCGAGATTTTGACGGCTTTTTCAAAGTTTCTAAAGCTTGAAATATTTATTTTTATAAAATTATTTCGAGTTTTATTGTTAGTCTAAATGTTTATTAATTTTAATTAAGATTTCTGCGATCCAGTTTGGGAATATTTAAATTTTTAATATTGAAAGTTGACAATATTCTGAAACATTTTTTGAATTCTGACGTGATATCTAAATTTTTAAATGTTCAATAAAATGAATAAATAGGTACAATGTTTTCGACCAATGAGAGTCGACAATGAAGAATTTTAATCTAAAATGTAGGAAAAAAAAAGTCATATATAGTTTGAGGTTTTAAGATCCAAATTCCCTCTCAGTTAAAACATTGAAAAAAATCATAATTCCTTAACAACACTTTATCAAAATTTTTACCTTAATCTCAAATTTACAACTTCTAGAATTTTTGAACTTTCGAGCAAAAAGTCGAATACATTCAAGATTTCATCAAAATTTGCAATTAAAATTTGAGATCTTCAATTTCTTAAATTTACATTAATTTGGAAAGAAACAAAAAAACGCTTAGAAATTAAAGTCGAATTTTCACAATTCCTAGAAGAACTCAAAAAACTACAAAATTGCATATTTCGAGTACAGTGAAATCTCCCAATACGGTCACTTCTACTGAGCAGACAACTCTATTACGCGGACAGCTTTGCATAGTACGGATTTGCATAATAGGCAATTCCATATAAATCAGTCTCTATTGAACTGAGTCTCTTGGGCGGACGCGGACTTAATGTTTTCATACAAAACGTCGAAAATCTCTCTCTTAAGCGGACACAATATAACTACCATAACATTGCGCAAGATCGTATCGGCTGCCGGGTAGCGTATTGGATTTGCCTCTGGACTACAGAACCAGGCAAGATATATGCGTTACAATTGGTTGGTTCTGACATCATGATCATGCACGCAAACGCGTTGAAGTAAAATACAATTGACAGTTGAGACAACACATTACTATTGATATACCTATTATTTTATTAATAATATTTTACTTTTATTATTGATGTTTTTTGTTTTTTAAGGCAGTAATTATTTGCATGTCGGACTCAACTTTCGGATTGTTAGTTTAAATAGCTGTTATTGGAAAACATTTTAAATAGGACTTTGTAAACTTTTCGTTTGGTAAATGTGCAGATTCAAAAAACTAACGCATATTAATGCATAATTTAAAAGAAGTGTGTGATTTACAAATTAATATACCTAACAGTGGATTGTGTGTATTTATATTATACAATAAAAAAATAATATGTGGTTCCCAATTAATTTTAAGTTGAAAGAAATTGCAATTTCTGAACAATTGTTTTTAAATTCGTTTTGGCATAAATTTGAGAAATGATGCAAAGTTGTGGCTGCAGGAATATAGCGAAATTACTAACACGAATTGGATTATTAAAAGTGGTATTTTATAGTTGAAGTGAAAACTTCTTTGGGTGCTTTGAGCGACTTTTGATAGGGGAAAAACCAATGGTTTGCATTACCATTACGCTAATTTTCGTAGCCGACACGTTCTGATGTTTACAGTTTATTTACAGAGTTAGTTTTCTAAATGGATACCCTCTTTTTTTAGCTTTATTTTTGACAAATTCAAAATATTAAAAAGCTGATTTAAATTTTTTATAAAATGAATATTCATTATTTTCTTCATTTTTCTGCAAATAAATAACATTTTTTATTTACCCTTTGCTACACCTAGAGGAAAGAAGCAATATTAAAAAACCATACCAGAAGTTTTATGATACAGACGCATCATATGAAAAGTATAAAAATTAAATACCACTATTTTATAAAGTGATATTGAAGCTATAATTTCTTTCAATAAGATAACTACTACATAACGCAATTATTAAAACTAAAATATTTACATTCAACTAGGAATTAGGTACAGTCGAGAATATGTGAAAGAAAGAAAGAAATGGGCGTAAATTAAACACTCAATCATGACGTCAAAACCTATCAATTGGAACATTTGTTTCTTGCCCGGTTCTGTGGTCCAGAGGCAAATCCAATACGCGGGAAATTCCTCGTCGGATCCTGTTAGTACTATAAAAATGTTCTTTAGTCATTTAGTTTCAAACTTGTGCCGCATTAGCAGCTTATTCCATACATGAAGTGCTAATAAAAAATATCTGATTAACGTCGTGTGTTAACTCTGAAAAAGAAAATTGACATAATGGAGATATTACAATAAAGAGAAACTCAGTGTACGAGATTTGTCTAAACGTTTTAATATAGGAAAAACGTAAACGGTTAGAATTGTTAAAGTGAATTATTGAGCAAGTGGAAATCTAATACCAATACAGACATAAAACGCAGTTTTTTTAACTCAATGGGTTTTAACATATATGAGCTTTGTTATCGTTGGTTTGTAAAAATAAGAAATAAAGGAATCCCGTGGTATGTCGTCTATTTTCTTTTTAAATTTGTAGGACCTCTAGTTAGAGCTAAAGTTAAGGAGATTGCTAAGAGTTTGGGCTACAAGAATTTCAGTGTGTCATCTGGGTGCCTGGATAAATTTTATAAGCGGCAAAATATAGCTTCTAAAGCCTTATCTGGAGATGTTGGAAGTGTTAATCCAGAAGATGTGCAGAGTTTCTTAAATAAAGTGTCTTCTCTGTTGAAACATTATTCTTCAAGAGATATATTTAATGTAGACGAAACAGGTCTCTTTTTTCGAGCTTTACCGTACAAGACCTTAACGTTTAAAAGTGAAAAATGTATCGGTGGAAGGATGGCTAAAGAAAGACTTAGGATAGTGCATTGTGTAAATATGGCTGGAAAGAAAGAAAAATTATTCGTAATTGGTAAGTCACAAAAGCCAAGAGCATTTAAAAACATCAATGTGAACCAATTACCTGTCATACGGAAAAGTAATAAAAAAGTTTGGATGACGGTTACTGTAATGAAAGAATGGCTCATAAAATTTGACAAGAATGGGCGCAGAAAACAGAACAATTTTACTATTTTAGGGATAATGCAAGTTCTCACCCTAAAGACATTGTGTTTAAAACATATTCAGTTGGTTTTTTTGCCGCCAAATTGTATGTCAGTTGTTTAACCACTAGATCAAGCCAAATTTTAAAGTATTATATAAAACAATTTTGGTTAAAAATCTATTATTAAAAATGGAATCTCCAGGTAGCATTCAGAATCTAACCAAATCTTTAAATGTACTAGATGCTGTGTATTTTCTAAAAGCTACTTGGCAGAAAATTACATTAGATAAAATTCAAAATTGTTTTCATAAAGCAAAATTCTCTCTTCAAGATAATTTAAGAATCATAGATCTCAACAATCATTTTGCATCAGAAGATAATTTACCTTTGTTTCTACCTCTAAAGCAATGGGCATTGACGGCAATGATCTAGAGGAATATATCAACACAGATACAAGATTCAATACTAGAAGATGAGAGTGACCTAGTTCCTGCCCATATACTTACTACATGAAACCGTGAACATTTCTGATGATTCTGATGAACGAGAAATAATCAGCAATGACACAAATATAACACATTATCAACAAGGCATTGGCTTGGTTAAAAGATTTACAAGAATTTTCCAAGTACAAGGGAGACGCTAATGCATAGTGATAGTGTGCATAACACAAAAGCACTCCAAACTACGTTATTGAAATTTTTCAGTGTACCATAATAATTAATCTTGTTTTTTATGTTTTTGTTTAATATGTTCCACATACATATATTTATAACATGCACTTATTTATTTTTACATTAAAAATGTATTTATAAATTAAATGTAGCTTTTGGCAATTTCCCATAAAAGGACACCTTTGTTAGGCGGACATGTTTTGACAGTCCCGAATGTGTCCGCTCAAGAGAGATGTCATTGTGTATTTGGAAAAGCCTTCTAGGAATTTTTTACTGCCTTCTGAAAATCTCGAGTTTAACCTTGGAAAATTTATTTTTTTAAGAGAAGAAAGTCTTTAAAAAAGTCGATACTTTTTAAAATGTAACAATGAAATCTTTGAGAAGAAAACTAAATTTAGTAAAAAAAGCTTATTTTAATTTTAATCCTGAAATCTTGATTTTCAGAAGTTTTATATTTTTGAATCAAAAATAGAATTTGTTAAAATTTTGAGCTTTAACTTGGAATTTTTAAACACGAAAAATTGTAAATTCCGTTATTTTCAAGTTTTTCTCGAAATTTTGGCCTTTTCTCAAGATTTTGTGTCAAAACTAGACTTGAAATGTTGGAATTCGAAATTTCGAGGATTGTTTAATCAATTTTGATACCCTGTTCAAAAAAATCTCAAAACTCAAAATTTAAGCCCGAAATTTTCTCTTTTTTCGTATTTTGGACTTTCACTTTAAATTTTAGAGATTTTCCGGTCATTGACTCTTCAAAATAAAGTTGGGTTTAAACATTAAAAAAAACAAATATTTAAATTTTTTGAAATGCGGAGTTTTTTTCATATGAATTTAAATTTTCAATTTTTAATTTCTTATCTAAAATTTCAATAAGATTTCTATCTTTATCTCATGATGTGGACTATTTTTCTAGAAATATCGAATATAAGCTAGAAATTGTTCCCAACAGTTCCTGTTAGAACTCTATAGTTTTAACAAATTTAAACTTTTTGGCAAAATTTGGATATTTATCTGAAAATTTCTTGCTTAGATTTTAAATTTGAAAGTTTGAGCATATTTGTTATAAATTTCGAATTCTTTTTTCGAATCTTCTTCGTGTATCTTAGATAATCTTAGATATCTTAGATTAAAGTCTAAAAGTATAATTCGAGTTAAATCTTGCAAGTCATTTTATAAATTTTAGTTTCTCTCAAAACTTAAACGAACGAATTTAAACTTGAAACTTGGTTCACCGGTCCACTGCTTTTCTATAGATTTTCTTTAAATTCTTCCAGATTTATACTAATAGTGTTACCTATACACACGTGCAAAAATAAAAGGCCCGTGCCAAAGCTAAGATATACGATTTTTAACACGTAAAGTATAGGTGAAAGAATGTTTTTAAAGAGATTTTAATTTATTGTGGCAAAACTTTTTTATAGATTTTAATAAAAAAGTAATATACTCGTATTAAGTAGGGGATGTTGTGAATGAAATAGTAAAATATGAGCATTCCTAGAGGTATCTTTTGCGTAATCCGAAATTATATATCTCACGGGATTTCGAAGCTTGTTTCCGCATGTTAGGGAAACATCTTGAAGTAATGACAACATTGCAGCTCTGCTACTTATTTTAGATACCTTTGGTTTCAGGTCCGTCGCGAAAAATTTAGTTTCTATTAATTTCTATTTTCTTGTCGCTTGCCAATTTTAGGAGCAATCAAAAAATTCTGATTCAGCATCAAGTCGATTTCTGTATTTTGATTTGTCATGGCCAGATGTGTGACAACCTAATCTCATATAAGTTGTCGCGAAGGGTGAAAGAATATTCACCACCATTTATCACTTTGCGTGAGAGGTCGGGATATTCTTTCTACTTTACTTTGCAAAAATTAATTAGTAGTAGTTAGTATCGAAGATCCAAGTGTTAGTATTGAATTATCTACACGAATGAGAGGAAAATGATAGAAGATAAAATTAACAATGGGAACCAGAAGTTCTATTAAAAGATGCAGATTATGTTGGGATTGACTTTAAAATCTCAAAAATATGAAAGATGCTTCTGCAGAAATACTCATTGGAATATGAAAAGAAATCCCAGTAAAGCAAAAGCCCTTGGTGACTGGGAGATAGGAATCATGTGCAAAAAAGTGAATGACAGATATTTAAAGTTAAGGAGAAGAGTAAAACTAGAGTTAATAAATAGTGACTATAAGAAAAGATATATAGTATTCAAGATTTCATTTTTAGTATAAAAGAAATTATAACGCAAGCGCTAAAACAAATGAAAAAAGTATTTTTGGTTTAAAAAAGTCCATTTAACGGAGTTCCTAGAAAAATAATTTGGGAGAGCGTAGAGAAAAGAGGCATAAATAAGCAATAGTTAATCTAACAATGAAAAAGTTTGTATCAAAATAGACAGAATTATATTAGAATTAGATATAATCGGTTGGAAGAACTTAGATTTATAATAACTTAAATCAGGGAGCAGTTTTCAGCTTTTTATTGTTCACTGTTTTTATAGTTGATAGTGTAAGAAGGTGCAGACCAAAAGCGACAAAATCGCCAGCAGGTTACCTGTAATTTGGAATAGAATGTGCGTTTGCAAATGGCGCACTAATTTTCGCACCGAAAAAAAGTGAGGGAAAAATTTGTAAATTTAGCATAATATTTTGAAACACTACAATATCAAAATAAACTATCTATATAACATGCGCTAGTTGTTTATAAACTGTAAAAAAAAACAGGGACGAGTCACTTTAACTATCCGCATGTGTTCAAGAGTCTGGAGAGACCAGTTAAAGTACCTGCTGGTGGCCGCCTTTTCGCACTTTGGCGCTTTCGTTTCAGTTTCTGTGTTGTTTTGGTTTCTCGATCACAATGAAATACTACATTTAGTTATGTAGTTGCAACCTATTCGAGGCAATGATGAGGTAATATCATCAGATCTTCTAAACTGAATCTCAATAATGCTTTTGCGATGTTTGTAGAAAAGTAACTTAAATATGATTTACAGATTTTTTTTATAAAATGTCGAATTTTTTTAAAGTATACTTGTTCCGGAACCTGTGCCGAAGAAAAGCGACATTAAGTTTTTATATCATACAAATTCATTTATATGCAGTGCCATATTTTTAATAAACGTAACAACTTTTAAATCTATACAGATCTACACAAATCAATATTTAATCTTACTCAATCATACTTCAAACGTAACATTGCAAATTTTCATGTAAAAAAAGTAGAAGTTATGAAGTTGAGATTTCAAAATCTAGTTTAAACGTTGAGAGGCAAGTTCAAATTCGGAAAATAAAATCGAATTTTTCAGAAAAAAATTTTTTACTAAATTAAATATTTCAACTTAATAATTTTCTGCTGAAATCTTTGGATAAAGGTGGAAGCAACGGTTTTAAGTTGAAACTCCGAAAAAAAATCTATCGGTAGTAACATAAAATTTCAAATGAAAATTCAATATTTTGAAAAAACAAGTAGGTAAGAAAATATTTCGATTGTAAAGTCTAATATTGGTACTTGGAAATTTTAGTCAAAATTTGAATATTAAAGTGCAGATTGCCAGGCATTTTGAGAATGATTATAAAATTTAAGTCATGTTGAGTCATACTTCTGGGTTTTTTCTAAGATTTAGAGCTTAAGTCGCAATCTCGAACGTACAGTAAAAAAATTTCAAATTTCGAATTTGTAGTTTACGCTATCAGAAGTATTCGCCTTTTAAGGATTCCAAGAGTGTTTATTTTATAGTCTGATCAATCGAAATGTTGGCAAAAGAGAGATTCTTGTAGTATATTATTCTTTTTTCTACATAGGTACATTACAAACGAAGCACTTTTTATTGTATGTTTATGTGTATATTTTCAGAAAAATAAAAAAGTAAATATCATATTACTTTGAACAAACAAGATCGAAACTAACTGTCTTTGGATCTCAAACTCTAAAACTCTGATCAATAGCAAATGCTCCAGCCTATCGGTTCATGTATTAGAATATTTGAGTGTCTGATCTTTGTCAGAGGATCGTTTCTTGGTATTTCAGCTACCTAAAGATCTACTACAAGAGGACTGCCTTTGCAGTTTGGGTCATATTTCCAAATTTCGAGTTCGAATTAAAATATTAGAAAAAAAATAGTCGACAGAAATTTTCTTAAAATGTTTAAGCTTTTGAAGAAATTTCAAGTATACAGGTTGAACTAAATTTAATTTCCACTATAGAGATCTCGTAAACTATTAGAGATACAAGGAAGCTTAAATAGGGCAAAGTAGTGCAGAATTTAATGCCTAATAATATTCCGCTGAAAAAACAATTGAATTTCAATTAGTCTTCGTTTTATTTAGAAAAAAACTGAAAATTGCCATTTTTAAAAATCAACCTGTAACTTGTTTATTTGAAGTCCGATTGAAAAAATTGTTTTTTAGGGCCAATTCATTGGTGTTAGTTAATTTTGTTATTTTTTATAGACGCCATATTAGATTTTATCATTTTCGAATTTGGCATATTTTTCTGATTAATTTAGTATATAATATGCCATACTTCAAATGTGGCAAAGTGGATTAAATTAACTAATTTTTTATTTTTAAACAAAAACATTATAGTAGGCGATGCAAGTGCTATAACTGTTAATAATAAAAATACATGACATACATCAAATTAATCAGAAAAATATGCTAAATTCGAAAATGATAAAATCCAATATGGTGTCCATAAGAAATAACAAAGTTGACAATTTTCGGGGAAATTGTTAAGTTAAAAAAAAAACGATGTACACCAATAAAAAGGCCTTAAAAAACAACTAATTACTTTTTTTCAATCGGGCTTTAAATAAAGAAGTTACAGCTGATTTTTAAAAATGGCGATTTTCAGTTTTTTCTATATAAAATCAAGACGATATGGAATTGTTTTCTCAGCGGAATAATATTAGGCATTAAATTCTGCACTACTTTTCCCATTTAAGCTTCCTTGTATCTCTAATAGTTTACGAGATCCCTGTAGTGGAAATCAAATTTGGTTCAACCTGTATATTCAAGTTTAAAATCAAAACGTTTCTGGAGGAAAGTACAAACCGGAGAAGGCAACATTTTTAGACAAACTCTTAACTTCAGAAAAGCAACATTAATAAAGATTTTTCCAAATTTCATCTTTAATCTCAAAAATTGAGAGAGTAGAAAATTTAAGTTTTATTAAAATTTTTGCATGTTTGAGTTTAAACTTTAAATTTAAAAAAGTATTTTAGGTATTAAAGCCTGAATTTGGTGATAAAGTTATTATAGAAAAAAATTACTTTTCATTCTGAAGTCGAAATTTTGCAAAAAAACAATAAAAATTGTATAAGTTAAAATTAGAAATTTAATAAAAAAAATTATCAAAATTTTAAACTTGCAAATTGAAGAAGTTTTTTTTTGTACATTTCAAGTTTGATTTTTAAGTTCCTGCTTTAGTTAGAATTTTCTTTCATAAATTGTGAGTCTCTCGAAATTTGAATTTTTATTTCAAAATACGGATGTACGCTTGAAATTTTTGAACTCGTTAGTTGATGGGGTTTTCCATCCATCACTTTCTGAATGAACTGAACAAATATTTACTGAACAAATGCGAAATGTAATAGCAAAAAATATACTAACAACAACTGAACAAAATACGATGATAAATTGAAATAAGGAAACTAAACTGAAAACTGAAAATCTTTTCCATCGATTTCTGGTGTCTCAAAATCGCAGCATCGCGGTTGCGCCACGGGAGTCCAGGGGAACATTAATTACATTTTCGACCTACAAGGCTTTTTTTTAGCAATTTCGACTTTATTTCTTAACATCTCGACCTCATCTTCAAATCTACGACTCTTTTCACGTAATTTTGATTTTTAACTCAAAATTTAGTGTCAAAGCTCAATATTTCCTACCCAACCTTCTCTCATTTCAAAATTAGATTTTCAATTTAAAAATTTGAGGATTTTTGTTATAAATTTCTAGGTTTTTTTTTGGAAAATTTAACTTGAATATGAATTTTTTCACTTTTTAAACTTGAAGTTATATGTATCGTTTCATATAATTTTTAAAGCCGAGCTTTTTTCCCAAAATTCCTGGTTTAAATTTGAAATAAGGATTATTTGTTATAAATCTCGTACAGTTTTTGGAACTTCTACCCTTTTCCCAAGTTTTTGGGTTTAAACTTAAAATTTTTATTTTTCAGCAATATTTTGGCATTAAAATCGAAATTTTTTCCAAAAATTTCAACTTTTTTTTAACTAATTACGACATGTATTTGCAATTTCTTGTTTTGTATTATTTAAAAACAAAAAAGAAATATTATTTTTCGCATGCAGTACAATGCATTGCAGAACTGTAATTATTCAGTTAAAATGGTTTGAACTTGAAATCTGAAACAAATCCACTTGCCGTTGCTTCCCCGATGAGTTTCTCCATTTATAAAAAGCACAACACGACTCCATAGCACAAAATAAGTACTTATTTTGTAACTATGGTATGATTTGTCGCAACGGATAGATTTAAATTGATCCTCTATACTTATTGTTACATGTCTTTAATATTTGAATATTTTGTTGTTGTCTGATGGTACTTTTTATCACAATTGCATCAGTCACTAGTAAAATACTTTGATGTCATTCGTTATCGACTGGAAAATATGTACTGTCTATTAAGGGATGGGAATGTTGCGTGGTAAAATTTTATTACATTGTTATTATGCTACTAAAATATTAAATTGTCTGCAGTTTGGAGTGGTTTATAACAAATTGACCTTAAAAAACTAAAACATTTGCTTGATTTCATCTTGAAAAATACGCTTTTAATTAATCGTTATTAAACACGTCACCCATTCATTAATCCACATTCATACCGAATACGCCAGTAAGTATGCTGCATGCGAAACATTACACCCACAACATAACAGTTTTCGACACCTTCAATAGCCGATCCTGTAAGATACTGTCCACTAACATTTCCAATTTATGGCGTTACCTTTTGAATTTTATTTTTTTGTAAAATAGTTGTGTATGGATCAGTTTTATGGCCTAGTTATTCTTTACCTTACGTAAAGTTTAATTTGCCTCACATGAATTCTTTGTAACCAAAATTTCTTCGCTTACAAGTTCATGGCAACACATTTTTGTTTAACATAAACTATTCGTTATCTTCTTAATTTGAAGATTGCAGAATACAGGGTGAATCAGAAAGAATGGGCTAACACTAAACTGGAAGTATTAGGCACTAAAATATTACCACTGAGTTCAGCATGCCTTGTACCAATGTTGCTGGTTTAAGAGATACAGACCGTTCAAATTTTAAGTTTTATTTTGAAATTTCTTAACCGTTGAGAAAGTTTTTTATGTTTTTTGGTGTAAGAATTACGAATTTTAAGCTTATATTGATCTTCCTCCTAGAGAGTGCTAGTTTTACTGTGTAAGTTATGTAAATTGAAATATATTTTTTCATCTGTTAAGCCATGCTTAATTCAAGCCGAAAATATAAAAGAACACTCAATTTTACAGAGAAAACGTGCTTTTGTTTAAGTCGTCTGAATCTATCGGTTTCAAAATTATTTGCATTTAAAAACTTTAAGTATTTTGTTGTGGTTTTTCAGGAGCTGATATTAATGTATTTTTTTTTCAAATTTGAAGGATTTATTTTACCAGGAAGAATTTAATTATTTTCGGGAGTTGCGGCAGAAAATACAAGAAGCCTCAAAAATGTCAAAATCAATATAATAGGGAAGTTTTGATTTTGACATTTAAAACCCTTTCGTTCCGAATGGTATACATATGTACCACTTAAATTTAAGTATTTCTAAAAAGTTATACAGTGTGTCCCACTAGTACGCGGAGGCACGATATCTCCTTTAACAAAAAAGGCATCCTTTTCATTTTTTGCAACGTTGCCAAACTGCATTCTTCTACCCTTCTCTGGGCAGATAGTAAGTTCGTTTTTTTAAATTCGCAACCTGTATATTTTATGCTTTTTTGAATTTTACTCATCATTTTAGTAGGTGTTGTATTAGCTTTCCCTATACCTAAACCTAGTATTTTCTAAGATAATTTATTTTTTTTTAAATAAAATTTTTTCATCTTTCAGCAAAAATGTAATTCCTTTCAGTTTTGAAAGGGTTAAGCTCTGTTTTTTTATAGTAATTAGTCGAATTGTTGGGCTATCCAGAATACAGGGTCTACAAAATTAATTTAAAATTTTGCGAACTTCAAAAGACGAAAATTCATTTTTTTGTAATGACACACCCTATATTTTATTACACCATAGGAAGAATCAAAGAAAGTTGCATCGATTTTCTTAAGCTTTTCCTATGGCTAAACTCAATAGTTTTTTGGAAAATTAAGATTTTCTGAAAAATGTACTTTTTCTATGGCTTAATTGGTATTAAAAACGTAGTTAGCATTTTTTAAATAAAAATCTATGTTTTAAGTTTAGTAGTAGTAAACAGCATAAATTACAGTAAAGAACAATTTAGCCCATATGTTGCTCGTGATAATTGATTGTTAGTTTCACCCATTTATAAGACAAATCATCCTAATTACAAAGATTTCCCCGGTTTGACTTTTCTAAAATGAAAAACCAGATTTTACACAAGGACAACGGTTAAATTAGCATTGTTGGATTTGTTATTCAAAATACACCTGAAAGTGAAAGAAAAATTAAAGATGATCTTCGAATTTCAAAGAACGTAATTTGGTGAAACGAACTGGTCATTGGTTATCTTCAAAAATTGAAAAACACAACTTATCCCCTGAAACCAAGAAAAATTAAAAAGCACAACAAAGGTTGCTCTAACGCGTTTCGAGAGCCAAGCTACTACCTTCTCAGAGATAATGAAGATAATAGCTTGACTATTGAAAAGCGTTAGAGCAACCTTTGTTGTGTTTTTTAATGTTTTCGAGGTTTTAGGGCACAAGTTTTGTTTTTTAATTGTCAAAGAACGTAGTTGATAAATTCTTAATTAAGAATAAGTTTCACTCTTCTCACATCGCTTATCATCAGTAATTAACATAACACAATTTCTAAAAGAAACAGCAATTTTGCCATTTTGCTGTGGGAAATTTCTTTTAAATCCATTTTTTTTGTAAAGTGCTTTCAGCGGATATATTTTACGATTTGTAATGCAGGTCGGACAAATGTACACTACCGCCACCCTTATTAACTTTAGCTATAGGGAAAGCTTAAGAAAATCAATGCACCGTTCTTTGGTGCTTCTTATAGTGTAATAAAATAGAGGGTGTTCCATCTAGAAAAAATGAGTTTTTGCTGTTTGACCGGTTTCGATCGAAACCGGTATTTGGTTTCCAAACTTCGAATCTAATAAATGTTCAAACCCTTGTCTTCTGGGAATGGGAACTCTCCTAGAGAGCAACCGCTTCGCTAGGTGGCAGTGTTTCAACTGTTGGTAGTTCAGCTACCTATGATTCACTATACACGCCTGGAGGGCTGCATGAATTTGTAGTCTAGGTTGCATTCTTCTTGCATAGATATCCATGCAACTAACTATTTCCAGCTACACCATTTTTATAAAATTATTTGGTACTTGTTTATTAATTCTATTTAAAAACTTAAAAGTTTTTTGCTTGTTTAATTGTAAGCTTATAATGTAATATGTTGGCTTTGGTCAGGTACCCCTTCAATAAAATTTCTTCTTTTCTTTAGAAAAGATTTTCCATTTCGTACAACAGTAGTAGATGAAATGTCCAGATTGGTTTTCTCAGCTGTGACATATCTTTTTGGTTACTCGATTGATTTCATTCTTCATTGCCATAATTTATTCCCTTTAAGGCAGCGTTTTCATTTTAAATATATTCAACAAAGATTTCAAGCTTTCGTCATTATTGGGAATCCTTTCTTTGGCATCAGACTTTTTTTTGTAACCTTTTGGGATTTTCTGTTTACAAAATGGCTTATGAAATAACTAAAAAAAAATTGTTAAAGGACAGATGTCCCGAAATAAAGTCTCCTTGATTTAAAAGAAACAAGTATCCCCAAGTATAGTTTCCAAATTTGTTTATAGGCTATGACAAAACTATCCACAAGTAAATATTTTTCGCAAGTGCAATGTCTTCTTAAATCTTCCATAATGTTAGGAATGTATAGTAAGTACCATTTTTACTGTTCAAAATAGTCACCAAACTTTTTAATCCGTGTGTCAGAAAAAGTTATTGCGCAATTAACACCAACAAATCCATGAGGACATGGTCATCTAATTATTCCAAGCCTAAGCTTTTCATGACTACTTAGTTATGTTACCAATACTGAATTTTTGAATATTACTACTTTCGAGAATCATATGAGAAACTAGTCTCCTGAGGGATCAATTATCTCCAGTCTCCCCTACCATTCCCTAGTATACAAAAACCTTGTTGTGTGTGTGTACCACCCCTTATCCTCTTCCCCAATGATAAAAAAATGAAAAAAAAATGATGAAATCCTACTCACTGTGAGTCAAGTAACAAAGGAGGAGCATTTTACTTATTGTTGGATTGATTTTTATATTCCGAGACGTAAGGGTTAAGAAAGTGTACTTCAAAATTTATTGAAGTAGGTGGTGGACACTTTCAACATTGGATTTGATTTGTCATTGTCATTATTACCAATAATTACTATTGTTATTTACTATTACTTGCATTACTCTTTGCATATTTTAAGAATAAAAAAAATCATAACGAAATACGTTTAACTTTTTATATACAAATAACTTAAAAATCGATAGTTAGACGACCTAAAAAAGGTTATTTTTTTTTGTAGAATTAATCGTTCTTTTATATTCCCCACTTGTTTAATCATAAGTCAAAAGATAAGAAAATAAATTTAATTAAGGTAAATAAAAAAGTGGAACTATCGCCCTCTAGAAGCAGGGTCGAAGTAAGCTTAAAATTTGTAATTCTAACATAGAACTCCCAATTTTCAGATTTATACTATCAAAACTTTCTCAAATATTAAAAAATTTCAGAATAAAATTTCAACTTTAAACACAATGTATTTCTTAAATCAGCGACATTGGTATAAGACATGTTGACCTCATAATAATAATAAAATATAAATAATAAAATTTTGCATATCTCAGTAAATGCTAAGAGTAAAAGTTCTAAAACCAAAAAGTTTTAAACCTATACCCGCAAGTAATTAATGAGCTATTCCATTTCTAATGCACTTTCATGTCAAATATTTTTCAAGCAATTTTATTAGAAAGTTGTCCAATCTAATGCTCACACTCACTTGACCTAGGTAGTAACTTATTATTTGACTGCAGGTGTATACAGATTCTTAATATTCTCGGAAACCTAATTTAATATGTATTTGAATTGCGACTGCTTTAGTAATATTTATTCAATAGTTAATACTTGGTGTGTAGGAAAATTTCAAAATTAGTAAGTGTACAATTTAAAATGCATCACTGCAATACATCTTTTATTGTTTTTTTCTACACGAGAAATCTTTTCGGTGTGGAATATTTTAATAAATAGTTTACTTTTTTTTTATTTTATTTTTTCAGTCAATCCGAATTGTGTTAAACGTTTTAGTCAAACGTTACGAAAAAAATAATTTTATCGAAAGTATCCTCCTAATTCTGAACCACTTGATGCACCATATGTTTCTTTACAAAAAAAGCAAAAAAGGGAGGTAGTTCCTGAGATATTGAAATTTAAAAATTGAAGAAAGGGATTTTATTACAATGCTAAACCAATAAGTGAAAATCGAAAAAATCCATTTACATTTTTTTGCATTTTTTGTAGTTTTGTCATTTCTCGGAACTAAATGCACATTTGCAGAATCATGGTTTACCTAGATTTGGAGTTCACTTTTGAAATTTCTATCTTTTTCCCAAATTCCTAATCTGAATTTAAAATTTTTAAATTTTTTGCATTAGCTTCAAGTAGAGTCTACCTTTATCAAAACTCAGAATTAAAATTTTCTTAGTTAATGTTTCAATTAAAAAAATTTCGGGTTTTTTGTTAACTTTTAATTTTTTTATTTGAAATGCTGACTTATAGAGAAATTTCGGGAAAAAGTATAATATTCGTGTTGGAAAGTAAAAATTATGTGTTTGAAATGAAGTTTTGAGAATTATTTTTTAATATAAATTTTGATATCTATTTTCGACATTTTGAGTTTTGAATTTTTTGTTAAAGCCAAAACTTTAAATCATAACTAAATTTATTTTGAAAAAAAAAACCAAAATTTTAGCTTTTATTTTTTCTCGAAATTTGGAGCTTCAGGCTGAATATTTGAGTAATTATCCAAAATGATTTAAGAAATTTTTTATTTAAATTTTAAACTGAAAAACTCGATTCAATGTTTTTTTCTAAATTTTTGACTCTTTTCTTGAAATATCTTATTAGAACTTGGATTTGTTTTTAAAAGTTCCGAGTTTAATATTAAAAAATCAAGCGAAGGTCAGAAAATCGAAAAGGGTAATTTGATAAGAAAAAATTTGGAGTTTCGGATTTCTTTCTAAAATTCGGTTTAATCTTAACTTTTTCTATCAATTAATATGTCTAGCTTAGAAGTCGCAATGACGAAAAAAAGAGTATAGAAGATTGGATTTTTAAGGCAAAAAAAATTCGAATCTTAAGCTGAATTGTAACCTAAGATTAGTTATTATTATTAATTATTTTGCTTTAGAATTTCCACATGAAATTCAAAATTTACACTTTTCTTGACAATGTAGATCTGGTTCCTCAAAATTTCAATCCTAATTTAAGTAAAGCTGACTATTCTCATGTAATTCTTTTTTCTTAAAAATCAGTGTTTAAATTTGAAATCTTTGAGCTCTAAAACTCCAGTATTTTTTTGAAATAAATTTCTATTGTTTCCCGTTTCAACTTTTTTTAAACTTACCAGTTTAAACGTGGAACGTTTATTTTTTCTTAAAAGTTTAACTCAAAAACCGTATAATTTTGATATTTATCTTTTTCTAGAAATTTTTATTCAAAACTCTTATTCTCTTTATAGATTTCCAAATTATATCATTTTTATTTTCATGAGATTGAAATTCAGTGTCTGGGTAAGTGCTGTCCGTGCTCATTTAGAGTTGAACATGCGGCCAATATTTAATTAGGGTTTGAATTCCCCTAATTGGGGCTAATAATGATACAACAATGAAAGAAAGTGGTGCCACTGGAAAAGATCTTCGCTAATTGCGGGCGACGCAATACATAATACTTTAATGATAGGAATCTACTGGATGAATCTTTAACGTATTTTAAAAAAGCACCATTTAACTGTTTTCAGATTCTGAGTGAGAAGTTAAAATTTTAAGAATAAAATCAACATTTCAAAAAGATCTAGAATTTTTAAGGTTAAATGTGCACTAGGGACACTTCGAATTTAAAGGCGAGTATTCTTTCATTTTTTCTTAAAAGTCGATCCGAAATTCCCTCGAACTTCAATATTATTCGAAAAAATATAGATTTGGAGGTTAAAGTCGATATTTTATGAAAACGGAAGCTTAAACTCAGAATTTGGAGAAGTGAAATTAAAAAAAAGGTAAGCAAATTTTCCTGCTAAAGGAAAATTTGGTCACTAGTGTCGACATTTCGACGGTAAACACAAATATTCAATTTTTTTTCAAAATTTCGACTAAATGCCGAAATTCAAAAAAGTTTAAATTTTAGAAAAAGCTCAAAGATTGAAAGTTTAAACTCGTAACTTTGAGAAGAGTGAATATTCGAAAAATCTGACTTTAAAATACCGTTTTTCGCTAAATATTGATTTTTAAATTCGAAACTTGAAATTTAGAAAAGACTAAAATCTCAAGAAAAATGACAAAACTTTTCATTACTTTATCTTTTTAATAAATTTAGTTTTATTTTATTTTTTCTAAATATCTCGAGTTTAAACTAACATTTTTGTTTCTAAAATTTCAACTCAAACTCGAAATGTCTACTTTTCTTTTCAAATTTCACCGAGTAGGGAATGCAATACTGAAATGTGGAATTCCCGATTGCAGAACTAGTCCCGCATATAAATCCTGCGGGATCCGGTGGAATTTTCGAGATTATGCAAGAACCTCTTAAAATTAAAAATAAGACTTCTTTTTTGAAATGCACCATTTCTACTTTTTCTACTTTTTTTAAAGTCTTTATTTTGAATTTATCTAAAGATTTTGATTTTTTCTAAATTTTAGGTTTAACTCAAAGAGAAATCTCTTATACAAAATTAATTTATTTTTAAATTTGAATTTTTTACAGATGGTCACTTTTTTTAAAATTTTGTCTGTTAAATACGAAATTTCATTTTTATTGCTTTAAAATTCCGAGTTTATACCTTTACTACAATTCAAATTTTTTATTTCTTAATTTTCGATTTAAAACTCAGCATTTTGACTTTTTGAAAATTTTTATTTTCTTCCTTTAAATTTCAAAATTTTCCATAAGTAAGGAATTATTCTTCCAAATTTTGACTTTTTCCAGAAATGTTCATTTTTATTTTCCATATATACGACTTGACGTCGAAAAAGTTTCTCTCTTAAAGTTCTAATCTTTCGTATTCCATTTCTGCGTAAATTTTTTATATTGACTCAAATTTTCTACTTTTTCCAAACATGTTGATTTTTTTGAAAGCTCTTTAGTTTTTTCTTGAAATGTCAAATTTGAACTCAAAAATTTGATAAAATTTCAATTTGTTTTACCAAAATGTTGATTTTATTTTCAAAATTCTGATTTGAAACTTTTTTTTTTGAAAAATGGAGGTTGAAACTCCATTTGCACCATTGCATTTCTATCGAAAGATTTTTATTTATTTGCTTATATATTTATATATGTTTTCGAAACTTTAAATTGGAAGTTACAATTTTTTCATAAAATACGTGGCTTACACTTTTAATTTTGCCTTTTTTAAATACATTTTCAATTTAAATGCTCAATTTAGATTTTTCCTTGATATTTATATATTTATTTTTAGTCACTTCAACTTAAATTTTAAGTTCAATATTTTAAAGATTTTCTGCAAGTAGAGATTTTTTTTCTCTAACACTTTAACTTTAAACTCGAAATCTCGAAAAAATCATTGTAAATTCCAAATTTTTCAGAGAAGTTTTACTTTCTCTAAAAATTGCTTTCGTTCGAAATTTTACAGTTTTAGGTTTTACTGTTGCTAAGTTTAACTTTAAACTAAAAATTGCGTTTTTTCTTCATTTATTCAAATTTCAAGTTAATATAAGAATTTTTCGTCGATACATTTTTTTTAATTCATTTCGGCATTCTTTTAAAATATGAACTTTTTTCTAAATTTGATGCTTTTTTGTCGGTCTTTTATTTATTTATTTATTTTTGTTTTCAGTATATTTTGATATAGCTATTCTTTTCAAATTGGGAATTTCTCCTCAAAATTTTGGTTCAATACGAAATTTTTACTTATTTTTATTTAAGTTTTTGCGTTCTGCGAGATCCCGCAAATACCTGGATCCCTTGAATAGCGGGGTTGCATTCCCTACCAGCGGTGATGCCAGGTGACAGGGAGTGACTGGGATATTCCCGGAATCGAAAATTTTTTCTGGAGCCCGAAACGTCACTTTATGATCCTGGATTCTAAATAGGGCTATCAGGTGTTCCGCTTTTATTGATAAAAATATTGAATGTAAAAGTGTAAACTTTAATTATTCTGTATTCCTTCTGAAAATTTTGGAGAAAATACATCTTCCCGGAAAACAGTCTTTCTTATTTGGCAACCCCACTTTAACCTGTTTTGACCTATTCGGCAAACATGATATGTCTATCTGATAGTGTCTGGTTCTTAAGTTTTACAAATTCTGAATTTTTATGCTGCCTCTAAAATTCCAGCGCCTAGTTCTCCGTATGGACTTCGACGTAAAAGCTGGAGAGGGACTTATAAAACCGAACCCATAATCTTCATACAAAATTTTAATAAAATTGATTGAGTCGTTTTATCGCAATTTATAATATCCATATTTTTTCAATAATTTTTAATATATACCTTCTTCATCGAAAATCAAATGTTTTCAGTATGTTTATATCTCTGCAGTTCAAGCATTGCAGAAACATTGTGGGAATAGTTTCCCTTTTCTAAATAACCTTTTAAGGATATTGGAATCTTGATTACGTTGAATCTTCTATTAACTGAATAAGAATTTAGCTTTGTTTGAAAGACTATAAAAAAGAAAAATATCTAAAAAATAACTGAAATGGTTTTAGATGGCTCTATGGCTTGAATCGCAGGTGAATAATTTTACAAAAGTAATTCTAATTTGAAAAACCTCTAAGCATAAGTAAAATTTTAAGCTTTTAATGTAAAACCGACTGTTGATTACCGTGCGTTCCCATCAACGAGACAGATGTTTTTTTTTGTCAATATGTATTATAAATAAAACGTGGATTCCGAATTGTTTCCGGAGTATCTTTGTATAAATATATACATCAAAAAGAAACCTCAGAGACCCAAATTTTGTAACCTACATAACAGAGAGTTTCTAACAACTAATCACAGTTCGATGAGTGTTGTTTTAATTCAGTGGTCACGTTCTCATCGAAAACTAGCTTCTTGTTTTTAAACATCGAGTAAGGCGCGCTAGTAGCATTTTTAATTATAATTTATAGGATAACTTCATAAATAAAACATGCGAACAAGCAATAACCCGGGGCAAAGTGTCATTACATTATAACAAGTGGAAAAGTTTATCTTCGTATAATTTGAATATGGAAAATTTGAATGCTGCAAGAACCTTTTCTTAGTACGTGGCTCATAAAGTAGGTTTCAAATTTATATGATGTAACCTTTAAAAGTAATAAGTTATTAGTAATAACTTCCAAAATGTCAGACTAATTAGAGCAATCAATGATTTATAACTTGAGTATATGCTTAGGTGTGTCTTGTGCCTTTACAATGAGTTGTTGCAGAAATTCGCGAAGAATGTAGTGAATGTCTCTGTTCTCTGACAACACGGTGTAGCTCTTTAAATATAATGAATTCAGCAAGATTCTATCCTCTCTTGGTTCTGATGAAAATCAGTAGACCGTGAACTGAACGACTAATCTGAAAAAAACAACGCTAAAAGTAAAAGTATGAGAATAAGAGTGAGTAATATTTTTTGCACCTACCAATTAAATTTTGCAAGTTAAAGCATTGCAGTGTCAAATGTTTTGAAACGATTATTACTCATTTAAATAAATTAGTGTCAATAAATATGCAATTTCTAATAGATTATTTTAGCTAAACATTAAATTCCTGTTATAAATTAATCGTGTTTGTTTTTGCAAAATAAATCGAATCACTTTACAAATTTAAAATTTACGGCCAATTACCAAATAAATTTCCTTTATTTTTCCCAAGAGGGGCTGGTACGAGATTCAATCTTCTTTTGAAAAACTTTGCCCTAGTAAAATATATAAAATATACGAAAGGGGAGAGGCAGCAATTTTTTTGTGTATATGTCAGTGATGTGTATAAAACCTTTAAGAATTACAACCGTTCCAATTTTGAAAAGAAGGGCCAAGTTGCTCTTTCGTTATGTCTTTGAAAACCTACATGCATATAGTCAAGGCAAAAAGGCATTGCCTACCCTAGCAAAATCAGAAAAGAAAATATAAATGCACTCGTACTCGTAAATAAAATTAATTTTTCAGCAGACATAGTATTTCGTTTTATTAATACTTTGCTTCCCTTTTCGACCATTAAAAAAGAAGTAGAAACCCTTAAAATTAATTCAAGGTTATTGCAAATTTAACAAGAATACGGTAATATTCCATTGAATAGTTATACTCCAGCACCATATTCCTATAAAGGTGGCCCATAAGCCAAACTTATAGGCAGATAACAACAATACCATAGAGCTTATATGGAGAAGTAAAAACGTACATTACATTAGAACTTACCATGCCGGGAAATCCCTTAGATATTAACTTATGATGCAATTTTTTAGTCTTGTAATCGTCCACGTTTCGTGTGTGTTTTGTAGTGTTTATTTAGTAGAAACCAAATTCATTCGTTTTATTTTATAAAAAGCTTTATTCAAGACATTTAATATATACAAAGTATTGAACTGTTCTGTTACTGTTAGTTTATAGGACTGTTAGTGACTGTACGAAAATGCAGTAAGAATGCGATCATTGTGGCTTAAAAATTTTCATTGGTTCAAATCATTTTAAAATAAACACGAAATTATCGCGACAGGACGTCTGATTCCTCCACTTAAGCTTGTGTTTGGATATTTTAGTAAAAACATCTATGACAATTACAAATGGATTATTATTTTCGAAAGAAAAAAATGCGTGGACTTGAAAAGTTTAATAATTCATAAAGTTTCGTTCCACTTTTAAACGTGCGAATAGGATTTTTGCAACGATTTTCTGTTCTATAAGTAGACAATAATGTTTGCTACATTACATTTACTCAAACGTTTACTTTTGTCTGTATCGGAATCATCGGATATCTAGTTTGCCTACCTGTCTCAAATGGCACTGCACGCCAATGACATAAGTCTAACAAATATTTTGTGGAGATCTTTTTCTGTAGGAAACTTTATTTTCAACAGTTCTAGTTCATGACATTTCTGACGCAGCGATAAAAGTAAAAAAAAAATGGAAAAAGGCATTGACAAATGACAAATAGGTTTTTTATGGATATGTCAATTTTTAGAATAAATTTATGAAATAAGTATTTAATATGGATATTTTCTTTGCTCGTGAAATGGTTATTACTTAAAAGTTTTTAATAGAATTCGGTAGAGGCCCCATTTTAGGAAGTAACAATTCAGTGGTGCGCACAAATTTTTTTCATAAAAAAGTTCCTAATATGATTTTCTAAAATTTTACTGATAAAAACTGACATAGTATTTATTTCAGAAGTACATTTTATTAAGGTCTACAATTTAAAAAAATCCATTTAAGACCGCATAATAAATGAAAATTCTACAGGGTGACTCAGAAATAAATGGGCCACATTGTATCTAAGAAAATTTAAAAAAAGTAGATTTTTGCGATTAGTCGATATTCAGAAAAAAAAACAAAAAAAAAGTTTGAAGAGGTAATTTCGAAAGACATGACTTTTCAACGTTTAATCGGTTATTTTTTTTAGAGAAAAGTTGATTTGGAAGTTCCCAATTTTCACTGCAAGAATTGTTTCAAATTATTAGGGTACGGACAGAGTAAAAACAGGTTATCGGCTACTGTTTACCGGCGCCAAAAATTGTGCGTGGTATTAAATGTAGGCGCTCAGAGTAAACGCACCGCTTCTGATCTAAGAGCCTCTATTAAATAACACACGTAATTTTTGGCGCTGGTAACTAGTGGCGGGAAACTTGGTTTTGTTATCTCCGTACCCTTAAGTACCACTAATATTTTTTTCAAATTCCCAGCCAGATAAAAAAGTGTCAGTTTTACCGTCCCCCTGCATCCTCCCTTAGCGACACTCCAAAAGTGTAAAAACATCCTTAGTAATATCCTTGACTGAATATATGCAATCAACTCTAACGTTCATACATAATGCAAAAATGTTTTTGCCTGTTTGTTTGTCCGCTTTTCACGACTCAATTACTCAAACGATTTTCACCAAAATTAGTAAAGACATTCTTTACGATGCGGAATAGTTAGCAGGCTACTTTTTATCTCAAATCTATGTTATATGCTGAAAGCTTAAATACCCTTATAACCTTTTTATGTGATGTAAATAATCATAGAGGAAGGTAAGAGTGCCGACTCTGTGATATTTATATTGACAGCAACCTATTTTCTTGGGTCCCTCAACTATGTATTACCATTACCATAGAAGTAGGTATCTGTATTATCAATTTAAGCAATATAGGGTTATCCGCTTGTAACTTGACCATTAAATTAATTTCAATTTTCATTTAAATGTAAAATTGTCTTTAAACTTCAATTAAGTTGCATTGCATTTATTTATTCAAGTTCCGTTGACGGTAACAGCTAGTAATTTATATAAAAACAAAATGATCAATATTTTCTGAAAAAGGTGGACATCTCGTGATTTGAGTTAAAATTTGGAAAAGAAAACAAAGCATTCTTTGTTTCGAAAAAGAATCCACATTTTGAGGTTACAGTTGAAATTAGAACGAAAATTTAAAAAAATCCAGACAGTGTAGAAGTTCTGTAAAAGAAATTATAAATGTTAACAATAATATTTTAAAATGAGCAAAATATGTAAAGGATTATAAGGAAAAATTGAAACTAAAAGACTCAGAATTTATAAAAAAATTCCAAATTTTACAATCGATAAAAAAAAATTGAAATTTTCAGTTTATACCTGATCAAACTTTTAGGAAAAACAATATATATTATCCAGAATATATAAAAAAAATTGAAGCTTGCGAGCAAAAACCATACTTCTATTTTTTGCAATCCATCATTCAGGTCCGGTTACTTCGGCCATTTCGTATTCTTGCGAAAATACGATAGCGCACTCTGTTGCAAAATTCCGGGACTTTTGGAAATTTATGTATTGCATTGTATGGTTAGACCCACTTATTGGTTTGTTTGAAGTCATCGCCGGCATTCAACAGATAATTTTTCAAATTTGGTTGATCTTTAGTTTTTTGTTTTCGTCCTGGCAATAAACTATCCCACGAAAGTAACAAGAAATGCTTCGGACCTACATGGGCTACATTTGTTGAACAAACTGCCCTTTAAAGTTTTCACTTGATTTTGTTGTACTCAAGACACCTTTGTCTCTTTAAGAAATAAAAATGTACAGGGTTTCGATATTGCTGTTTAATTTAGGATCGAGACGCGGGTTAAAAATATTTAAATATAATTTTATTTATAAAATGTCCGCAAGGTGGTTACTAGAGGACAAATTGCCATTCGCGAGTTATCAATAAAATTCAAACAAAACATATGGCCAGTGCCAAGATCGACTCAATTGGACAAGTTAAAAAATGTTGATGTTGTGAAGATAGATTGCTTCCATTAACATAGTGGTCAATGGTTGCCCCATATTTTTATCACTTCAGGAGGAAGCTTATCTTGCCGATGGCATTGTTATGTGTGCCTAGTGCCATACGAAGCCTCCTAGTCAAGGGATACTTGGATGGCATGGAATGAAAAAAAAGCTGTCAAAAAATTTCTTATGAATCGTCTGAATGAGCAGTGAATAAGAAACCATTTGTTGTTAAATTTAATCCGTGTTAACATTAGCATTAAAAAAATATCAAAATTGTACTTAAGACTAATTAAAAATTCGACGCTTTTATTAAAAAAAACTATAATATAAGAGAAATTAAAATATTTAGTGAATAATACCGTAATTCATGGATTTTAGATGGAAAGGCAAAGTTATCAAAATTAAGTTTTTAATTTCGGCCACAATTCAAGAAAAAAAAAGTTAGAATGGAAGTAATCAGCATTAACTTTATTTAAAAGATGGGATACTAAGTTATTTAAATTATTTTTTATAAACCCAAACAAATATTATGGGGAAAATTGGCCAAAGTTAGACGATTTTTCGGTATTTGAGGAACAATTCGAAATGTTAAAACGCGGAGTAATAAAAAAAATTATGATGTCATAGGGACTGTCGGCCGAAGTGAAAACTTAAAACTAAAGAGGGTTTTTTTAAATTTTAAAATTAAAAGTTCCTAATTTTGTGAATTTTGGTGACGCGAAACCATACATTTTTCCCCTTAAAAATCGCTCAATGCGCCCAAAGAACTTTTCGCTGCAAAAAAATACACACACACGTACAAAAGTCGAAATAACGAGCTTAAGGTTGAATCTTTGAATTTAAGTCAAAATTTTAATGCGTGAATTCTAAAGAAAAGTCAACATTTTCAGAAAAAGCTTTTTTTCAAAAATTTTAGAAAAAAGTCCACATTTTCAATTATTAAAATAACTCTTTCGAATCAAAAACACCCATATGATAATTAAAGTGTTTTTGTTTGTAAGAAAAAAAAAGGTAACTGTATTTGCGCTTTGTTGAACTAATTAATTAAATTGCTTTCCCCCCCTGTTAGAATTAATTATTCTTAATTTAAATTGAGATATAGAAAATTGCAAAAAATAGTAGTATATGTATACATGCTGAGAATGTAAATAACATGTAAATGTTAAAATCCCATCTGTATGAGTATTGTTTCTATTTATTTATTATGACATTTGCTTAAACAGTTACGAAAGCAAATCACGTTTACTACCGTTGTCTATTCAATAAACTCTACATTGACTCTATTCTGGAGACACTAGAAAATGTCCCATTGTTTGTGCACCGATAAATATCCAATAATATGGGAAATAATAATTGAATACAATTCGACATTCTTTCATAGCATGAATATTGCATGATTTGTTTCCAATGGCTTTTCTATTTTTTAGATGCTGTTACTAAGCATTTGTTTGTAAATTGAAAGTGAAGAAGCTTGATATCATTACAAAATAAAGTTAAACCGTGGTTGCTCTTCCATCACTCT
This sequence comes from Dastarcus helophoroides, assembly GCA_028583605.1. Taxonomy (NCBI): domain Eukaryota; kingdom Metazoa; phylum Arthropoda; class Insecta; order Coleoptera; family Bothrideridae; genus Dastarcus; species Dastarcus helophoroides. The sequence continues at coordinate 22,493,294 of CM053328.1, read as the reverse complement.
GTAAAAGAATTGGTGTTTGAGATAAACAAGACAATTTTCCCCACTATGTAATTCGTATGATAATGTTTATCTTCAGGCAAAGGTAAGGTATAAATTGAAGGAATCTAAACAATCTAAACTTCAGTATAAAAAATGTGATATACTAACGAGATACGATTACCAGGAGCACTCGTTGCTACTTGGTTGAATAAACCCATTACGAGAAAGGCTGAATTATTGCAAGGTAAAGATACTTCATGACCGAAAGGGAAATTGTTGTGTCGAGATCTTTTTACACCCGGATTGCTTAAGTTTCATCTGAAATATGCAACAATTTATGATTAACGACATCGCTATTATCTAAGTCGCTTCTGAATCACTCTCGTTTATTGCGGTAGTAAATAAAGGTTTAGAAAATATTTTACTTTTTAGAACCTCCAGCAAAGAAAGTTTTGCGTAATAAATTTGTTTTTTTGTGTCATAGGTTTCCAAAGCCAACAATTGGCCAGCCTCCATTAATTTGCTTGAAGTAAAAACCCTTGAATCACATATCTAAGACAGGAATAGCATGGAGGAAATAACTTTATTATGCACAAACTGCTATTAAAGATATGATCTTATTACATTCGCGTCAAAATGTGTTGCGAAATTGTCTTACGAAAATAATAACAAACGAATATTCCTACTTGTCTGCTGGTTATGTTGGAAATGATACAAGTTTATTTTTCCCAAATAACTGATGTGCATTTTAGAATGAATTTAAAACTGTACCTTTTTTAATTAAAAGGTGAGAACAAATACTTATATCGAAGCTGTGAAAGGCGTTTTTCAGAAATTCAGATAGTATAAATAATTGCTAACTTGGTATTCTGGGCATTCATATTTCTTTTTAGAGATAGATAATTTTTAACCTGAAATTCTTAGTAGCAAAAATCATCTGATTGTTTACCCAACGAAAAATCAAAAATACGGACTTCTGAAAGTCAAGGAATGTTTTGTCGAAAGCCTAGGATGTTTTCTAGATAATATTATGAGGCTAATACTCGCATACCTCGTTAACATTAACATTTAATGTTTTCGGCAATGCAGGATAAAAAAATAATAGCGACATTTCAGACATATTGAATTGTTTCTGAAAATTTGAATTTCAAGATTTCAACAGTAAACTCAAATTTTCGATTTTCAATTCGAAATTTTAAGCTTGACGTTCATAACTCATAAAATATATTAACAATAAACATATGAATAAGTAATCAGTCAGATAATTTAAGACCACATTTCGCCGTTCAGCATCGGGATCGTCGAAAATATTTAATATTATTTTAAACAACCTGAAACTTAAAACTTTGATATTTAATGTTATATTTATTGTTGATATTTTGTATGAGTTATGAATATTGAATATTTCTACAATTTATGGTTTAAAAATATCTATCAATTAGTTTTTTTTTTGGTGGAACGGTCTTGTCCTTGGTTATCTTCAAAAATCAATTACTTACTTGAAATTAAGTTTTTTTTGAAGTGAAAACTTTTTTAGGCACCTTGAGCGATTTTATCTGGGTAGAAACTACAGGTGGACCATAAGTAATGGTACACAGAGCAATGGTGGATTTTTCGAATAAAAATAATGTGATTTAGCTCATTTACCTTACATCAAAAGTTGATATTAACAGAGATACAGGGTGTCAAATTTGAAAAAAAAGTTTCGATTTTTATGTATAACTATGAAACGAATTGTTATATAGGCACGAAATTTGGAACTAAGGGGGTTTCCTAAGTTGACAAACTCTAATTTGCTAACATATTACCAATAGCTGATAGAGGGCGCTACCTGCGCTATCTTGCATAATTCTAAATCATCATAACTTTTTCGTGCACACACGTATATTAATTTTAAACTGGGTTATTTTATTTCCCCACACTTCTTACAGTAAAAAAGGTGTACTTTTTAAGAGTTGATACGAGTAACCGTTTCCAAGATATTTGCCTTTAAAGCTTGACGTGCCTTGGTTTTAAATTACCAAGATATTAAATTTTCGAAGTAGGCTTGAAAAAAAAGTAATCATAAGACAAGCGTTGAAACTTATTTATGTCAAATATTACTTTGCTGATAATATTTTTACCTAAATTTTGAAAATCTCAATAAAGAACATCCAAAAAAATTAAGACCGTAATTTATTTTCTAACATAGAGATGTGAGAATATGATGTCTGAGTCCCACAAGAAAATTTTAATAGTCTGTGTGGTCAAAGCAGATATTTAAAGATGAATTTCAATAAAAGACAGCTAGATTTTTAATTGTTTATAATCCCTTTACATAAAAAAAGTCATTTCCCACCTACTTATTCTTAAAAATAAATTTTGTTTTGGTATTTTATTTAAATTTAAAAAAATATGTGTAATAATAATGTCAGTAGAGTAATATTTGATCAAAACTATTTTAGAGTCAGTGTTATTAATTTTATTTTGAAACCTACTGCGAAAAATTCACATTTACATAACTTAAAATAAACGTACTGCAAACTTTGAAGGCAAATATCTTGAAAATGGTTGCTTGTATCAACATTTGGAAAGTATACCTTTTTTACGTAGAAAATCTAGGTAAATAAAAATATCTACAGGGTGGACCATAAGTAATGGTACATAGAGCAAGAGTAGATTTTTCGTATAAAAATAACGTGATTTAGCCACATTTACCTTATATCAAAAGTTGATATTAACAGAGATACAGGGTGTTGAATTTGAAAAAAAAAATTGATTTTTTCATATAACTGATGAACTCATTTCACTATAGACAAGAAATTTGGCATAGGGGGGTTTCTTTGGTCAAGAAATTCTAATTTGCTAACAGATTGTCAGTAACTCATAGGGGGCGCCACCTGCGCTACCTTGTATTATTCTAAAGCATCATAACTTTTTTGTGCTTCATGTACACTTATTTTAAATAGACATTTTTATTTACCTACATTTTTTACGTAAAAAAGATATACTTTCTAAATGTTGATACAAGCAACCGTTTTAAAGATATTTGGCCTTCAAAGTTTGCCGTACGTTTATTTTAAGTTATGTAAATGTTAATTTTTCGCAGTAAGTTTCAAAATAAAAGTAATAAAACTAACTTTAAAATAGTTTATAATAAATATTACTCTACTGACATTATTATTACACATAGTTTTTAAATTTCTAAAGCAAATTTAAATAAAATACCAAAACAATATTTATTTTTAAAAATAAGTATGTGGGAAATGACCTTTTTCATGTAAAGGGATTGTAAAAAATTAAAAATCTAGCTGTCTTTTATTGAAATTTATCTCCAAATATCTGTTTTGACCACCCAGACTATTAAAATTTTCTTTTGCGGACCCAGAGGTCATATTTCACACCTCTATGTTAGAAAATAAGTTACGTCTTAATTTTTTGGATTTTCTTTATTGAGTTTTCAAAATTTAGGTAATAATATTATCAGCAAAGGAATATTTGACATAAATTAGTTTTAAAGCTGTCTTATGATAACTTTTTTTTCAAGCCTACTTCGACAATTTAATATCTTAGTAATTTAAAACCAAGGCACGTCAAGCTTTAAAGGAAAATATCTTGGAAACGGTTGCTCGTATCAACTTTGAGGAAGTAAACCTTTTTTACGTAAAAAATATGGGAAAATAAAATAACCCATTTAAAATTAATATATGTGGGTGCACAACAAAGTTGTGATGATTTAGAAATATGCATGATAGCGTAGGTAGTGCCCCTATCAAATTGCAATTCATAATGATGCGAAAAAATCGATTTTTTTTTTCAAATTTGACACCCTGTATCTCTGTTACTATCAACTTTTGGTATAAGGTAAATGTAACTAAATCACATTATTTTTATTCGAAAAATCCACTATTGCTCTGTGTACCATTACTTATGGTCCAGCCTGTATATACATAAAAAATGATTAAAATTTTCAAATTTTTTCTTTCGTATCTGGTATTGTACGAGCTTCTGCTTCTCAGAGGTATCTCTTCCCCACCTCGGATGAATGAGGTTTTATTGTTACATCTTTTTTAATTTTAGGTTTAACAATGATAATTACATTTGGTCGAGAACATAATCCTCCAAATTACAGCTTAAAAATTTCGTAATTAAAAATCCAAATTTTAGGATCAAAGTCGAAATTTCGAGAGAAAAAAAAGGACTTATAGATCTTGAAATTTTAAAGAAATGTCGAAATTTTTTATGAGAAATGTGTTGCAAACAAGCGGGAGATAATTTCAAATTTTAAATTTTCGACCATAATCTTCAAATATCAAGAAAAAATTAAAACTCACGACTGAACTTTAGACTTCAAACTTGAAATTTCAAGATTAAGCTCAATATTTTTTGATAAATTTTCATTTTTATTCTTCGCAACATTGAAAATACGCTACATTCAACATTCAATTCAAAATTATGACTTTAGACATGAAATAGGGTAGTTGACACTATAAAAAATACCTTATTAAATCATGTAAATATTATAAATTATTAAGTAAGAAATTATCGGTTTTTACCCTATAAAACACGTGATTGGTGTATTATTGAAAATTTAAAATTACATTATTTTGCTCGCTGAACGAATGTCACAAAACAGAACGGGGCATGATAGTTTTAAAACCATCGTGGCTGGTGTCAGTCAACAAGACACGTCAAAATCACTTGTTGAGCATACTCATCCCCACAAAAATATAATTTACTTTTACTTGATATTTTGTTGTAACCAAGTTTTTCTCCTTTTAATGCCTAATGGACGTCTTATAAGCAATTTCTGTGGGGTCCTTACAGTTGCAGACTTGCAGTTTCGCACCAAATGTTACGTATAACGACGGCAACTCATTATGTCATATGTAACATACCGTACCATGTAATATACCATACCGAATGTTACTTGTGCTTATGTGGTTGCTTTACAAATGACGTCACCATTTTCTGAACATGGCGGTTCGTGTTTCCGCGGCAATTTAAATAGGTGAATTATGTTTTACATACATATTTTATCGTATAAAGTGATTATATTTCAGGGACATAAAAATTTATATGGACTAATACAGGGTGTGAATATTTTAAGGCAATTTAAAAATAAGAGTCAAATACACTATTACAAGATCAATTTGAAGTGTAAACTCGAAATTTCGGGATTACGAATTTTTTCTGAAACTTCAGATTTTAAGTTCAAGAAAACTTACATGTGTTTAAAGAATGTTGAATTGCCTGTAACCCTGAAAATTAAAAGTTATAGTGCCCCAATAATGTTTTCCAATAAGCAACAACATTGCTGACTATCCAAAATATTTTATAAATTTATGATTTGTCAATGGTATTGGCATAATTTGTGATAAAACGTGAGAACTTTCTGGTATTGTTCCGTATCATTAATACATGATGTTTACAATTTTATTATCTTAGGTATTAATATTTCAGTTAAATCATGTTATAAAGGTTTTATTTTACTATAGCTCGCTAACTATCAATGTGTATAAAATTGGCGTCTTTTCGTTATTTGTGAAGATAGAAAACACGTTTAAATAGACAGTCAGTCTTTCAAAAAATAAATAAATGCCGCCTAGTTAAAATTTTATTATGAAAAAACGCCACTCTATAAAATCTGCTGTGGCTTCTTCTTTCGTAGCCTTATTGAAAAAAATTTGTTTGACGAACAACGGTTTTGAATTTGACTTGGTCTACATTTAACTTTCATTGCTCTTCTACAACAGGGATGAGCAACCTTTTTTTTAAAGCGGGCAAATTACAAGGCTTCAATTGGGGGACTTTCAATTCTTCAGAATTCATCCGTTTCTTGATACAATTTTTCGAAATTTATACCTTTTTCTGAAATTTCGTATATTTTTTTACAAAATTTGTCTTTTGCTTTTATAATTTCGCATTTATTCATAAAATTCGACTTCTTTTATTAAATATGACTCTCAAAATTTCGAATTTAAAAGTTCCTCGTTTTTTTTGAAATTTCGGCATTTCTCGAAATTCGACTTCTTCTGAAAATTTCGACCTTTTTTGATTCTGAAAATTTCAGCTTGTTTATTAAAATTTGCTTTTTCCTCAAAATTTGGTCGATCTTCTGACTAAAAGGTATATTTTTTGGAAATTTGAAATTTTTCTGGAAAGACTAAAATGTCAGTCCCTTTTTTAATCAAAATTTCGATGTCTTATCACAATATTTGACATTTTCTGACCCGCGTTGAGGCGCCTGTCTTTCTTCTGAAACCGAGGAGTCAACAGAAAATAAATATTCGATTTTTTTCTTAACATTTACTCTTTTTCTGAATTTCGATAAAACCTGTTTTTTCTAGGAAATTTTGAGATGTCACTAAGATTAAACGCTTTTTCTCAAAATTTAGATCTTTTTTGCCAAAGTTCTCTCACAATATCGTCTTTTTCTCCGGGTTTTTACTATTCTTTTTAATTTCGAATTTTTTTTATATTTGACTTTCTTTGGACAATTTTTTTTGACTTCAAAGTTTTCTCTAAATTTCCTTTTTTTCTGAATTCCGATGTTTTTTCTGAACATTTAGCTGAAACTTTCGATCTTTTAGATTCTGATTTTTTTTTAGAAATTTTGACTGGTTTCCTAAAGTTTACCTTTTTCAGAAAATCTTTTTTTTTGGTGAAACTTGAAAATTTAAAAACAAAACTTGTTCCCTGAAGCCAAGAAAGATTAAAAAACACAACAAAGGTTGCTCTAACGCGTTTCGGCGGCCAAGCTATCATCTTCAGAGAGAAACTCAGGAAATGTTGAATTCTATCTCAATATCCGACATTTAAATATCTATAAATTTTTCTTTTTCCTGGTACATTCGTCTTTTTTTTTCAAAATTTTGAATTTTTATAAAATGGTCTATCTAAACTTTGCCTGTTCCTCAAAATTTGTTTGTTTCGAAATTTCGATTTAATTTCCAAATCCTACTTTTTGGACTTTTTCAAAAATGGTTTATTTATTTCAAAATTTTGTCACTTTCTTAAATATTTGTCTTTTTTAATAAATAACGACTTTTAGATCAAATAGTTTTATGGTTCTGAAAATGATCACCTTTCTCTCTAAATTAGATCGAAATGTTAATAAAAATATTGCGAAAACATTTTTGGGATTTCAAGAAAAATATTTCTTGTAAATTCAACATCTTTACTGAATTTTAAATTTTGAGAACAATGTTTTTGAAAACTGCAATTTTTCTTTCTTAAAATTAGACTTAATTGCGTCTTTTCACAAAATTAGACTTTTGAAAATTTTGATTTTTTTTGAACTTCGAACATTTCTCGAGTGTTTGAGAAAGGTTAGGTTGTTATTTTCAATGTGGTTTATTGAAAATTTCAACTTTTCCAATTTCCCTCTTAAAATTGGACCTTCTTTTGGAAATTTGGAATATTTTCTACAAAGTTCAATACTTTTCTGGAAATTGCAACGTAATTTTCAAAAATTTTAAATTTTTTTCGTTCATTTTTTTAAATTCGATCGAAATTTTAATAGAAATCTAAACAATCTAAGAAGAATATTTTTAGAAAATTTCGAGAAAAAGATTTCTTAAAAAATTTCAAAAATATGACAAAATTGAAATAAAATAAAAATTCTAAGAGAATTATTTTTAAAAGTTGAATTCTACTTGCTCTGGATATTACAATTTCTTCACAAAAAAATACTTTTTTAAAATTTCGTCTTTTTTATAGTTTCATTTTTTCGAAATTTCGACATTTCTTAAAGTTCTCCGAAAGGTGTTTTTTTAAGATTGGGCTTTTCTCAAAATTTTGACATTAATCTGAAAATGCAATATCCCCAGTTCTGTAGTTTTTGAGTAAAAATATATATTACTAAGCCAGAAGGTTTTCTTTTTTGCTTATGAGTTTTTCAGAATGATTGTTGTTGCCCCCCCTTTGAAGAAAATCTTTCCTATTCCTCATGTCTAAGATTTTTCATGATTTGCATTGCATGTCTGACTAATCGTGGACATTTATTAAAAACCATTTAGGTAATTTTCCTAGAATTTTTAAATGTCCATATTGTGAAATGTGATCCTTAAATTGATATTTTATAAATCTAGTAATTTCAGTTGACCTCATTTGGAACTGTTTCTGTGTCGTATATTAATTGACTAAGAAAAAATATGGAAACTACAAGCAGTTTCTTGGGAATGAAATATGTCAAATCTCGATTCAAATTGATTTATTAAGTTTTGAATTTCCTGGCCATATTTACTTCTATTTGAAGCAGTTTCTTTTCTCAAAGTATGAAAAATGTTTAGTGTTTTTTGACAACATATGTTTCCTCTAAATGGTAAGTTCTTTTTTTTTCTTCCAATTGTTTGACATTTTCTTTTCCAGAATTTTTACGTAAAACCCCCCAAAAAACCCTCCGCGGGCGCCCAATTTTTGTTTTTTATATTTTCAACTGGATTAATGGGTGCCGGATTAGCCAGATGAGTATCCGAGTGTTGGAAAGGTTTTTAAGAATTGTCATTAAATGTCCCGAGTGGCGCAGTGGTAGAGCAATCGAATAATAGTTCAAGTAGTTCAAATAGCCCTTTTTGGTAACAGAATATATGTACAAGTATATTACATATATGGCAATTCCATGCATTTTTCCCTATCTTCAGCCGCTTAGCGCGTCTAAAAAAGTTTTCACTTCAAAAATCGTTTTTATTTAGATACTTTGAAACCTCTGGAAACATGTTTTTGAATTTCGGTAAAGACCAATTAGGACATAAAAATGCATTTTTGCAGGAAAAATATTTGTCCTACTTATATCAGTGGCATCTTGCGTTAACATGCCCATAAGTATTCTTAGAGAAAAAAATGATTCGCCGACCTACCTTTTTTTCAAAATAGGTACTATTTTCATAAGTATTCTTCATGTTTTGGTAAAAATGTCTTCTTATTTTTTTCGTATGACAAACGATTTTCGGATTAACATGTCCTTGAACATTTTTAATAAAAAAAAAATCACGCCTCTGGTTTTTTTTAAATAAATATGTTTTCAATTAAAAAAATGAAGTCAAGAGGGCGTTTTTACCAAGAAATGAAGGATATTTATGAAATTAATAATTATTTAAAAAAAAAACAATGGTGTACCACTTTATTCGTTAAGAATACTTAGGGACGTGGATGTATTAACGCGGGCACTACTGATAGAAGTAGAACAAATATTTTTCTTGGAAAAATGCGTTTTTGGGCCTAATTAGTATCTACCAAAATTCAAAAAAAATATTTCAAGCGGTATCAACGTATTTAAGGAAAAACCAAATTTTTTCTTAATTTTCAACACCCTGTAACTTGAAAATAGCGCCTCTGGACCTATGTTGTTATAAACTTTTTTTAATTAAAATCGGTCAAAGAGCTCGTTCAGTACAAGCATCTTATTCGAAAACACCCTGTATTCGTTTTAAACGAAATACTGTACGAAATCCTCCTAAAGCTACCAGTTTATCCATCATTCTACCCTCATTATTTTATCAATTAATAGCGCCTCTGAGACATTTATTCAATCATCCCTGTGTTGATTAAAAGTTGCGTATGGTAGAAATGTCGTTAACCCGCAGCATCAAAGTAATTAAAATGGTACCAGTAGCTGCAGGCAAAAGGCAATATGTTAGGTTAAGAAATGACCTGAAGGGAGAGCAAAACAGAGATTTGCGGAGATAGTGGTCTTGTAGTAGTACATTTGAAAGACATCGAAGGTCACCCGGCAAAATAAATCCAAGTCTTGCCAAGGTCAGTGAGATGTTAAGTTCCTCGAGTTGTAGCAAACCAACATTAACCGGCTACTGGTGCTGGTTCACTCTACGCTTAATTCATGTCAATCCTGACCTAAACAATGGACATTACTTACCAATTAACGACCCCAACATGCTGGCTTAACTTTATTTGGCCATTATACTCTATATTGTATATGAGTTGATGTGCTCTTAGCCCATTAATCACACATAACGTATTATCGCAGTATTTTATTATAATTTTGTTCAGAGTATAATAAAAAAAATCTTTAGCAGATTTTGTTTTAAAGCTACTTTAAATGCAATGATTTTGTTTAGCTTTCAACGGTAAAAAAAATATTTTTGTTCACATTACTTGCTACCTCTTATTATTTTATTCACAAGGATTTCATTCACATTCCTATTATGTGTATGAAGTACAGCGAGTAGGTTGCGGAAAAAAAGACAGATGGAAGACAATTTTAAATGAAGATAAGTTGTGATTATTGGTGAAAATTCTGTTGGGCTATGAATTCCAGAGTTTGGAAATTCTATAAAAAAAAGAGTTGCTATTAACCGGACTAAGATGATCATACCTGTTAGTTCTTTCGAACATTTTCCATTATAGTCGGAGAGCTGATAACGAATTTAAGGACGGTATTTTTATTTAGGCAAGTTGAAATTGTAAAAAAACACATTCATTTCAATTTAGTGAATCTGAAATGTAGAGTCGCGGAGGGCGTTTGCGATTAGTTAGGTACTTCACAGCCTCTTAAGTTAAGAAAAAATGATTCGAAAAGATATTCTTCAGGCAGCTTGAAATTAGTTTAATATTTAATTTTGGCATTTATAGAACCCAGAAATAAAAATTCTGTTTGGACGGTTTTGAAGTACAACCTCACTCCCCGAATTTGTATTATTAAAATGCAGGGTGTCCCATGATAAAATGAATCAAGCAGCTTTTTAAAAAGTAGGGCTTCTTTAATTTTGAAAATTTAGAAGTATTCCATTGTCGCCAAGGGCAACTGAACTAGATTATTTTCAGTTATGATGGCATTTGCGGTTATAAAGGAAGTTGATGGTAATTTTTGGATTTTAGATAGCACATAGATATGCCCAGGTATAGGAATTATTGGAATATTTAAATTTGTAGTCTGAAAAATAATAATTAACATGAAATTTTAAATAACTTTAACCTTTGAGAAAAAGAAAGAAAATCAGAATGCATATTTTAGCTAATTAGCTCTAAAAAAATGTAAATTTATCAATTACACTGGTCAACACTTGTTTTGTCACACGAATTCTGGTAGGTAATTGTGTTTGGACTATCTACCCCCATCATGAAACCGTACTTATTTTTTTCCCGTCAGCCCCAATTTTCTTGTGATAAGGTAAAATTTATTCTTGGAATGTAGTCTTCTCAAATCCTGTTCGTTTTTATTTAGGTCCATACTATTATTTACATCTTAAAAATTTAGCACACGAATTCTGGTAGGTAATTGTGTTTGGACTATCTACCCCCATCATGAAACCGTACTTATTTTTTTCCCGTCAGCCCCAATTTTCTTGTGATAAGGTAAAATTTATTCTTGGAAATGTAGTCTTCTCAAATACTGTTCGTTTTTATTTAGGTCCATACATTATTTACATCTTAAAAAATGTTATCAAAAATAAAACATATCATGATCACATTAATTCATCATTTGAATTCTTTTTTATCATTAAAATTTGGATACTTCTTATGTGAATGGGACACCAGGGATTAAAAAAATCACAATTAGGAAAAAGTGTGTCCTACACGTAGATCTTTAATTTGTAAATAGAAAACTGTAAAGCATTTACACTTGTAAAGCTCTCTGGTAAATTTCTACCACCGCTTCATATCAAATTAGGCTTACCAAACATTTTCTAGAGGGAATGGATCCCAGTAAAAATGGATTTTTATATTTTAAAAAGAGATTTCCTAAAATGAGTGAAGCAGAAGTAGTTGTAGAACCTCAAGTTAAAAAAAAATAATAAAAGACTTATTATTTAAAGAAAAATTAAATGTTTTGAAAAAATCAGCATGAACATACTTTAAAAACTTAATAGGAAATTTTTTGGTTTACCATAAGAGTGACACCTAAAGATATTTGGGTAAAAAACTTTTACTGGAGTAAAAAGTTTTGGGTTGCATTATAGGGATCAAGATTCATTTTTTAGACACACTTGACTTTGACTTTGTTTCTACGAATTAGGGGGCTCTGGGGGGCTCTAAGTGATAAGAACTGTGCGGACATTCCAATGATGAAAAAACTATCAGGGCAGATTAAACTCAAGGGTGTTACTGACTACTACTACTGCTTGATTAAGAGGGACCAATTAAAAGGTAAATAATCTAGCAAAACAAATATTATAAGTTCCTAATGTACATTTTTTATGTTATATTTCGGGAGATCCATCATTTTTCAAACATTTAATAAACAAGAGTCGAGGGTGATGAAAATTTCAAAACTGCTTATTTTAAATGACAACTAACACTATTAAAAAATACAAAAGAGGTTCATATGACATGATAAAAGTTTAATTTTGTTGAGCAGTGTTATCAGTCAATTGCTTTGTAGAATATAAAATATTAATAAGGATCTTCCCCACTAATTTTCATATAAGAACAATTAGGTTCGTTATACAGGGTGATAGAAGAACAACAGACTCTACCTACATCTTTCAATAGGCCATAACAGTTTTTCTCAAATGAAACATCCAGTATATTTAAATAATTTTATTAAAAGGTGCATATTTCTATAATTATTAACTTTATAGCAGCTCTAAACTTCTTTAAATTGGAATTATAATTTTCAGTAGATTTTTATGTTGTTACAAGCAATACTTTCAAAGTTAAAACTTCTAAAATACACAATTCATTATATCAAGAAATGATGTTTTGAGCGCTTCCTGAAAATTGAAATTTGCACAAGACAACTAATCACGCTGTTATCAAATGCACTTTCGCGATATCTGCTGAGATACACATTAGAACATTTAAAAATAGCAAAAAATTGCAATTAACTGTTTTTAAATTTAAATTTTTAAATAAATAATAAATTATATAATTGGTTTAATTCTAAAGTTAATTAATAATTTCAGATATTTTGCAAAAAATATAAAAATGAATTTTTTTGTATCCAAGAATATTCTGAATATTTATAAATCATTTAGCACAGAGCAAGAATTGCGAACATGTTCTCAAAATTTACATAAAGATAATGAAACGGGGAGTGGATGATGGTAAGCGAAGAACGGTGGTGATACTATAGGCGTCTATTAAGAAAATATGAATTTTGTTAACAAAATAATTAACTTTTCTGCATGAAAAAAATATTTCATGTTTATGTGATGAAATTACTAGCTAGCAATTAATTCATAAACTTACAACTTCTTTAAAAAAAATTGGTTTCGATATGCCAATTTTTTTCGTGCATTGTCTAGTCAGCTAGAGTTTTCTGACACTGATGTGCAAATTCACGAATAACATGACAAATAAAGAGTTTTAGGAAGAGCCTTGACGAATACCACGTTATGATCCGAGCTAATATGAGTAGTTGTGTTCTGTGGTAGACCAATCGCTTCTAATACATATTAAAGTGTAGTTGAATGCTCTGTGATATTACCCACCTGCATTTTAAAAAATATATTCCCACATAAACAAACTATAAATTCAAGGCGGCGAAGAAGAATTATTAATGAGTGCATAATAATAAATTTGCATTGTTTACTCGTGACTTATTCATTGTGCGTTGTCATCTAAGATGTTAAGTGCATAACTTCCAATCTGGGAATTGAAAAACACATTTTTTCCCTGTAACTGTCAAGGACTAACAACATTCTACACTTATGGTTTAGCGGTAAAGAAAATGTACACTAATTACGAGCAGGTGGGTGTGATCGATAATTAAACAAATACCTTTATGTTAATTTTCTGGTACTTAGTCATTAATGCGATTACTTTTTTAGTTCTACCAAGATCTTTGTCTTTTAAGTTTGGTTGGTTTAATTTTCTTGTATTGTATTATAAATAGTTCCATTATTTTGCATTACTCATTTCCAAATATTGTACTTTGAGTACTTTTTTGCCTGGATTATTTTACACGTTGCAAATAAGTAGTTCCAGCATTATTTGTTTAGTTTAATGAATGTTTACAAGATTAAGGTTATCAAAAGTGCTTCTTTGAAATGTTACTAACAAATGTGTAGTTTTATATTTCACGAATAAGGTATTTCAGAAAATGTATCATTTTGTCTGCTATATAATTTCAATGCAATTTTGTCAAAACAATGTTTATATTTTGTACCCTTCGTGGGTGCAACTTGAAAATAATTTCAAGAGAAATATTATTGTAAAATATGATGATTGTATTCTTTTTTATTTTAAATAAATGACTAGATTTTTTCGATATTGCATAATACAAAACAAACTTGATGTAAAATTAATTAGTCAATATTTTTTTCAATAATATTTTCCCTCATTAAAAGATTACCTAAGCCCGGTATTTATTTGATATGAAAATAATGAGTCGTTTGACTAGTGTAACTGACTAGGAGAAAATTTTTTGTTCCTATAGAACTTCGCTGCCGAGCAGAATTGTTTCAGTAACAACCTGTCTGCACTAAAAAAGGTAGTTCATTCCCATTTATAATTCCGTCTTCTTTGGAAGTGGATTGTACTCAAAAAGGAGAAATCCTATATTTTTTTCTTAATATTTGTATTTTTTTATTGAAATTTTATTTCGTTCCTTAACATATTGAGAAAGGCAAAATTTTGGAACGAATTAAACAAAATTATAGTGCAACGCTAGCATTTTATTTTATTTAACAAAATTTATTAATGTCTGTTCGGTTTTAAATCTCTAGTCAAAATATGTATATTTCCTTTGATAATGAATTAGTTCTCCAAAAATTGGTGTGCAAAACATCACATTATTTTAAAATATTTCAGCAAGTGCCAATGACATTTTTGTTTCGGATATAAATCTAAGTCTAATTATTGAATAAAAAATAAATAATTAAATCTGTATTAAAAACTGTTTTTGTGTTTGGAACAATAAAATTTGCTATTTGATGACCCATTTATTTGCTTACTTTAACGACCGCAAATATGTGTTAAGTAAGATGCATACCTTACATTATGTAATGTACTAAATTGCACATATACAAGCTGTTTCTAAATAAGATGCTAATACTTAAGGAACATAATCCTTGGGTGATTTTAGGAAAAAAAAATCATACCAACATAGGTCTCGAACTGCTTTATTTTTAAGATAGGGGGTGTTAAAATTTAAGAAATAAATTTGTTTCTTCTTAAATATTTGACACCGCTTGAATTTTTTTTAATTTTGTTAGGTACTAACTAGGCATAAACACGCTTTTTTTGCAAGAGAAATAATTGTTCTATTTTTATTAGTGGCGTTCACGCTAACATGTCCCTGAGTATTCTCATCGAAAAAAATGATGCGCCACTGCTTTTTTAAAAATAAGTACTAATTTCATAAACATGCTTCATTTCTTGCTAACAATGTTCCCCTGACTTTTTTTTCTACTGACTACCGGTTTTCGATTAAAATAATAAAATGTATTTATTTGCAATACGGTGGGCGCTGATATTATTTTCTACAAATTTAATCTCTTATTTTAAGGAAACTTTAGTCATTGTTGTTTTTTTATAACAATTTATGTTAATTAAGCTAGATTTATAGTTTTTTTTGAAAGTAATTAGTTACTATAATTAATAAATCCATAGTAGGAATTAAACATAAGAGTTTTTAAAGCTTAATAATATTTTTAATAGAAAACCGTTCGTCAGACAAAAAAGTCAAGGGAGCATTTTTAGCAAGAAATGAAGGATGCTTATGAAATTAGTAATTATTTTGAAAAACAGCAGTGGTATACCATTTTTTTTTTCGTTAACATTACTCAAGAATATGTTAGCGCAGACCATATTGATAGAAGTAGAACAAACATTTTTCTTGTAAAAAGTGCTTTTTTATACCTAGTTAGGTTTCTAGCGGTTTCGAAGTATTTAATGAAAAACCAAATTTGTTCTTAATTTTTAACACCTTATATCTTAAGACGTATGTTTATATGAATTTTTTTCTTAAAACCTTTCAGTATTACCATCTTATTCGGAAACACCCTGTATGAAAAAAATAGATCCACAAGAAACGACTCCTCCGAGGGCTAATATCTCCATCGGATCAACTCCTCTTATGGACTACTTACTTGTTTTTGGCAACTGCTTTCAAAATCCAAATTTTCATCTTGAGTTTTCCATTAAAAACATAACATTTTTTGACATACGACTCAAAATTCTTAAAATGTCACCTCATGATATCTGACAAAAAATACGTGTAACCGTTTTAGTACATTTTGCTTCTGAAGTTCAGTTCTTAAATTTCTGTAATCAAACATATCGACCCCGGAAATGAGGTATTTCCTGGTTCTACACCTAAAAAATTGACTATATTGATCTAAGAAACATCCTAGATTTTATCAAAAGTCTGGATAACATTGGCAGTATTGTTGTGTGTTATCGGCTCGATAATTAAAACTTCGTGAATTTTAAATATTTTATTCCAAACTTATTTCGGAACCCTACAATTATGATTCACTTAACTAGCAGACTATTTAACTATCTGACTATCCGACTAACTGACTAACTGAGAGAAAGACGACCGCGTATTTATACCGTTCCGGTTTCTAGAACGGATTACCGTACATATATGATTATAGCTCGCGGAAACGTCTAGAGCACTTATCTGCCGTATGATTCATTCCTCACGGCCGCTTCCCATTATCAAATGTCAGAGAGTTCCTTACACTACACAATCACTATTACACATTTTATAACTAGATTTTGTTACACTATGTTAGATCAGGGTTTCTCATAAATGACCTATTTTGGCCGAAATAAAAAAAAAAGCTTTTAAAGGTAAGCAACTTCTCACAAATCTACAATTCTTGGATCTACAACTTGAACTTGTCACCAAGCGGATTGTATTTGTTTGTTGGAATAAAAGTATAGTAAAAGCAGTAGTTTATAATGTGGAGCCCAAGATTTCAGTTATGAAAAATAATTACCTTAAATGTCAAAGATGCTCGAGAACTAGTTCAGATGTATGAATTAGTAAAAGTTATATTTGTTTTTATTTGTGCACTAGTTCATCGGAACTCGAAGAAAATCCTTTCAGAATTTTATTACTTGTATCAACCTTTTATAAGGATTTAAATATTTCACACGAAAATCACGATTTTTTGTCATAAAAATGATTATTCTTCGAGTAATTTTGCACAAAATCAGTTAGTAATATAGCTTTTTGGATAGGGAAGAGCTGTTATACATTTTTAAATTGTGATTAACTTTAAAATTCCTCATTGAAAAATGACTGTCAGCCTTTGTGCAGATACGTACGTTATCACGCTACATGTCGCAGCATAAAATATTAGAGAATGCCTTATATATGTACTAAAGTTATAATATAAAATATACAATTTGCACACTAAGTTCTGGTTGGTATTTTAATCAAATATGCTCTCAATAAAAATATAAATGTTCGATAAATTTATATTCGCTTTTAAATGAAATTTTGCCTTCTATGCTAATGCACTCTCTAAAGATATAAATATTCGATAAGTGATGTTCACTGTTAAATTAAGTTTGCAATGAAGTACGGTGAGTGTAAAAAGTATTCGTACACCTAGCAATGCACATAAAAAACGAATTGTCTCGGTTTAAATATATTTAATTATTTAACAAAATAATTGAGTCAATCACAGGGTAGTTACAGCACTTTATTTATTATAAAAAGGGACCAAAAAAACAAATGCGGAAGTCGAACAAAATATATTTACTTAAAATTTATCCAAAACTCCGCACAAAAAGTATTCGTACACTTAAAAAATTAGCAGAAAAAGTAAGAAATAATACTTCATTGGTCTGCTTTTAGCTTTAATAATGCCATGAAGTCTTCTTGGCATAGAACTAAATAATCTATAAGTGTAAGATGAGGGCATCAGTGGCCATTCTTTCCGAAACGCTGTTTTTAATATTTCTTTATGTAAAATTTGATGTTCTTGAATTTTGTTGTTAAGGAAAATCCCACAAATGCTCCATTACATTAAAATCGGGTGACGGAGAAGGTATTACAAGGCGTTTTGGCGTGTTAAAAAGTATCAAATTCTTAATATTCTATGGTGTATGCTTTGGATCGTTACCTTGTATAAATATCCAGTTTTTATTAAAACTCATTGCTCTTGCACCTGAAAGAAGATTTGTCCTTAGGATGGTAATACATTCTTTAGAGTTGTTTATGGTTCATAATGTCATCAAAAAATGCAAATTTTCCCATCCCTTTTGCATCCATACAATCCCAAACTCAAACAGATCCAACACCGTCTTTTATCGTAGGGACCTAATTTTTTTTACCAAGTTCAATATTAGGTTTTCCCGTTTTCCCCACACCACTTGACTTAGAATTAAATTTAGATTAATCTCTAAAAATTACCTGATCCCAAACGTTATTTGTCTTATTAATATAGTCGCAATATAGAAAATTTGATTCCTTCGATGAAACGCGGTGGAGGTTCTGTTTATGTTTGGAGTTGTATGAGTAATAAAGGGGTGGGAAAACTTGCATTTATTGATGACATTATGGACCCTAAACAAACCTAAATAATAAATTACCTATCCTAAAGGAGAAGCTTCTTTCAAGTGCAGCAGCAATGGGTTTTAATAATGATTGAATATTTTTAAAAGATAACGATTCAAAACAAACACCACGGAATACTAAGAGTTGGATATTTTTTTAATGTGCCCACATGTCTGGTAATACCACCTCAGTCGCCCGATATTAATTTTATAGAGCATATGCAGGGTTATCTTAGCAAAAATATTCGACAGCAACAAATTTCAAGTAAAAAACATTGAAAACATCTTTTCGAGAAGAATGGGACCTTGGTGCCCTCTTCATTACACTTCTAAATTAGTTAGTTCTGTTCCAAGAAGATTCCATGCCGGTATTAAAGCTAAAGGCAGACCAACGGAGTATTAATTGTTACTGTTTCTCATACTTATCTGCCAATTTTTGAAATGTACGAATACTTTTTGTGCCGGATTTTTAGATAACTTTTAAATAAATATTCATTTTTGGCATTCGGAGTTTGTTTTCTTTTTCTTTTTTGTCATAAATAAAGTGCTAAGACTGTAGAGTTATCGATTCAATTATTTTTTTAAAGAAATATATATATTTAAACCGAGAAAATTCGTTCTTTTTATGTAAATGGCTAGGTGTACGAATACTTTTTACACTCACTGCAGTATGTTGCATTGCAAATACAGTGTATTTCAGTGGAAACTTTCCCGCTGGAAAATGTCGAAATTAAAAAAAAGATTTTCTTTTTCAGGAGGACACATGATGGCAAAAGTTCTGGTGTCTTGGAACCTATCAATTACGGCACTCGATGTGAAGTCTTACCTCGTTTTAAAGCTTTTTCAGCATTCTCCTCATGACGGCGTACCACTTCTTAAATTTAGCCAAACGGAATATTAAATAATTTAGGAAGTCTTAGAATTTGCCACTGGGCATTCCTTAAATAAATCAGGCTTCTATAATTTGATTTTTTTTATCGAACCTATATTATTTTTTTTAAATATTTATTAATTTTGGAACCATAGGAATTTCTTACAAAGCAGTTATTTTATTTATCGAGTGTCTATATTTTTTATCGAAACATTATTATTTTAACAAGTACTCAAATTTTATATCCAACATTCAAAACGAGCGTCTATTATTTTTATCGAATATTTATTACTTTAATAACCAGGTGAATTTTATATCGAGGATTCATTACATTTATCAAACCATTATTATTTTTATTAAATATTTAGTTTCTTATCATAATTTTGGATATATTAAGTGGCAAATGTAAAACGCAATGGAAATAAAATATCGCGCGTTTAATTTGTTCCCAACATTTTTATTTTCAACCATTGTAACTCGTATTTATGAGAAGCGCAATATGATGCAGACTATTTTTTGTGAAACGCTTGTGGCATAAGGTATGTTTGATGTTAGGGATAGTTTTGGGGGTGAAGCAGATTTACATGTTGAACTTGAAGATGAGCATTCTGCTTTTTTTCGAAAGTTTGTACAAAAACAATTTCAGCGCGTGCACTTTTGGTTTAACTAACGATTTGTGCTCTTTTCAGGAAAATGTGTCCAGTTTAAAATGACGTATACATAAAACATAGTAAAAATCGAAAAAACTGGTTCACCAAGGCAAGGACCAGTCGTTTTTTTTTTTCATCATCAAATATAAATCATCTGTTGTAGATCGCGGTCACGGTGCATAAACCCTCTGCTGCCGTAGTCATTTAATTCTCCTTCCAATAATCTTTTTAATCGAAGCCAAGCACCGGAAACTATTCTACCTGCGGTTACATATTTCTGTCCCACTATATCGGCATCGTAGAAGTGCTTTGACGTAGTTATATTCTTGGAGCAACGAGGGCAGCTATCTTTAGAAGTATCTGGGAAAAATATAAGCACTCTTCAGTCTTTTAAAACACCAGATACTGAAAGATTGACGCATTTGTAATGGCGCATAAAGTAAAATTCATTAATGAACTAACGAAGGGAAATGGATAATGGTTATTTAAAGAAATTTAACAATTTGTGTCGTCATAAATTGTATCGTCGTTTTTTTATAATAACACTATATAAAATACAAGGCAATAAATTGTATACATATACCAATAACTTATTATTATGTGCTAACTAAGACTAGTTGCTAACAATTCATTTGATTTCTTCCAAAGATAATTAATAATTTAATCAGATATTGTTTTATGCTTCCTGTTCCAAACTTCTGCTTCAAGTTCTCAAAATTGATTCAGGTGATTTTAATAGTGCATAAAAAGGTACCTACTTTGCAGTTTAACATTAATTAATTTGTATTTACATTTGGTAAAATCTGTTATTATTGTATAATATGAAATCTATTCTTCATTAAAGTCTCTAGGATTTCCCTTCTACGGGGCATAAAACGTGAACTTGACTAATTACCGTGTTTATTGTATGTATTATAATAAAAGAACAGACAGTTGGTTGCGTGGGAATTGCTTACTAACCAAATAATATAAACCACTACACACACCTGAAGCGAGAAAATAATTGAAAGTAAAAAAGAGCCCATTGTTTGACTGCACTTCTAATATTGCCCGCAATTTTATAATGCTATTTTTTAAAGTTGAAAGTAAACTTTTATGACAAATTCATTAAATTTATCTGTTTTATTACAGGAAAGAGGATGGGAATACAAGCAGATCAACGTAACCAGAGTCCCGGGTTATGGTTTTGGTATCGCTGTTTCCGGTGGAAGAGATAATCCTCATTTTGCCTCCGGAGATCCTAGCATTGCTGTCAGCGATGTTTTGGCATCAGGACCAGCGGAGAGAATTTTACAGTAAGTTGATTAGGTGATTCATTCATTAGATTCCTTTCGTCAACCTTGGAGGTATTCGCACAGAGAAAAGGTCAAATTCACTTGTATGAGTAATTAAAATATTAAATAACACAAGTTTATGACTAGACATCCAAAACTTTCATTATTAGGTATAGTTAGAATTATTGGCATGTCCTTATCCGAAACGAAACAATTCTTTTAAATAAAATAACCATCAAAAAATGTTAACTTTCTTCAAAGATCTTGCTGTTATATATGCTAAGCTTTAGTTCTGAAATGATAGAGCCTAACTTCAGTATACCTAGTTGAGAGAAGGGTTCACTTTAGGATTTAAGAATTTTGTTTTTATTATGTTTAACTCTGTCATTAGATATCTCATGGTGCAAATAAATACAACCATGTTTATTGCTCTTTATATTCCTTTAGATATATTCAATAAGTTTTGAGTACTGAAGAAGGATTATTGTAAGTTAAATAAAATCAGCTTCTGTCTAAAAAAATAGTTTTAAAGCAAAAAAGGTGCTGGAGAGAAAGGATATTTATCATTTTGAAGGGGAAATGGAGAACTACGCAGATATTAACTTTCAAAGGGACTTTTCCAATTCGGAAATTCGAAAAATTATTAGTCTGTTGGAATACATTTAGTAGAGCACATTTAGATATGTATTGCGCAATTTTTCTCCGCAAAAACTTAGTTTAAAAAGAAAAAAAAAACAATCTATGCATACTCAACTACTTCATATTTTATTTTATTATTCTATAGTTCCATAGAAGTAAGAAAAAGTTTTAAGACAAAAGTTACTGAGTTCTTGAAAGTCTCTATCAAGTTTTAATAAAATCAATTACAACTACACTGACATCTCTCATAACGAACAGCTCCATTGAGCGAATACCTCTATTAAGCGGAGAGTTTTTCATATTCTTATTTATTAATTTTATTTAACATTTCTACGACCCAGTTTGGAAATATTTAAATTTTTATTAATCAATGTTGACAATATTCTAAAACCTTCTTTGAAATATGACTACGTGATATCTAAATTTATTTAAAACGTCACCTCATGACAGTTGACAAAAAAATAGGTTAGTTTATCTTACGTAGAATAGGAGAGTAGAATAGGTCTAAAGCTGCTACTTATTAACATATCTAAACACATGTTACGCCACGGGAGCTTGTATTTAATGGATGTTGCTATGCAGCTCAGAATATAAGAGAGTAACCTCATTAATAGAGACCTTTGTGACTTTAATTACATCGTATAGTAACCTGGTTGTACTTGTCAGCAATACTCCCTTAGGTAAACATTAGCAATTAAAGTGCCTTGTAAGATACAGTCGAAAGTCAGCAACAAATCACTCAATGGGATTTAGAACTCTTGAGTATTTATCGGGTTGATCAATGGTTATAGTTGTAGATATTTTCAATTGTAGCATGTTTGACTGTTTTATCACGAACATTTAATTGACACTGCTACATATTACGTATTATTGAAACATATATGCATTATTAAATGGTAAATATTTTACTAAAGGAAGTGTATTATTTTTTCAGAGTCAACGATAGAATAATAAGTGTGAATGGAATTTCTCTACAAAATGTCGACTATGCAACTGCCGTCCAAGTTTTAAGAGATTCCGGTGATACTGTCAATTTAGTCATAAAACGAAGAACTGCTCATCATCAGCATAGCCATAGCTTAAGTGCCTCTTACACTGGACCTCCATTAGCGGCCTTAGGAGTCAATCCACTGCCTAGTAAAATCACCTTAACCAAAAATTCTAAAAAAGAAGGTTGGTTGATTCGCTAAAAATTTGAACAACTGAATTTTTAAATATTTATTTTTTTTGTAGATTTTGGTATTGTCTTAGGATGTAAACTATTTATTAAAGAAATTTCATCTAAAGCTAAAGACCAATTGCTCAATACTAATCAAATATTGTCGGAAGGTGATTTTATTACCAAAATAAATAATACGAATTGCAACGATATTATGTCATTAAAAGAAGCAAAAAAAATTATAGATAGCACTAAGGATAAACTACATTTAACGATAGCTAGAGACTTTAGCTCTAATGCATCTCACCAAACGCAAAGTTCTATAAGTACAACTGGAGCTGTAAACAACTTTTATAAAGGTGATGACTTTTTAACTTCATCGCAAAGTTATTCCGAATCAGAACCTTTACGTTCAACCTCCTACAAGAAATCCTAACCTCAATACAAATGGAGGTTTTGAGGACAAATTAGATTCAATCGGAGGTCCAAATTCTCTAAGCGAAGATAAGAGCAATTTAGTGCCTAGAGGTAGATCCAGAGGTCCCCTGTCGGAGAACAATCTAAGTCAATTAGAGAACAGAAGTTATGGGAGATCGAAGGCAAGAGAGGAACCCCCGCGACCACCGCCTCCTCGACCTGAAGGTGCTAATTATTTACTTTTGTTTTTCTCACTATAATGTTTTGTGTTTACAGATTATTACAGTAGCAGAAGGCAGATCTACGATGATGATCCTATTATACAAAAGACAAAGCAACCGATGTAAGTATTTTAAAGATATTTTGTCTAAATTAGTATCTATGAAATATTAAAGCAATAGCAAAAATTGTTTGTCAGGAGAGTATTCATGACTGAAAAATGCTTAAATATTTTTTTGATTTGATTTTTTTTAACGTTCCTTTGCTTTTTATTTTTTATAGATGTGCTAGTTAGTTTTTGTTGGTTTCGCTGAAGAGAACAAGTTTTAAAAAAAGTCGTTAATCTCTGACTTTACTATTAGAATAAAACTTAATTTTAATTAAATGTCACATCCTGATTAAAAAACCATTCTAATCCAATTTTATATTCAAAAAAAAAGAAAACATAGGAAACTTACTGAGTGTTTCCTATTTTTTAGCACTATTATGTTAGTTTTCGCGATACAAATTCCTAATAATTATTATTAATAAAAGAATTAATTAGCTGAATAAATGGTTAGAAATCAATAATTTGCATTATAATAAATAAAATAAAATAAATAGAATAAAAAAATAAAACGAACTAGTAATATGTAATAGAAGACCATACCGCAAAGTCGAAGACAGAGAAATGAACGAAACCAACTATGTTATGTTCCGCAACAATTTTTTTTTTCATTTCGATTTCAGCAACAGAAATTCATAATAATTATTTTTCATTGATAAAAATATCATCAATTAAGGTTAAATAATTGATCCGAAAACAAAAATTTACATTCCGTAGCGTTTAGCAGCATTATTAAATCAATCATCTAAAACCATCCATAAATACATCTTAACGAACAAATGAACTAAATGAACCGGTATGTAATTAATGAATATACCGATTCAAACGAACGAGAACTATGAACGTTATCTTTTGCACTCTTTTACGAACTAGTTCATTTTGCAATCACGAACTAGTTCGTTTAGAATCGCTATGAACTACACATCTCATTATGTTTATTCCATGTTGTGCATCGCTGAAGAGTTTAAATGAGAACGAAACATGTCCATTTTTTTATCTCTATATTTACGTGAATTAAACTTTGTAATTTTTACTTTTTTATCTATGTCTAATTTTTGTCATGTAATCTAACCTATTGTTTATCAGGTTAAAATTTCAAATATTAAATATACGGTAAAACTTTTTTCCAGTACTGTCAATATTTTTCAGTTATTTAATAAGTTAGGTAGTGGAAGGCCACAAAAATGTTAGAATAAAAGTAGTTGATTATTTATCATTTCGCATCAACAAGATTTTAAAAATAAAACAAATTTTGAGATTAAAGTTTCAATTTTGAGTTTATACAGTGGAAACTTTGAGGAAAAGTTGAAACTTCAAACTTAACTGGAAGTTAAAAAAAGTTAAAAAGTCAAAATTCCTAGTTTAAAATCAAAATATGCAGATTAAAGTGAAAGAAAAGTCTAAATTTCTAGTTTAAAGACGAAATATCGAGATTAGAATTGGAATTTTTAGTTTATCATCAACATTTGGCAAACTTTGGAAATTGTAAAACAATTTTCTCTCGAAATTTCGAGTTTACAATCAAAATGATGCCTTCAGAATGGAAATGTTTAATTGGAATACGAAATCTAGAGATTAAAGTTAAAAACATTATTTCTTCTACTACTACTACTTATTACTATCATTTACTCATTTTAAAACTTTGCTGATTCATCATTTTTTACAATAGTTCATATTATTAATTTAAGAAACAATTATTTTCTCTAAATTTCGAGTTTTGTCTATATGTATAATAGCAAATTCGAGATAAATTTATTACTAAAATATTCTCGAAATCACGAATTTAAAATTTTCCTATTTAAATCTAAACGTAGGATTTTGGGAAGAAAAGTTCAAATTTAGAGAAACATTTTAAATTTGTGTAAAAAATGAATTTTTAGAAATCAAGTCAAAATATGTAGAAAAAAAATCTGGATTGCGAATTTAAATCAGAACTTAAAAAAAAAACAATAATAAAAAGTTTCAAATCAGAATTTTGAGAAGAAAAATAATTTTGAAAAAAAAAGATATTTAGAACAACCTTTGAGTTTATGTTGGAATCTTCAATTTTAAGCTCCACATTATAAGTTTAAACTGAAGTATTCGAATTTTTCTCCAAATTTTAATTTTATAAATTCAAAAGTCGAAATTTCAAGAAAAGAGCCAACAGTTCGACTTAAAATTTGAGAATGTTACAAAAGTTTTTAGTGAATTAAGCATTTTTGATTTTTTCTTCAAATTTTGTCTTGATTTATAAAATAGTATTTAAATCTTCGAGTTTCAAATTTCAAGCCTAAACTTCGGAATTAAAATAAAGTTTCAAAAGTTGAGAGAAACTCAAAAATAAAAATAATTGGAGTATTTAGAAGAAATTTCCAGAAAGAATTCGAAATTTTTAGAAAAAAAGTAGTAATTTCTAAAAAAAACTTGAAATTGATGAAGAAAAATACTCTCATGTGTAATCTCACTAATCCAGAATCATAAAAAACCACCAATGTTGAAGAATGTCAACATGTAAGGTTCAAATTGAAATTGCGAGAAGAAAATGAAACTAACAATTTAAAAATGAATGTTTTTAAAGAACACTAGTAAAATTTCAAGGGAAACCTCCAACTTCTTAATATAATATTTAAAAAAAATATTAATTAAGTTTCAAATCAAACAGCTAAAAATTTCAAGCTTGCACTAGAAATTTTGGGGAAAGTAGAAATTTAAGAAACATAAAAATATATTAAATAAAGATTTCTTGAAATTTCAATCTTAAAATCGAAACTTCGGGAAACACGATCAACATTTCAAATCTAACGTCTGAATTTTGAAAATCTCGTAATTTTGATACTTTATCGAAAAGGCACCTTTTAATTGACAATTTGAATAAAAGTCAATACAAAAGTAAAAACTTTACGATTCGTTAATCGTACATATCGTTAAAAATTATTAAAAAAAACACGTACCTTTTAAAAAAGATCGAAATTTCGAATTTAAATTCGGGATTTTAATAGTAAAATAAAATTTGTTATTTTTAAATTGTATTTTGTAAAAGAGTCAAAATTTTCAGTCCAATGTTGAGATGTTAACAATGGAAAAAAAATAGAATAGTAAACAGAAAAAAAAATGTAAATAAACATTTCGATTTTTAAATGAAATAAAAAATATCTCGGCTAAACTGAAAATGTTGAGAAAAAATCGAAATTATAGAAAAAACATCTCTAAATTTTGAACATTTTGATAATTGTGTGCTTGTTGTACACCAATGCTAGATATCTACCTTAAAGTGAAAATTTTGTAATAAATTGTGAAAACTTTAAATTTAAACGTAGAAGGTTACTAAAAAAGTTAAAAAAAATTGGCAATTTGGTCAATTAAAAAAATACCTGATACCGACTTTAATACACAAAAGTTATGTCTACTTTGAAAAGTACGTACAAGATATTAACCCTAGTAGTGATTTATGTGCTATAGTTATTGTCAATTTAATATTGTTGCGCGTTATCGGTTCGAATGATAATACGTCGTGAGTTGTAACCACTTTATTTCAAAACTGAACTCGGAACACTACACTGTTTAGTTAACTAACTTACTCATTGAATTCTAACTAACTTGACTAACTGACCCTAAGGGAAAGTCGACCGCCTTATATAAGTACCGCCTTATCGTAAATATCGGCTTATCGTTTGCCGAAATTTCTGGAGCATTTATCTGCCGTTTGATTTATTATCGCGGCCGCTTCCCCTTATCAAATTTTCTAGAAAATTTCCAACTAAACTTTTTAATTACTTTTTGTTACAATATTAATTAATCTGTTCATCATTTTTCTTTGCAAAATTTTCGAAGAAACCACATTTTAATTGTAATTTACGTTATTTAGACCTGATGCTCGATATATAACATTCCATAAAGAAGGATCGGTTGGAATACGATTAACGGGTGGCAATTTTGTTGGTATTTTCGTAACTGCCGTACAACCAGGTAGTCCGGCATCCCTGCAAGGACTGCAGCCAGGCGACAAAATTCTTAAGGTATAACGTGCTAACCTTATAATGTGTTAACTGAACTAACAAAACTTATTATTTTTCGTGAAGTAGGTCAATGATATGGACATGACTGGCGTGACAAGAGAAGAAGCTGTGTTATTTTTGCTTAGACTACAAGACAGGATAGAATTAATTGTACAGTTTTGCAAAGAAGAATATGACAGCATCGTGGCTTCCCAAAAAGGCGACAGTTTCTATATAAAAACTCATTTTCATTATGAAAATCCAGCCAAAGGTGAAATGTCTTTTAAAAGTGGGGATATTTTCCACGTTATTGATACGCTTTATAATGGAGTTGTCGGCTGCTGGCAGGTTTTCAAAATCGGTCGAAATAATCAGGAACTTCAAAAGGGAATCATACCCAATAAATCACGAGCCGAAGAACTGGCAACGGCTCAATTTAATGCTACAAAGAAAGAGATGTCTTCCAATGAATCCAGAGGTAGTTTCTTCAGAAGACGCAGAAGTTCTAACAGAAGATCCAAGAGTTTGGGGAAGGAGCATTGGGATGATATTCTGTTCTCAGACACTGTGTCGAAGTTTCCAGCGTATGAAAGGGTACTCTTGAAGCACCCTGGTTTTACGAGACCCGTCATTCTCTTTGGACCGATTGCGGATGTTGCTAGGGAGAAACTTTTAAAAGACTTTCCGGATAAATTTATATCACCCCGTAAGTTTTCAATATGTGGTTTTTGACATATTTTCTCGAATGTGAATTTTCAGAATTAGATACAAGTCTGGAGGATCAGAAAACTCAAAAGACGAATTCAAATATTATAAGACTGTCAGCTATTAGAGAAATTATATCGACAGGTAAACATGCACTTTTGGACATTACCCCAAATGCAGTGGAGCGCTTAAATTATGCCCAAATGTATCCCATTGTGGTTTTCTTTAAAGCTGACACCGAAAATTGTTGTGAAACAATTAAGACAAGGCTTACCAAAGTATAGTACTTAGGTTAAATTAATATACATGGTTCTATAATAGTTTTCTTGTAGATCGGCTCATAAAAGTTCGAAAAAACTTTTGGAACAGTGTCAAAAGTTGGACAAAGTTTGGAGTCATATTTTCTCATCCACAATTACTTTAAATGATAATACAGACAATTGGTATAGGAAAGTTAGAGAAATAATCGACAAGCAGCAAAGCGGGGCTCTTTGGATGAGTGAAAATAAGGTAAGTACAGTTAAGTAATTTAATTTTATAAATAAAAATTTCCTCAAGTGTTCATTTAAAGGTGTCCATTTGTCAGTTTCATGTGTTTTCTTTTCAGACTTGGCTAGATTACTTCCCGGAACTTCTTCCTCCTATTCCATCTCCTCCAAAATCATCAAGATCCCTACCATTGCACTATCGATCTGCAAAAGTTCATAAAAAGCGGGCACCCTTATCTATGTACAATTATCCCACTTTTCATCAAGAATCTGACTATCATCCTTATTTTATGCGATATCCTTCGGAAAGCAGCCTGTATAGCGTTAGCGTCACTTATCAGAATCAGCCATATGCAAGTAGTATTTTGCACCAAGATGATAACTTTAACATTCTTGGAACTAATAGTCTTAACCATAGTGCTTTGGGTAGTTACCACATGTTACAGTCTAATACAGTTCCCCCTTTTTTTGATACAGACCTTGATGCTGATTTATTTAATTCGCATGACTATAATAACATTGGTGTTGAAAAAGAATTAAATTCGTATAGTGAAGCAAATTTTAATTACAATAATATTAATACAGATTTAAAAAATCTTACTGACTATTCTAGGGAAATAACTAAAATAAAATGTTCGACAATTGAAGAAGAAAGTTTTGGCGAAATATAATTAATCATTACTAATTTGTCGAGGACTCGTTATTAAATTAAAATTATTTGATAATAAGATAATATTCTGTTAGTAATTACAGTAATTCCATTTGTATAACATTTAAAACAGAGGTTTCTAAGTTTATTATCACATGGACTCCTTTAAGCAAATATTTATTTGCTTGGCTACGTAATAATTACGAAGAGTCGGGTCAGAGATTAATTTAGGAAACAATGAGTTTTTTTGAAACTTCGACATTTTTCTAAAAATTTTAACTTATACACTTGAACTTCCTAATCTTTTTTCCAAAATATTGGTTTTAAATGTAAAATGTAGATTTTTTTTGCCCGAAATCTAAAATATGTGCTCGAAGGTTTGAGAAATCTTCTTCATAGTTTTTTAGAATTTTAAGAGCATATTTTTGGCGTTAAAATAGGACTTTTCCTTTCTATCAATATGTGTCATTAAATGCACCGTCTCCGAGTTACAGCCATGTTTATAGGAAGAAAAAGTTTTATTTTGTCCCAAAAAATATGTCTACAAAAAATATACATCGAATTTTGAATCACTCTTTATAAACTCGTATCTCTTCTCATGCTGTTCGTTACGTTGTTCGTTTTTTTTGGGTCACCCAGCACTATATCGTCGATTCTTTTTTTTTTAATTTTGGACTTACATTTTTCATATTTTACTTGCTTTTTAAAATTTCTAATTTAGATTAAAAAGTTAACTTTAATCTTACAATTTAAAGAATATTCTTTTAAATTTTGAGATTTTTTTGCATTTTTTTACTTTAATATAAATATTTATCTTTTTTTTTCTAAATTTCTGACTTAAATATATACTGAATTATTAAAAAAAGAGAGAAAGAGAAAAAATTGTCGAAGTTTTGACAATAAATTCCGTGTTAGTTAAAAAAAAATTCAAATTTTCTTGTATTTGTTATTTATCTCGTTTACTGTCTTCCAACATTTTGGCTTTCTCTAAAAATGTTGGATCCAAACTCTCAATTTTTACTTTTTTCCGCAAAATTACGAAATTAATCTTAAAATTTATACATTTTTCTTGAAATTTTGAGTTAAAGCACGAAAGAGCGAAGCAAGTTTTTTAGTTTAATTATAAATTGTTTTTATCTTTCACCTTTTTTCTCCCAATTTTTAACATTTTCCTAACTTGAACTTTTAACTCAAACCTTCTACAAAAAGTTTTGATTTTTTATCGAAATTTGAGATCTCGAAATAGACTTATTTCGGAAAATTTTGAGGAAACCTTTAAATATATTTTTTCATTTCCTTTCACCCTATCATAGAAATTTTTAGTTTAAATTTCTCTAGTTAGCAGAATTTTGCCTGTTTTGTTAAAATTGAAATAAAATTTGATATTATATTTTATTTTTTTCAACACATTTTGATTTTAATCCTCTAATATATTAAGTATGGTTTTGTTTCCTTACGGCGAGCTAAATATTTAGTGCTACTTGATTAATAAGTGCGAGAAAATTTAGAATATATTGAAACTTAACTTAAGACTATCTTCCAAATTTTTTTTACTCTACTTATTTACCACGGAGTTCTTCATTAATTTCAAGGACCCCTGAAAGAATTTCTTTGGAAATCTCTGATTTAAATTCATGTTTTAAGAAATTGTAAGAAACTTTCTGAGAATTAGTATAATATGTTTTTTTAAACATTCTATTTAAACATAATTTGTTCTAAATTATAGAAAGATTTTATTTCCCACATTGTTTGAGAGAATAGTATGAACTATTATATTGTTTATTTAATGGTACTACAAACTCATTCTCATTTTTAATTTTGTTTCAACGAATACGAATATATCTAAAATCACCATTTATAACTTGGTGGAAAACAATATTTGACATAACATCTTTTATTTCTTTTTTGAGTCTAACAACATTTATAAGTTTTTTAACGGAACAAAAATAGTTACCGTTGATTGGTTTTATTTTTCCATATTTGCCTCCGACTAATGGCAAATACATATTGACATATTGTATGTGCCAGTGCTTTGAAATAGATTCATTATTTCTGAAAGTTTTACTAAACCTGATTTTTTTTAATAAGTAACAGTCGCATGTATGACGTTAAACGTGTTATCATTTTTGTAAATAATGTGTTTGTCTTCTTTCCACATGTGTATATATGCATTTTAGCCTGAAGAGTCATTATCAGATGATTTCCTATTTCCAATGTCTTCACTGCGTTTGTCCTATGCAAGTTCGCCCGAAAGTGATTTGGAACATAGTCCAGGTCCACCCATCTCCCCAGGTGGCCCAGGAAGCAGCACAACAGCCGGCAGATTAACAAAGGCCAGCTCTGATCCGAGTGTGGTAATGGCAGATACAAGTACCACAGATGTACTACCTCCTTATCAGGTAATAATTTAGATGACTATTAGAGGTACTTCTTCCTAACAGTGTTATTTATAGCCAAGTTATGATACTCGCTATGGCTTTAATAACCAGAACTCTAATGAACCTTCAACTCCAACATCCAAGGATCCAATAATGACTTTTTCAAACCCTGACATTCCGTCCGCGGTGGATCAGAGTCCTTATGGTAAACAAGGTATCTTTGGTAGTCCAAACCAGGATTATGATAAAAATGAATATCCAAAGTTGGATACAAGAGGTGATCCTGGAGTCGATAGGAGAGATGATTTTATGGTGGATTCTAGAAGAGGAGGCGATTTTAATATGCAACATAAACGTCAACCTAGCACTTTACATGGCCCTTTTCATAGCAAGGGAGCTAGTTTGACTGAGCAGAGCCCTTCGAAAGAGGGATTATATGGACAAGCTCCTGATTTGCCTCCCAGAATTGATAGAGCTGTCAAACCCATGGGTATATTAACTACTCCAAGTAAAATACCGAACGGGTGGGTGTTATGTAAGTTTGGCTATGCGACAGGAAAATACATATTTTTTTTGCAGGAGATCGGCACATGAAAGACTTTTTGGAACAAAAGCAAATCAAATAATAGAAAGTAATGAACAAATCAACCCAGATGGAAATTTTACCAATAAAGTGAGTTCTCTGGAAAGAAGTCAAAATTCAAAATCTGTAAGAGTAGTTCAAGTTTTACTTTTTTTGATTAATTGTTTGGATTTAAATAGGATTCACTCTCAAGCTATGACTCTTTTAACAAACAATCATCGAATCGGATTGGGCCTAATGCGCACGATGATCTAAAAACGACTCTTTCTAAAATCGATTCTGGTATTCCATCTATACAGAGCAGCCCATCCAAGTACAGTGTCGCTTCTTCAAGATGGGATCCCAATGTTCATCGACATGGTTCCAAGTTGGACTTGAAATACGGATTACCTTCATCGAATGAATTGGAGAACAGAAGTAGTCCTAGAAATTCAAGAGAATCTGACAAAGATCTTATGTCGGTGGATACTGCTACCCCAAGGGGATCAGTTGAAAGAGATATGTACAGGTAATTATTAGTTTCTTCAGCATATTTGAAGTCAAAGAAAAACTAATTTTACAAGTTTCTTTGCTCTCATTTGGTTGAATAGATTTTTTTTATAGATATATTGGAGTTGAAAACAATGCTAAATCATATAATTATATTAAAGAAAAATAATCGTCTCTAATATTACTTCTTAAAAAATATTCTCACAGTAATTCCTCGAGATTTTATTAAAACAGAAAATGTGTAGTGTGTCACCTTGTAAATACTTTTTTTGGAAAATTGAAAACAAATTTTGCCTGGTCATGTAAAAATATTGGTTGTAATGAATTTGTCTGAGACTTATTTATTATTTTTGCTGTTGCATGAAGCAAAAGGAGGTATTTACTGGTTTTAAAGATTAAAAAAAATCTGACATTTCTTTTTTTGCAATTTAAATTTTCCGAGTAAAAAACCTTAGGTATTTCTCTTCTTAATAGTTTCTTTGTTAATATTGGGAGAATAAGTTCATTGGAACCGCTAGTAGGTAGCGTATTACATTTCGGTTTTAACTTGAAAATTTCTAAAGAAAATCAAAATTTGGAAATCAATTTTAAGTTTAAAGCAACATTTTCCAGAAAAAGGATGATGTTTTAAGAAAAACAGTAAGTTGCATTTTTCAGTTTTTTTTCTTTTGCGGGGCGTAGATCAACATCTTTTGTAACTTCTACAAGTTTGTTCGAGTCTCAGTTAGCTTTATATATCCTAGCCTTTACAGCCAGTGTCAACATCTGACTTACACTCATTCCTTCCAGCTCTTCTGGACTTAATTTTTCTTTGCCAGTCAGATTATATTTGTATCTGGCAAGGTTTGAACAAGCACACATAATGTGTAGACTTGTTTCTACTAGGTTGAGTTTAACTAGGTGTCCTTTAAAGTTGCCGTGGCTAGTGAGCAGACCTAGTGCTTTGCTTAGTCTGTTTTTATTCATTGCAATAAGTACTTCAGCCTTTAATGCCAAGGGTATATCCATCAGCAGTCTTGCTTGCCTGCAGGTGATAATATTTTTAAGTTTAATACATTTCAAAAAATCTTAAATTCAAACTGGAATTTCAATTTAAGAAAAAAGTCGAATTTTGAGAAAAAAATGAATTGTGCTTGTTTTTATTTTTAAAATTTCGAGTGCAAAATTGAAATAAAAAAAAGAGTTAATATTTCCTATTTAAACTTATAATTTTAAGAAAATAATCGATGTAAGGTAAACTTTAGTTAAGGTAAAATGAAACTGGTTTAAAATTATTTCAAGTTTCAACCCATTCTTTCTACAAAAAAAGGCAATTAAAAAAAGCAAGCTCAAAAATTCCGCAATTATTTTTATAAGCCTTAAATAGAAAGTTGAAAAGTAAAAAAGTCGACATTTCAAACAAAGTTTAATTTATTAAAAAAATATTTTAAATTTGAAATTGTAAGTTTAATCTTGAAATGTTGGAATTGTTCTCGAATCGTCGTTTTTCAATTAAACACTTTAATCTTTAAATAAAATCTCTAGTTTTCATGTTGAAAAAATTCGATTATTCAAGTTTAAAACCGAAGTTTCGATATTGAAGTAGACAATTCGAGATAAACTGGAGGTTTTAAGAAATTCTGCATTTTATATTATTGTAATTTACAATGTTTTTTTTGCAACCATTGAGGTTTTACCTTTAAACTTGAAATTTTTCCCTAAAAATTATGATTTGATTTTTAAAATGTTTCTATCTTAATCTAAAAGGTGTTTCTTTGAATTTTCAAAAATTTTTTAGCATTTTAAAATGGGAAATTTCCATCTGTTCGTTTTAAAATTCAGTTTTTTTTTAATTTTAAGTTAAATTCGTTTTTTAAATTACGAGTTTTCTGAAAACATTTTTTTTTGAAAACTTTGTGTGAAAACTTGGCTAAGCCGAAGTTACCTCATTAAGATCTAAACAAATTTTTCAAACTTATTAAAATTTGACTCGGCGATTTTTTGAAATGGACACTGTAACTCGGAAACAAAGCTTTTTCGGTTTCGGACATATATTAATGTGAATTTTTTTTTCGTACTTTGCCTCAGGGAATCTGACCCTAACTTTTATGTGATATTAACATCTTGTATGACGTCGGAAAAAAATACGGAGAATATCTAAAAGAAATAATTGACGTAATGATAATTTAGCTCAGAAATCAGGTTATGTTGTATATATTAAATTAATTGGTAAAATGAAAACTAACACATTCTATCGCTTCCTGCTTTTTTCATTATATTTTAAAAGTTATAACAATTGCAGGAAAAGCCGTTAGCAGAAAATATAATAATTTACAATTACTTGTTAATTATAGCGTTTACTTCTGTTGTTAAAAGATACTTTTAAGCACCAGCTATGACACTATTTTTATATAAATAGATCTGTTTTACCATCGGATTTCAGTGTAATTTTTATTGTATCCTTATGTTACAGAAAATTGTGATAGCAAATTTTAATTCATTGGTTGGTTTTATAACTTACACTTGAATATTCGATTTTTTTTCACGTTTTAACTTTAAACATGAAATTTTTAAATTCTAAACTTTCACTTATCTATTTTTCTCTCAAAACTACGAGTTTTTAGCCATAATTTATAATTTAATCTCGAACACATACCAAAATTATTAAATCTCTAATTTATACTCAAATTTTGGTGATAATGAACAAGAAGATTGAAAAAGGTCGAATATACAAGAAACTCACAAATTTATAAAAGAATGCCAACTCTCTTGAAAAAGTTTCACTTTTCATCTTTAATATTTTGAACACATAAGAAATTAAAATTGGAATCTTTGGATTAACGTCAGATTATTATTTGAAAAAAGACCAAATTTTATGGACATTTTTTTAAATCAAAACTTTTGACTAAAGACAAATTTAGAAAAAAGTGGAAGTGAAATTTTAGGAAGAAAGTAATAAGTTAAAATTTAATTGGAAATTTTTGAAACAAAAATTTCTAAACCAATTTTTTTTCGAATGTTTCTGCTTGAAGTCCATATATTCGGATAGTTCTAAAAACTGAATTTGGCAATTTTGGAAAAAGTTGCCACTTTCAAAGAAATGTCTTAACATTATATGCCCACAAACTGCATTGTATCTTCAGGTTTCTTGTGGTTCTTTGAATCCAACAAATCTGTACAACTGTCATTTATTAAATACAGTCTGATAATGAAACATGTGATTCGGCAGAAAATTACGTTATGACAGTTTATAACTTTTGATTGGCAATCAAAATTGTCTTTATCGTATTATTGAAAGTTAAGTGTCCTTAAAATTAAATCTTTATTGATAATTATTAACCTTATATAACACGTTAGTTACAATTGAATCGGTGAGATTAAGAACAGTACAAGTTCAAAATTTGACATTTTCAACTATCATAGCCATTTTATTTTAAATACGAAGCTGCATCGAATTGGTATTAGAACAGTAGTAAAACCATCTTC
Organism: Dastarcus helophoroides; assembly: GCA_028583605.1. NCBI lineage: Eukaryota > Metazoa > Arthropoda > Insecta > Coleoptera > Bothrideridae > Dastarcus > Dastarcus helophoroides. The sequence continues at coordinate 22,456,847 of CM053328.1, read as the reverse complement.
CTAATGCCCCTTTCATAGCTTGTCGCCCCGTATTGAGTGTAAGAACAGTACAAGTCTTGGACTACTATGTTCTTATTCTTAACAATTGGCTCTTTGGTATGATTTATGATCAGGCTCAGCTGTTTTAGCAAAAAAATTAGCCTGAAGATGTAATCGTATATACTGTTTCGAAAAATATGATGAAATGCTGGAAAATTCCAGAAAAAGCACTTATTATAATTGTCACTTCGTATAGAGATACATTTACTTGATTTTATGAATTGTGGCCTACAATATATAAAAAAATCTGTTGAATAATTTCGAATAAAATAAATAAATGTTTTACAATTTCGAAATAAATGCAGTTTATGTATAGTGCATAATTTTCAGATTATGTTAAATTCGTAGACTTTATTAATGGAGTTAAAACTTATACTTTCATGTTATGCTAAAAAAAATCAAAGCCGTACATTTAAACCTTTAAACCCATTCTAAACTAGTTCCAATTAATAACAATAAATTGAATAACATAAAACAGATAATAAAATAATACCATTTACATTCATAGAGGGAGAAGTATCACATAATATCCTGGCCAACCATTAATTTGGAGGATCAAGATGATGTTGGTAACTTAATCTGATTATTTTTGTTCAATAAAATATGCTTTACCATCGTATTCCTTTATTTTTTTTTGCAAACGCACAAAATTCTAATATTTATCAACATTGAGATTAAGAACAGTACAAGTCCAAATTTGTTTTTTGTGAATATAAAGAGAATGCATGATCTAATAAATTTAATTTTTCATTTAAATGGTGCCTGAAGTCATACCCTAAAACTTCTCTGTACATACCAAACCTGTAAGAAGCATAAGAAACAAAATAAACATGTTTTTTCATTTTCCCAAAATTTAAACATTTGGACTTGTACTGTTTTTAATCTCACTGATTCAATTATAATACGTTAGTTACCTAAATACAAATACCCTAAATACAGAAATTAATAAACCCTAAATACAAATTCATTTTAAAAGTTTGCTGATTTTTGTAGGTCATCGTTGTCAATGATACGATTAAGCTTTGAATGCAACTCGATTATTAGCGATTTAAACAATCTCGGACGTGGCCTGACGACTCGGCTAATGCCTCGTCGCTTGGTAATGTCCTCGATTTGGTAGACGTGTCATAGATTTGCTATAATTACTTTAACAAGCAGCACAAAACAATCTCTAGGAGATGAGAAGAAAAAATTTTTCGTTAAATGGATTTTTTTCGAAAACGAAAGCGAATCATGTCTTTTATATTTTCCCTGAGACAAATCTGGCCTGCAACACGCATAATGAAAGTTGTAAAAATCATTGATTCTTAAGCTTGATTATCTCCTTATTAGCGGCATAATTGTTTAGTAAAAAACTAATTGGCAATTCGTTTTCACAATCAATAGTATTCTGTTATGAACTATTCTGATACCCCGAATCGATATAAACTAGTATCTTAATTATGTCAAGATTACGATCTGTAGTGTGATCATATACGTACACACACATACGGACCAACTGACGGAAATACATATCGTTTTTAAATAACTAATTTAAGATTTTACAATTCAAATAAGTAGAAAATAGTATCATTACCAAGTTTTATACTTATGTCTTATTTTTCGAAAATGCTAATATTACTGTTGATTTGGTGCAAAGTGTCTCCAGTAAACTCATATTTAAGGTTTATTGCAGAAAGTCGAGTTTTTCTTCTTAGTCGGTAATAAAGTAAACCACGACTGTCACCGTAACTTTTGTCACATATGGCGACTTTGGGAAAAATATGATCAATTGAAAGCTGTTACTTCCAGTATTTACAAACCTGATGCGATCATTGCCGTTATATTGGCCATTTGGGCCAGACTCGAACGTAGCTACTATTCTTATTATGTTTTTAATTATCTCGGTAAAATTTGCTGTTATGTATGTATGTATGTCTGGCACACAATATTGTAAATTCTTTGAATGGTCTTGTATTAAGACGAGAAGCAACAAAGTTGAATTACTATCCACAAAGGGATATTGAAACCAAATTAACAATCTAGGTAATTTTGTTGCTTTGGTTTAGAGACCGGATTTTAGGCACAATCAAATAAGGTAAAAAGAAGAGCAAAATGTTAAATTAGGCAAAAACGAACAGCTAAAAAAGGCATCGAAAAGGCAAAATACTTCAAAAAGGCACTAAAAGATTAAAATCACAATTAACAAGAAAAACATTTGTTGACAATTTTAAACATTACTTTTTTCCCAACTACAAATTAAAATTATTTTTCACTGCCAAATTTGTGCATTTTCTTGGCAATAAATACTCCTGTTTTAAAAAGGTTTTCTCTACATAGATAGATAATGTCCAAATTACATCAGTCGGTAACGAACCATTGCTTTTACCATTGCATTAGTATAAATGTAGCGAGTCTTTAATTTTTTCAAAAGATGAACATTTCAAAACAGTGTACGTCTTCTTTAATATTACCTATTTTAGGAAGAAAAACATAATGCAGCATATTATTTTGACGATAAAAAGTATATACAACGTATTTAAGGTTTTTTTTTGCGTGTAATTGAAACGAACACAATGTTTTTACTGAAAAAAATATTTGTTGTGATATAATTTAATTTCTTACAAAAAGTTTTTCAACATCTACAATTACACGATTTTTCTAAAGTATGTGTTTAATTAGAGCAATTTGTTTTTCTGGAGTAATTTTTCACACACAAGTGCACTTACGCAAAGCAGTTCAAAGCTATATCAGAAAAGGAATATCCTTGAGAGAGTTTTATCATTTTTATTTTACTTAGAAATTAAGATAAATAAACAATGTATAATTTAATTGCGCTGCGTCAGAATAGCAGACAAAACTTTAAAGGGACTGGTTGGTCATGAGAGTAATTGTTGTTAAATTATCTCTTGGAAATTTATGTTTGAAGCTTTTTTTTATTATTATGATGGATTAAATTTCCATTTTATTGCCTATTTTATTAAGTACATAGTTCTGCCTAAATCCTTCAGAAGTTTATTATAAATGTACGTGGGAAAACACATAGAAAATGATAAAGGCACGAAAACCTTTGAAAATAGGTCCAAATCATATATACAAAAGCAAAAACCGGGAGAAATTGAAATTTAGGCAATAACGCATGAAAACGCTGAAAAAGGTAGAATCATAGGATTTTACCTAAAATCTGGCATCTAGTAATAATTTACATATTTGATATTGGCAACATCATCATCAAGAGAATTTTGTCCTTATAAGATCCAACGCTGATGTTATATTAAAAGTTATCTTGATAAATTTTTTGATAGGTATTCAAGATCCCCAGCCAAACAGTCAGGAACATTAAAGACCCATATGGAAACGAAGACAGATTACGGCAAATATAGGTAAATTCTAACGTCATTCTCGGGAAAAGAAAAATCTCTATCTGTGATTTTGTTTAGCAGGAATAATGCCAATCAAGATTATACCAGAAGCTCTCACCAGGATCTTACTCAGTCACATCTTAGTATACACCAAGGGAATCATCCTCATTCCCCCATGAAATCAACTCCATCAATGAATGGCTTTGATAATCAAGGTTCTCTTATGGGGCAACCAAATAGTAACGGATACAAACCGATCCCTCCACCAAAGCCCAAGAATTACAAACCACCTTACAAGCAAAGTTACGGTGGCGGTGATGGGATGATGCCACCGCTTACTTATCAACATGGAAAGAGCCATAGCAATCCAGTTGTAACATTATCTTGTTTTAGTAAGGAATTTGTTCTTAATTCTAAAAAATTTTAGGAGCATAGGGGTCAGAGCTTACCTCCAGGTCACAATTATTATTATAATATGCCCTCAACTCCAAATAATAATTCTTGGCATACTGCTGAAGCCGTACCTGTTCGATATAATTCTTCACATGGTCACTACGATATGGCACCACCTTATGATTCCAGGAGACACCCCGGTATATCATACGCTTCGCGAAGTGAAATTCAGCCAATTGCATCTCTTGAACATTCTCATATGTATGGAGATGACTCGATGGACAACAGTAGGCCACTAGAGAAACCTATTGTCGATTTGCAAGGATCTAGAGAACAAAGGGGGTCCGCTTTTGAGTTGTATAGGAAACCAGTTCATCATAATTTAAGGTAGGAATATTATTTTGATGCAGTCTCAGTGGCGGTTCGTCTTTAACGCGGCAAGACCGTACATCCCCCTTTATTAAATGAGAGGCATTGTTTTCTGATTTTATGTAAAAGATTTAGTAATAAAATACTATAAATTACTAAAAGTACTATGTGGCACATTTTTAAGTAAAAAATACATCTATCCCTCGATATACCTGAAAGAAAGGTTCCGCATAAGACCTTGTAAAACGAAATCTTCAATTTGTTACGAAAAATCATGTAAAATGGAAAAAAGCACTAGTACTAATGTGCATAATTTAATCATTCATTTATGTGAAACAGCAAGACATCGTGCAAGACAATAAATTATAGTTTATACAATAATACATAATAATCGCTCCTGGGTTAAAAAATATCCTCCATCTAAACAAAATGGACAAGAGTTTGGGCTTTGACAAAAAATTATTTTGTAGGAGTTATTGGCTCTTTTTCATTTTCGTTGGCCCACCCTGTGTGTGATTACCCGAATATACATGTTTGCTAGTTTTTTGAAATGCTTTATTTTATCAACCGTGTAAAACAATTACTATGTAAATCGAGAGATAAGTGTAATGATATTCTAATTTGCTATTTCTTGTAAGTGATTTGAAAAGTAGCTTTGGGGAATATCAAAAATTACTATCGAGAAGAGCTGAAATATTTATCAGGGAATTGGAAGGGGAATCAAAATGAAGTACTTTTTGATTTACCTTGCCTTATCCCTTAGGAAGTAGCCACCCCAACTATTTTTTTTAAGTACGAACCTAACATCACATCTTTGGAAAGCTCCTTGCCTTCTCTTTATAGTCATACAGTAGAAACTTAAATCGTATAATTAGTTTTTGAAATTCTGATTATTTAAGGTAAGCAACATTTTTGAAAGCTAATAATTTTTGATTATCTCTTGGACAAAAAATTCTGTCAAAAAGGTTTTAAATACACATCGGAGAAACCAACAAATGGGTTTTTTGATTCACCCCCCTCTCGCTTAGGGGCTACCCACCCCCATTAATTCTTCTTAAATGAGAACCACTCCATGTGATACCGCGTTGGAAAGGTTTATCTGCTTCTCCACGTCTGTAAAGAGGAATAAAAAACCTTTCCAATAACGTGCACTGGGCGGGTTCTTTTTTAAGAAAAAATAATAGGCATTGTGAGCTCTTAGGGGGGGGGGGGGGATTCAAAAAACACATTCTTTGGTTTCATTGATGTGCATTTAAGATTTTTATGACCAAATTTTTTGTGTAAGAGGTAGTCAAAATTACTAGTTTTCAAAAAATGTTGCTTATTTTAAACACCGATATCTCAAAAACTAATCGTGCGATTTAATATTTTGCTACAAGACTGTAAAGAGAAATCAACGAGGTTTTCAACGACGTACTGCAGACATAAGTTGGTATAGCTACTCCCTAAGGGGTGAGGCAGGTGAGTTTGGTTTCCCCTCCGATCTCCCGATATGTTCCTAATTATATCATTTTTTGTCTAGGCGACATTCCCGATTGCTACTTTGCAAATTGTCACCCTGTATGTTTTTGTTCATTGCAAGAAAGTTGTAAGGAAGTTGCGAACTTTGTTGTTGAGGGGCGCGACACGGAGAATCTATCAAAAATAGATTAGTTAATAGAAGTTTTGTTCGCAAATATCGGGTTTAACAGGATCGCGGTACACCCGTTATTTTTTTTAATTTATGGAGATAAAATTTTGAAACTTGCTGCACTTTATGTAATTATGAAAAGTCAAATTTTGACACAAAAATGATATTCCTATTGCTGTCACTTTCGCTAAAACTGATACCCACTTTTGATTTTTAAGTGGAACATACTGTATGTTATTACATTTTTGGATTCGGTACAATTTTTAAAATTTAAACATACACGTAAAATGTGGTTTTTAAAGGATCCAAACATTTTTTTGGTTCCATTTTATTTGTCAACATAATTAACTGATCCTAATTGAATTTAACCGACTATATTAAGGCTGCAAAAAATTAAATTAGAAAAACTTAGCATGCGTCAATTTTTTAGATTTGTTTTCCAAAGTTGTCTTATGTTCTTATCGAATAAATCTTCAAATAAAGTGAAACCGCATATTTTACATTCTTTTAGCTGTAATTTCAGTTCTATTGATTTAACAGCAAAAATGAAAATATAGTTAGATTCGCCATTACTTATACCTTTTCATGATACCACACCATGATGGCACCATTTAGAAAATCAAGTTATAATTAGAGGATTTGATCCCGGGAACCCGAAAATCGAGATCTTGGGATCCCGACAGCTTTTCAATCCAGACATTTTTGGGATTAAATTTTTCTGATCCCAGGATTTTTGGGATTGACATCATTTAAAAAAAAAACAATGTAAAATAGACTGCACATGGCGAAATGCTCAGTGCTCTCAGCAAAATTGCTTATCTATCTTTTTAGTATAAAGTACAAAAGTTTTATTTCAAGCAAGTACCCTAAATTAACCTACCGAGGTTGCTGTGCAGGCTTGAAATAAAACTTTTTTCTATTTTGAACTAAAAAGTTTGGTGACGGACGTCTTGTTATTTCTCATATCATATTTTCGCAATTTAAATTAGAATGTTCCTATTAACTTAATTTTCTTTATATTTAAGAGAAATATGGCTGGTTAATATTATTTTTAAATATCTTTTGTTTTATTAGCTACTGATTAGGGAGTTATATGAAAGTTATCGGTTTATGTTAAGAGGGGTTTTGTTAATTTTTAAAGTTTATTTCCATACTTAGTTGTATAAAGGTTTTTTCAATGCGTATAAGTTTAAAGAATTGTTGAAAAAGAATAGCTTTTACACAAACAGTGAATGATTTTAAAAATCTGGTTACACCGACACTTTTAGTCTGATTAGTTAAGAGAGTGAGGAAATTGAATTGATTTTTGTCTAAATTTGTATTACGTTGATTGCTGCCTAAATTTTTGTTTGTTAATTAAAAAGCTGACTTTCATAAAATTTTGTACTCTTAATAATCCCGGGATCCCGGTATTGATCAAATATAAGCCCGAAATCCTGGAATTAGAAATAAGGACCCTGAAAAAAAGAATGACTTGAAAAAAGAATGAAATAACTCTTTTTTCACGTGATTTGATTTTTGTAGCGTTAATGTGGTCCATTAGAATTAATTAGAATGAGTCATGGCCTTCTGGGTTAAATAAAATGGAACGCAAATAAAATTTCAATCCTTTAAAAATTACTTGTATTGAGCAAATTTTGCAGAATCCAAAAATATAATAATAATAATATACAGGATGTTCCATTTAAAAATCGAAAGCTGGCATCAGTTTTATTGAAAGTGACAGAGGTAAGAATCACATATTTATGTCAAAATTTCACATTTAACCCTCTACATAAAACGTAGCAAGTTTGAAAATCAAATAATTAAAAAATAGGGCGCGTACCATGATCCTGTTACATATGATATATTGAGAAAACGATCACATTGCGACATCGTGTGGTTATTGTGAGTCAGAGTTCGAAGTGTGTGGTTATTAGTGCTGTTCTTTGAGATATTGCTATTATTATTTTTCTATTTTAATTTCATCTCGTAATGAACAATATAAGTTAAATACTGGATTCTGGGATTCAGGAGTCGTTGTGGGTTGCCTAAAGTTTAGGCTAGCACTTAGGCCACCCTTTGCGGACCCATTGTGCTATCCCCGTGATTGAGGTGTCCTTGGTCATTCATTCAGCCACCTAACCTTGTTGAGAAACTGAAGAACGTCCTTTGGATGTGCCTCTCTCAAACTGGCCACACTAAGCCAGAGATCCCCCAGCGTGGATCCTCTGATTGATGCACTAGCCGTGCAGTGACACATCAAGTTCTCGATACTCTCATCCTCTTCTAAACACCCTTTGCAACTAGAGTCGTTTATAATTCCCATTCTGTGCAGGTCCCTACAAGTTTCCTGAAGTTATTCCTTGAAAGTTGTGGGCATAGTTTTGCCCTTTCTCTGCACGGCATTCTAATGAATGCGTGAGTCTGTCGGTATGTTGTTATTGATGCCCATATGACTTTGTTTTTACGATAAATTTCTTTGTTAAGTAGTGATCTTACAATTGATCTTGCCAGGGGAAGGGTTGGTTCCAGTCCAACGAATTGTCCCTCCGAAACCTTCCTCGCCAGTTTCTCAGCACGTTCGTTTCCCTCTTTCCTAGAATGTCCTGTGATTCATATTAGATCAATTGCATTCTCATGTGATAGACATTCTAAAGCTAGGTGGCAGCTCCATACTAGCATTGAGTTTGTTTTCACATTCCGTAGGTCCTTAAGGGTTGCCTGGCTGTCAGTCTTTATTTGGATATATTTTCCTCTAATGTTCAGTTGCGTCATTTGTTCGCGCTCTATAAAATCAACATCTACGCTTGGAAGATTTTTGAGTATGTTGAGTCTTCCCAGAAGATTCCTGTTCCAGTTCCATATTTATTTTCGATCCATCTGTGTATATACCTAGGTCTGGTATCCTTGCTTGTAGTTCATCCATTTTTATACGGTTGGATTATGTGCACTTATATTACACTGGCAGATGGTCCATCGGCGCACCCAGAATAGGTGCCTTTTGGAGCGCCCCCTCCATTATGCGCCGATGACCCACTATTTTACCTACCGTATTCCATATTCCTCCTGGGGCCTGTAACACAAACTTACAATTGTAACAAGTCTACAAGTTACAAGCAATTTGCCTGTACCTACAATTCCTACATAATTCGGTTAACACAACGCAAATTGCTACGCTTGTAGAAATTCCATGAACCTTGTCTCGTAATATGATAGGAAACAAATATGTGATAAAGAAAACAATACCATCCATGCACGTATGTGCTGGCAAAAATATTGGGAACCCTCAGTTCTTTATTTTTGTACTATAAAACTATAAAAACAAATGTCTATTATTCTAGAGAGTCAAATGCAACGATTTTATTTATCACAAGGAGAGTCACTGACACCTTCACTAACAATAAGTTCGTTTTTTGTTTCGAAGTTTGAAATTATTCGTCATGTTTACTTTGCTTGAATTAATGATATTTGTACAAAATATCCCAAAATCATCGGAGGAGCTGCGGAACGTAATGCAGATTGTACAAATCCTACAAAACTCTAGGAAATTATCTATACTTGTATTCATTCTGTAACACCACCCAACTTGTAATTACATGTGCGGCGTCAGTAATTACAGAAGAAATATCACATATGTAAACGGATTCTGTAACACAACGCCTTCACTTGTACGCATATTTTGCAGTATATTCTACAAGTGTAGGTAATGTTTTACAAGTCTTCAACCTTAGGTAAATAGTACTTTTCTCCAAAACGGCTTTAAAGATTTCAATGAAATTTAGTATATGGGTTATTTTTGCTTTAAAAAGATAATATAGGCACTTGGCTTTTTGGTAAAAATTTGGGATCACTATTTTTCAGGGCCATCTTGATCCTTAAGGCATAATTATTTTATCTCCCAAACGGCATTGTTGATTTCAATAAAACTTGACAACTAGCAGTTTTTTGGGCCTGAAAGACGATATAAATGGATATCATTTTGATAAACATTCGAAATCAGCATTTTTTAAGGATATTATATATTTTTTGCAATTAACTGATTAAAACATTTGTTTTTTCGCACAAGATTTATTGGAAAACAATATAAAGTGATTGACGTTTCGACCTCTATCGTAGGATGCTTTGTCAGGAACGGTTTTTTTGATCTTTGAAACAGCTTTTTAATAATATGTTTGTATGTTTGATTAGAGGCAAGAAAAGGTTAGCGTGAGATTACAAACATTGGGCAATACATACGTAACTTGCCTAAACTCAAATTATCGGAATATTCTGAATTTTTTTACTAGGCATAAAGAAATACTTTTCGCAAGGAAAATATATGTTCTACTTCCATCAGTGGCTCCGCACTAGCACGGCCATTTTTAACAAAATAAATGGTACGCTACTGCTTTTTTTCAAAACAGGAACTCAATTCATAAACACGTTTTTTAATTTTATTTAACATTTCTGCGACAGTTTGAAAATATTTAAATTTGTATTAGTGAATATTGACAATATTCTAAAACATTAATTGAAATATGACTACGTAATAGTTAAATTTATTTAAAACGTCACCTCATGTCAGTTGACAAAAATTGGTTAGTTTATTTTACATAGAATAGGAAAAAAATAAAATATAGAAGACCAAACTTAGATATGAAAAAAAAAATTGTTTTATAAATTATGGAAATACAAAAATATAAAAAATATAAAAAAAGTTAGTAGCACTGGACATCGATGTTTCGCCCTCATTTGAGCTCGTCAGCAGTACATAAATCGAAAGGGAACAACGAGGAAGAAATACTTATAAATTAAAAATTGAAATATATAAAAAAAAACTTTTTTTTACACTGTTTAAAAAAGTTTATCCTGTGCACGCATATTTATGGACATATCTAATTTGCGCCGTAATCGCCTATGTCTGATTTTGCAGCCCGAAACCATTAGCGTAAACATCAGTCTCGTTTGCGACCAATAAATTTTGCTTGATATAAATAACATTATTACTCCTAAGCAAAATCTAAATCCGATACTGCGATCTTTCGATCCTGAATTGAAAAGATTAAAAAAAAAATTTGAAAACCTAACTGAAATCATTTATTGTATTATTATAAAAGTATAAACCTTACTAATAATTAAGGATAATAAAAAATATGACTCACATTTTGATTAAATTTGATCACGAAAATGATACCTAAATCGTTTTTCTGGAAATAATAAAATAGTAATAATTGTTTAATATCTAGACATGATTTTCTGAATAAACATTTATTTTCTCTATAGAAGAAAAATAAATCAGTCAGCGAAGCTCGCTTTCCCGATGATATAACTTGTTTCATGTGTAGGCTACATATGTAAAGAATCGCGGAGTTTCTACAATTGTAGCGAATTGCGTTGTGTTACTGAATTATGTAGGACTTGTACGTATAGGTAATATGATACAAATGTATGAGCTAATCTATAAGAAAACAATGCAGCAGAAGCACGTTGAGAGCATAGGAAAGCTCTGAGTTCTTTATTTTTATAAAAGCAAATGCCCATTAATATCATTAGGCCACAAAATAAGTAAAATATTATTTATTTCGTGCCTAGTCTATCAAGATAGCGATTTTGTTTATCACAAGGAGAGCCGTTAACAATTTTGGCAAAGTTGTTTTTTGCTTTGAAATGATTTATTCGTCGTATTCACATTGCTTAAATATTAAACGGTATTTATACTGATTCATACATATCTAGCCATAATAATTTCTAAACTATATTTAACAATAAATACGATACACGACGACGGCCCTATCTAAAGAATCGAGATGTCTCCAAAAATTAGTAATCCCAAATGGAATGGCACCTGCCTAAATTGTACTTTCAAAGCGTTAGAGCCGTTTTGGAGAAAAAGAACTCTAAAATAGATAAATCTACACTTTTAAATGTATGCTGTAACATAAAAGTAGAAGAAGTGCTAGCTTTGTGCTGCAAAATCTCCTTATATGTGTGATATTTTTTCCGTAATTACTGGCGCCGCATTGGTATTAACAAGTTGCGTTGTGTTAAGGAATAACTACAAGTGTAGAATAATTTCTTACAATTGTAGGACTTGTAAGGTTTGTGTTACAGGCCCCTGCTCGCAGACGGAGAGCAGAAGCATGTGCCGCCCCCTCAAGAAATATATCAAGAGGTGGCAGGCAACAAGATCGCTTCCATTGCTGCCGTTGGAGTGGATTTCATTGCTCCTAGCACTGCCAGACACGCTAGTCTCTAGATGTAATTTAGCTTTTGTTTTATAGTGGTGCATTTTATAGTGGTGCACTTTATCTTTGGCTACCAAACTATAACTTAGCATCTTGCAATTGGTCTGATGACTGCCGTGTATAGCCAAAAGACCATTTTAGGGGATAACCCCCAAGACCTCCCGATGGCCCCACGGCATTACCAGAAGATCTTGTAAGAAGAGTTTCGCCTCTGCTATGGTGGACATACTGAGTTACCGTGCTCTTCCGTCTCAACTTTTTTATCCTTTGTACCAATTTTCAATTCAGAAGAGTTTCGCCCCTGGTATGGTGGACGTGCTGAGTTACCGTGCTCTGATGATTTGAAATTGTCCTTTTCATTCTTTCATTTTTGCATATTCCCTCATATTCCTCTTTTCATTTATTGTTTCTTTTCTTTGTTCCTGAAGAAGCCCCCTACGATGGTGAGCAAAACGTCGAACACTTTTAGTAGTTCTTTGACACGGTCCAATCCCGGAAGAAGTATGTCCTATACTGACTCTGGCCGTGGAAGCCTTCGTTATCAAGCTTTGTTTAATTTGTTTTCAGTGTGGTACTTCCAGCTCAGTTTGCTGTCAAGTTCAATACCAAGGTATTTTACTCGATTTGACAAACCGAGTTGGGTCCCCCAGGAAATTTTAGTCGTGTTAATTTCCTCTTATTCGTGAAAAGAACCATTTCCGTCTTTGTAAGGTTTGCTGCTAGGGAATGTGGGAATGTTCTTTTCACCATTTCTCGACTATATATACGGCGCCTTGCATTAACTCGAAGAGTTCTCCCTCGTGTTTACCTGAAAGCAGATTGGATATATCATCTACGTAGCCGTCATTGAGTTTTCGGATAAGGTCATCCTCTATCATAAACCATATAAGGGGGGATATTACACCCCCTTGCGGACATCTCTTACTTACGATTCCTCCGACCGTATAGTCTCCCACTGTAACTTGTATTGCTCGCCACTCAAGTATATGTCGTATGAGTTCCCGCAAAGCGGGTTCAATGCCGCTACGCTCAAGTGCCAGTGAAATGCTATCGAAGTTAGGTCTATCAAAGGCACCTTCTATGTCCAGAAATACACCTAGGGTGTGTTCTTTTACTTCTAGCGATCTCTCGATCCTGCTAACTACTGAATAAAGCGCACTTTCGGTAGCCTTCTTATATGCTGTAATGATATTTTTTCGTACTAAAGTGACGTAATTTTCGATTAGTTTAACTGTTCCGATTCTCTGTGGGGTTTCTACAGTATCTAGGAGCTTTTCCAGATGGGACGGTTTGTGTTCCAACCTACATCATAAAATATTGAATTTTACATGTTGATGGTCAGACATTGTTGCATCCTTAGATACATGCCAGCTATTTACAATTTTAGTAATGCTCATAGACGCCAGGGTGATGTCAATAACACTCTGGTATCTGGAGTTAGCAAAGGTAGCTTCACTGCCTCTATTCAGTATATCTAATTTGGTACTACTTAAATATTGTATTAATGATGTACCTCGAGGGTTATTTGTTTTGCCCTCCCAAGCTGTATGGTAACGGTTGTAACTATTCCAGGTGCGGATTCAGGATTTTGTTTAGGAGGGGAGCAATTTTGTATCTATCTTCCAGAAACTTTAAATAATTTTGACAGCCAAAAAAAATATGTAAACAAGTTATGAGTCTTAAATAATAACGATTAAACAATAAAAATTAAAATTAAAAAAGTACCTTTCTCAAGATTTCTCTTATCCCTCAGGGCTGTGAGGTTTTCAAAACCAAAAAGCAGTACATTGGGACATGAAAATGATCCGAATAAAAAATTGATTGTAACAAAACTTACTAAAATTCTTTAAAATAATATTTGATAACTAAAAATGCTCGATTGGTCGAAATTCTTCAACATTATTCTATAATAAAATTTGATTTGACAAAAAAAAAATATTGTCTCGAAATTTACGATTATTCTCAATATTTGACGACAGAAAAGATTTTCATTTCCCAAAAAGCGGAACTTTACGCTTAACCGCCGCAACTATTTTCAGGTCTACATTATTCGGTCGTGAGTCTTAGGGGGCAATTGCCCCTAGTGCCCCCCCTTGCGTCTCGTTATTTGATCTCCAAAGACAAAGACTCCCTCGCCAAAAAATCACGAGCCGCCACTATGCAGACTTAATCTTTGATGAGTTGCTATTACAGGTTCATACACTGGTTTATACTTTTTTAGTAATGACTAATTAATTAATTAATTAATTAACATACCATGATATTCAGCCATCGGATTTACTTAATGTTTTCTTTTCGAATTGATTAATATCGCCTGGGAAACATATTGGAAAACATGGTTCATGGGATTGTGCTTATAGGTACTGATATTGTGTGTAAGTTGGTTTTAATAAAGAGAATGGAACAAAAAAAAAGGGGGGTAGATGATATAGGTTATGGTTTCCATGCGTTTAACGGGGGTGACAAACTAGAAAAAAATGCTTTGGATAAAACAAGTAGATTTTGGGGACCTGAGGTGTAGTGGTGAAGATGTCGTTTAATAGCAGACCAGATCGAATTTTATTCAGTTCAATTGGGAGATTTGGGTGTTATGAAGTTGATATTGCCCGAGAAACTAATAGAGATTATTTATTTGGAAAAGGATCCTCGCGTGATGATTGGTGGGTAGGTGTATAAACATAATGAAACAAATGATCGTTTTTTAATACTGCAAGAAAAATAAAAGTGCTATTAGTTTTGATTCCGATCTTGAATTCTTATCATGTGACATGTGACTAGGCAATAAAGATATTATTCATATAACCTATGTACAATCTTTGGTTCCAAATGCAGGGCCAGGCCAGAAATTTGTTGGAGAGATTCCATTAAATTTTACATAGCTGGATGAATGACATATTTCGATCAAATCTGCTAAAGACTCGTTATTTTTATCACTGGAAAGTATAAAAGCCTGATAATTATAATTGTTCCGGAATTGGGAATTGTAATATTGCTAAATTAAAAAAAGTATATCTTATAAAAGCAAAGTAATATCCTTTTTTAAATTTTCATTTTAAATATGTATTTTAAGGTAAGATTCGGTCCATCTTATGGTTAATATGGTTTGAGAATGCTTCTTATAAATTATCACTGGTTACATTGAGGTCAGTTTTGCTGTTGCTGTACTTTCAAGCGTTTGTAACACTTATTTCATAATTTATCGACAAAATTAAATATAACGAACATGATTGTCACCTTCCATTGTATACGTGATGTTAGATTTCATAAATTTCATCTGATTGCGATTCATTTAAATACGTAGATTTTTTGTCATCTTGGGAATTAAACAATATTTTATTCTTCAAGGGGTATGGAACATGCTGCTTTGTTTGGATCACAGCCTAACATAGCTCAAAAACTAACCAATTCACCCAAAGTAACGCCTAAACTAACAAAAACGCAATCATTTAAACATCAAAAATCGGAAAGTGGCATAGGAACATTTCCCAAACTCTTCAGGAAGCTCTCCTTCAAGAGCAATAGAAGTCGCGAAGGTACTCCCAAGATGACGAAAAAATTCACTCTACAGCCGAACACTATCGATGAAGGTGTACCATTGGCGAATTACGTTAACAGAAACGACTTTTCGCGGCCAAGCAAAAGAGACATTACCTCTGGCATCGTCGATCATCGAGGTGGGAAACTGGTTAACGAATATTGGGGAGTATCTCTCGAAGTACCAGAAAACGCTATACCAGTTGGAGAGGAAAAAGAAATTTATTTCGTTATATCCGACCCTAGATTGTGCGATAATGCGCCGCCATTGGATTTGGATAATGGTAATGTCGTTTTTTGGTGGTGTTAACATGTTTGTTTTTGAGATTTACTAATACTGCCCTACTGCTTGATGCTTAGCGGATTGCATGCCTTTTAATTTAAACGAAATTACAAAAGAAAAAACACTCTAATATTAATATACATTATTTAGAAAGATAAGTTATGTATTTTGAAAAATTTTACTTAAATTGTACTTACAATCGAGAAGTTTTCCTGAAGATGGTTCCAAAGAGGGGCGCTTGTGATTGAGTGAAAAAGGTGCATGACTTGCAGCTTTTACATTGTGCAATATTTTTTTCTATTTAAATATTTGCCGAATGTGGACATTTATTTGTATTTAATACATATCAAATGTAGCTCCTCTGGTACTAAATAAAATAAATTGAAATATTCAAAACTTCTTAATACCTTTTTTAAATATGTAATATTTGATTTATTAGAACAAAATATTCAATATCTAATCGGCTAAAGCGTTATACTCAAATGAAACTAATTATTGTAAATCGATTTGTTAATCCAGGAATATATTTCATTTTTCTATTCTTTTATAGGTATTGAATTTATATTTTAAAATTATTTAATATTAATATTACTATTTAGTATTGGCTCTGCAATTTCTTCATCGGCTTGGATCTCAGCTAGTTATTTCTGAATTTATTTAATTCTCTAACACGCTCGTAAATATATAACGATTTCTTGCTTGGAGAAAACATGCAACCTAGTCGAATATTTTTGATATTTTTAAATTCTCTAGTAACATTGTAATCTATGCAACACTATTTATTTTGCGAAAATATCACATTTCGTAACTTTGGAATATGCCAATTGCCTAGCATTGTCCGCCTTTTTGTATTATTTTGTTTTTTATTAAATTTGTCAGGCTTAATTAGAAGGTAAACCAATATGGCTTTATTGAGATGTTAAACATTTATTGCTGGTGCGTTCACGGTTTAATAGAATTCTTACACATTTTTTGTACAGGGTGATTTATTAAGAATGGGAAATCCCGGAGCTGAAGAGATTAAAATATAACGATTACCCCAAACATGTGCCATATAAATGTTGCTGGATGAAGAGATACAGGGGGATGCTCATTATACCCCACTGCTTTGTTAAATCAAAGCATATATTTTTGTCTGTGAACGTGTGAATTTAAACCGAAAATAGATTGACAATCTGAAACAGTTTCTGGCATCTTCAGTTTCCAGATTTTTCACTATTATTTGATTATCTTTTGTTGCAATCATTTTTTTCGCGAGAATACACTGTGGTATTGTCGGTTTTTATATGCAACACAAAAAATTCAGTTTATATGATTATTATAGTCCGTTTCAAATGAATATGCATAAGAGTAGGCCGTGAAGTATTAAATCAACCTTTAGATAAGTTCCTAGAAATATCACCAGAACTAAATTTGGCTTCACGCTCAAATATTTTGATGATTAATGTGTTGCCTATATTTCAGGGGTTGTTTGATAGAAATAATTAGACTAAATATGTTCCTTATTAATTTCATTACTATTATTAAAAGTTTAACCATTTCCACAATATAAAAGAATGATATTAAGGCTAGGATTTTAAGAACAGAGAACATCATTAAAAAATGTTACAGCGCTGCCATACAACTATGTGTAAATATTACTAGTTCCTACGCTACCCCTACAAAATAAGAAGTTTAGTGCCTACTCGGATGCAGATAGGCAGATTTTTGGAAATGGACTGACTATATGTAGTATATTCTTGTTTCTCTGGAAGGAACTAATGCGCTTGTAATGTACAAATATTGTTGCTAGTAAACAAGCAAAACTGACATATTAGCCTTTGATTTTTGGTGTTACTTGATAATTAATCACCTAATTGTGAACTTTCTTAATGCAGTTAATAGAGTTTTTTGTAAGATTTCAGGGCAAAATTTTTATCTAAATGGATAATTTCTAGAGGAGATGGGGACTTCCTACATTGAAACTGAAATTTTGAGAAAGTCGAATTTTTGAAGTAAAATTAAAATTCCGAACATTTCGGGAAAAAATCGAATTCCTCAGCTCAAAATCAAATTTTCAAAACTTATATTTTAACCTACTGTATCATTTGTTAATTTTGTTTAATGACAAAGTCTCGAGATTGGTAACTAAAATTTCAAAAAAATAAAAAAATTAGATATATCAAAAATTATATCGAAGGTTATAATCAACATTTTGAAGTTAAAATTGGTATTTTGAAACATAGACATAGGTTAAAAGTACATATAAAACTTTGAATCTAAACTAGAAATTTAAAAAAAAAAGTATACATCCGAAGTCAAAATTTTGAAATTGAATTTGATACAGAAATATTTACTTCTGTTTTAAAATTGTAATTGGATCAGAAATCAATAACTGCACGAAATTTAGTAGTAAAGCATTAAATTATTTTGCAGAAAAAGATTTTTTGAAAAAAGTTTGAGGTGTTAGAGCATAAGAATATTAATTTTGTGTTTGACTTACTTCGGCTGATATTTTAAATAAAATGACTCCTTAAAAACATTTAACATTTTATTGAGTTTATTACTCCATTTTTACTTCTGTTTTCGATATATGTATATTGTAATGTATTTAAATATTTTCCTAAACCAAAGATTTGGATTGTTTTTCCAAAAAAAAGTTGAAAACTCACTAATGTTTTTTTTTCTTGCAACGTCTCTAGTCATATTTGTCTTTTGAACCCACAATAAAATTGTGCTAACAAAATGTAAACCTGTGTATGGACAGTGTTTTTGCAGGAAATATCAGTATCAGAATTTTTATTGCTTTCTTTTTTTTTAGGTGAAACCATGCTCTCTCCCCTGGTTATGTGTGGCCCTCAAGGTAATAATCTTTTACATCTTAACTTAAAAAATACTTGGTTAAAATTACTGCCCCACTTTAGTAAATGACAAGGTTAAAGTAATTGTGAAAATTACAAATTTAATTTTATAAAGAGAGTCTTGACGCCAAAACTATACAATTTTGAACTTCTGTGTTTTGGGTATTTTTCATGTTAACACAAAAAAAAATTGCGTGTTTTTTTATGTTATATCACGAAAAAAACTGATGCAGCAATTCAACTTATTTTTAAATTAAACGTACATCATATGCATTTTGATAGTGCTTTTCATTATAATTTCATCCATATAATTTATTACTATACAGGTTGAACCAAATTTTATTTCAACTACAGGAACTCGGAAAGTAGTAGAAATACAAGAAAACTTAAATGGGCAAAGTACTGCAGAATTTAATGTCTGACAATATTCAGCTGAGAAAAAAATTGTATTCCAATTCGTCTTGGTTTTATTTGGAAAAGATTGAAAATCGCCATTTTTAATAATCACCTGTAACTTCTTTATTTGAAGTCTGATCGAAAAAAATCAAAAACTATAGTTAGCTGTGTTTAATGCTGTATGTTATTTTTTGCTTGTTATTTCTTATGGACGCCATATTGAATTTTATCGTTTTCGAATTAAAAGTTGACACTTTCATCGCTTACTATAATTTTTTTGTTTAAAAATAATAAATTACTTCTTTGCCACATTTGAAGTATATTAAATTATTTAGAAAAATGTACTGAATTGGAACATCTCGAATTCAGTACATTTTTCTTTTGAAAATTTAATATGGCATCTATAAGAAATAACAAATTGAAAGAGAGAGAGAGAGAGAGAGAGAGAGAGAGAGAGAGAGAGAGAGAGAGAGAGAGAGAGAGAGTGTCTGCAATTAAAAAAAAATAGGTTGAGTAGCATCAAGGCTGCACCTGAAGCGCAATTGATTTTTTGGTAGAGTATATCAAAAAGCTCAATGTTGTATAGTTTTCAGAAGAAAAACCTGTACAAATTATGCTGAAAATTTAAGTTGTTCTAATAACAGTGAAATTTTTATAGGTACCGAATTTTTGAAACCTGTAATCCTGAACATTCCTCACTACGCCAACACCTTACCAAGTTTAGGCATTAGTTTGAAAGCTACAGATTCTGAACAAGACGTTCAGACAGACTGGGATAATATTCTTTTGCCTAGTAATCATGCAGCAAATAGCGTAGCAGTTAAGGTAGATCATTTTTAGGTAGGCATCTATTTTTACAACTATGTAGTTTAATTCTGTGCTCAAGTAATATTTTGTAATGTTAATTTTTTTGTTTATAGTTAAATTACAGACTGAAATTTTTTGAAATAATGTATATAAACTAGCAATACTGTTGTGATGTTTTTGATCAATACTGTTCTTTTTATTACAAAAAGTTGTTTAGATTTAAGTTTTTAAGCAATATTATTTGTTGCAATAAGACATTCATTTAGCTAAATATATTTGTCTATAGTCTATACTCTATTAAAAACTAAATATTGTTAACTAGTAAATATAAACTGATTATGGCACATGATTTTTGTTTACCTTACATTGACAAAATAAAACAGTCATTTTTAAATTTTCAAAAGGAGCGAAGTGTTTTGAAAGAAACATTTTAAAAACTTTCTTCAATTTGAATGAATATGAAAAAAAAAAACGTAAACTATGTTCATACATTTATCTATGATTTTAATTATTTTAAAAATATGAATTGTTTAATGTTTTTGAAAAATATTTCTATAACGCGTTTTTTTTGTCATGTCATCTTTGGCAATGCATGTCTGAAAGAGCCATCATTTTTAGTCGAGAAACATTAGCCACTTTTTTTTGTAAAAATTAATACTTATTTATTTGGTCTGCACCTTTGTGACAGTTTCGTATCAAAAATATAAACTGCAAACATTTTTACATAAAAAAGATACTCCTACCGAAATCCGATAGTATCAGCGATTTTCGAGTAAAATGCATTTTTATATCTCGATGCATTAAATACGCTCTCCCAAAAATCTCGGATGTAACACATAATTGGGTTTGAAATAAATTGAATCCAATGTGACGCCTGCATAAGAAAAAACAAAATTTCCATGATTTTCTCAGAAATTATTTAATTAGCTACGCCACTGGAAAACACTTTGGATACCAAGCAAAAATGATTTAAGGGACAATAAATAAAGAAATTACAGCAGAAGTTTAAAACTGGGTATTCATTTGTTTTCTCAATGGCATAATAATGGACATAAAATTCCGCACTACTTTGCACATTTAACCTATTCTCTATCTATTAATAACTAAGTTACCAACGTTATCTTACCTCTTTATAGAGCTAGTCAAACGTCCCATCGCCTCCTCTTATTTTTTGAACGGTTATACATGCACAAACAAAATTCGGAGAGTGAAAATAAAGACGTGTAAGCCTCTCTACTAATAACAAAATGTGACTCAATCGTTGCAGATGATGTCATAAGGCCATTGTGAACAATAATTTAAAATGGCAAGTAGGCCAGTGAAATTAGTCTCAAAATGAGGTGTTACAAGAATTGTAGAGCATTAACTTCTTGTTAAAATGGATACCGGAAACTTGAAATTTGGTGCAATGGTATAGCAGCAATTGACAGAAATTTGTACAAACTCACTAAACATGCATACGTATCTTTGAAACTGCTATTTTAACTTAAAAAACTTGTAAAGCATTGAATTTTGCGTCTAGGGAGTATCAAAATATATAAATTGGAGTAATTTTATGTATACATATGCACATAAATCCAAAATGGTTCTATATGTATGCTTGGTATTTAAATGACCTCCAGCTTCATTGTAAATCAAATTTAAATATGTAGTTATCTAGTTAAAAAACGATTTTTTAGTTTAATCACAATTTTTTATTTCTTGTAAACGCCAAAGGACAGAAAAAATAGTAAAGATATATTGCCCCCGTTTTACGATTATGCATTTATGCCTTCAAATCATCGAGTTTTAGCATTTATGCATTTCAATCACCGAAAAAGAAAATCAAAACATAATTATTAACATGTAGACCGGCGGCGACATTTTTATTTCGACTCCCACTTTAGCCTCTAATAGTTTCATAAGTTTGAGATGTGTTGGTGAATTGGTGCTATTAGGCGTTCGAGTTCTTTCCTCTGATTTTTTTTAACATTGGAAATGTTTATGTTGAGATATGGGGTGAAGTTTCGGGTTTTCGTTCAAGCTTGAGAGAACAAGGTGTCGGTCGGTCGGACATACTCGAATCGCCAGTCGAGCGCTTTCGGCGTCGAGAGGCCGGCATGAAAACTATTGGAGTATGTTAAGTTTACAGTTCACCTCAGTGCACCATATTCGTTTAATCCAGTGACGCTTCATTGGATAAGGCTATCAGCTATGGATATTAAGAGTATGAAAAATATCGAAAAATGTAAGACATATCGAGAGCGCAAAAAACGTTTACAAGAGATTGAAAATGGAGAATCTAGTGAGTTAAGTACGAAAACACCGCTAACAAAAACTGAACACAATAGGCGGTATCGTGAGCATGTAAAGATGCGCAAACTTAAAGGTTCTAAAGTTTACAAGGGCTACCCAAGTCAGCGGCCCTTAACTGAGGGGTTATAATTCCATTATTATGCTGTAAACTCTTACCCTGAATCCAATTCACGTACTGTCTTGAAAACCTTAAAGTACTCAGTAAACGAATGTGGTAAAATATCTGCACTTATAATTTTTAGGGCTCAAATAAATGTAAATTACTTTTACAATAAAGTTGACAAATTTTTGCTTGTAGATTAAAAATATTTTAATATTTCATTGTTTTCGCTTTGTACTAAAATATTTCTTTCAAGAGCCATGAGCATAGATGCCTTAATATTATTTTAATTGAAATTATTTCGTAGTCTATTTGGTTATACGAGTATATTTCAATTTAAAAAATAATCTTTTAGAAGAAACTTGGCTAATGGAAACTGTAAATTTAGAAAAGATAAACGTTGCAGAAATAACCTTAAAAGGAGAAAAAAGTCGAAAGAAAAATATTTGAATATTATAGTTTTCACTCGAAATCTCAAGTTGAATACTTCGATATTAAGGTCGAAAATAAAAAAAAAACAGCTAAATAAGGCCAAAATTTTGAATTCAGAAAAGTTGCGAGAAAAACAGTAAAAAAATAGACAATTTTAGGAAAATATTCCAGGATTTCAAAAAATTCATAATGTTCTAAAATTTTAAAACATATGTCAACATTTTGAGGTTAAAGATAAAATTTTGCAACTAAATCAAAATCATTTAAAAAAAAATTAAAATATTTTATTTAAAGTCAAGATTTTAAATAAATGGCTTGTGTTCTTAAGAAAAGAATCTAGATTAAATTTAAAACCTTAAAAATAAAAAATTAAAGCTTTAACACTGGTTGAAACTTTTATTGGTGTTGGAAATAAAAGTAGAAAGTAAAGTTTGAATTTTGGGATTTTAAAATTTGAGGAAACCCACCACTCATAATTTAATAAAAAAGGGGATCTTAAATTTCGAAAAAAAAGTTGACATTACAAAATTTCGATAAAAAATCTTAAGTTTTCGAGTTTATATGTTTATAATTTTCAGAATTCTTTAGGCTGTCACAATTTCGAAAAGTCTAAATCTTTAGAAATATTTAGAATTTATTATTTAATATGAAAATTTTAAACAAAACGTAAATATTTATTGACAGTTTAAGAAAAATAAATGACATTTTGGAAGGTTGAGGAATTTTGTGAAAAAGTCATAATTTCAAGAAAATACTCTATATTTATTTTTTTAATGCAATATCTTGGGATAGACTCGCAGATGTTCAAATTTTGAATCCGTTTGAAATCCGAAGTTTTAAGAAAAAAACACAAGAATTGCAAGTTTAATGTAAAAATTTAAAAAATTGAAAATTGTGGAAGAAATTATTAATTTCGGAAAAGCTCAAAATTTGTGTTTATAATTATTTTGAAAGCATAAGCGCATAATTTTGTAAAGAAGAGTAAATATAAGAGTAAAATAGATTTCTAGACGATTTTCTTTAGGTTAGAAAATTTTAACCTCTCTGGATAAATAAGACGTCAAAATGACCCTTGACGGATCAACCAAAATAGTCAATAAGTAATCGAATGCCGGGTTCTCTTCTAAAAAACTTACAGCACACTTGATGACTTTTTCATTTGAACATCCGATAAAATTTTGACTGACATAAATTGAAATTTACTAATTCAATCAGACTCACTCTGTCATTATTAAACGCCTCGAGATAATTATATACGATATCTGTTGCTAATTTAAAGCCCTCATAGCTTCCCATTTTTGTTTTTGGATTCATTTAAGTGTTTAGTTCATTATGACAAGCGTATTTTTGATATTAAGAAATTTCATTACCTTTGCGATTCTGTGGAAGGAGATTCAAGTGACGTTATTGAATCATTGTCATTATCAGCTAATTATTATTATTAATTAATTATGCAATAGAGTTGCTGGAAG
The DNA here is from genome assembly GCA_028583605.1 of Dastarcus helophoroides. NCBI lineage: Eukaryota > Metazoa > Arthropoda > Insecta > Coleoptera > Bothrideridae > Dastarcus > Dastarcus helophoroides. Next base: position 22,432,710 of record CM053328.1, on the reverse strand, counting down.
ACCGCTTTAAAATAAAAGAACAGGTCACATCCGTCCTAAACTTTTTTTAATTTAGAAGAACCACACAACCTGGTCTAAGACAACTAATTAACTGTAATAAAGGTTTTAGAGCTTTCGGTAAAAAAGGGAATTACTTTTATTTATTATTCCCATAAGAGCGGAAAAATTAAACGATCATGCAAAGCGAAAATGGCAATCAGTACAACCAGTACAGCTCTAGTTTTAATTAGAAATAGGTGCAGTAACTTTAAACAATGTCCAGCATTGTTAAATGCAGGGTGTCAAGCGAACATCATTACTTCAGCATTAGTTAAAAAATTGTAATTTTCTTTAAAAGAGTTTGAAGTAATGTAACATATGAATCAAATCACATCTAAACGAATTCACGTGTGATCTGGAATATGATAAACAAAATCACAGAACCAACCTCAATTTTTAAGATTGATAAATTTGCCATTCCACTGCGCTCTAATGTTTTTTTCGATGATCCTGATTTCAATGCGAAATAATCTAAATAAGATTTATTAACTGAAACAAGTTTATTTTGGAGTACTTGAAGTAATTAGAAATTCCATTGAAATCAGAAAAAATTAACTTCATTTTCAAGAAACCAAATTGGGTTGAATGCAGCTGGTCATTTAAAAGTCCATTCAAAGAAACAAAAATATGACATGCAATTCAAAGACCATAAATTCTTGTCAGGAAGAACATGACCGGGGCAATAAATGTTAGGATCAAGAGAAAACAGAAAACACAATACTTTTATCTCAAGAAGAAAAGGCCAGGAATAACACTTTCAAGACAATTACTACTTACGAGCACCCTGTGGTCTCTTCATTGTAACGTTGTCTTTCAAAAAGTAAAGAAGGCACATTCAGTGTCAATAAAATGATTCTTAAACTTATATCTAAGAACCACTTGTCGGAATGACAAATTTCTGAAAAGTAATACTTATCCAACTAGGGCACCAGGGGGTTCAAACAAACTGTGAAGGGCCATAAAATTTATGTGGTGTAAGACACATCTGCAAACACTTTCAACACGGCCAGCCTTAACGACATTTTAATCAGTTATAAAAAAAATAAAAACTAAACGTAATACGTATTGTTGTAAATCAATACATATTTTATGTAATTATTATTATTTACTACTTCTAAGATACAAAGATAATTGTCGTGGCGAATTTCAAGGGGTGTCGTATAACATAAGGGTCGACGTCACTAAGATTCTAGCCTTAATAATCTAAATAAATAAAGGTTTCATATTTCAACACGATCGGTAAACAGGTTATGAAATTATTAATTAAATTATTTTTTATAACAACTTTGAAAGTCTGCAGTTCGAAACATTTTTTATTATTTTTTTTTTTTCGTAATTCGTATTTATTTATCATTCCGAATCAACTACCAAGCGTTGTCTTTGTAATTTGTAAATACCCTTTATAACCTTGTATGTTAAATAAATGGTTAATTATGTTTCTATTTGGTGTTATCATTTCCAATGTCTCCGTTGGTTGCAAGGATTGCGAAATCTGTGAATTTTTAATTTGGAAAATTGTTACTTTATTTCCCCAGCTACCAGAAATTTTAGGTACTTATCTATTATACAGGCTTTGAGTAAATGCAACATCACATCGGCATTCTTTTCCTAAGGGAACTTTAGTTTTTGAAGTTACTGGAAGTTGAATCATATCTGAGGAAATCATGGCAGTGTAAGTTTTTACAGATAAAGTCCCTAGTATAAATGGCAGGGTGTCATCGGTTAAATATATGAAGTTGACAAAAAGTAGCAGGAAACCGTTTTTTCCTCAATTATTACTGGAGCTGGTTCATTGATGAGGGAGAGGGAAAACAGATAATTTCCAGTTTCTCTTAACAATATTACATTTGAATTTGGTGGCATGCCTGCACCAAATACTGATATGCTACTACTTTAATTAGGGGCAACAAGGCAAGGTTGAGAACCCAAAGAGTTTTAGTTTTCTTGGACCGATATAGGACAACGCAGCATTAATACAAATGTTTTAATTGGAGACACTATATATATATATATATAACCTACACTAGTGCCTTTATTCTTATAAACTTGCACTGCCTCGATCCTCTCAAAGATGGATTCGCTTTCAATAACCTCGAAAATTTAAATTTTCTTTGGCAAACGAATGCTGATATGATGTTGCTTAAATCGTGTAAAATAGGATGCTTTTCTTTACAATTGCCGAATAGTTGAAACTTCTACAAGTTGGGAGAATATAGTATATGCTTAGCAGTTTAAAAAAAAATCGGAAAGCACTCGGGCACCTAATACTAACAATTTCATTAACAGATCTACGACTTATTCAACTATTAGAGCTAGAGGTTTTAGCACAGGAGTAAATAAATGTCCTTCTATCTACCTGTTAATGATTAGGTTTTAATATTACTCTTTCCTGGCGAGAAAACTGGGTGAATACGAAGAACTCGATGATTTTGGGGAAGAAAAGTACACACTCATAAAACTGTGTCAATCTAGTTCACTAATTGTTTCTGTTCTTTGACGTTTACAAGGAACAAAAAATTTTATTAAATTAAAAAAGTAGTTTGTAATTGGATGATATATTTAAATTGTATTTAAATTTGATATACAATGGAGCCAAACGTAATTTATACGTACCAAACATGAACGGAATCCAAACTAGAGAACATCTAATTAGGTAGCCATTTTGGATTTATGTGCATATGTATACGTAAAATTACCCCAATTTAAATATTTTGGTACTCCCTAGACGCAAAATTTAATGCTCTACAACTTTTATGTTACAAGCTTTTTAAGTTAGAATAGCAGTTTCAAAGTTACGTATGCATGTTTATCGAGTTTGTACCAATTTCATACAAGGAGCAAACAAGTGCCCTTTTTGGGTTCTTAATTGCTCCTATAGCAGCTACGAACTTCAAGTTTCGGATATACTTTTTAACCAGAATTTAATGCTCTTCTATTCTTGTATTAGCTATTTTATCCGTAAGAAGCACCATTCAAGAGTTATCACTGGAAACTAGAAAAAAGTGCAAAAATTTAGCAATTTTTTTGGGCTGGAAAGTTCAGCTCACCTTTCGAGGCCGTGCAAACTCAGATTACTGATACCTAACATCAAATAAAGGTATTAAAATGATTTCCACCTTTCTCCGAAATATTTCACCGAAAAAGCCAGTGACCTAAAGTGACACTTTGTTTTGAATATTTTTTTGATATTTATCGATACTATTCTTATTTGGGTTTATGGTAGGAAAAAAGATGTATTGATGTGTTTTGGCAAAATTCAATGTATTATATAAATACAATGCACGACATCCCCACAATAATATTATACGACCATTCAAAGTACACTTTGAAATAAAAAGCCGATTCTACAAAATTTTCGAGTGGTTCCCCAAAAATAAATAGTAAGGACCAAAAGAAATCCGATTCTGTCTGGAGAAATTTAAAATGATTTCACTTATAAATATCTTATGACGTCATCTATGATGATTAAGTCGCATTTTATCATTAGCATGAAAGCTTACGTTCATTATATTTATTCTCAAAATTTCATTAGTACAAGTAGACACGTTCAAAAAGTAAGTGGGGGGGGGGGGGAATTTTGACCTGCACCGGATGTCATTTTTCTCAGCCAAACACATTCCCTAGAATTTGTGAAACTATACAGGATGAACCATAAGTATTGATACATAGAGCTACAGTAGATTTTTCGTATAAAAATAAAGTGATTTAGTCACATCTAGCTTATACCATAAGTTGATATTAACGGAGGTACAGGGTGTCAAAGTTGAAAAAAATATTGTGATTTTTTCGCATAACTGATGAGCACATTTTACTATAGACAAGAAATTTGGCATAGGGGGGTTTCTTTGGTCAAGCAATTCTAATTTGCTAACAGATTGTCAGTAACTCATAGGGGGCGCCACCTGCGCTACCTTGTATTATTCTAATTTTTTGTGACTTCATGTACACTTATTTTAAATAAATATTTTTATTTACCTACATTTTTTACTTAAAAAAGGTATACTTTCTAAATGTTGATACAAACAACAGTTTTCAAGATATTTGCCTTCAAAGTTTGCCGTACGATTATTTTAAGTTATGTAAATGTGAATTTTTCGCAGTAGGTTTCAAAATAAAAGTAATAAAACTGACTTTAAAATAGTTTACATCAAATATTACTCTACTGACATTATTATTACACATATTTTTTAAATTTATAAAGAAAAATTTAAATAAAATACCAAAATAAAATTTATTTTCAAAAATATGTATGTGGGAAATGACCTTTTTCATGTAAAGGGGTTGTAAACAATTAAAAATCTGGATGTCTTTTATTAAAATTTATCTCCAAATATCTGCTTTGACTACCCAGACTATTAAAATTTTCTTGTGCGGACTCAGAGATCATATCTGACATCTCTATGTTGGAAAATAAATTACATCTTCATTTTTTGGATTTTCTTTATTGAGATTTTTAAAATTTAGGTAATAATATTATCAGCAAAGTAATATTTGACATAAATTAGTTTCAAAGCTGTCTTATGATTACTTTTTTTTCAAGCCTACTTCGAAAATTTAATATCTTAGTAATTTAAAACCAAGGCACGTCAAGCTTTAAAGGCAAATATCTTGGAAAATGTTGCTCGTATCAACTTTCAGAAAATACATCTGTTTTACGTAAAAAATATGAGGAAATAAAATAACCCATTTAAAATTAATATACGTGCGTGCCCAAAAAAGTTATGATGATTTAGAATTATGCAGGATAGCGCAGGTAGCGCCCCCTATCAGCTATTGGTAATATGTTAGCAAATTAGAATTTGTCGACTTAAGAAACTCCCTTGTGCCAAATTTTGTGCCTATATTACAATTTACTCCATAATTATACGAAAAAATCAAAAATTTTTTTTCAACTTTGACACCCTGTATCTCTGTACTATCAAATTTTGGTATGAGGTAAATGTAGTTAAATCACATTATTTTTATTCGAAAAATCCACCATTGCTCTGTGTACCATTACTTATGGTCCACCTTGTACATGAGTGTTTTTTTTTTTGACAATATGTAACACTGCAGATGGTCTATTTTTCTTAAAAAGTATCTTTAATATTAGCAATATTTATATTAATCATATTTGATTTTGCATGACAATTTGGTGTTCTAAATCCATTTTCTAAAATATAAATGAATTACTTGGCGTTTAAGATCTCTAAATGAATTTTCTTGTTGCTTTACAGGTCTAGGTGAATTTTATTAAGAATTTAACATTTTACGTGTTCTTGAAACGTCTTATAAAACTTTCAAGTGGGGTCGTTGTAGATGAGTTTTATTGACAATTTAGAGCAGAATCACTTCAGAATTTTTGAGCTTCTGACAAATTACCTTGAGAATTGAAATTCCATGAAAATTTCCGCCACTTCTTCATTTATTAGAATTTAACTGTGTTTTCTCGATTATTTAAGTCTCAATGAGTTCTCTTATCACATCGGAGCTCTACAAACTCTCTAGTTAGTTTAGAGCTTTAGAAAATTTTTCAAAGTTTAGAACTGTAAAGAACTTTCCCTAAGATTTGAGAGTTTATGGGGCATTTAAAGAAAATAGAAAAGGTTCTTTAATTGGGTGATGCATCCTTTAACTCTAGAAAATTTAATTGTCTAGATATACAGGGCTTGCCATTAGTGTGTGAAGGGAGGATAGCTAGTAACCTTGTGATATCAAAATGGAATTTTGTTCAGTGGCGTACATCTATCTATAGGGAACCCACTTTAAAATTATTTTAATTTTATTGTACTAATCAAATACAGTTTTGATATACTTACTTTTTTAAAAATAGAACACCCTGTATTTTTTTGTATATTTGGATAGCCCTACAAAAATGCAGCAAAATAATATAGGGTTTATGGGAGTTTTAATGGGTAATTTTCCTAATAGAGGATCATTAATCCGTTACTATAGAGTAACGGATTTATGATCCTATAATTCTGCTTACGTTATTCATTTAAATTGCACAAAATTTATCAAACAGATCTCATACTGAGTGTTTACAAATGATTCTAATAGTATAATCATTTGTAAACACTCAGTATGTTTGATAAATTATTGTGCAATTCAAATTAATAACGTAAGCAGAATTAATATTAAATGCTATAGCGGCTTAATATTATTTTGTCCTTTTCACAAAAAATTTCTATAATTCTTGTACTTAAATACCAGATATGTAGATCATTTAAAGATATATGACTATGGTATTGCTTAAATAATTTTATTACATCATGGTAACATTTTATTAAACCCTATGGACATTTCAGGGAGCCCTTGAGGTCAAAAAGAGGCTAGAAAGCAATAAAAAGCTAATTATAAATTAACGTATTTATTTTTTGACACTTAAACTTGAGAAATATATATTTATGAAATAAATTTGTGTATATTCATAATATACTTAATAGTTTTAAATAACACACACTTATCTATTTTTATTTACATATAACAACGTACTTGTGAGATCACAAAATATATAATCAATAACAAATTTAACAAGTTTTAGAAAATTCCCGAAGAAAAATGTCAATACTGCACAATATTGCTCTATTTATTATTTTTGAAAAAAAATGGCAGTTAATTTTAAAATATGCATATAAAATTTAGGAACGATTTCTTTTAATGCCCTCTTCTTGTATTAACATTTTTCTTTGTCTTGAAAACAATTTTGTACGTTTTCCAAATATTAGAAACCATAAAGCTGCCTAAGCATCTTTGCCAATTTTAAATTGACAAGATAATAAATCTATAAAATAAATATGAAAAAAAGAAAACAAGCTAATAGACATCTGTTTGTTTTACGATTAAAACATTGTATACGCTTCAATACTGTAAATGTTCAATAAAATCAATTTATCACATATTAACAAAAGAAAAAATATAAAAATATCGTTTTTTATAAAATTAAAAAAATTAACAAAAATAATCATGCAGCATGATGCAAAGAGAATGAAACTAATATTATTCAAGGTATAACTGTACAGGTTTAAATATATGGCAATTTATACACATTATTAAGTTTTAAATTTGTTCACAATTACACTGCAATGTGCAACAAGTTGTCCAATTAAATAAAAATATATTTCAAAATAACATTAATTTAATGTTTGTGTTTTACCAAGTGTTGATGATTATCAGAGATGCAAACAAAAATGGAACTTTATACTTGAATAATTCTATGCGTTTACTTTTTAAGTTAAGGAGCTATACAGATAGTACTTAAATATTGCAGTGTAATATTTTCGTACGTCCTATGTTCAAAATTGCATTTTTAAATAGAATTTTTGATGCGCCTGCGCATTGAAATTTTATTTACAGAAAACGATTGTAATATATAGATACCTGAGTCAAAGTCAATCGATTGTTTTAGTCTTGGTCAAAATCAACTTAATTAAAAATGCAATTATGAATGATTTAAGCTATTATGTACTCATTCGTCTGTTTTATAATTAGTAAAACTAGAAACTATTTTAAAGTTATAAAAAAGGTAGCCGAGCACCTTTATTTGTACTTTTTCTTAATTGATAAAAACATTTTCCTCTTTTAACAACTGCTAACAAAAGAACAAGATGACAAGACAATCGACAAAATAAGCTTTTTTTTTTCAATTTAATCTTCAAATTACTTAACAGAAATGCATTCTAATTTGGATCAAATACAGAGTGCGTAAAAAGTATTGTACTAACTGGGATTATGTAGAAACGATGTGACAATTAGACTTGAAGTTTGGTGGGATTAACTTAAACAAAAATATCCATAGTTTGATATGAGTTTCATTTTTTGGTGGGATTAACTTAAACAAAAATACCCATATTTTGATATGAGTTTTATTTATTTTTTGCGACTGGTGTTTGTCAGAGGCAGTCACCATAATTTTTTTTAAATGGCAACCTATGTTTGGTTTGGTGTCACTTGGCAGATAATTAATTTAATATTTATTATAATAGTTAATTAATTTAGGAATACAATAAAGTATACTATAAAATTGTTTATTTTAAAACAACAGTAAAGATTGAATGGCCTCCTAAGTCTCCAGACATTACTCCCATGTTTTTTGGGGCCAACAAAGATGAATTAGAAGCTCGAATACAACTGCTACCACAAACATTCCTCCTTCGTATCTGCAGAATGTACTAAGCGCTGTTGTTGATAGACTTAGACATTTTTAAGAAGTGGATGGACAAAAATTTGAACAGTTATTGTAATTTTCTTTAATTAAATAACTCAATTTGCTTGTTACCTTTTTTTTCTAGAAGTATTTGTTAATTTTTTTTCTTTTCTTTGTTACTTTAGAATAAATAAGCTTATGATGATATAACAGTAGTGGACAGCAAGAACCCGCTTCACGCTGCTCACTTTAGCGCTGTAATGCTTTTTTTATTGTAATAGTTGAATTCCCTAAAAATTGCACCACCATTTGGCTTCTCCTTCCAAATTACAAACAACATACATATATAATTTTATTTTTGAATGAGGTAACGAAAAAATGTTTGAAAGGAGTGTGGAAAAATATTTGGCCAGATTTAAACGAGGACGATGACACTGGAAAATCTGTTGTTGATACGCACGAAATAGTCAAATTGGCAAAACAAACAGGTTTGGAAATTTGGAAGATCTCCAAGAAATTTGGATGATAAGTTCAAGGAAATAGTGGATCAAGAAGAACACAAAAATATTGAAAACAGTGATTCTAAAGAAGAGAAAATAAAAACTTTTAAAGACGTTTTTAAAAACCAGTTTAGCCATTATAACGGAAATTTTGAACCAATTTATTGAAAATGAGGCAGATTTTGATAGGAATTCGAAGACAAGACGAGGTGTCATGGATGTCTTGTTCACATATTGACAACTTCGTATAGGGCGTAAAAGAAAAATACAAATGGCATTAGGCAACTTCTTGATAAAATGGAAAATTGGAAATGCAAAAGAATCTGAATGACTTAAACATGAATGGTGACTTACTTAATTTTTACACCCGTTTCCTCCTAACCCCATTATTTACATGAAGATATGACCTCGTTTAACGCTGTTTCGTATAACGTTCTACTTGGTTGAAACGTAACCCCCGCGTTAAGAGAAGTTTTGTTGTATTTCTAAATTAATTACCTCAAATGACACCAAAATAAGCCTAGGTCGCCGTTTAAAAAAATCAAGGTGCTGCCTCTGACAAAAACCAGTTGTACAAATCAAATGAAACAATTAAAATATGGATAATTTATCTTTAATTCAACCCCACCAAAAGTCAAATCTAAAGGTCAAATAGTTTTTACATAATCTCATTTGGTATAATACTTTTTACGCATTCTCTCTCTATACGTTCTATTAGTGATGGCGTTACAATAACATTTTGTTGTCGAAGGTTAGGGATACTGTATCCAAACCAAACCCTATGGTGATTGTGCACTTGAATACGAAAAATTGTTTATTTTATTTATGTCTTAAGTGTAATTGGCAGGTACACATAAATAATGTTAATAGTCCACCAGTCTTTAATTAGAAAGTTAGATGATATACAGTTTTCTTTATTTTTTACATTAAAAAATAAAAACACGGTTTACAATTCCCAAAAGGTGAAAACATACGTGTTTTCAAACAATCAATGTATCTACGGATACATTGATTGTTTGGATGCAGTATCACAGAATCTAACCTATAACAGTCCCAATTGAACACGATGTGACGTCATACTAATAGACCGTATTCATAAATGTTATAAGATGACAAGGCGATTACTTTTAGCGGATTCAATCACACCAATTTTATTTTACTAATGATGTTCTCATTATCAATGAATAGGTATAATCTTTGCTAGATATCTCACCTCTACATTTAACCAACTGAATTAATGACTTTATGAAACCAGTTGATCTGAAAAATATCAAATCAGGGTAATTAATACATTGGTACCTTTATCTAAGACGTAATATGCAAAAGATTAAAAACAAAAGTTGAAAAAATATTTTCAGTAAAAAATCAGCTTGTTTCTATTTCCTATTCGTTTTGGAAAAATATGACCAATATTTGTGTAGTACCATTTTTGCATCCCTTAAAAATTGTACAACTTAAATCTGAAAATTTCATTTTTTATAGAATTGTTGCCATCTTGGAAGTTCCTATTACATTTAAACATTGTACTTAGAATTTAAGAGAGTGTATTAACCGGGTGCATTCACTTGTTCTCGATATCGAGCATTACATTACGATGTGACTCAAGCTCTATACACGGTGTTCAGCGATAAATTCGAGAGTGCAATATCTCGTGAGCAAAGGGCGATTTAGACAATGTGAAAATATGATGTTAAATTTACCATGGGGAACACATTTTCGGGTAGGTACAAAATTTTAGTTCTTTTTCTTTATCGTTTAATGTCATCATAGTAACCAATTTTTTTAAAAGAAATATCACATTTTTTATTCCATATTTGAATTCCTTGTAACTTTCCTGACAACTTTTAATAAAGCATCTAGTAGCCTAAAACCTATAGTTTCGGTGAAATAAAATATTTTCCGAATTAAACGAAAAATTGTACGCAGATGAAATGTTGTTTTTAGGGGCCGCTAGGTGAACGCTTGTTTTCGAGCATTATCTGAACAGTGTAATATTGGTTCAACGTACCCACTGGTAAAATGCCTCGAAATTATATTATTAGTAAAGTACAGATTGTAATGATCGCACCAAGCATCACTAGATCAATGTTCGTTTCGAACAGTTACATTTCAAGTAAATGTTTCCGGTCCCCTGAAAGTTAGAACTCTGAGAAAGATTATAAGGATATTTTGATATGTTTAGCCTTGCTAAACTACCACTCTGATAGATGCTGAAACATTGCAATATGTCGGAAAAACCTCGCAAGCGCTTTTTGACACATTGAAGCTAATGTTACTAAAAGAAAAACACTAACCGCGAGATTCAATAAAAACTGCATCTAGTTCTGAATCAACAAAATACGGTTATGTTCAATTCTGCAGTAACATTCTAAAATGCAAATGTTAATGTAAATGAGTTTATTTTACCTTTATTTTCAAAATATCTCTGCTCAGGGCCATGTTCGCAAAAATTGGTATCAATAAATTTATTCAGATAAAAAGCAATTCTAGAAAATTAACATTCTTTAAACTGCTTCGGCTGGTATTGGAATCTGCAATCATAATTAATTTTGTATCTTGTATATTACGTTCTTGTGATCAAGGCACCTAATAATTAATTCAAATGTAAATTAGAGTTTTTATCATCATCTGGATTAAAAAATACTTGACATTTGTCAATGCCATCAAAAACTTTGGCAAAACTCATTTCAGTGCTAACAAGAGAAAGAAGCCTCCATTTATCTTTTTATATACATAGTTTATCGGTGCTTAAAGCTGAATACAACGGTTTACTTAAAGCCTTTTTAAAATTTCGATTTTTTTCGTGAGACATTTCACGATTACAGATCATTCAGGGGCAGTTTTTATTATTGCTTGTTCTGAACTCTCGACATTAGAAATAATTACACTTTTCTGCGGAGTTAGAGGTATTTCCTTCTCTTCTTTTATCTCTTCACCATTTTGTTTATTTTCTATTTCTTCTTTGACTTCAAGATCATCTATTTTTCCATTGCACTCTTTCTCTAGTACGTCCTCTTCATGATGATTTCCATTTTCTAGAATTTTTACTTCATTCTTTTCAGTTTCATGCAGTGAAGTTATACTTTCTAATTCTTTGATTTTTGCTTCCAAGTCTAAAATTTTATTGTCTTTTTCTCGACAGCTTTCCTCCAGTTTTACGTGTTCTTTGGCCATATTTCTAAATAACTCTAAAACCTTTTGCTTTGTATTCAATTCAACCTTCCTTAATAGATCTTCAAGTTTTTGCTCGAGGGTTTTTTCCGGCGTTTCCGACGCACTATCTTCCGTATCCGTCGATAATTCAATTTCAGAATTATATCTCGGATTATTTTGCACAACCGATATTGTAGTTTCCATCAGTTTATTGTTCTCTATAACAGGAGTTTCGCGTTTTTCTTCGACAGTCTCTTTTTTGACTTCTCCATTTATCAAGTGCATAGCTTCTCTCTTCAAATCACATTTAATAGCGTCTTGTATTTTAATATGCTCATTGAGTTTGCCATATCGATGTTTTTTAGGCGTAGGTGGTGCTAACGCTACATTAGGTTGGAAGCTTCCGCTGAATCTTTCAGTTTCAGTCATTGGGACTACTCTTTCGGGATGTTGAAGAAGCGGTTGATCCGGGTACATGTTTAGTCCCATGGTGTGGAGTATTTTGGTGTCTTTAAGGTTATGTGTAACTGGCTTAAACGCCGACATATGTCGGTTGGTGGCACCTGCGAAATCCTGAAGATATTGCTGGATATACAGCGTGTCCATGGAAGCGTATATTTGCTGGATTTGTTGCATATTATATGGCAGCAGATGGGCGTATTCGTCTAACTTTTGTTTCTTTAGTGGCAGTTCGTGGTTCTTTATCACTTCTGATGCCAGCATCTGAAAATAATAATAATAAGAAATTAGTTTACTGCATTATTAATTATGCTTATAAAAATAATTTAAAGAATAGCTTAATAATAACCTTTCTTACAGGTATGTGAAAAATCTGAAATACATAGTAAAAGCGACATTGCAAGAATATGGAAGATATTCAGTAAGAAAAATTAATTTTTTTAAAGATGCACTGACATAAGGAAAGTGCAATTTCCTTAAATCCCACAAACATGAAAACTCTGCATTATGTCTTTTTAATTTTTGTAAATGAACTGACACTGCGGTTATAGCACCCCAGTTCAGTTTTCAAGGCTATTTGAAGATCAATTTGACATTTTGAAACAAACACCTTTACAGTAGAACCCCGAATCGCGATTATGTGAATTCAGTTTTATCCGAATGAGATCACGCGATAAATTACCTACATAATTTCTCCGTTTTAACCGAAAAGTTCAGAAATTCCCGCATTATCCGAAATATAAGTCATAGGTACATGTTGTACATAGTTTCTTTTGGATAAATATGGTATTCTACAGGGTAATTATTTTTTTTTATTTCTTATTTGAATTTATGAATATGAAAGTATGTATTATATGCCTATATCATGTATGTTACCTGCATTCATATTATGTCTTTAATATGTAGATATATCTGTTTTATATAAAATTTCAGTTATCCGAATTCACATTATTTCAGATAGTCGTGGTTGTCCTGTGTTTTTATTATTTAGTTCTGACAGTATTAACATTTCAAAAAAAGTAACACCTTAATTTTCAGAATAATTAATAATAAAAAAAATAACAGTTATAAAAATTTAATAGTTATGAGAATGAATAAACCAATCTTTGGGTTGTTGAACCCTTTACTTAAATGCATCGAAGAAAGGATAGATCGATAACTATGCGACATTAAAGAAATCAATCAATATAGAAGTGCTAAAATGACACCTTTTTAATTTGTCAACATAAGTTACATGAATAATAAAATTTCTACTTTGGCTAAGCATTATTGAGACACGGCTCTTTCCTAAAATAACTCGTAAGTAATATTAAAAAATATTAAAAAAGCAATAAGAATGATTTCTTCATAATTTTCACGCAGTTAAATTGTAAGTGGAATTGGACCTAGACATGGATTTACATTTTCAATTTTTTTGGAAGCCGTAAAATGGTGTCTTTTAATATGAAAAGGAAGTCACAATAACTCAAATTTCCACTGGTCTTCAAAAGATTAAAATTAATATTTTAAGTTTAAAGCAGTAATTTACAGTTTAAACCCAAAAGGTCTCAGCACTAAAATTTATAGTAATTTAAAAAACACATTTCCTTACTCCCCTTGGCATTGAAAAAAAAACGTGATTTTCTAAACTTCGTGTTTAAAGTAGATTTTTTTAAGTTTAAAATTTACTCGCAATGGGTCATCCTATTCCTTGAACCACTAAGAGTAGGAGTTTGAGTTTTTTTCTTAAGTACGAACTACTCGCCTTTGCGGTTATCATCCCTATTATGCCTTTGGAGCACTGTGACTTGTTTGCGAAAATGAAGAAAAATGGCGATGAACGAGAATAAGTTGTAATTATCTGGGAAAACTCTGCTCAGAAACTAATTTCGAAGTTTGAAAGTTCTGTAGAAAAAAGTCACCATAAATAGAAGTTCTCACTCTGACAAGTCGGATTGCAGAAACATTTGCTGCCTCCGACTGTCTTGAATGCCTTAAGCAAAGCTGGTCGTGGAAGGATCAGAGCTATCAGTTCCCCTGAACATCCGATGTGAAAGTAGTTGTAGTTTAAAGTCAAAATTTAAGTAATCACTTTGTTTGGTAAACCATTTTTCTTTATTTTTCATTTAGTCGGAAATTTGGGCTTAAAGTTAAAATGTGCAATTTAAAGCTCAACAAACTTTGGAATTTCTAAACAAAAATTTACCAAATCCAAATCCAACCCAGACTAAAATAAAAGTATGATTAAAATAAAGATATAGGGTATAAAACGACATAGGTGAAAAGTAGGAAAAAAGAGTGTTTTCTTTTATTTTCAAATTACCTGTATCAAAAATTAAAATTTCATAATTTGTAAAATAAAATTATACAGCGTGTCCCCGTTTTAAGTGCCTTAAATGAAACAGGTGATAGAAAAAATAATTTTAAGCAAAAAGTTTCCTATGAACATGTATCCGAAAACTCTTAATAAAAAAGTTACAAAGTGTTCAAATTTGAATTAAAAATAAAGTTTTTACTTTTCCACTTTCAAGTTTTTTAAGATATTTAAACCAAATTTTGCACACATGATGTAGAGATAAAGGATCACAAAATAAAATAAAATTAAGTTTCTATCTCAGCCAGTGGCAGAGTTACGGATAATCTGTGATATTATTGTAGAAAAAGCGCGGTACACCACTGAAGGAAATAAAATAAAATACCTGTAAAGCATTTAATTCTGGATAAAAGTTATTTCTTGACATTTTTTCTTATCTGTCACGGTTGCGTCCTGTCGTTGGTTTTGGAAAAAACATCACTCTCACTCTTATTTTCACTAATTCCCAAAAATTTAAATTCTGTCACAATAGTGACAAAGGTGAAAGAATGTTAAGAGTCAACTTTATCCAAAACTGTTATTTCATTTCATTTTATCCAGTATCGTAGCATCTTAAATTTACCTTCCTTTTTGTTAATCAGTGTTCGAATATATTGCATTCGAACAGCTCCTGCGTAAAATATAAGGTAATGAATGTCAGAGAAAATTGTCAAGACAGAACTTTTCTTTAGAATTAGCGCTTTAACCAAAAATTGTATTTTATTTCATTTTGTTTAGTGGTGTACTACTTTTTTTCAAAACAATATCACAGATTACCCGTAACTCCGTCACTGGTTGAGAGAAACTTAATTTTATCATATTTAATGATCCTTCATCTACGCACCACGTGTACAAAATTTAGTATAAATATCTCTGAAAACTGGAAAGTGAAAAAATAAAAACTTTTTTATATTCAAATTTTTGTATCTTCATAGGAAACTTTTCCTTAAAATTACTTTTTCTATCATTTGTTTCATTTAAGGCACTTGAAACGGGGACACACTGCATATTAACATTAGTCTGGTTTTCAAATTTTTTGTATGGCGATCAACAATTATGTACATTTTTATACGGTTTATTTATAAGTCAAATACAACTTAAATGAAATAAAAATATAAATAGTATCAAATATTGATACGAATATTGGAAATATTTTGATATTCATTTTTTCTGCATAGAAATATTAACATATTTCTCGTAGTATAATATATTCACTGTTTTCTTTAGAACTTATGAATAGGTTAGGGAGTAGCACATTTTAAATTTTATTTTTAATACCAACACACATTTGGTTATAAAATAACATACATTTTACCAGGGAAAATATTTAAAATGAATGTTTCTAATGTTGGGCCTCAATAAATTGCATCCCACCTTACATTTCAAAAGCGGCAATTAAAACATACTCGAGCAGATTGTTCATTAAGGTGGGTCGATTTTAAACTCTTTTTTTAAGTTTGAAAGGCATGTAGGGGAAAAGTTACTTATTGGTACCCAGCTTTCAAACTTAAAATATTATTTAATTTTAACAATGTTTAGCCCCCGCCAGGCCCTTAAAGTTTTATAAAAATTGTAAATTCTAAAACTAAGTTTCCTCTGTTGGGAAATGCTTTTTAATCGTTGATTGGTCACGAATAAAAGATATTTTTTAATTATTAACATATTTAGATACCCATCAGCACTTCCTCCCCTTCCAATATCCTATACTGAGTTCCCTCCGCGATAAGACCGGTAATGGTTCATTAGTCACGAAATTGACATTTCTAACTCTTACCTGGTGGAATTGCTTAATATTCATAACTATTTAATTTTATTAACGATTAAAACTACAACAGATAGATTTGATCCCAAAGATTATATATTTTTGAAATCTACTCGTCTAGAGAAATCCTCGCCACACTCGTAAAAAAGACACCATTTTAGCCACTTGTTTTACAGAGTGCAAGTGCAGAGTGCAGTACGTCTATGTAAAAAAGCTATTTATAACAATTCGAGGTTACAGGTTGTCGGCATCGACCACAAAGAGATAAGGCGAGAGTTAACCTTCTGGTTGTTACTTATTTTGTGGTTATGGTTTTTTTTCTTAATAAAACATTTTGAAATAAATGTTACTTGTTTAATTGAAATAGAGCTTTATTCCAATTTTAATAGTACAAATATAAAATATAGTTACTATTAATTGCTTGGTAAACTTTGATTTTGCAAAGGGAATGAAAGGTTACAACGTCAATGGAAAGTTAGTACTTATTGAAATCTACATGAGTATAAAAGATTATATACATACATATATAACATATACAACGTAGGATGTACAAAGCATTCCACTCATTAATCTGGTAATCTAGTGGTATATTTCCAAATAAGAAAGAAATCTCATCCCCTTAATTCTTCTAATGATTCTTTAATGACTCATTTTGTTATTCACCGTGGGTGTGTAATATTACGTGCGCATTACCCTATGTTAATTACATATTTTAACGGTTAAAAGGGGTGAAAAAATGATGAGAATTTTGCATATATTAAATAGGCCAGCGGTAAGCCTCTATTCTAGTTTAATCTAGTGCGAGTAATAGCATTTTTCCCGCTTTTTCATAGCAAACTTGAAGTGATATAATTTTTAATACGTTGAGTCTGCACACGTGATGTTATGTGAAAAGTATTGAGCCTTTTTATTTGCCGATGTTAGGAGAGGCTATTCAATAAGCCAACTCGTTCCATAATAGCACTAGACTCTTTTGTGTTGCTCGCAAAAATGAATGCAAAGTTATGACGGACCCCATCTGGTATACACATCATATCGCGGATTAACCAAATCAAGTTACACATGCAGATTTAGATCTCATGCATATCTTATTTCAAGTTAATGCAACGATGCTGGATGCCCCCTTTGACGGACTTAGGTTTCTCGTCTTTCTTTCGGCGCTGACCGTTCGTTACTCGTCCACTAATGCACTGAGAATTATACGCCCCTTGGTAGACCGGATTCTTTTTGAACATTATTTCATTTCTCTTTTTAACTATAGTCTGCAGGTATTATGTTTTTATAAATCCATAAATATTTACATATTCTGCTTAGAGAAATATAAAGAAGCTAATGCCTGTTTACAAGTATGGAATTAAAAAAAAAACATCACGTTGAGATTTTTGGGAAAGTCAAAATGTCAACAAAAAACTAAATTTTTGAAATTTTATTTGTAAGTTGGCTCATAATTTCTCATATTTAAAGTTGAAATTTCGGGAATAAACTCGACATTTTCAGAATTTCTCTGAAGTTTTCAGTTTTTTACTTTTTTTCTTCTAATTCTTAGTTAATTAATTATTTAATTAACTAATTAAATAACTTCGACTTATATAAAAATTCAGATTCGTTCTAGAAGTTTTGATTTTTTTTCCAAACTTCGATTTTATCAACAATTTTTTTTTAAATTTCAAACTGAAATCGAAATTATAAACTTATTTCCCAGATTTAGTTTTACATAATTTTTAACAAATCTAGAACTTTTCTCGAAATTTGAAATTTTGTCCGAAAATTACGAGTTTAGATATGAAATTTTTAAAATCCAAAATCGGAAATAACACCTTTTTGTCTACCAATATTTTTTACTTTTTTCTTTAAACTTTAACTTAACATATACTTAAAATCAAGATGTTCTCAAACGTTAGACTTATTTCTAAAAATTTAGCATTTCGCGTTTAAATTTTTTCATTTTTTCTCGAAATTTCACCTTTGGAGTTAAAATTTAGAAAAACTTTTTCTAAACATTTCGAGTGTTTTATTTTTTTAAACATTTACAACTTTTAACTAGGTAATATACGATGTATGTCATTATAGTTAGCTAGCTGATTAACTGAGACATGTGTAAAACAGCTATAACAAGGAATAATCTTAATTTTAAGTGTAAACCTACACCGTATTCAATTCAAAACGTACCCTTTTTGAACATCATTTGCAGAGTTAATAAGCCAATAATTTTAATACGTGGTATGGATTCCTATGGATTTCATTTTTCCACAAGAAAAAAACCATTGATCGTAAGAGAAAAAAGATAAAAATATAAATTGTTAGTCTTTTAATTCCTAGCCTAAAATAGAAAATGTCCAATTTAATCTCGAAATTTAAACTTTTTCCTTTAAGTTTTTTGTTTATATACGATTTTTTTTGTGGGCCAAAATTAGGTTTTTATGTGTTATACTTACTTAGTTGAAATCGCAACATTTTATTCAAAATTACGGTTTTAAATTTAAAATATATCGAGTTTAAAATGGAAATCTCGAAATTCCCAAATTAAAACACAATATAACATCATAATAAGATTAAAACTGAACTGTCAAGATAATTTTTTATGTTCCATTTTTCTATCAAAATTAGACTTTAATTTTAAAATTTTCAATATTTTTAATGGTTTTTTATTTTTTCTCGAAATTTATATTTATTTTTTTCTGAAATTTCTGAAAACAATATGCATACATAGCTTCGTTTCGGTCAGCTAACGTTCGAATAATTCAGACTCTACTGTATCTCAAAACATAAATTAAAAATCGTGCCAATATCTAAGATATTTTGTACAGAATATTGATTTTTAAGATATGTTACATTCACTTCAACATCGATGTTAAAATATTAATGTTTGAGCTCGCAAGGTGGATATTTTGTAAACATATATGAAAAATACTTATCCCCCTATAGCCTATAAAAAACAATTGCAGGTTAAGGGTTCGATGTAGGACACACCAATAATGAACAACCACAGTTCCGTGTGAAGAAAGTGATCTCACTTTTTTTTTCTACGCGATTTGCGTAAGATCATGAAACAAGCCCTTTTTGCCAATTTTTTATCAACTAATTGTAGATCAAAGTTGTTGCTTTCGGTCGATTGAAGTTGAGAATTATCGTAAAAAGAAACCCACAAATTATAGGTAAGTTGAGTAAGGTGTCTTTACGACGCAATTTATACGTACAAAATTCCTGATATTAATTTTCATAGTTAAGCTAAATTGAGAAGTCTTAAGTTTCGCAAAAGACCTTATAATTTTTTTGGTCCCCCGTTTAAAAATATTTTAAGACTTGTAAGACGATGATACTCAGGTAAGGCATAGCTAATTAATATATGTAGTATATAGTATGATTACAACAACCAAAACGTACATTAAACCATGGCATGTTACCTATGTAGATGGTGAAAAGAAATGTAAGAAAATTAATATAGTACACATTTAGGTTGGTGAACACAACACCGTTTTAATTAAAAAACTTTTACATAATTTAATTTTATGGTTTTTAATTTATTTTATTAACCGAGCTATCTAAAAAAAACAGGCTCAAAATAGCGGACGGAAGTAAGGTATAATTAGATATTTTTCATTTCCCTAAAAATCAACACGTTTTAACATTGTTATGACAAAATTGAATAACTGAAATTGTGGATCTTCCTCCAATGTTGATTACTGGTTATGAATAAAAAAATGCTAAATATTCATCATTTAAGATATCAACATTTCAACATTTAAAAATAATATTACAAAAAGTCATTCCCACCTTTCAAAACCTGAGGAATGTTACCCCTTCTCTTTAGACGTATTCTAGGATGAGACTACTATTGTTATTTAGAATCATAAATTAACTATACATCTCTTCTTGTTGGTTTGTACTTAATGATAACGTTGACATGTCAGATAAATACAATGCTCTTTGCCCGGATTTATTATCTGCACTCGTAATTTTTATTTAAACTCTTTATAATTGCAGTATGTGCGTTTATTCTGTGAAAATAATATTCCACTATGATACAAGTGAACCTAAAACCAGGAAGTGCACAGCTTTGTTTAAGTTACGATAAATTAAGATTTGTATTGCTAATTTTCGAGTAAAAAATATTCCCTGGATTTTCCGTAGCGTGTTTGTCTTTTAAATATTACACTTGAGAATTTTTAGCACCTTCCATTGTCGTTTACGTCTAGATGCGAACTAGACTAAATCTGGTCTTCAAAACTTGTCTTACGACCCCTTTGTGCAGCAGGGCAGTTTTTTCTGTTAGAAAGATTGCTTTGTGTCATGTTAAGTGTGTTTGGCCGTTAATAATTAAGGTTTTATAAACACTTAAATGTTTTATCTTGGGGGGAAATGAATACAACTAGTTTTCTATTCATCCATTCTTCCTTCTATTGTAATTATTGTGCTGATAATTGAGACTGGGTATACAGAGAGGGAACGCTGACAGTTTGCTCTAATTGCAAGAAAAGGGAACAAAGAAGTTAATTACATTCCTCTGCAAAGAAAAAGTCAGATTCGTTTTTACCCTTTAGCTATGACAAAAATCTATATAATTAGGCAAATAATTGGATACGGGCTGTTTTTTGTTTTAACATTGAAGGAATAAATAAAATAATTATATTATATTTAAATCTAGGAACATTTGAATCTTTTTCGAAGGTTTTCTGTAATACTCAAAGACTGCTGATGCTAAAAAACTGAACCCAACATCTGAAAACTAGAATCTTGAGTTTTAATTTACTCTTTTCTTTTATTTTCCACTGCCAAAAACTGGGAGTCTTAATTTGCCTTTTCTTTTATATTTTTCCTTTACGAATATTTTTTTAAAAATGTTCGTATTCTCATATTCCTTAACTTCAGTTACTAGTGTATATTACTTTTTTGTTTTTCTAACTAATTAAATGGTAAGTACATATTTTATATGAAATTAGAAGCAGTTAAAAACTGTAAAAGAGTATGTTTTGATACTACATCAGGAGTTGCATGTTAAGTAGTTAGTGTCTTAGTATTGAATATTAATTTTGTGGGTGCCTCGTTTTTTTTTTTGGAATATCTGTCTTAATTTTTATCAGACCATTAATTATCTTCGTATACTTTTTACTTCATCAATTTTTGCTTAATATCTATGTCACATTATTTCTTCAATCTGTTTATTTAAAGAAATTTAAAATGTAGAATAATTGTACGGTGAAATAATACATATTATTTGTCATTAATTAGGGGATATGTTCGATTCTCGCTCCGGAAAGATTAACTATTTAAATATGTTTAAAGTCGCGGTTTTAATGTCCCTGACGATCTTGAAATAGCCAAATCATGTTCATTTAGTACATTATAATTATATTTTTCTGTTTTTACGCAATTCTAAATATTATTTAGTTCTTTTAAGTTGAGCAAATTGTAGTTCCTATACTAAAACACTATCGTGAAAAAACGTTTTAATTACTTACATTGAGTAGAAAAATCAGAAGATACAAAGCAAAAGATTAAATAAATACATTGAAATGGACTAGCCATATTTTGTTCTCATTCGACTCCTAATACCATACGGGTTTCGTTAGAATAACTATTGATGTTAATACTGATTAAGAGTGAAAAAACTGATTGATAATAATAGTTCATCAGTGTTGGTCATTTACAGTAGGGACACTTCTCTTATACTGATGGACTCGCTAAATTCTTACTTGCGTGTTTGTTCGCTTCAGTGTTGTCAGATTTTGGGCATTTTCTCAATGTTTTGCTCTCGTGCATATGGCACGACTAATTTTCTATGTAAATAAATGCAAAACTTGGCAATAACGACACGAAGACGGAGTCTTTGATGAGGTCCAAAAATAATAATAGCAGGATTCTTTTAGACGAAATATAATGGTCTGACAGTTTGACAGCTTCTCGGCTCCTCTGCGGTAATATTTGTCAGATCTTCCGTATTTGCCGGACCGTATTTAGAAAGAAATCTCACGTGTTTTAAGAGTGCAACGGTAACAAATTTTTATATGAAAAATCTAAACTTTTTTTTAAGTTACCAATTTTTCTTGAAAGACAATCTCAGGTAAAATATTACTAAATAAATTTCTTGAATTGACGGATCAACTCATTTGTTTTAATATTTAAATATTTCTCTGCAAAAAATGGTGTGCCATTAAATATACTTTTTTATTTATGAAATTAGTTTAGGTAGACGTAAAAAAAACTAATTTAATCAGTTATGCAGATGCACCGCTTAAAAGAATTCCTGCAGATTGCAATAGTACAATAGTGTAATAGTAAATGTATATACATTGGGGATATATTTAATGCTGCTATTTGTCAGTTCCT
The DNA here is from genome assembly GCA_028583605.1 of Dastarcus helophoroides. Classification (NCBI taxonomy): domain Eukaryota; kingdom Metazoa; phylum Arthropoda; class Insecta; order Coleoptera; family Bothrideridae; genus Dastarcus; species Dastarcus helophoroides. The sequence goes on along the minus strand of CM053328.1, from coordinate 22,410,013 downwards.
TATTTTCTCCGTAAGCGAAAGCTGTCTAAATTCAAAAAAGGACAAAGCACACGGTACTGCGAGAGATAAGAATATGAAAAATGGGAAAACTCTCTTTCATTTTGGACAGATTTTCGGTTAAATTCTAATTATTCACGTAAATCCTCAGATGAAGCCGCGGGTAATAGCTAGTGTATAATATAAGCGAAAGAACTCTTTATTTTAAATCGCAACATTCGATCATCTAAAAAGACAAAAATAGAAGTGAAAAACATAGAGCAGCGTCGAAACGAAAGAAATCTTTTATCCTTAAAGGATAATGTTTGATCTTACGAAGTGACAAATGGGAGTAAAAATTATGTCATAAATAAGCAAATGAATACAAAGAGAATTAAATACTACACTCAACGTTATGTGGCAAATTTATAATCAAAACGAAGTGACTTCAACATTTTTGCAAATATTATCCTACCTTTATGCGATATTCTAAGACGTGCCCTACAGCTTAAAAAAAGTAAACATAAAAGCATATATTATAACAAGAAGGTGAACTGGTTTTATTCCGTCCATCAAGAAATTAGTTAAATTTGAGCTGTTTTTGGTTAAGCTTCTAATGAAAGAAATAATTTTGACTGCACTTTTATGAAATAACATCATCTTCACATTATAAAAGTAAAGTGAACAGTCAATATATTACAATCTTATGCTCATTAGCAACGCAGTCAAAATTGAATTTCCTTGAGGGTGTAATTCTTTGTTTTTAAGACGTCGTTTTATATATCTTAAAAGGCATTAGTGTTACTTACTACCGGCCATTAAACTAAAGGCAATATTGCAGAAGTTCTTTGAAATTTATCTACAAAAGCACGCAAAAAATATCACTTGTTTTATTCGGGCGTTCGATAGTGAAAGTGCTGAAGCTGGCCCTGTAATATCGAACGTAATGTGACCGAGCCAGGCAAGTCGAGGGGGTGCGAAGGGTGAAGGCCGATGGTAATTCATCACGGGAACAGAGCTCGGCGTAAAGCGAGGGATGCGATACTCCTTTCACGATTGTGGTAGTCGGTCTCTGGGACATACAGGGGAGAAACAAAATCGATAATTATAGGGACGCAGAACACAAGAGTTAATAGGAATGTCACCGGATTACCTTTTCTATACCCTACCGTGTAAATATGTTTGCTACTTATTCATTACCCTTTCGAATCTCCTATCGGACCCTTTCCTTATTAAACATACCTCCTTCGTCAAACATAGCCGAAGATTTAATGCTCTCATTAATTAAAGACGTGTTGATCTTTCTTTGAAATCAGTTAAAAGGTGGCTTAATTTGGAAGGCTGTTAAAATTAGCTTGTGTTGTAACATCATTCATCACTTTCAAAAGTTTAATAATATATCAGTACTAAGTATATTTAATTTCATACAGATTTGCAAACGGAATAACTAAAATATTAAAACAAACAAAAGTATTTTAATTGGATATCCACGTTAATAAAAGTCAAAATGTTTTCCATCTAATTCAGGAAATAATGAATAATTGTTATCAAGACGCATGAAAAGAATGCAGAACATAAATTCCATACTTTTAAGTAACAAAAAATGAGTAACCAAAATATGTAGGGGCTCAGTTTTTTTGGTCTAAAATAGGTACAATTAATGTCGTCATTAAATGGACCCTTAATGTTTAGATGTTTTAATCTTTTTTTCTTTCAAGTTAAGTTTTATAAATATTATTTTTTAGAATTTTTCCAGCTATCAGATAAACTGTAAATATTATTATATTACATGATTTAACTATTATTTTGTAACTGAAATAAATACCGGAGTTATTTTAGCGATCGGAGTGATCCAAAGAATTCTTAGAACCAAAAGCAACTACTACTTTTAAGTTATTAGGAATTTGGTGTTGTTCTTTTACTGCCCAATTTAACAATTTTTATAAGAAGAAACTAAAATAATACGACTCCCACTTTTAGATTATACTACCATTTATTTTTATGAATAGGATTCGCTAACTCTAGCAGAGGCAATAGTAGCTCATTTTACTCACTTTGCTTATGAACTATTCCATAAATAATAATTTTGTTGTTCTGATCATAAACTTATTTATCTTACTGGCCCTTTTCAGAATAAATAAATTAAAAAAAGCAGCATCTTCCGGAAATTTACTTTCTTTAAAGAAGCAAACACATGCAGTTTTTTTATTTACCTATATGACGTCCTTACTATACCGGATATTATTAGCAATAAGTCTGGGTGGGTGGGTGCTTTAAATTATAAAAATAAAATTTGGGCCTTTTAAACCAATGTTTTTAACCGATTCCTGAAATATATACTGAAAACAAAAACTATCCGAAATTTCAAAACTCATGATTTCGAGATAAAAATGCAAAATTTTAGGGAAAACAAATTAAAGTATTCAGGGAATAAAATTTCAAGTTTTGTCGAAATTTTAGGGAAAAAAACCAAAGTGGAAGTTTAAATACATATTTTGAGTTTTTTTCAGGAATTCGACTTTTATTTTTCAAAATGTTGAGTTTAACTATCGCCAATTTTTTATAAATTCTAAAATTGACCTTTTTCTTTTAATTTCAAGTTTATATCTTAAACTTGTTTTTATTTTTTATATTGCAAACCTTTATTTTGCAATTTTTGAAAAATTTAAATATTTTTTCATAATTCAAAGTTTATACATACAAAGCTTACTTTTTCCTCAAATAGCTGAACCAAATTCAAAACTATTCTTCTTTTCTATTCAAATATGGAATTTTCTTGAAACGGAAAAGGTTTTCTTGAAAACAAGTTTTTTAATGCCTTTCATTTTGAAATTTCGAGTTTTAGTCGGAAATTTTGGGTAGTAAATTTTTATGTTTTTATCAAAAATATTAGCTCATTTTTCTCAAATTCCGTGAAGAAACGAAGTTATTACTCTTTTTCCTATCAATTTCAATTGTACAAGACGCACCATTTTTGATCATTAGTAGAGTTAATAAACCAATAATTTTGGTACTTAATATGAATTCCTTAATTTTAATTTTTCCCAAATTTTTTATTTTGCTTGAAAAATCATTTCCTTTAAAAATATTTAACACTTAATATATCTGGCATTAACCCTTTAGGATTTAAACCTGGTTATATTAACATAAATAAGAAACGTCACTATCATTAACTTTAATCAAACATTAATAATGGGCAGAGAATAATATTTTTAGGCATCGTTTTTAACATGGTCAATGATAGTAAATGCCACATTTTCAAATTGCTATTAACTCCAAAATTCGTTATTGAAAAACGACTGTCATCATGCTACGATTCGTGATCCTAAATCGGTTTTTGCCGTTACTTGTTTCTATCGATCCAGAATTGCTCAGAATAGAACCCTATTGATTTTCAAAATGATTGGTTAAATAGTTTAAATTTTAATAAAGAATAACAACGTTTGTCAGAGAAAAATCAAACTTAGGAATCTCAGATTCTTATAATTTTATACATATTTTAGGTCAAGTTCATCTCAAGTACAATGTAAAAGGGTAAGACGTAATTCGCCTTCATTTTTTTCTTTTCATTACATAGAAATTATTTTTAAGAGACAACGAAATTATAACGAGCGTGTCAAAAATGAACGTAAAATTTATTTATTTCAGAAATGCCATCGCTTAAGAATAATAATATTTCTGATATTTATTTAATGTGAGATAGCTGAAAACTAGCTAGAAACCACACAACAATGAATATAAGATACCGAAGTGAAATGTACTAGGGTGTAAAATTGTCATGCAAATAAATACTGCACAAATTACGCACTGGCTTTTGGCTGACAATTTTGTCTTCAAATCCTTAGTAAGGTCATTAAACAAGATGCTTATTACCGAAAAAAGAATTTTTATTTACAACCATTGTAATTGGTCATACGGGAATTGCAATGTGATGGGGAATTTTTTTTATGAAACGCATGAGGCATAAGGTATCTTTATGTTAGGAATAGTTTTCGAGAGAGAAGTAGGTTTATGTGTTGAGCTTGAAGACGATTTTTCTTCTTTTCTGAGAAAATTTAACTGCAAATTATACAAGCAATTTCCGTGGTGTGCACTTTGGGTCTCAGCAACGATTTTAAACTATTTTCCTTAAAATTTCGCGCTTAACTTCGGAATTTCGCAATTTTATTTGAAGGTTCTTTTTTTTATTTCTACTCCAGTATCAAAATTTCGAAATTGTTTTCTGTCAAACAACTCTATCAAGTAAGCTATACCAAGCGTATACCAATGAAGTTGGGACTTAATACCTTCTAATCTAGAAATAATAACGTACAAAAGAACAGTATTTTATACAGGATGGAAAATCTCGAAACTGAAGTGAATAGATACAAAGTAAAAAAGAAGCAAGGATAAATATTTCAGAAATTAGTGTTTGGTGCATTCGTTAATAAATTTTAAATAATATTTAAGTTTCTGAACAGTAAAACGGCATTTTCTCTTCCTAATTTTTCTTATGAATTACAAAACTGTGTTGCGCTTTAATTATTTTTTATCTTTCAACTCCTAACAGTGGAAAATTTTTGATTTTGTAAAACAGTAATCGCTGACTTGCATCAATGCGTTAGTAAATCCATTGATTCATTGAGGTTCTTTGTGGTGAGTATTTTCATTAAGTTTCGGTTATGAGATTTTCGAATGTTCTTGCAGAATATACTTTCTTTTACTTTCTTTGTGAAATAAGCATTTTCATCAAAGGGGTTTGATGTTGAAAAGAATTACCAAAGTATCGTCTTTTTTAACTTCTAGTTCCTTCACTGTCTATTAATCGAAGTCAACTTTTAAGGTCAGACAAACCATAATAAATGCCAAAATAAATGAACTCTGCACTTGTTAACGTGACACAGCAAAAGCCGAATAACCCTTTTAAATCAATTAAAAAGGTGAGCACTATGTGCGCTTTGCGTACCCCTATGTTTTTTTTTGCACGTGAACGGTGCAGGGGTCAGAAGAAATTCCTTCGGTAACAAAGAAATCGCTTTAGGAGCCATTAACTAAATTAACACATCAGAAAAAAACCAGGTCTGAAAGAGAGTGAAAGAAGAAAGAAGTATGAAAGGCAAGGGGTTAGTGCGTGCTTTGTAAATATAGGTCAGAGCGCCGAGCGTTGCTATCTGCCGCCGTAGAAACAGCCTGCGTGGATGAGGGGAAAACTCAGGGGCGGATTCGCCATTAGAACATTTTTTGTTAGAGCCCTCCTTGTCTTGATGGTTTTTGTTGGAAATGTTTGCATTATTATTACGAGAAAGCGCAGTTTTTGACATAGTTTCTTAAGTTGTTATAAGAAATAGTTAGGTTCATCAAAACCAACCACCCTGAATATTTTGTTGTGCATTACGAAGTGATTTTAATTTAAGCTCATCAAAGTTATAAAGTTACAAACGAAAGAAAAATACGGGTTTCCATTCACAGTAAATTTCAAATCTCTGCACTAGTAATGTATCAAGTATCTTTAAATATGTTTAAAAACAATTATATTACAGTGTCGTTGCAATTTCAAGTTCTTCATTGCAATCTTGTTTTAAAATAGAACTTACTGCTATTTGCTTTATAATTCTTATTAAAATGAAAAACCTAATGGATCTTTGAAGATAAAATCCAATATAATAGTTTGAAAATAATAATTAGTTTTTTAGCATGACTGATTGAAAAAAAAAAGATTTCCTGAGCTGCTAATTTTCCGAACTTTGTTCATGCGCAGTACACCGTATCTCTCTGTGATGACTGTGCAATATTATTAGGTTAACGTAAATTTGATGGAAAGGGGACAAGTGTAGTCCGCAGTTATGTAGCACGTTCACAAATTTCCCTGAAAACGCTTGACTTTATATACATGACAATAAATAAATATAATTTATGGAAAAAACCTTGTCAATAACTCAAAAAGGGGCCATTCAGGTATTAGGTAAGCAAATTTTGAATAATTTTATTCCCCCCCTTTGTATAGGTGAAAATAAGAAAATAGTAAAAATTATGTCAAAATTTATGAAATATTAAAATTTAAAAAACTAAATTATTTTGAGGGTTAAAATAGATTCTGTTTAAATAACTAAATGAAAAAAAAATATCCATAAAACAATTTTTATTTACGAAAAAATTAAATAAGAGGCTTAAACAATAGATATATAATGTCATAATAAAAGACATAGACGTTGTATTTTGTTTTTTCTTTCAAACCGTCCGGAAGTGTTTAAGTTTTGTAAATATGTCATTTAGATTTTCAGTGGTCAATTATGGCTGTCTACAAAATTTTATATTGATACAATTTTATGATATGGATTGCAAACATAATTGCTTAAAAAACAAAAGTAACTATTTTCAGGTTTATTTTTTATTTGTGGCTGCACAAGACATTCTTCATAAAATATCGTTAAATCGCAGAAGAAATCAAAAGATATAAACGGTGGTAAAGAATAATGGGCCTTTGCGAGGTAAAAAGATGTAAACAAATTTGACATTAATTTGAATCTGACAAACGTGAGAGAAATTATGTCAGTTACGTTTTGCATCTGTTATCATTTGGTTTTTGTGATATTTTTGTGTCTTGTTACGATATTTATTAAAGTTTGCCATAAAAAAGTCTATCACACAAATGTTCAATTGTTTAACATGCTCGCTCCGAATTTTTAAAAATTAAACCTTATTTTTCTGGAAGCATCATTTTTTAATTTTTTTAATTCTTCTTCGAGTGTTTGTCAAACTAGATGTTTTCGTACAGATTTTACTTTAATGTTTTTAGAATGCCTATTTTATTTCTCGTCAGACCTGTTGTTTAGGGAAACTAAAACGTAAAATAAATACAATCATTTTTCATGTTAGAGAACCTACAAAAATATCACCAGCCCTAAGCAGTGAAACTGGACCTTTGATAAAGGCTAGCAGACCTCTTCATAGTTAAGTTTTACAAAAGTTTCCATTTTAGTATGCCCAAGTTTGAATGCATGTTGTTGCTAGAAACTAATTTTCAGAACATATCAGAAAGGACCGGTATACAGAATAGATCATAAGTAATGATACGCAGAGCAAGAGTGGATTTTTCGTATAAAAATAAGGTGACTTAGCTACATTTAGCTTATGCCAAAAGTGGATACTAATAGAGATACAGGGTGTCAAAGTTGAAAACAAAATCGATTTTTTGGTATAACTATTGAACAAATTTTTGAAAATAAATTTAGTTTTGGTATTTTATTTAAATTTGCCCTAGAAATTTAAAACATATGTAATAATGATGTTAGTAGAGTAATATTTGATATACACTAATTTAGAGTCAGTTTTATCAATTTTATTTTGATTGCGAAAAATTCACATTTACATAACTTAAAATAAACGTTCAGAAACAATTAGAAGGTATATCTTTTTACGTAAAAAATGTAGATAAATAAAAGCATCTATTTAAATTAAGTGTACGTGGAGCTACAAAAAAGTTTTGATGCTTTAGAATACTACAAGGTAGCGCAGGTGGCGCCCCCTATGAGTTACTGTCAATCAGTTAGCAAATTAGAATTTCTTGACCAAAGAAACTCCCTTATTTCAAATTTCTTGTCTATAGTAAAATATCATCAGTTATGCGAAAAAAATCCGATTTTTTTTTTTCAACTTTGACACCCTGTATCTCGGTTAATATCAACTTTTGGTATAAGGTAAATGTAGCAAAATCACGTTATTTTTATATGAATAATCCACTCTTGGTCTATGTACCATTACTTATGGTCCATCCTGTATAACAAAAATATTTACAAACCACCTAGTGACTTTGGCAAATTTAAATTCATTTGTATTGCGACCGAATAATTTTTGTCAACCAAACAAAGGTGCTCAATTTATATTTTTCCAATTTGGCCCAAACAATTTTAGTCAATAAAAAAAAGGTCGCTCAATTTATATTTCACTTCATTTTTCCAGGTCCCCCCCCCCCCGCCCCCCAGCTGCACTAATAACTTTGGTAATTTATTAGCAGGTTTACATAATTTTTTTCTTTGTCTTCAACTGCACAACTTAATTTTTCAATTGCTATTTGGTGAGATTTTAATCGATTATATGCTGCCTTGATTTTATTAATTTACAAGATAGTTAATAGTTCCTAATAATGTTTTAGATAGTTCAATAAAATAAGAGAACCTTCAGGAAAAACATGGGCCAGTCTATCGTTAACCTTGACATTTTGTCTAATTCACAAATTACCATCAACCAAAACCCATTTCCTAGGCAATAAAACAAAAAGCCATTACGAGCAAATTGGTCTATTTTCGTATTAATAAATCCTGCCAGATTCTATGTAACAAATCGAAAAATTAACCTAGCATGCGAACCCGTCAACTTGACAAGTTTTGTATACTTAAAAAACTCATTATGTCTCATGCAAAGATTTCCGAATAAAAGGAAGTTATTTCGTTTTTTCCAATTATACATAAATACAGATTTTCATTATCATAACGCCACGTTTTAATTTCCACAATACACCATTTTCTGTTATAAACAAAAAATTACATTTAGGCGGCCTAATGGAAGTGAAATTTATGGTGAAAGGTTTTTCGGGTATTTTTCTATAAATATCGAATGTCATATTTCAATGCGTGACACAGGTCATATCTTCTAAAAACGATGAAAGGGTCTTTCTGAAATATTACTTCGGCATTTCCAATAATGTTTTGCGGTGTTACTATGACTGGAAAGATGTGTTATTGATTTTCTTCGAAGTCTAGTAAATATTTGTCAACGCCAAGAAGTTTTCACGAACATATTTCAACGATAACTTATGATTTTATTTATACTTTGGAGGAAATACAGTAGAAAGCAACTGATTTAGTGCTTAGGTAATGAGTAATAATTTTTAAATTAAATACCCTGATTTAAATGAAGAAAAACATGTTTAATGGGTTTTACATTCCTTTGACAGTAATTTTGGTAAAATTAATTTCATAGCAAAAGTGAGTATAAGGAGTAGATTGGCCTTTAATTGTACTTCTTTCCGGCAGGTATCACAGCACCAAGTGACATTATATTCATAACGTAAGAAAATAAGGTTTTGATGTAAAAACCATTTTTGTTAATTATATAACATGATAAAAAATAAAATAGCATTTTTCGCGTAAATTTATATCTTTTAATCTTAATCCGGTGTTGGTATGATGGAGTTTAATTACGCCGTTGGTACTGAGGGGTAATGGGGCTACACATACTGTGAACATTAAATTATGATGTAAGACATGTTGTTTACGATAGAATATGGGCTAGAAACACTAATATCAAATAATTTGAATGTAGAGGTATATAAGGGTAAAAAGAAAACAAAATAAATAAAAAAAATTAAAAAAAATTGTCTACACAAAATTATCCAGAAACGAGTTTGAGCTTTGCGAATGGATTGCATTAAAAAAAAATCCTATATTATCAGCAGCAGTGTGAAAAAAGATGTATAAAATGTCGACGTTTTTCATGCATGGGAGACAATAAAAATATAATATTACGTAGAAGTAAACATTATTTTGGATCATGGCTCTCTGTACTAAAAAATAAAATGGAATCCATTTTTTTTCGATACCTCAAGTCGCTTATTTTATGCCACTGTATTGGAAAAATTGTGCAGATCTCAAGAATGTATAACATACAAGATGTTCTCCAATTTTGAGGAAATTGAGGAAATCTTCAGAAAGATACCTTTTTGAAGATGATAGCTTGGCTATCAAAACGCGTTAGAGCAACCAGTCCGTTCCACCAAAATTACGATTTTTTCCTCGTAAAAAATGGATTTAGGTACCTACGCCATAAATCCCATATAATTGCAGAAATAAGTTATTGTATAAAATAGATCAAGAACAAATAATAATCGATAACTTTTTTTAAATAAACTCTTGGATCCACTTCTTTATAAAAATTTTATATGATTTAGGCCTCGAACTTTATCTATTATTTGCATATTATTTTACCGTATCTTACAAAATACTGAGGGTTAACTTGATAAATATTATAGATCGCTATTCTTTAAGCCTTTAAAGTTTTCATATCCTTTTTTAATGTTTACAGAAGGAGGCTGAAAACTCCCTCTTTTACCCAAACAGAAATGACGTTTTCACTATAGAAAAACGGGACAAAAACTCGAAGCTGGTGGAACACTGATACCAATCAAAGGAAGTCTACTAAGATCGAATGATTGGCAGGGATAAAGTCGCTTCCGGTTCATCCGCATCGCCCTTCCATCGGTTACGCGCATTGAAAGGCGCCAATAAAGACGGCTTAAGACGATTTAGAACGTCGACGGGGGCTGGGGAGGCTTTGAAACAGAATGAAAGTAATCATGAAGAGCCCCGTCGAGAGCATTGTACCAGTTTTTATGACGTTGTCAAATGCACGCACATAAAAAAGCCTCCCCTGTTGTCGGGCCCCAAGCAGGAGTGCGTAAATCCCGCAGGATATTTCCGACTCTCTTCCTGCCGCCTTCCAGATGGGCTCCTGGTTTCTAGGTTACCATTATGACGAATGTTAAGGCGGAGTTGATCCTAAATACTTCCTCGCTATGGTGGTAGATTATGCGATGTTCATATTGTTAGAACGCAGATGTTGTGTATCTGCTCAAATACGCAATATATAGAAACAAAGAGACCGCAGCCTCAAACAATACGAACGTTAGACTAAGGGGTTTTAACTTTTTTAAAAGACTGAATTTGATTCTAACTAATAGACTTGAATATTTGCAGCATTTATTCTGTAGCGAAAAGTGGAGCAAAATGTACTCAAATACTATTGTTTCCGTTAGATCATTAAGAGGTTTTTATATACCTAAGGCAGAATTATTATAAGCAGGTGTAACAACTCTATTCTCGAAATACACCTTAAAAATATACCTATATCTAAAAATATGCAGTATTGGCTACTGTCACTTCCAAAACACTCTCCGATTGTATCTATTGACATAAATGAGGTTTCTACTCCTCGAAAAAGGTTTGGGACTCACTTTCCAAAATACTGTTGACTAGCCATCTCAACCAAAAATCCCAGTAAGTGAAATCCAGCGAATAGATGATTTAATAACTAAGCAACTGTAACTTGGTGAGTCTGTGGAATTCATAGAGTAGAACAGGCGGGTCGCTTGACTTGAAAATCATGTTATTTCTTTCATCTTTTTTTGTCACATATGGTATTAAATATAGTTGCCCTTCTTCTTCAGCAGAAGGCACTAGGTGGATTTTTAAATTTATTAGCCTGTCAAACGTGAAATTTTATCTATTCATGACAACGATTAAAGAAAATGTCGGTTAATGTTTTAAAATGTATAACCATTTAATTTCAGATTCGGAATTGCATTAATTATTGATTTTGAAAAGTCTCGTCTTCTTTTTTTTTATTAGACCAGCATGTATGGAAACTAGATTCGTTTCCGGATCAGAAACTCAAATGAAGTCTTTGGCTGCACAAGTATGAATTCCTTTTACTTTTCATATGAAATGCGTTCATTCCACTGACCGAATTGGAATTTCTAATTCAAAAAACTAACTAGAATTTCGAACGTATGCGGCCAACCTTAGGATTTTAGGCAAGCTTTTTTTTACGCCAATCACGATGTACTGCATTGCAGAAGGCGACGGAAGGTTTGAATTTAAATAAATTGTTTTGTTTTTCCATAAATCCGAAGAGGTTTTTTTAAGTTTAATCCACTCGCAAAGGGTAACCCCATTATGCTTTCAAAGCCCTGCGAGTAGGATGCGGAAACAAGGATAAATGGTGATGAACCGCCTTCTTAAACAAGGATAGGTTGTAATTTTTCGGGAAAATTCCTTTCGGCAACAAGTTCCATAACTTGGAAGTTCTATAGAAAAAAGTGTCTCCGTATGCAGAAGTCCTCACTGTGTCAAGTTGGACCGCAGAGAAATTTGCCGTCTCCGACTGTCTAGTTCGCCTCAAGAATCTTGCCTTTGGGGGATCAATCCTATTAGTTCCTGCGAGCATCTTCCATGATATTACTTGTAGAAAAGAGACAAGTCACCAACCACACGCCTGTGCTGTAGTCTTTCGAGAGAATCGGTCAGACTTTTGTCATCAATTAGGCGAATCGCTCTTCTTCGAATTGAATCCAAGAGAGCTAAAGTGTGTTTTGGGGCTGAACTCCAAACATGAGAACAGTATTCTAGTGTTGCCTTAACTTGGGCTTTGTATAGTGTTAATAGCTGATGAGATGTGAAGTACTTTTTAGCTCTAAAAAGAAAGCCTAGCTTCTGAGAGGCGGATTTGGCAATGGCGCGCACATGATCGTCCCAAGAGACGTTAGTGCTCGCATTGGCTCCTAGGATAGATAGATTAGATCCCATCGGAAGGATTTTACCGTCCATTAGTATGTTTGTTGCATTATCCCTTGATGATTTCTTAGAGAAAACCGCGTTTTTGAAACGTTGATGTCGACCAAATTGTTCTTACCCCATTCCAGAATAATTTCGAGATCCCGATTAATCGTCTGTATCTGCTGTTCCCTGAGTCGATCTGAAGCAGTGATAGATAATGGTTTGTCGGAGAAAAAAGATGACACAAAGTTACTACAAGGTAAGTAAATAAGTAGATTTATCAGCTTTCAGTAATGATAATTCCCCATAGCCCTTGCATCTGATGTCAACAGAATAATGGAATTTCTCTTGGCATTACGGACAAAGCTATATTAATTGGACACAAATGATATTATGCCACATACAACAACCCTAGCGTAGCATTTTCCAACCTTTTTTTTTGCTCACGGCTCGATTATTTTTTGTTTCCCCTTCGAGACCCACTAAAAGATTTTTTTACTACAATATTTTGGTGATAAATAGACTAAATAAGAAACAACCTTATCATTTGCGGGTGTATGGTTTAACAATGAGAAGATTCTGGTATTTTATTTTGATCACCCGGTGCTGAGTCACGACCCACCATTTGGGAGACGTCGCCCAGTGTATTCTCATCTCATCCCCTGCTAGAATGGTGTACAATATTGGAATCTTATTAGATTTTTGACTTTCATTCCTACTTATGACGTCCGCCAAAGTCATCTATGCATGATAATGTTGTCTGCGAAGTTTTTTTTTTGTTATCCGTAATAATCTAGTTTTCATTCGTTGTATGACTTAAGAGTAGTTAATTTTTTTTTACCCTACGAGGGGTCAGCTTATCACTAAAAGAAAAAAAAAAGTAGTACAGTAGCGTTTAATATTATATGATTAAGACCATTTTTATTCTAATAACCGGAGATTATATAAGATGACATTTGGAATTAACTACTTTTGATATTTATCAATAAATTTTAATAATTAGGAGCTTGAAAGTGAAATTAAGGATTTTATTTAATTTAAACATTAATTTAAAAAAATCCCCGATCGGATTTTTTATATCCAATGAAATCTTCGGAGCAGTACAACTAAAAAAATGCTTTTTACTGTTATTATCTCCGGCTTCATTCTTATGTCCAGTTTGTTAATCTTATATGAATTTTCATTAAAATACCAACAGTTTGATGAAGATTAGAACGTTGTTCAAGCATCGGGAGGTGTTATTAAATGCCATTAAAGATTATTCAGTAGGGTGGGTCGATGTTCTATAATTTTAAGTCGCCTGTAGTGCCAAAAGATGTGAAATTTTAATTTCAATGTTTAAGTCTCGACCGAGCCCCTAATTATAAAAATAAAATATTATTTAAATAATTATGAGAGTAACAAGTGATTACAATTTTGAAGTTTTTACTCAGTCCGCAGCTTTTTCTATAATTTCATTTTTTTTAATAATGCCTGACGAGATGCATCTAAAAATGATAGTTACCGGCTGTTACTGGGGTACCTTCTAATTAGTGAACTTGCAAAGGACATTGTGCGTTTAGAGCAGTGCGAGTAGGAGATGAAACTCAAGATAGATGGCGACAAAATTTTGCTTAGCAAAGTTGGAAGTTCTGTAAAAAAGAGAAAGAGACCTAAATAAGAGTTATCTCCGTGCCAAGCTGGATTGCACAAGAATTTGGTGTCTCCGATTGTATTATATGCATAAAAAAGTACTTCCGCTGTGAAGTATTTTTTAGCTCAAAAAAAAGCCCAGCATTTGACAGGCGAATTATATTTCATAGGGACCATTTTAATGTTTACGAGAACGTTGGGTGCATTATCGCTTAAACCTTTCTTAGAAAAAACTACGAACTACATTTTTGAGGCATTAGCCGCCCATACGCCAGGGGATTACTTGACAAATTGGATATGGCACATCTAAATGTGTTAATAATAATTTAAAAATATGTTATATTTGTGGCCACTGAACGACTATAAAGAATTGCCCAACACCAAGGGGGCTAAACATTTTTAGAATTAAATAATATTTTAAGTCTGAAAACTGGGTACCAATAGGCAACTTTTCCCACCACAGGTCTTTCGAAATTAAAAAGAGAACTTAAAAATCGACCCAGTTCTTCTCAAAAGTAACGGATTAACTATATTAAATTTTTAACAGATATATTGTAGAAAAATGCTCGGACAGATTGGTTTCTAAATCCTCAGTTTATCGAAATCCTTTGTAATCTTAAAAGACATAATGAGAAAGACAAAATGCAATTCGTTTTGACCACTCATTGTTGTGTTCACTTCAACAAAGTTCGTTGGAAAATTGGCATTTATTTAAACACATTTTGGCAAGTACCTACCTATCTCCGTTATTTATCAACCTAATTAAAAAAAATTCTTTTCGTTGCATTCAGTATAAACAGATCTATTAATCCAGGTATAGCGAGGGGTATTTTGATATTGAAATTTTTAAATTTGGGGTTGCTAGCCATTAGGGAAAAGGGGCAGTGTGTTGAAAATTACATATCAAAATTACTTAGGTAAAAATAGAAATATCTGAGCATTTTTCTAAATTATGTTTTTTTTGTAGTTTTATAGAATTTGACCGTTACTTTTGGGAAGCACTGAATACGATTTTGGGTGCATTGTTCCAAAATTTGATTCTTATAACCAAGCAAATTATGGTTTACTTCCAACCCAATGCGTTAGGTTTCATTAGGTAGCTGATTCTATTAAACGGCAACTACTGCATTAACTTTTTTGCACAATTATCCTGTTTAATAAAATTTAATTAACGATCATATAACACACGTAAAATATGAACATTGCATTAACATTATAAGCGCGTACCTTACTAGTCATTATACATATGATAATTAACTCTGATCAGCCTAATCGAGTTATAATTCACTTTTAATAGATAAGTCTTTTTTTCCAGCAAATCGAGCTAACACATGTTCAGCTGAAATTTTATTTTTAACAATTAATACCATTCTCTCGCAGCAGTGAGAAGTGTTTTTAAAATACTAGCAACTAAAATTCATAGTTTTAGTTCTTGTGCACCACGTGACATATTTTGTCGCAATCACAACTTGTGGAGCTCACTAGGAGTGCCAATGCTACTTCGAAAAATTGTAAGTCAGTGTATCTATTCTTAATAATATGCTTTCCAAAATTGAACGTTTGTTAATTGAAGAAAATTTTTATGAGCTGATGAAATACTACATCGGTTCCATGTGCTACTGATGGATTTTTAAGTCGGGATTTTAGATTAACAATAATATTATTTACTACATGAATAGGACTTTTCTGGTTGTGCATTAGTAGAGGTTGGCACATTGTTACTTTTGATTACGATTGACTCGATATAAAAGTCCACAGTTGAGAAGTTTTATCGACTACTTCTTTATCCTTGCTTGACTGAACGATTAAATACTTAAATTTTAATTTTATTTTAACCATCTATATAGGGGGATTCCGTTATTGATTATTCGATTTTTTTGATTTAAAAATATTTTATCATCAGCTGGGTGGTCAAATATCTATAATCTAAAAATATAGCTAACTATTGTACCTGACGGCATCCAACTTTTTATGGTGAGTTGTGCTTAACACAAACTTTTTGAGA
Organism: Dastarcus helophoroides; assembly: GCA_028583605.1. Taxonomy (NCBI): domain Eukaryota; kingdom Metazoa; phylum Arthropoda; class Insecta; order Coleoptera; family Bothrideridae; genus Dastarcus; species Dastarcus helophoroides. The sequence goes on along the minus strand of CM053328.1, from coordinate 22,394,092 downwards.
GTAAAATGGATATTTTGACTTGTTCAAAAAAGCGGCGTACTTTATTAAAATATTACACTAATTTTTCGAACATTGTTGAAACATATGAAGTAATGATATCAATTTTAAAAATATTAGTTTATCTTCAAGACAAGTTTTCCAGGGGTCTAAGTAATTTGCCACTTAAAAAAACTGACTTTTTTCATTTTCATCCATCTTTCTTTCTGTTTAGCTTTATGAACATATTTGAAGATTATGGAAAAATGGAAATCGCAGAGGAACAGCCCCAGAGAGTATACTGGCATTCCCTCCTACATGGCCCTGAGTGAAGAAAAATAGAATATGGCCTTAAAATTTTATTAAAATCAACTAATGGTTTATAAAATTTCTAACCTTAAGTAATCAGAAAAACCTAATGCCGAAATCTTAAATAGATCCAAAAAGAGTTTGAAACAATATTATAAATAAAGCCTCAATATTTTGATCAATGAGAAGAGGAATATTGTTAAATGCTGTATGATTTGTGCCCTGGCTCAAAAATTTAAGGTTTGGTTAGTTGTAACACAACATTTTTAGCTGCAGTCGGTAAATTTCGGACAGACAAAATGATAACAGATCTTCCATTTGAGTCGTACTGTAAGAAGGATAAATATGGTAATTAATACAATTTGCAATGCAGGAAAGCGCAGCAGAATAGTTGGTGAAAATTCGAATTTCTTATCATACAGAATACCTATAAATTTCGCCAACAACGCTTGACTTGATTTAGAACGACAAATAAATACGATTTGTGAACGAAAAGCCGAACCAAACGTTTTTTGTTTCCAAGTTATATGCCTTTAAAATTACCAAGAAAAAAAAATTAATTAATGACTCCACTAACACCTCTACGATCATGTTGAAATTTGTTTATAATAGGAAGTCTTATGATTTCCTAAAATCTTAATGAGTGTGACATAACTCAGAAGTAATTTTCTCCGTCTACTTCCCCATTTTCCCGATCAGAAATGTTATCATGAAAGCAACCTTATTAAAAAAAATCGTCTCTTGAGAAATTCGCCTATAGATAACCATTCCTAAAAAAATAACTATTTGCAGATCTGTTTGTGTCGATTTTTGTAGTGAAGACACCGTATTAAATCCTTTCATTCAGTAGGTAATGAAAGCAAAATGGGATGTACGACAATCTCATTTTCACGGGTAATTTAAAATTAATGTTTAGGCTTCAAATAATTGGTGATTTTTTAATTAGTAATTTATTTGATTTATTATAAGATTTCGGCAAGGGAGTTTTTTTTTAAGAAAAGCTAATTTAGAATAAAAGAACACTGATTTTATACAACAGTGAGTCGAGATTCGACCCTTGTCCTCTCTTAAAAATTCATTACTTTATTCTAATTATACATTTTTAAACTAGCTAATGTATTATCTGAATGTTTATAATCTCTAAAACTCGAGCGAACGTTTGATCCCTTTCTTCGTTATTATAATTTGAAGCATTTTTTAGTTTTTATTTGCAGCCGCCATCGAAAGAGTCATTAACGATTCAAACAGTTTTGTGTATAACGGAAACCAATTTAAATGATGCGAATAAATACAGATTTAAAAGTTTTTATTATTACAGCGATGTTCTCAAGATCACAAGTGGTTGTATGACCTGGTTAAGAGTCGATGACAACTGATGCGTTTAATAATATAAGTGAATTTACTCCTTTGACCCCTACAGAAGAAATAGCACATTTTTCATCTCCCCCATCTCAATCGCATCTCTCGAGCGGCCCAACAACTCCCAACAGCCTATTATAAAATCATGAGAGCTCTCTCATCCAGGGGAAAGTGAATACAACACACCACATGTTACCCTTCGCCACGGTATAAGATCGATTCGGTGCGGCATGAAGGCGTGGGTGGATATTTACCCTGGCGGCGAAAGCGATGAGGGTAACGGGTGAAGAGAAGAGGAGGGGGTGGGTTCGCGCTTCGGGGGTACAAAGCACCGCCAACGAGGGACGCTATCGGGGTATGGAGCGTTTGCAGTGAAAGTGTCTCTATAGCCTAGCACACTGACTCTGATAGGCCGACGTCTGCTCGACGCGACGCACATGGGGCGGCGGGGATATGAAATGTAGACGATCGGGGGCGGCGATGCCACATCACACCACCTAATATGTAATAGCTACGAGAAACAATGAGAAACATTTGACTAATCTTATTTTTTTTTTAGTTGATCAGGAGGTATACCTTAGTATAAATCTCTCAGAAATTACAACCTATTTTAAGAATTATTTAAATATTTGTCGTGTACATATATTGAAATGGCTTATTTAATTGCTTTAGTGGTCTTGGGAAATTATCATTTGTCTGTTTTAACAATTTATACTATAGCTAAACTATCCCACTTCATTTCAATATGTTAAATATAAATAATTTTAAAAAAATATGTACATTTTCAGTTACATTTTCTGTTCTTTGTTGTAGGGGTTACTTCCTAAATCTCACGTAACTTTTGTTAATTCGGCAACTATGCGGCGCGTGTTTGGCCTGGTTTTGAGCTGATATCAATCGGGGTAGAAACGAACAAGGGATGCAACATCATTTGCACCATTACTTCTCTCCAGTTTCGTTTTTTTGCGGCTCTCAACAAAGACTACGCTTGACTCTTTGTTACTGAGAAGTGACAATCCTTTGTCACGAGCTTTGCGGTTTTTGTTAATGTTTCTATTTAACTTAAACAGTTTTCTAAGGGGATGCGGAAGTATCTGAGACAGTGGTACAGATTTTTATCTCCAAGAATTTTTAACAGATATGTTAGCTATACAGTCACAGTGTTTTCTATTTCGGATTAACATTAACCTTTAATTATAATTAATTAGAATTACCTAATATAAAACTGGGAAAAACATGAAATAATAATAATAAACATTTTCTTTTACATACGGCAATAAATACTTGCACGGTTGGATTCGTAATAAGATTTACGAAATTGATGAATTTATTCAGTTGCTTTCACTGCTTACAGACACTAGCAAAAATAGATACCATATCTGTTTGTTGTTTTATGTTTTTGAGTTTAAACAGAAACGCCACGTTTGGAAATGCCGAAAAAGCACCAGGTGGCAATTTATGAATCCAGTGCACAGTCTCGAGGTGACGTCCTGGGAAATGGGAAAATGAATTTAATTTGATTAATTTTTTTATTTTGGGATTTTACTACAAAAATTGTATAGAGACCGGTTGTCTGTTGAAAAGTTTAACATGTTTTCTATTGTAGACAGATTAATTAAATGAAGAGAATATTATAAATGCTCTTTTAGGTTCTGCTTAATACAGTCAATAATGAACGTATATATATATATATATATATATATATATATATATTGTTAGAAAAGAGCCGATTATAATGGTTTCGTTATCGGATGTTTGTGTTGCTAGAGCCGCCGCCGGTCGCCTGAATTGAAGAGGACAACAACGTTATCGCTGAAGCGTACTTTTGGAACCTTTTTTGCAAGCAGATTAAAAAGTTGATGTTGTCATTCAATTCGAGGCTCTCGGATAACACGCCGCTCATATGTTATTTGGCAATAATTCATTAGTTATTGAAGCGAAATATAATTTGATATCGGTACGCTTGTATTTTTCTTTTATATTTCTAACTTCAGAAGTGGGATCGTACTGACGCCGCGTTTGTGGACTATTGCCCATTGTGCAGGGCATTATTTTGTGTCGATTTAATAAACAATAAACTGAACGGTTGCCTGAATTTGGATTACGTTTTAACCATGGCATCATCCGAGAATCTGAGTGACCCGACTCAAGTGCTTATAAGTGAATTAGTGAAAGCTTTGCAATCTCAGCGTTCCAATGAAAACGTCGACTTACCATTTTTCCGGCCCGAAGTGAACAAATCCGCCAAATGATGATGCAAAAAGATGGTTCGAACAATGGAACCCAGAAATTCGAGACTGGACCACTTTTTGCAAAGACTTTCTCGAATTATTTCCTGCTAAAAGAAATTTAGGCCGTTTGTTTGATGACGCAGCAAGATTTAATAGTTCGCGCGTAAACACGTTTGAAACTTACGTTCATGAAAAACTAACCAAGTTAAAAAGTTTACGGGCGAAGTGGTCAGAAAGCGATTTAGTCGAACTCATTGTGCACGGTATTTCTGAGCTCGATGTTCGTAATGCCGCGACGAACGCCAATTGTCAAAGCGTTTCTGAACTTATTGTGTTTTTGTCATCGTTGGTAAAACCATTAGTTACGAGTATTCAAGATATGCCTAATAAAATAGATGATATTTCGATTCGTTAACGAAAGTTTTTCGCCGGCGAGAGACAATTAAACAGTCCGGGAAAATCGAATCAGCAATGTTTTCAGTGTGGTAAATTAGGGCATGTCAGAGCAGGCTGTCGAGTGAAGGGATCCAGATTTCTTCCAGATGCTCCGTCATTATCGGGAAGCAACCAATTGGATGAGTCATCCTCTCGGCACCTGGCAAGGGCAAGGTGATGTATGCTCGTTCTGTGCTGAACCAGGCCATAATATTTCGAACTGTTTTGTCAAAGCTGCGATTGACAAACGCAGCATCAGTTTTTGCTCTGCATTAAGGCCATTTGGAGCCGCTAAGGTTTGCATAGATGGACATCCATTTTGGGGACTTGTCGACACCTGCGCAGATGACGGAACTGAAAATTTACAATGGTACGTTCCAAGACAGAGTCGTTTGGGAAACTTTGAGGATTTTCCACTACGAGCAATGCCATGTAGGAATTGAGAAAACTTGTGAATCAATAGCCGAACACTTCTGATTCCCTCGTATGAGAAATTTTGTAAAACGCTACAACAAACATTGTGTGGTGTGTGCAGTAAAGAAAACAAGGACATGTCCCTTACAAGGATTTATAAATCTCATAGAAAAATCCACTGATCCCTTCGATACATTGCATATGGATTGTCTAGGGCCCCTTCCTCTTTCATCTGATGGTCACGAGCACATACTGGTAATAGTAGATGCATTCTTTTGCCCATGAAGTCGGTCACAACTTCCGAGACTCGTGAGAAGCTTCAAAATGTATTAGCCTTGTTTGGTACACCAAAAAGAATAATTATGGATGCTGGGACATCTTTCAAGAACACGACATTTCCGAAATATTTGAGTGAGTGGAAAATTGAGTATCATTTCGTCACGCCGGATATACACCGTGGTAATGGCTAGGTTGAGAGATACATGAGAACAATAAGAAATCTTTTGAGAATCGAGACAAGAGTTTAGTCAGAATGGCCAAGTGGACTATGGAAGATTCAGTTAGTTCTGAATACGACAATACAAAAATTTACACAAGCTACACCTTTGCAACTTTTGTTAGGAATCAAGAGCTCGACGCCTTTAATTCAAGCTTTATTGAAGACAGTTAGTTTGAATATGAATCCAGTACGCAGCAGAAAATTAGACAGGCAGCGTGTAACTGAGAGATTATCATCAGCGCCTAGTCTAGAAGGCGTTAATCGGAAGCGAAGGGATACTGTCAGTTACTCTGTTGGTGACTTTGTGCTGATGCACCGAGATTCCCAAATGCACATAAGCAAGAGCGATTATGAGTTCTTAGGCCCTTACGAAATTGTTAAATGTTTGGCGCAAAGCCGTTATGAGATTAAAAAGGTTGAAACAAATGTAGTCACCAAAGCCGCTAAGGAGCAGTTAAGGCCGTCACAGTGGTCACTAACTTGCGATATGAAGAATATTTTAGAGTTCCTGGAAGAGGACGATGATGTAACTCAGAATGTATTAGGTGAGTTACAGTGATCAAAATCTTTGTTTGTTTATTTGGTCTCTGTCCCGATAGTGGTAGAGCCAAGTGGATGGCTGCGATCTCCACGATGTTTTTTTTTGTACAATTGTTTGTTTATTTGGTCTCTGTCCCGATAGTGGTAGAGCCAAGTGGATGGCTGCGGTCTCCACGATGTTTTTTTTATACAATTGTTTATTTATTTGGTCTCTGTCCCGATAGTGGTAGAGCCAAGTGGATGGCTGCGGTCTCCACGATGTTTTTTTTTATACAATTGTTTGTTTATTTGGTCTCTGTCCCGATAGTGGTAGAGCCAAGTGGATGGCTGCGGTCTCCACGATGTTTTTTTTATGCAATTATTTATTTATTTGGTCTCTGTCCCGATAGTGGTAGAGCCAAGTGGATGGCTGCGGTCTCCTCGATGTTTTTTTTTATGCAATTATTTATTTATTTGGTCTCTGTCCCGATAGTGGTAGAGCCAAGTGGATGGCTGCGGTCTCCACGATGTTTTTTTTATGCAATTATTTATTTATTTGGTCTCTGTCCCGATAGTGGTAGAGCCAAGTGGATGGCTGCGGTCTCCACGATGTTTTTTTTTATGCAATTATTTATTTATTTGGTCTCTGTCCCGATAGTGGTAGAGCCAAGTGGATGGCTGAGGTCTCCACGATGTTTTTTTTATACAATTGTTTATTTATTTGGTCTCTGTCCCGATAGTGGTAGAGCCAAGTGGATGGCTGCGGTCTCCACGATGTTTTTTTTTTGTACAATTGTTTGTTTATTTGGTCTCTGTCCCGATAGTGGTAGAGCCAAGTGGATGGCTGCGGTCTCCACGATATTTTTTTTATGCAATTATTTCTTTATTTGGTCCCTGTCCCGATAGTGGTAGAGCCAAGTGGATGGCTGCGGTCTCCACGATGTTTTTTTTTATGCAATTATTTATTTATTTGGTCTCTGTCCCGATAGTGGTAGAGCCAAGTGGATGGCTGCGGTCTCCTCGATGTTTTTTTTTATGCAATTATTTATTTATTTGGTCTCTGTCCCGATAGTGGTAGAGCCAAGTGGATGGCTGAGGTCTCCACGATGTTTTTTTTTATACAATTGTTTATTTATTTGGTCTCTGTCCCGATAGTGGTAGAGCCAAGTGGATGGCTGAGGTCTCCACGATGTTTTTTTTTTATACAATTGTTTATTTATTTGGTCTCTGTCCCGACAGTGGTAGAGCCAAGTGGATGGCTGCGGTCTCCACGATGTTTTTTTTATATACAATTGTTTGTTTATTTGGTCTCTGTCCCGATAGTGGTAGAGCCAAGTGGATGGCTGCGGTCTCCACGATGTTTTTTTTTGTACAATTGTTTGTTTGGTCTCTGTCCCGATAGTGGTAGAGCCAAGTGGATGGCTGCGGTCTCCACGATGTTTTTTTTTTGTACAATTGTTTGTTTATTTGGTCTCTGTCCCGATAGTGGTAGAGCCAAGTGGATGGCTGCGGTCTCCACGATGTTTTTTTTTATGCAATTGTATGTTTATTTGTTCTCTGTCCCGATAGTGGTAGAGCCAGGTGGATGGCTGAGGACTCCACCATGGAGAAGACCTTATGGTCAATTTGTTGGGCCAAATTTTTGTTTACAGAATCAACTCGAGAGACATGCGTCGCCGAGATCGTCGCCGTTGTCAGTATGGCCGTGTTAGAAAAGAGCCGATTATAATGGTTTCGTTATCGGATGTTTGTGTTGCTAGAGCCGCCGCCGGTCGCCTGAATTGAAGAGGACAACAACGTTATCGCTGAAGCGTACTTTTGGAACCTTTTTTGCAAGCAGATTAAAAAGTTGATGTTGTCATTCAATTCGAGGCTCTCGGATAACACGCCGCTCATATGTTATTTGGCAATAATTCATTAGTTATTGAAGCGAAATATAATTTGATATCGGTACGCTTGTATTTTTCTTTTATATTTCTAACTATATATATATAATATGCATGTATCTTCAATGGATGAATTAGACTTTTTCAACTCATTTTATGCCTTATGAAGGCAATGAAGCCTTTATGATCTTTGATATAGTGAAATTTGTAACTAGTATTGTCATCTGAGATATTAGTGGAACGGACTGGTCCTTGCATGGTTATCTTCAAAAATTGAAATACAAATCTTGTCACCTGAAACAAAGAAAACACAACAAATGATAGCTTGGCTATCGAAACGCGTAAAAGCAACCTTTGTTGTGTTTTTTAATCTTTCTTGGTTTCAGAGGACAAGATTTGTACTTCAATTTTTGAGATATTAGGTTCTCTATTTTTAAATATAGCGTCTGGTGATATTTTGCTTCAATTTTAACCATAAAAAATTAAAGAATGATGTTTTTAATGTGATTTGTTTACAAATTAATAATATCATCTGTAAACCTCATTATTAGATAAAATGTTATGATCCTACCCTTTCATCCTTTTTGGCCTTTTTCATGTGTTATTGCCTAAATTTAAATTTCGCTTGTTTTTTAGCCTTTTTTTACAGGTGGACCATAAGTAATGGTACATAGAGCAAGAGTAGATTTTACGTATAAAAATAACGTGATTTCACCACATTTACCTTATACCAGAAGTTGATATTAACAGAGATACAGGGTGTCAAAGTTGAAAAAAAAATTGTGATTTTTTTTCTCATAACTGATGAACACATTTCACCATAGACAAGAAATTTGCCATAGGGTGGTTTCTTTGGTCAAAAAATTCTAATTTGCTAACAGATTGTCACCTGCACTACCTTGTATTATTCTAAAGCTTTATAACATTTTTGTGCCTTCATATACACTTATTTTAAATGAATATTTTTATTTACCTACATTTTTTACGTAAAAAAGGTATACTTCCTAAATATTGACACAAGCAATCGTTTTCAAAATATTTGCCTTCAAAGTTTGCCGTAAGTTTATTTTAAGTTATGTAAATGTGAATTTTTCGCAGTAGGTTTCAAAATAAAACTAATAAAACTGACTTTAAAATATATGTTGGCAAATTAGAGTTTGTCGGCTTAAGAAACCGCCTTGTGCCAAATTTTGTGCCTATATTACAATTCAACTTTGACACTCTGTATCTCTGTTAATATCAACTTTTGGTATAAGATAAATGTAGCTAAATCACATTATTTTTATTCTAAAAATCCACCATTGCTCTGTAAACCATTACTTATGGTCTACCCCGTATATGATTCGGACCTATTTTGAAAAACTGTTGTACTTATTTAACCTTTTCTATGGATTTTTCCAAGTATATTTACACTTCTGAAGAATTTATGAAGAAATAGGTACTCGATAAAATAAGGGTAATGATATACATGCAAAAAATCTCATTTTATGTAACAGCACATTCCTGGTTAATCAAAAAAATAATAATAAATAAATAAAAACACATCTATCAGGCAAGCTCTTTTAAAAAATGTGTAAACATTTTTATTAGAACTCTAGATTAATTAAGTAGTCCCAATTTTTTTAATTCTTTTATTGCAGAAAGAAGAGAAAGTTCTCCCTGAAGGAGGAAAAACACGAGTACGTTAGAAATAATTTGCTGTATTACATTCTTTCAAAATATCCATTTTTTGAAGAAATTACAGACTTTGACTACATTCACGCTAATGCTGGTGAAAGCAAGTGCTCGTTACCGAATGAGAATGATGTAATTTGGACATTGTCTGGCAATGTGGAGACAAACTTTTTAAATAATGCGGATTTATTGCCATAGAGACGCACAAATTTTAAAATGGAAAGAAATATTGAGAGACATTTAATTTGTATTTGGGGAAAAAGCAATATTCAAAATGGTCAATAATTTTTTATCTTGTTAATTGGGTTTGGACCTTTTAATGCCCTTTTTAGCGTATTTTGGCTTTTTAGTGCCTTTTTTTGTTTGTTTTTGCCTAATTCACATGTTCTCACCTTTTTACCTTATTTGTTTGTACATAAAACCCGGTCTCCACTCATTATGTATTGACCAGTTGAAAAGTGGCTAACTTTATCACACCCGAAACTCAATATTATTATTACTGTTTTAAATTTTTTTTACTGCCATTAGGCGCCGCATAAAGAAAGCACGTAAGTCGTAAGCATTGTCGGAAATTTCAGAGCACATTATGCATTCCCAAAAGGCATAGCCATAATTCAATACGCCGCCTCTTCTGTGTCAAACAGAAATCGCCCGGAAGGCATAAAATCCAGGCGATGAGGCCGTATCTGAAAGTGAAAGTACAAGTCATATTTCAGCGTCGTGGCGGCGCTGTGGATGCGTACATGCGGGGCACAATAAAAGGCGCTGGTGCGTGCCGAAGGCCGGTGGGCGGTAAGAGGGGTGGCCGAATGTTGTCTGCTTTTCCGTTGCTAGCCCGGAGGCCGAAGCGCTAGCACAATGGAATGATGCGTGCGCTTGCGTGAGTAAGGACGCCGTTACGCAGTGCGGAGGCGTCGCGTCGCTGGCGCTCTGCACGGCTAGTCACTAGCCCAGACGGAGGGACAGGTCCCGCCACCCCCGACCTTTACCATGACTCGGGGGAAGGGCGTTTACACCATGCATTCGATACCAGGTTAGTCCGATAACGCATGGCGTTTAGCAACAAAAAAAATGCACTTTAACATAGATTTCGACTAAACACTGAAAGAAACTGCCGTTTCCATGGAAAATTCTCACTCAAAGACATCTGTTCTAAATATAATAAGATCTTACTCATTTTGTTACGTATTTTTACAGCTCATATATTAGGTACAGCATGTCTCACTAGACATGGGAATAACTTCGTTATTAATGGAGACAGAAAATCAAAGTGTGGAATATGTTAATAAGAAATCAGTATAAGTGTTATTAGCTTGACATATTTGCCGGCAACCAATAGAAAGTTTGTGAGTTTTGTGAAATTATGAGGGCAAGAGGTGATGCCCACAATTTTTTTAAAACCATGTTTTGTTTATTGACGATCCACGAATCATCTTTTTTGGTCGTTTTTATTTTTCAAATTTTTATTTTAAATAAGAACACAAAAATGTAAAATAGGCGCAACTATTTTCATACTAGTTTCAAGTGTATAGAATTACAAATAATTATGTTGCTCTGCACCTGCTAACGTGATAAGTGTCCTTAAACAATGTTTGTTGAGAGTTTGTTCTGATCAGTAGCGTTTTGCTCGGTTAATTTATGAGTTGATTTGTCCCTCTTTTAGAAGATGAAATATATATATATATTTTTATTTTCTATCCTACATATTTTTTGCTCAGTTATAATAGTATTTAAAAAAATATCTATATCTTTATTAGTTTTTGTTGTTTCTAGTATTTGGTATAAAATTTGTTTAACAGATCTCACTTATTTTATTTGCCAGTTATTAGAGATCTTAGTATTTATCTCTAAACGATCACATTTTTATATTTCTATCCTAACGGTTTTGCAAACTTAGAACCAGTTCAACTATTGTTTATACCAGAAAGGATTGTCATTGCTAATTCGACAGTTGTGGAAGAAGAAAGGTCAGCCAGCAGCAAGATCATTTTTTGGATTTAAATCATTATACAACTGACCTAGGTCAGTTTTAATAAATTATTTGCCGAGGAAAGAATGCTTTAGGTTTGAAACACGTATCAAGAGTAATAATCGTATTTGGCAGGAATAAATAACTTTATATTAATAATACTAGCAAGTATAATTTTCAAACGACAGCCGCAAAGAGAAACCGGTCCGGAAAAATCTATATTTTAGTGATGCAGTGTGAAATTTTTATATATTCAATTTTTAGTATTTGTTGTTAAATATAGTTTATGGGTTATGTATATCGAACAATTTTAGCAAGTAAAATAAAAAAAAGTTAATTAATAAGATCACTAGTTAACTGGATCAAGGAATATTAAAATTATTGTCTATTATTTCACTCATTTACGTCTAGTATTCTTATCATAATAGATCGAATTAATTTAGTTTTTTTGATTAAATATGTTTCATTTAAAAACTTGCATTCATTTTTATTTGACCTGTAGAATTAAAATAGATTTTTTATACCAAGGCCGTGAAATGCTTTAAAGAAGGTTTGGTCTTCCTTATTAACCAAAAGAACGAACATGACCACCTCATCAGGTCAATTTTTGAGACGAGTTTTGTAGTAAACTTCAGGAGAAATATCAGAAACAGTATAAAAGTAATTTTAAATAATTAGGTTCCATGTGCTTTTAAATTCATGTTTCCCTTTTTCCAAATACCTCATCTCTTTCATATCTTACGTTTTGAATTATCAAAAACTAAGCAAAACCTCACATTTTTTGATTTGTTCCAGATAAGAAAGAATACATTGTAAATTACAGCTAAAATTGCAGAGATGAGTGGATGGATGCCTTCTTCAAATTGCTTTTTACCTCATATCTACGTTATTTTATATATGTTTTCGCAAAGAAGACAGAACAGGACTTAAATAAAAAATTATTTTTGTTTAAAATCTAAAATAATGTAATACCGCGGTCAAATCTGACGAACGAACGTGAACAAGCAACCCCGAGCGATAACAGCATCGACAAGAGCGAATAAATATTGAAAAATGGGGAGAGTACTAAACGATGTCCCAATTTTCCATCATTCGTTCACACTTGAAGAGCATGAACAAGCTCTAGCGAGCGTTTCCCTTTGATATACCGACCGATGGCCGATCCCATTCGCCAACATTCGTCCGGTGCTTCTTACTGTTCGTTCACGCTCGTCGTTGTAGTCCACACCTAACGAACTGTTTTTGCTCGCGATTGCTCGCTTATGTTCGTTCGCCTGGTATTACCGCGGCATAACACATTAGACGAGTAAAACTGAGTATCGATTGTACACTTATTTCTCTAGCTTTTACGAACATTGAATATGTGAAATACCAATTTATAGGAGAACTAGTGTGATATTAAATTTTTGCATTTTTGCGATAAACATGAAATTGTATGAGCTTTTTTAATTTTTAAAAACAATACTAAGTAAGTCTTTTGTAAAAGCCTCGAATAAAACCTATTTAAGGAGGATTTGTTGATTAATTATTTTATTTGACATTGTATATATGTAGAGGAAAGGGGGGGTCAACACGAACGCTGGATAAGCAGGAATATGGCGATTGTACTATGTTAGAAATATGTGACATCTTTTAGCTCAGCATATATCATAAACGGAGCGAAGAACTGTAAACAGTATTCAAGTCATGTATTTTTTAAAATTTTTGTTGTTTACGAAGTAATTTTTAAAACATTAAACTCAGTATAGCTTCGTTTCTATAAGTAGATCTAATACGAAATTTGCAGACATAATCACCATCGGCAGAGTAATATATAATAGTATATAAGATTTCTGTCGTAATTGAAAGCTGATAACTGATAATTAGGCTAGTTCGCCATTACCCCACTAACTTCGGATAAAGCAGAACAGGTAGTGTTTTGTTTTTGCTCTTAAATGAGATATTTAAAAAAATATTACATAAAGGCAATTTAAAATTGTGAAACATTTTGAATAAACAATGAAAAATATCCTTCTGTAAAATTCCTTCCTTAAATTTGAAAGCTGCCTAAGGGGTTCGTAATTCCTCCACTTGTCCCTACATACCTTAAATCACAAACAAAAATGTACAAATATAAAAGCATCAAAGTTAGATAAAAACGATTAGTTTAAACGTACCTAATACGAAGTGTCTTGTCATTAGTACTACTAATATTATGAAATGTTGGAAAATCTAAGGGGACTCACCTTTATATAGAAAAAGTTTAAGTTAGAAAGGCAAATACGTTACACATTTTACTTTAACTGAATTATTATAAAAACTTAATAATAGGCCCTAAATATTACGGATCTATTAAGAAATTTAAAAAAACTTAGCATACCAACAATAATCGTTTCACAAACTGAGGGTCTCCGAATGGATAGAAAAGTACCAACCTGGAAATAAAATATTGCATTAATTCAAACAATTAACTTGATAACTGATATGGTAAAAAAACAATATTAATACTAACTGGTGTTATAAAATTTCTAAATGATGATGACGATATTCAACTTATTTTTTCAAAAATGAACAGAGGTTTGGTTAAAGATTTTGACAATTTTTTTAACTTGAAGAATTGCAGATATTACTCATTGCATTAGAAAATTTGCCGAATGAAACATTAGCAAATTACTTTCAGCCATACTTTAATAGTTAATTAATTGATGAGTAAAATTAGTTAATATTAATTTCAACCATGCTTTTATGCTATGCAATATTTAAAAAGCTGGTTAGGAGGAAATATGAATGATTAATATTTTAGCTGATGCACACACAGTTCGATGTGATCAATTTCTCGTTTTTACATTCTCTCGTTTGAAAACGTGTCATCGATCTAAGAATAGGAGATACAGAAATTTCTCTAATAGCCCATCAAATTGTGCTAACGATAAAAGTGCGAACTTAATCCATTATTATATGTGGGAAATAGCAATTTGAGGCATATTTTTCATGTCTTTCCCTTGAAATACTCAAGTAAACTAAAATTTAAACATTTCTTTCACAACATAACGAACAATCAGGCACGGTTTATTATAACAGCCATTCAATGACAAAAGGTTGTTTAGTTTTGTCTTCTTAGCTCCTTTAAATGTAAAAACATCAATTTCACGTTTATTCTGCTTGATCAGTGTGCCTTTTTTATATGTACTTGTATTTGTTGATAGGTATTTCTCATCCGTTACAGAAGAGTATATTAAAATATAAGTGTGTAAAAACAAAATTTTACTAAACGAGTGTACCGGGTTATTGACGATATACGACACGGCAGATTACGCCCACGCTACTTAATTTAAAAAAGTTTTGTTTTCGGGATGAATAGGGACCCATTGGGGGTACATTTTAAAATTAGTTTCATAAGGTACTGGGTTTTCCAAAAACACAAAATATATCATAGTATCATAGTATTTTTTAAACGGAATATCCTATATATGTTTACATTTTTGGATTCTAAGTTCAAAATAAAAGCGAGTGTTATAAAGGTTCACCTCAGCTAAACCTCAAAAATTTTGAGATATTTTGATTTATGTGAAAAACGTTTAAACTCTCAATACGTATTTCAGCTATTAAAACCAAATTTTATATTAAGTTCTATTAAAAAATTGCGTTTTGTGTCGCACATGTAAAAAATTAATTAGTGTATACAAGGTGTCCAAAAATTATGACCAAAAAGTACAGTTTTCAAACGCCAATAATTTGTTTCAAATAGAACACCATGTATTTTATGTCAACATCTCTATCAAATATCATTTAACATTCTTATAGCTAACTGTTCGCGTTTTTATAGAAGACGCAATTTTAAAAATGGAAAACGATTTCAACAAATTTAATATTTATCAAGTCAGCTGTGACTTTTGAAAAATCAGAATTATTTGTAATAAACAGCAGATTTAAGGGAAAAACATTTGATAAACATGATTGAAAATTTTAAATATTATGGATTATAATTTGAAGGAGGAAGATAGAAGAATGTTTCAAATACAATAAACAAGATTATATTTAAAATGACGACCCTCTGACTCTTAAAGGCAAACAAAAAGGTCTGATGCTTTTCCTCATATTACCTAATTTTTTTTTGGAGATGTGTTAGAAGCAATATTTTTTACATATTCCGCTAGAAAACATGTGAATTCAAATTAAACGATCCCCATTTCTCGGAAAATTTAAATGGAACACTTTTTATAATTTTTGATAAATCATTTCCAATCTTATTACACTTGGACCTAAAGACAATGATGTGATTTAAAATGAATGGAACTTCACCATATTTCCACCCAGAAGTCATAGAATTTACAAATGTTCATTTTTCATAAAGCTTAGATCTGAAAAAATGTGTTTCATAGTTGACCCCCACGATCACCCAATTTCAATGCACTGATTTTTTTATGAGGATATGGAAAAAAAATCACCCACTTCCAATAACATCAGAGAATCTGAAGGAGCTCATCGGAGAAGATTTACACAATAAATGCCCAGAAATGCTGGCAAATGTTGATGTGGGTTATGAAAAAATATTGTGTCACCTTTTTAAACCCTTATAATAGGCTAGTGCTGTTTGTTGTATCTCCAACATTTCTTTTTCTCCTTTAATCCTTTAATTAATACTTGAAATTTTAAGTAATGGTTATCAAATATTTTTTTCTTTAAATCTGCTGCTTATTACAAATAGTTTTGATCTTTAAAAATGTCATAGTTGATAAATATAAATTTATTAAAAGCGATTTCCATTCCACAGACTAATAAAAATAGAAGATTTAAACAGTAGAGTAGGTTATAGGAAACATGAAACAGAATATGTGTTGGGAAACTTTGGAGAAGCAGTTAGAAATAATAATAGAGAAAGACTAATAAGCTTTTGTTTACAAAACGACCTTATAATTACGAACATCTTTTACGAGCATAAAAGAATACATATGTACATAAGGGAACTCGGTAGCAAAATGAAAAATCGGGAATCAACTATGTACTGATAAAAAAAGAATACAGACAGGAAATTCTAAATGTGAGGGTGCAAAAGTGCGCATAAAAAGACAAACTACAACTAGTGGAAAGCGAAGTAATAAAATCAAAACACATGTGGAAAAATGAGAACGTGGAGTAAATATGGCAGCAATTTAAGGAAATTATTACAAACTCGTCATAGATAAGGAAAAAAAGCAAACAAACTGGTGGAATACGGAAATAAAAGAAAATATACAAATTAAAAAGTGGAAAGAATATCTAAGGAAGAAAACATATAGGCCTACAGAAAAGGCCTATAGAACGCATAAGATGTAAGTTGGATACAGAAAACTTAAAAGCAGTAGAAGTGACCGAATGTTTATTTGCGGATGATCTTGTGATATGCACAACGAACGAGAAAATGCTACAAGAGAATTTAAACACATGGCAAGAAGAACTGGAAAAAAGAAACATGAAAATAAATACAAAACAAAAGTAATGGTAATTGGAAAAGAAGACAAAACAATTAATGTGAAAATTAGTGGAGCCAAGGTAGAACAAGTCAGTTTATTTAAATACTTAGGAGTGATGATAGGTAAAACAGGGGATATGGAAAATGAAATCAACGAAACAGTGAATAGCGCCTCCGAGTGTACCAAGCATTGAAGCAGACTTTCATCGGAAAGAATGAAATATCAAGAAAAACAAAAATGACTATATAAAACAATATTCAGTCCAATACTGATATATGGAAGTGATAGTTGGGTATTGCCAGCAAGGATGACGAGAAAAATTCAAGCAATGGATATGCTATATTTAAGAAGAATATTAGGAAGGACGAGAAGAGATCGGATACGAAATGAAATAATTAGAGAAGAGCTAGAAGTGGAACTTGTCTTAGAAAACATAGAAAAAAAGCAATTGAAATGGTTCGGCCATCTTTGCAGAATGAAGGATAAAAGACCGGTAAAGGAGATATGGGAGGCAAAAAGTTTGGACAAACTAGCCCGAGAAAGATCTAAAAAGATATGGAATGACGAAATAGTGAGTTCTGAAAAAGCGCAACATGGAATGGAAAGAAGCGAAGAAACTAGCAAAACATAAGAAGTAATGGGCTAGAGTTGTATATCAAACAAGATAATATGAGTTACCTTTGCACCTATTAGCGGTAGAAAAGGTTTTCATTATATACAGATAAACTCCACAGATAAGTGCACATTTAGTTTGAATTTTTTTTGAAATTTTATTAATAAAATTTTGGGAGAAAGTAGAAATGTTGAGTTTGAAGTCGAACTTTCAACACTCATTGAAAGTTTGAGAGTTTAATGCCGACCTCTAATAAACAAGTTACAGCTGATTTTTAAAGAAGGCGATTTTTAGTTTTTACTAAATAAAACCAAGACGAATTGAAATTCAATTGTTTTCTCAAATAATAATAGGCATTAAATTCTGCACTTCTTTGCCCATTTAAGCTTTCTTGTATCTCTATAGTAGAAATCATATTTAATACAACCTGTATATATAATTTAGACATCTAAAAGGGCACATTATTGAACACATTTACTTTAACCTGAGCATAAAAAAGATAAATAAGAAAAAGTGTAACCCTAATCGAAATCGAAAGTAAGTCTTCCACTTTTGATTTATTATCCCGAAAAGTGAAGGCAGGTAAGAGAAGCGAGATGTATGAATGGAGAGAGCTAGAGTGACTGCCGGGGGCGCGGAATGAGGGGAGGAGATCCCATCAAGCTCGGGCTCGGATCGATCCGTTGTTTGTCTGTGAAGCGTCTCCCCGGTCTGACCGAGTCTCGACGATATCCCGGGCTCTGGATACGATATGGAGGAAGAGAGGTCTAACGAGAACCTAAGGGCTTAAGGGGAGAAGAGACGGCGTACAACGAAACTATGTGCCTTGCCTGTCTTGTCCTTGTGTTTTTTAACTCCTTTTACTTTCGACCGCACTGACGCCATCGCTCTGACGTAAATTCAGCGAAAACACCTTCAACGTCATACATGATCGTTGTTGAACCTTCGATCTTGTTTAAATTAATTACATTGACACCCCCCAAACGGTATTGTTTGCGGAATCGATGTTTTATACAGCACACGATTGTTTTTAGATTATTTGGAAGTGGACCATATAGTTTGAAAACTGAATGAATGCCAAGCAAATTTTGAGAGAACGAAATGCTACGCTAGGAGAATGTATAAAACATCAAGCACTTTCTCTAATAATACTTAAGGTATTTTCAATTTTTGACCACACATCATGTTCTAAAAATAACTGAAAGGACTTTTCTTTATCAAAACCAACTAACAGGACTCCCTATTGAATATCGATTTAACGTAATAGTGGAACCTCGATTATCCATCTCTTGATCGTCGAAAAATGCGGGACATGGCAGCGAGTAAAGCTTGCATTGCGCTTAAATAGAAACAAAGATTATTTTAAAAAACAACAAACATGATTTTAGATTAATTATAGACGGTTTACTAATTTTAAAACTTCCCACCTCATTTATTTTTTTCGATATCTCTGAAATACGTGAAAAAAATTATCAAGGCACACAACTTTTCATTGAAAATTGACCACCTCCTTTTACACACTGCTTGCGGGAGGTACCCCATTAAAAATCTAACATGAGAACGTAATTAAAAAAAAACTAAAACCTTGAATTTTATTTATAATTTTAAAATGTCTACAATGTCCCAAAATTTTGGTTTGATGTGCATTTTAGACTTTAATGAAGTTGGTGTTTTCTTGAAGTTGAAATTTTTTTTCAAATTTAGAGTTAAAACACGACAGTAAGAAAATTCAGAGTTAAACTCGACATTTTGGGAAAGTTAAAATTTCGAAAAAACAAAACTCCAATTAGGGCAAAAGAATTCTTGAAACCAAAAATGCATCATTACTTGAAAAAGACGAATTTTTAAAAATGTGTTTGTTATAATACATGTAGCTTTTTCGATATATTAATTTCTTTGTCAAAGTTGCTAATATCTACTTAAGAGCAAATTTTTCTACAAATTGTAACTCTTTTTCTCAAAATTTAGACGTTAATTTTAAACTTCGAGTTTTTTGTAATTAAGAGTTTAAACCGAAAATAAAGAAGTTAAAAATGAAAAGTTTAAATTTGAAATTGAATATTTGATTTTTTGACCGAAAGTCCAAAATGTATGCAACTTAAAATTGTGTGAAAAATGTTTGAGAATAAATAAATAATAAATTCAGTTTAATTTTTAAAAATTTTGATTAACTAGAAATTAAGACCTATTTTATAAAAAAACATTGCTTCTGAAAAAAAATTAGAAATATGTAGATATGTTGAGCAAAATTTCCAAAAAAGCGAAACATTCTAGAAACAACACAAGTCAAAATTTTAATAAGAAAAGTAAAAAATTTCCGGCTCTAACAATTTTGAAATTTGAAAATTTGAAAATAATTGCAGCTTTCTAAAAAGATAGAGTTTTTAACATAAGCGGTAAAGAACATTTGCGTTTAGAGCAAAAGTCAAAAAAAAAGTTGAAATTGAAAGTCGACATTCTATGAAAAAAATGGAAATACCTATTTAAAAAATTGAAAAGAAAATCTTGCAAATTTGATTAAGTTGGAAGTCTTCATAAAAAATTCTATTTTTCTTAGAAATATTTAAAATTTCAAAGAATGTGACGAACACATTTAAAGTTTATTCTTTCAAACTTCGACCCCAATTTCAAAATTTTGGCTTTGAATTAATATATTGAGTATTTTACATTTTTTTTTTGTTGAAAATTTGGTTTTAAACCTCGAAATTTTGAGGAAAAACTCAAAATATCCTATCCAACATCCATATTATAACTCAATGTAAATAGATGCAATAGGATTTAGAATAGAATTGTAGAATTTAGTAAATGAAAAAAAGTTTCTAGAGGGATCTGATAAGGGGAAAGCGGCCGCGATAACGAAACAAATGGCAGATAAGCCTTCCAGAAATTTCGGGAACGATAAGCCTTATCTGCCGAAAAGTTCTAGAATCCGGGGGCCAAAACTATAAAAGGCGGCCAGCTTTCCCTCGAGTCAGTCAGTTAAGAGTCAGTGTAATTAGTGAGTTAGTAGAAGTCAATAATAAGTGAGTTAGTTAATTGTCAATTGTGGTGATCCAAGTTGAGTTCAGTATTGTGGGTTCTTATTCGATAAGTGTAATCAATTCGAACCGATAAGCCCGTTAGGAAATTGACGAAGGTTACGATAAATAGGTTGAACTTTGGAATTGTGAAAGTGGAAATTATGGAATTAAAGTCAAAATTTAAGGGAAAGGATCAAGGGAATTTTGACCAAACCTCAAAATCTCCTTGCGATTTCCAGATTATCATCGAAATTTTCAACAAAAAAAATCGGAGGTTTAGGAACAAAGTGAACAATTTTAGTTTAAACTATGTTTCCACAAAACCTAAAATATATTCTTATTTTGTTAGAGATGCTGAGCTTTCTTAGCTTTAATAGAGCACAACTGCTTAACCTTTAAATTTAAAGATCCTAAGGTCAACTCTATTTCGAGCAAAAATCAAAACTTTGATAAAAAAAACTCAATACTGCAAACTTTCAACTTACTTCCTTAAAGTGAACAATTTGACAAAAAGGTCAAATTTTAATTCATTTTATTATGTAAGAAGTGTAAACTTAAAAGAAAATTGAAATAGCTTTAAATTAAAATTTTCATTATTTTTAAAACTTCGAGTTTTTGAATTAAAATACGGGGACAAAATGAACATTTTTATTTTTTTTAGAGATGTTGAATTTTTTGTGAGGATTTAAAGCTTAACCTTAGAATATTGGTGATTTTTTAAAATTGCAACATTGAAAATGAAAAGAATTCGATTAAGAAGGAAATTCCATGACAGAAATTTTGGAATTTATAGACGATTTTTTTCGAAATGTAACCTGTAACGATAAAACTTACTAATATGAAAAATAAAAGCTGAAAATAAACAATTTTACAAAATGAAACACATCTGAAGAAAACCTCAGCGTTTATAAAAGAGGAATCCGGGATTTAGCAAGAAATAAAAAAAAAGAAATTTTGAAAAAATAACCTTGTTTGTTTAAAAAATTCTTTAATGCTCAACTTTTTTTCTCTCGAAATTTTGAGACAAAATTTGAAATAAAAAAAAAATCAATCTTGGGAATTTTAGAAACGTGAAACTGAAAAAAAGGAAAAGAAATTTATGTCAAAATATTTGAAAATATCTATTTAATTAATATTAAAATATTGACCTAACCCAAATATGCGATTTTTTCGGTAAAACCCTTCAAAATGTCTAGAAAAAGTCGAATTTTGATAACGCTTCTTTTAATACATTTACCTCCATTATTTCGAGATGTCGACTTTTAAATCAATATTCCTAAATTTGAACTTTTTTCAAAACATGAACTTATGAAACTGAAAATTCAAAATTTAAATTGGGAATTTTGTTAAAATTCGAATAGTGAGATCGAAATATTTGTAATAAATGCGGTTTGATTTTCGAAGTTTCAACCAAAACTATGCTATCGCAACTTCCATGGAGCACACGAAACTGGAATAAACATTTGAAATATCCTTTTTCGAAATTTTGGATCCGCCACTGATTTAAAGTTAAATTTGATTTTGAAGTTGAAAATTAAAAAAAAACTCTTTTAACAAGTATTAAGGTTTCCTTGAAACTTTTATTTTTTCTTTAAATTTTCCAGTTTAAATTTTTGGTTACTTAATTTTACAACCGAAATTTCTACATTCTTCTCGTAGTTTGACTTTGATTTTCAAACTTCGAAATTTTTGCAAAAATTTAAAGTTAATAACATTTTTCTTAAAATTTCGAGATTAAAATCGTAAGGAATTTTGAAATCCTGGATTTTTATCAAAATATCTTGTTAAATTTTGTCATTTTAATGAGTTTTGCGTTTTTATAGAAACATACCTTTTTTTAAGTGGGTATTAAAATTTAAAACATATCTGTATCATGAATTTTGAGTCTATTTTTCAAAAATTTGGAAAACTTTCCACTTTATACGTGGCATTTTTTAACTTATCTTCTTCCTACAATTTTAAACTTCAAATCGACATTTTGTGTTGGATCTGAACATTTTAATTATTTTTTTAAAATTTGGATTCAACAATTTAATTCGCTTACAAACATAGACTGAGGTCGCTGTCATTTGCTGCAAGTTTTTTTTTTGTTTATTCTTGTTTTTTTTTATAAATTTCACTTGTTCTTATAATTTTATCATTTTTTTCTCATGCTTTTAATATTTTTTTTAATTAAAATTTCGATTTTATCTTATCGTATCGATTTTATTTTATTGTAGAAATTTTTAATTTTTTTTGACTCAAATTTTTTTCCTAAATTTCGTTTAGTGTCAATTTTAACTCTAAATCGCAGAGTACCCGGACGAGAGCATGACACGTGAACACAGTAATTGAAGTGAGGTAGTCATAATAAGATGAGCTGTTTAATGTTTTTCTAATTATTTTTCTTTAGATTCTTTGCAACAAGTATTCTATAATTAGATCGAAACCCAGACCTTAAAAATTACACATACATTAACATGTAGTGTGTTAAACATAGTGCATGATTTGAAGGCAACGAAGCTGGTGAAGTGCACACAATAAAAAAAGATCAAGATGGCCTCGACCGATGCAATATACACGCTGCCGTACTCATTAGAGTGGGTAGAAATTGCTAATTGAATAATTACACTACTCCTACACTAAACATGCCGCAAACAACCGAGATACACTTGACTTATGTGCGGGCATGTTGTAAAAATGCCGACACTACACAATCGACCTTCCTTTTTATGTACAATACAGCCAACACAGCTCGCTATTTCAAAATCGCCGGAGACGCAAAGTACTTGAGACTGTTTTCAATTTTGAAGTTAGAATTTGAAGAAAAGGTTAAAAATTCGGGTTCCAAACGTTGAGCCGAGGAAGTAGTAAACTTTCGAATTTGTATACTGAGTGGCCAACTAAGAGAGGACCCGGCTATATCTTAGCAACAAATCATCCCACACCTTTGAGAAAAAAATTTCAATAAGAAAAGTGGCCCTGAAAATTTGCTGGAAAATATTTTGGAGATTCTAAAATGACCACTAGGTGGCGTAATACGTAGAGCTAAATGAAAAATTAGGATTTTCTCAAAATTTTGTTTATTTTATTTTTAGAGATATAACAAAAAGTGTAAAACAAAAACAAGTCGAAATTACTCTAGGATTACAATGAATGTATTTTAATTAAGCAATATTTCGAGAAAATCCTAATTACGCCACCTAGTGGTAATTTTAGAATTTAAAAATATTTTCCAGCGATTTTTCAGGGCCACTTTTCTTATTGAAATTTTTTTCCCAAAGCTGTGAAGTAATTCGTTGTTGTCGTTTCTTAATTATTTATTTTAATTCACATTTATAAATGTAAATTATGCTAACTGTGGTAGCAAGTTACACAATTCATCACAAATTGACAGCGATAACGATGGCAAGAGAAGTGAAAGACTGAAATCCTATTTTGACGTTTGATGTTTGCATTAGTGCTGCACAAAGC
The DNA here is from genome assembly GCA_028583605.1 of Dastarcus helophoroides. NCBI lineage: Eukaryota > Metazoa > Arthropoda > Insecta > Coleoptera > Bothrideridae > Dastarcus > Dastarcus helophoroides. Next base: position 22,370,303 of record CM053328.1, on the reverse strand, counting down.
AACATTTCTTGTCTTGCTATCTAACGTCTTGTCTTGTTTTGTTGTGCAAGACAAAAAGTTGTTTTAGTTCTTGTCTTGCCAATTTCTTGCTGGTTTATTTTTTGTCTTGCTAGCAAGTCTTGCTTTTTTTTGTTCTTGCTGCCTTGTTTGTTTTGCGCATGAGTAACAACAAAACAAATTCAGGATTAATTGCAATACGATTAATTTGAAAAGCACATCAATTATAAAAAATCTAAAGACAAAAGAAAACTATAAATCGGAGATGTGGACTCTCAGGACGAAATTTCACTCAAAATTACTTTAAAAAATCGAAATTTTTAAATGAAAAAGGAATTTCAGAAAAAAAAATGAAATTAAAAGATAATCCTTTTCAACTTGTAAGTATTAAATTCAGACAGGAAATTTCGAAAAAAAATTTGATATTTAGAGAAAACACTGTTTTAGGAATAATTTCGTGTTTTTTCCCAGAGTATATTTACCTGATTCGCAAAATCTGAAGCTCAAATTTCAATATTTAAGTTTATACTTAAAATTTTAATTTTACAATCAAAATTCTCGACTTTTCAGGAAAAAATCAACATCTTTTTTAAAATAAAGATTCGAAAACCCTTAATTTTTAAATATTTTATTTGGACATTTCGTACTTTTTCCAGCATTTTAAATTTTTTGAAATTTATATTTTTCACTTAAAATTTTAACTTTAAAGTTGAATTTTTTGACGTAACTTTTAAATTTTAGATTTAATTTTTAAAATTGCGAAATTTCGAGAAAAAACTGAAGAAAAATGTAAAATTTCTGGAAAAAATTAAAATTATTGGAAAATTTGAAATGCTTTAAAAAATTAAAAAATATCAGAAATTTTAGGTTTCTGAAATTTTGAATTTTCCATTTTAAATTAGTATAATGTTTTTACTTAATTTTCCACTTCAGTAGATTTTTTTCGACTTTAAATTTAAACTATCGACTTTGCTTCCGAAATTCTTTAAAAATATGTTTCCTGGAATTTAGAGCTCAAATTCGAACTCTTGAGATTAAAATTTCCAAGTTTCAATAATAAATCGAGACTAAGCTGAGGGAAAAAAACAGAATTTAAGAAAACATTCTTTCTTTAAATTTTAAATACTAAAAGTGTATTTTGAGATAGAACTTAACACTGACTTTTTTTTTAATGTTGATGTTTTCTGGAATTTTAGTCTTTGTTCTTGCAGCAAGAAAAGGCAAAACAAGAACAAGAAATTCGTGAAACACTAGTTGGCACAAATAATAATTTAACAACGATATTTAAGCGATAACCTTTTCATATAGCAGGTGCAAAAGCATCTTTGCAATGTTTCTCATTAAGCCCCTCGGCCGCTTAATCCACACCCCAAGAGGCAAAAAACCATATTTATGTCAACCCTTTATGCTCCCTTCAAATTGAACATAATAAACTTCACAATAAACGACGAAATGTTTAATTTTTCATAACTTAATGACTTCTAGAAATAAAAGAAGGGTCTAGTTTTGTATTTAACCGCAGAGTTAACTGAAACAATTTGCATCTATTTCTAGGCAAACCCCGCGAGATTTCTATAGACCAGAATGACCCTCTGTTATTTTTTATTGTTGATACAAGTGGTCTGCGTTTTGATCTGTCAGTCAACATTGCCGGTGCCCTCCGTCAAAACGAATCCCACAGCCAGTTATTACGGCATTAATTAATGATTCTAAGAACTGGTATATGTGGTGCATTGAGTAACTGTGACGAATTTTTTTCAAAGCTGACAAATAACAGTTCCACGAATTTCAATTGTTCGCAGACAAATCGTTGGGTTTTCTCATGTTGAAATGGACAAGTAAATAAAGGGCTTCGTTAATGCCTTTTGTCAGCGTATCACGAATCATGGAAGCGAAAAATGTTTCCAGTTTATTAAAGATTGACCAGGGAATATAATTCGGTGGCCTGTAATAGTTCTTTGTTCTAGGTTCAAGTTAAAAAAAATGAACTAACTGCAGTGGAATGCGATTGTGCCGCTATTGTATGATCAAATAATTAAAAAGGGCCTTCAAATAAGAAATTGAAACTGTTCAGAAATATACGAAGGGGTGTTGATGATAACATCAATGTTTTTTTTTCTCTATTTAACGATAACGCTTTTGGGTACTTTTAAGGATAAAGTAGAGCAAACGGACAAGTCCGGTATTTACCAAATTTCATGTGAAGATTGTCCTCAAAAGTACGTCGGGTAAGCTAGAGTATTTGGCTCATTTGAGGTACGGAAGAACTGAGAAGTCAATTGTGGCTCGACATGGTTTTTTGAATTAGATCATAAGGTAGATAGTAATATTAAACTGTTAAGAGTAGTAAAAAAGAATTCTACGTTAAATGCTTGTGAAAGTTTAGCCATCCATAAGGCTGGAGACAACCTTATGAATAGTTGCACTGGGCCTTTAGGCCATTCATCTCTGTTAAAAATAATTAAGGTTGATAGATAAGGAATTTTGACAGTACGACGTGTAGGATTAGATGCACATGCGTGTTTGGATGCAGTCGATCCTGCACGAAGTGAATATTCTTAGTATATAAGGGTTAATTTTAGGATTAGGTGTTAGTATCTCCCTGAAGATGATAGCTTGGTTATCGAAACGCGTTAGAGCAACCTCTGCTGTGTTTTTTAATCTTTCTTAGTTTCATGAGACAAGATTTGGATTTCAATTTTTGAAGGTAACCAAGGACTAGTTCGATCGTTACAGAATCTTAAAAAAAATCAATATTTTGGAAGATATAAAAACAATATTTAGTAGGTTTTTATTAAACAAACCAAAATTATTTTGGAAAATATGTCAATAAAAATTTTAAGTTTTATTTTTTCTAAAAATCTGCACGAACTTTTCGGCTAATCCAATATTTTATTTATAGTTGTAATAGTAAAAAATTGATAAATAACATCCAAACACATTATTAATAAATAGGATATTCAAAATAGTAAAAAAAAATTAGCCAACATTAATGTGGATGTGAATTTAAAGTAAAAACCAAATAAACTGTCAAGTCGAAATTAATAAAATAAATCCTTAATTTTTGAAGTGAAAACTTCTTGAGCGACAAACGAATGTTTTCGTGTTACCAATAATTTCAACTACCGACATGCTCTAATGTCTCGTAAATACATTTACCTATGTATAGATCGAACTTACTCCCTACTAGTGACTAGTGACTTATTACTTTTTGCCTACTGACTTATTAATGTTTTTGTTTACATTATAGATCTGTCAATTTTGGAGGTTATTTATGTTACGAAACTGATTTTTCTTTGAGATTGGAATCTTGTACAGATGACAGTTACAAAGAAACGATGAGCACCTTTATATTATATAGAAGTAGGTGTTTGTTTATATAGAAAAAGACGTTAGTGAGCGAGACCTCGATTATAGAGAAGGCAGTTGAAATTTAGAAATCTAGGAACTTCAAGAAGATAATTGGGGGACTGTTGTGAACGTTTTTAAGAATAGACGAAAAATGTTTTGAACATCCTCCCCCCGCAAAGTAAAGTTCAAGCGACACATCTATCTGTCAATATTGAATTGCCTACTGCTACTCCTTAGTCATAACTCGATTTGTTAACTAAATCAACAAATAAATAAAACGAACTAACTTAATAATAACGAATGTTAGAAAAAGAGCATTTCAGTAATTACAACATCGTTCTCAACACATTTTCCTCGATAGACTATTTGTAACGTTTCCTCGCCTTTATGTCTCAATCAAAACAAAAAACCCCTTTTGTTCGAACACCATAAATCAGTTGGTGATACTTACAAACAAAAAGCAGAAATCTTCGAACGAAATTAATGCGTTATACTGACGCCTCGAAAGATCGAACAGCTCGGAAGTAAAACGTCCGTGAAGAAATCTTTATTTATGTTATTCTTAACATTCTATTTCACTGATTAATAGAAAAAGACCGACCCATATCTCATTGTTTTATGCTTTGTATGACGGCAGGCGGAGAATGAAAAGAACGGCGGGGAATTCGATATTTGTCATCCACCTTAACTGTCAGGGAGCTTTTGTGTTCTGTTTACAAATTATAATAACCCTTTGTTAGGTGTTGAATTACCCCCACTGATCCGATGTTCGAAAGCTTGTGGGTTTTCAAATAAAACTTTGTAAATAGGTGACATTTGATACGTATTAAATTATTATACATGAATAGTGAAGATATCAGGATTTCATCGGGATACAGGGTATTCCGTATACATTCTGCACTCCCAATTCCCTAGAAATCTTCTTCAATAAATTAAATACACATTCTGCCTTAATGAATGGTCGATTAAACTTGTTCTTGGTTATGCCTTAGAAAATACTGAGCACAAAAATCGCCCAAATACACTGGCTTCAAGGTGGTGTGGAAAAGTGGCGTATTTAGAAAAGTGGGGATAGAGAAATATTAATTTCCCAATTCATAATATCTCACGAACTATTATTTGCAAATTATAGAAAAAAAGCACAAAAACTGCTTGTGCAGAAAATTGCGCGATCTATGATTTTGTTTATAACTTACTACTTTTGCGATAATTGATGATAACATCTCTTGTACACTTCACGTAATTCATGGACGCTTTTAACTTTTCTATTTCGAAAATCTTATCTTTAAATTCGAAATTACCAAAAAGAAATAATTCCAATTTGTCCACTTTATATTTAATTTATTTTCTATCTATGTATCTTAACTTCCCATTTAAACTATAAAATACAATATTTAAGTCCAACTTTTTTTTACTTCCAGATTTCTGATGAAAATCCAAAATATCAAAAAACATTTTCAAAGTTTTTCGACTTTGAGATAGCTACCAACATTTCGACATTAAATTCGAAATTCGATAAGACTTTGAAGTCTAAATGTCTAGAAACATTTTTGGCAATTCCGAAATTTTTTTGTTTTGCTTTTTTGAAATTTTAACTTTATTCACAAATTTTGATTTGATAGTGACAAGTTTAAAATTATGTCGAACTTAAATTTAAAGTATTGAACTTGTTTCTGGGAATTTCTACTCTAGACATTTCAACATTATCTTTGACATTGCAACTTGAAAGCCAAATAGAAAATATGATAATCCCCACTAAATTTTAAATTATTTCAAAAAAGCAACAGCTTAGGTGGAAAAATCGAAAAATTTCCGAAAAAAATCATGACTTTTATTGAATTTAAAATCGAATTGTCCAATTGAAAATTGTGAAATTGTTTCTTGAACTTTCGACTTTATGAAACATTTTCAACTCAATAAGTTCAAATTTAAACATACTTTATTGCATGAATGATGACTAAGAGACCGGATTATATGTATTTGCATATTTGCATGTGCAAATGCATGTTTAATTAATTTTTACCGGTTCATGTGCATGTTTTATCTAAAATCTAACGATAATGCATTTTTTCTCTATATTTACAATATTTTTCGATGAGTGAAACTAAATCTATTCAGTTAATGATTAAAATTGACCAAATGAACTTCGGATTGCTAGACGTAGTGCCGCGGAAACTTAAAGTAAATTTAAAAAATATTTTAAAAAATTTCCAAACTCTGAAATTGTTTTTTGTACATTTGCAGAAAGGAAACAAGCCACAAATTCTATGCATATAGTTAAGAAGAAATTTTAATCTTTGTTGAAAAAAACCCCAAACCTTATTTTAGTACCTAGTAACCAAATAACCAACCAAATGAATGAGTTATGTAGGTACGTAACTTGCAGAATGCTGCCAAATGTTGTGGTTCCTTTTTACAACACAAAAAGGTAATAATACAATATATATTGCATTAACATTAACAACATAGGCGCTGGGTGGGGCATTTACTCTCCTTGGTTAAAACAGTCGATCTAAAATTTATAGTCAACTAAGTAGGCCTTTCCAGAAATTACCATTTTTTCTTCAAAATTCATCATTTCTTTGAAATTTTAAAATTCAGTCGAAATATTGACTTTTTTTCTCAAAATTCTTCTTCTTTCGCAAAACCTGTCTTTTTCTAAACTTAAATTTATTATTAAAATTTGAATTTTTTTATCAAAGCTAATCTGATTTTTTATCTCAAAATTTCCATTTTTCAAAATTTGATCTTTATTGGCCATTTCAACTTTTTTAAAATCCGAATTTCTGCAAATTTTGAAGTGTTTATCAAAATTTGCCTTTTCCTGAAAATTTGGATAATCTTTTGATAACGAAGTAGAAACTTTGAAAAAATTGTTACTGAAAATCCTGAATTTTTCTAAAAAGACAGAAATTCAAAAAAACGTTCTTTGTAAATTTCAAAGTTTTCGAGATATTTTAAATCCAATTTTCCAAAAATGTTGACATTTATCCCAATATTGGAAATTTTCTGACGTCAAGGGGAGGCACTTGTCTCCCTCTAACTTATGTAATAAAAAATAAATAAATATTCAACAGAAAAATTTTAACTTTTTTTCAAAATTGGCACATTTTTTTCCAAAATATAACAGAATTGAAGAGTTAAATATTTTAAATTTCTACTAGATTTCGACTTTTTCCTTAAAATTTCGATGTTGTTCTCGTAGTAACTTTTTTTGATTTTTTTTCATAATTGTTTCTTTTAGAAATTTCAATTGTATTCTTTGAAATACATCTTTTTCTCAGCATTTCAGTTTTTTTTTTATTTTTTGTTTCATAGACCTCCATCCTGAAAATTTGGCTTTCTATGCAAAATATTAGTTTTTTCTCAGAATTCGTTTTTTCTCAAAATTACCTGCTAGGATCAGAACTTTTAAGATATTTTGACCCTTTGCTTTTTTCTCGAAGTTTTCATTTTTATTTCAAAATTCTGCATTTAATACTTCTGGAAATGACAACTTTTTCTTCAAATTTAGTTTCTTTTTTCCTTAAAATTCTTTTTTTTCTGGATATGTCAACATTTTTCTCAAATTGTCATTTCGAAATTTTTACCTTTATGATCCTACAAATATCAACTTTTTTGAAAGTTCGTCGTTTTCTCAAAATTTCAATTTTTTTTATTCAAAATTCGTCTTCTTGATAGACAACCACTCTTAAAGTTTAATCATTTTTTTCAAAACTACTTTCTGTGGGAAATTTATATTTTTTTCTTGAAGTTTCGTTTTTTTTTTGCTCGTAATACGTCTTATTCGGGATTTTCGATTCGTTTTATTCGTTCTTAAATTTCCATTTTATTCGAACATTCGACTTTATTTTAAATTGACTTTCTTTGGAAAATTTCGACTGTCGACCGTCGAAATTTGGTCCGTCGTCCGAAGGTATTTTTACCGTTTTTCTCGAAGGGTCGACCTCGTTTTCAAAATTCCGTTATTTTAGGTTTATTTTTTTAAATTTCGATATTTTAGAATCTCAATGTTTATAAATTCCTAAAGTTTCTCGAAATTTAGACTTCCTCCTCGAAATTATGTTTTTTCTGGATATTTCGATCTTTCCTCTCAAAATAGGTGTTTCCCCAAAATTCGGCTTTAATCTCAAACTTCTACTTCATACTTTCATTCAAAAATATTCTTTTTTTGAGATCTCTTTATTTCTTCCTAATAAATTAACAGCATTATTATTTAGAGTTGCATATTTTGACACTTTTGCTACATTTTGTTGTTATATTGCATATAATCTGGTCCCTAGTGATGATATAGATAGGGAGAGATTTGGAAACGAATTTCGTTCCGAAAACTCTTATTTGACATTGACGCTTATTTAAACGTTATTGTCTTTCTATATGCAAGCTCGAGAAGCGAGAAACAGACTTTTACGTATATGTACATGATTGTAAATGAACTAAAGAATATTATCCGTAGTTTTTAATAAAGCGTTTTATTTTTATTGTGTGCACTACTGCGTTGTTACAATGAATTCTAGCTAAAATGGCTGCCCTGTTTTATTTGAATGCCTTTATTGTTAATTTAAAAATGTACCCCATATTAGGATGTTGGCATACGCAAGGGAAATTTTTCTATCTATTTGAATATGTTGTGCTAGTTGTGTTGTCAAATATTAATTTAAGTAAACTTCATAAGAGATTTCTACGAATTCCTCTTAAATGTGTTTTAATAATTAAATGCTGAAAATATACAAAGTTCTTAAAGTTAGGTTATCTTCTCATATACGAATTTCATGCTGACGTAGCGGTCGACCTGTGTACTGAATATACCAAAATTTAATTCTGATAATTTTTTGGTATTTAATTTATTGTATTGGATTAAATTGTCAAAAATTCTCATACATAAGTAACTCAAATAATCTTCTTTAATTCAAAAGATGCACAAAGAAAAGAAAAAAAAAGAAAGAGAGATAATCAAATGAGACCTCTACTATTTTAAGTTATCACTTTATAAATCGTTGTCATAATAGGCATATACCACATCTATGGATTAGTTATCTCGCTAAATCATTGTATTTTGTAAATACACGCATTCACTAGAAAAGAATGCGTACATCGAAGCATGCACAACAATGCCCCTTTGTTTTAATCCAATCGTATGATTAAAACTTGGTCGGTCGACCTTTTATGTGCATTGGTTGGAGACCCAAACAAGAAAAGAATTGTTGTATTTGAACTCCTTCTGCGATTCCTTTGTCGACATCCTTTTGATACCTTCTCTCCGGCTGAATACAAAAGAACCCCAATTGGTAATTATCCAAACGGACTGTACTTTTATCTTGGGGAAATTAAATTTAAATTTTTGTTTGATCCTAAATTCCTTTTAACTAGAGCACGACGTAATGTGTTTCTGGGGATCTTAATGAAGGTAAAAATTATTGGAATTTTAAAGCTCAGCATCCATTCGTATTATTTGTATATTTCCCAGACAGAACTCTGATATGTTTAAAGCGATTGTTTCTAATATGACGGTTTCATTGGCAATCGTCAAATTTGCTTATCAAACACGCAAAACAAGTCCTCGACTTTTTAAATGTTTTCTTGCATTCCTGCCTTTAACGAATTTCTGGACCTTGAATAGTCTTTGATAGATTTTCTCTCTTATTTAAACTGCTTGCTCTTGAATTTGACTATAAAGTATGATTGATGCAATATATGTCCCATACACCATACATGGCAGTCATTCGTATGAGCGTATTCAAGGGGGAGAAGGCACGGGGGCACATGCCTCTCCCAGATTATCTACATGGGATAGCCATATAAAAACCAAGAAACCTACAGAGTTTATGACGCATATTTGACCCCCAGAAAAAAATCTGAATCCGCTTTTTGTCATCTGGTGGTGAATAAATTTTTTTCTATCGACAGGGACGGCATCACGCTTTTGTGTTTAAGTTTGGCTTCAACCATTTCTTAACCTACCTTAAAACTAAAGACTAACAGAAAAGCAAAAATTGAGCTAGTTCAAATTTGAAGCAAATGCCAAATTAACTTCACAGTAATATTTTCACTTGTTCTTATTATTTCTAAGTAGATAACTTAAAAATATGTCCTCGTATTTTATTTCTAATAAAATGTGCTGAAGAGATATCAGATTAAAAAGATCAGGTTTTTCCCTAATTACTGTATATATGTATATTTAAAGGCCAATTATAAATGATTATCCGTCATATATTTTTTGCAAATAGCTCGCTAGTTATTAAGGGTTCCCCTTTAACCAAAAGTACTTCATAATTCATGAGATAATTTTACCACAGAGGCAGTGAAACTGATGGTGTAATTTAGTATCTGATTGATGCTGATTAAATCCACATAGGGGAGAGAAACTTTTCCAACGAATCTATTTTAACTTTCAGCGAACGTTTCTAGGAACAAGCTGCAGAGCGCACAGCGAATTCCAAGAACAGACTAGAGGAGAAATAATTTATCAGTTTTAAAGGATTGCTTCCTGGAACAGCCAGTTGCCGGTTCCAGGTTCGCCTCCCTTTAGAAACTAAGCTTAAACCTTCTTTTGTTCACATCTTTTAGATCTTCGGCGTAATTTAATATGCATTGAAACAGTTTTAAGCCCGGATCTTTCGAATTTCAACAGATTTTATCCCTCCGCAATTGACTACTTTGCATTTGGAAATTACGTACATAATTCTAGATTTTCTTGAATGAGCTAGGTATTTTGGAAAAAAAGCGATTATAACTGAAAAGTAACATCTGGTTTGTTTCAAAAATTAATGTTTGGATCACGTGTATATGTCGTAGCCATATCATCAAATTCGTCGTATTATCAAACGGCTAGTCAGATTATAAAACGCGGCCACATTACAAAATCACTGTTTATTTCACATTACCTGAAAATATGGCTGCTGTTTTTAACCATATTAGAATGTAGCTGATCAAGTGAGCGCCAGAATGTTAACTAGATTTGGCATTGGTGCCAAATCAGAATTAAGAACAAAACTTCAGATAAAATATGTAAATAAGACGAATCAATTTTGCAAATAAAAATAATAGTAATAATTTTTATGTTCAACGGTAATAAATTAAACAGCTACAAAAGGGGCTTATATTAATGTTTTTATTTATTACTGCATGGTTGTTGGGACATCTGATGTTGAATTTCAAATGGTTTTTGAAACATTAGCATCTTCTGTTGTTACATTGATTCCTGTTAAGGTTACAAGAACATTTCTTGAATTCTTGGCTTCCAACTGGGGAACCTTACTCACATATTCTGGCATCAATATTGGATTTGTGTCAGGAATATTTGTTACAGAAGAATTGTGAGCTGAGTCCAAACTTAATTCGTCTCTTGAGAATCAACGATACAGACGTCCATATTCGGTACTTATTTGATAAACTCCATTTTCCATCTTTAATATCTTTCCCAAAACATTTTTTAGGCCGAGGGGATCCCTGTTAATTTTAGGTACTGCAATTAAAACGTAGTTGTTGACATGCAAATCACTGAATTGCTTTTTGGATATTTCAAGCATTCTGCAGCTCTTTTAAGTCCTCTGGCAGATTCATTTGCTTCGCCTGAAACTTTTTTCCTCATCACATAGTTGGCATATTTCTTGGTCGATTTCTTTAGAAGATGAACACCCTGGACATTTAACATTACCTTAGTTTAACTTTACTTTTACTTAACCAAACTTTTTGTCAGATTCAAGTTGGGTACGCCCATTTTTTACTTGTAATGCATTAGATGCCCACCTTGGAGTTTCTTTCCCACCCAAGAAATATTGCTGCTTTAATTCCCCCCACCCCCCCTGGAAAAAATTCCTAGCTACGCTCGTGAAACGCCAACCTGGCGAGACCAAATAAGATCGAAAAGGTTTTGCTTTCCAGATTTGAATCTAATAAATATACTTAGCTGTCGTCTGCTCATTGAAATATTTTAAGTGTTTATATTTATGTTGCATAAATGTCACATATGAGTAAGTATTTATTTATTGAGCACGATTAAAATTGTTAATGCGATTTATTGAGAATATTTCATTTAAAAACCTTCTTCGTTTGTTGCATTCAGTAGGAAATTCTCTGAATATTAAGCATTCACGACGGGAGCTATTTTAAAACAACAAGAGTGTTTTTGTTTTTAAATCTATACTGATACAAAAACTAATAAATTATGTACCTTTTCCTGAATACATATTTAGATAAAGATTGTCTCAGCGCACCGTCTGGATAATATTGACAAATCTAAATATTTGTGTTATACACTTTAGCATGTTGGTGATGAAAAAGGAGGACATACATTAAATGTTAACTTAATAAATGTCATCCAGACTACATATTATAGCTGACAACACTTAACTAAGACATAAAACATACTGAGAATATAAATAATATTATAGCACACCTCTAATATAAGCGTGACAAAATAAGAGGTTATTCAAAGGATGTTTAATTTTATAAAATACCAACGGTCACCTGTTTCGTTAAAACTAATTATTGGAAGATATTTTAAGAGATCTATCACAAGAACTATTTTTATTACCCTTCTGGGGTCAGTTTTCGAAGTTATAGTTTTAAAGCAAATAAGTAAAATATACAAAAGAAATGATACGAAATACACAATGTGTCCAAAAAGTGTGGAATATTGCCTGTCGAAATTTAGAGAAAAACTTTCGAATTTTTCAGTTTATAAATTGTACAGTGCATTCCATTTTCGATGGTTTTGCCCTATTATCTTACTACTTTCAGCAGGGATAACTATTTTCAGCAGGGATAGAGGATCGAGGTTTTTACAAACTTAGACCAATTTTGTGAGATAAATTACTTGGTCATAATAAAAATGTTGGCTCTTTATCCGTTTTAGCACAATTTTGAAAAATTAATTATAGTACAAAAATTTGACCAAAAATGTCTTTAATGCAGTTTTTTCCGCAGAATGTAATGATGTAAATGATATTTTAATTGACTCATGGTTTTGAAGTTATAACCAAAAAGTCTATTTTTTAAAATAGAAACCACAGGAGGCCGTGTCTTTTTGCCTTTTTTAAAATATATAGGTTTATATATTTATTTTAAGTAATTTTAAAGTTAGGACGATTTTTCTATTAACTTATGTATGTATTAAGCGCAGATGGATGTTTATATCCGCTAATGAGAAAATTCTCGGGCGAGTCACGTGATACCCAAAATTAAAGGAGCTATCGTCTTCGAAACGATAATCGGTAGACGGTCGGCGACCGCGGCAGGTTAAAAGTGAAGGTTTGCTTTACTCTCTTTGGAAATTTTATGGAGCGGGTCCAGAACGGAGACAGAGAAATGCAATACTTTCAAATTAACCTCAGAGTTTAACAGTTCGAGGTCCAAGAAAATGTAGTTTCGCCCAAACACGTTAATTTGGTGCTTTGTCTCTGGTTTCTCGAACCGTGTAATCACTAACTCCGAAAAAATCCAAGCTGATGAAAAAAGTTTACTAGATATCCTTTATATGCAGCTGAATATGTTTTTAAACAAGTAAGCCTTTTGGAGAACAGAAATAAAATAATATATTCACAAGTGGCAAGAATTTCCGATATACAGGTTGAAACAAATTTGATTTCCACTACAGGGATCTCGTAAACCATTAGAGATACAAGGAAGCTTAAATGGGAGAAGTAGTGCAAAATTGAATGCCTAATAATCCGCTGAGAAAACAATTGAATTCCAATTTGTCTTGATTTTATTTAGAAAAAAATTGAAAATCGCTATTTTTAAAAAATCAGCTGTAACTTGTTTATTTGAGGTCTGACTGAAAAAATTCAAAAACTGTAATTGGTGGTTTTTTGAGGCCTTTGTATTGGTGTACATTATTTTTTCCAAATTCAACTGCTTCCGAGAAAATCATGTCATTTCTGATGGACACCATATTGGATTTTATCATTTTCGAATTTAACATATTTTTGTAATTAATTTCATGTATGTCATGCCGTACTTCAAATGTGGCAAATTGGGTTAAATAAACTATTTTTTTTATTTTTAAACAAAAAAATTTTGGTGGGCGACGCCAGTGCCATTCCCTTTAAATTACGCACGACTTTTCCATGACTTATACGCAAGTGTGCGTTTTAGATTTCTCTAGAAGATAAATATTTTAAGACCGATAATGTGCATAAATGTGACAATCATTTCTAATATTACATTATTAGTTTCACCTTACACGAATCAATGTTAAATTCAATGTTAAAAGAATTTTTGTAAAAATTGCCAACAAAACCATTAAAACATCTACACGTTTTCATAGAATTTTTGTAAAAATTGCCGACAAAATTTTTAAAACATCTATACGTTTTCATAGAATTACGCCATTTAAAGCGGTGCATGCACGTTAAGATTATATTAATAACTGTTTAAATATTGCACAGTTTGTTACAATATTTTTAGTTTTTTAATAATTACTGTTACATAAGTAGGCACTGTATTACTGTTTTTTTATTATTAACAGTTTTGGCACTTACATCGCCTACTATAATTTTTTTGTTTAAAAATAAAAAATTAGTTCATTTAACCCACTTTGCCACTGTTGGAAATCACGTTCAAAACGTGAGAGCAAAAATCTATCGGTACTTATTTTAAAGTAAAATATTAGACACCCTCGAATGCTTTATGAGTTTCGCTGTATCTTTTACGAAGTGAAATCTGATACGGGTACTTCAACTTATTTGGAACACTTTTAGGTGGATGATTAATTCTAAGAACGCTGGTCAGTCCCTTTTCTGAATATAGGTTTTAAGGGATTAACGTTGACATGTATATTAGCAGTGTATCATGAAATATACCAGATGTATTTGGAAATATTACGAAAAGATTCCTTTTCGACTATGAAGTTGAGATTATAATTTCGTCGCGACAACACACACCTTCCGAGACCTCTTGAATAAATAAAGTCTCGATAATTAAAGTGTGGTGTTTTATTGAACTAAATAGTTCATACACACCCCATTTCCAATAGGTTATGGGCCCAGAATATTTGTGATAAAAATTGTGCAGTGTTAAAAGGGTTTATATTCGTGGGCAATTAATTAAACTTTATTAAAGATAATGGAAAGGTTAAAAGTGCGAAAAATAATTGAACCCTTTGGTGGTGAAAAAAAAAAAAAATACAGTGTGTGGAATTTTCATCACAGCATAGAAAAAGTGAAGGTTGAAGGTGACAACCAATTTGGGCATTCCAAGAGAATTGGAAGAAGTACTGTATTGTTCCGAGGTACCGTACAATTTATTGTCGGTGCGGAAAATGCAGCAGGCTGGTATGACGATCATTTTCAATCAAAATGGTATCATAATAAATAAAGGTGGTAAGGTCGTAATGACAGGTAAGCCACTAAATAATTTAATTGCAGTTGAATTTATGGTTTTAATGAACATGACAAATTCAATAAACAAAGTCAGTAGCTCTGAAAAAAAAAAGTAATTATGAATTATGGCATAAAAGGTTAGGTAATATTGGAAAATTAAAATTTTTGGAAATAAAGAACAAACAAATGTTCGATGATATAAGTGAAATTAACCACGTAATGGCTAATGACAATTTATGTGAAACTTGTATAAATGGAAAACAAGTCCAATTACCTTTTAACAGAGCTAAAGACAAAAGTCATGTGAAAAGACCATTATTTATTGTCCATACGGATGTTTGTGGTCCAATCACTCCTTCTACTATAAATGACAAAAATTATTTTGTACTTTTCGCAGACGAGTTTACGCATTATTGCGTGACATATTTAATTAAATATAAATCAGACGTATTTTCAGTCTTTCGAGATTTTGTTGCGAAAAGTGAAGCTCATTTTAATTTGCAATTAGTAAATTTGTATTGTGGTAATGGGCGAGAATATTCGTCAAATGAAATGAAAGGTCTTTGTATTAAGAAAGGTATAAGTTATCATTTAACGGTTCCACGTAGCCCACAGTTAAATGGTGTATCGGAACGTATGGTGCGAACCATTACGGAAAAAGCCCGTGCAATGATAAACGGTGCAGGTTTAGAAAAGGTTTTCTGGGGAGAGGCAGTATTGACTGCTACGTATCTCATTAATTTGAGCCCAATAAAAGCCTGGAAAGTAAATAAAACACCATATGAAATGTGGCATAGTAAGAAGCCACAATTAAAATTTTTAAAGGTATTCGGTTGTACAGTTTATGTACGTAAAATAAAACCAGTAAATTAAAATTCGACGTAAGGTCGTGGAAAGGAATACTGGTGGGATATGAACCGAATGGGTATAAAGTGTGGGACGTGGAAAGTGAAAAATTTGCTATAGTCAGAGATATAACAGCTGACAAAACAAATTTCTTAATATCAAGACCTAAATTAAAAAAATCAAAATTCTAATATTTCTGGTGGTGATGAAACTAATAAGTTAAAATTAGTAGAAAAATCTGATAGTAATAAATCAGATGAAATGTTTGAATTATCAAGACCTAAATTAGAAAATCAAAATTCTAATATTTATGGTGGTGATGAAACTAATAAGTTAAAATTAGTAGAAAAATCTGATAGTAATAAATCAGATGAAATGTTTGAATTATCAAGACCAAATTAGAAAATCAAAATTCTAATATTTGTAGTGTAGATGAAACTAATAAGTTAAAATTAGTAGAAAAATCTGATAGTAATAAATCAGATGAAATGTTTGAACTAGTTGATGAAAATGAGTCAAATAAAAGGGTTAAATTTGACAGTAAATGTGTTGAAAATAGTATTGAAATTATTAGTAATGAGACTTCATCTCAAAGTACCAAAAGTGAGAAAAGCACATTACCTGAATTAAGAAAGAGTGATAGGATTAAAAATCGTCCAGTGATATCATATAATGAAGACGATATGTTTGATGATAGTTTATCATCTGCTTATTCTATTGTATGTGAAATTCCTAAATCAAATGATGAAATTAAAAATAGGAATGATAAAGAGAAAAGGGAAAAAGCTATAAAAGAAGAAATAAATTCTCTTTTAATTAATAATACTTGGCCATTAGTAGACAAAACGGAAAATAATAACATCGTTGGGTGTAAGTGGGTATTTACAATTAAAAACGATGAATTTGGTAATCCGTTAAAGTATAAAGCGCCTCTTGTAGGTAAAGGGTTTAGTCAACAATATTTAATAGATTACAATAAAACATTTGCACCAGTAAAAAGAATATCAAATTTTAAATTTATGATTGGTTTCGCTAATCAATTTAATTTATTAATTCATCATATGGATGTGAAAACAGCATTTTTAAATGGCGAATTAAAAGAAGAGATTTACATGAAAATTCCAGAAGGTGTAGAATGTAAAAGTAATCAAATCTGTAAATTAAATAAAGCTTTGTATGGGTTAAAATAAGCAGCTAGATGTTGGTTTGAGGCATTTGAACAGACATTAATAAATAAAGGATTTCAAAATTCTGAAGTTGACCGTTGCATTTATATTTTAGACAGAGAAGATATTAATAAAAATATCTATGTTGTACTTAACGTAGATGATCTGGTCATTATTGCAGCAAATAATGGTACAATGAAAAGTTTTAAAGGGTATTTAATGCATACATTTTGTATGGTTGATTTAAAAGAAATTAAACTTTTCTTGGGAATTAGAATTAACAAAATTGAAAATAAAATTAATGTATATTCCTACAGGTGACCAATTGGCAGACGCTTTAACAAAGCCGTTGCCAAGTGTGAAATTCTTCCAGTTCAGAAGTGGAATGGGTCTAGAGTAGGATGATGGTTACATTAAATTAAAATTATTTGTATAGATGTAGAATAATGGTCTGGTTAGGTTTTTCTGGGTTTTCCTAATCCACGCAACAAATGTTGGACCATGTAATTGTATTTCCCCAGAAGGCTCAAAGGAGGTGTGTGTATTATATGTGTTAATGATTTGTTATTTGATAGAATAAGGTGAAATGTATATACTACATAAAATATAATGCATTAATTATATAAATCTGAATAATAAGATACAAAAAAAAATGTATTTTGGTTTGGAACAAAATAAGGTGTTAAGTAGTTCTAAATGGAGTTGATGAAAATTCGAGAACCCGATTAATTTTTGAGGGGGCGTGTTGGAAATCACGTTCAAAACGTGAGAGCAAAAATCTATCGGTACTTATTTTAAAGTAAAATATTAGACACCCTCGAATGCTTTATGAGTTTCGCTGTATCTTTTACGAAGTGAAATCTGATACGGGTACTTCAACTTATTTGGAACACTTTTAGGTGGATGATTAATTCTAAGAACGCTGGTCAGTCCCTTTTCTGAATATAGGTTTTAAGGGATTAACGTTGACATGTATATTAGCAGTGTATCATGAAATATACCAGATGTATTTGGAAATATTACGAAAAGATTCCTTTTCGACTATGAAGTTGAGATTATAATTTCGTCGCGACAACACACACCTTCCGAGACCTCTTGAATAAATAAAGTCTCGATAATTAAAGTGTGGTGTTTTATTGAACTAAATAGTTCATACACACCCCATTTCCAATAGCCACATTTGAAGTATGGCAGTAATATATCAAATTAATCAGAAAAATATGCCAAATTCGAAAATGATAAAATCCAATATGGCGTCCATAAAAAATAACAAAGTTGACATAATTTTCTCGGAAACAGTTCAATTTAGAAAAAAAATATCTTATACCAATAAAAAGGCCTCAAAAGACGACTCATTAGAGTTTTTGAATTTCTTCAGTCAGAGTTCAAATAAACAAGTTACAGCTGTTTGCTAAATATGGCGATTTTCTGTTTTTTCCAAATAAAATCAAGGCGAATTGAAATTCAGTTGTTTTCTCAGCGGAATAATATTGGCACTAAATTCTGCACTACTTTGCTTCTTTAAGCTTCGTTGTATCTGTAATAGTTTACGAGACCCCTATAGTGGAAATCAAATTTGGTTCAACCTGTATATATTTTGAAAAAATTATATAATATCGCAAACGTAAAACACAGTTAGGAGTATTTCATCATTTATGTTTGCAACCCCCTCCTTCACATACAACCTTTTCGTATCTTATAGACCTTTCGTTTTATTTTGGGCGCTAAAGTGGAAATCTAAATTTATGGTATTACATTTGGAATCACCTTGTATAATATTTAGCAATAATATCTGTAACTCAGCTATGGAAAAACACGGTGAGGCTAGGGTTGTGGCATATTGGATATTTCAAAGACCTTCGGCAGTCTGGTACCGATTTCTTCTCGCTAAATTAACATCTTATGGTCTTCCTCCTGGACTCTGTCATGTTATATCCAGTTTTCTCGCTGACAGATCTCTTCAGGTTGTCATTGATGGCGCTTCATCCGAGACATTTGCGATTACGACAGGGATACCTCAGGGGTCTGTTCCGTTTCCTATTCTGTTTCTGTTACATGTAACGATCTCTTAGCGTCAACTTCCAATCCGATATAATGCAACAAACATACTCATGGGCGGTAAAATCCTCCCGAGGGGATTTAATCTATTTATCCTAGGAGCAAATGCGAGCACCAACTTCTCTTGGGACGATCATGTACGAACCATTGCCAAATCCAAGGCTTTCTTTTTAGAGCTAAAAAGGGCTTCACATCTCATCAGGTGCTCACTCTATGCAAAGCTTAAGTTAGGCCCAGACTAGAATACTGTTGTTATGTTTGGAATTCAGCCCCAAAGCACTCTTTGGCTCTCTTGGATTCAATTGAAAAAGAGCGATTCGCCTAATTGATGAGAAGAGTTTGACCGATTCTCTCGAGCCACTAGAGCACAGGCGGATGGTTGGTAACTTATCTGTTTGTGAGTACTTACATGGAAAATTCTCGCAGGAACTAATGGGATTGTTCCCTCCAAGGGTAATATTTTTAAGGCATCCAAGACAGTCAGAGACAGCAAGTTTCTGTGCGGTCCAGCTTGACACAGTGAGGACTTCTGTCTATAGATTCTTTTTTTCTATACTTCTAAGCTATGGAATTTGTTGCCGAACAGAATTTTTCCCAAAAATTACAACCTATCCTTATTTAAGAAGGCGGTTCATCGTCATCTATCCTTGTTTCCGCATCCTATTCGCGGTGCTCTGAAGGCATAATGGGGTTGCCTTTGCGAGTGCATTATTGACCTTAAAAAAATTAATTAATCTATTATTACGCGTCCCCAAAACTTTGGCGGTTGCTACCATCCTGAATCATCCACTCTTCCCCCTTTGCTTAAGTTGCAACCCTACTTCTTTTCGCTAAAAATAAATAAATCTTCAGTTTATTCTGAATACAGGCATACGTAACATTTGACAATTTATGTGATCTGGTGACCCAGTGCTTAACGGTGTCCAATAAAAACTGGGAACAGGAAGAAATTTCAATTTTCAAAAGAGATCTTGATGATTGATAACATTTATTGTCAATTAAATATATTGGCCTCATTTACATAACAATAAGAAAATAGCAGAGCACGGTAACATAGTATGTTCGCCATACTAGAGACTAAATTCTTCTGATCGTAAAGAAACTTTATAAACCATACCATTTTTGTTTTGTTTTTTTACTCCCGAAGATTACCAATGATTGGTTTCCAGATAGAGAAAAACATGCAACCGTAGGCACTGTTGGTGTTTTTTACGAACCTTTTAATTTTTTTATTATAGTAAGTAGAAATATTGGATATTATTGAAATATTATCAAAAAGAATCTTATGTCCAGTCTCATATTGATATTCCGCAACGGCTGACTCTAAAAAGGAATCAGATCTAAGACGTCTGTGGTGCTCGGAAACTCACATATTGAAAGATCGACCGACCCATTTCTCCAATGGACACCCCACCACAAGAATAACGAACCCCGTAAACACCATTAGAACAAAAAAAAAGAAATTTTTTCTTTAGAAGGGGGGAGCTGTTGGATTTTTGACAATGATTAGAAAATGGGTTTGATGTTGTTTTTTCCCAATAATTTTCCTATTCAGAGTAACGGCATTGGTGCTCTTCTGTCTTATCTATCATTTGTGCCATTGTTGATTGCCTATCTTAGGTTCGGTGGATATACTGAGTTACCGTGCTCTTCTATCTAAAAAATCTTAACCTTTGTACCAATTTTCATTTTACAAGAATTTCGCCTGTGATATGGTGGACGTACTGAGTTACAGTGCTCTACTGTTTTGAATTTGGGTTTTTAATTTCTCGTATATTTTCCTTGTATTTTTGTAATTTTAATTTATTGTTTCTTTTATTCCTGAAGAAGCCCCTTACGATGGTGGGCGAAACGTCGAATTCTTTTAGTAGTTCTTTGACACGGAAGAAGAATACCTTGTACTCACTCTGGCCATGGAAGCCTTCGTTATCACAAAATATTCTACTTTCTAATCGTTGACTCGCGTTATCAGCGTGAGTCATCTAGAATTAGCACTATGCTAAAATTCAAATATATCTACGTCACATTTTCTGAAATGACAGACGGACGGACATCAGAATGAGATTATAAATGCTCCATATTTTACTTTTAATGTACGGAACCCTAAAAAAACATTTTTTTTGCATAGTTTCATGCTTAACATCCGTGGGAATTTGAATAATGAGCAAAAATAAAGGCTTGTCGTGTTTGGTATTCCATAGATTGCATTGCATACAACATCTTTATGTATGTATCCAGGAGGGTTCATTTGCATATTTCTGTTCGATATTTTTAAAAAATGTGCATAAAATAATACAGACGACATTACTAAGGATGTTTTTAAATAAGAGTGAAATGGAAACAAGAAATATTAAATATTGCCTCGAATTAATTTCTCTTGAAATAAAAAAATATTCAAGCAAGCCATACTAAACCCAAAGTAGGGTTTAATTAACATGCACTATTTTCCATACAGAACTGTCAAGTACAGAACTGTCAGCACTCCCACAGTTTTACACTTACACAGTAGTGAGCATCTGTATGGTAAGCAAAATTTAAAAATGCTTACGAATTTCTTTCCAAAAATAGGAAATTCTCAATGTTCCTCAAATTAGGTTTTTCTGTGAAGGATATATCTTTTAAAAAGTCGAATGAAATATAAAATATTACCTGTTTATCTAATAAAGTGCGAAAATCAAGGCTTGTTGCGTTTAGTATTCAGCAGACTGCATGCAGTACTTTTATGTACAAGAAGTTTCATTGTTATGGGTAGATGGAAGCGACATCTAATTTGTAAAACCGCCATATATGAACGAATGCCTACTGAATCTGGAATTGTCGATTGTAGGAAATATGCTTCCTGTTTTATAGTATCGGCTTTCATCTGTTAATGTCTGTTAAAAATGTATACAACGATTGTAATGGCGATATGCCCGGAAGAGACTCTTTTCTTAATTTATTATAGAAACAAATCACAACACAGATTACAATGCTTTACCAGCATAAGATTTATGTACATTCACAATGTATGATGCAGCCGTGAGCATAAAAATGACACACTTTTGAAAATAGTGAAACATAACATAGCAACAGGCTTCAGCAAATTCTTTTATTATATTGTTACGCGTTACCAGTTTAGGATTAATATACCGTGGATGTTATAGCACTTTAACACCGAAAAACTTATTGGTATATCATCAAATATCTGACTAAGTTTTAAATGAGGCATTTTTAGACTAAGCCAAGTTTGCCTGAAGTGGTTCTATTTGACCAAGGGAAGTCGTGTTTAAGCTGGGTCCCATAACTTTCCCGACATCCTGTACAGGTCACTTATTCGACTTCTACAGAAGTCTGGAACGCATTACTCGCATATGACTTATTAAAGAAGGTTTAGTGTCTTTCAAAATTCTTTAAAGAAATCGATACACGTAACGATTTACCTATAACTATTACAACATGACATAGTTATAAATTCCTCAATAATTACATGTAGAAAATAAGTAATAAGGAGTCAAATTAAAAAAAAAATCAAAACAACACACTGATACATTTAGGGAGTTTGAACTCTTCAAGAAAAATGACAAACAGTTTTGAATTCGTTTAGATTTCGTAGATTTCAAAAAATAAAGAATTAAGTTTGCTGGCTTGTCGCATGCTGCAAATAAATTTAAATCAAGAAGTGCCCAAATGTCTTACATGTAAACCAGAAGTTGAACTAAATTTAAATCTACTGGAATGACCTATATTAAGTTTATGCATAGTTTAATCTTTAGAATAAATTTTGATTAAACGTACTGGAGTTCACTTTCAAAGGAAACTTAAGTAAATGGCGTGAATTTGTAACAGCAACTAAATTGGATGCTTTTGATCGCGTCTTAGCGGTTGGACATATAAAAAAAGAAGTCCGTATACTACGCCGTTTGTAAATCTAAATATAGGTGAATGCCTGATGGGTATTCTCAACTTTTAATAGTTTGGTTATTCCTATTTTGCGAGTTCAAGAAGCTGATGTCCCTCGAACATGTGCTATCCAATATATTTATAAGATAAATGGTCGCTTTGTATAGGCCAGGCGCGTCATTATGACTTTCTGCTTCTATACACTTTACACTTTAGAACTATAATTACTCAACAATTACGCACATCTTGAAGATCTGCTACGGTGTAATGGATAGAACTTTCAGTTTTGTACATGTGCCAAATTTGATTTTTTACCTACCATCACTTAGGTTGAATTAAAAAAGGAAAAATTAATATACAAATCTTGTCCCAAGAAACCAAGAAAGATTTAAAAATACAACAAAAGTTGCAAAAGTTGTTGTATTTTTAAATCTTTTTTGGTTTCAGGGGACCAGACTGTATATCATTTTTTGGAGATAACCAAGGACAAATCCGTTCCACAAAAAAAGGAAAGGTAAGGGGAAATCTAAACACTAAAGAAGAAATTGAAGGATTGAGCCATTTTGACCATTTAATTATTCACATAATTTGTAATAAGAGAGTGTCTGAAAGACTTTAATTACTACCTTGACATAGTGCAATTCTAGACCATGTATTTTAAAACCAGTAAAGAACAACACGAAAAGGTATTCAGAGCGCAAAATCCTTTCATGAAGTGTTTGTAAGCTTTAGGTGACAAATATTTAAGGCTACGATTAAAAGCATCTATTGCCCAAAATAATTGCCCACCATTACAAAGTACAATATCTGGTCTGGCTGTAAAGCAGTTTGGGAACTCTTGTAACAACTATGGGCAAGGTCGATTATGCTCATATATGGAAATATTAACAATGTAATTCGCAAATTGCAGGAAAACATTAATTACATCTGAGAATGAACTTGGTTAATTTAGCCAATAATTTAAGGGTATTCATCACCGGATTAAATGTGAGGGAGGCATGAGACCCCCCATACTTGAGGGAAGGGACCTCATTGCATAAAAAACACAAGAGTTGTATTTGTGTCGTAAACCAGCCTTATTTAATTTTGTAGTTTAGCGAATTTCTTCAGGCAATTTCAATGCTGAAAAACTATGCTCTGGATGGTTAATTAAAATTGTGAATGACGGTGACGTTGCCATTGTCGGAGCCTGAACCCAAAATTAATTTTACGCATTCCTGCTGGCAATATTACTAACATTGGCAACGTGGTTAATATAGATAAATTAATCTTATTTTGCCACTTGAAGAATGGATTCTTCATTTTGAAGATCGGGGAATGTGGTATGCTACACGGCAATTTGTTGCTGCATTTGTTTTTCGATGTGTACAAACAAAAGTGAAGCCATTGCTGAATGACAAAATGCGCAAGGTATCTCCACCAAAAGAAGCAACAGCTGATACCTACCTGATTAAATCTGTAGTTATAAGTTTTATTACTATAAATATAGTTTTGACAGAACATGTTTTTTTTTTAAACTTATGTTATTATTGATCGCCCCTTTATACAGAATATTCTAAACTCTTTTTAAGGGAAAACGAGTTACTAATTTTAATTTAAAGTTTTTAAATATCAGCATACCAATTATGTTATGGTCACAGGAAAAATGCTTTGTGATAGGTTAATTTAAGCACTAAAAAATAAAATACACATAAAATATCCCCTAAAAACATTTTGTTCATATCGATATGTTAATCATTTATATATTCGTCCTTTACTTTTTTAATAAAATAAGAACCTAAACGTTTTTCCAACGAGCGAAAGGCTATAAAGGGTAGAAACGGGTAAATTTTTCCCCCTAATCAAATAAAATAGCGTTTTCAGGTGGAAATGTCTCGCCTCATAAACACATTTTAAGATAAATGAAATTTTAAACATTACTAAGGCTGAATTGATAAAATAAATGTATTGCCTTAAAATAATCAGACAAATTTTTAAGAAATTGCCCTATTATCTGGAAATGCAAAAAATATAACTTTTCTCCATATAAATGATTATATCTCGTTTAACTTTGCACCAAATCAGTTGTAAAATATCTTTTTGGAGAGACGAGAAATTTCTTTAGACAATGGTAGCATTTGCTACGTTTTTAAATTGTGATTAACTCCAAAATTCGCAATTGAAAAACGACTGTTAATCTGGGTAAATGTCTATTATTACGCTACATGCTTACCGATTCTTGTTTCTATATATCCGGAATTACCCAGGACAGAACCCTATTGATTGTCGAAATGATTGATTAAAGGTTTAAGTGTTATTAAAGAAAAAGTTAGTTTATAAGAAAAAATCAAACTTAGGAATCTGAGATTCTCATAACTTTTATGCATATTGTAGGTCAAGTTAGTCTTACGTACAGTGTAAAAGCGCAAGACGTACTTCACCGTCATTCTCGGGAAAAAATAATGTAACGAAAAGTTTTTTCTTTTTATTTAATAGAAATTATTTTGTGTTTTTTGTTCAACTGATGACGAAATTATGACAAGTGTGTCAAAGATGAAACGTCAAGTCGATTTATTTCAGAATTATCATCGCCCAAGAATAATAACATTGCTAATATTCAGTGTGAAATCCATAGCTGAAAACCAGCTATACAGAAACCACACAATCATGAATAGATACCGAAATGAAATCTACTATAGTATAATTGTCATGGAAATAGAAACTGCACAAATTACGCATTGACCTTCTGGCTGCCAATTTTGTCGTTAACTCCTTACACTAAGTTCACTTAACAAGGTGCTTATTACCGAACAAAACATTTTTCTTTACAACCATTGTAATTGGCCATATGCCACGTAGAAATTGTGATAAGAAATATTTTTGTGAAACGCATGTGGCATAGGTATGTTTATGTTAGGAATAATTTTGGAGACAAAACTAGATTTTCGTGAAGACGAACTTTCTGCGTTCCTGCGAAAATTTAACTGTAAATTATAAAATCAATTCCCGTGGTGTGCACTTTTGGTTTAACAAACGATTCTATTTTGTATTTATAAAATAAAACAATTAAGTTTATGAACATGAATATGTTATATAGAGTATGTCCCATTGGGAATCGCCGCGATCGATATCTGACAAAGTATTTATCTAAAAAATTTGAAAATTTAACCACTTAGCAAAGTTGACGAGGCCAATACAAATAAAATATTCCCTAAGCTGCAGTACTTCCGGTTATACCGGAAGTTGACATCAACTTCGTTATTTTAAACGAGACACCCTAAATATTTTTGCATTTTTGAATTTTATTTGATATTTTTAGGTTACTTTAAATAACAAATATTGTTCTTAAAATTTATAGTTTTTGAGATAATTGGATTTTTATAAAAAATTTGACGGATGCAAGGTCCCACTAAATTATTTGTATTTTTTTCTAGAAATCAGATATTTATTTCATATTTGGTACGTAATTAAAACACATACGAACCTATCTTGCGCAACTTTCATAAGTTCAAAAACATTATACCGAGTGTTGAATTTACGTCTGAACCTTTTGATAAATTTAAACAGTGGTGGGACACTTTATATGTATATTATATTAAAATTCCTTAATGTGTTTTAAAGCTTTTTAAGTGTTTCTTAAAATAATGTTTGTGTAACTCTGAGAGTTCATGGTAGTGTTAAACAAATTTCCACTAAGAAGTGAAGGTGGTACAAAAAAGAGGAAGAGATGCAGTCAATGCAAGAGAGCACGGTAAGTCAGTATGTCAACATGAATCATATCATAGGCGAAACTGCTTTACAAGACTGGAATGAATACTAATATTTGAGAGAAAAGAGCACATAACTCAGTTTGTCACCCATACCATGGGCGGAACTCAGAAAACACTTTCACCTTTCACTCTATCTTAAGCCGAGCATAGACTAAGAACATATTGGCGGATTTTATCGCCGTATTTTATATGACATGTATTGACCGATAGTTGCCTTGTATTAACGGCGGCACAGGAACATAGCTCAAAATCTCCACACACTGCGTTTTTGTACGACAACAAACCTCAGGAAATCCGTCTTCCTCAGATATTTTGTTGGGCGATTCTGCAAGGCGGATTTACTTCATAGAATACCCTTTGGCACGACGAGATGTTCTGTCAACATATTCGTAGCTTATGTCCAGCTTTAAATTTGGTAACCTTTGATTTTGATCCCGTATGATGGCAAGTGTTCACATTTAATAGTTCCCTGCTAGGGTTTAATTCCGGAAAAAGTATATAATTTTTAACAATCCATCCAGTGCGTCTCGATCATTAAAAGATTTTTCTACTAATGGTAACCTGTAACAATCTTAACAAGTGGTAGTCTCAAAGCAATTTGATGACAATATATATAGGCCCACTTGAGTTATTTTCTAAATTACTACATAATCTTCTTTAGATTATTCCCGAGATGTCGTCTGCTGTTTTAGATGGTCATCATCCGCCGACCACCTCAACATATAGAGGTTAGTTATATATGACTCGGGCTAACCGCATACATCCATAAGAAGTATTGCCTTGAAGAACGATCTCGATGGAATAAACAGATTTTTAGGACTCGGTCTTACACAGAACAAAGGATTTTTTATGCTATACATATGCTATACATAATAGATGGCAGGCAAATGTTAAAAAAGTGAGATTCGTGTAATTGACGATAACATTTTGGCTGAGTCTCTTCAGATACTGAAGCATGATGATTGGTTGCTAGCTTGTCTTTCTTGTACGGAAGCTTCCGTGGTAATTGCTTCCTCCAAGAGCAATTTTCTGGAGGTATACAAGACTATCTCAGACCGCCAATTCCAGTGTAATACAGCTTGGCAGAAGCTTTGGAATTCGTTGGTGAGATTTATCCCAAGTATCAGAATTTGCCCCAATTTTGAGCGATAGAAGATCGTTATCTATATTTTTTCTATCTTTTTACTTGAGGAGATCCCAGGTAGATTGCTTTTTTATTTATTTTTTCCTCAGTTGCGTTCTATTTTTGAATGTTTCCATTTTTTATTTTAGTTTAGTTCCGTTAAAGAATGAATGGACCATCATTTTTAAAATACGTGTGAAAAAACAAAAAACTGGGATCATAGGGAAATATTTAAAAATAATATTTCTGGTTTAGAATCAAGCCTAGGTCTGCAAAATAATAAACACTAGTATTAGAATATCAGTAACTCAAAGAAAAGGATTGAAATTGGCTATTTGAAAGTTTTCTTTTCAAAAAGTGTTTAATGATGTCATCCCTTATTTCAACATATGTGGGCAAAAATTACTTGCTGCGGTACAGATTCAAAACGTTTAATTGTTTAAGGTGAAATTGAGGCTAAACTGGTTGACGTATCGTCATTTAAAATGTGTCTGATTATAGTGGAAATATGTTGAAAACCCTTCTGTGTCCAAATCTTTGTTTTTAACAAGAAGGTTGATTTTTTTCTCAAGTTGTAAGAACGTAAGAAGCGTAATATTCTTAAACTCTAATGTAGCTACCCAAGTAACTTCCTAAACAATTATATTGTAGTCTGCAAATGAGAATACTGCATAAATAATACGAGATAATTAATAATGGAGACGTGTGGCGTTTGTTTGGCTAAGAATGATTAATATAATGATTTGTTTGCTCAATAGATCACTGCAAATTTGACTTGAAGAATAATTTTTTCTTTATTTCCATAAAATGATGAAAACTACCATGGAGATAGACTGTTATATGTTTTGTAAATATATTTATAAAGCACCCCACTTTCATATTTTGGAAATAGTATTAATGAAAATACAGCTAACAGCAGCTTTATTTTTTAAGTGAAAAACCTTAAAGGCTGAAGTAAAAAGCATATTAAAGTTATCTAAAAACCCACCCCTCACCGAATTTGTTTACTAATCAAATGAATAAAACTAGACTTTCTAAACGTTTTTATTGAATCGCATCGGACTGGACGGTAAAATTACAGTGTTAAGGAGTATTTTAAAAAATAGTTTAGAATATTTATCAAACGAGATGTTCTTGCATGTTGGTCTTAAATGTTTTTTTTTTGCACTAAACAGTACATACAATTAAACGAATGATTCAGTGCATTATTAGTTTTGCTGTATTTAATTATAATGTGAAACAGGGATTATCAAGCAGGTTTTTATTTATTTTAACCTCCCCTTGCAGACAAATATGAAAATCATAATAAAAATAAACTTCTCATTTTAAGAAATTAAGTGCTTTTTTCAATAGTAGGAGGATACTTCCCTAAATGCTGAGTGATGAGAAGAAGTGATAAGAACATTATCGCGGTTAAATTGGCGTTTATCTTTGGTGTTAGTTTTAGCTTATGACCTGCCAGGTATTTTAATGAGAATTTGGCTAAAAAACGATCATGAAAACAATGCAGCTCTCCTTGAAATAGTTCTTGCTTCTACAAAACGGCGTGTTAATTACATCCTGCTGTAAAAGGCTTTTTTCCTGCCCAGATGATAAACATTTGATTATATTTATAAGGCGAAGATTCATGCACGGAGTGGCTACCTTATTTGCATTAGCAAAGGACGGTGTATGTAGAAACCCATCTGCACAAAGAAGAAGCAAAAAAGGAAGCAGCAATAATGGATAGTCCAATCGTCAGGTACAGTTATTATTAATGTCCCAACGGATAGCTTTGTTTTGTTTCTACCATCGTGAGGATTGTTTTTCGTGTCGTTAGTAGGAGAGTGCTGTGCGCCATAGATTGCCCTTGTTCTTCTTTTTGTTAAAAGTTACA
This sequence comes from Dastarcus helophoroides, assembly GCA_028583605.1. Lineage (NCBI taxonomy): Eukaryota > Metazoa > Arthropoda > Insecta > Coleoptera > Bothrideridae > Dastarcus > Dastarcus helophoroides. Next base: position 22,340,934 of record CM053328.1, on the reverse strand, counting down.
GTGCTGATCGCTGACAGGTACACATGCGGAGAAACGGGCCCTATGAAACACGAGTTCCTTTTCAGTCTGTGTATGCTTTTGTAACTCACTATGCTACGTGCTAGAGATCTAGCAGAAGATTTATTATTGCACATTAGTAACTTTGAACATTCTCCAATGCCTTTTTTCTATTTGCTTGCTTCATTAAATTATTAATATCGGGCGTAAACCAATCAATAAATTACAATTGTTAAAAGTAGCTGCTAAGTATTTCGAAGCTTTATTATTGACGAGAAATAAATTGAGCAATTTTGAGAAATAAAAGGCATCAAAGTGGGACTAGTATAGCAATAAAACGAAGGCGCAAAAGAAGCTTATAATATACAGAAGAGACACTTCAAATCAACTAATCATATAGAGGTATATACAGATAAGGAAAAATTTTCATTGTCCATGTAAAACGCTACGAATTGTCCCTTGCATAGTTTTCTACGGCCGCTGAACGTATTCCCCTACTTTGACGCAGCATGCTCGTATCTTCCAGTTTAGATGTTGGAAAAAAACTCGTCGAGAGTTTTACAACAGACTGGAATATTGTTTAGCACATTCTGGCGGCCTCCTTATAATGTAATGTTTAAAGAGTTATGTTATATTCTTCATTAGAGTTATTATTTATTTTGTTTAAGAAATTTCGTTAATTTATTTTGGTTGTCAAAGAATATCAGCATGTGATACGCAAATTTTAATAAAATTATTGCCTGCCAGTATTAATCCCGTAACAAAACACGTTAGAAGCTATGATGTAGTACTGAAATCTCCACCAGCACTGATCGCTGCGCTCTGGGTTGAATTGTTTACACCTGTGTAGGAGAATACAAGGCGCCGCCCATCTATCCCACTATTAGCTCTCAATGTTAAATCTCTCATTAACATTCTCCCTATGGACAGTGTTTGACTTTCCTGATGTGTATAATATAGATATGTAGGTAATAAGTCTTAGTTTATTTATCATTCTGAAATTCGCTATCGGCTGTTCAGACTGGTTTCAGATTTTTCAAAAGGAACACAATTTCAACGACAACTTTTTAATAAAAAAAACAATTTTTCTACTGTTGTTGCTTAACGAGTACAAAATCACAAATACTTGTTGGTTGTTTTTGGGAATGTCAGTATAAATAAAAGATATTTTCTTAATGAGAATAAAAGTCTTTAAAAAGCTGCAAATTTGAAGAGATGGCCAAAAAGATCATAAAATAATGCGTAGAGGCCGGATTTTAGGAACAATCAAATAAGGTAAAAAGCTGAACAAAACGTTAAATTAGGCAAAAACTAATAGAAAGAAAAGGCAATAAAAGGTCAAAACCACAATTATCACGAAAGGGCGGGGCCGCAGTCAGGAATCTTGCAAAAGAAAATTTATAACAAAAACTGCTCCAAAGAAGAACAATATTAAAAGTGAAAACTTTGAATGTGACACGAGTGTCGAAATTTCCGAATAATTCCAAGTTTATAAAAAAATCTGAAAAGTCGAAATTTCAAAAATACATCCAAGGTCCAAAAATTCCAACAAAAGAAGAAATTTTGAGTTTTTAAGCGAACAACTAGGAAAAAAGGTAAAAATTAAAATCGAATTATAAACAAGAAAATTAAAATACAAATTTTCCTTTCGAGTCGAAATTTGTTACAAAAGCGAGTCAAAATTAAGGGTTTAAAGTAATAATTTTACGAAAAAAGTGATGTATTAAATTTGGCATTTTGGAAAAAAAAGAAAATTCGACAAAAAACAATAATGAAAACTGCATTAAGAAAAAACAATATTTCGGATTGAAATTTGGAAATAAATTAACATGTCTAGAAATAACTTAAAGCTTGAAGTTTCAAATTGAATTTTTAACAAAATAATTAAAGGTCGAAAGCCTGAAATGTTAGTAAAAGACGTTTCAAGAGAATCTACCATTTCAAAATACTTTTTACTATTAGATTTTTGGATTTCAAGTACTTCAAGCTCAAAATGAAATAAAATCAGTTTTCGAGTATAGAATCAAATATTTCGAAAAAAAAAGAAAAAATTTCAAAACTAAAGTGAAACTTCCGACATTAAAAGACCAAAATTTCAAGTTTAGGTTCATAAATTTGCAAAAAAAGTCGAAATTAACGCCGAAGCGTGCGAAAATTAAGAGGTGTTCACTCGAAATTTTGAGAACAAATTACATTTTAGGTTATACTCAGGATATTTAGAAGAAGCATGATTTCGAAATCAAGAAATTCTTAAATTTTCCAGATTATTCTCGAAGTTTCACCATCAATCTTGTAACTTTTTCCACGAAATTTTGACTTTTAAATTTGGAATATCGTTTGAAGCTTACACTTTCTAGAAAAAGTCAAAATTCTGAGAATTAAAGTCTAAAATTCGAGAAAAAAGAGGTTAAGCCTGAATTTTTGAGAACTTTTTAAAATAATTTAAACTTTTCCTCCTTATGTCCGAAATTCTATAAAAAATGTTTTGCAAAAATTTTGCAAATTTAGTTTAAATGCCGTATTGAATACGACTTTGAATATTTCACTCTTTATTGAAAATTCAAAATCTGCTTCTAAAGCTATAATTTTAAGAAGACACTTGTTAATAATCTTGCTGGGAATTTCGTCTATAAATTTAATTTAAAATTTCGATTCTTTTACAAATTTGAAGTTTTATACAAAATCTGAGCATTTTCAAACTTCAGGATTTTTTTTCCCAACTTTTAACTAACCAGTTTAACTTGAAGTTTAGTAGACTTGTTATGATATTCAATTTTGATTCCGAAAATTCGACTTTTTTATCAACATTTCGGAAAAAAGTTTGACGTTTCAAATTCCACATTGAAATTTTGAGCTTAGTTACCAAATTTCGACTTAAGTTAGGATTTTTTTTACCTTCTTCACGATATTAGGTCTTAGGTTTTGAGAAAAACTTGATTTATAAAATTTTTATAAATTTTCGAGTTTGAAAATGCCAAAATTAAAGTGACATTTTAAAAATAAAACTGGTGTTAATAACTTTGTTTTTTTTTTCAAAATCCTCACATTGGCAATGGCTCAAAACTTGGACCTTTTCAAAATATGTTGACTTTTCTCTTTCGATATTTAAACTTTTTTTAAAACATTTGCACTAGGGATTTTGGGAAAACTGTAAAGATATTAAGAAACCTTAGAACTTTCTTCTATAAGTTTTGCTCCAAACTTCAAAACTTTTAGAAAATGTTGAATTTGGATAGTTAATTGATTCGATGTTTTTGAAACTTTGGACATTTTTGTCTAAAATTCTTAATTTAAACTCGCCTTGCAGTTTTTACAGTTTATTTTTATTTTGAAAATTTTGACTTCAAATCTTTTGTTCCATAAATTATAGAATTTTTTTTCTCGCGATTTAGACAGTAATTCTAAAGGTCAACTTATTTCTAGAATTCATAGTTTAAAAAACTGAACATTTCGGGTTCAGACACGGAAATTTGTTAAGACTTAACATATTCCACTTTTTTTCCTGAAAGTTCAAATTTCTAAAAAGGTGGATGATGAATGTAATGAAACTTTTTCTAAAATGACTTTGTCCACTCTAAACATTTCGAATTAAAATTTCAAAAATTCAAGATTAAGTTTAAAATTTTGATATATGACATTTTAAATAATGTTTGTTATGATATAATTGAATTATCAAACTATTACAAAAAAATTTTGGAAGTTTTTCAACATCTACAATTAAAAGATTTCTCTCCAGCTGACTCCAAACTTGTGTTCAATTAGAGAACTTGGTCTTCCTGAAAGCATTTTTTACACACAAGTGCACTTTAGAGGAGACAGTGCAAAGTTATTTTTTAAATTATAGAAATGTAATACCCTTTGGGTAATATTATCGTTTTATCTGCAAATCTGTTTTTACTCAAAAATTAAGATAAATAGGTAGCGTAGTTCAATTGTGCTGCGTCTCAATAGCAAGACAAAACTTATAGGGGACTGAGTGAGTCATAAGAGTAATTGTTATTAAATTATATTTCTGAAAAATTTATTGTTGAAGTTTTTTGTTGATATTGGGATAAATTAAATTTCTATTTTAGTGCTTTTATTATGTAGGCATACATATTTCTGCTTACATTCTTCAGAAGTGTAAATGTATCCATATGGAAACCCATAGAAAAAGATAAATAGACACTAAACTATTTAAAAATAGATATAAATCATATATAAAAGGGACAAAAAAACAAACGACATTGAAATTTAGGCAATAACGCAGGGAAAACGCTGAAAAAGTTGAAACGGTAGGATCATAGGATTTTACCTAAATTCCGGTCTCCAATAATGAGTTATTAAAATTATGCCGCAAATAAAATGCAGAAAATATTTGGTAATTAGCTGAATGTTCAACATAGTATTTCAAACGTTAGGAAGATGACACTACAGAGAGGTACAATTTCGTTATTAATAATTCCTAGCTACCACTAGAAAGTGGAAGATAAAACATCATATCTTTGTAGAAAGAATTAAGGCGTTGGATGCTCGTAAGATTCGTGGGGAACCCTTAAGAATTCATTTATCGCATTGTTTTTGGTACATTAACCCAAAGATTCATTCAAAATGCTAAGTCAGAGTCGGTGACGCGTTATAAAAGTGAAATACGATGTGGCCCCCAGAATTAGACGCCTCATCATAAATTCTCTAATGTATGCGCAAAACAATCGAGTGTTTATGATGGCGCGTCTTTTCAGATCCGATGTTTTAATATCCTGGCGTCGCCTCCTCTTGACTTATGTATTTACCTCCTGAGATTAGACTCGACAAGCAGAAAAACAAATGCAACGCCTTTAACAAGAATGATAAAGTACTATTAATAAGTGCTAAACACAAAACGCTGGTTCGTTTAATATTATGGAACATTTCCCCCAATTTATTCAACTACGTGGGATGCTACACCTCTAATATTTTATTTTCTATTGCAGATGCAGATGCGACGCGGAACATAACTGAAGGAAGATAATCCTTTTAAAATTTTTGAAATACCTTCTTCCTTATTTGATTGAAAAAGTATTTCTCAATTTTGAGCAAGATGAGGAACATGCTTGGAACAAATGAATTCTATGTCTAGATTGTTCCAATTTAAAAGAACTTAAATTCATGTATAAGGGGAGTAATGGTTTTTTAGGACCACTTGCACTCCAATTTCCATTCGAGGGTACAGCGCGTACGATTCAATGGAGGTATTGCCAATGAACCGTTACTTCAAACGTTACCAAGTTATATTGCTCGGGATAAATTATACTCTATAACAAGTGGCGGGCATACAATGGAGGCAAAAAGACATTGTATATCCAAATAAAATTAGAAAAGAAAATGTAAGTGCAAACCGCTTTGCATTAAAAATAATATTTCATTATAGAGAGACAATATTTCTTTTTATTAATACTTCGCTTCTCCTTTCGATCATCAAAAAAAAGTCAAACCTTTAAAATTAATTCAATCTACTAACGTAGATGCAGCAATATTCCAATGAACAGCCACGCACAAACTTCCTATCTAGGTGGCTCATAACTTGTAAAGGCCGGAAGTTTAAGCACCAAAAATCTTTAAAATAAGCGCTTATATTAGCACTAATAAATAGGCATGTTAAGCATTAAAAAGAATTTTTTAAACATTTATTTCCAAATAATATACATATGTTGATTTTTCTAACATTGGTCATCATCAACGTCATTATCATTTATATTGTTGCGGGCTATCGGTGTGAATGATTATTATTAACACTTGTTAAATTGTACACACTTTATTTCCAAACTAAACTCGGAACACTACAACTGAATAATTGACTTCTAACTACTAACTCACTAACTAACTACACTGATTCTAACTGACTAACTATAGTTTTCGCTTCCGGGTTCTAGAAAAATCCCTCAGATAAGGCTTATCGTTTGCCGAAATTTCTGGAACGCTTATCTGCCGTTTGCCTTATTACCGTGACCGCTTTCCCTTATCAGATCTTTCTAGATATTGTTCTTACGTACTAAATTAATTAAATTAATTTACATTTCGTTACAATATTACAAGTGATTACTAAATATCGCTTTAGGTTTTCTATGCTAAAATTTTGGCGTTTGTCCGAAATAGTATATTTTAATTTAAGGTTCCTATCGACAATACTATAGCGCTTATACGAAGTAGGGAATTCAATCCCGTCATTATTTGTAATCCCGGGATTTCGGGATAATATTTGGTCAATCCCGGGATCGCGGGATTATTTCGGTATTGAGGGTTACGAACAAAAGAAAGGAAAATTTCATAAAATTCAGCTTTTTAATTAACAAATTAAAATTTAGACAGCAATTAACGTAATCAAAATTTAGACAAATATCAATGCATTTTCCTCTCTTTTCTAACTAATCACTCTTTATGTAAAATTCTTTTTCGACACCTCTTTAAAGTGTTATAAAATTAAAAAAGCATTTAAATATGTAACCAACTATGAAAATAAACCGTGAAAATCAACAAAATCCTCTCTTAACATAAACCGATGATTTTCATGTAATTCCCTAGTCAGCAGCTAACAAAAAGCAAAAAGTATTTATTTAAAAATAATATTAAACAGTCACATTCCTATTAATTAAGTGAAACTAATAGGTACATTGTGATTTAAATTACGAAAATATGATATGAGGAATAACAACACGTCAATCACCAAACTTTTTAGTTAAAAATAAAAAAAGTTTTATTTCAACCATTCATGCGTAGCAACCTCGGTGGGTTAACTTAAGGTACTTGCTTGGAATAAAGCTTTGTATTTTACATTAAAAAGATAAGCAAGCAATTTTATTGAGAGCACTGGCACTGAACGTTTCACTATGTGCGGTCTGTTTTACATTTTTTTAAATGATGTTAACTCCAGGATCAAATCCTCTAATATGAAAATAAAGGTTACAGCTTTTACATGCTAATATGTTAAAGCTCCTAGCGACATCTTTTTACAGTAGACGTACATTACATTAACAATTTCTACTTTGGTAAGTCCCCTAGATATTAGTTTATAAATTATACAAGGTGATTCTAAAAGTAGTGTCACAAATTTAGGGTTAAATTCTAGAGCCCAAAATAAGACGAAAGGTCTATATAAACATACGTCGAAAACGCTTCGTTTCCGAGTTACAGGGTGTGGAAGGTTAGTTCGTCATTATAGTTTTTAATTAATAGTTGCGAAACGTGTGCAGATAAATGAATGAAATTTGGCACAACTCCATACCTTTTCGTGTCCTTTTTAAAAATCTAAGAATTAATTAACGCAACATAACCAGTGGCGGGTATATCTAGGGGGCAGTATTTAAAACCTGCTTTATTTATTTTGTATGCACTTTTGTCGCAGTTTCATAACAAAAATATAAACTATAAACATTTTTACTTAAAAAAGGTACTCTTAGTGATATTGTCAGCGTTTTTCGAGTAAAATGCATTTTTATAATTAGATGCATTAAAAACGTTCGTCCAAAAATATTGGAAGTAACACATAATTGGCATTCAAATGAAAAAATAAAAAATAAGAAGCATTTACATTTCCATATTTTCTTATCACGGTGGTCACTGAGTAATTTCTGTAAATAAAAACTAATATTTTTAAATTCGTTATTTGTTAAATAATAAGGAATTTTTTGTTTGTTTAAATATTAGTTAAATCTAGTTAAATATTATTATAGTTGAAAATAATCTGTTTCAACAGTATATTTCAACTAATTTTATTTTCTCTCATTTCAACGCCAACTAAGTGTCACATCCGAGATTTTTGGGTGAGTGTTTTTAGTGCATCGAGATATAAAAATCCATTTTACTCGAAAACCGTTAATAATATCAAATTTTAGTAAGAAAACTTTTTTATGCAAAAATATGTGTAGTTTATATTTTGGTTACGAAACTGCGACAAAAGGGCATACAAAATAAATAAGGCGCGTTTTAAGCAACACCCCCCTCGATATACCCGCCACTGGATAAGTTCTGTTAATTAATTTTTAGATTTTTGGAAAGGACACGAAAAGACATAAAGACATGGAGCTGCGAAAAATTTTATTTAATTATCTATACACGTTTCGCAACTATAAATAAAACACTAAAACCAGTAAGTAACCTTCCACACCCTGTAACTCTGAAACGAAGCGTTTTACGAAGTATGGTTATATAAACTTGTAGTCTTACTTTGTGCTCTAAAATACGATTCTGAATTTGTGATACTACTTTTAGAATCACCTTGTATAATGCAATTTGTTAGTCTGGTCTTGGTTTCGTGTGCGTTATGTTTTGTGTTCTTGACTAGTATACAAACTGAATTAGTTTTCTTTTACAGAACATTTTATTTAAAACAGTTATTATAGTTAATATACAAATCTTGTCCCCTAAAACCAAGAAAGACTAAAAACAAAACAACAGTTGCTCTAAGGTGTTTCGATAGCCAGGTTATCATCTTCAGAGAGATACCAACATCTAATTCTGAAAATTGACCCTTATACAGGGTCCGCCATTAGTGTGTGGACGGAGAATAGCTTCTAAACCTGAAGAGATATCAAAATAAAATTTTGTCCAGTGACGTACATCTACGGGAGCACATTGTAAAATTATTTTCAATTTATTGTATTAGTTTCTTTAAATAGAATACCCTGCATATTTTTGCATATTTGAATAAAAATGCCGCAAAATAATATAGACTTGATGGGGGGTTTGATGGGTCGTTTTCCCAATAGTGGATCATAAATCTGGAGACAAGACTTCAATACAGTCATTTGTAAACATGTATGTTGTAATATTAACCAATTTCCTACATAAACAATCACTGATAATTTTTTAGTTTTCATAAACCATAAAAATGTAGTCTTACATTTTTTAATTATACAGGGTAATGGAGGCTTGCAAATCCAAAAATTACTAAAATTTTTTGAATAGAATGGCCTATTTTTATTAGCTAGTATGAAAATAAGAATTACCTTTCCAACAATACTACATTATGTGGGGTTACTTTTGATAGATTTTATGCAAATGAACTTTCCATTTAAACTTTTTTAGTAATTATTGAATTTGCAAACCTAAATCGCTCTATATAACTAAAGTTGTCATGTCATCAATCAGCTGTTTTCGTCCACTGCTGGACATAAGCCTTCCGTGGTAATTTCCATCCCCTCCTGTCCTGAACTGCGTTTCCCTTATAGGAATGTTGCTATACCTTATCACGCTGGCAATCGCGGTTTGATAAAGAGTCCAGGAGCAGTATAAAGATAGAAATAAGTTTGGAAAGGATTTTCATTTTCATATAAATGACCCTTTAAATTACATATTTTTAATTGTTAATTTTTCCGGCGCCCAGTAAAAAAAATATCTGCTCAGTTTCGATTATTATTTACGAATGTTAAAAATTTGTTTATATTTTAATATTACCAACTATTTATTTAATTAGTAGTAATTACAAAAAATTATGGTTGTGATTACTAAAAACCTAAAAATAAAAATTTAATTTAAAAATTAATTTGCAAGAAACCTATTAAAAGAAATTTCACGAAATATGATATTCTTTTTTTGATATTCTTTTCATATTAGGTAATAAAAATAGGCTATTTCATTTAAAAATTTTTGGTAATTTTTAGATTTGCAAACCTCCGTCACCCTGTATAGCTAAAAAATATAAAACAACAATTTTATGGTTTATGGAAACTAAAAGACTATCTATGATTTTTTATGTCGCAAACTACATCATATTCAGTGTTTACAACTGGTTGCATCGAAGTCTGGATTCATCATCCTCTATTAGGAAAACGACCCATCAAAACGCCCATAAGCCCTATACTATTTTGCTGCATTTTTGTAGGGCTATCCAAATATGTAAAAATATGCAGGGTGTTCTATTTAAAAAAAATTAAGTATATCAACACTCGGTATATGATTAGTACAAAAAAATAAAAATAATTTTAAAATGTGCTCCCTATAGTTGTACTCCACTGGACAAAATTTCATTTTAATAACTTCTCACGCTTATGAGCTATCTTCCGTTCACACACTAATGGCGGACCCTGTATACTGAGAATATTCAACCTTTCATAAGGTTGTCTCTAGCCTTATGCTTTCACACACATTTAACATACATGATGAATGGCGGACCCTGTATACTGAGAATATTCAACCTTTCATAAGGTTGTCTCTAGTCTTATGCTTTCACACACATTTAACATACATGATGATTCACATAAGAGAGCGACCCTCACGCGCCTGAAATCCAACCCAATATACAAGTCCATGAGCAGGAGGGATAATAAATTATAATTTAATAATTATATTATACCAAAATTGACATATCATTCTATTCATTTTTTTTCTTTAGAAAAACGCCGAAATTTGTTATCACGTTACATAACGCGCTGTAGAAGGAAAACTAATTTTAAAATAAAAACACTCTTTCTATAGGGACTAAATTTGTTAAATTTTATTAAGGTTTACTGAAGTAAAAGGTATTAAAAAAAAGTTTTTTCGACGTCTCCCCACCAGTTTATTTTTAGAAGTAGAACAAAAACTGTAATAAAAAAAATAAAATAACTCTAGGATTACAATGCATGTATTTACGATATACCTTAATTAAGCAAAATTCTGACAAAATGCTGATTTTCTATTCAGTTTTACATATTGTGGCATCTTGCGGTCATTTTAGAAACTCAAAAATATTTTTCAGCGATTTTTCAGGGCCACTTCTCTTATTGAAATGTTTTTCCCAAAGCTGTGGTATGACTTGTTGCTGATATAGCCGGCGTCCTTTCTTAGTTGGCCACCCGGTACATAATTATGGCCCAGTTCTTACTACTCAAGATTGGCAATCGTTGACTGTTTTGTTCAAGTTGAGGAATGAATAACCGTTAATTGTTGCAATAGTCTTCCATGAAAGACTTGCAGAATAGATCGGCATATGCTGCGGTTTACAGACCCTGTTAAAAATTCATCAGGACGCATAGTTCTTCTTTGAATTGAATCAAAAAACGCCTAAATTGAGATGTAGGGAGGGTATTCCAATGAACGAGTTGTTGATAAGAAGTGACAGTTTTAGCATAAAGAATAAGCGACCAAAGTTTTTGAGGCATTGAAATTAATCGGGATTTTTGAAATTTATTCAGAATTTTTAAATTGTGATTAACATTGCATCTGCTGTATAAAATTAAACATAGTTTATGTTTACAAATGCGGTATTTATTAACAGAAATAAATTAAGTTTTTCGTTTAATATGTTATAAAACAAAAACATTTGCTCTGTTATAATAGAGGGGTTTGTTAACCTTTTTTTATCACGTATCATTTTAAGAAAGCTGAACTAAGTATTTTTGAATATTTTCTAAATATCCACATTGTGAAAACTTGTCGACTTTGTGTCAATACTCTCCTAAGTTATTTACTTACATCTATGTTCTCTGTGCCATTTCAGAAATACGAACCTGAAAAGAGAAAATACGATACTAATAAACAGAAAAATACATTATACATAATTCATTATCTATTCATAAAAATTAGACTTGGAGTTTATCGTCTGCGATTCGAGTCACTTGATAAAATTCGATCGATTTTTGAAACAAATCACAAGTCATTCTTAAAAATAGGTAATAAAATAAAGATAAGCAAAATTAAATACACTTGATCTAATACAAATATTTATAAGCTCATCCACTGTTATCAGTAGCCACCGATAACATGAACTTTGTAATAATCTTGAACGTACTTAGTCTGGTAACGCAGTTATTTTAAGTATGAATCCTTTTCGAATAGACAATAAATAAATAAGTTAATTGTGTATGTCCATAATTCAGTGTAAAATCTAATCAAAATTGAACTAAAATGATTAAACATTTTAGGTGCACACTTGATGTTTTTTTTAATAGCTGAGATAAATATTGCACATATGTCATATGCATCTCCTAAAATATAAAATAATAATTCATGTTTGGTGGGATATTGTGTTTGTTTTAAACAATTTAAACCATCCTTCCTTTTTTAATATGGAAATTGACAATCGTGATTTAGAAACTGAAACAAAGCGATGGCCACGTCAGCAAAACATGAATCCTTTCTTGCAAAAAAATCATTGACCTTATCTAGATTACATTAGGCCTCTACATTTTATCATATACTAGTTATACTAATTAAAGACATTGGGATACTAACAACATTATTTGCTTCTTTATTTAAATAAATCTTTCTTAAAGTTCTTTCTAATTCCACTTCTGCGTAATTTTATTTCATACTGACATTCATCCACGCTGCCTTTTTTCTTTGGTGCCAACAGTTTTTGGAAGAACTGATGGATCTGATTCTACCAAGAGCAATATTCCTAAGTCATAGAAGATAATCAGAGAAAGTATATTTCCGTGCAGCTGAACTTGGATCGTCGAGAACTTATATTTATGGAGACTCTCTTTTCAACTAAACTTCGAAATTTAGAAATTCGTTGCTGAGCAGAGTTTTTCCCGACAATTGCAAGTTGTCCTCGTTTAAATTGGAAGATCATAATTTTTCTTCATTTTCGCCAACTAGTGGAAAGAGGAGTGTACTTAAGAAAAATGAGACTTCACCTTATTTAGATCTAAAATCGATATTGTTCAAAGTTAAATATTTTAAGTGAAAAAGTTTTTTATTGATTTTATTATGATTTAAAAATCCATTGTCAATATTCGAGATATGACGAGATCTTTATTTATGGTAAGGATACGTTTACATTAGACACTTTATTGCGTAACATTTCTCTTTGACATAATAATATATCAAGTGTAAACCATCCTGAGAGAAGTTATCTGAGACTAATCACATAGTTGAAGCTGAGATATATTACTCGACACAAAATGTCGATACAAATTTCAACCAGTGTCTGATCTCTCAAGTTTTAGTCTTATATTTTCTCTCGAGATATTTTATGCGATTAACTATTGTTTATCACTTGTAATATTAAGATACTATTCCATATAAGTAATTTGCAAATTCAATTAGACAATATTTGCAAACCATTGGTTACAGAATTGAATATCCAGAATGACCAAATAGACCCAATCACATTTTGATTATTTAAAGCAGCAAAGGCATTTTATGTTGACACTTTATCTCAGCTAAGAGTGTCAACTTTATTCAGCTACATTTGTGTCATAGTGTAAACGGGAAAGGAAATTTAGCCTCAGATACTCGAAATTTCTATTATGAAAAAGCCTCTAATCCAAACGCAACTTTAGACGTTTTATTCGTATCTTCTCTAAGAAATTTTAGCTTAATCCTGAGTTTATAATGTAGTTATATTTCCAAAGAATTGAAATAACTGTTGTATTAAAAAAGTATGTACCATAATTTCCTTTTACTACAAAGTCGAGAGTGGATTATTGAATAATGCCTTTTATCATGGTGTCCATTACTTGTATACATATTTATTTTCAGAGGAGGAAAAAGTCTTTCAGGCTGATTTGTTGAACTAAAAAAATGAGCTTGGAAAAAAAAATGAGGTAACGATATATCCTGCCCGTGGAATCGAGTAAAAAAGTAGCCTAAATTGTACTTCGGTAAAAAAGTTATTTTAGGTTAAAATGCGAAATTAATTTAGTAAGTTAAAAGATTCATCACTGAATTTATTCATCAATTCATAATTCTCAAATTAAATAGAGCATAATAAGTAATGTTCTAATTTAAATGAAACTTATATTAGATTTGAAAATGCTTGGAGGTAGTTTAATGAATCGGTTATCAAGTAATTAAAAGGTAGAAATACTCTCTCGTGCATCAAATACAGGGTGTAACTTGAGTATTTTAAAATATTTCAGTGGGCTATTCCTGAGTTAATTCTCAAAAAAAAATTTATAGAAACCTGTGTCCGGAAATGCTTCGTTTCTGAGATGGAGGCTGTTGAAATTAGAACTTTATTTAAATAATTTTTACCAAAGATAAATTTTTCTCACAAAATCGGGCAACCGAAATTTTTTTTTTGAGGCGATAAATCATAACTTGCGATTATTTTTTGGGCAGCACTTAGAGGGCGCTACGTACGGTATCACTTTTAATTTTAATTTACCCTAACTTTTTTGACAATAAACTTTTTCAATTTTTTATTAATAAACCATATTTTTACACCTTTTTTAAGCAGTTATTAATAACGCTAGAGGTTACCGTTTTCGAGAAATTTACAAATTTGTGCAACAATGCAATTTACCAAGTCGCTTAGACGTTAAATGAAGTTGTTGACAAATTTACAAAACAGTTACAATTTATAGTTTAATAAGAAAAAAATCAGGATTACAACAGCTGCTAAAAGTAGCTACCCCCGACAGTAATACGATCGAAAATAAAATTCTAATTTCAACAGCCAGGGTCTCAGAAATGAAGCATTTCCGGACACAGGTGTATTATATAAACCCTCTCCTTAGAATTAACTTAGGAATAGCACAGTGAAATATTTTAACATACTTAAGTAACACACAAGTCTGAAAAATTTCCGGAAAGTTGGATTTATGTATAAGGGCACGTAGGACAAGATGGTTCACTTAATTTGTATAATAAAAAACAAAGACTTGACATTAAGATTAGGAATCGCCTATATTTCCACCAAATCAGGTATTTAATGGTTTTAAAATAAAAATACAAATATCGATAACTTTCATCATAACCGTAACATGGAATCATCAAATGAAACCTTTGGTGTCATTCTTCTTGCCATACTCTATGGAGTAAAATGGTCCAAGTTTTGACAAGATAACTCGGGAAGATGTCAAACATTATTACATTATTGATCTTGACAGTCATTCCCAATGGTTGCTTCGATTTTTGTCCAAAATTTTCCCTTACCAACCCTCTACATGTTGCATATCAAATTAACGAGCTTTCATATGGTGCAGTCAAAATAGGAAGTTGCTATTTGAATAAACCATTAAACCATCCTCATCCCCTTCGCACTCCCACTTGTTTAAAATTTTATGAACCAAACTTTACCAAAGTTCATGTCACCCCCCCCCCCATCCCAAACAAAATTGACCTGTCGAGGGATTTTTCCAAAAATTGTCAGTTTCTGAAATGCGCATGCTTTTTGATACGCATTGTATTCAAAGGATTACATTATATTTATGTATAAGTTCAATGTTTACATTTTCAAAATCCAGATAAGAAAATAAGTAAATTGTTATGTGAGTTTATGTGGTATCAATCACGTGCAATAAGATGGTCTAGATTAGTTGATCTTAAAATCTGTAACATAGCCAATGCATGTCGGCAACCTTTAGAAAAGAGACAAAACATTCCAGAGGCTTTTACTTCCGTCTCTACATGTTCTGCATGCAACAGGCCATCGAGTCATCGAGCGGGGAGGAATGGATCTACGTGGTACAGTGTCGGTGTGCCGGTGCCACAAACCGGTGCAATGTATTGTGAGGCCGTCGAACCGGTAGCCTCCTACACCGACCCGGGTTGCAGCGAGGGGTCAAGAGAGGACTCAACCAGATGGATGGATGGTGCGCTCGTACCTCTCCCAACAGTGCAGACTTCTTGCAGACGGTGAACTTGACAACAGGTCGATGAACCTCCTCTCCGCAGGTACCAACACTTTACGCGGAAGGTCCCCCCTTTTTTTTATTAAACTATTATCGCCAACTGAAATTTTGGTTGACGGTGACTTGTGAGATATAATCAAACTGATGATTTAAACCGTGTGAACTTTATGCTTTTATAAACACAATCGTAAAATTTATTTACAAAAAGAATGTTTACCAATGACGACCATTCCAACTATGCTATCTGTACAAATATATTGTGTTTATAACGTGGACAATAACGTCTTCGTTCAAATTCAATAAAGAACATTATTAGGTCAAAGATAAATTCATGTAACAACACTGGAGATAATTAATTTATATGTTTTATATTGCCTGCAATAATACAATATTTAAATTAAAGCTTTGACATTAGCTAGAAGTATAATTGCACTAAATAAAAACTATTTATTTATCTGTGAGGAACTCAAGTCTCATCTGAAATCAGTTCCATAAAAAATGTACGAAATGTAGTTTCCCAATCTATTGTTTAATTAGGGGAAAAAAATGAAATTTTGGTGTTTTATCAAAAAAATTATTATTTATTATAGTGGAAATTAGATACTGATGAAACAGCAGTAATTAGAAAATATCATACAAGAGCAAGGGAAACAGCAGTTATAGTTGAGAGAACTATATCCGATTATTATTATTAGAAATGAGGGAGACAGTAAAAAATGGAGAAAGATAGTTAGAGAGACGGGAGGTGGGGGAAAGGGAATCAGATAGGGAAAAAGGGGAGTTAGAGAGAATAAGAGGGGGGATAAGATGTGGAAGAAAGATGATAACAAAACGGGAGATATAAGGAGAGGAATAGAAGAAGACAGGGGATATAAAACGAATTTAATCTCGTTTCCAGAAAGAAAAAATATATTCGAATTCGAACTTTTGTTGTAATTTCATTGTTATTCAGGTTATTAATAAATTCTCTTATCAATATACTGTCCTATGTAAAGCAGTGGTTTTGGGATGTTGATTCTTGCACGAGTTTTCAATTTTCAATTTATTTCTCTTTAATGTGAAAACTACTTTTGAAAATCATCATGACAGCTTATCAAATGATCCGTTCAAAAAATACTTGTGTAGTAAATTTAAAATTTTAAACTATAAATTTCCCTTTTTCTCCTGAAATTTTAATCTTTCCCTTTATAGGTGCTTCGTTGCAGGAATACCTAACTAATTTAATATGTTATTCTTGCAAGTGAAACTGTACAGGATATTTTCGAATAAGATGCCAATACTGAAGAAGTAAAATCTCTGAACGATTTTAAGATAAAAAGTTCATATCAACATAGGTTCGAAACCGCTTTATTTTTAAGATGCAGGGTTTTTCGTTAAATA
Source organism: Dastarcus helophoroides (assembly GCA_028583605.1). Classification (NCBI taxonomy): domain Eukaryota; kingdom Metazoa; phylum Arthropoda; class Insecta; order Coleoptera; family Bothrideridae; genus Dastarcus; species Dastarcus helophoroides. The sequence continues at coordinate 22,324,039 of CM053328.1, read as the reverse complement.
TATTAAAATTGTTTAAAATATTTTTTTGAATTTTGGTAAATACTAACTAAACATCAAAGCGCATTTTCTGCAGAAGTGGCGTCCGCGTCAACATGTCCTTGAGTATTCTTATCCAAAAAAATGGTACACCACTGCTTTTTTCCAAAACACCAATTTCACAAACAGCTTTCATTTGTTGGTAAAAATATCCCCTTGACCTTTTTCGCTTGACGAAAGGTTTTACATTAAAAAATTATTTAGCTTTAAAATCTATTATGTTTACTTATTTGCATTCTATGGGTTTATTAAATATTAAAAATAGTTACTTCCAAAAAACATGTAAATCTAACTCATCTAAAGGCGCGTACTGATTTGAATGTGCATGCGCTGAGTCGAAGCAAATGCACATTCGCATTCAAATGTGGACGTGCCATTCACAATGACTCGGAGCATGTTTAACTTCTCGCGAGCGACCGCGAACGCGCATGGCCTGAGCCGACGGCTGTCGGTCTCTGGCTCCTCTCAAAAGAAATATATCGTGCATGTGTGCTCAGTATGGACGGATTTTTGTTAATCTGCAAATCTACAGTAGTCTAACGCATGCACCAGAATGAACAGTGTTCCTTACTGTGAAGAGTTTTTGACAAATAACGATTTCAATAAAGACAGAATGGAGTAGTCTAATGAAGAATGCTTACAATTAATTGATTTGTACGATCAACATCCCATTTTGGGGGATGAAAAACATTCCTTCCATTCCTCTAAAAATAAAAAGGTAGATGCTTGGGATGAAATGGCCGATAAGTTAAATCGGTAGGTAAATAATGTAAAACAAAAAATAACTATTATTTTTGAGAAGACATGCACGAATGACCGGAAAGGAGTGAAACAACACACATGCGTGCGGGGCAATAAATGTCTACAAATGTTCTGAGTTGGTACACATGCATATGCTTGTGTATGCGCTTGGACTCGACGTATGCACATTCAAGTCAGTACGCGCCTTTACATGAATGTTCATAAATATATCACAATGACCAAAGTTCCCCTAAAATAAGACATTAAATTTGTAGTAAAGAATATCAAGCGCCCCTCGAAATGCAAAGAAATGCATTTTATTTTTTTAATCAAAACCCAATTTTTACTAAAATGTCTTACTGAAAATCATATTTATTTTGAAAAAAAAAATCCATGGCGCGATTTTTTTATTTTTATTTTCTTGACTAAAAATGTTCAAGGCATGTTAATCGAAAACCGTTTGTCACAGAAAAAAAAATTAGGGGGACATTTTAATCTATTTAAAAGAAACAATAGTGTACCATTTTTTTTCGTTAAGAGTACTCGAGAGCGTGTTAGCGCGCACGCCACTGGTAAAAGTAGAACAAATATTTTTCCTGCAAAAATCCGTTTTTATGCCTAGTTAGCATCTACCAAAATTCAAAAAAATATTTCAAGAGGTTTCAAAGTATTTAAAGAAAAACGATATTTTTTTAATTTTCAAGACCCTGATCTTAAAAATAAAGTGGTTCTGGACCTATGTTGATATGAACAGTTTTTCTTAAAACGACCCAAGGATTATTCTTCTTAAGTATAAGCATCTTATTCGAAAACAGCCTGTATATCTATTACAACCTTTTAGAACAGAGAAAATATAAATGGTTTTTCACCATTTTGGACATTTAGTCGGACCTCTGCTCGATTTGTTAATGCGAGTTGCCATAAATTGACTCATTGTGGCAAAAAACTCGAACCAACGAAGTATTAAAGTACACCTTCGGAAATCGTAAAACGACCATAAACCAATGCAAGCCCATAAAAATGTTAATAGAATGCCCGTTTGGTATATCGCATCTTAAAACATATACAAAAATTATATATAAAATTGTGCTTCATTTGGGTTTATGTCTGGTCATAAAAATTGATGGTTATATATTTAGAGGCTGCCTTTAACTTATTTGTTGTTACCAGCGACGAAATGAAAGCAAGCAAACTGAGCTTGCAATCCATAAAAATATGACACATTTTCGCTGTTATCGAGATTTATCGCCTTTTTATTTTATAACGTGACATTAATTCTAAACTACGTGTTAAGAAAATAATAATCATAAGACTAAACCATCCACTGTAATACTAAGTTTGGGATAGACAAATGTCGCCGGAATGGTATAGCGGCTACATCAAAGGAACTTTTTAAGGCATAGACATTTAATAATTCTGTACCATGCTTGTGGTAGCATTTGTTGTCACCAGTGCGACACCTAGACTGAATATAAAAATAATTTCACACGTTGACTAGATAAAAATCACAAGTTTAAACGTTAATTAAATTTTAATGTTTGTATTTGTGTGTATGGTTCTGGTACTGGACTATTTTCTATGTGTGTATATTATTACGTCAATGAACTTGAAAGGAATAAACCACCTATTTGAAAAGAGATCTGCAATTTTTCAAGCTCTTTCAAAACCCAAGTTACTTTAAATTTTGTCGAAAGTTAAGCAGGGTCTTAGGTACTTTATTTCCTATAAGTATATTCTATTCCAGTAAGTCATCTGTTCAATCATTCAATAGTAAATTATGTGATCTTATACGTAGAGGTGGATCCACATCAATCAAACTTTATATTGTACGTTGTATTCTATTTGGCACATGTTGATTGACGACAAACTTCAATAGTTGACCGAGATTTTTGTTAACTCCCTGAGATTATGCCAAAGGATCCCTCTCCCCTGTTTTAATCTCACGTTATTAATGTAGGGTGTCGATTTCATTTTCTTTAAAAAGTTGCAAAAATCGTCATGACGAGAAAATAGTATAGTACATATTTTTTTCAAAATTTTCATGCTGTTTGTATTGTTTCCAAATTTTAATATCTAATAATTTTTTTCGATTCAAACAAATTATCCGTGATAGTGTGCCCCACGGTAGAATATTGAAGAGACATTTTTTTTTTATTTGTAGGCTTACGATAAACTTCACTAAAGTTTATGACCCAAAAAAAACTAAATAATGTTTGTCCGAGCGATTTTTTGAAAAAGTGCTAGTTTCCGAATTGCGCATGACTTTTGAGAGTGACTGTATATTAGTTTAGATTTTTAAATTATGTATCAGTATTGAGATGTCACAGGTTCGAACCTTATTTCCGACTACGCATTTTTTACGTTTAAACTTCTTAGGTGCGTGGAGCAATTTTTGATAGGAGGAACACTTATCGTTTCGCGTTACCATTAAGCTACCTTATCAACATACCCAATATTAACAATTTCGAGACGTTGGGGAACTGTGTATTTACTGCATTTATTTTCAACTAAGAGTTCATAATTATGGATACTTAGCAATTCTATGAGGTAAGGGTTAAAATATCACTTACACGTTTAAACAATTTTTATGCTTAATCATATGAAATATTATTAAATTTCAAATGAAACCTTTTCAATAACTGAACCGTATATTATTATTATTATTATTATTATTATTATTATCATATTTAAAAATTAAGCCAGACGCCAATTTTTAATTTGAATTTCATTGTAATTCATGGGTCACACGAGTTGGCCTAATAATTTTCGCTTAGAGAAGGCGGTTAGCGGGAAAAAGGAGAGAACGAAACGATAGGCGGCGTCACCAAGGTGGACGGCGGCGAGACGGCGTAAGCATTTAAACGAGCTTCTCTTTCCCCTAGTCGCTCGAGCCATTATTGCCATCAACTTCTGCCTTTGCCTTCTCTGCGGGATGTATGCATATTTCGACATTTTGGCACTTTCCACGCTGTGGGCCGGAAAACTCGTAAACAGGCGACGACAATCGCCCTTTTCCCTTTCATGCGAGGCACGTTAACCAGACCGTAGTAACTGGAACGACGACCGGTGAGGCATCGATTATGTAAAAACTTTTGTAATATAAGGATCATAGATTATCGTTTTTAAACAAAGTAGGCCCAATACCCAATTCATAATTTATTCGTCACCAAAGCTGGTCAAATTTGATTTTTCTAATAAATGTCTATTACCTATTAAACCAGATTCTACATTTTTCTAGTTTCTATCGAATTACGCCAAAAAATTGAATCAACGCATTTGCTAGGTGGTTTTTTCGAGTCACGAGAAAAAATCGGGACATCTACACAAATGCTCATTAGAAGTTTCTTAAACAGGGGCGGATCCAGCATGTAACAAAACAAAGATCTTACAAACCTTATATTAACGATATTTAACTTTTTCTTAAATTTTGACATTAATCCAGAAATTTCAAACCAGAATATTGTTTCTGTTAAAATTTTAAGTTTTCTCATTTTCAACGATTTCCTCAAAATTTGTTAGTTCATTTGATCTTTTTTTTACAAATTATACGTGTCGTTTGATTTGATCCCTTTTTCAAAATTTCAAATTTTTATTATTATTATTAAAATATTAATAAACAATATATTTTGGGACTTTTTTTTTTGGAAATTTCTACTTTTTTCCAAAAACTCATTTAACTTTAGTTTAAAATCTCAATTTCAGTTTTTAAATGTTTATTAAAATTTTGACTTTTAGTTGAATTTCTAGAGAAAAGTTAAAATTTTGACATGAAAATTGAAATTTCAGAATTAAAAATAAATATATATTTTTAAATTCTACGTTGCACAATGAAATTCCAAAAAAGAACCAACATTTAAAAATTAAACTTTGATTTCGGATTTATGCTCTTATGATTTTGTTTTTACTCAAAAAATTTAAAATAAAATCCAAATCAAAAAATTACATTTTTTCTCGAAGTTTAGATATTAAGTTAAAACTTTTTAAATTAATCGTTAAACTTTGAGAATAAATTAGAAATTTCGCAATGAAAGCTGAAACTTAATAGAAAACTTTTATAAAAATTAAAAATTGTTGAGGAAAAACTAAAAATTTTGATATTTAGCTTTTTCAGGCATTTTTACTCTTTTCCGAAATTTTGACTTATTGATTCGAAATATTAGTTTTTTACTTAAATATTTGATCTCAAGTCGAATTTTTCGATTTTAAATTCAAAGTTTCTATTCTGTAAATGAAATTAAAAAAATAGGTTTTCCAACATTTCGAATTTAAAATTGAACTTTTGAAATTAAAGTCGAATAGTTAAAGTTTCAGAAATAAACTGAGACGTTGAGAAAATTCCAAATCTTAAAACTTGAATTGAAATTTTAAGTTCAAAAGGAAAATCTTGAGATTAGAGCGGAAATTAAATGAAAATTCTGGATTACAAGAACAGCTACATTTCAAGATATCAAAATTGGAAATTCTAGATAAAATAAAAAATTGGAGAAAATTAGTAATGTCTTGGAAAGCATATAATATAAAAAAAAATGATTTTTTTAAATTTCAAAATAGTGAGATCTAGGAGAAAAAAACTTAAAATTAAATAAATATTCTTTTAAGGTTTTTTGGGAATTTCCATTTCTTCTCGAGATTTGGGGATATTTGAAATTTTTGAATTTTAATTTTCTTCTTAAATTTAAATTTTTATCTACGACGGTAAAGGATGTCAGAAAATAACGTTAAAAATACAAAATTGCTAGAAGATGCAGAAAGTGAAAAAGATATAATTTTTATAAAAATTAGAAAAAACAAACATATGTTAGTATTTTTTATAAAAATAGTCCATAAAATACTATATGTTTTCAAGTGTACTACATATTTTTAAAACTTATTATGTATAATTACTTTTAAGACACAAGTTAAAAGAGGCCTTGTCAAGAACAGTATAGCTTAGTTGGTTAGGGCCGCCTTTTTTTCTGGACTCGCGTAATTCGTAGGTTTAAACCCCCTTGCCGATCACGCATTTTTTAAGTTCAAACTTCATAGGCGCGGCGCGTCGAGCGATTTTTGATAATAGGTTTTATCGTTTTAGGTAACTATCACGTTAATTTGCGTTACCAACATGTTTTAATGTTAACAGTTGGTAACGCGTGATTGTAAAGTGACATCATAAGTTTATATCTTATCCAAAATCGATCAACTTTCACTTCAAAAAAAGAATGAAAGCAAAATATCCTCAAAACTCTTATCAGAAACTATTTTTGATTTAAGAGGATTTAAGCTAAATCGCATTCCTAAATTGTTCAAGTTTCTGCGAATATCTGCAATCGTGTTATTCAAGTGAACAAAACATGGATATGTATAAAGTTAAAAAAAGATACATTTGCTGATAAAACAAAACGAAAAACCGCAGAAGCGTTAAGAATGAGAGAAGGGTAAATGACTTGGGGAAAGTAAAGTAATCCATCACCTGTACAGACATTATCACTCCCTAGGATTTGATTAATCTTGAGTTTTTTAACAACCAGGATGTAACAGAGCCCAGCGATCAAGCAAACGCGGCAAATCAGTTTCTTCAGGCCAGGTTTCTTACTCGTTAATTGGCTCTGAATTATATTCATAAAGGACGCTAATGGTTGGTCATCTGACCTTGAACCTCGCCAAACCTGTTGGCATAGACTTAACAGCGGTCTTTCTTTATAATTTGATGCATTATATTGTGTTATGTAGCCAGTCGAAGAAGAGGTTTCACAATTTGGGCGCCGTAGCACCTCCAAAACGTGTACGCATTCTTCGAACGCCAACGCAAGACCGTAAGCTGATTGTAAATTAAAAGTTTCAATTCGTAAAATGGGAAGTGCATTATCATATTCAAATTCAGACGTTGCTCCAATTTCCAAGCCATAAAACTGCTTTAAGTGGCCCATTTAATGAAATATCAAGGCCGTCTGCGATAAGTTTAAAGCGGAGAATTTCGTTTTTAGAAGTGAAATGAATCAGCAAGTTGAAATATTGTTTGAGTTATTGCTATTTAATCAAATTATAGAAACTGTATTATACAATATTTTATTAAAAATTCATTTAAACAATAGATATTAACGAAAATTGTGCTGAAAATTTTTTGAAACACCAATTAATCTAATAATTCTAATTCATTGTGACGACTTCACTAAAACCGTTTTATAGATCTAATCCAGTGGTTCAAATTTATTATGGCCAAGGATTCCTTTTATCAAGAACTTAAGCATGAACCCCCAAATAAATAAATCTACTCAGCTAATTACATCTTAAAGAAACATCATGTTTATTTCCTAGAGGAGATAATATCTACGCCGTCGAACATGTTTTATGGTTTGTTGTTTCAAAATTCGAATTTTTTCTCAAAATTTTGAACCTTTCTATCTACATATTGCCTAAAATGTTTACATTGAATTTAAAATAACTATTTTGTCTCTAATTATGAAGGTAACATTTTTAAATTTGCTACACTTTGTAAGCGATATAAAATGTCAAATTTTAACATAAAAATGACATTCCAACTGCTGTCACTTTCGCTAAAAGTGATACCAACTTTGATTTGTAAATGGAACACCCTGCATATTTTTACATTTTTTGGAATCTGCACAATTTTCTGAATACAAACTTGGGTTTTTTCGGACAAAAATTTAAGAGATTCACCTAACACAAAATTTCAAAAGAAAACGATCGAAATGATATATTTTATCGTATCATTGAAAATTAAATGTCCTTAAAATTAAATTTTACTGCTAATTATTAACCTCATAATATTTAGCAGCTTCATAATAACTTACAATTAGTAGCACATAATACGTTAGTTACAATTATAATATGTTAGTTACCTATTATAATACCTTAAATACAAATTTCATTTTAAAATTTTGTTGATTTTTTTATGTCGTCGTTGTCAATGATACGATAAAAGTTTGAATGCAACTGAATTATTAGCGATTTAGACAACCTCGGACGTGATCAGCTCGGCTAAGGCCTCGTCGCCTGGCAACGTCCCCGATTATTATAAATCGCATAATAATCTCGTTACATTAATAGCTATAAATTGTAACTTTCGAAAAAAAAGATGAATTAAGATTAAGGTGGAAAATTTAGGAAACCAAATCAAAATTTCGAAAAATAAAGCACCTTTGACCTATTTCTCGTGTTTTCGATTGAACTGTTGGAGAAAAAATTTTTAAAAATCAGATTTAAACTGTAAATTTTAAGAAATTTCAAGAAAAATCGTTACCTAGATGTAAAAAAAGCATATTTAAATTAGAGTTTCTTCTTGATTTTAACTTGGAAATCTACACTTTGAACTCTAATTAAAGCGAGCCTTTAATCCGAATGTTCGAGAAAAAAGCAACGTCGACGCTAAATTTAAAATTTTCCGAATTTTTATTTTTAGTATGTTCTTTTTTCAAATTTCGATTTTTTTCCAAATTTTGACTTCAACCATTAACCCGGCGGTAGTCGCCGCTGTTTGATTTTTCGTGATAACGTGAACATGATGACGTTTTATGTGCTAGTGCCCCTCCGTCTACCTTCCTAAAATGCAATAAAGTGTACTGTGCTTTTAGCTCCGGCACTTTATTAACGTTAACTTTATTAACGATAAAAACGCCACAAAATTTAAAAATTCCACAAGGTTTTGATAAATATTTGCTAACATTGGACCAGGTTTCGCATTACTGCATCATCGGCGGTCATACTAGCAATTTATTTAGCCGTTGTTAGGCTAACAAGCTCCATGGATCACAGACTCCTACTAATATTAAATTGAATTGCTCTGAATGTATGCTGTATATATAGACAAACATCACGTAATTTTCATATTAGGTACAGCGAACATCTTGATGCCTTCAAATATCAACATCAAGAAAAATTAAATTTTGCAAAGCGTCTATTAGAAACACAACATAAACTTACATGTGTGAACACAGTAGAAGTATTACATATTTGTAATAACATTAAAAAACTTAATTTCTTGGAAGCCATAGAAATTCACAAATATTTACAATCTAGTCAATTTACACTTATGAACGAGCAGCTGGATCTTCTGAACACACCTCTAATTGAAGTTTTGGACAAGAATTTGAACTAGACGGAATATTCGTAGGAGTCTGTGATCCATGGAGCTTGTTAGCATAACAACGGCTAAACAAATTGATGGTACGACCGCCGATGATGCACTAATGCGAAACCTGGTCCGGTGTTAGCAAAAATTTATCAAAACCTTGTAGAATTTTTAAATTTTGTTGCGCTTTTATCGTTAATAAAGTTTAATAGTTATGAATATTAAAGAATTCCACGAAGTAAGGGTTGAAAATGTTAATTATAAATACTTTTATTTCAGCCATATTAAGATACATTACATCTTAGAAAACTACCATGACAAAGAGAATAGGAAACAAGGAGAATGATTTTTTATATCTTATTTTTTTCAACTGATAATATTTTTATGTTGCTTGTGCCCTAAGACAATTTTATAAAGGTGTCTTATTCATGTTTTTAAAATCAGCTCTAGGTAAAAACTTCTTGAATATTTTTAATAGGAATTATGAAGCAAAATTTATTTTATTAATATGTTTTTATTTTTAACTTTCCTGTTCATATTTGCTTAAAATAAACGTATTTTCAGTAATTTGTCATTATCTAGAAAGCAATTAAAGGTTTCAATCCTTAATTTCGCAAAAATAGGGCCTAAAAATTGTTTGGCACAGAGACCTAGCGCGACCATATTTTTCCAAAAGAGTAGCACGACTACCGTCAGGGTAAAATTATGACAATATTTCTTAAATTTTCGTATTTTAAAATTGAAAGCCTAATCTCCGCATTTTGAGAAAATTCTTCAATTTCGAGAGGAATTTAAATATTTATAAAAATGAAATTTCAAAAAAAAATCAGATTTATTTAAAAAAAAACACTTAGGCGAATTCCATTAATTTTTGATTACAAATTTTAAAATGCTAATAAAATTTCGAGATTAACTTTAATTCAAATTTTAACAGTTTTCTCTCGAAATTCAAGCCTTACATTTTCTGAAAAACTAAAAAAAATAAGTGTCAGCTTTAAAACAATGTTCGATGAAATCCGTAAAAAATGTTGAATAAAAAACCTACAAAGTACCTCAAATTTCGTTCATAGCCTCAAAATGTCTAAAAACTTTTCTTCAAAACGTTGACTATTTTTCTGCAAACCACTTATATCTAGCATTTTTTTAAAATATTTTCAAGTGCAAACTCAAAATTTGGACCTTTGTATGGTATGTCTAAATCTCCAGTTTTTTCATAAATTTCATTAAAACATAGGAAACGTTTCAATTGGAAATTTTGCTCAAAAACGAAATTTGTTTGGTTTATTTTGTTCAAAATCTTGACTGTCTCGAAAGTCTGATTTTCTAAAATTGTCGGCTTTTTCTAGTGAAAGCTTTATCAAAATCGGTTAAGCCATTTCCGAGGTAAGTCCGAACAAACAGGCAGGAATTCTGAGAACATCTATGTGGGTCTTTTCAACATGTGGAAAAACCTCACTCAGTGTTTATAAAAGACAAATTATTTTTAAATTAGGGACAGGCACTTTATTTTATTAATATACGAGGTGTGTTGAAAATATAACGGGCTAAAAATGTGCATGTTGCAAACATGTTTAACAACACAACGAAAAATATAGCGCGAATTTGACAAACACACCCTGGCAAATTATAAAATTCCAGTTATTTTCTGAATATACCTTGTAGATGTTGCATCTGTAATTAAGCATTACGAAAGATTTGTAAGCTTCATTCTGGCAGCTTCGTAATGTTTATATTCGACACTATCCTTACGTATGGTTTACCAATGTTGCATGGAAAAAGGGTAAACAAAGATATTAACATGTAAATTTTCAATTTGTAAGAGAAGCTGAGTTAGTAATCAATAAAAACTGCCAACGATGTTAACATGTTAAAGCGTTAATGAATTAATTCTTTTACGTCAAAAGTTTCGGCATTGCATGCAGTGGTAGTAAAATTCGAAACTCTCGTTGTTAATCACGTTAAAAAACAAGCGCCAAAAGTCTTTGCAAAATATTTACAATTAGATTTCCTACAATACCCGTGTTGAAGTAGTAAACTGATAAGGTTTATTTGATAAAGAAACAATCAAAATTAGGTTCGTTTAACCTTACAACGCCATTGTATTTAGACGAATATATTATTGAAACCAAAGTTTCATTTTTAGCGTTGAATTTCTTTACGGAGAAACTAAAACGCTTATTATCATTTTTTCGATTATAACCTTTTATCAAAATTAGGTAAACAAAATTTATTGTTATATGATTGATAATACATACATAATAGAATTATCAATCATAAACTTTCCAATGTCTTCGTCAGCAACATTTTTAATTTGATGTAACTCCATTGGTGCATGTGAACAGCTTATTTTATTGATATAACCAGAATTGCCTATGTATTTGTCAAAGAGACGATTACGTATATAATTCCGACTAATTATAATTGTTGACCGAATATCACAAAGCTACTGAATTTTAGGACATTAACCCGAAAAAAAAACCTAATCAACCGTCAATTTTCTGCACCAGTCAACTCTATTGAATTCGAGGAGCAGTCTGCTTATTATTTGACAATATGATAAAATGAGATTATACAAAAGAGTTGGCATAATTGAAAAATGATTGGTTGCTTGTGATTGTAGTAATGCTGATAGAGGACCACACCTTTAAGGGCTTGGACGTTGCGTACAATGAAGATGAAATATCTGGGTGCGTCTACTCTTTTGTTACTTCATTCATGGCAAAACTTGCACGCAATATCTTATGATTACGATCATATATTAATGTTAAAATGATGGATAGGCGAATATCCATCAAGGTGGTTTTTTTAAGTAACTTATGGGTCGGAAAAAGAATAAATGTACTTAGAATAAACAGAACTTGATGCCTGAAGTCATTTTTGTAATATTACATATGCATTTTGGCATTTTGAATATTTATCTCTGAGATATCAGTACTAATAAGTACTAATTACGCTATGGGTATTTTATTAGCCGAAATGTCATTGTCAAAATGTCAAGTATCCTAATCGAATGAGGTCGGCAGCACCCGCACGAAATTCTGATTAGATTTCCTTACATATGCGGCCGGCCGGTTATGAATTACGAATCGAATGATTCGTATTGCGAAATTGGCTGCGAAATAAATTTGGTTCTTAAAAAAATCAAACTGTTTATTTTTCTGACAATCATTTTAAAAAATTGCGACAACCTAAAACCTACTAAGTATATCAAATAGAATATTTTGTAAGTAGAGAAATTTGCATCAATTATTTGTAAGTAAGAAGAGTAGTGTGGAACACATCCCTTAAAATCATGAACTGAAATTTTAAATGCTACTTAAGATTTAAGTTCATAAATAATCTATTGTGACCAATTATTTGTTTTGAGTCAAGTTTAACTACTTAACAACGGGGAGTTTTGGTCTTTCACACAAAATTTGCTAAAATTAGCAGAAATATATTTCTTTTAATACTGTGAAAAGATTAGGAGATTATTATTGTAAGACTCGCTATGTACTTCACTGATCAATTGAAAGTTTCAAATGTAATTCGAAATTACGATAAAAGACTTAAAATTAAAAAAATATATCTGTAATAGGTAAATCTCGAATGTTATGTTTCTCCTCGACATCTTAACTTTAAATTTCAAGTTTTGAGGAAACTCGATATTTCGAGAAAATAGAACAAAACTTCATCTTCGACCTAAAACTTCAACTTGAAGTAAAACTTCAACAAAAATCGGATTTTTTTAAATCTCCTTATTTTTTTCGAAATTTTATCTTTTTATTCTCGAACCTTCGACTTTGACCTCTAAATTTAAAACTCAAAAGATCTACTTTTCTCTCAAAATTTTAAATCTCGAATATGAAATTTTTTTAAGTTATTAATTAAATTCGACTTAAGTCTCATTTCCACTTTGATGTTGAAATTTAAAAAAATTCTAATTGAAAAAATTAAAATTGGCATTCGGAATAGTCACGTTTCGAAAAAAACCACATTTCTAAAATAAAGCCAGATAATATTTTTGAAATTTTTTGAAATTTTGATAGTTCGGTCTTTTCCAATTTTTTGATTTTCGACTTTAAAACCAAATATTTAATTCCAAATGACTTTTCGGAAATCGCTACTTAAATAGTAAAATTTTAATTTTAAAGTTGCAATAAAAAAAATCCAACTGGAATTCTGACATTCTCAAAAAGAGATGAACTTTTTGAATAAAAAGATATTAATCATTCCTAATTAAGTTCCCCATTTATAAAAATTTGCATAAAGTCACTAATATGGGTCCTGTAGATATCAAATCTTTAAAACATGGGAAAAAATTGATGTAATAAAAATTTTTTTTACGTTTCTTTTTTTTTTTTATTTTTTAATAATTATAAACTTGTTTCTGGCTAAACTAAATGAATACACCAAACTGTAGATAAGAACTATAAATAATAACGATATCTTCGTAAGAGACATAGATACTATCGATGGTAAAAACTACCAATGTTTAGTGTACGCTACTAAGAGGCTGCCGGAAAGCTTACTATAAATACTATTACATAATAATTATGAACACAATATGATATATAAAATCATCGATGTCAATATTTGAACATCAACTCTTAAAATTTATTAAATGTACATATAAATTACAGGCAGTAATGAAATCAAAATGTGGTCTGACTTTCGATTTCTAAATATCTAAATAACTCAAAAATTGAAATACAAATCTTGTCCCACTATAAAAAACCCGGAATCCCCGTTTTCGTGTTGTTTATAGTTCTAACGTCAAATTAAATTCGCTTTTGGGTAGTTTGAAGGATAAAGTAGAGCAAACGGACAAGTCCGGTATTTACCAAATTTCATGTAAAAATTGTCCTCAAAAGTATGTCGGACAGACTAAACGATCTCTTAAAATCCGACTGAAGGAGCATTTGGCTCATTTGAGGTACGGAAGAACTGAGAAGTCAAGTGTGGCTCGACATGCTTTTGAATTAGATCATAGGATAGATAATAATACTAAACTCTTAAGAGTAGTAAATAAGAATTATATGTTAAATGCATGTGAAAGCTTAGCCATCCATAAGGGTGAAGACAACCTTATGGATCGGATGCGGTCGATCATGCACAAATTAAATATTCTTAGTATATAAAGATTAATTTTAGGATTAGGTGTTAGTATCTCTCTTAAGATGATCCCTTGGCTGTCGAAACGCGTTAGAGCAATCTTTTTTTGTGTTTTTAATCTTTCTTGGTTTCAGGGACAAGATTTGTATTTTAGTTTTTGAAGATAACCAAGGACCAATCCGTTCCGCAAAAAAAATCTAAATAACTATCCAGCACATCATTAAACGTAAAAATAAGCTACAACAAAAAACTAGTTACCTATTTTATATTCTAAAAAATTCTCTGGCTACTTATCCAAAGCATCAAGCATCTACTTACAGAACTGAAAGAAGGAGTAAATAACAAATATATATTTTTTTTATTTTCTAGTTCTTTTGCAAAATTTCAAGTAAACTAGCTTTTCAAATTTTAGTTTGTAACCAATAATATTTCGGGAAAAAGACGTCAATATATCTCGGTAGAAAATGCTTAAAGATCGATTTCGATGTAGAAATTGATTCTGAATATAATGAAAAAACTGAAAAAAATTTCGATTTTAGATTCGAAGCTCCAATCTTATAGTTTTGAACGAAATTTTGAAAGTCATACTTTCCGTGTAGTTTGAGAACTTGATTTTAGGATAAAACTTTAGTGACTATTAGAACCAAAAATAAAATACTTTTGGTGGTACTTCTTCAAACAGATGTCGACAGCATAATGCAATTGTACAATCACTATGGATGTTCAATTTTCAATACGCGATGTGTATTCAAAGAGATTAGGGTCCTTCAGTTACTTTTATTTGTTGCACAAAATTATAAAAGTTTTTCGAGACCTTGTGATTAATTGAAGTAGTAGTAACGTATATTCTGCCATTACCGACCGATCTAATTGTAATTAATTAAAGCAATAAATAGTATAATAATTATCCGCGGTAATCTTCAATCTTAAAATTGCTCTTCTCTTTGTCTAGGATCTCTATATATCAAGTTTAATTGTATACAATTTCAGCTTCAGTGTAATAAAACAGAGATTTTGATGAGATCTTTTTGATAATGTATAAATTACGGATAAACACGTCAATGCTGCCAATTAACGAGGTATTTCGCTTATTTTCTAGGAGCACTCGACTGTAACATGCGTAGACAATTACCTTTTATCCAACCGAACTAATTTTGTGAAGCTGGAACTACAATGATTTTAACACATAAAAGTGTGAAATTTGTAAAACGTACTTTTTGTGATAAACCAATGACAATGATTTCTGTAAACAAAAACATGTTTTTTCAATCTATCTATTGGTAAGAACTAAATGAAAATCCTTACAGACAGACGCGGTGGAGGATTTTATTTTTTATAATATGCAGTGATTAAACGATTCAAATTGTCAAAATTTAAAATAACATTTAAAAGGTAATTTTTTTTAATTGAAAACGTTAGGAAATAATTAACCTACGTGGCTAACGATTTCTTAGGATAATAAAAATTTTTGAAATGGAATAAAAAAAACTTTTTTTAATTAAGACATATGAAGGATGCAGGAAAAGAAGGTGATAAGTCAAAATAAGTAGTTTTCAGAAAAGCGAGTTTTAAGATGTAATTCTCTAACATTTCTTTATTAAAGAAAAATGAAAATGTATTAAAACTTCCAAACTTGGTGTATTTTTAGCATCTGATTCTAGACCATATAAAACTTTACACCATTGGCTGGCAGATCATGCAGATAACTCATTTTAAAAAAAAATCATTATTGCCTGCACCTTTCACATGTATTTTATTTCATACTTGAGAAAATCCCGTCAAGGAATAGATATTTTAGTAGTTAAGGTACTATGTGGTGTAGTAGGTGATGCCATATGTTGATAAAACCAAATACTAGTACTATATTGTATTGAAATATAAATAATTTATTGAAAAAGGAACTGTGGCGTTTGTGTAATTATTAAATTAAACAATTTTATGAAAAACCAGTTAATCAACAATATAAACTGCATTCTTAGTAATTGGTTTGGAACAAACTGGAACCATGTGCAAAAATTCTGAGTCAATTTGAATTTATTGTGGTTTGATTGAATCACATGAATTGGCGGCTAATTTACGTGGGAATTATTGCGTTATATGTCCACTGTATTTATTGCTTACCTAATACTGAGAAATTTCAAACATCTAAATGCGTTAAAAGCGGATTTATTGCTCATTAGAGATCGCTGTTCGACTTTTGTCTGATATTTGTGAAAAATTGAGTATTGGCGAGATTACCGAAAGGTTAAAATCTTAATACAATAGCAATTGATAAAAAAATCAAGCAAACTTCTGTAATTCGCTGAGTACATCCAGTACATATCTAAATGAAACGTATGCAAACATTTGACGCTCATTAGTTAGGCAATAATTCTCTGCCCAGTTAGCGTTTTACCTTCTGTGAGTAAGTGATAAGGTGATAAGCGTTAGTTGATCTATGAAGTCATAAACTATTTGTTGGGAATCCGGTGCACTCTGTTTGGAAGTTTTTTTGCCTCTGTTTTAAAAGGTCGATTTTTTTTATCTTTACTTAGCCTTCGGTTAAAATCAATAACGCAAAAAGTGACACACTATGTACAGGGTGAGCGAAACTCGATGTCTCGGCGCTATTATAAGAAAAGGAAAAATTATATTAGAAATCTGAAAAAAGATTCTTGCATTGAATTGAATAACGACCATTTTAAGACCAATCTGCATATTTTTCTAGATTTGGAAACTAAAGTAATGACGTCATTGAATTTTTTTTCTTTAGAAACATACCTATATTTTTTCACATTTAAAAAAGGCAAATTTTTCTAAACAAATGTTGTAAACTAAAAAATTTGATTTTTTTTTTCGTTAAAAAGTTATAAGGAAATTTATTGTAGAAAGTGTTTTATTAAAAATTCGAAATTGGTACGATTTAATCAAACAGCCTTTGGAAGCAAATCTATTAAATATTTTTAGGTTTAGAATAACATATAATCTTAGAGATTATTTATCTGCTCTTCTAGGGTTCTTTTGAAATTCCCCATAAACTAATAAATAATACAAGCTGAGTCAGAAAGAATGGACCAACACAAAACTGGAAATACTAGACTCCAAAATATTACAATTGACCTCAAAAACTGATAGAGTTACATAAAATAAACAAGAGTTATTCAAAATTGAACTCCCTTTTAAATGTTCTAGTCATTTTAGCCATAACTCATGAGGCAAAAAAGATATGTTGTAATTTACTTAAGTAACAGGGTGTAACTAACGCCCTGTATAAATAGTGCAAAATTCAGCATTAAATTCGTAATTCTCATGCCAAAAAACATAAAACTGCCAATTTTCCGGACGACACTGCTTAAAATCATAAAATTATTAAGAAGTCTTAAATTAAAATTCCAACTTTGAACACCCTGTACCTCGTAAACCTGCAACATTTGTATAAGGCATGTCAAGTTCAATCACCATATTTTGATGTGTAGTATCTCTAGTTCAGAGATTGCCCATTCTTAATGAATCACCCTGTATATGTATAAAACTGATATATGCTCAATTAAGAATATATTTCACTATACCAGGTGTAACAGGATCATGGTACATCCCTTATTTTTTCTTTATTTATAAAATTTTCAAATTCGCTCTATTTATTGCACTTATGAAACGACATTCTTGCTGCTGTTACTTTCGCTAAAACTAATACTAGCTTTTGATTTTTAAATGGAATAGTCCTTATATTATTACATTTTTGGAATCTGCGCATTTTTCTGAATACAATACACCTACAATAAGTGATTTTTAACGAATAGAAAATTTTTTTGGTCCCCTTTTTTCAACCTAAAGAGCTATGACCCATTCTAATTAATTCTAATGGACCACATTAACACTACAAAAATCAAATCACGTAAAAAAATGAGTATTTCATTCTTTTATTATCTGATAAAGTTAACAAAAATGGTTTTTATATCATAACTTCACTTTCTTAAATCGACCATAATATTGTGGTACCACGAAAAACTATAATTAGTGGCGAAACCATATTTTCAGTGTCGCTGTGAAATCAATAGAACTGAAGCTACAGCCAAAAGAATTCAAAATATTCCGTTTTAATTTATTTGAAGACTTATTCAATAAGTACATGGGTTTGCTGTGCAAAACAAATCAAAATAATTGACGCTTCCTAAATTTTCCTGTTTTAATTTTTTTGCAGCGTTAATGTAATTGATTAGAATAAATTAGCTTCCAGGTTGAAAAATAAAATGGAATCAAAAAATCTTTAATCTTTCAAAAACTACCATTTAAATATCAAAAGTTAGTTTCAGTTTTAGCGAAAGTGACACTAATAGGGATGTCATTTTTATGTCAAAATTTGACATTTCATAAGTACATCGAGTGTAGCAAGTTTGAAAATGTTATCTTCATAAATAAAGGAAAAATATGGGGTAATCCTGTTACACCCGATATATTAAAGATATGAGCTATTTTAGATCAACTTTGCAAAATGTAGTCAGCTCTTACCCCACTGCACCGTAGTAAAAATTTCTTTTGGGGATAAAGCCTACATTTTGAGAAAAAGTCGAAATTTGGATGAGAGAAAATAGTATAAAATTCTCACTTTATAGAGCTTATAGATATGTTTAGAAATGTTGGTAAAATAGGTGGGATTAAACAGATTAATGATAAAAATGGAAAAAAATTAGACGTCTATCATTTTAATAGAATGGAAGCATTATGTATCTATCGTCTGGAATGCAAGATGATCAGCTGTTTTTGTTAATTTTCCGGTCTTAACGCGTTGTGCAAAGTTTAAAACCTCACATTAAGTGTAAGGTGGACAAGAGTGACGTACAAAATGCAATCACTGTAATACGACTAATTTTATGTCTATGCAGATTACACGGTCATATTCCACACAATTAAACCGAGTTTTCAAAAGTGCTTATGACGTTACAACTATTACCATTATGGCATACAAAACAAGTATGAAAATATACTTTATTGTACTTTGTTCGCACGAGAACGTATTAAAATAAAACTTATTATGACTTTCCTATGATTTTCGAGCGCCTGTAAATCAGTAAATATGCAGATAAGTGGCGCCTAATCTATTTGCGGTTGACAGGCATTGAAAGAAAATATATTTTCTTGTCATTGAAAATATCAGATCTATAATGCGCCGACTGGCAATCACCAAAATATTTTAACGATATCCGGAACGTGATAGAAAAAAAATATTTTGAATATATTTTACCTAGAAACTCGAACGTTATTTAACGTTCAAGAATTTTCAATTTAATATCTCGGTGCCGCGTGAATAATACTGTTTGTTTTTGTACTGTATCAAATTATTTATTTTTTACGATGGCGCCGTATAATTAAATTTAATACAATGGGTTGTTGCAAGTGAGGTTCCATTAAAAATTTAGATGTATCGCATGCATCTGGTGTAGACTACAGGAATGTTGATTGGAAGCTTCTTTTACTTTGGTTTAGGTATAATTACACCAACCAGGTGGAGAATTTCACAATTTCGCTATTGTTGGAGCTCGCCCAAATTTAATTATCTGACAAAATAATATTTATGGAACCAACGGGAAATTTAAAACTACGTAATGTAGAGTTTATGATATTTTATGTCTTGGTGGTAATAAAAATAGATACTTAAAAAGAAAAACTGAAATTCAGAACTTGTAAGTTTACGGAGTCAGGAAATGTTTTTGTTGCCAATCAAACCTGGTGTGTTATGCACATCTTTCAACTAAAATTAATAAGTTGTAAGTTAGTTAGAACGTTAACTTATTTTTGGCTACTATACGCCTTGTCGGATTTAAGTTATGACATCGGTATACTTGAAAGAAAATTGTATCCAACGTTGACATTTACATATTCTTCAGATGGAGTATGTTTATTGGTTAAAATTCGCCATTTTCAATTTATCACGAGTAAAACGAATTCTTAAGTATGGGGCACTCATTGCCCTTGTTAACATTTGGTGATATTTTAAGAAACCGTAACTAATCTGTATTTAAAAATATTGTTGTGGGGAAATAGGAAGTAATTACTTAATAATATCTATCTCTAAAAATTATTCAGATTATAGATACTAAATATGAAACATTTTCGTCATATTGTAATTCATATCAAAATATGTATTTTTAATGTAATAAGACGTTTCTCAAAATATCTTAATTTTAATTAATGTTTTTTTCTTTTATTTTGACTTAAGTTTGAACTTCAAAAATTCATAGTCATCTTTAACATATCATAAATTTGTTTTCAAAATGTCTGCTTTAACGCTTGTAATATCCACCAGTTTTCAACTTTCGATTCGCTCTATTTATTTTTGGAAGCAACTTTATTCTCAAAATTTTGAAGTGAAACTTTCTAAAACTTTTTTCTTTTAAATTTAATTTTTTCCAAAAATTTCGACTTTTATTCGATACATACTTCCAGTTTATATCGTTGGGTTCTACTTTTTTCATCTTTAATTTGAATGTCATCCATATTTCTTGAAAATTAGCAAATGACTATTTTAAACTGTAACAAACTGTGTTCCGAATGATAAATTAATAATCCTCAAGTATATGGACTGCTTTAGTAGACGTTTACTAGAAGTTGTTAGGGTAAAATAAGATTTTTTTTCGGAACTGCCAAATTCGTTTTTAAACATCGCCCTTACACTTTCAATTTATATTATTTTTTCCCAAAATTCCGACTGCAAACTCCTAATTTTAACTGTTTTTTTTTAATTTTAACTTCCTAAAATTTAAAATTTTGAAATTTTCCAGCAAATTTAAGAAAAGCCTTTTAAATTCCAATACTTTTTCTCGAAATTTCGATTTTCAATTTGACAATATGAAAAGTTAAAAGTGTAGATGTTAGGATCAAACACCGATTTCGGCCAATGGCCGAAGAAAACGGCCAAAACGCGTTCTGGCCACCAACAAATTGCCAATGTCCGAAATATCGCTTTCTGGCCGTTTGATATAGACCAGGACGCGTTCTGGATCTCTCACGACTGCCAGAAAGCGAAGCTATTGAATAATTCATGTACTGGCTTTCTGAAAATAGCCAGAACGCGTTCTGGCATTCGCAGCTAGACCAGAACGCGTCGAGCACATAAACGAAACGTACAAAAGCCGATTTTGTACTTGTCTCAACATGTACACTGGCTAAATCTATCTTCATTCGAGTGTGTAGTGGGTAGTAAGCAGTTTGGTGCAACTGTGATAGGTGGTAGGTTAAAAATGTGTACTAGTGTGTGTACTAGTGCCATAGAAGATCTTAAGTTGCGTTTCAATAATGATTTGCAAAAAGTCATAAGTGATAGCAATGATCGTAGCAACATTTTTACAAGAGAAAGATACGATCAAATACTTGCAGATGTAAAATTAGTAAAAGCATGTAAGAGTAACGGTGAAACAATTACTTCAAAACAACGGCGACGATTAAAAAGGTACGATATTTTGAAAATTGGTGAAACCGAAAGCTAATAGAGAGCAGGACGGAGGAAACTGCTGAGTTGCGTTACTTTTGCACGACCGACGAATTATTTGACATCATTCATTCAGCGCATATAGGGACAGGACACAAGAGATTACGAGGTTTGTTTTTTTTTCTACGATTTTTCGCTGGGATATAAATCTATTTATTTCTTTATTTTCAGTTATGGATTGTGAGCTGAAAAGAAACTATTGTAACATAACGCGGCAAATAATCGAGGTTTATTTATCACTTTGCGAACAATGCCAATTAAAAAAGAAAGTAAAAAGAAAAGGTTTAGTTGTAAAGCCAATTGTAACAGATGAAATGAACTCTCGCTGTCAAGTAGATTTAATTGACATGCAAAATGAACCAGATGGTGATTTTCGTTTTATCCTCAATTACCAAGACCACTTAACAAAATTCACGGTACTAAGGGCCTTAAAATCAAAAACAGCCGAAGAAGTTGCTTATCATTTAGTAGACATTTTCTGTTTGTTTGGCGCACCCATGATTCTACAAAGTGACAATGACAGAGAATTCGCAAACCGCATAGTACAAAATCTTTCTGAAATGTGGCCCGGTTTAAAGCTGGTGCATGGAAAACCTCGCCATTCCCAAAGTCAAGGGTCCGTGGAGAGATCGAATCAGGATGTAAGAGATATGTTAGTTACATGGATGGTAGACGAAAACACAAAGAAATGGTCTGAAGGGCTGCGATTTGTGCAAAGTAATAAAAATCGTTCCCTGCATACAGGAATAACTAAAAGTCCTTATGAAGCTATGTTTGGCACGCCTCAGAGGATTGGGCTGAAAGATTCATCACTTCCAAAGGAACTCTTGGCAAACATTGAAACAGAAGAAAAGCTGCAAAAGTTCACAATATTTGCGGGACAACTAACGAAGGAAATGGAGGAGGTGAACAGAACATTAAATGTAACCGATGTTTGAGAAGTGAAAAAATAAATGATGTACGGGAGCAGGCCAAAAGTGGACTTGAAAAGCAAGCCGAGAAAATGGTTTCTCTGTCCAACTCGAACTTGCCACCCATTGATGTAGGAAGAACTGTTATTGTTCGCGTACCTGATGTTGACAGAGGTAGGCTTGCCCCAAGAAATGTGTTAGCTGTTGTACTTGGTGTTAACGACAGTGGACTTTATCAGCTTGGTAGGTAAATTAATTCGGATTGTATGCTTAACCCACTTTTAAATCATTTTCAGGTACGAAAGATGGAACTTTGCAGTCGCTGTACGGTCGTAATGAGTTTACCGACTCCGATTTCATTGATATTTCATCAGTTCCGTCATCGTCTGTATCCCTCCGTACTGTTTCGGGCCTAGCATCCGGATCGACACAGGGCTTTATACAGTGTAACTGCAAACGTTATTGCATCAACAGAAAATGTGCGTGTAGGGCAAAGAAAGTAATTTGTAACAGCAAATGTCATAACAACAGTTCGTGCAAAAATAAGTAAATACAGGTATATTGAAAAAGTACTCATATGCGGAAAATGTATTTTATGTTGAAATCGTTCCTTTATTATGTTATTCATAAACAATAAAAATATTTTGTTTTTGGACATCTTGTTCTTTGTACTCAACGCGTTCTGGTATTGCTGCGAATGCCAGAACGCGTTCTAGCTATTTTCAGAAAGTCAGTTCGCGAATTATTCAACACCTTCGCTTTCTGGCAGTCGTGAGAGATCCAGAACGCGTCCTGATCTATATCAAACGGCCAGAAAGCGATATTTCGGACATTGGCAATTTGCTAGTGGCCAGAACGCATTTTGGCCGTTTGCTTCGGCCATTGGCCGAAATCGGTGTTTGATCCTAACATAAACATGAAATTTTTAGAAAGTTGACATTATACACACATAACAAAAAAGATTATTGAGATGAAAACTTCTTTAGGTGCGTTGAGCGACTTTTGATAGCGGAAAAACTTCTGGTTTAGCGTCACTATGGTGCTAATTTGAGTTTCCAATATGCTCAATGTTATATTACATAACATTAGAGCCTGTTGGTAAGGCAATTCAGCAAGATGACGCGAAACTAAGTTTACCCCTTATCAAAACCACTGAACACGCCCAAAAAAATGTTCACTTTAAAAATACGTGATCAACACCTGAGTTGGAATCCGCCACCTATCAGGTCTATCAGCGAAATACGCAACCCTAACCAACAAGCTCCAATATGTCTGTTGATAAGTTCCACTTTTAAATTATCTTAAAACATATCAATACGACTATAATCAACTAAAAACAAAAATAAGATTTGAAAAATAAAAAAAATTAAATGACAAGAAACATCATTTCAAAACAATTAGACAAAATGTGTCATGTGTCAGTGATATCGTCGAAAATTTATTGCAACAAAATTCACATTTCTATCCTTTATTGTAGTATTAAAAATAAAATGTTAAATGTCTGTCCTCAGGGATGACATATCTATGTATGACAGTACTAATAAGGTGATAAACATTCCGTGCGATAAATGAAAAGTAAAGAAGAGTAAAATTCACATTTCTATCCTTTATTGTAGTATTAAAAATAGAATGTTAAATGTCTGTCCTCAGGGATGACATATCTATGTATGACAGTACTAATAAGGTGTTAAATATTCCGTGCGATAAATGAAAAGTGAAGAAGAGTAGTTTATGTGTATTCCATTGCCAATGTAATGTAAAAAATGTTACATTCGTATCAACACGACAACACTCAACCAAACCACAAATATAAAAAGGTAGCTCAGTTTGACAGTAATTATTTTTAAATATTTTGACGTGTGGCTAGTGTGGGTTCGAACTACACTACATACTACTATTACTTCCTGGTTTTAAGACTTCACTTCGGTCGGCAGTCTCAGGAATTCCTAATTTTTTTGTCTTTTTCTCGAAATTTGGGCTTTTCTCAAAATTTTGAATTGAACTTTGAAATTGTTACAATAAATTTCTATAGAATTGGGCTTTAACTCGAAATATTCTTGTTTGTTTTGGTTTCTCTCCCAAATTTTGAACTATATTTTTTGACTATTTTGTAAAATTTCTATTATATACCCTTGATTTTTTTTCTATATAATTTCAACAATAAATAGGAAATTTTAACTTGAACCGTTTTTTTTCCAAAACAGTTTTTTCTTTTTGTTTTGCTTATAGGTAATTTTGTAAAAAATATTCTTTTATTTTTCGTAATGTCAATTTTTGATCAAAATGTCGAAAACTGTAAAATTGATTTTTTTGTTGAAATGTCTACGTTAATTTGAAAATTTTAAACTGTTTTATATTAAATAGCGGATTTTTTTTATTTTTTCAACATCTCGGAGATTGACTTAAGCCTTTAAAACAAACATATATTTGAATATTGTTCCTGAAATTTTGTATTTCATATGAAAATGTTGACATTTCTCTCCTAATTTCTAAATAATTTTTTTATAAATATCAGAGTTATTTTTTGATTTTCATTTTCTTGACGAAATATTTTGTCAATTTTAAGTTTCCCATAAAATTTCCAATTTGTTCTATTTTTTTTTATTTTAACCCTGTATGGTTTTGAGAACTGTGTTTAAGTGTTTTTTCTTAAAACTGTGTGAATATACTCATTCGTGCTTAGCTATCTATCCTCTATCACAATCGATTATCTACTACACAATGCTGTCGACTTTTATTTCGGAACATAGAAATTGTCGACAATTATTGCGCTAGGTCTTCATAACAATATTAGTGAAGCACGTTAAATAAGTAAACAATTTAATGGTTTTTAACTCTTTCTCATTTTATTTTATTAATTTATTGTTTTCAATAGCGTTTAGCAAAGTTTTCTATAATAATTTAATAATCAACTTCAAATATTTCTTTTTGAGTTTTTAATTATAGAACGTTATAAAATGCAATGCAAGTTAATAATACATAAACATCAAAATCAAAATTTTAGAAGAGTGAAATCATCATTACTTAATCCACACGTTTATAAGGAAAGTGAGTTCTTTCTTGTCACCTCTTTCTTTATACGTAGAGAGGAATACCTAAGTCCTCGACAAAAAAAAAATTATAAGATTTGTTAAAGTTAACGCTATAGTTATAGTAAGGCTTCTAAAAGGCGAAGTTTTCTTGGAAATATGGAATCAGGCTCTGGAATAATCGGGAGACAGTGACCCGCAGTTAGCAAACCACTAAAAATGCTGATATGCTAATGATGTCTTTCGATTTTCTAAAGAAATATATGAAAGAATTAACGAACACTATTGTGCAAAGTTGGAGTTTTTAGATCTTCATGACTTTAATTTCCATAAAAATGCGATCAATTTTTTCGTGTTGTTTACCGCAACAGCCTTAAATTAGAAACGGTCAACCAACATATTACATATATTTATCGCTAAGAAGCGATATAAATTTTTAGGTCAACACTATCAACTTATAGATAAGTCGTTTGATTGAAAGTACGAAGCGGCTCGGAACTGTTATAAAACAATTTTAGGCTACGATTAAGCACTCATCAACATTCATTAGCGATTTAATTAATAATTAAGGCATTATAAACAAGAATGCTTCTTTAAAACGGCCCTCTAGTCATAAATCTTTTGACTAGTGGCGCTACAAACAAGAATTATAATGTTGGATTCAATTTGTCAACAAATTTATGACCCCTCGTAAAAAAGTAGCTGATAGCTGTCTTATCTCGAAGTCTACGGTATTTCCAAAAATACCTCGAAGAATTCTGCTGGAAGAGCTTTGTTCGGTTTTATTTCTGGAATCTATTTTTGAAACTACTAAACTGAAGCAGTGATATATGAACTTTTCCTAATAAAACAAGCAATAACTTACTTTGAAGTCAAGCTGCCAGTTTTGAACGGGAAGGCGAAATGATTTTTTTAATCGCATACAAGTTCTCACAAGTAGCAGTGCACTTGACAGTTGCTTAACAATAAGCAATATAATAAATCTCGGTAATTATCATACAATACGCAATCATATTAAATTATGCATAGACCAAAATATATTGTATCAAAGACCGAAATAAAATTACTGAACATAGATCATTTACGTTTCACAATAGCCCTAACAGTACCGAGTAAATTTATTGGGACCACTTCTCATTATCATTTAAATTTTCTTGCGTTTTCAGTTCAATTATTAAAAGGAAAGGATTCGAACAAAGAAATTGTTCCTTTTTATTGCTTTTGAAAGTACATGCGGCTGCGTTTTTATAAAGTTTATATAGATCTCAGAGCCAGTGGTAATTGTATTTTATTTTAGCACCAGTGGCGTTTTTTTTTGTTTTTTTTCTAGAAATTGGAATTTTCTGCCTGATTACTCGTACAAAAATGAAAAGATATCTTTTATCGTATATGGTAAATACATTGAAGTTCTAGAGAGTAACACCTTAACTGTTTAAATGATGTAGTAAACCGATTTTCATGACCTTGAACCTTAAATAAAAATGTTAGCAAAAATCACATTATGTAAAAAATAAACTAAAATTAAAACATCCCCAAAAATATACTCCACCTGCTAATTTTTAGTGAAAGCCCCATAAAAATATGTATTGTTGTTTTCGGACAGACAGCGAGACAGGCAGACAAAAATTGTAAAAACATTTATACGAGTTTCTATGTCATGTAAATAATGAATTATAAATAAAGTGGTTATTTTTTTTTAAATCACAGATGCTTAAGTTTTATTAATACAGTTATTCTTTAATAAAAATTTTAAGTCAATTTGTAAAGCTCATTTGGAAATTGTAATCAATAATTTCCAGTGAAATTTGGTATTTAAAGAGTTAGAGCGATTTCCAATTCATAAAATGGCAAAATTGATTGAACTTGAAGTATATATTTTTTTAAAGACAAACTGGAGATTTTACTTTATAAACCAGTTGGCGATTTATGTAATAAATAATTTAGCAAGTAAGTGCACAAGCAGTACCATAACATTATTATAGCCGCACAGCATCGAGACCGGCCTTGAAATGTTAAATTAGCAATCTAGGAATGAAATGCCAACAATCGACGTAATGGCTGATTTAGTTAGACGGTCTGGTGCCTGCAGCCTGACACTTACTCAACTAATAGGTTCTGTTAAACAATAGTGTTCGTTATAAGCAAAGCCAGTTCTGTTTATTTATTCCCTATATGATATAGACGTATACATGGAAGCTTGAAAGTTACATAAACATATGATTGATTGTTTCAAAAAAATAAAATAGTTTATTTCTTATACGACACATAACATGTATCACAATATCTTGTTCCAAGGTTTTTTTTTTTGGCAATAAGTACTCTTTATTTTGCTGAAATTTTAAAACAGGTAAACCAGATTATATCAACTACAGAGGCATGGGGTCAAACTCATGAATGACGCATTCGGTGGGCTCTTTCAACCACACCAACTAGTAATTATTCACTCCAATATAAACCAACAATTCACAAAATTGAAACCCTTATAGTCTTTTACATTTTATATCTTAAATACGCACACAGAGGTTTTTAAAATTTTTGTCCTGAATAATCTTGGAAACTGAGACTGATTCTCACCTATACATCTATCGAGAGTACAAAAAGTTTTCCCATCTACTGTGTTATTGTCATTTTTTGCGATATTAACGTATGTTGCTTGTCTCGAACTGAACCTCGCGAACCTCGTCGTGAAACTACGTCGCAAGCCTCGAACCAAATCTCGTTTTTTTTTTTAAGTTTTTGGTTATCAAAACTAGGATTATTTGTAACTATTACTGATTAAATAAATAGTTGGTAATATATAAAATATAAATAATAATCGAAATTGAGTAAATATTTTACTAGATGCCCGGAAAATTAAGAGTTAAAAATATGTAACTTATAGGGTTGTTTACATGAAAACTTTAAGTCCGAAGAGATATTAAGATGAAATTTTGTCCAGCTACGTACATGTATAGGGGGCACATTTCAAAATTACTTTCGTTTTATTGCACTGATCATATGCAGAGTGTAGACATAAACTTGTTTTTTTTAATAGAACAACCTGTATATTTTTGCATATTTGAATAGTTCTTTAAAAATGTAGTAAAATAATATGGGGTTTATAGGGGTTTTGATGGGTTTTTTTTCCTAGCAGAGGTTCCTATAAATCCGAAGACAGCACTCCGATGCGGGGCTCATAAATCCGGAGACAGGACGTCAATGTAGTCATTTGTAAACACTCAATATGAAGTAGTAGAATTTTGTATTTACAAACCTCCAACACTCTGTATAAGTAAATACTATAGGACAACATTTTTATGGTTTATGGAAACCAAAAGGCTATCAATGATTGTTTTTGTCGCAAAGTGGTTAATAAATACTACATCATACTGCGTGTTTATAAATGACTGCATTGACGTCCTGTCTCCGGATTTATGAGCCCCTACTAGGAAAACGACCCATCAAAACCTCCATAACCCCTATGTTATTTTGCTACATTTTTATAGGGCTATTGAAATATGCAAAAATATACAGGGTAACTAATTAAGAAAAAAGTAAGTTTATATTAACACTCTGTATATGATTGCTACAATAAAATGAAAATAATTTTAAAATGTGCTCCCTATAGATACACGCCACTTGGCAAAATTTCATTTTGATATCTCTTTAGGCTGTAGAAGAAGGATATTGCACCCTCTACATTATGTATAAAAATTTGGCCAAAATGAAACTAGAAAGTGGAGTAGCTTTAACTATTTGTTTTCGGTCGTCCGTTGAAAATCATTTGTCAATGGTCATGTATGGAAACGCAAGCGTAAAATCAATCAATGGCACAAGATATCATACTAGAAATTGCAGCTCAATTATTTTGCTAAAAGGCTACAAATAAACCCCTGAAACAATTTTAGGTTTCTCTTATATTATCTTTTTCGTAAAAAATATGAATGAACACAGTAAGAAATGACATTAAAATTAAACAAAGTCGGTCTCTAGACCCTTTTTCGATGACGTTTTTTTAGGAGAGTATACCATGCTTCTATAATCTGGGGCCTGTCCAAATCTGTGCAACGTAGTCATGCAACCATCTTTTGATGGAATGCTGAAAGACCAATAAGACGTGGAACTCGGCGCGCCTCGTTATCAGCATCTTATCATGTTTGCAATGTGGTTCGCAGGAACGTCCAAACTAGACGCAACGAGGTTCCCGACGAGTTTGGGTTCGCGACAAGTTAAAGCCTTTACAAGGCTTTAGGAGGTCCATTGACCTGAGATCCGACTAGGTCCGAAAAATTAATTATTGATACCAGAATTTTGTACCATTTTTGTACCTTTTTGTACCGCTAAAAAAAAATTTTGTACCGCAACCCAAAAACTGAAAATGGCAATTTACAATTCGCATCCTAGGTCAATGGGGAAACCACGACTACCTTTGAAATCAAATCTAACTATGCCATAATTTTGTACTATTTTTGTACCACAAGTTTTAATTTTTGTACCGTTTTAATTTCCAAGAAAAACGATATCACAACTCGGATCCCAGGTCAACGTGAAAATCACGACCACTTTAAAAATCAAATTTGATTATACCATATTTTAGTACTATTTTTGTACCCTTTTGTATCATCAATTAAAAATTTTGTACCACCACCCCAACTAAGAAAAAAAATATTTTAAATATTTCGGATCTCAAGTCAACGTGACAAACTGAAGTACATATCTACTTCAAAAATAAAATGTGACCATACCATAATTTTGCATTATTTGTGTACATTTTTTTGCCATCAATTAAATATTTTGTACCACCACCCTAACTAAGTAAAAAAATATTGTAACATTTTTCGAATCTCAAGCAAACGTTACAAACTTAAGTACACATCTACATCAAGAATAAAATCCGACTATACCATAGTTTTGTACCATTTTTGTACCCTACTGTACCATAAATTAAAAATTTTGTACCGCCACCCCAATTAAGAAAAAAATTATTTTAAATTTTTCGGATCCCAAGTCCACGTGGAAAAATGTCGTACAGATCTACCACAGTCAGGAAAAAAAAGTTTGGGAAACGCTGTCCTAACCCATGAACCAAATATGTTAAGTAGAAGCTTTTAAGACTTTGCCAGTATTGGTAACGATGTGACATAAAACTTTTGCTAAAGAATATGGTGACGATGGCGTTCGTCATTATGTTTAAGAACTGTATAGTATAAACATTGATGGGCAGAAATGAGAGGCAATGTAAAAACGATTAGACAAACGAAAATTTGGATTTGGTTACAGAAATATACAGGGTGGACCATAAGTAATGGTACAGAGAGCAAGAGTAGATTTTTAGTATAAAAATAACGCGATTTAGTCACATTTACCTTATACTAAAAGCTGATGTTAATAGAGATACAGGGTGTCAAAGTGGAAAAAAAATTGTCATTTTTTTCGCATAACTGATAAACATATTTCACTATAGACAAGAAATTTGGCATAGGAAATTCTAATTTGCTAACGGATTGTCAGTAACTCATAGGGGGCGCCACCTGCGCTACCTTGTATTATTCTAAAGCATCATTACTTTTTTAGGCCTTCATGTACCCTTAGTTTAAATAGATATTATTATTTACCTACATTTTTTACGAAAGAAAGGTATACTTTCTAAATGTTCATACAAGCAACCGTTTTTAAGATATTTGCCTTCAAAGTTTGCCGTACGCTTATTATAAGTTATGTAAATGTGAATTTTTCGCAGTAGGTTTCAAAATAAAAGCAATAAAACTGACTCTAAAATAATTTATATCAAATATTACTCTACTGATAATATTAATTACACGTTTTTTATATTTCTAAAGCAAATTTAAATAAAATACAAAACAAAATTTATTTTCAAAAATAAGTATGTGGAAAATGAACTTTTTCATGTAAAGAGATTGTAAACAATTAAAAGTCTGCCTGTCTTTTATTGAAATTCATCTCCAAATAGCTGCTTTGACCACCCAGACTATTAACATTTACTTGTGCGGACTCGGAGAACATATCTCACATCTCTGTTAGAAAATAAATTACGTACTAATTTTTTGGATTTTCGTTATTCAGATTTTCAAAATTTAGGTAATAATATTATCAGCAAAGTAATATTTAACATAAATTAGTTTCAAATCTGTCTTATGATTACTTTTTTTTCAAGCCTACCTCGAAAATTTAATATCTTAGTAATCTAATACAAAGGCACGTCAAGCTTTAAAGGCAAATATCTTGGAAACGGTTGCTCGTATCAACTTTCAGAAAGTACACCTTTTTTACGTAAAAAAATATGGGGAAATAAAATAACCCATTTTAAATTAATATAAGTGGGTGCTCAAAAAAGCTATGATGATTTCGAAATATGCAGGATAGCGCATGTAGCGCCCCCTATCAGTTATTGGCAATATGTTAATATGTTAAATTTCGTGCCTGTATAGCCCAATTCAAAAAAAAAAACAAAGCGCTTTAAATGTTTTAAGTTTTTAGTGACCATTGAGAAATCAATAACCTATCATATTCCCTATGGCCTATCGAAAGTGAAATTTGAAAGAAAGTAGGGAATTTTAGGCCGATTCTGGAACTTTATAAATTAAACAATAAAATCTTAAAAATATTCTAAACATAATTTCATTAAATATATTTTTTATTGGTTATAGATTTTTTTCTAAAATAAGTGACTGAACAATTTTGATATTGTTGTGCATTATCGGTTCGAAGATTAATACTTGTAATTCACTCAACTGATCAGCTAATTAAGTCACTAACTTATTCATTGCCTATTCATAGACTAACTGAGGGAAAGCCGATCGCGTTTATTTATAGGTCCCGTTACCGTTTTCTAGAAGGAACGTACCTATAAGACTTATCGTTTGCGGAAATTTCTGGAGCGCTTAGCTGCCGTTTGATTCATTATCGCGGTCGTTTCCCCTTATCAAATTTTTCTTGAAAAATTTCTTACTAAATTCTATAATTACATTTTGTTGTAATATTAATATTATTATGCATATAGTTTTATTAATACCCTGCTGAGTATATCTCAAAAAACTGATCAACGAAATAAAGGACATGCATACTTCTCCATTCAAAGGAACGAATTACACGAGCAAAGGATTATTATAGTAATTTGAATCTTTTATGTGAATAGATGCTCTCACTTGGAGGTTGGGATTCGTTTAAAGAACTCTTTTAAAAAAGAGAATCCGAGCAAGGAAGCTGATTGCGTAATGTTCAGCGTTCAGCAATTTATTAGATTATCTGAAACTGCCTGGTGACTTCAATTTAGCACACTCGAATGCCCAAATTAAAAATGCCCGACAAAAACGCTGGTTTCTTTGTCAGAGATCGGGTTATAAAGAAAAAGAAGTCTATTCATGCGAGAACGACGGCGGGGACCGGCTTTTAAGGCGTGAAAGAACTCTGCTCGCCTTAAAACGTATTAAAATCCTACAGTCATTGACAAATTATAAAAGGCTGCCATTCTGCACGGTGTCTTTAAAAAATTTAAACGCATGCTTCTTGTCATCTGAAATTATATTGCTTGACTGGTAGATCCGAACAAATATTTATGGAACTAATTTCCACATTTAAAATTAAACTGTCCTAGCATTCCGGAATACAAACTCTGATTAACACTCAACTTTTTGTATTGTCATGCTTTGGGATGAATAAGACGCGTAAAACAAATTTCACTTTGCTAAACACATTTTAAAATAATAATAAATGTGTAAGCTGCTTTTTTTTTAAAATAAGGTATGTTACACAGTGTGTCGCAAGATAGAGTACTGAAGAGGGGTTTCTTTTTTATTTGGGGATTTACGAGAAAAAGTAATTCTTTATAAAAACTTCTGCTTGATCTTAAATCACTGAAAATGACAATATTTTCTTTATTTTTTATACAGGAAATTCAATTATTTGGAAATTCTAAAAAATGATCTGGAGTAAACTGCTGTTATTTTTTGGTGTTATTTAAAAATATGGTTCAGAACTACAAAAAAGCCTAAATTTCAAATTTTAATTTATTTTTAGAAAATTTTGCAAATAGAATAAACCTGGACCACAATAACGAGTGCATTATTGCCCCCTGGGTCTATTCTACTTGCAAGGCAGTTGCTGGAGCTATTTCATAGTTTTTTCTTCAAACCGTTAGATAGTTCTATATCTAGAAATTTTTAGAACTTGAGAGAACATCACAGAGAATGATTCGAAATATTGAAGTAAAATTTATTTTTCATCAAACTTGACAAAGGAAGTAAAAATGCAAGTTAATTCCTTATTATTATTGACAAATCAACAATAATATTTGTTTTGATAAATATCAGCAAGGAGATTCTTTTCAATTCCTAACAAACTTATCCATTTTTTTTTCCTTTCCAGACAGCACATAAGATTCAGTGTCATAAATTACATTGGGAACATTTGTAAGTTTTTAGTGTATACCTTCAAACGGAGCATTTATTAGGTTCGAGTTGGGAATGCCAAACTGACGCGATCTAACAAGATCTAAACCGGTATTTGTTTTCGAAATCCTGCATTTGATAAATGTTCAAACCTATCGGTATGTGCATTAAAATTCAGAAAATAAAACTGCAGATAGGAAATGTCTAAGTAATTATGAAGAGAGGGGAAATTTGCGCAGAGGCAGGAGGTAATATCTTTAAATGAAGATGTTTCAGTTTAATTAATTATTTTTATTATCAAATAGCTTGATTTTTAACCTGTTTTGATTAATTTTTAGAAATCAACCAACATTTTGTGTGTACGCATTTTTTGTCATTACAAATTACATTTCTTAGAAACAATTCTCGATACCGCCAAAAATAACAATATTCCCTTGGCCATTTTTTGAAATTTTTAAATAATTGAACTCCTATTTTCGGTGATTAAAAGATCAAGCACAAGTTTTTATAAAGAATGACTTTTTTCCATATATCCACAAATAAAAAAGAAATCCCTCTACATTACTCTATCTTGGGACACAATGTAATACTTTTGTTCATATATTTTTGTAAAATTTTAATTTAATCCCAGTACATGGACTTTTTCCTCAAAGTTTGATTTTAATTTCGGATTTCTTTAAAATTATGAAACATTATATATTAGGAGATTAGTCAATAAATCCCAAATCTTGAGAATTTTGTAGAGGGTGCAAATATTTTTTCTCAAAAAATCATGAAAGGATCTGACGGACTTCCATAACTGTCCTTAAATTTATTATACGACCATTGATTGTCGAGATAATGATGATCAAAAACAAAAATATCCTTTGTCATTCAAAGTCAGATTATCTCAACAATAAATCAGAGTCATCTAGGAAATATTAGGAAAAAAACTAAATTGAAGCTGAATAAACAAGCTGACAGATGAATGATCTGGATTTTGGATTAACGAAAATAAATTTCCCGAGACCATGAATTTAGAAAACAAAAAAGAAAAACACTTCCTCCTTGAAACTCCAAAATTCTTTTTTATTAAATTTTCATATGGCCAATTTTACAAAGATATAACTCTTCAAAAAATACCCAACAAATTAAAACAAATGTCTGTTCTCTCAATTTTTTTGAAATAGTGCAGTAAAATAGTGAACTAATTGGTCGAGTTTATCGAAAAGATAGTTCTTTTTTATACTTCGCTCACGAACTACATAAATTTAGTTCGTATAGTAGAACTTGATATGCTGATGACCTTTAATCACACTTGGTTAAGCTTTTTTTGCTAATACGAAACATAAGTTATACCAGTGGAATTATGCAGTTTTCAGAGAAATGAACAAGAGTCATGGAATAAAATAGAAAATAAATCATTGATTAAAGTTCGTTCTTTGCACAATGAAAAATCATTTTTATTGTCTGATAAAAACAGAAATTAGTTTCTTGCTTAAGCAATATTTCTGCAACTTATTTTTCATTACTTTAGAACGGAATTATCATCACTGAATTTATGGCTACTTATGACAGTAAGTACGGACTATGTATTAATAGATAATTGAAGATTTGAATATTTTGACAGAGTAGAACTCTTATATCTGTTCTTAAGTAGATAGGCTCTTGAGATTATTTTCACAAGTTAAAAAGCGAAATATACGGGTTGAGGAGGATTTATTGCTCTATTAGATTATGATTTTAGTTATTTCGCAAATTTATTTTTTGATCACTTTTGTCAATTATTCCTTTTTGTTTTTAATGGGATAAGAAACATGCTAAAACCACTTAATCTGCTAGGGAAATTTAAACACTCTGTTCAATCTAAAACGCACCCTTTTTGGACATCATTTGCAGAGTTAGTAAACCAATAATTTAGGTACTTTATATGAATTCCTGAGTAATTTTTTCCAGATTTTTCTTTTTTTCACAAGAATAACCAACTGAATATAGGTGAAAAAAGAAACGGATATAAGTTGCATTTTTTTAAATAAAACACCCTATATATTTTTAATGGGTTGGATAGAAAATTAAATTTTCTTTAAAAGTATATAACACTTGATCTATCTGGCATTAACCGTTTATGATTTAAACGTGGTTGTATTTTAACATAAATAATAAACGTCAATATCAGGTTATAGTATGTGATTTTTAAAATTTAACAATTTTTGCAAATGTTTAAATGTAATTAATGGCACTCGAATTATAACCACTTTAGATCGGTAATGTTTAGTGCAAGGTGTGTTAAATGTTATACAGGGAGGGCCACGCTGAACGTTACGACATCCAGAAGCTATGGTGTAAAATATTTTAAAAAATAATCATAGTAGTTAAATATAGGACGCTAGGGTCTACATGCTAAAAATATTTTTAAATATTCAGGATGTTCCAGAAAATTGCCACATATCAAAGTTGTGATTTCTTAAATGAGATACTTCAAAGTTGTGATTTATTAAATGAGATATTATGTTTTTCTTTTCATTTTTAAATTCAGCGCAAAAAATAACATAAGTTTTATTAAGGATTATCTACACCAAAACCTTACCCTTTTTAGGATAATCAGTTTTATTTTAAAAGACAAGATTTTCAAAAAGTAAATTTTACTCCTGAAAGTAAAAAATTTTGATAGTGGCGTCTTTAAATTTTTATTTGGCACACCTCTTGCTAGAAAATGCGGTCAGTACCAACACCCAACTTTATAATAGGATGTTTCATACCGAAGCATTTACTCAAATTTCGGACTTCAGTTTCTTTGTTAATTTAAATGGAACACCCAGTATTTTATATTTTAAATGCTATAACATTTAATTAGCTTTTAGATGTTATGCATTTCTTATACCTAAGTTTAATGTTTTGGGAGATGAAACCCATTTCTAAGAATTGTGCTGCTTTTAATCCGATATCGAAGATAACATAACATTAGATCATAGTTGGTAGATGCCAGTGGATGTGGATTCACTTAGACGGGGTCTTGCTCATTTCCACAATTCCCTAAGGGAATATTATAATAGGAATTTTCAAAATAAATGGATTGGAAGAGGCGGTCCTCATAACTGACCACCCAGATCACCGGACCTAACCCCAATTGACTTTTTGCTTAGGGGGGTATGTAAAAAACATTGTATGTAATGTTTTTCCTACCATCCACGAAGACATGAAAAATCGATTACGAAATGCTTTTGAAATAATTGACGAAAATATTTTAACAAATGTTAAGCACCCTTTTGAGAAAAGAATAAGGCTTTGTTAAGAACAAGATGGTTCCCAAATTAAACATTTATTAGATTAGAACATTGTTTTTTATTTGTGTTGGATATTTGATTTGCAATTTCATTAAATACTAAACTAAGTATGTACTTGTCTTTTTTTTATTTTTTGCAATAATTTGTAAATTAAGCTAAGTTAAAACGAAATAAATTAAATTAGCTTATATGACAGTTACTATAGTTTACCGAAGCCTACCACCCTTGATAAAATAGTTAAATCTCTTGAACTATTGAATTTAGGGATAGAAAACCTACATATCAACTTAGGGATAATTAAATGTGTCAATATTTAAAATGAAAAGATAATGGGTGTTCTATTTAAATTAACAACAAAAACGACTTCTCGAAATTTAAGTAAATATTCCGGTGACTTTGAAACATCCTGTATAAAATTTGGAACTTTTTCAAACTGCGATTTCTAGTATTATAAATGGTATGCCAAATAAAAATTTGAAGGCGCCACTGTCAAAATTATTTACTTTCAGGGTTAAATTTTTTCTTTTTGAAAACCTTTAATTTAAAAAAAAGTGGATAACCTCAAAAGGCTAAGGTTAAAATATTGAGAAACGTTATAAAAATTGACTTTTTTTGGGGCTGAATATAAAAATGAAAAGAAAAACATGGTGTTCCATTTAAAAAATCACATCTTTGATATGTAACAATTTTTGTTACACCCTGTATATTTGAAAATATTTTTAACATAGAGATCTCAGCGGCCCATATATAAACGCGTTGTTAATTTTTTAAATATGTTATCTTATAGCTCCTAGAGGTCCTAGCGTTCAGCTTGGCTCACCCTGTATATTCGTAAAGGAAATCCAATTCTCTATCCAAGTGCACAAAAATATACAGGGTGGTTCATTTAAAAAAATACAATTTATATACGTATCTTTTTTCTCTTACGTCAAGTTGTTTTTTCTTGTGAAGAAATGAAAATATTACGTAGGAATCCATATAACGTATCAAAATTATTGGTTTATTAACTCTGCAAGTGATGTTCAAAAAGGGTGCATCTTAAATTGAACACGATCTGCATGGTAATGATGTGATGAATCAACGAATGACGGAAGTTAAAAGTTTGGTTGGTTACGTTTTTGGAGTTAAAATTGAAGAATTTCTACCTAAGAGGCACAAGAAACTTTTTAGACGTTTCGAAGTTTTAGAAAACCATAAAAAATATATCACTTATCAGTCCATTGATAATTTTAAAGTTCAAAATCAAATAAATCAAATATCCGGAATTTGAATAAAAAAGTGACATTACTTATTACCCAATCTAATATATTCCTGCCCACTTCTAGAAATGTTACAGGTTTTTCAATTTTAAATTTTTTAAGAGCTGTACATGTGTACTTTATTAACGCTGAGTGTAGTTGGCTCATTAAAAAGGAAACAATATAAATACCATTCGCCATTTAAGGGACTAGTTATGGTACAATAGCATACGGAGTCGATATAGCTGAAGCCGGCAAAGACATCTGCTACAGAATTTTCAGCAAATATTATCAAGTTCAGGAAAATATTATGAAGTTCATTAGTCTTTTTTGTGTGCTAACGATATAAAAATTAAGTATCCGTACACATAACTTACTAATATTATTTTCACTGAAGATTTATACAATATGACAAAAAAAAGCAAATTGCAAACTGAATAATGTATAGTTGTGAAGAAACAGGAACTTAAGTGTAGATATTTTCAAAGCGAAATTACATCAATTAATTAAAACATTAAGTCATCATGGACTAAGCAATGTTTCAGTCTTTTATGGTTATTGAGATGCATTTTGCTTTTTGCCAATAAAAGTTGAATAATTAATGTCACATAAATTAAAACGTCATCCGCCTTTGTTTCCAATTTATCTTGAAAACGTGCCGTGCAGTATCAAACCATTTTATTCTGTGCAAAGAGGAATAATGTAAGGAGTTGTTTATAATAAATTAAAGGAGGTTCTGCAGTGTATCATTAGAAAGAACGCGTTTCGGAAGATAATGGTCTATGGCCTGATGCTTTCGGGTTCTCTAAAAGCGTATTTGTCAAGGCTTGCTTGAGTTATCTGCTCTTGACAGACAACATTATTATAACTTATGGTCAAAATAAAATATTACTCGGAGGCGGTTTCCTTAGATTAAATGCGGAGGAAGATTAATTTCTACATAATTATTTGTAATAACAATGTGTATTACACTTTGTGACTAAAATAGCCAGAAATTCTATTAAAAATTTTAATTGGAGCCAGCCATTATTCATACACGAATATTTGTCTGCCTATGTAATGGATTTTGCTTTATTTATAAGTCGATTGTTTCAATAAAAACTTCAAGTTGAACCAAAGTGTTAAGGTTGATACAAAACAATCAATTTAGTAACATTCGCCAAATCACTAGTGCATTCACTGATTTAAAAAATCTGTATAATGTAATATTTCTGTACATAATTTCATTCATTTCTATATAGTCATAATTTAATAATATAATGGAGCGGGTAATTAAATACCATTATTAAAAATTGCACATTCAAGAATACTTATTAAACCTGATGACTGCATAAAAAGTTCTCAATAAAAACCAAATTTATTTAAAAACTGAATAAAACAGCATTATTTATGGTGCTTAATTTAAGTATGTATGTATATCTATTTTACTACAGTTGATTGGAAAAATTACTGCAGTTGTAATTAGCAAACATATAAAGGGCAACTTACATAAGATTGACTAGCCTAAAATTCAAACTAATTAATATATAGCATTCGTTGATGTCTAAATTCAACAAAAGTAGAAATCTTTGATTTTGGTCATCCCTTATGAATTTAGAAATGTCACAAAATTTGGTTAATTGAAAAACAAGATTTAAATTGTGCTAAAGGATATTTAAATAACTTTTCTTCATTTTGCAAATAGGCTTGAAACCTAGACCCATGAACTGTGGCTTAAATTTCGGATCTTATTTCTGCATATACCATAGTGTCAGGTACAAGTCAGGGTTGACCAATGTACATATACATATTAAAATTTATAATCCCTCCTATTCATGAATTTTGAATTGGATTACGGCTCCTGAAGGTCGTACTCTTATAATGTGAATCGCCCTATATGTAAGCCAAAAGTATAATTCACAAAAGTATGTAATTAATTAAGCAACAACAAAAATTACTTGCCATTTCCCATTACAAATAAGTCCCTTGTGATGTAGGTACGCACCTGAAAAAACATTAAATCAGTTAGAATTTTAAAAATTGAAAAATGAGTACAATATGATACTGATACAGATTATCGGAAAAGTGCAAGTTTTTCTTTGAAAGTATAATAGATAGTTAACGAGAAACAAAATATTAACTATTATGTAGTATTAATTCTTATCAAAAGAAAAAAGTTCGTTAGCTGCAGCCTATAATGTAAATAAAATTTGTCTTTTACATCATTTCATTTAGATGTATACTTTAAGACAAGAACTAGCACAAGTTTATTAATTACTCGGAATAGAGTAATTACGACAGAACAGCCGCCAGTGTAAAGTATACCACAACAAGCCAAGTTACTACATACACAGGGGCTCTCCAGATAAGAAAGAGATAAAATACGTTCAGTTTTAGCGCGAACTCATAAATCAGTTTATCACTGTAAATGCATTTTATTTGAAACATTTTGTTGTTTTAAAATTATTAGAGTCGTTAGTTTCATTAATGTTGCGATCATCTGTATAAAAAAGTGCCTAGCTGAAAATAAAATTAGTTTAATTATGATAATCCATTACTCTGAGATCCATCCATGAAACATATTTAAAAAGAGTCCTTTAATAACAAAGCACAAGAACAACTTGCACTGCAGTAGAAAAAATGAGGTATTTTTAGTAATGTTTCAATAGTGTCCACGTCTGGGACATTCATTCACTTTTTAATTATCCCGTAAGAAAATTTGGATAAGTTTTAAACACACATAAATAAAATGTACAGTTTAATTTATTCTACCGACTGTTCACTGCATTATTGGTAAGGAATCATAATTATTGTAGCGCCTGGTCGATTTTTTCCAGAATATCAAGTTTTCAGTTGCAAGATTTGTTGGTGGGAGAAAAGATCTAACATTGAACTCTAAATATTAATTTTTCAACTTTTTTCTCAGAATATCGAGTTTAGAGCTGAAATTTTGCCTTAGGAAATAATTTTTTTCAAATAATCCCCTTTCGACTTAAACAAATTGTAATCTCACTTCTTTATGCGTTCAAGTGTTTCTCGAAAAATCGACTGTTCCTAATTTTCAAGTTTAAAATTAAGCCAGCGCAACTGGAACGCAAAGGAAAAATGCAGCAATTCCTAGTTTTAAGTCAATACTGGTTCAAGTGAAAATGTCCGGGTAAAAGTTGAAAGTTTAAGAAAAAAGTTCTTTGAGATTCAACCTCAAATTTCAACTTCAAATAAGTGGAATTTAGAGCCCCACTTTCGACGTCTTTTCCGAAATATCGAGAGGGGGTTAAAAATTTGGGAGTAGAGCCGAATCTAGAAAGATATTTCTAGATTGAATCCATTTCAACTGAGAACTCTATATTTTGAAAAAAAAGTTTAAAACCCAAGAAAAAATTCACCATTTCAAGTTTAGTTTATAAACCAAACCGTAGGATGTAAATTTTTTGTTTTCTGCAGAATAAATCGCTGTTAAAATCAAAAGCGTACACCATGGGAATTGGTTTGTTATCTTATTGTTACATAAATTTGTTTGAGTTTTTTTCAACACGTGAAGCTCAAACTGAAAATATTTGCTTTGAACTCAAACTCAACATATAAAATTCTACTTTTTTCTTCAAAAATATTACTATTATAAAGGTACCTTATGCCACATGCATTTCGCAGAATATTCCTTATCATATTGCGTTTTCCATATGACCAGTTATAGTGGTTGTAAATAAAAATGTTTCGTTCCGTAGTAAGATCTTGTTTAGTGAATTTACTAAGGATTTGAAGACAAAATTGTTGGCAAAAGTCAGTGCGCTATTTGTCCAGCTTCTATTTTTATGTCAATTATACTGCAGTATTTTTTATTTGGGATTCTTATATGAAGTCATGGTACATATGTATATTGTGCAGTCTCTAACGCTTTAGCTATCACAGATACAGCTATCAGCTATCTTACACTATTGAGTAATTCTTGCTCTGGGGGGTGGGGTGAATAATAGAATAAATAAAGACGTGTCAGCTTTGACAGGCTTGTCACAATTTCGTTATCATTTGAACAAAGGGCAAAAAACAATTTCTATGAAATGAAAAGAAAAAAGTTTTCGTTAATTCCGAAATGAAAGCGAATTACGCCTAGCTAGCTATAAGTTATAAGAACCTTATATTCTTAAGTCTGCCTTTTATCTAATTAGCTATGTTTTTCTCTAATAAAATTTAATTAATTTGACCAGTCATTTTTAAAATTACTAGGGTTCTATTCTGAGTTAGTCCAAATCGATAGAAACAAGAATAACAAAAATTGGTTAAGAATTGCGACCTGTAGCCTTATAACAACACAGGCCAACCGACGTAACTGACAGTCGTTTTTCAATGGCGAATGTTGGTGTTAATAGCAGCTTTACAATGTAGCAGAGGGTATCAGTGTTTACAAAAAAACTCTCATCTATCCAAAAAGCTGCGCTGCAACTGATTTGGAGTAAAATTACTCGAGATATGATGTTTTACGGCGAAAGATCGAGTTTTTAGCATTTTCCGATAATAAAGCCAACCGTGTGCATATGCATAGGAGCCTATAAATGCTGTCTAAGCATGTCTTCATTCATTTAATTTGGTGTTTTTGAGAACGTCTGTAAAAATTAAAATATGCACTTCATTTTTCTAAAAGAAATAATAGGCCAATAAAATCATAAAAAAAACTAATTACAGCTTAATTGTTTACCATCTTGATATATTTATTCCAGCCACTGCCAATACTAATAACTCTGTTGTCCCTCATAAATTAAAGTGGAAATTTTGTAGTGTACGTCTGTTATTAAAAGGGACTTCAAACGAGAAATAGAAGTTGACTATTCTCGTTTTATTTGTGTACTTTGTACCCAAAAAACTTTGCTTTTAAATCTACAAAAACTGCAAGCTGCCTTTTAAAAGTAAACTCTACTTTAAAATAGAAGAGCCAAGCTATTACAAATGAAGCGGTCGAAACTCCCCTTGAATGATTTAAAACGAGGACGTTTCACCATTCTAACTTCGTAATTATTATAGGCTGAGAGATTAATAG
This sequence comes from Dastarcus helophoroides, assembly GCA_028583605.1. Taxonomy (NCBI): domain Eukaryota; kingdom Metazoa; phylum Arthropoda; class Insecta; order Coleoptera; family Bothrideridae; genus Dastarcus; species Dastarcus helophoroides. The sequence goes on along the minus strand of CM053328.1, from coordinate 22,280,796 downwards.
TCGTGTTTTTGAATTAGTAATAATGGTCGTTGAAAATTAATAGAATAAACATGTGTAATTTATTACATCAAGTATTATTCAGGAGCTTGGACTTTTTCCAAATTACATTGGACGTAGTTATTGCTTTCTCCGAAAGACCTGTACCATTAACTTGGGGAGATTCCGGTTCCTTAGGATAAACAAAATATGCGACACTATAAAAACTTCCGGTGATTCAATTACACACAGCCATTGCCAATAAACGTGGTGATGTGGCAAAAATTAAACGTAATTAGGTTACCTACATAAGTGATGACATGCTGGAAGAAAAGTAACAAGCGTCGTAAATATGTAACAATATTTTGATACGTAAGTAATGGTTGTAACAAGAAACGCCCGACTTAAAAAGTTGGTTCAATTCAAAGCTGAGAAATCTAGATACAATATACTACTCTGTTTAGTTTTAAGTACTAAAAGTAAGCATTTAAACTACCAACTGCACTTATTTTTGTAAATGTAATACAATAAGAAATGTCGTTGCTTTAGATACTACAGACAACCTCCTCATTGTTTAACTAAATGGACTGCGATGAAAATTAATAAAGAGGTTCCTCTAAGTCTGAAGAAGAAAATAGACCACGTTTTACCCTACGTAATACAGTTTCCTATATATCCACATCAAGGGCGTACTAATATTTAGAATGCCTGATTTTTCTGTCAATGTTACTTTAACTGTTTGTATCTTTGGATATTTTCTTACATTACATTGTTTGTCTGGTATTAGTGCTTTAAACCCTTTTGAGATTTTTAAAGATTTATTTAAATTTAATTTTAAATGCGAAAGTATGTTATCTTATTAGCTTAGTGTTGACAAGTATCGTTACCATAAAATCAAAGTTTCGACTTGTTCTCAAAATGTGGATATTAAACTCGAAACTCAGCGAAAAAAGACGAAATTTTTAGAAAAACAAACGAAAATAGAAATTTCGAGAAAAAACTCCCAAAATGCTCATAACAAATTTCGAATCTAAATTCGAAAGATGTTTAAAAGTAGAGATTTCGAAATTACAATCGAAACACAGAAGCTCAAAATATCCAGATGAGGAGCTCCAAATGTAGAGATCAAAAGTCGTAATTTCGAGATTCAATTTTAAACATACTTGTAAAAAATTTCGAGTTTAGAGTCAAAGTATTTTAGAGAAAATTTAGTGTTTAAAATCTAACGAGAGAAATTTGATATTTTCAAAACGACTTTTTAGGTTCAAATTGAAAAGTTAAATTTAAAATTAACATTTCGAGATTAAATTACAAATACGGTGATTTAAGTGTAAAAAATTGATATTTTTAAAAAATAATGAGTTTCAGATTTAGAGTTAAAGTACGAAAGGCTTCTACGGCCAGAGTCAGTACAACAGGATATACTTCTTCCGGGATTGGACCGTGTCAAAGAAGTAATAAAAGTGTTCGACGTTTCGCCCACCATCGTAGGGGGCTTCTTTGGGAACAAAGAAAAGAAACAATAAATAAAAAGGAAAATATAAGGAAATATGCAAAAATGAAAGAATGAAAAGGCCAATTTCAAAACATCAGAGCATAGTAACTCAGTATGTTCGTTCACCTACCAGAGGCGAAACTCTTCTCAATTGAAAATTGGTACAAAGGATAAAAAAAGTTTAGTCAGAATAGCACGGAACTCAGTATGTCCACCATACCAGAGGCGAACACTTTTAGTAGTTCTTTGACACAGTCCAATCCCGGAAGAAGTATATCCTGTATCTATAGGTGAGCATTAGTCGCTAGATAGTTTCTTGAAAATTTAGTCACAATGGGGTTGTTAAGCGCATTTTATATAAAACATTTTTATAACAAAGTCAATAATTTTCTTATCACTGTTTGGCCCTTTTCACTTGCAGTATAATTTACATGTCTTTTATCACTTATTTAACAATGTCCAGCTGTAAGTGCAGCTTCGATCGAGTTACGGGTACAGAAATTCAGAAGATGGAATAGAAACTAGAGGTCCATAAGGTGCTCGTAATGAAGAAAGCGAACGACAAATTTCAGATTTGGTTCAGCGAAATGCAGGCTTATCAGACGCTTAAAAGTTTGGTCGAATTAAAAATGTCGTGCTTATTTTGAAGCTGGATTTAAAATTAGATTCCTACCAAAATCCAATTAAAGCATGGTGCTGTACGCTAAATAAGAAATAGGGAATATTTCGTGACTATTCAGAAACACCGTTTATATCCTACAGATTTTGATTTTGGTAGGGTAAATGAAGAATCATGTGTATTCCAACAAACCAGCGCCATTGCCTCAACTGAAAGCAAATATTTGAGAGGCAAATGTCTGCAATTTCAGGATTTTGTTGTCTAATAGTCCTCGGTAGTTTAAATAACTGTTTAGAAGACTGCCAAAATCGCGAGGGTGGCCATTTAAACAATATTGTTATTAAAAAACAATTTTCCTTTCTTGGTCGTTGTAATGAACAAATGACTAGCTCAAAGGATTTTGTTATTTTATTTAAATAATTATTTAAAAGCAAATAAATTTATTGATCGCCCTAAAATCTGAAGAAGCTTAAAGTCAAACGTCTGAGCTTTAAAATTCAAGCTCGGCATTAAGGCTAAAATATAATGTGTAAGATCAAAATGTGAAGATTGAAGTAAAAATTTCGAAAAAAAAACCTCAAAAAGAATTCTCTCAACCAAATATTTAAGAAAATTCGAGTTTAATGTCTAAATTTCAAAATAATCCTCCTGTATGTAAAACTAACCTTTCTCAAAATTTCGAACTTGAATTCGTTTTGTATTCAAACGCGACAATTTTAGGTTAAATACAGAGGCTTCAAAATCGAAATTTAGAATTTAAGGCATAAATTTTGAGATCAGCATTTAAAATGTGCAAATCAAAGTCTAAGAAACCTCGACATTTCTAAATCAAATGTTCTTGAGGTTTCAGATTAAAATCAAAATTTCGAAAACCCCAAAACCTTTAAAAAGTTAAAATTATTTTCAAAATTTTCAGTAGGAAATTTTGCGTTGAAAATTCGAAATTATTAAGTCGGAATTTCGAATTTAACATCTAAACTTAAAGCCAAAATTTCGAAATTAAGGTCGAGATTTCATGTTGAAAGTAAAAATGTCGATGTCAAAGTATCAATTCTGAAATATGGGGATTACAGTCTGAAAAACTCCTAAAATAAATCTCGAAAATTTAAAGTTGCAATTTTAAGATTGAAATGATCAAGGGCTTAAAACTAAAATTTCAAGGTGAAAGTCAAAATGCCACCTTAAAAAAGTATATTTAGAGAAAAACTTCGGTATTTATTTGTAAAATCAATATTTTTCAAAGTTTCAAATCTTAATTCAAAACACGTTTGGGAATAAAAATTTTCAATTTAAATCGAAACTTCAAGTTTATGCCCCAAATGTTGAGATCAGAAACCCCATATATCAAGATCAGGAGCTCCAAATGTCGAGATCAGAACACGTAATTTCAAGATTCGTCGAAATTATCAGCTTAAAAGTCCAAATATTAAAAGTTGTAAATTCGAAAAATATTGCGAAATTTAAAATAAAATGTTCGCTTTTCGAGTATAACTGAACATTTGGAGCTTAAAAACGAACATACGAGAAAAAGTTAAAAATTGTCGGTCGAAATCTGGAGATTAAAGCCGAAATTTTGAAATTAGAGTCGACAATTGGAATTTAAACAAGAAATTACAAAACAAAAATTCTTAAATGTTGATTATAAAGTATAAAGCATAATTAACGGTAAAAAAATATCAAAAAACGTGCAAACGTCGAAAAATGAAATGGACCAAAGTCGAAATTAGGAGTGTAAAATGAAAATGTCGAAATAAAATTCGAAGGTTCATTTTTTTAAATTTAATGTCTGCATTCACAGAAATATAATAAAAGGTAACGTAATTACTTGCTTTTTTCAATCCAAAGTTTTATAGAAACCTAAAAGTTCCTGATTTATAACATATGAAACTGTATAAAATATGGTCCAAATCGTAGATAATGAGGTTAATTTGATCTCATTGGCCACCAACAAGTTAATATAATTTCCATGTTACAGAACATCAAATTTTTGAGATTTATAGTACTGTAGTATCTAGCAATTTAGCAAACTACAATTTTGAGGGAACTATTGGTGACTTAGGGTACTTTCCATTATAATATGCTTTTTATACTATTTTCTTAAGCGTTATTAGGTTTATATGTATGTATGTACATATAATATATAAAAGAAGATGACAAGGTTGACTGGCAAATTAATGCACAACCTAAACCGATGTATATAAGAGCATGATTTAATAAAACCTTGGAAAGATGTTAAAATTATATCCCAGAACTACGAGAATAAAAGCCCTGCAACAACTGTTTGCTCCAAAGAAGATATTTATTGTGAGATGTCATTAATGACATCTCATCTGAGACATTTGTGATTAATGCAGGGCTGCCTCAGGGATCTCTTTTGCTACTGTTACACATTAACTATCTCTTAGCTTCCACTTCCAGTCCGATATGCAGCTGCGCAGATGATAGTAACCGGATGTCATCCTGTTTCTCTGACAAACCATTATCCGTCGCTGCTTCAGATAAACTGTACATATCGGAATAACGAAAGTTCTGAAATGGCGAAAGGAAAATCTGGTTGACTCCGGTACTTCAAAAACGCAAGCCGCTGTTTTCTCAAAGAAAATATGAAGAGATAATGGAACCAATCTCCCCATGGACGGTAAAATCCTCCCTATGGGATCTAATCTCTATTCCATGCGTAAAAGCGAGCATTAATTTGTCTTAGAATGTATGCATCATTGTCGTATTGCCAAGTCCGCCTCTTAGAAGCTGGATTTTCTTTTTAGAGCTAAAAAGTACTTCACATCTCATCAGCTGGTGACTCTCTGCAAAGCTCAAGTTAGGTCATCAACGGAATACTATTCTCGTGTTTGGAGTTCAGCCCCAAGGCACACATTTTTGTATTCAATTTACAGGAAAGCGATTCGCCTAACTGATGACGAGAATTTGACCGATTCTCTTAAAATACTAAAGAAGAGGATGGTTGATCACTTGCTTGTTAAGATGCTCGCAGAAGCAAATAGATATGATCCTCCGGTCGGAGGCGGCAAATCCCTGTGCGGTTCAACTAGGTACAGAGAGGACTTCTGCCTACGGAAACTTTTTTCTAAAAAACTTCCAAACTCTAGAATTCGTTACGAAGAGAAAATTTCCAGATAATTACAATTTATCTTTATTTAAAAGGGTGGTTCATCGCTATCTATTTTTATTTTCACATCCTACATGCAGTGTTCTAAAGCCATAATAGCCTTGACCTTTCCGAATGGATTGAACTTAAAAAAAAGAGAAAGCTTCTTCAAATTGTGATCTAGCGAAATAATACTTTGTGCACTCTTCTTTGATATACTCTTTTATAAACTGAACTTAACTAAAGTAAAACAAGATACCCGAGATTCACCCAAATTATTTTCAATTTTTTGCGCCTTTAGGTTCTTTACAAATTAACATATCGTTTCCAATATTTTCCTTCACCTTACCTGTTATTTTCCTTTCAATTTATCTCAAAAAATATCACTCAAAGACAGCTTAAACTAAATGTCAGTTTTTTTAATTGTAAATAAGATTTTGTCAATTGTTTAGATCATCCAAATTAGATTCCTATAATGGAACCTGAGGAAAACGTAATCTAAAAATAAAATGCTTCTCAGTTGCGGCAGCAGATGATCCGGCTCTTCTGTTTTGTCTTGCAACGGGATATTGCCCAATTTATCCAAACATTTAACCCTTCCATAACAAAATCAAAACTTTCTCATTCAACATATAAACCCATTTTGTCGATCTATTTAAACACATTAAGAAGATTCCGATGATTGACAGAATGAATAAAGTTATTTTAAGCTAGTGTTTATTCAGTGCTATTTTAAATTAGCAGTTCTTCTTTCACAATCATTCTATAGACTCTCAATCGGAAAAGAAAACACATCTTGAGAGCGCCCATGGAAATTTATTCGAGGATTAAGTGGTTACAATATTTTAATTGATTCGTAGCGATCATAATTCTTGACTTACTATTATAATATAATTCAGTCGTGCTTAAAAACTTTCGACTTCGTAGGGTATATAGCATGAGATTGGACTTTTGTTATAATGCCATCGATTGCGTTTCTTTTAATGAACATGTATTCTGTTGACACCCGGAGGGTAAATGATTTAATTGAGAACGGTTTATTAAATTTTCTTGCACAAGCATTTTCCTTACGAATAAAACCAAAGGCCAAGATAATTATATTATATTGTATTATTGATTGCCTGTCGTTTTTGAAAAGTCTCAATAAAAAGCCCATGAAAATCCGACTTAGTGACAACTTTTAAAATATCTATAGATTATTAACTCTACATTGGAAATCTTCAAACTATTAAATCTGTTCAGTATGCGTGCAGCTTGTAATGCCAAGCTCCATTAATTTCCTAAATTTTTTCTCGTGAAATTAAGAATGTTTGTTAATGTTGCGCCATTATGTTAGCAATCAGTGAGATGGACTTCAGTCACGGAACACAAAATGTATTAGAGGAGATATATCATGACTGCTTAGACATGAATCAGGGTATCATGTATTTGGATTTCAACACGGAAATACGTTATATTTCTTTTCAAAATTGTTACCTGCTTTAATAATGTTTACAGAACGTTTGACAAACTCTAATGGCGCTTTTCTTCTTAAGATTTCCTAGTAGGATACTTTTAAGCCAAACATTTAAGACCAGAAAGAATACAAAAGCGATATTATCTTTTTAGACCTTTTAGAATATTTGTAACATAATAAGTCAATTATAACTGTTAGCCCAAAACTAAAAAAAAAAATCCTCAATTAGGGTTCCACGTTAAAACTAGTAACGAGTAGTTCATAGAACAAATTTTTATCCATGTATATTGAAATCTTAATAATCTACTTATGTGATAATTGAAAAATAAATGAATTGTATGTGTGTTTGTGGTGTTCTTTATTATTAACCAATTCGTTCAAAGTGTGTTTCGTGGAGGAGTGTTAGAGTAGTCTACAATAATTTTTAGGCAAACATTTAAATCAAATGACACTTTTTTTATATAGTCGATTGTAACATTTATGGAACTGACAACTGTCATAATTTTAACATCGCAAAATGTTTCAAATAAAAGGCTTTCACAATGACTAACACTTATATTAAGTTCCTCGAAACAGCTCAGCTGGCTGCGGTGTATTATATATCGTCAGCTGATCTGCCGTAATTACTGTATTGTATACATAATTACTAAACCAGTACTAGCTTCCAAAGTATTACATTTAAATAAACTAATGTAAATGCCAAATTTGATCTGCACTTCAACTAACTAAGATTTTCATTTAATAATAATACCGTATAGGTCAAAAAGCTTTGGAAAGTAAACATCTATTTTTATGTAATATGTCTTTTTTTCTACTGTGCAACATGCAGTTTGTAGATCATCTAGGACCCAACATCGTTAGTCCTATTAAAATATACATTTTATCTTTAGAATTCTAGAAGGTCAGGGAAAGAACGGTCATTTCTTGCAAATTTTCAGATATATTATTAAGACCATTGAACCAAAAATTATACAGTGCTAGTCTGTAGCTTGGAATAAATTCAGTAAATTAAAGACGGTTTTTTTCAAAAATATGCTCTGACACGCCGATTAATATTTTAATTGGCGCTCTTTTTAATGTAGAAAAATTTTATAAAGATTGTCCCAAATAGAAGATATGATGTCATCGACAATTCTTTTAATGCCAACCCTATTTTTTTCTTGACATTCTTAAAAGATATATCAAGTTACACATGCGTACCGAATTTCAATTTTCTATTTCTTGTCATTTAAAAGATATTTAACAAACATTAACTAATTTGAAAAATCGAGGAACCTGATTCAAATCAATAATCTTTTTTCAATAAATGTTCAAAATGTTGCCCATTTACTAACTGACAATACTCTAAACCGAAATGAAACTCGTTTTGAACATTTCTAATTACTTCGGGGGAAGTTAGTCTACACTCTTGTCTTATTCGTCCTTTCAACTCATCAATATTTGCAAGTTTGGCCCTAAAAACCTTACTCTTTAAATACCCCCATAAAAAATAGTCCATGGGTGTTAAATCCGGAGATCGCCATTTAAAAGGTCCATTTCTACTAATCCATCTGCCTGGAAATACATCATCCAGATACTCACAGACAGATCTTGCAAAATGAGGAGGACACTGTCTTGTTAAAACCAGATGTTTCTATTCAGAAACTTCGAACGCATCAGGAAACAAAATAACTAAATCAGGAATTAGCTCTTCCTGCAAGAATTCTAAATATCCTGACGCATTGAGATTTCCTTGGAAGAAAATCGGTCCTATAACTCGATCACCAACAATCCCTGCCCAAACATTGACTTTCTCTGAATGTTGAGTGTGGTCTTCCTTCATCCAGCGTGAGTTGCTGTCTGCCCAGTAACGACAATTTTGACGATTTAGCTCACCATTTAAAATTCATCAGAAAACAGGACATTTTCTACGCTTAAAGCATTTCTGTCCGGATAGAAGACTAGAGTCTTCTATCCGGATAATTTTCTAAGGGTTCATGGAGGATTGTCATTTTATAAGGATAAAATTTTTGCATTTTTATAATTCTTGCAACTGAAAACTGGCCCAGTTCGAGTTCCCTACTTATTTGACTAGTGAGGAGACATGAGGATTTTCTTGGACCGAGATAAGTACATTAATTTTGACATCTTCATTGAGCGCATTCTGATGGGGATTACTTGTTTTTCTTAAATGCCCATTTTCCCGAAACTGTTTTTCAATCTTGCTTACGGTACTTTGCGATATGGGTGGTAAATCAGGACACTTCTATCTGTAGCCAATCATATTAAAATTTCAATCTTGTGGGTTTCAGTTAAGTACGGCATTTTGGTCGATTTTTTAATAAATGGTGTTTCTCAATCTTTTTTATAGTTTTGTAAGAAATATTAGCACATTGAAACCATTTTTTCCACGATACAATTTTTTTTAGACAGATATTTTCAGTTTAATAAAATAAAAATTGAAATTCCATACATTTTGAACTTTACATGGTTAACTACAAAAAAAGTGTAGGAAAGAGGGTTTGTAGAGCATTCAATTCTCTATAAAAATATATCATGGATTTGTCTATGTGACATGCCAATGCCGAGATAGAAAAATTCCAAAATAAAAAAAATTCACCATGTTATTTAAATGGGAAACAGAAATTAATGATGAGCCACCTCTTAATATTAATATTAAGAGCTCATCTTTGGAGAGGCGCATTTTTACACCTTTCTGCAAATTTTCAGCCTGTTTCCAAGTTTTAAAAAAAGTCGCCTCAAAATGATACACCCTAGTGCGCATTATTGAAGCTACAATGTCGGTTAAATGGGCAAAGTTGTAGTGTTTTTTATGGTGATTGCACTGGGGAACACAAAAAAAAAACAATTGAGCATCGCCTTTTAGAGTTATTAACCAAAAACATATTTTTTAATGGCACACCCTGTATATCACATTACTATTAAATAGAGAATATTATTTAAAGCAAAAAATATAGTACAATAATGCCAAAAAATTGAAAATAAGAAAGATATTTAGATATCTTTTGATTTGGGTCAATTTTCAAAAAAATAGCAAAAGACTCATTAATTTAATTGTTTATTTAGCATTACATCCTAAAGAGCAATTATATAACTAACAATAGAAATGACTCTCATATCAATGAACATTCCGTCTTACAATACTTAACTTCTGAAGAAGTCTAGAACGCACACTCGCGTAAGAGTCATGGGAAAGTCGTCCTTAATAAAACTGTAAGAATATTTTGAGTATTACGTTATTTAAACGGACTCATTCATACAGGTTACGCTTATTAATAAATATTTCAATATTATTAAACTTCTAACAATATTTTTGGTTTTTTATAATAATTAGTGCAGTCTGAGAGGGTCTGTATTTTTTATTATTAAGAACTATAGCGATTGCATTGCCTTCTATATTTTATTTTTTTTAATTAATAAATTACTTCATTTAACCCACTTTGCCACATTCGTAGTATGCCATGACATGTCAAATTAATCAGAAAAATATGCTGAATTCGAAAATGAAAAAATTCAATATGGGGTCCATAAGAAATAACAAAGTTGACCTGATTTTCGTGGAAACAGTCTATTTCAGAACAAAATAACGTACACCAATCAAAAGGCCTTAAATAGCAGCTAACTACGGTTTTTCATTTTTTCAATCGGACTTTAAATAAACAAGTTACAGCTGATTATTAAAAATGGCGATTTTCAGTTTTTTCTAAATAAAATCAAGACGAATTGGAATTTAATTGTTTTCTCAGCGAAATATTATTAAGCATTAAATTCTACACTACTTTGTCCATTTAAGCTTCCTTGTATCTCTAACAGTTTCCGAGTTCCCTGTAGTGGAAATCAAATTTGGTTCAACCTCTGTATAAGTGTCCTAAAATGCACCCTTTCCGATCTACAGCCATTGTAAGTTGCGCAAGAAAAGTCGATGTCAAATTGTCACCACAATAATGATCAAGTTATCTGAAAAATGGTAAGCCTCTGTTTTTTAAACCCTCTATTTATTTTTTGATTTAAAAATAGTGTAGAGATAACTTTAGGGGGGATCAAGGGAGGTTTACACTTTTCTTGGGCAAAATTTTGCGTGTCCAGTGAAAAATTTAAAATTTTGATCTTTTGCGTTTGATAGAATTAACCTATTTGCAAGAAAATCGTGTTCAACTAAAGGAGAGTATTCTCATACTAATCATCATCTAAATCTAACCAAGCTTAGGAGCACTATAGATTTTTTAGTAAGCTGCAATAATTATTTTAAAACAAATATTGAAAATGCTCGCTGCTTCCTCCAACCCACCATAATTCTTCTGTACATATGTACATAGGATGCCGGGACATGATCAATCGAAGGGGGTGCATTTTAGAATACATGTTTATAGGAAGAGAAATTCTTATTTTGACCCCAAAAATATGCTCACAAAATATCTATCGAATTTTAAATCATCCGGTATAAATAATAGTAAAATAAAAACATTTTTATGACGCAGATCATAAAAATTGGAAATATGTTTAAACCTCAAATTTTTATTTGTTTCGCTTTAAAAATTGAATACATTTGCAACGTTGAATATGTTACAATAATTATTTTTGAACGCAGCGAACGGATTCTATTTTATTCTAAAATCCGCTAGTCGCATCTCGAAGCTTGTTCACGAGGTTATTTCCTAACTAACGACACACACCATCACTCACGCCAAGAGATGCTGGTGGGTTTGTTCGTGATTATTTGTGTGCTGGTTGAATGCTTTCGCCTAAAAACGACCGTTCCGAAAGACCTTGACTACAAGTCTACCTTGCCAGGTTACTATTCGGTTATTGTTCCGTTTTCATGATTGCCTCTCATAAATTTCTTTACGCGTTGCGTACACTCTGCGATATCCGATTACTGAAACACTATAACAACACGTTTCGTCTGTTTTGTTTTAAGAAACTGATTAGAATTGGGCAAAATAAATAACTGTGAGCGTTAATTAGATTTTACTGATACTGGTCTAGTCATAATGGTGGTTTTACTAACACTACAAATTGGGTAATAAATTGTTATTAGACGGAACATAACGTTTAAATTTATTATAAAATCGGACACCTGGAGAGATTTGTTAGTGTTACCTACGTGTCGGTTTGCAAAAAAGTAATTTAGGTTTTCGCATATGGTGACGTAAATGTTTTTAATGACTTAATGCTAATGATTTTTTAAATATTTTGATAACTGTAACTCTAAGGCTAATTTAGAAGCAATCTATAGGCAAATTTATTTGCAAATATTAGTTAAATATCAATCTTAAACATTAAGTGCAAAAAGTAATATTTTCAACAAAAGTTGATAATAAAAATTTAACAACATAAAAATTGGTGTCTTTGTTTGGAGAAAAATATCCTCTTTCTAAAACGCTACATTAAAAGATCATTTCTACAGATGCAATGTCATCTCGCGAACAAGCGAGATTGACACGTTACAAGTCTAACATAACCCAGAGGGCGGGGGCTGTGCAAAAGCTGCTGAAGTTCACAATGGTTATGGAATGCTTAACAGAATATTCATTGTCAAAATTGTTTTAAAAATTTTCGTTCTGAAGATTTTTCATTCGAAAATCACAGATGTTTTGGTCCACCAACTAAATTGCTGATGCCCAAACCTAAACTACAATTGAATAGGATCAAAACGTTCGAGAAAATACAAAAGGTTAAATATATCATACTTAGCAATTGATAATCATTTGAAATATCTTGGATTCGATAAGTATATGAGTTCCCCCACATAACTAACCTTAATAATTTTTTGGATTAATTTTTTTGCATTTTTTTATGCTTGGGTGAAAAAAAATTAATTAAAAGATTTTCGTCATGCCTAATTGGTATTTATCAGTCAAAATTTGCTTAGTCTCATTTTCTTCAATAATTAGTTACTAAACTAGACTATTTATGGCTCAAAAATGTAAACGACAATCAAAAAATTTGTAAAAAATATAAATTTACAAATCCGCTTGATTAATTTTTTTTATTAAAATTTAAAAAATGTTCACGCCGAAGACCAGGCGCCCATTCCATGCTGAGATGAATTATTTTTTCTACCAATTAGTTTCTTCCGTTGTTAAAAAGTAAAATGTTATATTTACGAAACTTTTAAATAAAGAAAAGACACAAATTATCTAAAAGTATATTCAAAATCTACGAACAATTGCGGGGTCCACTACTTCAGAAATAAAATATTACAAGGTGCCACAAATATTCAGATTTTTAATACTGTTGTTGTGAATTCTTGTTTTTTTTTTCCTGATAATGTCTCGTCTCTGATCTTGGGGTGTTTGGGGCGGAGATGGTTTTATGCTTTAGTATGACTGGGTTGCTCTGTCGCATCTGGTCCAACATTGCATCACTGCTTGCGAGGAACTATTTCTTTTCTTTTAGGTCAAAAATATTGGTTTGCTGTCTTGCTGTGTACTTGTTATGTTATGGTAATTTATTGATTACTCTGTGTGATTCATTGATGACTGGAGAGCGAAATATTTCAAGAAGGGCAATAGTGATATCGATGAGCGCTTGGTACTTTACTAGTGCGATCCATGGTACGAGATTACGTTGTAGGAGTGCGCCCCCGAAAATGTATGTTCGTTTTTTTGTTTATTGATCTAATAAAAGTTATTATTAATTTGGAGATGTACTACATCGTTGAATCATTTGACCGAAAAAATTATCAGAAATTTTACCTTAACCTGGCATTTCTGTTATAATATTCATAATAAAAGTAGTTTGTTGTAATTAAAAATTAGTCCTGTCCTGAAGACAACAATAAATTATTGCTATTGGTTTATGTTTGTTATTGCCAATAACAATAAATACAGTGCGAGTCTATAACTTGGAATAAATTCGGTAAATTAAATTAAACTAAATTTTTCGGAAATGTGCTCGGACACGTCAGTTAATATTTTAATTTGCGCTCTTTTTGATGCCGGAAAATTTTATACGGCCTGTTCCAAATTTAAGATATGACGTCATCGATAATTTTTTTAAATGGCAACCCTATTTTTCTCTTGACTATTCTTAAAGGGTATATTAAAATACACATGCATATCAACTTTCATTTTTTTACTCCTTGTCATTTAAAGGATATTTACAAATTTAGTAACTAATTCGAAAAATTAAGAAATCTGGTTAAATTCAATACAATTTTCATAAAGTTTAAAAATCGCGTATCCGAAGGTATTCGTTTGACATTTTTTGTCAAACTGATTTGACGTCTTATCACAATCTTATAAAAAAAGTTCATTAAAAACAAATAAGAAGAGTAGTATCGTATTCATCAAAGAGGCTATTAGTTTGTCGTTTAGCGAGAAACACCATTATTAAAAAAATCGACCAAAATGCCGTACTTAACTGAACCCCACAAGATTGAAATTTTAATAATGATTGGCTACGAAGATAGAACAAGAACACAAAATGAAGTTATTCGTTTATTCAGAGAGAAGTATCCTGATTTACCACCTATATCGCAAAGTACCGTAATTAAGATTGAAACAGTTTCGGGAAAATGGGCATTTAAGAAAAACAAGTAATCCCTGTCAGAATGCGCTTACTGAAGATGTCAAATTTAATGTACTTCTCTCTGTCCAAGAAAATACACATGTTCCCACTAGTCAGATAGGTAGGGAAATTGGCCAGTCTTCAATTCCAAGAATTTTGAAAATGCAAAAATTTCATCTTTATAAAATGACAATCCTCCATGAACTCTTAGAAGATGATCCGCATAGAAGACTCCAGTTTCGCGAACAAATGATGGATCTACTGGACAGAAAATTTCTAAGCATAGAAAATATCCTGTTTTCAGATGAATCAACGTTTATGTTAAATGGTGAACTAAATCGTCAAAACTGTCATTACTGGGCGGACAACAACCCACACTGGATGAGGGTAGGCCGCACTCAACATCCAGAGAAAGTCAATGTTTGGGCAGGGATTGTTGGTGGTCGAGTTATAGGACCAATTTTCTTCCAAGGAAATCTCAATGGGGCAGGATATTTAGAATTCTTGCAGGAAGAGCTAATTCCTAATTTAGCTATTTTGTTTCCCGATCCGGTCGAAGCTGATGTCCCCAATAGAAACATCCGGTTTCAACAAGACGGTGCTCTTCTCATTTTGCAAGATCTGTCCGTGAGTATCTGGATGATATATTTCCAGGCAGATGGATTCGTAGAAGAGGACCTTTTGAATAGCCATCCAGGACTCCGGACTTAACACCTATGAACTATTTTTCATGGGGGTATTTGAAGAGCAAAATTTTTAAGACCAAATCTGCAAATATTGAGGAGTTGAAAGGAAGAATAAGACAGGAATGTAGACTAATTTTCGCCGAAGTAATTAGAAATATTCAAAACGAGTTTCAGTTCCGTTTAGAGTATTGTCAGTTTTAGGTATTGTTTAGGGTATTATCAGTTAGTAAATGGACAAAATTTTAGACATTTATTGAAGAAAGATTATTGAGTTCAATCAAATTCCTTGATTTTTCAAATTAGTTAATATTTGTTATGTATCCTTTAAATGAAAAGAAATAAAACATTGAAATTTGGTACGCATGTGTAACTTGATTAATTCTTTAAGAATAGTCAAGAAAAAAAAATAGGGTTGCCATTTAAAAAATTGTCGATGATGTCATATCTTAAATTTGGGATATTCTGTATAAAATTTTCCTAACATCAAGAGCGCAAATTAAAATATTAACGTGTCAGAGCATATTTCCGAAAAAAACTATCTTTGATTTACTGAATTTATTCTAAGTTACAGACTAGCACTGTACAAAACAAACCAACGTCCAACCAACTGCTATCTGTAAATTCAATGTAGGCGCCCCGAGAAAAATCATGCAAGCCTTTTCTATTATCATTTTCTTCTACGGACATAATTCATTCTACAGTTTAGAAGTCATGATTGTATGACGTCCGAATTCCAGTACACCAGAGAGCAGGATGCAAATGGAAAAGAAGGCCGACCGGGCAAGAGTCGACGTTCATATGTCTGCAGCCCGGAGCTATCATGGCGCCTGCGATATTTACGCAACTCGACACCGGGTCTCCCTTCTTCTTTTCTCGGCCGGTTCGTAAAAATCGCCGAGAGCGTCATGATGGATGATGATAAGTACTACAGTAAAAGTTAAATCCACCGCAATTGCTCCTTCATGAGGAATTAATATCAGCTTGAAAATGTTTACTATAAAAGACTCTCGAAATTAGTAACCCACTTTCGATAATACTAGATTTGCTTCCGAAAAATTCAATATTAATAATAATCTTAATTAGATTAGGTTAGGACGATCCTTTAACTTTAATTATTTGATATAAATATGTATACAGCATTCAGTTACATATAAGGTAAAACTTCTACATTTTATCCCTGAACTTCAAATGTTTCTTGGTGAGCATAAAATATGTTATTAAACTTTCCTACTGAGTGCATTGATTGATTTATTCTTCGTTTAGGTGCATAAGTATGTTTATGTTCCCTCCTTTAGTATTAAGAAACTTCCCCTACTTATAAATAAAACATGAACTACTTATTATATACAAATGCGATTCATACTTATATAGAAAATTGTGTTTTCAAACATTTGAAGACAAAAATGTCAAAGATTGCACCAAACCAAAACAAAAATTTGTTTAGTTAGGAATTTTTTTATCCAACGACGTTTCTTAACTTCAAGATTGAAAATAGGAATATTGATGTTAAAATTGCCATTAAACAAAATATGTTTAATTAGGAATTTTCTATAAAAAATTTCGCTGTTTCTAAACGTCAAGCTTGAAGTAGGGATATTCGGATCAGAAAACCTCCTAAATAATATTAACTGATACACATTATTTTATAATGCTTACTGCTTACTTTCCGAGAAGTACAATAAACAATAACGCCTGTTTTTGCTGACATCCCCAATAGCGTTTATCCCACTTCAACGGCTATTTTTGAGCTTCTTGAAGAACTAGTTCATTTATTTGATTCTATGCGTCAAAAGTGATGAATTTCAAAACGACCAAATTTTTATATAATATAGAGAAGTTTTACTGTATTTCATACTTCTTCGGTAAATTCGTGACTAAAACAATTAAACCAATAAATTTGATTTAATTCAACGACTCAATTGAAATTGCGGCACTTGTAGCAATCCCGCTATGAGCTCTGAGTAAATAAAATAGAAACAAATTATCCTTTCTCAAATTAACCTAGCTACATAAGACTGAATTTTGGAAGCATTAAGCTATTGGAAAATAAACTAAAAAACTTTTCATGTGTTTCTAAAGGAAATGCACTTATACAATAAACAATTGCTGGTTTTGTTTGATAGCCTCTTGCCATTATTTATTGACTTGTTTCCAGAGTAGTCTTTAAGGACAAAACAGTGGAAAAAGTGGTGCTCATCCTAATAGATGATATACCACGTAAGCATTTTGGATAAAAGTGAAACAAATCGATATCTGACAAACAACAACCAGGCGAATGTAGTGGATGTGACAACGCGACCATCAAAAATTAATGTTAAACTTTTATATGGTCTTGCCTTTTTGTAAAGATGCGAGGAGATCGTGGTTACTAATATCGGAGGTCCAGTAGAATGTTTGAAACTATCCAGACGACAGAACAAATTCGAACTGATTGTTAGGTTCTTTAGTACAAACTAGAAAAACCAATAATCTTTAAAATCTCATCATAGAGGTTATAACCTTTCCCTCATTTTGATCGAAAATCGTCAAGCAGAATGAGTCATTATCTGATCCTTCTAAAAACGTCAAGGAATCCATTAGCACTTAATCTGGTTACTGTGTACTTGGATTCGAAACGGAAGGGCATAATGAGGTCGCGTAGGATATAAATACTCGATGAGGAAACTGTCCGAAGAAAACCTTCGAAGAATTGTCCTAAATTTTATACGTTAATTAGATTCGAAAGGATCACTTAAATAATGCACAGCATAAAAAACATATTCTCTTTAAAGTGAAATAAATCATAAGAATTGACTTACTGTAGATTTCCAAACATCATCTGCGATACATTTCTAAAAGTGTTACTGTTTGCCTTTCCGTTCTGTACTAAAATTTTGTTACATGTTTAAATTTCAAGAAGGTCAAAGCACCCAAAATTCAACTTTTTAGCTTTCGACGCTTTATATCGCGTCGAAAGCTAAAAAGTTAATTTTGGGTGCTTTGACCTTCTTGGGGATTAACTGGGACCAGGCCTGTATGGTCCGTTACAAATTGCAACCGAGGCGAACGTCAACTCGAGAAAACTCAAAAATTTCCAAAAAAAAACAAAATATCATCATTAATATTGAAACAAACAAAAAATGACGTTTCTAGAAAATGTAAAAATTTATAATAAAAGTTCGGTTTAAATTCGAAATTTCGAGAAAAATATTCTAAATTTCGTAATGTTGAGTTTGTTTCCAGTCTTTGGAAAAAAAGTGAAAATTTATTGCTTTAAACGGAAATTTCGAAAATACGTGAAAATTTCCAAAATAAACCATATTGATATTTAAAGAAATGTCGAAATCAGGATTTACAAAAAAAAAATTCGAAAAATACAAAAATTGAGAATGGAAATAAAAAGTTTCGAATAAAAAAATAATTATTTTATAAAAAATGTCGAGGATATACACAACATATCGCGAAAAACTAAAATATTGAAATTATGGTTAAAATTTTGAAGAAAGAGTAAACATACTTAGAGAAACTAGTTTTAGAGTAGGACTACCCAACTAAAGGGGCGCCCAATGTGTTCGGACATCTCAAGCTAAAATCTATTTAAAGTCTTAAATCCACTCATTAATTGAATGGGCCATTGTTAGAGTTTAAAAAATCTTAATTTGCAACGTTCCACCTGAGCAATTTTTGGTTGTTTTATTTTCTAATTCATTTTTTTTGAGCATTTTTTGAAATGTTCGAATTTCTTCAAAATTTCGCTTTTATGTCAAAATTATAAGTTTTCAAAACTTAAACTCCTTTAAAAATTACCGACTTTTTCTCAAAATTTCGATGCATTTCAAAATTATTAGTTTTTTGTAAATTTCGAATTTTTCTTCGGAATTTTACCAAAAAATTCAATTTTTCAAATCTCGACATTTTTCAAAATGTAACCATTTTACACAAAGTTTCGATTATTTTGTTAAATTTAGACTTTTAGAAAAATCAGAAATTTTTCCAAGATTTCAATTTTTATGGAAATCTTTCCTTTTTTATTCGAAAATCTTTACTTTTCTAAAAATGTCGAAATTTGTTAAAAATTTTAACTTCAACTTCAAATTTTCACCCTTTTCCAAAATTAAAACTGTCTTTTTAATATCGACTTTTTTAAATTTTGACATTTTTTCGAAGTTACTCATTTTCAATATTTGGCCTTTTTCAAAGATAAGAAATTTTTTTGAAAATTTCTCTTTTTTCAAATTTTTGGTATTATTTTCAAATTTTCGCTTTTCAAAAAATTTTGAATTTTTTTAAAAATTGAAAATGATAAATTTTGAGAAAGTAACGATTCTAAAATCAAAATGTCAATTTTGAAGTCTAAATTTGGAAAAATATGCGTTTCCACTGCTAAAAATTTCAAAAAATTCCAAATTGAGAAATTTTAAAAATGAAGTGAAAATTTCTAGAAATGGTCTAGTTCTTAAGGGAAAAAGTAAGCATGGTGAGGCCACGATTATTGAGCAAAATGTCGAGATTTCAAAAAAAACTTGTAATTTCATGTCTAAAATCAAAATTTTTATTTAAAAAAATAGATTTCGAGGTTAAAGTGCGAATTTCAAAAAAAATAAGCTTGAGTTTTCTAGCTGCTACTGGAAACTACGAGGTTAAGGTCGACATTTAGAGCTAAAAAAACGAAGATAAAACTGTTAACTTGGAATTAACAAAAAAAAGTAAGCATTATTGCGATTCAATCGACATTTTTAAATAAAACATTAAAAGTTTTTCAATTTATATTCGACATTTTGAAGAAAGTCCAACTTCCAAAATTAAGGTCTAAATTTCAAATATTAAGTTAACATTTGTAGAGAAGGTCAAAATGTAGAGTTTGAAGTCGAAATTTCAACAAATTGAGTTTTTGATTTCACCCTTGAAATTTGCAGAAATTTGAAATTTTGATGTTGTGGGCGAAATTTTACAAAAAAAAACCTAAAGCAGGTCCATGAATTACCTAATGCAAAAATATGTGGGGAGAGGTCAATAAAAATCTCACGCCAACTTTTTATATCCTTCATGAGGACCTCTTCTGGGTGGGATAAATATCACGTTGTAGATGAAGACTTCTTTAGTCAAACATTATTGGGTAAATTTCACGTGAGAGGGTTTGGGTTTCCACATCTCACCAAATCGTACCTACAGGGGGAGGGTTCAAATTTAAAAAAAACATTCCATATAATTAATGGACGCCCCTGAAACTTATGAGAAAGAAGTAAATGTATCAAAATGTGAACCTATAAGTACATACATTTTACACCTTATACTTAAAAAAAATGAAAAAGTCTACCTTTCGTAATTTAAGTTGAGATTTCGGAAAAAAAACAAAGTTGTTACATAAAAACTGCAAATTTCTAGATTGAGAAGGATATTTAAAAAAAAAACTTTAATTTTTGAGTTTACACTCGATGTTTCGAGATGAAGTTCGAAGTTTCGAAATTAATCCAAAAAAATCTAAAAAAAAAGTCGAAGTATGGATTTAGCCATGAAAGTTTTAGATAAAAAACGGACAAATGGAAGAAAGTGTGACAAAAAGTCCAAGTCCAAATTTAAAAATCAAAGTCGAAATTTAAAAGCAGGAATTGATTTTTCGATTAGGAAAAAATTAGCATTTTGAGAAAATAAAGAATTGTATAAAGAAATCACTATATTGTGCGTTTCAACTAGAGATTGAAAGTTAAATTTGGAAGAATGAAAACTAGACTAAAAAGAAGTAAAAAACAATAAAAATGTATCCCAAGTTTAAATTCATAATTTTGAGGCAAAAGTCAGTTCACTTTCGTCTACACCATATGAGAAGTAGGACTTAAAACATCTATGGAGTGTGATTGTCCTAGAAATGCTTTGTATATAAATTGCATAATGACAAATTGAAAAAGTCTGCAGGTAATTAAGAGTGTTTACACAGAGTTGTGGAATATTTATGCTGAAGAATAAGATATTTCTATCTTTCTGTCAATATTTACATTTTTATTCTTGCAAGTCGCTTAAATGTCTGTCAATACCCAAACATCTCTCCAAACACTATAGGAACATGCTACATTGTTTGTTTTCCAATAGACTTGTTTGTTTTTAACGTTTCTTACGTCTGGCTTTGTCTCTTTTCACCGTCCGAATAACAATAACTTCGGGAAGCCTGAGAAATTTCGATAACAAATAAGAAGGGTTTGAAAGTTTACCTATTCAAAATTCGCCCAAAATATGGGTCAATTTGGGGATCCTTCCTTGTTTATGCCACGCACTGTAAAGGTCATTCTTTTGAAGTGAATTCTCCAATGACCTACATACCGCAAATTGCGGGAAAATATTTGAATACATTACTAGGGATGTCGTATTAAGAACGGTTAGTTTTCAAATTTACCGGTCCTAATAGGTCCTAACATCTTTTCATAACAAAACAAATTTGATTCCATGTTTCTTTTAGTTTTGCAAAAAAAAGTCGTTTTTAAATGTAGTACAAGCGTACAGGCATGAAATATGTATATTTACCACGAATAAATCATCAGAGTTGCGTGCAACTAATTCACCGACACTTTCGTGTTAATCCGCAATAAATAGATCTAAAATCCATTTCCATCCGATATACCGCCAATTGCTAACTGCGGCAACACAAAAATAATGGACAAGGAACAAAATTGGTTAATGCTGAACTACGATTAACATTTATTCCTACGACTTCAAAAGAAATAACGATATAAACGTCTAGTAATTCACTGCGTTTAGAGAAGAACCAACGGAGAAAGAAAAACAAGCTAATATTTCACCGTCAAGCATCTTTTTATGTTAATTTGATAGCGTTTTTATTTTAATTTTAGCAATCGAAATTTCGATAAAATGAGACTATTTTGTGTAATTCAACAAGTATACGGCGAGCTGATCGGAAACCCTGGCGCCTAACTAAACGTAGAATGTGTTAGGTTTTGTTGCATATGCTCATTTAGTTGATTAGGACAAAATTGGCCTTTTTAGAAATCATTAACGAATATAATATAGAAAACAGAATGACTTTGGGTAAAACGTCTTAAGCAAGTTACTTTCAATTCGTTTACCCTGGCGGCTACTGCATAATATTAAATTTTGCTGCAGATGCTCATTTATTTGATTAGAACAAAATTTCAATTTTTTGCAGCTTTGCACTTTAAACTTTAAGAAAATTCCTTTTTAAAATGGCAGCTTTAAAATCGAAACTTAGTTACATTTCGAAACCACTTTATCAAATTCCTTCAAAATTTTAAACCTAATATTTTAACAAAATCGAAATTTTCCGAAAAAAGTGGAATTTTTGAAATAGTCAAATTTACATTAAAAGACGTAGCTTTAAGAGAGTAGAAAAGTCAAAACTTCGAGAAAAAATCAAAAATTTGAACAAGGGACGCAATTTTCAAAAAAATATTTAAATTTAAAAAAAGGTTGAGGCTTTCAAAATAAATTAAATTCGTAATAATCTAATTTACAAAAAAGGTGAAAATTTTTGAAAAAATCAAGGTTTTTTAAAGAAGCCCAAATTCTACTAAAAAATTAAAAATCAAAAATGAAAACTTCGAGAAAAGGTGACGATTAAAGGGTTGAAACCTTCTAAAAATTGGAAATTCAGAAAAAGGTCGAACATTTCAAAAAAGCCTAAATTTTGAAATATTCCAATATTCAAATAAAAATCGAATATTTTACATAAAAGTCAAAAAATCCAAATTTAAAAAATAGCAGTTTTTAAAAAGGTCAAAATATCAATAAAAAAGCAAGATTTTAAGAAAAAAGTCCAAAGATAGAAAGGCAAAATTTTGAAAAAATAGGAGTTTTAGTAAGGCAATATTTTGAAAATAAGTCAAAATTTTGAAAATACATCGAAATTCTTTAAAAAGTCGAATTTTTCAATAAAAATCGAATTCTTTAAAGAAAAGTTAGAATGCTTTCAATTGTTTTGCAAAAGTTTGACTTTAATATCCAAATGTCATTTTTTTACATATTTCTAAAGCGAATGTTTATATAAATTATATTTTTGTGAAAATTACAATTTTTTACAAATTTTACAAATTTTTTACTATTTTTACAAAATTTTCACTTTATGCGCGCAAGTCCGATGTTTTTCCCTTAATATCCATCAATTCCTCGAAATTTCGATTTCTTTCTTTGAATTCTAAATGTGCAAACTCGCAGTTCAAGATTGTTCCTCGAAATTTCCTAATATACTTTTTTTAATATAAATTGTTGGGTTTTTGAAATTCCTAATATTTTCCTAAGATTCACTTTCACTTTTATTCTTTCGTACATTCAAACTCAACATTTATTTTAAGTAAAAAATGTGGATTGCAAATTTTAAAATTTCGATCAAATCGCGAAATTTGAAATTTTTTGAAAATTTTTAATCTGAACGGAAAAATTCGACTGTCTTTCTTAAACATCTCGACTTTTAAACTCACAACCCTTTTAACCTTTTTGAAAAATTTTGATTTTAATCTCGAAATGTCAATAGTTACCTGTTTCGATATTTTTAAAGAGGATGTTTTCTAAGAAATTTGAATATTTTCTCAAAATGCAAATTTTTCGGTTTTACTTTTTTCTAAACATACAATTTTGACTTCTTTTTTAATTTTGCTCGCAATTTCAAATTTTGTAATTCTGAATGAACAAACTCGAAAGTAAAGATTTTTCTGAATTTACGTGATACTTTTCATAATAAGAATTTCGAGCTCATTGAAATATTAAATATTTTCCAAAAATTCACTATCACTTTTTATCCTTTTTGCCCCACTTCGAACTCAAAATTCGACTTGAGTAAAGAATTTGGTTTTTTATTTGCAAGGCTTCTAACGAATCAGGAAATGAATTTCTTCGCTACATTTCAAGCACGATTTTTTTAGAATTTTAATGTTAAACTCAAACTTATGTTTTTTTAATGATTCTAATTTTAGAAATGTTTTTTTTTTTGAAATTTCCCTTTTTTTTCCAAAAATTTCTACTTAAATTTACAAACTTTCCTTTGAAGTAGCAACTAGAGTTTTAAATTTCTGATATTTTTCTCAAAATTCCGTCACAAAATAAATAACTACCAGAAGGCTAACTCTCATCACCGTTTGAGTCCCGTAACCTTCGAGCCCGTCTATATTGAAAGTGCCAGTGCAGTAGAAATGGCAAGGTCCGAGATTTTAAAAGAGTCAAGTCCGGTTATATGTTCAACTCTTGGACCCTTTTCTTTAGAATTAAAGTATCATATTTCGTTCAAACAATGTTAGTTTAGGATTTAATACTTGTAAGTAATTCCTACAATTACTCAAATATTATTAAAATGTGTGGTACGCCTATGCAAAAAAGCTATTTAGAACAATTCGAGGTTACAGGCTGTCGGTATGGACCACAAAGAGATAAGACGAGAGTTAACCTTCTGGTTGTGACTTATTTTGTGATTCCGTCTTCGTTCATCTTCTTAAAACATTCAAGTCCTTTATTCAACATTGTTACATTAAACTTTTGAGTTTCTTTGGGTAACATCTTTCAAACATTTAATTTAATTTTGAAATTTTTTTGCAATCTCGAAAAAATGTTTACGTTAATATGGATGTTTTTTGAAATTTCGCATTTACAGTTGATAAGGAAAATTTATACGATTTAAAAAATAGAATCAGCTTTAACAAATTTTATAAGGTTTTGATTGATTTTAAGAGATTTTTATAGTATCCAAAAGATTTTGAGGTGTTGAAGGGAATTTTTACAGATTTGTATAAATTTTTATAAGGTTTTGGCCCTTCGGAGACATTACATCATCTATAAACGAGAATCAAATATATTTTTAACTAAAAACGAATGTATTCAGTTTAGAAGTTTACGAGCTGTCAGAATGCATGATTTTTCTCGTTAGGTGAAATTATCGCTACATCTTTTGCTTGCATTTTATGGATACCAGGTTTAAATCCAATATTCAGCAATTAAAAATAAAAGAATAAAAAAAACATCTATTAAGTTTACTATATCGAAATATCATGTTGAAATTCTTAGATCAAGTATGAATTTATCTGTACCTTTTCTATGACTACTTGACAAATTAATCGTGCCAAGAGGTCTGGCAGCTAAACATTGTTATAATGTTATTTCTTACGTCAATTAAGACGAATGTGTAGATTTAATCCCCTTAATAATGACAAAAAATCATTCAGCTCAATAATACAAATTTCAATACAGTTGTCTCTATTCAACATAATCAGAACTAATTCCTGGATATATACATTTTTTGACTACTACAATATTAAAAGAAGTGCATAATGTGGTGGATTTAATTCTGTGATTATTGTTGAATTTATTTTACAAAATTTTGTTTTAATTTACCCTGAGTTATGTTAAAATACAATTATTTAGATAATGCAGGTAATATCCGCATGGGCGGTAAAATTCTCCTTATCAGATCTCATCTGTCTTTCCTACGCATCCCCTTCTCCCCAGACGAACTAACATTAGTCATACAAAAAACATGTATCTTACAGAGATTATGAGAGCATTCGTTCCTCATTTGTGCCCCCCCCCCCCCAATTCTGCATCCGCCTTGTAACCTAGCAATAAATGCAGAAACCAACTTTTCTTGTAATGAACATGCGGGCTCAACTGCCAAATCCGCCTCTCTTTGTCAATCTAAGAAATCATTCACATCTCATCAAGTTCATTGGGCTCCCTATAAAGCTCAGGTTGTACCCAACGCAGGAGTACTGCTCAAAATCTGGAACTTAACTCCAAAATACCACTAGTTATTTTTAAATGTAATTCATTTAACTGATGATAGAACACTGACTGAACCTCTCCTGATACTGAAGCACAGGCGAATAGTTGACAACCTATCTCTTTTCTGCAAGTACTTTCAGGGAAAATGTTCAGAAGAGCTAGTGGCTCTCATCCCCCTACGGTAGCCAACCTTAAGGTGTACAAGATAGTCGGATATAGCAAATCCTGTCAGTTTAACTTCACACAGTGAGAACTTCAATCTATGGAGCCTTTTTTTATAGAAATTCTAAGTTCTGGAATTAGTTGCAACGCAACATTTTCTCACAGAATTATAATTTATCCTTTAAAATAGTAGTAAATCGCTATCTACATTCATTTTTGCTCTCAGGGCACAACTGGATTGTACTTAAAAAGAAAATATATTTTCCTACAACCTTCAAGTGGGTACAAAATCTATAAAAACGAATCTTTCTTCCGAAATGTTATCTAAAGATGATTAGAATGTTTTCAAAAGGTATATACAAATCATTTGGTTTTACTCATCCTAATTTGAGCTGCCCCTGAGGTCAGCCTCGCAAAGCTAATTCGAAGTTTATGGATAAGTTAATTAATGGACTGACAATGCTTTGGTATCTTCTCCAAAAAAACATGATAAACTCTTAGAATTTTTCCATGCGATTTGTTAATCCATCCATCCTCTTACGCTTTGCTTTGTTGATTGGAGAATGCGGGCCAACGAAGCCGGAGGCATAGAGCAGAATCTAATTTGTATGAAGTGGAACAAGTGTGTTTAATTGTAATTGTGTTTTTTATTGCAATGATGACCTATAAAAATCACGTCGACCAGCGCGCGTAAGAAGGTTATTTCTATTTCATCATTGCCTAGCTGGTTGCAACAAAAACAAAGCGGGCTTGTTTACATTCGGACTGTTTGATTTAACAAGTTTTTGTTTAGTCTGGACTTTCTTATGCATTGCATGTACATTCGCGTATACGTACAGATTTGTCTAATGAATCATTACGTTGCACTTTACGTATTATATAGCAACTAAAATAGACCTGTTACCGACTGGTATATACCGTTAATATCACCAAATGCATGTCGGATAAAACTTTATAACATTATTTTAATTATCCCGAGCCAAACCGTACTCTCGATCAATGCCAACGATATAAATCATAAATTCAATAAGAAACTTACACATGCAGCGAAATGTTCTATAATAAAATAAGCTTTGCCAACAAAGTAATCATAAAGTGAGTCGGAGAATCTTTAATAAATGTTGCACTTGAATCCCTTCGAAATTACAGCTTAGCAGCTTATTAACCCATGACCATGGTTAAATAATTGAAAAAGGAGCGAAACATGAGAAACTACCCCAGGGTTGTCTAATTTGGGCTTTATAGAGAATGAGCAGCTGATATGATGTAAAGTACTTTTAACTTCGAAAAAGCATTTCCATTCCAATAAAAGTTAACGCTTACATTTACTCCTAAAGTAATTAGATCTCATAGGGCGGATTTCGAATTTACCATCCAAAAAGATTTGGTTGCATTATCTTTCGACCATTGATCTTTTTTGTGAGAACACACCTATGGTTTTGAAAAATTAAATCAACCAAAATTTTCCGTCACTTCAAAGCGATTTCGAGATTCTTTATTTCTTTTGCTATTAGTTAGAATAGGGCACTAGGGAGCTTGCTCTTTTCTGGTGCATACAACCAACCGAAAATTTATATTCTCAAAATTCTAAAAATTTTCATCTGTTGCTAAAAATTGGTCCTTTCCCTAAAATTTTGGCATTATCACGAAATTTCGACTTTTTTTTTTCTAAAAATTCGTCCTTTTTCAGAAAATTTCTCTTTTTTTTTGAGATTTTGAATTTATATTAAAATTTGAGCTCTTTTATCCAAATGTAACTTTCTCATATATTCCAATATCTATCTCAAAATTCGTCGTTTTTCTTTCTTCAAAATTTAATTTTTTAAAATATAACTTTTTTTGAAAAATTCATTTTTTTTTAAATTCGTCTTTCTACAAAAAAAAATTCGACTTGTTTATCAAACTTTGAAAATCATGAATTTCTGTAAAGACAAGAATTTCAGAAAACTTAATTTTAACTTGTGTCTCAACTATTATCCCAATAGCGAATATTTTCTGACGTCACAATGGGCACCGGGCAGATCGTCCTTCACTCAGGCAGCCGTAAAAAAATAAATGCTGAGTCGAGAAATTACAACTCTTTTTTTTCCTTGAAGTGTCGACTTTTTTCCTAAAATTTTCCTCAAAATACGTCCCTTTTTTTTGAAATTTTGTCAAAATTTGTCTTTATTCTCGAAATTTCAATCTGTTTCTCAAAACATCGATATTTTCCTCAAAATATTCATTTATTTCAAATTTTGTTTGGGTATTTGGAACTTTCGATTTTTACCTTAAAAATCATCTTTTTCTTTAAATTTTGATATTTTTCAAATTTTTCCAAAAGGTGTTTATATTAAATTTGATTTCTTGAAAATTCCGACTTGGACCAAAACTGTGTTTTTTCTTAATTGTAATGCGTCTTTCTTTTAATTACGACTATAAAGTCGAGTTTTGAGAAAGTGGAATTTTGAATATAAATTCGAGAATTTTACTTTTTTCTCTTTCATAGAAATGTCGGCCTTTTTCTCGAAATTTTGATTGTCCGGATAATTTAACCTGCTTTCTAAGAATTCGTTCTATTCTTGAAGTTTCGACTAAATGCTTTATGTTTCGAGAATTTTCTACTTAAAATTGAGCCTTTTATCCACAATTCAGCTTTCTCTCAAAATTCGTTTATTTTTTTAGAATTTGATTAACATTTTGCTAAAAACTATTCTGAGAATAGTATTACTACGAAATTTAGAAAAAAATGTTTCTCGTCAATTTTGAAATTATGTCAAAATTTAAATGAAAATAAAAGTTGTTAAGAGAAATATTTTTAGAAACTAGGTTTTTCACTCCAAATTCGATTTATTCTATCAGTAAAAATTTTAATTATTTTCACAAAATTTTTTAAGTGCCAGTGAAAAAGCCAATATTCGCATTCGCATTCGCGAATGTTGGAAATGAATATTCGCATTCGCATTCGCAAAGGTGGGAAAACCAACATTCGTTACATCGCTAATACACATATACATACCTCCCACTAATCACCGCAACCTAATCTACATTTTATAACCATAACTATGACGACCCGTCTGTTAGAATTCATCCCCTATGTATAGTTGCGAACGAGTTTATAAAATTTATCTATGGATCTATTTCAAAAGTGCTTTTGTAAATCAATAAATGCTTTTAGGCGAAACCATAAAAATTATGTGATTTGCGAATGCTAGTGTCA
Organism: Dastarcus helophoroides; assembly: GCA_028583605.1. Taxonomy (NCBI): domain Eukaryota; kingdom Metazoa; phylum Arthropoda; class Insecta; order Coleoptera; family Bothrideridae; genus Dastarcus; species Dastarcus helophoroides. The sequence goes on along the minus strand of CM053328.1, from coordinate 22,251,875 downwards.
TCTAGTGGAATTTCAGCTTTCAGTGTTGCACATTTGCAGCAACTTTATAGGTTTTATGGTTTAACATTAACGACTTTTTAAAACACGATACATTTTATTTAGCAGGACTCGATCTTTATGATACGATGTTACGATGTTAAAACTAAGGTTTTTAAGAAACAAAAGTGCTCAACACATTTAGAAAGTTTTTAATATATTAAATGTTAGTCAATAATGCTTTAAATCCAATATATAGGGTGCCTGGTCATTATGTCATTAATTTTAAGATAAACTAGAAAAAATAATTTCGTGATATAAACACGCGATTAAATATTTTAGGAATGCATATTTACATTAAAAAATATTTTCCAGTCATAATTCAACTCCCAATTTTAGAGTGTCGCTCTCAACTTACAGATAATTCCGAAATTAATTCAGTGCCGGCCTGAGTCCAACTTTGCCAAATTTAAATATTTTCACGAGTGTTGGACATCAATATGGTGAAAATAGAACAAAAATCGTTGCACGTAATCTACGATGACTCTAGAAGGAAAAAAATCAGACAAAAGTAGAGCTGGCACAATTAGAGTTCCGTAATAATTACCTCCGAGAAACATTTAATAAACCAAATTAAATCATTTTTACCCAAGTATGAATAATGAAATCTGATCCAAATTTTCTTGTGTGATAATTCAAAAATAAAGAAAAGATTGTATATTTTCAAATAATTGACATTATGAACGAGCAGCTTAATACACCTCTGACTGAAGCTTTGGACAAGAATTCGGATTAGACGGAATATTCGTAGGAGTCCGTGATCCATGGAGCTTGTTAGCATAATAATAGTTAAACAAATTGCTGATATAACCACCGATGATGCAGTAATGCGAAACCTGGTCAGGTGTTAGCAAATATTTATCGAAAAATTGTGGAATTTTTAATATCTGTTGCTTTTTGAGCATTAATAAAGTTTAATAGTTATGTCGATTTTCAGGTACACACTTTTTTCTAGTCAAACGCATATTGTGGAGCTCGTAACTGTATTGATAATGTCTCAAATAAACAGCACAGTATATGGAATTGCCTCAGATCACTCTAAAATGTTTAATTCCAACAGCGTGTTACACAATTAATAAACCCGTGCTAACTTTGGAAATATTCAGCCAAATGAAATAATGTAAAGAGCAAATTTGATTTGCACTCTATCTTTTGGTTAAGTCACGTTTTTTATTTGACAAAAATTAATACTATATAATAGCTCAAAAAACCTCGGAAAACAAGGTCCTATTTTTACATAAAATATGTTTTTCTTAAGAAGTACTACAATATCGAAAAAACCTGCACTCTATGACTTAATATCTACTAAACTATTAAAATCTCAATTTTATTTTTAGAAATCTAGACCAGGAAGAGAACGGTAATTTCGTGCAGATTTAGAGCTGTACCTTTAAGGCACTGGACCAAAAATTATTAAAAAAATATTCTCGGATCCTTAAAGGTAGCTCTTTCAAAAGTTTCCTCACATTTATAAGGGTTCCGTTTTTTTCGTTATAAGATATAGAACCCTAAAAACTAATAAAAAGGGCCATAAATGAATATTCCTATTGAAATTGAGTCTTAATAACATATTAATCTGATGGTAGGTTTGCTTGTAATTCGAACTGAAAATTAATTTCAAATTTTACATATAAATGTAAAACTGTATTGCAGTTATTTATTCAAGTTGTAACAGCTATTATTCTATAATTTGTAAATTTTGAGTGAAAAGCTTGAAATTAACAAATTCCGGGCACAAGCTTGAAAACTGCACATTTTTTAAATTCCCAATTTTCTTAGAAATCTCGATATTTTTCCCAAAATTTTGTATTAAACTAAATTTTATTTCTATAAATTTTATATTTTTCTTGAAATCTAAATAATCTTCTCTAAATATAAAATTTAACTTTTTTTTTTTTAATTTTTGAAGCTTGAAAATTCGAGATTTTTCTAATAAAAAATTGAGATTAAGATGGAAAGTTCCATTATTTCGAGTTTAACTTTGAAATGTTAAGGTTTTTCTCAAATGTGCCCCTGTAATCTGGAAATAGCGACTTTTTTTTGAGAATTTGCTCGCAATTGTCAATCTAATAAATATTTTTATTTTTGTGCGGATAAAGATATAGCTGAAAACCGACGATACCACGAACATTTCAAATTATACAAGTTATTTCAGGATGATTGAAACGTAGGTCGAAAATTGTATACCGCTGAAGCCTTACTAACGGAGAATTTCAATTCTGTGGAACAAATCTTATTAACTAAACTAAAACGGAAATATAGATCCTCCCTCTTTTATCACTCAAGTCAGTTTCAATAATTGCCAATTTGTTGGTATGAAATTGAAATGCCTGAGGCGTTGCGAAATACGTTATTATTAACTAAGGTTGTTTTATTTATTCGCACTCTAACCAATCATAATCCGCTACTAGAATCTGCTACGTATCACAATTTGGACGGATATTTAGAAAAATTTCACATCGTGATTACATTCCAATACAGACATAAAAATAGATTAGATAGTTTTACGAATGTCAACAAACTATTGTAAGCAGATTATATTTTTCTAAATTATTAAATTATTTATTAAATGAAATTTGTGGATTCCAGGAAGAGATTAAGCGTAATCTTTTATTGCTTTCGTGTGAAGAACATGTGACATTTTAGTCAATAAATTAACAAATGCGTTCCAATTCACCAATGGATTTTTCTTGGAGTAAAATCCAATGATACCGAATATTTGGGATCGTTTTTCATCAAATTGCCAAAGAAGAATAAACAACTGACATTGGACCACTTAAAATTTCAACTTGTCAAAATCAATAAAATTAACAGTCTTGATAATCTTGACAATGGCATATCCAACTTGCGACACAGGAAAATTAGACTAAACAACTAAATGGAGAATGTACAAATTCCTTCCTCGATTTGCAACCAAAAATTATTAAAACCACAATATGTCATTATCATTAACGTATAAGAAAATCTTTATTTGAGAAGCTATAATCATTGTCATTAAACGATAAAACAACTCGAAAGTGAAAAACAAGTTTTTCTCTAAAGTTTTTGTCCTTTCATATAACACGTAACTTCTTAATTGTTACCGATGCATGGTTGATCAAAGTTATAGAAAATTTAATATTCCGTGCTGGATACCGAAGCCAAAATTAAAGTATAAAACCTTATTTTTGTGGCCATATTAATGAAATAAACATGACACTTTTATGTAATCAGAAATGTCCTTATCAAATTTGCAAAAATCTAATACGAAACAATAACGTGTGTTACGGTGGAGATGTTCAGTAAAACCAAGTACATATCAAAACAAAAATAATTTTGAAATTCTTCGAAAAAGGGCTCCAATAAGGCATTTGTTGAAAATTTAATAGTTTTCAAGAAAAATGTAAATGAAGAAATTCAGTTTTTTTTTGGTGTTTTCAAATAATTCGAAACTATTAACTTCAGAGTTCCCTTTTGTCTAGTATTAATTAGAATGTGCAACTATTCGTTCATTTAACGTGTATGGTGATCATTCAATTAAGTGAGACTCTAATGGCTAGGGTGTAAAAATTGTCCCCTTTTCTTCAACAATGCTTTGCATTAAACGATTTCAATGATTACATATATTGTTAAATTAATGGAGAATGAAATATATTTTTTGGATTATCTTTATCAATTTTAGCACTCTTAGCAACATAAATCCATATAACATATCAATATTAATCCTTCCAATTCTTGGTAATTATTTAAAAACGTATTTGTACTAATTTGAGGTTTCTAAATCACCCTTTGGATTGTTGTATTGTACGGACATACAGTTTTATATATCTAATCATCTCTAAGAAATTACTACACTTTAGATAATTATAAGAACTTTTATTTAAAATTAGCCAGTACAAGAACCAATCAATATAAAATCCGTAAATATTAAGACCAGACTATATTAAATTCAGCAGTAAGATAATAATAACATCAGCATTCAACTTCTCTTCCAATTTATTTGTTTAAGTCGATCAACTGCATTCAAAAGATGCTCTTCCCTGGAAGGTTCTGTTCAAATTTTTGAAGAACCATTTAAAATTATTTAGAAACTTCATAGTTGTAATACTAGTATATGTATACTATCTCAAAAAGATCGCCATATATGAGCGTATTTCATAGAATCTAGGGAATTTGATCCAGATCCTTATTTCTAAATTCAGGATTTCGGGATTCTATTCAGTCAGTCTTGGTATCCCGGTGTTATTTCGCTATTGAGAGTTACAAATAAAAAATAATCTTACATAAATCAGCCCTTGGGTAATCTAATCACTTTAATTAATCAGACCTGTAACAGACTTATGTAACTCTCGCTCGGTTTTTATGTTTAAGCTATTGCCGTTTGTTTCTTCTTTTAAGAGAAAACCGTTTGCTGCTCAAATAAAATTATAAATCCACTCTTAACTTATAGGTTCGAATCGAATTTTGGGAAAATCATTTTCATTTAATGATTCAGGCGGCATCATTTTCATGTTATTTCCTATGCTAATGAGGTTTTTTTGAGTGTCAAACCACTTTTCTCTGCATTTGTGGGTTCGACTTGCGTATTTTGTTTTTCCTTTTCTTTATATCATTTAATCTCTCAATAATTAAGAAGTCTTTTCATCACTCTCAGTCCAATTTTCACTATGAGGATTTTATGGGAAGCATAAAAGGCCAGCCTTCTCATTTCATCGGCGATCTTTCATGTGCTTTTGTAAATATATTTTGAATTCAAATTGAAGTCAAATCGAAGCTATTGTCAAGATGTTTTATTATAAGTAAGCATAGCTGGGTTAATTTGTGATGTTTACTTGGAATAAAACTTCTTGTATTTTATATTAAAATGATAGAACGCGTAATTCTAAGGAGAGTGGCATTGGGCTTTATTTTGCAACTTTTTCAAAATGACATCAATCCTAAAAATCTCGGATTTAGGAAAACTTAATCCCGAAAATTTTGTGACTTAAAAATTGTCAGATTCCTGGGATTTCAAAAGTCGGGTATTACCTCTTATAAAAGCTAACAGGAGTATTTGAGGAACAGACCTCACTTGCTTGCAGCTAAGGCTAAAACTAACCTGTTTTCTTTTTACAATGTTTTCCACCACTTGTGGAGCAGGAGGAAAAGGCAAAGTCCCATCATATTGTGACCTAATTTCATCGAGGTACTTCACAAACTGTTCATGATCCGGTTGATCCTTACAAACTAGCACATAGTTCCTCCAATTAGAGGAGTCAAACCCCCAATGTACAGTCCTATTTTCCAAATTTCTGTGAACATGGCAGACGAATTGCTGTGGCGAAAACCCGTTTTGACAGTCTAAACATTCGATGCACCTCGCGTTTTTGGAAGTGTACAGTTCGGGATAGCAAACACCTCGACACTTTCCGAAACATTCGTGATAGATTTTGAACGACACGGAACCCTTTCGGTTGGGCAAAGGTGAGGCTGATTGGCCGTATAAAAGCGCGCTACATAATCTTTCGGCGTCCGTTTTGGTGATAAGTCCGCAACTAGGTGCGGAACTTGGAAGAATTCTTTGATTTTTCAAAACATTCAACTGTTCTAAAGTGCATCTAGAACAAAATATTTGCAAACGATCACATTCTTGGTTGATTTGTTGGAGACTAAAATCGCGTAGTACGGAATTTAACACTTGAGGTAAACACAAGCGTTTTTCGCCGCCAACAACAAAACAAGAAATAGTTTCACCCTCTAGAATAGTTTCTGTTCTTTCGCTACATGTTTTGTCGGGCGCCGCTAAGATAGGGACTTGCTGAACTGGGAAGTGAGGTTGTACGAATTCCTCCTCTTTTATCTCGGGCGAGGAGATCTCCCGCTTGGGCTTCACAAGGGCCAATCCTGGGCCTTGCAAACTTTTGGTGGCACTGTGTTGATAATTGATAAGAACACTTTTTAGATGAGGGGTTACTTCCATCATTTTTCCGGAATAATTTAGGACACCGTCGGAACAAATTCGAACCACATTTTGTACTAACTTTGATCACATTTTCCAAGTAGGTCCATTTGCCACTGTTTCACCGGTGATGAGTCAAGCACTCGACGCACATCCCAACGCATTCCTGAAGCTACTAAATGTAAACGGAATAGGAGCCACAACACCACACTCGTCTGCTGTATGACAATTTCGCAGACTGAATCGAACGCGCATGTCTCAGACACCGCTACATTCTACACTAAAATTCACCAAGATAAACCCTTTAAAATAACGCGATATCCACCCTGAACCATAAGCACACTTTAATCTTGTCACCTTCGAAGCCGATCCGACTTCACCATCAATACCGGCTTTTAATTTCGCGGCGATATCTAACAATCGCGTCGGCCATGGCGCAGACAGAGGTTGCTTTTGCTGTTGAAAGTCTAGCCGATTTCCCCTTGCCTCTCGCGGCTCGTACTCGCTCCGTCACGTGACCGACCTTCCAGTCAAAATAGGCGTTGCGGTCGGGCGGGGAGAGGAAGGGGAACGCCGCGGATCGTGCAAGCACGTGCAATGCTCTTTTGTGCAGATGGACAGGACGAATTGTCAACTGTTGTTTCTTTCGTCCCGTGCACTTGTCCTATGCGTCAACTAGAGCCGGAGACAAAGGATAGGCGTTGACATCATACCGATACCGATGCTCCAAATGGTAAACATGTGCGAGAACGTCGATTTTTAAAAAGCATACCGCTGTCTCTCCTGGTTGCATGTCGCTTTACTGAATAATCAATTAATGCGTTTCACCTTGGAGTCGACGAATAATCTTTTCCATCCTGTCTACATGCGGTAATTAAACAAATTACCATATCCAATTTCCTGAAATAAAAATATAAATGAACACAACGCGTACATGTTCTAATACTCTGTAGTCTGTAGTCACAAATTATTTGATAATTCGCAAAAAAATTGCTTAATTTCGTTACTGAATGATAAGTACAAAAGTCATCCAAGGTAGCAGTGGCGGATCCAAGGAAGACGACACTATTACGATCCATAAATTACGTTACACGAATTTCAGTCTTTTTGGAGCCCCCCTGTCCCTGTCACAGGTGGTCACATTCATATGTCCCCCCCCCTGTTGTGACGTCACATATTTTGCAAATTTTAATGCAGAAATTATTAGATTAACAGAGCACTTCAAAAATTATATTTATTTTTCTACTAAAAATCTATGGGCCTTTCTACCCCTACGTCCGACACCTTAGGATTTAACGTTTCTCAACCTAAATCAGAATTTTCACTAAAAAAAGGTCCTTCAATTATATAGTTATTGTGTTTTTTATATTTTTTAGTGGATACCATTATAGGCCCTGTCACCGAGATTAAAATCCTTTCTAACTTCGACAAGTTTGTTCAAGTCTTAGTCAGTATTACATCTATATCCCGACATTTACATCCAAGCTCAACATTTGACTTACACTCATTCTTTCCAGATTTTCTGGTTTTTAGTAATTGTTACCGATCTAATTTTTTTTTTTTGACTAAAAAACAAAAAAGGCCCCCTCGACTTCAATAATTGGGCTGGCCCCATATTACCAAATGAAAAAGTCCTCAATTTCTATAATTATACTTATTTTAATAAAATTTAACAAAAAAAAGTCCACTATTTCTGTATGGTGAAACTCATTCAATAAACTTCGAAACCTAAAAGAAATAAGGAAAAAGTGACCAACAACTTAAAAGATACTTTGGATTTATACATGTGACGTCACGAAGCTTATGACTGGAGCTCCCCCTTGTCACACAATATCTCACTTTGTTGACCCCCTTCTTCCTCCCTAATGTGTGACTTAATTTATGGATGAGTCCGTGTCTTTTATGAATGAGGCAACTGAGAAGCATAATAAATGATGGTATTTTTTTAATGATAATGTTTAAAAAGGTAAAAATCTAGTGTTTGAAAAACAACTTTTTTGAAGTAATGGGGAATGTAGGAAAAATATTTTTACAATTTCTCTTTAATTTTTTCGCAGCTTGAGGTTTTTTCAGTCCCGTTTTTGTTTCCAGAATTTCAAATTTAAACTGTGTATTACTATTTTTTCTATTCAGCTATGAATTAAGATTGTTTTGTAATTAAAGTCGAAATGTCAAGAAATTGCTTAAAAATCTAGCGATAGAGTTAGCAAATTGGTCTTAATTCGAAATTTTGGAAAAAGAGTAAAAATTGCGATCCTTTAGATCAACGGTTGGCAATCTTTCAATCAGAACGAACATTTTTAAGCGGACCGCACAACTGAAAAAAAGACTCCTCTGTCTGTCAAATAAAATAGAAGACTAAAAAAGGATATTGGCAATGGCAATATATTCACAATTAACATTTAATATGACTGTAATTAGGATTTTATTTGAAAATTTTACGTTATTCTTATTTTTTCCCATCCTATTTATTTTAAGTATATTCAGAAAATTTCAATTTTTAAAGTAAGTTAAACTTTCGAGTTTAAACTGAAAATTTCTAAATTTAAGTAAAATTTTTGAAAAATATTAACATTTCCAAAAATATGTATTTTTTTGTAAATTAAAATTATCCGAATTTTTCTCGGAATTTTGAGTTTGGCATCGAATTTCGATTTGAATTTTGAGTTTTGAAATTAGAGATTTCCACAAAATATTAACGCGAATTTCAACTTTAAAGCAGAAATGCTGGATAACATTTTGTCGAAAAATTTTGAGTTTGTTTCAGTAATTTTCTGTACGTTTTCATTTATTCTCGGATGCCAATAGTAAAGTTAATAAATTTTGTGAAAGCGTCAATTTCCAAAAAAAAATCATTTTCTTTTACTGAAATTTCGAATATTGTTGATTTTAATTTCTATGGTTTGGATGAGTCCAATAAACTGTGTTAATTGTTAATCATCATTTTATTGCGAATTGCTAATGAATGCTGTTTACCCGAGACACTGTCAACACAGTCACCAGTAAATAAAAACAAGAAAATTTTGATAACATCTCAAATTGATATACAAGTTAAAATGATTTAATTTGGTCTATTTACTGTTCACGTAGTAATTGGTGCGGAACCCTAACTGTATGAGCACTACTGCTCTTGGCTGAATTTTTTAGCTACAAGAATAAAGGTTCCCCCAAACCAACGCGATTTATTCGCAGCGGATTCCTAACGAAAAATTTGTAGCGAAATTCGTGACCGAATCCGTAGGGAACCTCACACCAATGCGAACAGAGACTTAGTCTCTGAATGCTAATATAGTCGCATCATATTTTCAGTATCGAAAGGTTGGAAGCTTTTGTTAAAAACAAAAAACCCCCGATATAAAAAAATACAGATCATTTAATGAAGAAAGTGCACGTTTCTTAAAAATTTTCCCTTGCAGGCACATTCAATATATATATATGATTGAAAAGAGAATTAAAAAAATCTATGAAAACGCGCAAAAAAAATTTTTATTTAAAATAATGGGGAACCCAGTTACAGCTCAAATAATTTTATATTTCAACCTACTCTATAGCAGCGTTTCCCAAATACTGTGACCGGGCCATGAAAATAAAATACGTGGTCTCAGAATTATTTCCATATCGTTCAGTCTTATTCATAAAATTTACGCGAATAAGAGATAAAATTTCTAGGGCCTTTTGTAATCCTATAAATGTGAAGCATTATTTTTAAAAATAATATTAACTCTTTTTCAAAATTTCTCTTAATAAGTTTAGATCTTTTATATATTTTTTCTCAGAAAATGTTTACACCCTTAAAAATTATGGCTTGTTCTCGAAAATTAAATTTTAACCCCTGGCCGACGTGCCACACGACGTCCAGCTAAGCTAAGAAGAAATCATTTATTTTCAATCTATTTTTAAATTGTGTTTTAAAAAATGATTTTTAAAATGATTCTTTCTAAATTTAATTTTTGTTGAAAATTTCCACTTTTTTAATAATTAACTACAAATCTCAACTTTTTTTAAAATTGTTATTTTCTTTGAGACTTCTGACTGACTGAAAACTTTCTTTAAAAATGTTGACTTTGTAAAAAAATGCAACTTTTTTAATGAATTCAACTTTTTGAAAATTTCGGATTTAAGCAAAACGATTTTTTAGAACATTTTCACTGTTTCTAATTTCTTCGACATTAAAAATTTCCCTTATCCTTCAAAATTTGCATTTTTTCTAAATTTCATTTTTTTTGCAAAATGTTGGTTTTTCAAAAACTTCACTCATTTTGGAACTGTCTATAATTACCTCAAAATTTCGACTTTTTAGCATTCTTTTGATTTTAAAAATTTCTACCATTTTCAAAATTTTGGTTTTTTTGGAGAATTTTATTTTATTTATTTTGAAAATTTCGAATCAAAATTTTGAGTTTTTCCGAAATTTTAACTTTTTTTTTTGAAAAATTCGACTTATTCTATAACTTTTGTACTTTGTCCTGAAATTTCGACTTTTATAGTACCTTCTGAAAACTTTTGAAATTTTTCTAATAAATGATGTAACAATAAATGATTCTAATTTTTCTTGAAATGATAACATTCTGACTATTTTTACTTTTTTGTGAAGAATTCAGTTTTTATGAAAATTACGACTGTTTTGAAAATTTGTACTTTTTGAAAACTTTCAGATTTTGAAATTTAAAAATTTAAATTTTGATTTTCGCCTTTTTATCGGAATTTTGATATTTGATATCAAATTCAACATTCAAAATCTTCACTTTTTTCAAGTTCCCATTTTTACGAAAATTTCGACTTTTTCTTCAAATTATTTACTTTTTTTAGAAATTTTTTTGTAAGTTTAACTTTAAAAAATGCACATTTCAAACTTTTGAGTTTTTGAATAGTTAGGCAGAAAATTTTGAATTTTTTTTGTACATTTCAAGTTTCTCGAAATTTACTTTTTGCAATTGTTGACCTAAAAAAATTCTATTTTTATTAAATTCGACTTTTTTGTACATTAAAAGTTTTTTTTTGGAAAATTCAACGTTTTTAGAAAAGTTTGACTCTCAGAATTTAAGCAATTCTCAAATTTCAAATTTTTCTGAACATTTGGAATCTGAAAATTTCGGCATTTTAAAATATCTACTTTTATTTTCAAAATTCTACTTTTTCAAAATTTCTAGTCTTTTTCAAAAATTTGATTAATTTTGAAAATTTTGGTTTTTTATCAAAATTGGGACTTTCTTAAAAAAGTTTGATTTATATTGAGGATGTACAGGGTGCCTATTTTCGGCACTTTTCGGGGGTATAGGACTTATTATTAAAGATAGAATGTTAGGATTTTCACTCCAGTGTCCCACTTTTTAATGAAATGAAAGATTTTAGCCTCAAATTTATCACAGGTATTTTAGTTTTGAAGCTACAGTGTGATTTTGAAAATCTTCACTTTTTAGTCATGCCTTGAATCTCCGTTATATCTACTTACATCAAAAAGGTAAAAACTGATCTTGCTACATATGTTTACGTTAAGTTCAGTGACGTAGTGAATGTTTTTCTAAAAGGTTAAATTTTTGAGATATTGATCAAAGCTTTATTTTTTTCAATGAAATACCCTGCATATTATTTTTTATAAAAATTAAGCATAATTTGGGCTTTCTAAAGATATATAATTATTAAGGTTTATTTTCAAAAATCAAGCTCAAAATTCGATATTTTTATAATTTATAGGGGTAGGCTATGACTAATTTATTAGAAACAAAGGCAAAATTAATAATTATTCGAAGAATTAAAATCTCCAAAAGTAAATTTTAATATTTTCAATTCTGTATTAAAATATAATCAATATTGCATATTTTGCTTTATCGTCAAAGCACAAAAGCTCTATCTAATAATTAAAAATTATTTTATTTTCAGAATGAATTTAAAATTATTTCCAAATTTAGAAACACTTTTTTGAATGTAATATTGGTATATTTTTATCACTTTTTTAACTGAATATACCAGAATTAGTGGCCTTTGCCGAATGATATGGTACGCCAAACATACTCCTTTACGAAGTTCAGCAACATGAAGAGAGAAAGAAATAAAAGATTTATGGTATGCAGAATCATCAACTTGCTCATCTCGTTGAAAAAAAGAAAAAGGTGTTGGTATAACAAACAAAATTTAAGGCTCAAAGAATTTTGCAAAAATATAAATACTAATAATTTTTAATACACAACTCAAAATATAGAAAAACTTTAAAGTAACTTTTGGAGGGTTCAATTTTTAGAATAATTATGAATTTTGCATTTATTTCTAATAAATTGGTCATAGCTTACTGCTATAAGTAAAGTACAAATTATAAAAATTTTGGATTTTCAACTTGCTTTTTAAAATAAACGTCAACAACTATACCGGATGTTTTTTTTAGTTGGAAGGTTACCTTTATATAGAGAACTACTTGTTATAAAAGCAAACTGATTTTGTCGATGGGGCTAATCGGGGCTAAACTATCTTCTAAAAATATTTTTAACTTCCCCCCACTACCGATTATACCGGAAGTAAACATCATCATCAATAAGGTGAGTTTATGTATACATGTTTATTGCTACCTTTGACAGTTTTAAAGATATTTCAATTTTTCGAAAAAAAATCACAGAAAACAGGGTTATTTTGATTCTTTGTATCTTTTTTATTATTTGCAGTAAAAACATGAAATTTGGGTGGAAGTCACGAAATATTATAAAGACTATAATACCGTGATCAGATTGAACATTTATTATACAGGGTGATGGAACTTTTGTAATCTTTGCTATTTTTGTTTTATTCAAAAAAACTCTAATTTTTTAAACGGGAACTATATGTTTTTTAATCATATTTGGATTCTTCACATAAAAAGAAGAAAAAAGTTATATTACTTATTTTTTAAAATTTTGTGCCGTTACAGAGGTATTTTACATAAATCTCAAAATAAAAAGAATCAAACATCCTTTTTTTGTTCAAGTAGGAAATTAACTGTAGGCAATAAAAGCTTAAACAATTAATCATAATAAGTAATAGGAAATAAAAATATTTGACAAAAGATTTACATCAAGAACAACAAGGACGATCTTCTGTTTTAATACATTTAAAGGCATATTTTAAGATTTCGAATTGAGGAACGTTTTTAAGCACATCCGATTGTTCCTAGTAATATGCTTGTCATGCAGTAGTTGTAAAAAAATCACTAAAAAATTTCCATTTCGATTTTCATTATAAAATTTAACGCTTAAAAATCCTGAGTTCCAATCTAACAGCATAACAGTTAAAGGACAAATTTTCTTGAACATTTGTTGTTGATTTTCATTACTCCAAAAATAAGAAGTCTGTGTAACAAACCATTTTTACGAAACTTACATTCGTGGCTCCCTAAACATTTTTCAATAAGTATTCTAACAGTTGGTCAAAAACTTGGTCGTCTTGTGCGGTTATCTTTTAAATGTTATTTAGCCTAAAATTTTTAGGCCTTGTGGTTATGTTTTTTTTGGAAAATTTTGTTGTCTACTACCAAGTTGCTACTAGAGAAAAAAAGATATAGTTTTCCTTTTTTATTTTGAATTATATCTCTGCAACGGTGCAGAATTATAAAAAATTACTCATATAACTTTTTTTTTCTTTTTACGTGAGGAATCCAAAAATGATTAAAAAAACGCATAGTTCCTATTTAAAAAAACAGAGTTTTTTTGAATAAAACAAAAACAATAAAGATCATAAAATTTCCATCACCCTATGTAATAAATGTAAAACCTGATTAAGGTATTATAGTCTTCATAATACTCCATGACTTCAACCCAAATTTCAAGTTTTTACTGCAAATAATAACAAGGATACAAAGAGTCAAAATTAACCCTCTTTTCTGTCATTTTTTTTCGAAAAATTGAAATATCTTTAAAACTGTCAAAGATAGCAATAAACATGTATACATAAACTCACCTTACTTTTCTACGTAAAATCCAAATAAAGTATAAAATTTGGGGGTTGCTATTTAAAATAAGAAAGTTGATGTCTACTTCCGGTATAACCGGAAGTGGGAGGCAGTTGAAAATATTTTTAAAAGATAGTTTAGCTCCAATTAGCCCCAACGACAAAATCAGTTTTCCTTTATAATAAGTGATACTCCTAACGAAACGAAAAAAAACACCCGGTATATTTTTGAGAAACTCAAATTATGCTTAACCAATGTAAAAAAATAATATAGGATGTGTTGCATTTAGGAAAATATAATTTTGGTTAATATCTCAAAACTTGACTTTCTAGAAAAAAAATCACTACACCACTGAATCTAACGTACAAAAACTCTAGCAAAATCAGTTTCTACCTTTTTAATATAAGGAAGCTTAATGGAAATACGAGGTATGGCCAAAAAGTTCAGATTTTCAAAATCAGCCTGTAGCTTAAAAACTAGGACAGTCATGACAAATTTATGACTGGAATCTTTCATTTTATCTAAAAGTAGGACAGCACAGTAAAAATTCCAACACTCTACCTTTATTAATAAGTCCAATACCCCCGAAAAGTGCCGAAAATGGGACACCCTGTACACTTTTTAAAATTTTGACTTCCTTTAAAAAGTATATGATTTTAATTTTCTGTAAATTTAAAAAGTTGATATTTTTCTCAAACTTGCAGGCCCAAACTCACAGTAACTGAAAACTGAAGATATAAATTTGTAGTTCTGAGAAGAATTGAAATACTGGATTATAGATTCACAATAAAAAGGTTAAAAGTCCACGTTTAAGCTCATATTTTGAAGTTTTCGTTTTTAACCAGAGATCGAATTTTTTTATTAAAATGAAAATTTTCAGAGAAATGGTGAAAAAATCTAGAAAAAAAAACCAATTATAACTTCTCCTTTCTAAATTTCAAAAAAAAATTCCAAATTTCTATTTAAAGTCGATATCGTAGATTTAAAAAATTTTCACTAAAAGTTAGTAAAATATCAATGTCAGTTTCAACGGTGAGAAAAATTCTACCTAAAATTGGCTCCAGGAAAAAGTTTAAATGTATACCAGAAGTTTCGAAAATAATTAAACGTTTGTGTTGGAAAAAATAAAAAGGAAATGATATTTTAACTCTAATTAACAAAAATCTGGGAAAAAATCTTACCATTTCTAAAGTGAACATCTTTAGGAAAAAATTGAAATAAAAAAGAAGAGAAGAACTTAAACATCAAAGATTAAAAATTTAAGTTCCAATTTTTTTAAAAAGTTTTATCATTTCACGTTTCCCCTCAAAAGTTTGACCTAATTTTCGAAATTCTCCATATTTTTTTTTCCAATTTTGACTTCGAAATTCAAAATAACAAGCTTTCAACCAAAGTTTTGAGGAAAATGAACTCTCCATTTAACATCGAATTTTTAAACAAATATAAAGAATTAAACCTGCCGAAATTTTAAAAGAAACTCGGCATGGTGAAAAAATTCAGTTTTAAGATCAAGGAAAAATGGGTCCTTTAAAATTTTAACTCAGGATTTCGAGACAAAATTTTCGGGATCAAAGTGGAAATTTTGTGAAAAGAAAATTAAAAATGGTAGAAGGAAAAGACGAAATTTTGTCTTCTAGCTTCAAAATGTGGTCGAGATTTTGAGATAAAAAACGAAGTTTTAAGATAGTTAAAAAAGCTTTTAGTGAGTCACGAAGGGGATGCATAAAAATAACTGGACATGACAAAAAGGTTTGGGAACCACTCCTCTATAGTGCATAAAATGATACAATTATTCAATAACTTTTCCATTTTAAATATTTTCTTATTTATAGACACTGCGAAACTACTGTGCCTCCGACAAAAAACGCAGTCAGCTGCGAATTAGATTCAAGTACGAATAAATTCCTGGGGGAGCCTTTAAAGTGAAAAACTATGCGTTAGACCTGTTGTACCTGTGTGGTCAGGGGCAATTGAACTAAATACTTTGATTATATCAAAAGTAGATGTCAACTTCGTTATTTTACACATACCTTACATATTATTTGGTTTTTATACAGAGTGATTCAAAATTCGATGCACACATGTCACATGTGTCCTAAAATGCACCTCCCCGAGCTAAAACCGTCCTAAACTTCGTAAAAAAAATCGATTATGTCAAACTGGGACTATAGATTTGAGGATCAAATATTTTGAAAATTAGCTCTTAATATACATATGTGCATCGAATTTCGAATAAACCCTGTATTCTACATAACATTCTAAGTACGTTTTGTGTATAATGGTCTATCGAGAGTAACAGAAGTATATCCCCTATTTTTTTCTTTCTTTATCAAAATAAAATCTTCAAATTTGCTAGACTTGTATTCACGAAATGTCAATTATTGACAAAAAAATGACTTTTCTACTGCTGTCACTTTCTCTTAAACTGATGCCAACTTATAATTTTTAAATGAAACTTCTTGTGTATTATTAAAGTTTTGGAATCTACACAATTTTCTGAATACAATGGATATAAAATAAATGCTTATTAAAACATCGAAAAAATATTTGGTTTCACTTTATTTTTCGACCTAGAAGGCTATGACATCCTAATTAATTCGAATGAACCTTATTAACGCTACAAAAATCAAATCACGTGAAAAAAAAAAGAAATATGTCATTTTTTTATTACGTGATAAAGTTAACAAAAATGGTTTTTATATCATACCTTTATTTTTTTAAATAGCACCATATTGGTACCGTGGTACGGCTATATATGTAATACTTCTATATAGCATGTTTTGTCCCTTTGCTTGTGTCAAAGAGATGCGATGGATATACAGGATATACCAAATTTGATTTCCACTGCAGGGATCCCGTAAACTATTACAGATACAAGGAAACTTAAATGGACACAGTAGTGCAGAATTTAATGCCTAACAATATTCTACTGACAAAACAATTGAATTCCAATTCGTATTAATTTTATTTGGAAAAACTGAAAAAGGCCATTTTTAAAAATCAGCTTTAACTTGTTTATTTGAAATCCAATTATAAAAAATCAAAAATTGAATTTAGTTGTTTTTTAAGACCTTTTTATTGATGTACGTCAATTTTTTCTAAATTTAACTGTTTCCGAAAAAATTATACGAACTTTGTTATTTCTCATGAACGCTATATTGAATTTTATCATTTTCGAATTTGGTATATTTTTCTGATTAATTTGATATAGGACATGTGACTGCCCCACAAAATCGTAATTCAAAACTTTTTATTTCATGATTGTTGGTCTTTTTTATTTTCATTACTTTTTTTAATTTGATCTTTTTAATCTAAAGTTCTAGAAATCAAAGGCGAAACAATAAAAATCAGTTTTATTACAAAAAGCGAGTCAAAGTCAAAACTTCGATAGCGAACCAAAATTATGAAAGAAAAAAGAAAAGTCTCTAAAATTTTAGATTTTAATGGCCAAAAAAAAAAAATTTCGAGTTTAAATTAAAAATATCTAAACCCGAATTTCGTTTTAGTTTTTTATAAAGTTTAGGTTTTCTTGAAATTTGAAGCATGAAATTTTTAAACTTGAAAAATAGAAAATATATGTCGCTTTCCCTAAAGGACTAGTATGCTGCCATGGATTATACAGGGTGTCCCACCGGGATCGCCACGATCAATATATGGCAAAATACTTACCTAAAAAATTTGAAAATTTACCAATTTAGTAAAGTCTCTGGGGCCAACTCAACTAAAATATTCGCAAAGTTGTAGTACTTCAGGTTATACCGGAAGTTGATAGCAACTTCGTTATTTTAAATGAGACCCCCTATATATATTTGCATTTTTTAATTTTATTTCATATTTTAAGGTCGTTTTGGATAACAAACACTGTTCTTAAAATTTAGAGTTTTTGAGATAATTGGATTTTTATGAAAAATTTGACAGATGCAAGGTCCTACGAAATTCTTTGTATCTTTTTCCAAAAACGAGATATTAATTTCATATTTAGTACGTGATTAGAACACATGGAAAGCTATCTTGCGTAACTTTAATAAGTTCAAAACATTTACCGAGTGTTGAATTCATGTCTGAATATGTTGATAAATTCAAACAGCGATAACTTTGTTATTTTAAATTGAACGCCCTTTATTTTTTTAGCCCATCTCATGTAGATTTTAATTATCTTTCACCTGATATAAGCTTTCTAAGGGTTGCTGTTACAACTTTTAGAAATAATTGTAATTTTTGACTTTAAGTTCCTATTTCACATTAAATAAACTCTTATCGGGTCGTATATCAGAGACGTTATGAATAGAAATAATCTCTATCAACAATTAAACTGTCAGGAAACCATTTGTCAAATTATTTATAGTTTATCTTTTTCCAGAAAGTAGATATTAATTTTATATTTAATGTGTGAGTAGAACACATAGGAAACTACCTTGCACAACTTTCATAAATATAAAAACCTTATACGGAGTGTTGAATTCTTTATTATAAATTATTATATTATATTAATTTCTGAAAATCAGTAAAATTTTTCTGGCCTGGCAGTTACAAAAGCAAACTCTTTCAGACAAAACTATTTTTTTCTTAATTAGTAATGTGAGAAGTATAAGAATCATGGGCGCTGGCGGGATTTTTTTCAGGGGGGGGGAACACTCATTCTGAAGAATTCATGGGGAAAAAATCCTCTCGCTGAAAATAGTGTATTTCCACTCAAAAACTACATTTCCAAAAAGAGCCAAAGTTGAAGAAAAAATCTTTCGAAGAACTTCAAGAAATGTCGAAAAAGTCGAATTTAGGTAAAAAAAGTGCAACTTTCAAAAATATTTCTCTCACAATTTTTCCTTTATTTAAATGTCATATTTTTGAAATTTACAAGAAATCTTTTTCTCAAAATTTCCTAAAATATTATTTTCAGATTTTTAACTTTCTAATAAAATTTCGACTTTATTTAAAAAAAATAATGGATGTTTATAAAAAATCGAAATCATCAGAAAAAAATCTATTTTAAATGGAAATGTCCAAAAACAGAAAATATCGAAATTTGAGAATTTTGGAGAATAAGATATTTTGAACAACTTGAAATTACAAGGAATCCAATCTAAAAAATTAGAAAATAAATTCAGAAAAAACAGTTAATTAAAAAAATAGGATTTCGAAAAAATTCACAATTTTTTGAAAATGTTCAATTTTAAGCGGCAAATTGAAATATTAAAATAAAGTAGTAATTTCGAAAAAAGAATTTTTGAAAAAAAACTTGGAAAAGTCGGAATTTTCAATAAACCATATTAAAAATAAAAATCTAACATATCTCAAAAACCCGAAAACTGTCCGAAATTCGAAAAAAGCCAAAATTTTCAGAGCTCTAATTCTGTATGCAATTTTCAGAAGTAGTCGAAGTTTGAGAAAGAAAAATCGCAATTTCCAAAAACATGATGTTGAATTTACACGAAATCTTTTTCTTGAAATGCCCAAAAATATTTTTCTCAACATTTTTATTAACATTTCGTCGAAATTTATTAGAAAAAAACAGATATTCACAAAAATGGCAAAATTTTGAAATAAATAAACGATTTTTGTAACAAAAGTCCGAAAAGGAGGTATTGGAAAATAAAATCTAAATTTCGAAAAAGACAAATTTTGAGGAAAGGGCGAACTTTAGGAAAACGATTATTTTAAAAGGAAAAAGCCAAAATTTGAGAAAGAAGATGAATTTACCAAAAAAAAGGCAAAAATTCTAGAAACATTAAATATCGAAAATTGAGATAAAAATCAAAATTCGGTGAAAAGGGCAAACTTTAAGAAACCAGTCAAAATTTCTAAAAAATCAAATTCTAAAAGATCCAAATTTTCACAAAAAGCTAAATGTTTTATCGAAATTTGGAAGAAAAACGAAATTTTCAGAAAACTTCTAAATGGACAAAATTTTCAAAATTTTCCAGAGAAAGTCAAATTTTAAGACAAAAAGTATAAATTTTGAAAAAATAGTCAGAACTACGAGAAAAAGACGAAATTAGGAGAAAATAATCTAAATTTTAAGAAGAAATATTTACTCTCAGTGAAAATTCGAAATTTCCCAGAAAAAGTCAGATTTTATCGATATATAGAAAGAAAAGCAAACTTTAAGGAAAAAAAAATCTCAAGAAAAAATCGAAACTTTTTAATGTTTATTTTCTCTTGACTGCTCGAATAAGAGGAAGAGAGGTCTTGCCTTAATGGGGCGTCAAAAAATGTCCAATATTGTAATATACGTCAAAATTTTGACAAACAAGTTGAAATTGCCGAAAATTTGGATTAAAATAAAGTTGAAAGTTACAAAAAAAGTTGTTTCGTAATTTTTGCCCTTTTATAAAAATTTTAAATTTCCAAAAAATATATTTTTTCATCGACCAGATTTCGAGGAAAAGGCAAATTTTAATAAACAAACAAAAATTTGCAGAATTTAAAAAAGTCCAAACTTTCAGAAAAAGTCGAATTTCCAGAAATGGCGAAATTTCAAAAAAAAGAAACCACGAACTTTAAATAAAATTCGAAATTTTGACAGTCATGTTTGATAAAAGAAGTCGAATTTTATGAATAATCGCCAAATTTCAAAGTAAAAGACAAATATTTTTAAAAAATTCTAAATTTGAAAAAAAAATTCGAAAAAATGTTTGCAGACAGGATGGAATATAAAGAAGAAACCAGATCTATTATAGGTACTAAGAAACTCTGCCCTATTATAGGTACACCTATGATAAGAATCATATATCCAGATATTAAAGACATTAAGACTAGTGCATTTTTCCCGTTTTAACAGAAAAAGTTGAAGAAACACCCGCATTTCCAGTATTATCCGAAATATCAGACATAAGTACATACTATGCATAGATTTTTATACATATTATAATTTTTTTATTTTTACTCGAAGTCATTTGAGCCCACATTTTTAAAATAATCAGGGTTCTGTTGTAAATAACATTTTATATAATTTGCATTACACCTTAGTAAATTCTCTATGATAACATGGCCGAAATAGCTCAGTTGGGAGAGCGTTAGACTGAAGATCTAAAGGTCCCTGGTTCGATCCCGGGTTTCGGCAGACTTCTTTTTTTTACTTTTTATTTTATTTTTTATAATGTATTAATAGTAAAAGTGTAGAAAAGCAAAGCTTTACTAAACAAGAATAGCGTTTAAATACGTGTGAATTACTTAAAGCCATTCGAGTGTCGTAAAACTGCTTTTCTTATGAGTTTAGGCTATTTTTTCGCATTTTGTGATAGTTATCAATAAATAATTATAGATATGTAAGCATTCCAAAGTTAGAAATTTTACAAAAAATTATGGTTATTATTTCCGTAACCTAGTAACCTGACACAGCTTTGTTGATTTACAAAACAATAGTTGACAAGTGTCATTAAGTTTATCTTACTAAATTACACATTAATAAATAGAAGAATGATTCTTACTAGTAAAAAAATTAAAAAACTGTACCCAAGGCATTTTAAATTTCACGCTAGAAGCGCCTTCGAGCTTATCTTTTGTGTAACTGTTTAATTGACAATTGACAGTAACTTATACATTTAAATGAAGTATCTATGCGGTAAAATGCCACTTTACTAAATGATTTTGAGTTTGTTAAAATAGCATTTTACCTATCAAAATGCCAAAAAGCTTATATTTGATTGTTAAAATTTATATGATCAAATTACATGACATGCAATAATAATCACAACACAGTATTTCATTAACGTTTTCATTGTCCCCTGTTGAAAAACTGTTTAAATTTTTGAAACAAAAGAAAAAAAAAATGTTTTGAATTTTAACATACAACTTACGTGGTATTTAATCAATTCTACAAAGATCCCATTGGTCGTGTGTAAAAATTTAAAACATTTGTTTCAGGAAGTGAATAGGTTTTAACTTGTTCAAAGGCTTTTGAACAAGTCGAAAAACTGTCTAAACCGGACCATGACGGACGTGAAATTTCATTCCGGAGCCGGAATTTTTTTTATACAGCTTTTCAACTGGTTCAAAAACCATTATAGGCAGGCACGTAGTCAGGATTTTCGTTCGGAGGGGGTCGAACTCCCCTACCCTTTTTTTTAATGTTAGAGACATATAAACTTTTTCGAAATGAGCAATATTGCAAAATAAAAAAAAAAGTTGAGTTGTTAAATCAATAAACGTCTTGGTCTTTTACTTAGTGCTCATTTTTTACTTTTGCGTAAAATTTTCAATCTTAACTCATCAATCATCAAATTTAGTTTATCTCGATATTTTCAAAAACATTTTAGAATTACCCAATATTTTTTTCAAAATAAATGATTTTTGAACTTTTCAGAGCAGCATCAAATTTAAGATCAAAGACGAAATTAGGAATATTGGATATCATAGATGAAATAAAAAATAAAAAGGTGAATCTAAGAACCTTGAGAAAAAGCTGAAATTTGGACGAACATTAAAAGGATGAAAAAAGAAAAGATCTTTATCAAACAAAATCCAGAAGCTTCGAAATTAAAGTCAATTTTTTTTAAAATTAAAAATGTTGACTTTACCGAAAAAAAGTAAATATTGAGAAAAAGCCGAAACTTTTCTGATGAATCAAACACTTTGGGTTTAAACTAGATTTTTTTTTAAAAGTACAAATTTCGTGACTAGAATGAAAATTTGAAAAAAACTAAAGGACACAATTTTTAATGCAAAGTGAAAAATTTTGAAAAAATTATAAAAAACTGAATTTGTAAAATAAAGATCTCTAGACAAAATTAAAATTTCAAACAAAAAAAAAAAACGAGACAATTATAAAAAATATTTCGAGCTAAACTGAAAATTTTAAGAACATCGAAATTTATAAAATCATTTTTTTTACAAATTTCGATTTTAAAGTCGAAGTGGCAAAATAAACATGTAGATATTTCTCATTTCAAAATGTTAAATCAAAAGTTATAATCTCAACTAAAAATTTCGTTTAAATAAAAGGAAAATTAAAATTCCAAACTTGAATTAAAAAAAAAGTTTAAATTTTTAAACTAAAATGAATATTTTGAAAATAAAAAAATATGTTTATCAAGAGAGAAATCTCTGGGAAAGTCGAAATGTTGAATTTTAATCAAAAATTAAAAGAAAGTTGAAAGAATTTTACAAAAGAAGCTGATATTTTGAAAATTTCTAAAAATAATCGAAATTTCGACAAACGTTGGAATGTATAGAAAATTTATGAATCAGAAGTAAGACATTTTTAAGAAAAAACACCATAATACGGCATAAAGTTGTTTATACGTACCTAACGAAATCGATTATGTGCTTACAATGACGTAGAATTGAAGAAAATAATTTAGAATATTCAATTTCAACTCGGAATTTTGATAAAATAATCAAAATTTCTAGAAAATACGTATTGAAGAATAAAATCTAGTGACCCTAACATTAAATAAATTTGACAAATAAAAACGTGAAACTTACCAGAGCAAAATTTCCTAGTATATTTTAAGTTTATACGTATTCAACTTATCACCGATCAAGAGTCGACTTGTCGACTAATTCATAACTCGTACCATAATCATGATTTGTATTGTATTTCCTATGGCACTTTGGCAATATGAAATGTGAGCTAATATAATAAAGTAGATTAGGTATAAGAATATGTCCTTTGAGTGCAATGCCGCTGCCGCATGGACGATTGAAGCATGTATTGGGCAGCTTTGAGCTCATTGCCAATTTTTCTTAAAATGCCTACATGGCGATTTTGCTTATCATAAGCTCAGCAGTTGGCAATTTCGGAAATTATTTAAATGCTTAAATATACAATTAACCGTTTTTCTATTGACATTTCAATTCGTATCATCGTAAATTTACTGGTGAATATTCATTTCGGCGGGGGGGGACCCCTTGTACCCCACACCTTTGGCTACGTGCCAGATTGTAGTATATAAAGCGAACGGGACTACGGAACTATCAAATATTCCGTCATAGACAGGATTCCGTCCTACGGAGGCTCCAGGTTGGACATGTTTAATCCACAGACAGTGATTTGCCATGTTGTACATGTATAAATGTGTTAACCTTTAATGTGTTTTAAATATTAAAGAATAATACATACATGTTCAGAATGAGATTAATAGAAATGAGTTGTTAGTGTTTCTAATAACTAGAGAGCCAATTTTAGGCACAATCAAGAAGGTAAAAAGCTGAGCAAAATGTTAAATTATGCCAAAACGAACAGCTAAAAAAGGCACTAAAAAGATAAAATACCCTAAAAAAGCATTAACAGGGCAAAACCCACAATTAACAAAACTCTCGCTTGAAATTTAAAAAAAAAATTAAATTTTAGGTTGTACTCAGGATATTCAGAAGAAGTATAAAATTTTGAAATGAAGAAAAACTTAGAACTTCGGTTTATTCTTAAATTTTTACAACAAATTTTGAAATTTTTACTTTAAACTCATTCGAATTTTTTTCCGAAATGTTGACCTTTAAATCTAAGATTTCGTTTGAAGTTTACACTTTCTAGAATAAATCAAAATTTTGAGACTAATTACAAGGTTAAGCTAGCTTGAATTTTAATTTTCTTGAAATTTCTTCTTTTTTATTCAAAATTTCGATCTTACGCTTTAAATATTCTTAAAAAAATATTGAATATTACAGGTTAAAAATTTTAAGCTAAGACTCCGCATTTTGAAAAAAATCAAATTTTATGAAAAATTTATAGAAGCGATCTTCCTAAATTTAACAGGAAATTTGGAGAAAAACTTACAATTAGATTTTGTGATAATATTTTTACAATTTTCGAATTTAAAGATTTAAAATTTAAATTAGGTATTTTAAAAAAAAATTGAATATTTGACTCTGCTAAAAATTCAAAATCTCTAATAAGCCATAATTTTGAGGAGACATTTTTTATTAACTTTTTTAGGACTTTCTTCTATAATTTTTCTAAATTGTCGATTGAACTTTAAAAAAATGTCTAAAATGTGAATTCTTTTATAAATATCCAGTTTTATAAAAAATTTGAGCATTTTTAACAGGAAAATTCGGGATTTTTTTTATAACTGCAACCAATGAAATTAATTCGAAATTTTCAATTTTTTCGTAAAATTTTAACTTCATAATGAAAACAGTAGACATTTTTTGCTATGAAGTTTATTTTTTTATATTTGGATTTATGATCTCGAAAATTTGATTTTTTTTCTCAAAATTTCGACTTCCAAGTGAAAACTTTCGAAAAAATATTGAAATTTCTAAGTTATCAAATTTCAACTTTAATTAAGAAATGTTTATTTTGGACCACTACATTTTTCGAATTTATTCAATCGGACTTCAAATAAACAAGTTACAGCTAATTTTTAAAATGGCGATTTTCAGTTTTTTCTAAATAAAATCAAGACAAATTGGAATTCAGTTATTTTCTCAGCGGAATAATATTAGGCATTAAATTCTGCACTACTTTGCACATTTAAGCTTCCTTGTATCTCTAATAGTTTACGAGAACCCTACCTTGGAAATTAAATTTGGTTCAACCTGTATATTGTTCAAAATTTCGACCCTTTTTGAAAATCTTTACCATGGTTAAAAGGCCAATTAATTTTCAGATATGATGGCACATACGACTTCAAAAATTTCGCCTTTTTTGTTGAACATTTTGACATTTTCGAATCGCTTTCCAAATTTTGTCTTGAAATTTTTTACTATTTTTTAAAATTGCAATTCTTTTTAAAATATCAAATTTTTCAGAATTGACACATTTTTTGAAATGTCTTTATTGAAAATTGTGGTTTTTTTTATGACAATGTTGATATTTTTCTAAATTTCGGCTAATAACATTTTAATTTAAAATTCGACTGTTAACATTTCGACTTTTTTGAAAACTAGAAATTATCTGAAAAATACGACTTTTAAAAAAATGCCGTGTTCTTTTGACAAAATTTTCAAAAGCCGATATTTTCTTATAACCTCACTTAAAAAAAAAAAAAATCCGACCTTTACAAAGTTTGCCTGACTTTTTCAAAAAGTTTTATTAATATTTGGACTTTTTTTAAAAAACTTTTTTATAAAAATTTTAATATTTTTCACACTTCAGTTTTTTAAAAAAATTTCGAAGGTTTTCATAGTTTTAATTTCTTTTTCAATTTTGGCTCTTTTAAAAATATTGACATTTTTAAAATTCATTTATTTTTCAAAATTCCACAATTTTGTATTAAAATCAAATTTTCTTTTTATAAATTTTAGTTCTTCTCCAAAATTTAAACTTTTTCTTCAAATCTGGAGTTTAACTTTAAATATTTATTAAAAAGTCGAGCATGTTTTATAAATATTTGAGAGAAAAGTGAAAATTTTGAATTTCATTTTTTAGTGCTGAAGTTTTTCTTCAATACAGGGCTGCAAAAACACAGATTTTGAATTTTAAGTCAAAATTTGGAGAAAAAAAAAATAGAGGTTTAAATTCGGAAGGAAAATAATTGCCATTTCATAACAAATATTAATTAAAGAAATCAGGAGTAAAAACGCCAACAATTAAAAAAAACATGTTTTAGAAACTTCGCGTTTCAAGGCGAAATTTCGATTTCTGTCTCGAAATTCCAAGATTAAAATCAAAATTTAAAATTGAATCTTGAAATTTTGACTTTTTTTCTTGACATTTCGCCTCTAATCTCAAGTTTGGACGCTAACCTAGAAATTTAGAGAAAAACGTCGAAATTTTGATTATTGATAATTGAAATTGAAATTACTGAACACCCTACTGCCAACTGTCAATATTGTATTATAAGGGGATAATTGGGGCGCAATTTAAATCTGCCTAACCTAATCAGAGAGCTTATCGTCGAAATTTCCAATTTTTTTCTCGAAATTTTCAAGAAAAAAATCGAAGTTTCTAGCTAAACTGTAGCCGAAATTTCGACATTAACGTCGAAATGTTGACTTTAATCTCAGAATTTTTAAAAAGTCGAAATTTCGAGAATAAAGACGAGATATCGAGAAAGAAGTTGAATTTATTTTGAGAAAAAAGTCGAAACTTCGAGATTGAAGTTGAAAGTTTAACGATAAGGTCGAAATTTCTAAAAAAATCTTTTTGCATTCAGTCTGTGTTGCATCTCTATTAACAGCTGATTTTCAATTTTGGCGCAAATTATTAAAGTAGGCGTTTTGAATTGTAGTCAAGCTGTGCAACCTTGTAACACCAAAGCTAAAATTCCCAACTGTTCTAAAATGACGCTTACTTATCTACCCGTCATGGCATAGAAACGTCAAACGAGACAACATGTCTACGAGCTGTTTTGTACCGAATTGCGAAAATACTACTGGGGTTCCCTTTCCCGAGCAAAATGATTTACAAAAATTATGGCTCGAGAATTTGAATTTAACTGATGCCGTACCAGCCAGCAATAGTTTTGTATGTTTACAACATTTTGATGAAAATGATCTATCGGACGATAGTTCTGCAGGTTAGCTCCAATTTCTACGTTATTAGGTTTAATAACCAGTTGTTTATTGGATTTTTAGGCAAAAGACTCGAGAAATGCATAAAAAAAGGCGCGATTCCTGCCGTTCGAATTCCCCAACAGATTAAAACGGAAAATAGCGTGGAAAACGCTGATGGAATAGAAAAGGCAGTTGAAAAAGGTAAAAATGGTATACTTCTTTAACAACTATATGTACATTGTTAACCAAATTTTAGCTATAGAAGAGCAAGTTATTACTGATAATGATTTGATGCTATTTAACAACAATCAAATTAGTGAAGACAGTGAGCATAGTTAGTTTCTATAACATCTACCTCCATGAAATTGAATATGATTTTGGTATTTCAGGTGGTCTCCATTGCAGATTATGTTTGACTGATAAAAATGTTGAAAAAGGCATATTTTTGCAGAGTGACAGTGACAAGTCCATTGGCAGTATAATCCAGATATGTTTATATCCATTAAAGGTATGTGAAAGCTCTCGGTATGGTATTTTATTTTGATAGATCAAATAGTCTACTTGATTTTGGATATGTAATTTCTTAACTAAAGTTACATTTGTTTGGTTATGTGTGTTATCGAGTCCAAACTAAATGTTGCCTTGCTGCCTCATAGAAGCACCCTTGAATTTCACACTTTGCAAGTGGATTACTTTAAAAATAGAAGCATATTATCTGTTATATTTTTAATTTGAATGTACCTCTAAGTAATACTGTTTTTCTGAAATCTGTTGAGAATGCCTACTTTCTCAGCGCAGTTTCAGGCCTAAGATTGTTGTTTTCCATCCTAGGCCAAAATAGTAGGTAACTTTTACAATGATGAATAAAGTAAGAAATTTATCAAACTTCCATAATTTAAATAATATTCATTGCCATTTTAGAAAAAAATAGTATGTGCACCTCGTAGTAAAAGCACATTAACGAACCTTAATGTTTGTTAACCACAATTTAGATTGCCATCCGGGAATGTATTGTTTTTACTACTCCATACACAATATACTGTTTGTTTCTTTTATAAAAGAGGAAGCTGTTCAGGAAAGAAGAAGTGGGATGTTTTTCACATTTTATGGTCAGTCAACTAAATGGATACATCTTGATTTTTGATTATACTGTATTATTTAAAAACTACCATTTCATTGTTTTTTCATGCCATAAATAAAAATAGTGCTTACAAATTCATTATTTTAAAATTTTTATTAGGGACTGATCAAAGTCTCGGATTTAGCTAAGAAAATTAGTATCAGCCAAGGTTAGGGTTTCAGCTAAAAATTGACACAAACTACAAATTTCAAGTGATAATTATAAAAAATTGGAATTTTAAGAAAAACTAGATATTTATAAAACAAGTTTAAGATTAAACCTGAAATTTTGATTTTAATTAAATTTGCGAAAGAACTATAATTTTCAAGTTTAAACTGGAACTTTGCAAACTTTTAGAAAAAAGTCCAAATTAAAAGAAAAAACTCTAAATTTGAGAAAAAAAAAGGTGATACTGTAAATATAAATTCAAAATTTTGAGTAGAAAGTTGAAATTTTACGATTAAGGTGGAAATTTTGAAAAATCAAACCAAAATTTCAATAAGAACAACAATATTTCGAGTTTTTCTTTCGGTGCTGTGCCTGTCTTCAAGGGTGGGCTATCTCCATGACAATTTTGTTCAATCGTTCTCTATCTTTCGCACAACAGTTGCTCTACTCCTAGTCCAGTTCAATTTCTGATGTTTCGTAGCCATGATAGTTTTATATGATCTATCCATCTTCTACCCTCAACTTTTCCCTGGATGATCAGGTGGGGAATGTGGTATTTGGTGCCTCGTGTTTTATGACCAAAATAGCTAACCTTTCTTGTTTTTATGGTGTTCAGGAATTCCAAATGCATTTCGAGTTGCAGTCCACATTTTAAGAGAAAAATGAAATATGCAGATTTATACTCCAAATTAGAAAAAAAAAACCCAACATGTGGAAAAAACTTGTAATTTCGAAATGTCATCTGTAATTTTAGAACTAAAAAAACAACTGTCTAATTTCATCTCTACATTTTAAAACAACATTTTACATTTCAGGAGAAATTCAAAACCTATAAAAATATGATTCAAGTTTTAACTTAGAATTAAAAAGAGAAAAGTTAAAATTTTGAGCAAACTCAAGTGAAAAGTTTCATTTTTGAGAAAAAGCTGCAAGTATATAACAAAAATATTTTCGAAATTAAGAATTTCCAGTTTAATTCTGATCGCGAAATTTTGTGAAAAAAACTTTGGGAAAAACTTTGGAGTCTTGTTAAAAATTTTGAGAAATAGTGAAATGTCTCTAAAATGTATTTTAAGGCTTTAGCGAGAACTTCTGTACTAAAATCTAGAAATTTTAATTTTATTTCTATTATTTATTACAATATAGCAGTTTTTAAAAGAAATTCGATATTTCGAAAAAGTTTCGAATTTATTGTCGAATGTTGGACTTTGGAATTTGATATTGAAATTGTCATTTTAAACTGGAATTTTTCCCTCGCTTCCCAGATTTCGTTCAAAGTTAAGAATTTCTAGAAAAAATCGAAATTTCAAGTAGAAAATTCGTTGCTCCTACGTTGAAATTTTCGATTTTTCGTTATTTTCTTTATTTCTGTTTGTTATTTAATAAAAAATCGAAGTTTTAAGTTCAAATTTTCAAGCCTAAATTCGAACTTTACAAAATATATTTTTTTGAAAGTCAAAATTTATTAAAACACACGTCAAGTTTTAACACAAAATTTTGAGAAAGCCGAAATTCAAAGTAAAATCCGAATAAACTTGAATTTAAAGATTTTCAGTTTAATTCAAAATTTCTGATAAAATCTTGAAAATTCAGCCCTCTCTTTGCTCAATAAATGAATCGTTGTGGAAAAGTCAAAAATTGAGATTTTTTATTAAAGAATTTGGTTTTCTCTCCAAGTTTTTAACTTTTTTGTCTAGGTTTCCATGGTTTTAATTTTTTTTTTAGAAACTAAGAAACACAAACTTGAAAATTTCAGGTTTAAAGTGGCGAGATTGAAAAAAATTTCGGAAAAAATTCGAAATTTTTGTAAAAAGTAATGATTTTCATTCAAAAACTTTCATTTTTTCCCACCGTTTCTAAGAAACAATCATACGGATTTAAAACATGTATTTTAACTTTTTAATAGCTTGTTTCTCAGGTACAGCAACAATATATTATCTAGGTAAAAAGTAGAAAATATATATTTATTTTATTAGATGACATAAAAAGTCAAAGAATTCTGAGCTGTTGTAACTTGTCAAAAACTGATAAAAAGTTTGATTAAAATGGATATTTTTTTAAAATTTTAAACCCATTGTTTTTGTTTTCAGAATTTCATTTCTGTTGATTTGTATCATTTGTGTTTTTATGAGGTGTTTTTTATGGAAGTAAAAAATAGGTTGATTAGGGTACACTGTTTAAAATTAGCAGTTCCAAGTCCCACTTTTTTATACGAAATTTTATTTTTGTTACATATTTAGTTTTGTTAACTCAGGTATAACCCTGGAGCAGGAGTCATGACTTTATATTAGTACTAGCCGTGTACCCGATGAGATTATATTTCAGGAACCATTACATTTTTCTCAAACGTTAAGGAATTTTAGGGTAACTTGCTCTATCCTCCTTTTTATCTCGTGTGTTTTGAATCTTTTTCTTCGCCGGGCGACATTTCTCTTTTGATACATCAAAACCAATGAAACTGTCAAATAATGGTTAAAACGACGTTATACATTATCAACGTTGTTCCTTCTGCAGCAGAATAAAGACTCATGTTTTCCAGTTTTCCGCCGCATGGCCAAACAGATAAGAAAGGCATAAGCAAAATAAACACCGTAGCGCCGAGGCGAGAATATGGCATACAGTCAAAGTTAACGCCATATAGTTTCAGTATATGCTCAATGCCTACACACAATAAATTCAGTGGTGTGTATAATTTATTGCCTACCTTTTTTAGGATTTGAATGTTGAAAAATCCTTTTTTAATGCTCACCTACGTCATACGTAACCTTCGTGTGCAAAATTTCAGTCTTGTAGAGCCACCCGTTTGGTCTGTCATTCAGTGTTACAGTTTTATTAAATAGATGTTCTGGGACTGTATTTACCATTATTTACACAAACGTTTGGTTTTTTCTGCAACATTTTTTTTATGGTTTTGAGATTTGTTGTGAGTCGTAAACATTTTCGTGTTTAAACATTTTAGCATGTCTATTTAAAACACTATTATTAAAATAAAGAAATATCCAAAATTAAAATATATTTTCAAAATTAATTTGCATATTTTGAAAAAATTCGAAAAACGCATAATAAAAAGGATGATTATTTTATATTAATCAAATTTAAAAAAAGTCACACAAATTTTTAAAATAAAAGTGTTCCAACTAATTTAAGAAACTTAAAAATAAAAATATATCAATCCGAAAATTTAAATACTATTTGTTTTAAAAAATAAAATATTAGAAGTTGGTCAGATTTAAACATTTTGGAAAAAGGAAAATTGAAATATTTTTAAATTACCATTTTGATAAAATATATGCTAAATTTAAACAATTAAAAAAATATTATAAAAGAATGAAAAATTTAAATTTTTTTCCAAAAACTAAGTAGTTTCTTCGAAATAAAAAAAAATAAATTTGAAAAATAAAACATTTAACACTTAATCATATTTGTAGTTCTTAAAATGTTAAAATGTTTTATAAAATGTAACGTTTAAAATTATCCCTTTTTAATTTTAAACACGTTTTGAGAAGTAAGAAATATCATTTTAAAATCATATTCGAAATAACACTAATGAAAATAAATAAACAACCTAAAATGAATCTTTTAGAATACTGATTAAGAATTTTTTTATATTCTGTCTGAATCAAAATATTTTTCAGAAG
This sequence comes from Dastarcus helophoroides, assembly GCA_028583605.1. Classification (NCBI taxonomy): domain Eukaryota; kingdom Metazoa; phylum Arthropoda; class Insecta; order Coleoptera; family Bothrideridae; genus Dastarcus; species Dastarcus helophoroides. The sequence goes on along the minus strand of CM053328.1, from coordinate 22,219,707 downwards.
CTGACGAGGAGAATTTTTGAAATAAGGAAAATACTTCAATTAATTAATATAAGAATTTCGAAGAATGAATATGTAATTCAAACTTTGAAAATATTTTCATAAGAGAAATAAAAAACCGACCATTTGGGAGTAACATATCAGTAGGTTTTCTCCTGAATCTACAAAATATAAATTGTTTATTTTTTTAATTCATTTGGGAATAAAGGGTTTAAAAAAAAGAAAAATTGCAAATTATTATTTTTTAATTGGAATAATATAGATATCATTAATCTTTGAGATAGGTAATTGTATTTTTATAAAAAATTTGACAGATGCAAGGTCTCACGAAATTCTTTGTATCTTTTTCCAGAAACCAGATATTTATTTCATATTTGGTACATCTGTAGAACACATGGGAAGCTATTTTGCACAACTTTCATTAGTCAAAAACATTATACCGAGTGTTGAATTCAGGTCTGAACATTTTGGTAATTTCAAACAGCGATAACTTTCTTATATCAAATGGAACACCCTATATTTTTGACCTTTCTAGTGCAGAGTTAAATAATCTTTCAACTGATATAGGCTGTGTGGGGGTTTCTTTTATATTTTTTGGAAATAATTGCAATTTTAACTTTTATTTTTTTATTTCTCAGTCACTGCATTCTTATTGAGTAACATATCAGTGACATAATGAAAGAAATGAAATGTACTAAAAAAAAAGAAACAATCGACAATTAAATTATGAAACAATTAGTCAAATTATGTATAGTAGTTTATAGTGTGCGATGAAGCTAAAATTAAAACATGACTAGTCGACATAATTGGAAATGCTATTTGGACATTTTTATTATCAGAAAAAAAATTTCTTCTATCTGATTTGTCTTTGACGAAGTCGAAATTTGTGAGATTTTCTGCCATTAGCTTTATTGGATTTCATGAGGGCTTTACCTTATTTGGATATCGAACAGCAAATTTATGTCACATCGTCAGAAAATATTAAAGAATTTAACACAATTCTCATTACTAAATAAGATGGTCAGGCATGTTTTCATTTTAACTTCACCACACCAGTGGCGGCTGGTGACTTTTTAACAGGGGGTGCGCAGATGCAAAAAATATTAATAGTTAAGAGTTTAAGTGACTCCGATGCGGTAGCAAGGTATTAAATTTAGGAGAAACAAAAGTGATACACATGGTGTGATATTTAATAGTATTTTTACGAATTAAATTTAATTACCATCTAATAACAAAATATTTTTGGGTTATCATCTCTAAATTATATTGATTGAGTACAAAAAAAACATTATCGACATTTCTGAGCCTTTTTAAAGCACTCTGTACGGTTGCACCTCGCTACCGCTTTACGTTACTTAATTAAATTTATTTGCTTTCATAGGAATAAAATTATATTATGTTTTAATGAAAACTACATTGGAAGATAAAATGTATTTTATTACAAAGTTGTAATTAAACTATACAAAAACACAAAAAAAATATTTTCTATGAATAAAATCCGCTCTACGACCTTTTAAGGAAATAAAGTGTTCTATTTCTTTTTCATCTCCTGCACCATATTTTTGTTGATAGACATCATCGCTAATGCATTTAAACGATCATTGTTCATAGTATTGCGTAAGAAACTTTTAATTCTTTTATGCGTCGAAAAACAGCGTTCTGATTCTGCAGTTGTCATTGCTGTTGTTAAAATTATATTTAATAATTTTACTGTTTCAGAAAATGTTTCAGTTAAATTATTTTCTGACATAAATGACAATAAATTAACGGCACCAATAATATCAACATAATCCGGTCTTGAATAAATAACTGTCAGTTCTGTTTTCAATCGAAGCGCAGATATGTGTGGATAAGCAGAAGTCACAGCTTCGAAAATACTAACTGGAAAAGTAGCTGCAAAACTTTTAAATAGTTGATTTTTAAATAGTTCAGCAGCTAGAATGTGTCCACGGTACGAAAATCACTCCTTCATTTGTGTTATGATTACGTCGCAGATTTCTTTGGCATACACACTTTTTTGTAAATGATCATCAATTCTTTTTCTTCTTCTACTTGGAAAGTTTGTATTGACGCATTTCTCAATGTCTTCTGTTTCATTTCTAATGGTAGAAATGGTGTTTTCAAAATTAACTATGTCTTTTTGCAGCTGTATACTGTCCTTATTTCTCGACTGAATTTGATTATAAAGAACGTCGACGTGTGGAAGAATTTTGTGAAACAATGTCAACCAAAACATAAATTCTGTGTCTTCTAAAGCTCGTCTGAAGCCGGAAGCTTCATTTAAAGTTGCACCATTTGTACATCGTTCTTCTATTTTTTCAAATACTTCATTAGCTCTTCCCGGTTTTCATACACAGTATTTACTGTTCTAATATTATGATTCCACCGAGTTCCTGCCACAATCTCTGCTTGACAATTTCTTTAAAGACATCACATGGATTAGACCAATTTAGAAAAAAAAAAGCAGGAATAGCGCTGATAGGTTATTAAAAAATACACGAACTTTGGAATGTTCTACATTATAAGATTAAGCTGGTGAACATAACAGTGAACATAATGGGCATAAGGATATTTTGATTTAATTTGGGTCTGCACTCCATTTATAGAGCCACTCATAACATTTGCACCATCGTAAGTGTGTGCAATTAATTTGTGAGGTGTTTGCAAAATTAAAGGGTCCAGTTCTTCTTCGATACATTCTGTTATGCCTTTGGCGGATTTGTCTTTAAGTCTTTTAAATCCCCAAAAGTTCTCACAAATTGTACTATTACGTACATATCTAAATGTCAATACCAACTGACACCAATTAGTTACGTCTGTAGTTTCGTCACATTGAACAGACAGAAATTCTGAATCTCTAATTTGTTTACTGATTTCATCTCTGCAAATCGCCAGTATAGAATCTAATATTTCATTTTGTATGGTTTTTGATGTTCCTTGAAAAACGGTTGCAGTTTTTAAATGTTCTTGAATGGTTACATCTAATTCAGCGGAAAAATCGACAAGTTCCCTAAATATTTCACGATTTTCTGATTGTTTACTTTCTTCATGACCTCTGAGTGCTAATTCGAATGCGCTGCAAAATTTCATGCAGGAAATAATTCATTTCAAAATATAGCGATTTTTTCTAACTTTCTCAGTATATTCCATTATATGTTGCCTATGAGCAGAATTAAGTTCAGCTATAATATTGACTCTTCCAAGTAAAGCGACCGCTGTGCAAGCATTAATATGACTATGTGATCCCTCATGTTTTTTAATAATAAATAGTTAAATCTTTTATTCCGGTTCTAGCCCAACTTAAATCTGACGGTGAAGACCCCCGTGGATTGTAAAATAACACACACGGAAAACAGTACAGCAAATTCGTTACCTCGCAACCACATATACAGTTATTCTTCTTATAGGTATTCGTGGAAAAATGCCTTGTAAACGCTCTTTTTTTAGATTTTTTTTTCACACTTCTGTTCTAGTTTTAACATTGGCAAAGGTCTACCTAGTTCTTTTACTTTTACTTTTTCTTCCAGTGGAAGTTAACTAAAATCTTTTTTTTTAATAAAAAACTGGTACTGTTCATTTTAAGCACAGAATTAAATCTTAAATCTAAAGGAAAATACTGAAACTGAAAAATATGCACTACAAATTTTTACGCGTACTGTCAATGTCATTATTAGTAGTGCGTGTTTATTCAGCGACTATTTTCCCTATAATTAGAACGAAATCAACAAATTTATAATTAGACCCTAGAATGGGTACTGCTATCTCTTTGTGAATAGCGGTACTGTTAGCAGTTAGGCCTGTAAACGGCAGAATTAGTAATCGCTATCAGATCAGCCGGCACCTACGCATCTTGCATCATAAACCGTAAATACACACTCCAAACTCTGTCTCGTACTCACCATTTGGCAATAGCGCATAAGCGGGGTGCAGCGTTCCCCGGGCTAGCTTTAACGCGGTGTATCTGTAGTTTATTTCTCCGTATCCCGTTGAGGCCGTTGATAGCCATCACTCGACAACCATGCTAGGTGCATAATTCTGCGCGCACCAACGTATTTCAGTTTCCTCATAATATATAATATAATGAAATAAAACGTTTGCGTACGTTATTTCAAGTCACTCACAAGTATTAGTTAATTAGTATATTATTACTTTGTGCTTAAAAATGAGATAAATCCAAATCTTTTACATTATATAAAAAAGAATAGTTCGCTCATTTCACGAGGAGCGCGCGCTCTCGCGCTCTTTAAGACCAGCCGCCACTGCACCACACACTACAAAATAAACTATAAATAATTTACCAAATGGTTTCCTGACAGTTTAATTGTTGATAGAGATTATTTCTATTCATAACGTCTCTGATATACGACCCGATAAGAGTTTATTTAATGTGAATTGGGAAAAAAAAGTCAAAAATTACAATTATTTCTAAAAGTTGTAACAGCAACCTTTAGAAAGCTTATATCAGGTGAAAGATAATTAAAATCTACATAACATGGGCTAAAAAAATAAAGGGCGCTCCATTTAAAATAACTAAGTTATCGCTGTTTGAATTTATTAGCATATTCAGACGTGAATTCAACACTCGCTAAAATGTTTTTGAACTTATAAAAGTTATGCAAGATAGCTTCCTATGTGTTCTAATCAGGTACCAAATATAAAATTAATATCACGTTTTTGGAAAAAGATACAAAGAATTTCGTGGGATCTTGCATCTGTCAATTTTTTTATAACAATCCAATTATCTCAAAAACTATAAATTTTAAGAACAATGTTTGTTATCCAAAGTGGCCTTAAAATATCGAATGAAATCCAAAAATGCTAAAATATTTAGGCTGCCTTATTTAAAATAACGAAGTTGATGTCAACTTCCGATATAACCGGAAATACTGCAACTTTGTGAATATTTTAATTGTGTTGGTCTCGTCGACTATGCTAAGTTGTTAAATTTTCAAAATGTTTAGACGAGTACGTTGGGACACACTGTACAGGGGTAGTCTTATTAAATGGACCCCCCCCTTTATTTTCTCCATTTGAGAATATTTTAAAATGCAGCTATACAGAGTGTTACCTGAATTTTTTAAATTCAAAAGATATTTTGATGTAGGTCTACAGGGTGAATCAATATTAAGTTTGGTGTTTTTTATGGCACACTATATATTTTTACATATTTGAATTCTGCTAGTTTTCCAGAATCCAAACATATATAATAGTTATATATTTCATTAACACATAAGCGATTTATTTGCAATAAAAAAAATGCATTGTAATAAATAACAACTTTTATAAATTTATTAACTATTTAGTTATTAATAATAACTAAATAAATATAAAAACTTAAATTATGTCACATTTTATCGCATTCCTTCTCTACATGGGAGCCATCTTTTAGAAAAGTTGTAATATTTATAATATCGTCATATCACCTCATTTCTCAGGAAAGATAAATTTCTAATAACAACCGTCTCTCAATTAAAATAATTAATCAGAAGTAAAAAATATGTTAAGCGATTAGTCTGACAGGAGTTAGTCAATTTATTTTTCAAAACCATCCAGTAAAATCCAAAGGTTTCCATTAAAATAGGATCTATAAAAGTAGGCTTTAATCGCAAATAAATCGCCTACTTGTCAATTGAGTATACGACAATTATATATATTTGGATTCTGAAAAACCAGCAGAATCCAAATATGCAAAAATATATAGGGTGTTCTATAAGAAAAAACAGACTTCTTGTTGATTCACCCTGTATAAACACACCGAAATACATTTTTTATAGAAATATTAAATAATTCAGGAAAAACTATGTAGGATTGCATTTTTAAATCTTAAAAATAGTCCATAATAACGATAATAAAGGGGGGGTCCATTTAATAAGACTTACCCTGTACAGTTACCCGTTACAGTTATGTGGACTCTGATTTGATTTCCTAACTATGTTTTTTCCTTATATATTATTAGCGCCGATTGAAAAAAAATCAACTGCTTTCCAGATTTTTCCGGATGACGGCTGCTCTCAGTATATCTGCAATGATTGTTTCGATACCCTACAGAGATTCAATGATTTTCGAACCATGTGCTTCGAGAACGATAAAAAACAACCTAAAAGGACGCGCAAGAGAAAAATTACGGAGAATTCTGAAGAGGAGCATCCTCCACCCAAGATAGCAAAAGGAAAATTAAAAAGTGATCCCGTACCAAAAAGTTACGAAGATATTGTGAACGAAATAAAAATTGAAAAGAAAAGTTTGGTACATATTAACGAGAATAACCATCATTGCGTCTATAGTAATACCAGAATTAAAAGTTACGATAATGGTTCCATGGAAAACTCCTCGAATTCACCGCCACCTTTGGTTCCGATTCAAAAAAAAGGATCGAAAATTAGTCAGCGGGCTGCTATCAGGCGTGAACGAGAACAAAAGAACCAGTTGATAATTAAACAAGATAAGGTTGAAGAAGAACTTCGGAAATTGCTGGAAGGGACGATTTCGAAAGATGAAATGACAGTAGACAACGTTATAGTTAGAGTTTTTGAGGACGATGATGGGGATGAAAAGTCTGCAGTTGCAAAAACTTCGCCTGTTATTAAAACCGAAAATAACCGAGTCAGAATCGAAGATGGCGCATCTGAGGTGAGAGTATGACTTATTATAGAAAGTCGTTTCAATAAGTTACTTTTAGATTATACTGCCGAAGAATATTCGGGTTTCTAAGGCTGAAAAATACGAATCGAGTAAAGGAATGTTTCCATGTTATCAGAAACGTGGAGCGTTTAACGTTGAATTTGCTTCTGTGGACGGTTATTTGTTTGAATTTCGTTTATGCAAAGGACGGGACAGGTAATGTTCAAATAAATGCTAATATGGTTGATTACTCTGTTACATGTATTTAGGTTTCTTCGATGTTTATTACCCCAGTGTCCATCACAAGCGCATTTGAAAATTTTGGAGAACGGATCCTATGATGAGAGAGCAAATGTGAGAATTCCGCATAATCATAAACAACTGTCGGAGAGTGAAATGAAAAAACAAATGTTCTTTTATGTAATGAAGAAAAAGATGGCCAGTGATAAAGCACTTAATTTTAGGAAAGTTTATGACGAAATTTGTGAACGGTAAGTGGGTCACTTTTCTTGAATATTGGCTACAAGAATTTTTCATATGCTGAGTTTGGGGCTTCCCAACCAGTGTCGCCCGTCTTAGGGCTACTAAAGAGATGATAAGGGGACAACCTACTCTAACATTTGAAAGAAAAATCCATTTGGAGTTATAAATCCAGTTAATTCATTGGGTCATTGTTCAAGCTTTGATGGTCTCAATTTGCAGCGCTCCAACTGCGCCCCCACATAAATGTATTTCATTTCTCTCATCTATATGACTCAATTAAAAATAAAATACGTGAAAACTGATAGAACAGCTTATTTTTAAGCGCTGGAACACGAATTTCACTAATATAGAATGACCAATATGGCATAGGACTAAAATACTAGAAATCCTTTTATGGTCGCTGTGTTACAATGTCCAAAAATGTTCAGGAAAAATGTTGGAGCTGAAGGTCGATTCCACCAGGAAAAACGACTTCCATCCTTAACATTGGAGAAGTTTTGGAAAATACATTTACCCAACTTTGTGGGCGAGTTCTTTTAGCATTCGTTCAATAAAATTATGATTATTTTAAATGTCGGACTTTTTCAAAATTTTAACGTTTCAAAATTAAGACTTTTCGAGAAATCCCCATTTTTAATAATTTGACACATTGAAATTGTAAAGTTTTTTGAAAGATTGGATTTCTTTTTAATTTAAACTTTATTTTTGAAAATTTCGTGTTCGACTTATTTTAAAATTCTGTTTTTTCCAAAATTTTGACTTGATTTTATTCTTTCGGCTTTTCATCAAAATTTCGACTACTTTATAAAATTTGTATTCGAAAATTTCGGCTTCTTTTTAAAATGTGGACATTTTTTTTACAAAATTTCCTTTTTTTTTAGGGAACGGATTCGTTCTTGGTTATCTTTAATTTCCAAGCTGTAGAAATGGGTTAGAGCAAGTGTTGTGTTTTTTAATTTTCTTTTGATTTCAGGAGACAATAAGGAGTTTTTAAAAACTCCCTCAAAATTTCTTTTAAATAGAATATTTGGAAAATTTTGAGATTTTCAAAATTTCGATAGTTTTTAACAATTTCTACTTTTTTTGAAAATGTCGATTTTTGGAAGCTGGATTTTTTAATTTTATTTTTTTTTCGTCAACTTTTTCGAAATTTCTGATTTTTTTGAAAACTTTCACTCTTTTTAAAGGTTTCATTTCAAACTCTTTCCAAAATTTGAATTTATTTATTTATTATTATTTTTGAAAATTTCTGTCTATTTTGTAAAATGATTTTTTTTAAACTTTGGGATCTTTTATTTTAAATTTCATCCATCCTTAATTTCGACTTTTTAATTTACTCTTTTTTAATTTCGATATTTTTACAGTTTTCAAAATATCGACTTTTTTAAAAACTTCGAATTTCTTCTAAATTTCTAAAACTGAAATACAGAACTTGTCCCCTGAAACCAAGAAAGATTAAAAAACACAACAAAGGTTACTCTAACGCGTTTCGACAGCCAAGCTGTCATCTTTAGAGAGATACTGAAAAAAAATTTCAAAATTTCTCCATTTCTTATTTTCAATTTTTAAAATTTCGCCCTATTGAAAATCTTGATTTTTTTTCAATATTTCATTTTTTTTTATAATTAATTTGAAAATTTAAATTTTGTTCAATCTAGAAATTATTTAAAATTTTCGATTCTTTTTTGAAAAGTTTTCTTGCTTTCAAAATTTCTATTTTTTTTTAAATTGACTATTTTTGAAATTAACATATTTTATTTTAAATCAGTATGACTACAAAAATTTCGACTTCCTTTTTTAAAAATGTCGAAATTTTTCAAATGTTTTCAAAATGTTGTAGTATTAATTTAATCTGACCATGATGGGACTAAGTTGCAGGTTGAATATTAAAAAAGATCGAATCATTCGAAGTATAAAAAACTAGGACAAATTTTTTAAGTAAACATATTTTCTCTGAATCATCATACATACATATTATACCTATACATTTTGTTCATATGTGTCATATTTTTAATGTAGACATTAAAAGGAAGGTAAAATGGTTTCCAACTGCAGATTAGAATAAAAGGCTTTTGCATATCTATCACTCCATATTTTTCAATGTATCAAAATGGAAGAAGTAGAGATGTCCTTCAGAGAGTCTGAGTCTGACCATTTGAGGTCGGATCAAGAGGTTTTATTGTATTTGGAAATGTTACCTTTTGGTGAAGCTGTTGACATTTTTTTTTTAATTTTCGACTTTTTTTACTGCTACCCTTTTTTGAAAAATGCGATTTCATCTTTGATTTTTTTTAATTTCGAAAATTTCCAAAGTTTGTCTATTTTTAAAATTTCCATTTATTTTCTAAAACTCGGAATTTTTCGAAAATTTCGAATTTTATTTTTAAAAATTTCTTTAATTTTAAAAATGTTCGAATTTTTTTCAAAATTCCTACTTTATTTAAAAATTAATAAATAGGATTCCAAAAATATTTAGTTTTTTGAAAATACCGATTTTTTAATTACTTGATTTTTTACAATTTCGCCGTTTTTAAAATTTTCGACTATTTTTCGATTTTTAAAATAACATTTTTCAAATTGGATAGAACATTTCAAAAATTTAGATTTTTAAATTAAGTCTTTTTCAAATCTTTTCAAACACTCATCTGTATTGAAATTTTCGACTTCTTTAAATTGAGAGTTTGAAAATTTCGATTTCTTTCGAAAATCTTGACTTTAAAAAATATGAACTTTTTATGAAAGTTTTCATATTTTTCAAAAATTGGACACTTTTTTTCATTTCCAACTTTTCGACATCCCACAGTTCCTTTTACTCATTTGAGTCTTGCTTCTTGTGGGAAACCTAACATAACAATTTTAGGTCATGTTTTTTCTTTGCAAAACTAACAAAACAGCAAGCAACAATTAAACACTAGAAATAATGTTGTAGTAAATTTGAATGGGCAAACAAAAGCCAAGCACACGCAAATAAGCACAAAGATTGACAAAATTTAAGTAAGTTTAAGGTTATAATTTGATACCTAACATTGACCAGATTAGGTGTACAAGTATGAAATGCGGATTTCAGACAGCAGATGATGCTACCATGAGTTTGTGTTATAAAGATTGATTCTGCGCCATTTTGTTGTCTCATCAACAAGTGATAGAGTGAGTGATAAATTGGAAAAGTCTGTGATAGTGTTATGTTGTTGTCTTCAATATGTCGAAATTTACACCGAACAAAGAGTATTCGCGGACAGCATTAATTTTTTGTTTTCATTTGAAGAAAAGTGCTACTGATTTCTTCTAGAATCTTATGGTGAACATGCACCATCGCAAGATACGTGAGAACAATGGTTTCCGCATTTCAAAAGTGGTTCGATGTTGCAGACAAGGAACGTGGAAAACCCTTAAAAAAATACGAATATGTGGAATTGCAAGTATTGTTGGGTGAAGATGATTCGCAAACAAAAAAACAACTCACCTGAGCGTTAGTCAACAAGCTGTTTCTTATCGGCTACTAGAGATGGGAAAGATTCAGAACATTAATAGGTGGGTACCATATGAGCTGAACGACAGGCAAATGGAAAAGCCCAAAAACACGTGTGACGTTTTGTTTGCTCTGTACAAACGGAAGTCGTTGTTGTATCATATAGATGCAGGGGATGAAAAGTGGATTTATTTTGAGAATCCCAAACGCAAGATATTATGGGTAGACCCAGCGGCACCATCCGCATCCACCGCAAGACCTAATCGCTTTGGCAGAAAGGTGACGCTCTATGTTTGGTAAGACCAGAGGGGTGTGGTTTATTATGAGTTGTTAAAACTTGGGGAAATGGTTAATACTAAACGTTATCAACAACAATTGACCGATTTGAACCGTTCGCTGGTAGAAAAAAGGCCAGAATACCGAAACAGGCAACCTAAAGTCATTTTTCTTCATGACAATGCTCCAATGCATACGGTAAAACTGGTTCGACATACGTTGGAGGCATTCAACTGGGAAGTTTCACCCCATGCGGCTTACTCACCAGACTTGGCTCGATGAATGGTTCGCAGCAAAATTGGAAAATTTTTACTGGCGTGTGGTATTCACAAATTGCCCGAAAGATGGGAAAAATATAAAACAAGCGATGGAGCACTTTTTATCATTCTTCCGAATTTAACATGTCCGTAAAATCCGCATTTCGTACTTGTACAGATGGTAGCACCATCTACATGTAAATGCTCTATTAAATGGTTGTATGGTTGCATTAATTGAACAGTTAACTGTCCTAACGTGGGTTTCAAAGCAAACAAACTTTTTTATGAAGAATTGCTTTTCCAAATTGAAATTTTTTGTATATTTATGGTAGAAGCAACACGACCCAGAGACATCCTGTTTCCTGTATATTCAATCAAGGATGCCAAAGCCAATTTTGTTGAGATTAATATTGAGTCAGTTAAAAACTTATTTTATTTATGTAAGCTAAATCATTTAATTACGTAATTTGCAAAGCAATGCTTTTTTTTTACTGTCAGTTCTCTTACTATTTGTTTCCTCTCAATTACCACAGCGGCATAGGAAGTAAATGATTTTTTTTTAATTCGGAAACCGTCCGTCATAGGACCAAAAGTCAAGAGCTCATTTTTGATAGAAACACAACAAAGACTAGGAAAATAATTCTTATTTTGAAAAATAGCATTGGCGTCACATTTTTTTTTTTTAAATGTGTATCGACCTGTTTGTGGGAACGCCACTGGTGGAATCAGAACAAATGTTTTTTTGTCAAAATACTTGCTTTTATACCCAGATATCGTGTACTGAATATCAAAAAAATATCTAAACCAGTCTCAGAAATATTGAAGAAAAATCGATTTTTTCTTCAATTTTTACCGCCCTGTATATCGAAAATGAAGCGTTTCCGGACCTATGTTAATATGAAAATTTTGTCTTAAAATTGCCCAAGGAATATCCCCCTGCCGGTTCAGCATGCAATTATGAAACACCCTGTATGTAATACACATAGGTTTTGCGTTACCAAAAAACCCTATTTGAATTACTAGTGGATTGCTCTACCACTGCACCACTCCAGACATTTAATGGCATTTCTTAAAACCTTTCCAACACTCGGATAATCGGATTACTTTTCCGAAGTATACAGAGTACGTTTATATCGATGGTATCGCCTTAGGATTGAAGTTTCAAGCGGATCGAACACTTCAATCCGATGCTTTCCTTTGGTCGGATCGATTCGAATCCGGCGGATTGAAACCATGTTTGACCCGATGAGAACCGGACCGGATTGACTTCAAATTTTGTTCATGTTTATATTTTGTACATTTCAACACAATAACATGATTTAACCTCATTTCCATACCCTGCGACTAATTTCACTCGGATAAAAAATTCGTCTGTTTTTAATTGAAGTATTATTTGTTCTTCTTTAATTTGGACAGATTAGGAACAAATCGGATCAATCCAAGTTAAAACGGATTGAAGACCAGGCGATGGAAACTCGCCTGAGTTAATTCAATTTGGATCCGATTGACTTTCAATCGGATCGAAAGCAACGATGTAAACGTAGTGTATTATGTATGTAATCGGGGAATTGGCATCGTGGCACCGCGGCATCAAGGCATCGTATCGAATAATACCTATTTGTAATCATGAAGTTTATATTATCAGTTTCGTGTCGCATGTTACAAGTTGACACTTTTCGAAAATTTATATTTCCCACTCCCACCCGTATATTCACTGTTTTTTTTATACCTTACGAGCAGGATAGATAGACCATATCAGTTTAGTGAACGGATATAACGAAAGTCGCGCCGTGATTGGTCGATTTCATATCCACACTAGTGTGGATATGAAATTGACCAATCACGGCATGCGATAAAGACGAATGTCATTTTTAGATTCAGAATTATACCATAGAATCTGTCAAACTGACTTCGGTATTTACCAAAGAAAGTATTTAAAATGAGTGCTTTTAGTGCAGAATCAGTAAACTTTACCCCAGCGGACATTTCTGAAGCTGCAAGTGATATATTCAAGATATGATTACCTTAAAAATCAAATAGTAAATATGAATTTTGTTGCGATAAATTTATGACGTTTCATTGACACATGGACACTATAAAATATATTAGAAACTGCAAATGTCACATGAAAAATTATTAATTTGCTAAATAGTATTTTAGTTTTTGATAGATCGTAGTCGTGGGAAAAATTCGGTGTACAACTCAAGCGGATTGTCCATATCGCACGAGAACGAAGTTTGAGCACGACGCCGAAGGCTGAGTGCTCAAACTTCGTTCTCGTGCGATATGGACATCATATCCGCTCTTGTTGTACAAACTACATTAGAAACTGCAAATGTCACATGAAAAATTATTAATTTGCTAAATCGTATTTTAGTCTGTGATAGATCGTAGTCGTGGGAAAAATTCGCTGTACAACTTGAGCGGATTGTCCATATCGCACTCGAACGATTGAGGCACTCCGCCTTCGGCGTCGTGCTCAAACTTCGTTCTCGTGCGATATGGACATCATATCCTCTCTTGTTGTACAAACTACTACTTTCTACACTCTATATTTTAGTTAGTAGTGTCAAGAATTTTGTGTTAATTAGCAAGTATTAATATAATTTTTTTCCAAAGCGGCACTAATGATTTTGATGAAACCTGGAAAATAGGTGTTTCTAAGGTCAGGAAAAAAGTGTAAATAGATGCACCCCCAGTAAAGAAGTTTAGCCGAAATCGATAGAGCAATTTTATATAAAAAAAATATTGTTTCTGAAAAGTTCCTTACAAGGGTAATCGAAACGTTGAACACTTTAAATAGTCGCCCATCATGCCTCAGTCTTGGCAAAAATATCTCTTAAATAGTTTAATAGTATTTACTTAATAAATGAACGTGTCTACAATCTCTACACGTCTTTATTTAATTTTTTTATATAAACTTCTAGATATTCAAGTTTTAAACTCGAAATTATGGCCTTAATTTGGCACTTCCGTTTTTTTTTTTGTAGACATTTTGAAGATTCTTGTCGAAATTTCGACATGATTTCCAAATTTTGCCTTTGCACTCAAAGTTAAGAGAAACATTTTTGTAGAAATTTAAATTTTTAAATTAAAGGCACAAAGGATGAAGTTTCCTAAAAATCGAAATTTTAAAAAAGTTAAAAATTTTGAAAAAAGTTGAAAAATTTTGAAAAAGGTTAAACTTTGAGAAAAAGTCGAAATTTGGTGCTAAAAGGTTAAGATTTAAAAAAAAAGTGAAAATTATGAAAAAATGTCGGAAATTTTCAAAAAAAACAATTTTTCAGAAAAGTGAAAATTTTCAAAAAATAAGGATCTCTTTCATTTTTCAAGTAAAAGTTAAATTTACTATACAGAAATCGAAACTTGGAGAAAAAATCATAATTTTGGGAAATAGTAGAATTAAAAAAAATTTAAACTTTGAGAAATAGTCAAAATTTTGAGCAATCCCTGAAATAGTTCGATATTTGTCTAAGGAAAAGACAATTGAATATGTTCCAAATACACCTTGTAAAATTTTAAAAAATAGTCATGGTTTTCGAAAAAATATTAAATCGAAAATTAGAAAGTCAATTTTCAAAAAGCGGAAATTTAAAAAAGTCGAAAACTTAAAGAAGTCGAAATTTAAAAAACGTCGAAATATAAAACAAATAAAATTTTCGATAAAATTGGATATTTGAAAATAAAATATTTTTCAAAAATTTTTATATTTATAAATGAAGTTAACATTTTAGAGTTTAATTTTGTAATAAAAGTTAACATTTTGAAAAAATTGAGAGATTTAAAAACATTCGAAATTTGCAAAAAGGTTAAAATTTTAAAAAAATCAAAAATTTTGCAATCAAAATTTTCTAAAACAATCGAAATTTTGAAAAATGATTTTCATAGTTTTTTGAAAAAAAAAAGTTGAGATTTTCAGGAAAGTCAAAAAATGTTAAAATTTTGACATTTTTCAAAAAATTCGATTATATTTCAAAAAAAAATGAAATTTTCCACGAAATTTAAATTTTTTTAAAAAGGCAATATCTTAAGAAATAATCTACAATTTCAAAAGGAGTCAAAATTTAAAAAAAATGTTGATATTTAAAAAAATTAAAGAATTTTCAATTAACTTTTCAAAAAAACTAAATTTTCAAAAAATCACTTTACTAAAGAAAAGTCAAATTCATCAGGGAAATCAAAGTTTTTCTTGGGTTAAAAAAATGGAAAAAAAATTCAAAATTTTCCAAAGAAATTCTTTAAAAAAGTCAAAATTTTTAAAAATTGTGGAATAAATTCAGATATTTAAAAGAATAAAAAAATTCAAAATTTTGCAAAATAATCGAAAGTTTCAAAAAATGAGGCATTTAAAAAAATTGACGCTTTAAAAAATTTAAATTCTCAAATAAAAGTTCAAATTAAAAAAACCGAAATTTTCAAAAAACAATCGAAGTCAAAATTTAAAAAAAATATTCAAATTTAAGAGTCGAAATTTTTAAAAATCAAAATGTTCATAAAGTTACAATTTTTAAAAAATTTCAAATTTTGAAAAATTGAAAATTTAAAAACTGATATTTTTAAAACAGTTCAGCTTTCAAAATATCTGCATTTTTAAAAAGTACATATTTTCAAAGAGATGAAATTAAAAAAAAAATTCGAAATTTGAAATGCCAAATTTTAGTAAAAAATTTCGAAATATTCAAAAACCAGAAATTTTTGGAAAGGTGGTCGAAATGTAAACAACAATCGTTATTTAAAAAAAAAGATTGAATTTACCAGAAAAGTCTAAAATTTCTAACTTTTTGAAACAATTTGGACTTTCTTGTTAATTTCGATTTTTTCAAAATATTTATTTTCGAAAATGTTGGTTTAAAATTTACAAAATGCCAAAGTTTTTGATAAAGTTGAAATTTTGAAAAATCGAACGTTTATAGTCAAAATTAAAAAGTGTAATTTTGAAATAAAAACGTTATTTTGAGAGAAATTCAACCATTTGAAAAATTGTACATTATTTTCATAAAAAGTCAAAAAGTTTAAAAAATGCCAATTTTCGAAAAAAAAACGATTTATGTAACACGTTAATGAAATAAGTGGCCGTGGCCATAGTCAGTGGGATCGGACGAAATATTCACTAGTAAAACTAAAATGTAAAAGTGTAAAAAAAATAATGATCTAGGATTGCAATCAAAACGGGACCTATGTAGATTGTTTTGCTGGTTCAGGAAACCTCGAGTTAGAAAGTTTAATCGAAATCATTAGAGCCACCCTATTTCTCCAAGCGATGTCGATTACATAATCAGACGCGATGCCGATTATTAGTGATACTTGTCTCGTGACGTCACGATTACCATAATCGGCATCGTTGTACTCGTCAAAGAGTATTTGTACCTGTAATCGGATGATGCCGTACTCATTCGTGCAGGTCTCTAGTACATAACCTTACTGTGATTCATTTATATTTATCTCACTTTACTTTTGTTTTCCTTTTAGCGATCCTGACATAAGACATCTAATTCCATTAAGAAACGTTATAAATGAAATATGCAAACACCAGCTTAATGAAAAACTACCAACAATTACTTCTTTCGATTCATTTTATAATTTCATAGAAGACGATGTTTTCCAAAAACTGCAGTTCACAAATTGCGGTAACCAGTTTTATCAAGAACGATTCGAGGTCAGAGAAGATGGTTCCAAAGCTATTGTTTTCGCAAATTGCGAATCTATTAAAAAAATCTCAAACAGCAAGCTGATGTACGTAGACGCTAGTTTCAAGATTGATACAACTGAGAAGTTCTTCTTCCAGCTAGTCACTGTTCTTGTCTGGGCTGAAGATAGCGTAAGTTTTATTTTTTTGTCTGCTTATACTTTATTGACCAAATAACCAAATATTTTGTTGCAGTATTATCCAATCATGTTTGCCTTAATTAATAAGAAATCTCTTGAAATATATAAAAAGATATTCTCGTTTCTACACGATGTTTTGGCACCAGAATTGTGCCCGGAAGAAATCGTGACTGATTATGAAGCGAATATATATTACGCACTTGGCGCCACCTATTTAGATTCTCACATTGGAGGTTCAGTATTTTATTATACTCAGAATATGTACAAGAAAATCTGCAGTTTGAATTTATCAAGGGATCTCGAGACCAATTCGTTTTTCCGCAACATCTACCACATGCTTCTAATGTTGCCCTTGCTACCCGTTAACACCATACTGGATGGCTTGGATAATATTGAAATACAAGCCAAAGAAGTGGGTCTTGCCGAGCTCACGAAGGAGTTATTCGAATATGTGAAATCTCAGTGGATAACTAATGTGACACCCGATCTATTTTGCGTTCATAGGCTAGAAAATCGAATAAATGAAAATGTGGTGGCCCCATTTAAAAAACTAAGAGATTTCTTGATGTTGTCTAAGGGTAAAGTACAAAAACAAACCCTAACAATTGTTAACCTGGTTGAGAAATTGATAGAACTCGAAGGTTTCTTAAAGGTAACTTATTCATCTGACAATAAAAAAGCCTTTGGTAGGGACCTGAGCAGTTCGCAGAAGAAAAATGTTCTAAGGGCCTGGCAATACATCGAGAGCCATCCTAGCATTAACATTAATAATTTCTTCACCAAAGTTCTCGGTTACATCAAGTGCATGGAGAATCAACTTTGGATTTGGGGCTATTACAAGTTTTCTGGAGATCCCAACGAAGAGTTAATAAATGCCGCCAATTTTTCGATCGTGAACACGAATGAAGCTGAAGATGTTGAAAGGGAGGAGGAAGAAGAAGTAGGTGAAGAAATTGAGGAGCAAGAGCAAGTGACTGAATCCAATGAAGATGAGTCAGTTGGGGAAACTGAGGAGTATATTTATACCGATGATGCTGGGGAGAATACTGTCGTCATGGAAGCGGTTCTAGGGCCTGGTGGAGAGTTCGTGCTTTCAGATCAAAATGAAGAAGTCCAAGAGCCGCAATTTGATAACCCCTATTTTCTGTTGAAGTCAAAGACTAATGAAGTGCAGTAAGTTTCTTGAATGTGTTTCTTGCAGTGTACATATTAAGTATTCAAGTTGTAATAAAAGAAATAATATATTATTGGTTTTTTTAAGGTTTCGTTCTTTAAAATGAATAACGAAACCCTTGTAATTTCACTCTCGTGTTCGCCTGTCCGTCTGCCAAAGATTTTTCTCAAAAACTGTATAATGTAGAAATTTCAATTTGGTACAGTGTTAAGTCCTGATAACAGGTACATATATCACCGGAAAACGAAAAAAACATAAATTAAAAGGGGGGTCAGTTTGATCAAAAGAAAAAACAAATTTTAATCAATATATTATTATCTGGAAGAGCTGTCTCTGTTTATTCTAAGACTAATTTTTTTAATAATTTTTGGTCCAGTGATCATTTGCTGTCACACATAACTTGTGGTTTTTCTCTGCAAGAGTTTTAAATTATTATTTTTGCCCTGAAACTTGTTTGGTATCGTTACGTAGTGTTGCTGCGTTGCCTTCAAACGAAATTTGTTTAAGTTTTGCTTCACCTTCGTGAAATTACCACTATTATTAGTTTTTCATTATTTTTTCAATATGGAAAGTAAAAGAAAATCAACCACTGAAGACTTTAAACATTGCTGCAGTGTGAGTGAAAATGCATGTGTAGAGGTTGTAGAATATTCTACGAATTGCGTCGAAAATTATTTTAAAAATTATAATGAAATTATCATGAAATGAATGATTTTTACACACTTTAAGACGCTGCTCTGTTTGGCGCTGTTTCGCTTTAACCGTTTTTTATTGGAATACACAGTAGAATTATACCGGTATCTCCAGGCGCATCTTGTGACGTAGTGCGCGATGCAAAAGCCCAGATGATTACATTATACCGTGCTTCCCGAAGTAACAAATAAATTCTATAAAACCGCGAACAAATATATTTGAAAAAAAAATGTTGGGACAGGTCGATTTTTATTTCTAAATTGCCACTTGAACATGTATTTTTCAGCCCCCCCCACTCCTTTACCCCTATGAGCTATCAACCCCAACATTGAAAATTCAAATATCAAAGTACCCCTTGCAATACCTCGATTAATATATTTTTTTTTTACTGAATGCAACAAAAAAAAAGTTTTTTAAAATCACTTGATAAATAACGGAGATATTTGCCAAAAAGTTAGCATGTTAGCAATATTCTGCATAGCATATTTGCTTCTCAGTTAACGTCAACCTGCGTGCACGGGACGAGTTTTCGTCAAAATCTCAGCATAGCTATATACGTCTATCGTGATTAGAATAGTGGGATTCCCTTGAACAGTGCACGCACCAGTGGGCTTCCCGTAAATTCAGAAAACATACAACATTTATATACAGGGTGATTCAGTCATAATGGCATTAATTTTAAGGCGGGATAGAGAAAAATGAGTATAGTACGTATAAAAGTTTTTTGAATGAGGTAACGAAAATATGTTTGAAAGGAGTGTGGAAAAACATTTGGCCAGATCTAAATGAGGACGATGACCCTGAAAAATCGTTGATATGAACGAAATAGTCGAATTAGCTAAACAAACAGGTTTAGAAATGTGGAAGATCTCAAAGAAATTTTGATTAGGATCTCAAGGAAATAGTGGATCAAGAACACATACATTTTGAAAATAGTCATTCTGAAGAAGAGCATGGGCGTAGCTAGGATTTTTTTCTATGGGGGGCAAACTGGAGCAACAATATTTCTTGGATGGGCAAGAAACGTTCTAAAGTGGGCATCTAATGCATTACAAGTTTAAATAATGTATATGTCGATTTTTCTAGGGTGGGCAATGATCTTTATAGGGTAGACTTTGCCCACCTATGCTCCCCCTAGCTACGCCAATGAATGTTTGACCTATGTAGGCAGCATTACACTCAGAGAAATTCAATTTATAAATACCAGATTTAATTGAATTGCTCTGAGTGTAATGCTTTTTTTTCATAAATAGCAGATTTCATTAAATTGATCTGAGTGTAATGCTGTCTACATAGGTCAAACATCACGTAATTTTCACATTAGGTACAGCGAACATCTTGCTGCCTTCAGAAATAAATATCCAGAAAGATCAAATTTTGCAAAGCATCTATTAGAAACACAACATAAAGTTACATGTGCGAACACAGTAAAAGTATTACATATTTGCAATAATACCAAAAAACTGAATTACTTGGAAGCTATAGAAATTTACAATCTAGTCAATTTAGACTTATGACTGAGCAGCTTGATCTTCTGAACACACCTCTAACTGAAGTTTTGAACGAGAATTAGGATTAGACGGAATATTCGTAAGAGTCTGTGATCTATGGAGATTGTTAGCATAACAACGGCTAAACAAATTCCTGATATAACCGCTGATGATCCTGAAAAGTGAAACCAGATTCGGTCATAGCAAATATTTATAGAAACATCGTAGAATTTTTAGTATATGTTTTAATCGTTAATAAAGTTTAATGGTTATAATTATTGAAGAATTCCACAAAGTAAAGGTTAGAAATGTCAATTATTTAAAAAGAATTAAATAACTTTTTTTGTTATCACCCTCTGATTTGTTATTTAAAAAAATCATGTTCATAGCTAATATAAGACCTAAAAAAAGGAACAAATATGTTACCTATTGGCTCCTTTACCAGAATACCAGGATAAACAGAACAGATAAGTTTGCGTTAGTGTGGGAAGTAGAGGAATACCACTCACTTAAGGAAAAAAAAGCTTTATTCTTGTTATATTTTGATTTAAACCAAAAGTCTGACAAAATAACAAAACTAACTATTCAATAACCAATGTTTCAGCACAAAACGTATTTATCTTGTACCATAAATTAGTAGTAAAACTTATAAAAAAACAAATTAGGGCGTCATCACCCCAGACTATGGGGAGCACCGCTGAGGTAAAGGGGTAATGACGTTCAAGGTGGATTGTTTAAATGAAAAATATCAGAGAGATCAACTTTAAACCAGCAAATTAAAGTACAATCATAATTACGCATACATTATTTTTACTAGAAGTAAGTAATAGGTATGAGTCAGGCTTTAACCTTAGTCATACAAATCACAGATGTACTCTTAAGAAGAGGATCCTATTAGTGTTCGGAGCGTATGGCATGAGGTGAGGCTTGTATGTAGTATAGTAATACCACATCTAGTTATTTCATCCAAAGGCTTAGCCAATATTGCATTTGTTATAGTTTTCATCGTCCACATCCATTTCATCACTACTGCAAAAATCTTGATTTTCTGCATATTCCATATCCGAAGATTTTCCTTGCAAAACTTTACGTTTGTAAGAATTTCCTTTCATATTTTTACAATTTACTGTATTTTTGTTATTGATATTATTTTTGTAATTTTTTCTAGTCTTATTATATTTTGCTTTTCTTTCCCTTCTAAAACACCTTTCTCGCAGATCTTTTTTGTTTCAAGCCCTTTTGGGGATCGTCTTTTGACCATTTCTGCACATATCTGTTAAGAAAATGTAATATATTGCTTAAGGGTCACCTGAGCGGTATTACCCCAAACGACCGTTTAGTGTTAAACTTAAAATGTAAAAACTTGTAGTTAAAATTATTTAAAAGTGTTTACGTCACCGTTTAATGGAAATATTAATAGCAATAATAAATAATTACTAAAATTGTGAACTTATCGCCAAAAAGTAAAATTAGAAATTAGGAAAGTCGCAAACAAACATAGATAGTTTACGCCATGTTCCAAGTGGATTGAAATTTGTTACTCTTGCTTCCTCATGCATCAAACTGCCTTCGTTTCAACCCCCATGAGGTTTTTCTGTGTGGGATATTATTAAGTAACTGAGGTGAGTGGCATTACCCGATGAACGCCATTGCCCTAATTTACCTACCCTCTAATATGTTACAATTGAAATACATATTGAAATAAAGGGTATGAAGGAAAATAAATAATTCTGAAAAAATAATGTACTAAAAATAAAAAAAGCGAATTATTGGTGTGATTGGGGATCCAAACCTGGACCTTCATATTACGTGCGGACGTTGCTACCACTCCGCTGTTTAGGCTTTGAGAAGTAATGATTTAGGGTAGTGGCACCAGTAATTGTCATCACCCCGGTAGTTGTCACCAGACATATTTTTGTAAAATAATAAGATAATACTTCGTTACTTTAATTCTCTTACAGTCTCAATCAGTTCCCATATATATTTGTAACAATTATAAATGAAGCTGCCGATAATCTATAACTTCAGATAATTATAAACAGCTTTTTTATTTAGGCGTATCGTGAGTTCCGTGAACTCAGGATGGCATTGGCAAGAAACAAAAATGAACAGCTACAAATTTTTAAAAGTGACATCGCTATTTCACTTATGAGAATGCGAATTCCTCTTTGAACGTGGATATCTTAGAACAGTTCCAAAAATAAAGCAACAAAAAAATCGATTTAGGAAAAAAGGACAAACACATCTTAAGAATCGATATTAGTTTTAGATACCAGTGTCCAAAATCCTGTTGGTAAAGAACAATTACCACGACCGGAAGTAATAAAAAAAACATACCGAATACCTATACATATCCAAACACAAATTTCCATGTGACACCTCTATTCAGAATAAAAGCTTATTAAACTGCATAAATCCTGACAGAAATATACAAGAAAATGAGGATAATTCTAGCTGGATGGAAAACCTTTCCACATTTCCACCGATCAATATTTTGCCTGAATCCTCAAAAAGGCGATAACGAAGGAGTGCAAATTATATTTTTCAAGAAAAAAAAAAGAAAAAAGGAAGAAAAAGAAAACACAAAACAAGAACTAAGCGACTTTAAAAAATCAAAAGAAAAGTAAGAGAAATAGGAAAAGTCAAACATAAATAAATACATATTCCACATATTTGAGTATCTTGGGAACATTTTCATGTATGTCCAAACAATAAATAAACCTCCATATTGTTCAACTTTTTTTTCCAAAGCAACTTAACGATTCAAATTTGATGGCAATTACTGGAAAAGTTAATGGCAATTATTGGTTATGCCATGACAATTACTGGTAAAATGACACTGACAAAAATATTTTCATAAAAAAAATATTTTTTGACTAAAAACGAGTGGGCAAAGAAACTAATCTTCCACTTAGGAATTGGTGGTATTAAAAAAATGCATCCAGTTTTCTGGATATCGGTAATAAGTTAGAGGTACGTCTAATAATGACAATTACTGGTGCCATTACCCTACTTCCTCTAATTACATATGACACTCCCGGTATCTTCTACGTTAAATAGCGATTTATTGGTTTATGTAACACCATATTTTTTTAAAAATACATCTCATCCAAATAACAGATTATAGTAATTCGACTTTAGTTAAGAATTTGTACTCTTATAAAGAAAATTGTTACCAATTATCCTACATTTCCAGACTAAAATTTCCTATTCTTACCATTAACGAATGCTATATATTGGGTTGCATTTCAGACTCGAGAGGCTCGTACTCTTACGTCATCACCTTGTAGAAAAGAGACAAGTGGCCAACTATTCTCATGTACTTCAGTGGTTCGAGAGACTATTAAATTCTCATCATCAGTTAGGCGAACTGCTTTTTGAATTTCATTGAAAAAAAGCCAAGGTGTGCTTTGGGCTGAACTCCAAACATGAGAACGATATTTCAGCGTTGACCTTCTTTGGACTTTGTACAGAATCAGCAGCTGTTGAGATGTGAAATAATTTTTAGCTCTAAACAAAAGCCTCAAGTTTTGAGAGGCGTACTTGGCAATAGTCATTCCAAGAAAATTGTTAATTTTTTACAGGAGTAAAAAATTAATTAAGGAAGGAATGAATATTCCACGAATTAATTTGATAATTAAATAACGAAAAATTTCGAGCCGGCTAAGCATTAAATATTGGTTTAGTTTGCGTTGTGTCTTCATTATGATTAACCACATTTTGTTAGTAAATTCTTGTATTTGTACGAGAGAGACTAATATTTTGATGAAGTGATAAAATGCCATGTTTTTCAAGAAAATTGCAATTATCTCAAAACGGTTAAAGCTAAAGAAAAAGATATAATAACGAAACTTATTTAAACTTACCAGCAAATTCAATAATTGAATCTTTTACTTAAATTTGATAACTGGAAATGTCACAAAGTAATTTTCTTTAAAGAGGTCACATACCAAAATCCCGATATCCTAATTTCTACAATTTAAATTTAAGAGGTTTTGAAATATAATTTTAATGTACGCTGAATGTAAGACACTATTTTATCGGGCATTTGACGTGAAGCGGATAATAAAAAAGTTGAATTTCCGAATTTGTTTATACCGGGTCTTCAAAATGAACTCGGCACTATTGCTCTTTCTTATTATTAAAGATAACTTCAGTTAAGTTAGCAAAGTTGTGTATTTTTTAATGCTGATTATTATGGTGATACTAAAAAAAAATAATTGCACGTTGCGTTTGTGAGTTTTATCACAAAGTTACAATCTTTTAAAAGGAACACGGTGTGTATTTTATGTTTTATGAAAGATAATAAAATTTAAAATAAAATAAGTTATTGTAAATTTTTTGCTAAGATGATAATATCGAAGTTATGAGGACATAAACGTATATCAGAGGACATCGAAAATTAATGAAAAATTAGCTTAGTAGGCTTTGGAGACAAATGTCAAGAGTATATTATAATTTAACAGACGCAGAATACTATAAACTAAAATAGATATATGACGCGAGTTCTGGACCGTAAATTACATATCTTTTTTAATCTGTCCTGCTGGACAAGTATAATTGTATAACTAAAACCAACTCTTAGACAAGTAGTTTTAGAATTAAAATCAACTGGTAGACAAGTAGTTGTGCGACTAAGACCATCTGATAACCAACTGTCAGGTAAGTAGTTGTGCCAAAGGGATGAATGGTGTCTTAGATCAGGATACAATGTCGAGTAAAATCTTAATCGGCCCTTCAGATAACAATTTACCTGTACCTAGGAGTCGACTGGTCTCTTCTCAGGACACCACTTGAGTTACATAATTCTTCCTCGAACTAATTTTATAATCGTTGGTTTTGCTTGTACAATTATACTTGTTTAATATGATAGATTAACAAAGCTAATTCCGGCCCAGAATTCTCATAATATATCTACTTACATTTATATTCAGTGTATATCAGAGTCGACATTTGTTTTCATAGCCTACTAAGCTAATTTCCCATCAATTTTCGATGTCTTATGATAAAAGTTTAGGTCCTCATAGCTCCGTTATTATTGATCTCAGAAAGAAAATTATAACAACCTTTTTTATTATACATTTAATTATCTTTCACAAAAATCCAAAATATATAGCGTGTTTCATTTAAAAAATTGTAACTTTGTGATAAAACTCAAAAACGCGATGTTCAATTGTTTTTTTTTTCAGCATCACCAAAATAATCAGCGTTAGAAAATACACAACTTTGCTAATGTAACCTAAGTTATATCTTTAATAATAAGTAAATTTAATTAGGTTGCATATTTTTCATACAGGTACAAAATATGTTCACCACGCAAACTCTGTACCGAATTACGGGTCGCTGAAAATTAATATATCTTCAATTCGGATCGACAATATCCAGTTAAGAAATAGTGGCTGTCGGTGATTTCTTGGAATGGGACTGCACTTTTGGGAGGTCCGGGGATCCGCCGCGGAAAATGTGCAAAATATGCTTCTAACTTTTATAAAAAAATAATTCATTAATGTATATGAATTATTTTGCTGGCATATTATATTCATCTTACCTAAAACAGTTTAATTAGATGTTTTTCACTTACTTTATGTCTTTTTTTTCAACAAGGTGTTTTTAAACTTCAAGTAGGGTTGCTTTGTGAAAGATTTCTAATTAAGTATGTACACAAAACAGGAAAATATGATTTTGCGCATTACACCCTCACAACTAATTTGCTAAACTAATCTGGTCTAGATGTTTTAATTATATCTTAATGTTATGAATTAGGATCTCATTTTTATCAATTCGATTATGTTACTAACGAAATTCATAGTTGCAATGTCACTAAAAATACAGAAACTATAACAGTCCACCCGAGGTCTACAGTCGACTTTCGCTCAAGTTGCAACCGTTAAAGTTGTCCGCTCGTTAAAATTGTCAGGATACGATCGTTAAAGTTGCGCGGATATTCCCCCACTTTAATTTTCGAACAACCAATTGGACTTCCGAGTTTTAGCACCACTTTTGAATAACCCACTGAACCGCGCAAGGAGCAATAGAACAAATATATTTTTCGACAATGGCGGGGATAACGGGGAGTAGCAACTTTAACGGTTGATCCAATATGGGAGTGTACTGTATACGCTTCAGATTGGCAAGAGTTGGACAACGGGCAAATTATTCTGCTGACTTGCAATACTCACTCCACTTCTTGGTCACCGTCTCAGATAAATTCCAGTATAAAGTTTAAAGGGCTGTATGCGACATGTCCGAGGCTACAGATAACGACAGACTGCGACTTTTATGTTAGCGATGAGTCTGAGAGATTACTGACTGTCACTTTTTGATCTATTTCATAACAAATACCATTTATTATTAAACATCGGAAAAGTTACGTATAAATTAGGCACTTATAATTATTGCAGGTTAAAAAATATTTATCAGGGGGGCAGTGCGTCATTGCCTCCTTGCACATTCTTGAAAAAATTTTATACAGGATGGGCCACGCTGAACGCTACGGCCTCTAGGAGCTATGGGGTATTATATTTTAAAAATAAACATTATAGTTAAATATAAGACGTTAGGGTCTGTATAATAAAAATATTTTCAAATATGCAGGGTGTTCCAGAAAATTGCTATATATAAAATTTGTAATTTTTTAAATAAGACACCATGTTTTTCTTTTCATTTTAAAATTCAGTGCAAACATAACGTCAATTTTATTAAGGCTTTCCTATACCAAAACCTTACCCTTTTTAAGATAATCAGCTTTTTTAAAAATACAAGATTTCCAAAAAGTAAATTTTACTCCTGAAAGTAAAAAATTTTGATAGTGGCGTCTTCAAATTTTTCTTTGGTGTACCTCTTGCTATAAAATGCAGTTGATATGTAACTTTATAATAGGATGTTTCAAATTTACCGAAACATTTACTTGAAGTTCGGATTCTATTATTCTGTGTTAATGTAAATGGAACACCCACTACTTTTTTGTTTTAAATACTAGAAAATTTAATTAGCTTTCAGATGGTATGCATTTCTTATACCCAAGTTTAATGGTTTGGGAGATAAAACCAATATTCAACATAACATTTCATCTTAGTTGGCACAAAATGTGGATTCAATTAGACGAGCCTCCTGCTTATTTTCACAATTCCGTAAGGGAATATTTAAATACGAAATTTCAAAATAAATGGATTGGAAGAGGCGGTCCTCATATCTGGCCACCCGGATCACCGGACCTAACCCCAATGGACTTTTTCCTATGGGGTATGTAAAAAATATTGTATGCAATGTTTCCCGTACCACCCCCCAAGGACATGAAAAATCGAATAAGAAATGCTTTTGAAACAATTGACGAAAGTATTTTAACAAATGTTAAGAACGGTTTGAGAAAAGAATAAGGCTTTATTTAGAACAAAATGGTTCCCACATTAAACATTTGTTAGAGTAGAACATTGTTTTTTATTTGTGTTAGTTATTTGATTTGCAATTTCATTAAATACTAAACTAATTGTTAAATATGTAGTTTCCTTTTTCTTGTAAAACTATTTGTAAATTAAGCTAGGGTAAAACAAAAAATAAAACAAATGAATCAACTTATATGACGGTTACCTTGCCTGCCATCCTTGATCAAAATTGTTTTTTTTTTTGGATAATGATGAAAAATAGTACAATTCGTGAAAGTAGTTAAATCTCTTAAACTATTGAATTTAGGCATAGAAAATCTAGATACCAACTTAAAGATAATTAAATTTGTCAATATTTAAAATGAAAAAATACTACGTGTTCCATTTAAATTAACAAAGAAAACGATGTTTGAAGTTTAAGTAAATGTTCCAGTGAATTTAAAACATCCTATATAAAATTTGGAACTTGTACAAAGTGCATTTTCTGGTAAATGGTTTGTCAAGTGAAAATTTAAAAAGGCCCCTATCAACATTATTTACTTTCAAGGATAGAATTTTTCTTTTTAAAAACCTTGTATTTAAAACAAAGTGGATTCCAGTCGACTCCCGCAAAATTGCTTCCGTTAAAGTTGCACGCTCGTTAAAGTTGCGTGGATATTCCCCCAGTCTAATTTTCGAACAACGAATTGGCCTTCCGAGTGTTAGCAGCACTCAACCGCGCAAGGAACATATATATTTTTCGATAATGGTACGGATTACGGGGAGAAGCAACTTTAACGGTCGATCCAGTACGGTGAGCGCAACTTTAGTATCTCAAAAAGGGTCAGGTTTAGGAATAGGGAAACTTTATAAAAATTGATCTCAAATCTGGAGGTGAATCTAAAATGAATCGAAAAACATGGCCCATTTAAAAAAATCCCAACTTTGATGTGTAACAAGTTTCTGGAACATCCTGTATATTTAAAAGTATTTTTAACATGTAAATCCCAGCGGCCCATATTTAACCATATTGTTTATTTTTTAAAATATGCTACCTTACAGCCTCTAGCGTTCAGCTTAGCCCACCCGGTATAAATGGACTTATAGTGATTCATTTAGAAAAGCGGATTTTCAATAAGAAAGGTATTTGTGTGTCGTCGATTCGCAGTTAATGACATTAGTGTTAGTCATTTTGTTAGTGTAAAACGAAAAAGGCCAAATAGCTGTCATAATATTTTCATCCTGTTTTGAATGATAAAGCTGTTTGTTCTCGACACGAGTAATGAAAGACAAATTTTCAATAAAAAATCTATTTTTTCATAGAGAACATTAAATATAATTTAAAATAAATAATATTAAAATAAATATAAAATAATAGAAATATATTTTAATATTTGCTCATATTCCACCAATTAGTTTTACCCGTTAATACTTACAAAATTACATTTCGAATTTACACAATTATAACTTTAGCACAATGTTATCGAGTGATAACAAAAAAATAATTAGAGTTAATTCTCAATAGCAAATCAAAAGTGTCCTTTTGAAAAAAAATATATGAATATGTATATTTTTTTATATTGATTTTAATTTTGTTTTTTAAAATCAATCTTCCACAGTGAGCAATATATCCTTTGTGAAATTGTCCAGCTCTTATAATTTAGAAAGTGTATTATCATTAAATAAATAAAATATAATGAAGATAGTAATAACAGTAACTCCTCAATGTTTTAAATCCTTGAAATTGTTATTTTTTATTGTTAATACATTTCTAAATTATGTACACGGTTAGTCATTAGTATGTCATTGGTTTGTAGCATGCAATCACACATAATCATCTGATCTTAATTAAATAAAACTTTTTTGTGTATTAGGCTAAGTAAAAAGTGTACCAGCCAAAATAATAGAGGTAAATTTTAAAAGGTCACAATGTTAGCGGTACATTTCAGCCCAGATTAGAATTTATATTCGATAAACATTGTGATTAGATCGAAAATGCTGTAAAAGTTATTTTTAACTTTGTAAATATTCTTCGAAAATTACCAGCCATAATATTACTCAAAAAAGAGTTTTTTGTAATGACTTAAAAACTATTAAATATAACTTTATATAAATTGGTATCATTTTAAAGCTAGTAAGATTCAAGTAATGGTATACTGGATGTTCCGTTAAAAACAAACATTTATGGAACATTTAAAATACTAAGTTTGTTAGCTCTACTATGAGAACAGTCTATTGGAACCTCCTCTTTTATGTGGAAACAGTTGTAAGACCTTTTGACTAATAACGGGTAAATATTAACATACAGCTGATAAGTCTACATTTCCTTGGAATTAAATGTAGAAACCTCTGCATTCTGATTTTTATTTTCATAAAAATTGATTTTACTTGGCAACAAAATATGCAAATTCACAAAAGCAGTTATTTTAGGGAAGGAATGTTCTATCAGAAATGATCATATTGTAAAAGTAAATCAGTGGTTATCCAAATTTTAAACTAGCCTGTATATTTAAAATATTTTTAGGTGATGCTTATTTGTATACCATTCATTTAATGTCTCATAGTTTTTTTTACCCCTTTTCGTTTACGTGCTACAGACCAAGGATGACAACCGCATATAACATGACATCAATCAAATAACGATACTAAAAAACGGCGAAGTTTTGTTTTCAAATGGACACTAAAGACAACTCAATTTACTTAAAATTTTAATTTTCCATTTCATAGCAATAAGTGTATTTGTTCCCAAAGATTGAATTGTTTGACATCAATAATCTAAAATATGTTTTCACAACCGTTCTATATTGCTTTTATTCTAAATAAGATTTTGGCTGAGTGTAAAGTAGGGTGAACGTGCTGAAGAAGAAATAAAAAAAAGATCGAACTTTCAATGACTTTAGATTTTAGTTTCAATTTGTGATTAGACAGATGTCGTAATTTGCTCTATTACTTGTAAGTTTCTTATTGGTCTCCTGTAAGATCCATAATATTCCCACCGTGCTAGTCCTTCCGGAACACTCTTACTGGGCCTTAGGTGATTTCTATTACTAAACCTAACGTGAGATGGATGACAGCTTTGTCTGAAGTAAGGAGATCTATCGATATTGGCAGCGTAACTTAAACTCTTTGGAAGATATTGAATAGTAGTCTCAGGTCTGTGTCTATATGAATGTCTGCGATGACTAGATTTATCAAAATGCTCGTAAGTAGTAGGAAATATTCTTTCATAATGGTTGCTTCCTTGCCTGCAGAAAGCATACGGAGGTAGTTCAGTTGTATATAGGTTAGGATAAGGCCCGCATATGCAGTTGCTCATGTTCAAGTTGGCCACAGAACAATTGTTAAGGTTACATTGGCTTACTGGGATGGGCGTCGCTTGCTCCTTACGGGTCCCTACGAGGAACATTAGGCTAGCACCTGAAATAATCTACATTAATAATCTAGCTCGCTCTGATTGAGTCAGAAGTTTCTTAGTAATCAGGACTGACATTTGATAGAATGCTTAAAAAACTTCTGGTTCATCAAGGTGTAACGTTTCTAAGAAACTACCCAAACTTACCTATAAGAGTAGTAACAAAACTGAAATAATAACCCGCCTTTGGATAAGTTTGGTTTATGTATCCTGTGATTGGTATTCCCAAAAGCACAGGTAATGAGTCTATGCCTTGGATAAAACTATAGGCTTTATTAAAATGTCTTCCTCGGATTCGCTCTAGGGTAAACATCTTTAAGGAATACATGAATCCTCCTAAACTAATTCCATACAGCCACACGAAGAGAACATAACCATGGTATCCTTGCACTGCACTTAAGGCGAGTAAAGAAATACCTTAAATGATTCAAAGCTGCATTAGATACAACGATGATTTAATTATACTTACCTATGCCAACCATGGCTGTCTGACAAAGGTATTGTCTGGAAATTAGACATTGAGAACTAGGTCTCACTGTAACTAAACCAAAACCCATACATCCTAGGGCTGATGCGAAACCAAGAAAAGTTTGTAAAAGAACCAATGCACTGTCTTCTAAACCTTCTTTATATCCCTGATAAACCTAAAATATTTAATCTGAAATTCATGTTTAAGCAACGTATTTGGATAACTTACCAGATAAATTATTGGTGTGTAAATCCCTAAAGATCCAAAAGCAGATGAAACCATTAAAATCCTAAGGCCCTTGCTTTTTAGAGGAGTAAAGTCGAACATTGGCGGCTTTTTATTTTTAGCGTGAGTTTTCTTTTCCTTCATTTTCTTTCTTTGGTTTTTTAAGTGTGTTATAGCTCGTCGTTGTGGATGATAAAGATTTGCTGATCTATAAACTACAGGAAGAAAAAACGCCAGGGCCAAAAACCCAGTAACTGCTTGCAGCCCTAGCCTCCAACCCAGTTTCCTATAAATAAATGATAAAATTAGGTTGTTTTCAAAGCTGTAAGAGAGTGGTTTTTATTATCAAGATTATATAGACCATGTTTATTTGCGTTTTCACAGCAATTCCTAACAGTCACGCAGCTAGTAGGTCGCTGTTCTCAAATTTATTTTTTACAGTTTGGTCCATCAGGCACACTTATCTTGGTAGTCGTGCGTTTGTTTATCACCTGTCAATAAAATGTCGATGCTGACACCGATGATAACATCGGTGGTTGAAGTTCAATAACAGATAATAATAACAAAAATTTCTACTTTCTCCTCAAAGTTATCAGTTTAATTTTTTAATTTAGAATTTTAAACTCGAAAATTAGTTTAAAAATTTAACTTCGGATTGTAAAAAATTAAAAAGGGTCTTCGTATTTACAGTCCCATTTTTATTAGAAAGTAAAAATCGTAGCTTGAGGTAGTTGTCGTGTCACTGGCTTATTCGATAGAATTTTATAAATTTTTAAAGAATTATAAAGGATATTATTCAGCTATCCTGAAAATTCGTAGTCATTCGACCGTCTCCAACTTAAGCTCAATTCAATCAAATTTGAAATTATTTACACAAGGAACCACAAAATAAGTAACAACCTTCTGGTTGTTACTTTTTCGAGAGTTAACCTTCTGGTTAACTCTCGACTTATCTCTTTGTGATCCATGCCAACAATCTGTAACCTGGAACAGCTTTTTTACATAGGCGTACCGCATATTATTTCAATTATTGTGTTTTTATATTTGAGTAATTCTAGTAATTTCTTTCAATAATTAAATCCTACACTAACATTGGTAGAACGAAATATGATACTTCAATTTTAAAGAAGAGGGTCCAAGAGTTGGATATATAACCGAACTCGACAGGTTAAATCAATAAACGTCTTGGTATTTTACTTAGTGCTCATTTTTTACTTTTGCGTAAAGTTTCTAATCTTAACTTCGAAATTTGGACTATAATTCGAAACTCGAAATTTCGACTTCAGCCTCGATATTTTCTAAAAATTTTTAGAACTAGCCAGTAATTTTTTCAAAATAAGTGATTTTTAAATTTTTCAGAGCAGCGTCAAATTTCAGATCAAAGACGAAATTAGCAATATTAGATATTAAAGATGAAACAAAAAAAATTCAATACAAGCTTCCATTTTAATTTGTAATTGCGATTATTGTCGATATACTGAATGTATATTGGAAAGGAAATAGTGAATCTAAGAACCTTCACGAAAAGCGGAAATTTGGATGAAAAATTAAAAGAATGAAAAATGAAAAGAATTTTATCAAACAAAATCCAACAAATCTGAATTTAAGGTCAATTTTTTTTTAAAGTAAAAATGTTGAGTTTACCGAAATATTTAGAAAAAATTTAAATATTGGGAAAAAGCCAAAATTTTACTGATACGCAAAAATTTTGGGTTTAATCTTAAAATTTTTTTAAAAAAATAGAAATTTCCTGACTAGGGTTAAAATTTGATAAAAACTAAAGGGCACAATTTTTAGCGCAAAGCGAGAAATTTAAAAAAAAAACTGAAATTGTAAAATAAAGATCTTTAGAAAAAATTAAAATTTTAAACAAACAAAAAACGTGAACATTATAAAAAATATTTCAACTTAAACTGAAAATTTTAAGAAAATCGAAATGTATAAAATCGGAACCCTTGGACCTCCCTGGCTACGTGCCTGGGACTCGATTCATTTAAAATCTTGGACGTTGCCATCTCTACTGCATAGTTGTCTCGACACTCGTACTAACCGGAGGTGAATTAAGTAGCTTCCCTAAGTGCGACTCTAATCAACTAGTTTAAGAGAAAAGTTAGTGCTTTTCAAAGTTAAAATTGTGTGCGTCCAGGTTCCAGGATCGTTGGTGCCGCAATTTAAAACAATGAAGAGCGTAATTGAGTGCGACTTGGCCGACCTTATTAGATTGGCCGAATTAGTGAACGAGCGAATAGCTCACCTTAAAAAAGAGGAGAAGGAGGCTTTCAAAATGCAAGGCGAATCCTACTCAACATCGAGGAAGACAACGAAGAAGAAGAGGACCGAAGAGGAAAACAACGACGAGAAAATTGTAGGGCAAAACCGGTTTGCCGGCCTACAAACCAGTGAAGAGGACAGAGACGAGGACCCCTAGCCCATTGACGAAGAAGAAGCCCCCCAAAATAACGAAGAGCCCCCACGAAAAAAAGGACACAGAACAAACGGACCTACACAACCACAACAGTAGACAAAACGGCCACCCAAACCACCCAAAAAGACGCAACCCCTGAGAATAATACGACATCGATTATTCTCAGGAATAAGGAAAAATGGAGCAAACACTTGAGGGAGTCAACGATTGTCTACTCAACAGCTTCGACGACCCGAGACGGAATAAGAATTGTGCCGCAAACCGTAAGCGACTACCGAAAAATTTTCAAGGTATTCAAGGAGGCAAACCTTGAATTCCATGCCCACCAACTAAGGGAGTAAAAATCATTAAAAGTGGTAATACGAGGTATTCCACAAGAAACTCCCGAAAAAGACGTGCACGAGAATCTCAAGGCACAAGGCTACCCTACAACGAAAATAACGCGGATGAACGGAAAAGGAGGAAAACCGGCCCAGATTGTACTTGTTGAACTGGAACGCAAGTACAAGTCAATTTACGGAATTACCAAAGTAAACGGCCTCAATATAACAATTGAGCCGCTTAAAACGACCAGAGTTGTGATTCAGTGTCACAGATGCCAATTGTGCGGGCATATACAAAAGAACTGCAACGCAGAATACCGGTGCATGAAGTGTGCAGGAGTACACAGCACACACCTCTGTGATAAAGAAAAAACCACCGCTGCAAAATTCGCACACTGTGGCGGAGCTCATACTGCAATTTCCAGGCAGTGTAAGAAGAGACCCGCACAACAAACGACGAAGTTCGAAAAACCACAAGTTCCCAAGACTACGGCACAAAAACCCACTGTGTCAGCTTGGGCGAAACCGCTAAACTTTAAAACGGAGAAGCCTCAACAACAAGAGACACAGAAAAACAAACCGACAACGAAACCACCGCAAAAAGAAAAAACATCTGCAAAAATCCAAATTGCAGTTATTCTAGCAGAGATGTTGATAGAATTTGCACAACTTATCCCAACCGAGGGCCAAAAGATCAGCTTCACGAGAAAAATTACGAAAATCCTAACAATTTAAATGGATACACACCAAAAAAGGTTGAAAAACCTACCGGGCTAAAAATCATAGCCTGGAACGCTAACAGTATTACAAACAAGATATCGGAACACAAACCAGATATTGTTCTGCTCGGAAAAACTCATCTAAGGCCGTCAAAAACGTTGAAGATTCCCAACTATTCGACCTACAGAAAGGACCGAGAAGAAAAAGCAGGAGGAGGTGTGGCCGTGCTAGTTAAAATTGGCATCGAACACCACGCCCTGGAGTCAAACGGCGAGTGGAAATACAGCTGCGACACTCAAAACTCGCACTGTATTCCATATACTCACCGCCCACAAAAAAGGAAATAGAAGAGGAACTCGACAAAATCTTCGACAGAAACACACCTACTCTGAGAGCAGGAGACCTCAACGCCAAGCACAAAAACTGGCACTGCAAAGCTACAAACCCAAAAGGAAACAGATTTTGGAGATACTTGGAGAACAGAAATCTAATTATCGACCCTCCACTAGAGCCAACACATTATCCGGACAACTCGACGATTGCGGATATTCTCGACGTTAGGGTACACAAAAAACCTGACGCTCGACCTGAATGTCCAAGTCATAGAGAAACTATCGTCAGACCACTGTCCACTTAACATCACATATGGTAATCCAAAACAATCACAGCACTACACAAAAACCAAGATCAACTGGACAAAATTCCAACATAAATATGTTCCACAAAAACACAACATCGAAAGCGTGAAACACCTAAATTGGGCCACCGACCAGTTCGAAAAACACATAAACCAAGCTGTCACCGCCGCAACTACAACAACGCAGCAAAATAGGAGGCAGGAAAATTTATCAGACCAAATAGCTACGCTCATAAAATGTAAAAATGCAGCGAAGAAAATGTATCACAGAACTTTGCACCCGTCTGATAAGAACACACTAAACAGACTCACAAACGAAGTTAAAAATCTTCTGAAAGAAGAATACAACAGAAAATGGGAAAGACACCCAGAAAGTTTCAACGACAAGGACAAAACACCCTGGAAACTTGCCAAGAAACTGAGACAAACAAGCAGAGACTTGCCTCCGTTAAAAACAAATAAGGAAAGGCTATCCCAAACGAGGAAATGGCCGAGGCTTTTGCAGAAATGCTGCAAAAGCAATTCCGCCCAAATCCTTCGATAGACAGAACGCACAACTCGAACGTAGAAACGCACACTGAGACCCTCCTCAACCTCGGAGAAAACTACAAATTCGACGAGGTCACCACAGAAGAGCTAAAAACGATCATTAAGAACTTAGTATCGAAAAAGTCTCCTGGTCCAGACAACATAAGGAACTTTACGATTAAAATGCTTCCGCCAGAAGCAGTAGAAGATCTCAAGAACATATGCAACGCAATCTTCAAACTTCGCGTCTATCCAAACAGGTGGAAGACGGCAGAAACAATAATGATCCACAAACCAGGAAAGCCGAGAAACATCGTCGACAGCTACCGACCTATCAGCCTGCTGTCAAGCCTTAGCAATATAGCTGAAAAGATTATTCTAACCAGACTGGACAAGATATTAAAAGATGGAAATATCCTACCCGATGAACAGTTTGGATTCAGGCAGGAACATTCCACAGTTCACCAATTATCAAGGATAACCGAACATATCCTCGAAGGCAACAATAAAGGAAAAACCTCTGGAGCCATATTCCTAGATGTTCCAAAAGCCTTCGACAAAGTCTGGCACACTGGACTGATATACAAATCAGTTCAGCTGGGAATCCTAGTGGTCTACGGAAAAATAATTAAATCGTACCTGGATAGAAGAAAATTCTACGTCAAAATTACCGAAAAGACATCCACCATCAAAGAAATGACAGCAGGCGTGCCCCTAGGATCTTTACTAGGACCGTTACTGTACCTTATCTACACCGCGGATATTCCAAAAAAGCAGAATACCAAGATTGCTCTATACGCAGACGACACGGCCATAATCACACAGTCAAGAATATAGACGAAAATCACCAAAAATTTCCAATTCCATCTCAACGACGTAGAAAGTTGGATGAATACATGGAGGATTCAAACTAACGCAAGTAAGAGCCAAGCTATAATATTCAGCAGGAAAAAGAAAGAACCGGAGCAAAAACTCAAATTAAACGACACTCCAATTTCATGGGTGAAAGAAGTGAAATACCTTGGAGTAACTCTGGACAAAACACTTTCGTACACTGCACACATCCAAAGCATTGCAACAAAAACCAAGCAGCTAAAATGATATCTCTACTCACTCTGCAACAACACGAGCAAGTTGGATATCAGAAACAAACAAAAGAAACAAAAGGCAATTATTCGACCGAATCTAACGTATGCGTTGGAGGTCTGGCTGAGAGCAAGTCCACGACAACTGCACATGCTAAAAATAATTCAAAATAAAACGCTACGACAATGCGTTAACGCTCCTTACTACATGACAAACAAGCAAATCCACAACGATCTGAAGATTCCAACGCTCACGGAACACATAAAATAACTGGCCACAAAGACCTATGCAAAAATAGAGACTCACACAAATGCACAGATCTCTGCAATAACAGAATAGGAATATACCATTGAAAGTAGGCACAAAAGGCCCAGACAGATTCTACAAAAGATGAACAGAAATTAAAGGATAATCACCGTTGTTAGTCGTACCAATGAAGTTTGATTGAGTAGCTTTCAATTGGTGCGACAACACGCAACCGAGGGTCGCTTACGGACGAAGGTGGATTGAGTAGCTTTCGCCCGGTAAACGATCTCTCGCTAGCGCACCTAACAACACCGAGCACGGTCGACGGCACGCACCAAAGGGGGTGGAATGGGTAGCCTTCTTTGGGGCGAGGCCACGGACGCATGCCATCGGGGGTGAATTGAGAAGCTTTGGATCGACGGTGCCCGCAGCTCACAAAATTATCACCACAATTAATGCTTACCAAAAGAAGGCGGTCAAAGGAACGAAAGTTTCCGCGTTACCGCGTTAAACTACCAAAGAACCATGACATCTCTACTGCATTGGCACTTCAACATAGATTTTTAACATTTTCAACAGGTCACGGGACTCAAACGGTCACGTGATGAGAGTTAGCCTTCTGGTTGTTATTTATTTTGTACCTTATGTGCATTTACGAAAATTTGTTTTCTGCATTATATTTGTTAAAAAAGTTAGATTTTTGCAATGTATTTGAAGAATTTAGGACGCACACAAAGGGACTTGGCACTACAACACAAAATTACTATTTACACCACAAAATAAATAACCTCGCGTAAAAAAAATATTTTTTTTCCAACTTCACAATACAACGCATAGCACAAATTTTTGTTGATGTGGATTAAGTTTTTAAGTTTAATTAAAATATGTTTCTTGAAATTTTGACTTTCATCGATAAACTTGAACTTTTAAATAGACGATTAACATAAAGTGCAAAGAAAGTTTTTGGTTAACACTTTTTATTCCGATTGTAGACTTTTTTAGCATTTAGTCCAGCCCAGGATTTAATATGATTTTTTCTATTCCGCTCCATAGCCTTGACTAAGTTGCACATGCATGATCTAGATAGTACTATGGTAAATAACATGAAGTTGACCCAAAACCTGAAGTTTTTCAAAAAAATTAGACAAAAAATTGTTATTCATTTTCTCGTTGACTTTAAGATCAAAATTTCGATCTTACTTAATAAACTGTGAGCTTCTGTTGATATTCGTAAAATTGATTTTCTTAAAATTCCAAGTTTAAATTTAAAATTTTGATTTTATAAATGCGAAATTTCGAGTTTTTTAAAAAATATATTTCCAATCTTTTCTCGATTTGTCGAAGATTTTTTTGTTTACTTTTTGTTTCCCCTTTTGCTAACATTCAAATTTTAAAATCCAAATCTCGACTTTGTCCCCAATTTTAAATATTCGAAATTTTTGTCGAAATTTCGACTCTTGCAGGAATTTTTCCTTTTAAATTTTAAGCTTCATTCTGAGAATAAAGTCGAAATGTTTAGGAAAAAGGGAAACATTCTGAAAGAGAAATTTGAATAACTTCGAGTTTTAAAATTTAATAAATAAAATCCGAACTTTTAATTGGGAATTTCGAGAAAAAAATGTCAAAATTTTGAATGAAAAGTTCGAAATTTAATTAATAGGTTTTCTAAAGATTTTGAGCTTTACTTTTGGTCTAAATTTCTATTTTCTGCTCAGCTCAATAGACAATTAATTAACCGACTTTTTAATTGAAACATGAATTGCAGCAAATAATGTAGGTCCCCGTTAAAACTCCTCATGTCAAATTGGAAGAAAATCCCTTAACCTATCCCAGAGCCCGAAACACCGCGTTTCTCTAAAACGTTTATGAGCAACATTGAATATGACTTTTCCCCATTAATTTTCATTGTAGAATCTATTGGAAAAGTTTGACCCATTCTTTAACGGACGTTCTCTATAAGGGTTAATTTTAGGATTAGCTTTTAGTACTTCTCTGATGATGATAGCTTGACTATTGAAATTCGTTAGAACAAGTTTTGTTGTGATTTTTAATCTTTCTTGGTTTTAGGGGACAAGATTTGTATATTTTTTGCAAAATTTTGAGTTTAAAATAGAAATTTCATTTTTAAGTTTAAAACGTCCAAGGTAAAATCGAAGTTTAAATTTGCTGTTTCATGAAATTATTGAAATATTTTAGAACTGAAGTAAAATGTTACGCGACATTTTGAGTGTAAAGTTTAACTAAAATGAAAAAAAAAAAAAATAGATGTTACCGGCCACCTTTTAATACCGGCCACCTGAGATAACGGACACTTTTAACTTTTTAAAAATTTAGAATATGTATTTCCGTATGTACGGACATTTTAATAGCGGCTATCTTTATATATCGGCCACAGCCGCAAGATTTGGAATTTTTGTAGCTTAATCACACTTAAATTTACCTGCCAATAACGTTTGGGTTTGTTTACAACTTCTATGACTAGATTAACTCCGTTGTCCCCGTCTTAATTTAACTTCTAATAAGGGTGGTTTTTAATACAAGGTAAGGTTCTTTGTAAACTATGCATTTAGTTGCACTTTAGGTTATTATTTTACAATTAAAAACTAAATAAAAATGTAAATAACGCATTTATGGCCACCGACGTTTCAAAAATTTTACATAAATGTGAAGCTGAGATATTTAAACTTAAATTAAACAAATTAAGGCAAACAACGATAGATTTTTTGTAAAACAATAAAAATAAAATTAAAAATTATTAAACTGTATTTTTTTAGTTATATTTCTGTGCTTTTATACTCGAGTTAAAATAAAAATATAGATTTAGAAGCAAAACACGTTACTATATGTTTTTCTAAAACCAAAATAATTAATTATATCTATATAGGTCGAGTGTACAAACATTTAACTGAGTTTGAAGTAAATTCGCATCTTTTGTGTTGTTACCTGTATATATCGGCCACCTTTCTATAACAGCAAATAATTTAGATTATTTTAATGGCCGGCATTTACAGGTTTTACTGTATTTTGCTTAGTGGAACCAAACTCGAAATTCTGAGTTTAAACTTTTAGAAAAAAAATTAAATTTGCATAGGAAATTGTGGTCTAGCATGTTATTTCGAGAAAAAACGTTCTAACTTCTAATTTCAACTCAAGAATTTGAGAAGTCAAGTCAAAATATCGAAAAAGCCTAAAGCCTAGTTCTTAATTTTTTGTTTTTAAAAATTATGAGCTTAAATTCAAAATTTATATACTTAAACAATTATTTCGAGTCTTACCAAAAATTTATGGTAAAAACTTAATTTGCAAAAAAAAATCTAAAATATTTCAGTTCAAACGCACTGTATTGGCGCTTGGATAACTGTACCTAACAAGTTTCTGGCTTCGGATGAAAAGAGAGCTATTGTACATTGACACATTAACGAACTATTCTATTGAAGACTTACCCCATGGCTTCTTTATATAATACGGAGAAAAGGGCTATGCCGACCCCTGCGCCAGCTTGGGCTACCATTTCAACGAATTCTCGTCGTTTTTTAAAATAGTGTCCTAAGACTATCCCAGCTGTTTCTCGTACAATACCTGCACCAATTCCAAGTACGAGACCATAGCTCAAAAGGGCTTGGTGAAATTGAACTGCGAACGAGGTAAATAGGCAGGCCAGGGCCATGACCAGCCCGCCTAAAAACGCAGCCAATCTGGTGGATTTTCTTCTACATATTGCTATTATTAGAGGTGCCATTATGAAAGACGAACATAAGGAGAAGGCTCCCAACCATGCTGAAAAAAAAGGAAATTAGGTACTTGCAGAATGTTTGTTACAGAGACTAGTTTGTTATTTTCCACAAATTCAATTGGTTAGTTGCCAATAATTTTGGATTGCTTCCGTAATAAACAATTAGAATGAATTGGGACACTAATTCATCATGCCTTTTGTTTTAGATCATTAAAATTTTACAAATATTTATTTTCTAGGTGGTACCTTTTTTTTGAGTACCTACTTGGAGATGGAAAGCTAAAGAAAGAGACACGTGACAACAACTTTTTTTAAAATTTCCAATTCCTTAGGAAACTTTCGCCTTTTTTTCTAACTTTTAATTGCAACAGATAACAATTTTGTAATTTCGCAGGAAATTTCCCTGATATGTTGAATATTCAAAGTTAAAGTCAAAATATTGTGATTAACATGGAATTTGCGCAAGTTATTTTCATAAATTCAAAACTTTAAACATTTTCTTAAAATTTTGAATTTAAACTGGAATTTTTTGCTTCAAATTTTAATATCATAAAGTTAAAGTTTCGTGTCAGTGAAAGCTTTAAAAGAAGAACTGAACCTGTTAAGGAAAATGATCAAAATGTAGAGTTTACTTTCGAAATATTGATTTTTTCTATAAATTTTCAAGGTTTGGAACAAAAAGGCAAATGTTCTAGATTTTATCGAAGTGGGTATCAACAAAAACTTGAACAACAAATTTTACATTCCAAATTTTTCTCGAAATTTCATGCTAAAATTCAAATTT
Source organism: Dastarcus helophoroides (assembly GCA_028583605.1). Taxonomy (NCBI): domain Eukaryota; kingdom Metazoa; phylum Arthropoda; class Insecta; order Coleoptera; family Bothrideridae; genus Dastarcus; species Dastarcus helophoroides. The sequence goes on along the minus strand of CM053328.1, from coordinate 22,177,472 downwards.
AAATTTGTATTTTAAATTACAAACTTAAGTTTAAATTCAGAACTGTTTTAATACATTTTAAAATTAGAGTTCACCGTAAATATAGGAATTTCTAGAAATTGTTTTCCTAATTCTGAAATTTTTTTCACTGTAATCTATCCATTTACGTTTTAAATTCGAAATTTTGGTTTTAATTTTCAAATTATGATGCTTAAATCTTAATTTAATTTAATCATAATCTTAATTTTGCCTTTAAACTCAAAATTTCAAAAAAACATTTCTTGTTGTTTTTACCTTAATTTTTGGATTTCGACTATGTCTAGAAATTTCAACTTGAAATATGAAATTTCCATTTTAAACTACAAATGTGGAGAATAATTTATTAAATCCTATAATTTTGTTTCAATGTTTTTTTTTGCCAAATATTGCGAAAATTAATCGATCGATTTTGAAAAAATTGCAGATAGTTAATAGAGAATTAAGACAAGCTCTCCAAAAAGATGTTACTTTACCTAGCTTCCCTATTTAAATTAAGGGTGTGAAACTCATCCCCGCTAGAGGTTGAATGCCACATATGCAGTGAGAGGACAAGCAAGCTTTCCCCTTGAAAGCAAAATCGACATGTTTTTGGGTTTTTTGAAATTCTTATCAGTTCTCCAGAAAACCGGGGCGCAAACTTTTAAGATGGACACTCTGTATATATACTTGCGATATTACTGTATCCAATTTTGTGTTTCGTTTATAGTTTTTTTAATGGTAACTGTTTCATACGTTATCTGTGTCATATTATATCATTGATGGAATAAATAAATCAACGATTTTGTTAAACAAACGTAAATTGGCAGGCCACTTCTGTGTGTAGGCAATTTAAAATACAACTTGTTTTATTTATTAAGAGCATATACAACATGCAGACTGATTGATGACATATAAAATCGGATGCATATTTTCCTCTTCTCAGGTGCTTAATTTCAGAAAAACCTTTTTTAGCGGATGCATACGTCATATACGAAACCTATTTGTAAAATGTTGCATTTGTAAGTTCAATAGTTTAGGAGATATCGTCATGAGCGGGTAGTATTTGCCTTTTATATAAACACATTATCGTATAGTACACTAGTCATGTACCCGTTCAAATTTGAACAGGAACCATTTAACTTTCTCAAATTTTAGAGTACCTTTTGGGTAAAATAGTCTTTGTATACCGCCCTTTTCACTCCGTGGTTAAATCTCTTTTTCCCCGTCCAATATGTCTCTTTTGATATTTCAACCCGTAAACCACTCAAGGTATATTTTTTATATGTAATTATTTTCGAAGCTCTTATGGAAGGCATTTATTTCAAAGTAATTAACATTAAGTGGTTGTGAGATATATATGATATATGTCTCTTTTGATATTTCAACCCTTAAACCACTCAAGGTATATTTTTTATATGTAATTATTTTCGAAGCTCTTATGGAAGGCATTTATTTCAAAGTAATTAACATTAAGTGGTTGTGAGATGTAAATTCATCGAACGCGCTCTATTCTACGGATTTAATTTCACTAAAAAATTATTCTTGTAAGTGACCTAATTTCTTAAGATTTCTCAGCAATTTAAAAGTCTAAATAACTAGACTTAGAACTTTATTTTGACAAACAGGTTATTCCCATAAGGAACATACCCACATTTCATGCTGTCTTGCATTTTGTAGCAAGAGCTTCAAAATGCAATTCAGCTGCTACTAAGAAGTAGCAGCTGAATTGAAGTTAGTTTCGTGATCTCCAACATTCTTTAGCAGAATCAAAACTTCCTTTATCATATTTTTTGATTGCCTGAGAACAATTATTAGTTCATTTTATCTTTTTAACTTAGCAATTAATTTCTTGTCAAAGAATTAAAGAAAAAGCTCAGAATTCATACTAAATATAAAATTATCATTCCCTTTTATAACCTTATTTTCGATGGCTCTCTACGCATCTTTGAATAGGTCAGTGTTTGCTGAAACAAAATTTAAATTTTGGCAGCCACTTCATTATCTTAAAATTATCTAGTTTTTCAAACGCAGTAGCCACCTAAAAATGATGACACAAACAGGACAGCAAAATGCACATGACATGTATGTCAAATGTTGGCTGTTTTTATAATTTTTCGTTCCGATTTCGAGTGAATTTGTAACTTAACCTAAAAAGATCTAAAATGAATCAACTCAAGGGTAAATATGTTAATGTAGTATTGGCAGTTGAAGAGGGCAGAGGGATGGAATTCATTAAAGGTCCGATAACGATAACCGCAAATTTAAACGGCAGGGTGTTAGGTATGGCTTCATCTGTGTTATGATTTTTTTTAAAACTGAAGTTATTATAGAAACCGATTCTGTTGAACCTGAAGATTGCCCTCAATTTAACACGGAGCTGGTATGGGAAATTGATAAAAAGGACCTTCGTAAAATTCGCAGCTCTAATCAACCTCTTAGGGTTGAGTGTTTTACAGTAAGTGAAGTTAAACCTAAGCTACGTGTAGGTTTTGCTTTAATGAGCCTACGAAGTGCTCAAATTATTACTGAGGAGAATTTGGAGAAGGAAATACCTTGCATTCAGCAGAAATTAATAGGCGTTCAACAGCTAGATAAGAAAATAAGACATCCAGAGATATCACTTTCATTGACCATCAGGGATCAGAAACCTAACGCTTCGAACCAAAACGACGAAACTGTTGCAGTCGTTCCGTATATTTCCGAAGAAGATACCGATAGAAGCGACATTAATAAAGAAACTGAACAGAATGGTATACCTGTAAAATATTTGGAAGATGGCTTTATTTGTATTGGCGAACCAACCGAAGCTGATGATGTCTTCATGCTGAACCTATTGATTAAAACAGCTGCCAACTTAGACCTGCTTTTACCTGAAGTTTTAGTATTTTCAGAAACTAAAAAGCAATTTTATATGTCTTTCAAAATATTTGGAGCATCTATTAAAACAAAGCCGTTTGAAAGAACCTTACAGAATATTTTAGAAATGAACGAGAAAATAGTGGTAAGAATTTTATCCAATAAAGAGATTTTGAGAAAATTTTTACGTCAACAAAAAATTACAATTACATTCTTCTGTAGTAAAGATAAATTAGGGATCTCCTGCGTTGAATTGGCAAAACTGGAAGAATGTCTCGATAATAAACTCGAAATACCTTTCAAAGAAATTTGCTTTTTCAAGTATCCATCAGCAAATGGTATAATACCAACTAGTGGTGGTAGCATACGACCATGTGTAGATATCGAAACCAACCTGTTAACTCTTGGTAATAACAACGAAGGAGGAGATTCTCCCGTGAAAAGACCCAAACTAAACATCAGTAGGATTTTGTCCAACATAGAAAAAGGAAGCGGTGATCAGGTCCCAAAAGATGAGGAAGTACAGACTAAGAATCAAGCTATTATAGACATTCAATGTAAAGTTAATCAGAAGTCTCAGTCGGAGCAGGATATTTTGAAAGCATCAGAAGACTTGGAGCAAAGCACTAAAAGCGAGAATAATATTTTGAAAAACTGTCCATTAGTTAAATTAAAAGAATTGTCGCCCACTGGAGATATGAGAAATTATCAACATTTCTGTTTGGAAGTCGCGCTTAAAAATTTTTCAAGGAAGAAAGCTCTAAACAATGAAAAATGCTTATTAACGATACTACACCCAAAAGCTGCCAGCTGTATAAAGAATGTGGAGATTAGTAGGGATACCGTTTGCAAATTTAGAGTATTTTACATCACCACACCTGCTAAAGTCACTGAGTTGCTAAAAGCTTGGCCACCTAAAGTTTTTTTGTCAAATTCCAGAGGTAATATGGTCACGGCCGAGCAACATATTTTTTTTAAAAACGTCCAAGACATGGAAATGTTGCAATCTTTCCTCGTGGATTTAAAAACCTGTGAATTCTCAACAACCTGCTGCTAGTTTTGAGATAAGTTATGGCTTTAGTTCAGTGGAATGTAGAGAATTTTAATAACGATAGCGACATGGATCTTATGCCTGTGGTACTAGATGAGGAAATAACGGTGAGAGAAGTAGAGGATATTGAAAAATGGAAGCTAGCTGAAAAGGCTGCATTTAAGGAGAAGCTGAGAGAAATGAGCGAAGCTGAAACCTGAACATATGAGGAAAGAATTGAAGATAAAAACAGATAACATTGAGGAGGAATTGAATAAGCAATTAAATAAATGCAAAGAACTGCAGAAGGAGCTTCAAGATAAGGTAAACAGTTTTAAGACGGAAAGGTTGTTAGAGAAGAAGAGGCAAAACGATGGCGGTGCAGGTATAGTCTTAAATTACCAACATTTAATTGCAACTTTGATATTGTATAATCAACAATCAGAAAATGCACAAAATTAAGCTAACAAGGGAAGTTTCTCATATGTGAACGGCGGATCAGCATGAACCATATATCGATGGAAGCGTATTTGTGAGTACATTACGTAATGAATAGTCTTTTTTCTGTACGCGACCCCAAAAAAGACAAAAATTAATTTAAAAGTTCCCACATAAGTGTAAATAAATAGTATATCAGTTTTTAAAATTGTTTTGCACAATAGTCGCTTAGCATGGTTGATAAAGAAATCGACTTCAGCTTTGAGGGTTAGGCATGCGAATTTGACGAACGTCGCTTTTTTTTTTGGATTTTTTTATAGTTTTATTAGATTTTCATGTTCTTTGATGTTTATCTAAATAATAGTCTGTGCACAAAAAATGTCACCATAACTGCATTGTATGAAATAATTGATATTGTTAACCCTTACTTTGTAGAACTCTTCAAAATTCATACGTTTATGCAAATGTTAGATAATACCAGATTAGATTTCGCTTTTTATCATTGTTGCATAGCATCAGCGGATGGTATATTTGGCTGTTCACTCGTGAAAGTAACTTATTGCGACTGTAATGTCTATGAACTTCTACGGCTTCCAGAAAAGCGGTTAAAATTTAAGTTTTACACATTTTCAAAAATCCCAAAAGACTTTAATTTTTTGGAAGCAATAGAAGCTCATAAATATTTGCAGTCGCGAACATCTACACTCATAATTAAACAGCTAGACCTTCCGAACACATCTTTAATAAAAGCTTTGGATGGGAGTTCGAATTAGACGAAATATTTGAATAGAAATCTATGATCCATAGAGTTGATTATTACGGTAACGTCCAAACAAGCTACTGATATAATCCGCTGACAATGTTAAAAGGTGTAACCTAACATCTGTAGAAATATCTTGAATATTGAAGAATTCCACAAAGAGTTAAAAATATCAGTTATTCATACAATGCAGTTATTGTAATTATTTTGTGTGCAGATCGCTATTTAGACTCATAATGAGGTAAATATCAAATGAAAATCTAATAATCTTCGAGAAAAATCGAAAAAAAGAAGCGGCGCTCATCAGATTCGAACGTATAATCCTAGGAGCTATAGTAGATTTCTTCATTAAATAGGCCAAACGAGAATTGCAGAAACCAATTTTAAAAACTGATATAAGATTTATATACACTAATGCAAGAACTTTTAAACTAATTTTTGTTTTTTATAAGAATCAAGTACAGAAAAAAGACCACTTATTACTTAATGTACTTACAAAGACGCATTCATCGATATATGATACATGGCGATCCGCCGTTCACATGTGATGAACTTCCCTTGTAAGATTTGCATATATTAACTTTAGTTGTTTCTTTTCCTTTTTTCTTCTCTAATTTAAAGTAGGGATAAACTATGTTAACATTAATATTGACATCGATAACAACATTGGTGGATGAACACCGATCGTCGATAATAATCTAACTCAGAATATCGATTTTTTTAACACCGATGAATGTCAATGTCATAAATACATAGATATGTATTTAAATACATTTGTTAGGATTTGTTTTTATTTTTTTACAGTCGTGTTTTTTTCGCCCAGTTCCAATTTATTTCTTTCGAGCCTAAACTTGGAATCTTTCAAGAAATTTGATATAAGTTCTAGCTTAAAATTCCAAGAAAAAAATGTAAAATTTTACCTATTTAAACTAAAATTTCGAGAAAAAGGCAAAATGTCTAAAAAAAATCTTAAACTTCTAAATTAAAATCAAAATTAAACAAAACTAAAAATTATGAGCCCAAATCCTAGTTCAAGTGGGAAATTTTAATTCTTTCTTCGACGTTTCGCTTTCAAAGGTCGAAATTTCATAAACAAGACGAATAATGTTAGATCCAGTTTGGATTGTAAGCTTTTCAGAAATGCTGATTTTATCAACAATGTTTGCTACTTTAATTTAAATGTTTCGATATATTCCATGCAATAAATTCAATAATTTAGAATTTGTTATTTCAATTTTTTCTTAAATTTGCAAATTTAAATTTGACGTTTTTTACAGTTGTTTAGAATTTCTATCTTCAGTGAAAAAATTAAGTGAATATTGTTTTGAAATTTGGATATTTTTGCTTAAAATTTTAGTTAGTCTCGATTTTCATCTTAAAATCTACATTTTTTTCTCCAAATTCGAATTTTCATTTCAAATTTCCAGTTAAAACTTAAAATATTTGGATTTTTTTGAGATAGTTTGAATTTTTTTGGAAACTGTTTAGTTTTATTCTCGACGTTACAATATTTCTCGAAATTACGACATATGTCTTGTTTATATTTTCGATTGTTTTGCAAGAAGAAATGCTTAAAGATAAAGTTTAACTTTTTAATTTTTTGTCAAAATTTAGATGTTTTTCTTAAAGTTTTCCACAAAAACTTCCTTTTTTTTTAATTCTTGAACGAAAATTTCAACTTTAGTCTAAACGTTTTTATTTCTTAAAATTTCTACATTATATTTAAAAATTAATACTCTAACCTCAAAGTTATTAGTTAAAATTGGAATTCTATTATTAACTCATATAAATATCAAGTTTTTTTTCATAATTTAAATTTTTATCTCAACTTTTTTGTTCTTAATTTTCAGTTTCAAACGTCGTAAAAGACAAAACCGATAAATATGCAAAATACGATCAACAGCTGCTTCTTCTTGTAGTAAACAAGTTAGAATGTGACAATCAACACCTTAAAAACATCATCACTCAGCAGAACGAGGACCTACGTATGTTCAAGAAATCTGCATTAACCAGAGAGCAAACAGCCAGTCTGTTACAGGAGCTGAGAGTTCTGGAGGAGAAATTCCAAGATGCACAGAAAGCGAAGAGTTATTTCAAAAATCAATGGAAGAGAGCTTGTGAAGAGATTCACGAGCTAAGAGCTGAAGATTATAAACAATTACAAGATCAAATTCGTATTAATAAGGAGCAATTGAGTCATCTCAGTCTCGATCATTTTGTTGATCATGGCGCGGAAAAAGACGTAAAAATAGATGGATTCCGAAGTAATAGAGAGTGCCTTGGATTTACAATGTTATAGAACTATTATATTTATTACAGTATTTACACAATCAAAGAGTTTAGATTAATTTATTTATTTTTTCAAATCAGCAGTATATTGATAAAAGTTATTTTTAAAGTTGTAGGGCATAAAATTGTTTCTACATTTTATAAAAACATTTTTTTTTGTGAAGATTCTAGTTTATAATCATTGTAGCAATGATATATTCCAGTCCTAAATAAGATGTGCTGTTGGTAAATGAACATTTTATTGTGGATACATTTTACATTTAACAAAATGCCATTTTCTTGATTAACTGAGATATTTATTTTATTGAAGCTCTTAAATTACAAATTTTAGAAAAAATTGTTGTACAAAATGGGTAGAACTTTGGTAATAACTATTATCAATGTATTGTTTTTTGTTAATGAAACAATTCAAAGAGAAAACAGTTCAACGTAATAACTATTAAAATATGTAGCCTATGGGAAATGGTAGTAATCAAAAAGATAAGTTATATATATTTCTATCTACAAATAAATGTATTTTTTTTTCACAGGGCCACGCATTCTAGAGATATTTACATAAACACGTTTGTCAAAATGGCGGCTCACGCACAACCCCTGCAACGTGCTAACTTAAATTTAAATTCAAAATTGACCTACTATTATATGCAATCATAAAATTGCTCTTGGATTAGGTTGCGCAAAAAAAAAACCTTTACCGACTGGACTAAAAGAGTGTATATGCCTCCGGGAATATAAAAATTCAAAAACAATTCTAATAACTACTCTGCACACTCCAAATCGTTGGATCTAGAAGTATAAATTTTGCATATGAGTTTCCAGCATATATTTTTGAAAATTTATCCCTTAGAATTTGGAAATGGGTATTGAGGCATCTGTTTATAAATAAGTCAATTATATCTGCGTTTTTGATTTATTTCTTAAGGGGTAAAATAAGGGATGAAAGTTTTCATGAAAATGCATTATTCTTAAAGTTAGTCATTTGGTTTCAGAAGTTTTATGGTTCCTGAGAATGTTTCCATTTACAACAATAGCTACCGTTCACAGCGCTTTCCAGCGCTATGGGCTATAGCAGATATAAGGTGCTACTACTAGCATTGATATTCAAATCAATTTGAATCTCAAATGGAGATGATGTCGATGCGTCCTATTAAGAAAAATATGTTTGAAAACGCCAGTTCTAGTGGCGAAATACATATCGCGCAAGGTTAAGTCGACTTTGAGAACCTGAGCGTTCTTAAAAGCGGGCGGTGGATGAAACCGTCACTTAAAATCGAATCCAGCTCTCTCCAGTGCTTATCACTGGACTACGGTCCCTTCTTTCCATTTGCCGATACGAAATCCTATCGGGCACACGGTTAGCAGCTTAACTTTTGCAAAAGAAATTATGCTGAAGCTTTATCGGCTCTAATTTTTTTCGTCTTTGCTCTAATATGTCAAGAAAAATAAGTTTTCCTTTTTTTAAAGTAAAGATATGTTCCTTAAAAATAATTCTACAGTATTTATCAGGATCCTTTATAAAAGCTTTAGACCATCAAACGGCTTTTAGCTGCACAATTGAATAATTCAAATGTTTTTAATTTACGTGATTTAATAAGATTCACTTCCACGTGAACACATTTTCTAAATTGAGAAATATAGGATTCGAAAATTTTTGAAGAAGTTCAATTAAGAAAGTTTTCTCAAAGTAAGTAAATAAAGCTTTTCTTTCAAATGTTCTTTTTATTTTCAGAAAGTACATTATATTTAAGAAGCATGAAGAATTTTTCAATGGATTGGTATTCATGTTGATTTATAACATTTGTAATATTGATTGCCAAATGCCAACACTGACGTTTTCCAATTTTCAAAATCCCGATAAGATGAAATATAATTAGAATGTCGTTCTTTTGCGAAAAGAAAACCAGGATATTATTCAGGGCAGTTTATTCATTATGTCGACCTAATAATGCGACCAAGTGAATTGTTATTTCCACGGAGAGCGAAGCGCCCTTATTCTGTGGCGCTTCTTAGTCGGCGGTAAACAGATTCTATCTCGCTTATGCTGATAACAGTTCCCGCAGAAAATTGCATCAAGTTTCCGCATCTACAATTTACAAATTAATGCCATTTGTATCTTTCCAGTATAACGGTTATGTGTTATGTATTTATGTGTATTCGGCACAGCAGGGTACACACATACTTGCCTGCCGAATCAATACTGAAACAAATCGTCATAATAAAGGAAATAACTGGAAGTCGGAAATTGCAATATCTTTTCTTATTCGATGTATATTTTACAGCTACTAATTGATTAACAGGAAAAAGTTTTCCTGAAACACATTTAACTAGTTGATTACAGCATTTTTCTAATAAAATTAATAACCGTTTTAGCCAAATTAATAATCCATCCAGAAAATCATTAGTAATTGTGATTAACGTAACAAATTGTCTATGTGCTATCCTTCCATTTAATCATCCCTCGGTAAAGACTTTAATAAAATCAAGTTTAAAAAGAAAAAATATTAATGTCCATTCAGTTTACCTGAGCAATTACATCTTACAGCTTCATAAGGTTTTTCATATTCTGATCCTTCCTTCTAATTTACAGATCTTTTAAGTCAGTTTTGCTTTAATGCGGTTTGATAATTACTTTTTAAAGCCACCCGTAGATAAAAAACCTATTATCTCTGGGGGTGAAAACATTTCATATGGAAGGTGGAGATGAATACACATAAGACTAATATGATTGTTAGTAGTAGTGAGTAACGAATATTCGCATTCGCATATTTTCGCATGGTTTCTAATTAATATTCGCATTCGCAAGAAATATTTGAATATACAAGTGGACCATTAGTAATGGTACATAGAGCAAGAGAGGATTCTTCGTATAAAAATAACGTGATTTAGCTACATTACGAAAAGTTAATATTAACTAAGATACAGGGTGTCAGTTTTGAAAAAAAAAATTCATTTTTTCGCATAAATTACGAACACATTTCAATATAGACAAGAAATTTGGTACAGGGGGATTTCTTTGGTCGATAAATTCTAATTTGCTAACAGATTGCCAGTAACTCATATGGGGCGCCACCTGCGCTACCCTGTATTATTCTAAAGCATCACAACTTTTTTGTGGCACAATGTACACTTATTTTAAATAAATATGTTTATTTATTTACATATTTTACATAAAAAAGGTATACTCTCTGAATGTTGATACAAGCAACAGTTTTCAAGATACTTGCCCCAAAGTTTGCCGTACGTTTATTTTAAGTTATGTAAATGTGAATTTTTCGTAGTAGGTTTCAAAATAAAAGTAATAAAATTAACTCTAAAATAATTTATAACAAATATTACTTTAATGACATTATTATTACACATACTTTTTAAATTTGTAAAGCAAATTTAAACAAAATACCAAAACATTTATTTTCAAAAATAAGTATGCGAGAGGTGACCTTTGTCATGGAAAGGGATTGTAAAAGATTAAAAATCTGGCTGTTTCTTACTGGAATTCATATCTAAATATCTACTTTGACTACCCAGACTATTAAAATTTTCTTGTGCGGACTCAGAAATCATACCTTATATCTCTATGTTAGAAAATAAATTATCTCTTAATTTTTTGCATTTTCTTTATTGACATTTTTAAAATTTAGGTACTAATATTATCAACGAAGTAATATTTGACTTAAATTACTTTAAAACCTGTCTTATTACTTTGTTTCAAGCCTACTTCGAAAATTTAATATCTCAGTAATTTAAAACAAAGGCACTTCAAACTTTAAAGGCAAATAGCTTGAAAACGGTTGCTCCTATCAACTTTCAGAAAGAATGCCTTTTTTATGTAAAAAAAATATGGGTAAATAAAACTACCTTTTAAAAATAAATATACGTGGGTATATAAAAAAGTTATAATTTAAAGTCATTCAGGATAGCGCGAGTAGCGCCTCCTATCAGCTATTGGCAATATGTTAACAAATTAGAGTTTATCGACCTATAAAACACCCTTGTGCCAAATTTCGTGAATATAATACAATTTATTCAATAGTTATAGCAAAAAATAGAATTTTTTTTTCAACTTTTTGTATAAGGTAAGAATAGCTATTGCTTTGTGTACCATTACTTGTGGTCGAGCCGGTATATTGCGAATGTATTTGACAACGAAATGGGAACTAATTTATTAAACAACTGTTGAGGTTTATAATATTGCTATGTAGATTTTCATGTTTTAATAAATAACTTTTAAGTCGGAAAGAAAGGGCCTTGATAATACTCAGTGCTCGGTACTCATTAGATACATTTACATAGAAGGTGATAACTTTAACTGGAATAAATTGAAACAAAACTTTTCTCACAACATTAAATTTTAAAACAGGTTAATTGTTATTTATATTTTGCTACATTTTAGAATAGCTTTTGTGTTTTTCCATCTACAGATAAATAAGAACTAACCTCCGGCATTTTTTTTAATAAAATATTTCCTGTCTCTTCTGACTTTCAGTTGAAAATACCGTTTCAAGGGCTTGACAGTGCATTATCTGCTTTTGTGATTACTGGAAGCAAACTTAAGAAAAATATGTGAAAAATGAACATTTTAAAAAGTGGTTTTTAATATAAATAAATTAACCATAAGATTAACTTAACATTTTTCAAAATATCTGGAGGTATTTGTTATATCGCTTGGTTAATGCAATGACACTGGTATGAAATACGGATACTTTCTTTTTTCTGATAAAGAAGTAAATCCAACAAATACTTTCAGATATTTGAAAAATAGTTAGTGACTTTTATTATTCATCATAACTTTGCAAAAAAGCAAATGGTGCATACTTGGAAACTCGTCTGCATAAAAATCTGGTTTAAAAATTTTCATTTTTATGGTTGTGTACCTAAAAACGAAAAAACGGATCCTTATAGTCCCACACTGGTATCCGACCTTATGTCAAGAGGTTTTTCTCCAAAACAATGTAACCTACAAACTTGTTTGGCGCAGTAATTATATTAAAGGGGGAAGTTAGTTTGGTGCGCAGAAAAATCAATTTTCAATTAATAATTGCGTGTGGTATCATTAGAAAGGTCTACCTTTAAGGATCCCAACATATTTTTTTAAATAATTTTTAGTTCAGTTGTTTTAATTATACAGTTCAACATTTGCGAGAAATAACCATCGCCCTGATCTCCTTGCTTTCTAAAGATAAAATGTTGTTTTTTAATAGGCTTATTAGATATTGGGTTATAGAGTCATTGGAAAACTGCAAGTTTTTTCGTTATCGCGATAGTTACAGTGTAAAAAAATATTTTTTGTAAAAATATGTGATTACTTCTTCTTCCCAAAGGTTTTTGACCTACATAGCATTGGTTAGGTGAATCATATCGTACAGATCTTTGTGCTTTGTACATTTACGAAAAGCGAACAATCCATCAAACACCATCGCCAGTTAGCTGAGGCGATAGATTTAGACGAACTAAACAAGAGTACACCGTTTCTTTACAGAATTGGGTGTTCTTTTATATTTTCCAGTGTTTTTAGGCATTACTCAACAGATAGGAAAATAGGTTTTATTTACGTAAATAATAATATGAAACTAGTGTCCTCTAGAAGCAAGGTTAAAATAAACTTAAAATTTATAATTCTTATACCAAATAACTCTTTGTTTTCGGAATTATACTATAAAATCTTTCCTAAATATTGAAAAATTTCAGAATAAAGTATAAAATTTAAACTTTCAACATGTGATACCGTCAGCGTTCTGCTAAAAGACGACACTCGACACAAAACATATGCCCAGAGAGCAGATAAAGAAAAATACCAAATACAGAAGGCGCCAACTAGTCATTCACAATAAATGTTTTGTAAAGGTCAAACCCATTATCAATCAGTTGAGGCCTGACAAAATGAATTATACAGCAAGGGATATTAGAGAGGACGCCAACGAGACTCGGTACTTAATTTCTATGAAGGAAGAACCTTTCAGAAAATTCTAATTCATTACTGTTCACTAATGTTCCCGGAACAGTATAAAACCGCTCAATTTTTGGATAGAAAGTGCAGATGCCATCAGATTTCGTTGGTGATTCGAAAATCACATCTCGTCCGAATATCAGTCCGCGTCCATATCGTCACCTTTCGAATAGTGCCGTGCTTCTACCTCACGTTAAAAACCTTGCGGTATCAATTTAATTGGTCCAACGTGAAGGGCGAAGAATTTATGTGCGTGCGGTATTACATGCTGTATCTCTTAAACCAGCCTTATTGGCATAAAACATGTTGAGCTCAATCGTAATATTTTAGTGTCTGGTACCTCCTGTTTAGCGTTGACCCATTCCTTTTGCCTCACCCTGTATAAGGAACTTCTCTGCAAAACATAGTAGTTCAAAATCAAAGACATAATAACTAATAGTAACTCTATATTCTAAACCCATCGATTCGGGCCACAAAATAAATAACAACCAGAAGGTTAACTCTCGCCTTATCTTTTTGTGGTTGATGCCGACAGCCCGTGATCTCGAATTATTATAAACTGGCGCAACGCATATTATTTCAATTAAGGTCCATTGACCTGAGATCCGACCACGTCCGAAAAGTAAATTATTGATACCACAATTTTGTACTATTTTTGTACCTTTTTGTACCGCTAAAAAAAATTTTTGTACCGCAACCCAAAAACTGAAAATGACAGTTTACAATTCGGATCCTAGGTCAACGTGAAAACCACGACTACCTTCAAAATCAAATCTGACTATGCCATAATTTTGTACTATTTTTGTACCTTTTTGTACCACAAGTTTTAATTTTTGTACCGTTTAATTTTCCAAGAAAAACGATATCACAACTCGGGTCCCAGGTCAATGTGAAAATCACGACCACTTTAAAATTCAAATTTGATTATACCATATTTTAGTACTATTTTTGTACCCTTTTGTACCATCAATTAAAAATTTTGTACCACCACCCCAACTAAGAAAAAAAATATTTTAAATATTTCGGATCTCAAGCCAACGTAACAAACTGAAGTACATATCTTCATCAAAAATAAAATCTGACTATACCATGGTCTTGTACTATTTTTGTACCCTGTTGTACCATCAATTAAAAATTTTGTACCACCACCCCAACTAAGCAAAAAATTATTTTAAACATTTCGGATCTCAAGTCCACGTGACAAACTGAAGTACATATCTGCATCAAAAATAAAATCCGACTATACCATAATTTTGTACTATTTTTGTACCCTTTTGTACCATCAATTAAAAATTTTGTACCGCCACCCCAACTAAGAAAAAAATTATTTTAAATATTTCGGATCTCAAGTCCACGTGACAAACTGAAGTACGTATCTACATCAAAAATAAAATCCGACTATACCATAATTTTGTACTCTTTTTGTACCCTTTTGTACTATCAATTAAAAATTTTGTACCGCCACCCCAACTAAGAAAAAACTTATTTTTAGTATTTCGGATTTCAAGTCCACGTGACAAACTGAAGTACATATCTACATCAAAAATAAAATCCGACTATACCATAGTTTTGTACTATTTTTGTACCCTTTTGTACCGTCAATCAAAAATTTTGTACCACCACCCCAACTAAGAAAAAAAATATTTTTATTTTAAATTTTTCGGATCCCATGTCCAATGACAAACTAAGTACATATATACATAAAAATAAAATGTGACCATATCATAATTTTGCACCATTTGTGTATTCTTATTGACCATCAATTAAAAATTTTGTACCACCACCCCAACTAAGAAAAATAATATTTTAAATTTTTCGGATCCCAAGCCCACGTGACAAACTAAAGTACATCAGTATACATCAAAAATAAAATTTGACCATACAATAATATTGTACCATTTTTGTATCTATTTCTACCATCAGTTAAAAATTTTGTACCACTACCAAAATGAAGAAAAAAAAATTAAATTGTTCGGAATTCAAGTCAACGTAACAAACTCAAAAACATATATGCATCAAAAATGAAATCTGGCCATACCTTAATTTTGTATTACTTTTGTACCCTTAAAAATTTCGTACCACCACGAAACATAAGCAAAAAAATATTTTATATATTTCGTATCACAAATCAGCGTGATAAAAACAAGTACATATCTACATCAAAAATGATATCTGACTACAATATAATTTTGTACTATTTGGAACCATTGGAACAATTGGAACCAGAACTTGAAAGGGATTGATTGAACTGTGATCCGAAATATTCAAAATATCTTTTTTCTTAATTGGGGTGGCAGTACAAATCTTTTTATTGATGTTGAAAAAAAGTACAAAATTGTGGTAGAGTCAAATTTCATTTTCGATGTAGATATGTAATTCTTTTGTCACGCTAACTTGTGATCCGTAATATGTAGTATATTTTTTTTATTAGTTAAGGTGGTGGTACAAAATTTTTAATTGATAGTAAAAAAGGGTACAAAAATAATACAAAATTATGGCATAGTCAGATTTCATTTTTGATGTAGATATGTATGTACTTCTTTTTGTCACGTTGACTTGTGTTCCGAAATATGTAAAATATTTTTTTGCTGATTGTGGTGATGGTAAGAAATTTTTAATTGATAGTAAAAGAGGGTACAATAATACTACCTACAAAACTCTCGTATGGTCAGATCTCATTTTTGATGCAGATATGTACTTCAGTTTGTCACGTGGACTTGGGATCCGAAAAATTTAAAATATTTTTTTTCTTTGTTGGCGTGGTGGTACAAAATTTTTAATTGATGGTACAGAAGGGTACAAAAATAGTACAGAATTATGGTATAGTCGGATTTTATTTTTGATGTAGATATGTACTTCAGTTTGTCACGTGGACTTGAGATCCGAAATATTTAAAATATTTTTTTTCTTAGTTGGGGTGGCGGTACAAAATTGTTAATTGATGGTACAAAAGGGTACAAAAATAGTACAAAACTATGGTACAGTCGGATTTTATTCTTGATGTAGATATGTACTTAAGTTTGTCACGTTTGCTTGAGATTCGAAAAATTTTACAATATTTTTTTACTTAGTTAGGGTGGTGGTACAAAATTTTTAATTAAGGATAAAATAGGGTACACAAACAGTACAAAGCTATGGTAAGCTCACATTTAATTTTTGATGTAGATATGTACTTCAATTTATCACGTGGACTTGGGATCCGAAAAATTTAAAATATTTTTTTTCTTTGTTGGGGTGGTGGTACAAAATTTTTAATTGATGGTACAAAAGGGTACAAAAATAGTACAAAACTATGGTATAGTCGGATTTTATTTTTGATGTAGATATGTACTTCAGTTTGTCACGTGGACTTGAGATCCGAAATATTTAAAAAATTTTTTTCTTAGTTGGGGTGGTGGTACAAAATTTTTAATTGATGGTACAAAAGGGTACAAAAATAGTACAAAACTATGGTATAGTCGGATTTTATTTTTGATGTAGATATGTACTTCAGTTTGTCACGTAGACTTGAGATCCGAAATACTTAAAATAATTTTTTTCTTTGTTGGGGTGGTGGTACAAAATTTTTAATTGATGGTACAAAAGGGTACAAAAATAGTACAAAACTATGGTATAGGCGGATTTTATTTTTGATGTAGATATGTACTTCAGTTTGTCACGTAGACTTGAGATCCGAAATACTTAAAATAATTTTTTTCTTAGTTGGGGTGGTGGTACAAAATTTTTAATTGATGGTACAAAAGGGTACAAAAATAGTACAAAACTATGGTATAGTCGGATTTTATTTTTGATGTAGATATGTACTTCAGTTCGTCACGTTGGCTTGAGATCCGAAATGATTAAAATAATTTTTTGCTTAGTTGGGGTGGTGGTACAAAATTTTTAATTGATGGTACAAAAGGGTACAAAAATAGTACAAAACTATGGTATAGTCGGATTTTATTTTTGATGTAGATATTTACTTCAGTTTGTCACGTGGACTTGAGATCCGAAATATTTAAAATAATTTTTTTCTTAGTTGGGGTGGTGGTACAAAATTTTTAATTGATGGTACAAAAGGGTACAAAAATAGTACTTAAATATGGTATAATCAAATTTGAATTTTAAAGTGGTCGTGATTTTCACATTGGCCTGGGACCCGAGTTGTGATATCGTTTTTCTTGGAAAATTAAACGGTACAAAAATTAAAACTTGTGGTACAAAAAGGTACAAAAATAGTACAAAATTATGGCATAGTCAGATTTGATTTTGAAGGTAGTCGTGGTTTTCACGTTGACCTAGGATCCGAATTGTAAATTGTCATTTTCAGTTTTTGGGTTGCGGTACAAAAATTTTTTTTAGCGGTACAAAAAGGTACAAAAATAGTACAAAATTCTGGTATCAATAATTTATTTTTCGGACGTGGTCGGATCTCAGGTCAATGGACCTTTTCAATTACTATGTTATGATATTATTTGTGTAGGTAATTGCTTGAATTACTTAAAAAATTAAATCGCACAATAAAATTGGTAGAATGAAATATGATAACTTCAATCTTAAAGAAAAGGAGCCATAGAACTGGATATATAGCGGGATTCGATACCTTTAAAATCTCGGACCTTTCCATCTCTACTGCACTGACCACTTTCAAACTAGATTTTCAACCTAGACGGGCTCGAAGGTCACGGGACTCAAACGGTCGGTTGAGGAGAGTTAACCTTCTGGTTGTTATTTATTTTGTGATTCAGGCTATGCGTTATCTTTAGTTCATTTCAGATAAATTGACATAAGAGCAGGGTGTGAATTTTGTAATGGCAATAACAAGAAAAACATTACTTTTATGCATCTTTATCTAAAATGGATTATACTATCCAACATTTTGCTGTTTTTTATCGTTTCTGCAATCACACATTTCTGCAGATTTCTGCAAATTTAGAATTTATATTTCTTTATGAGTAAAAAAAATAATTGTTGAATTTTCAAAAAATGTCTTAATGAAACTTCAAGATTTCGTAACTTCTAAATGGTTTGCCCGAATTTCAAAAACAGAATTCCAGAGTATCGAAAAAAACGTTTTAATGACATGTTAGTTGACCCTCATTTCCATTTGAAACGTTTTGGACGAGACATATCCATATAATACAGTCAAAGGGCTATGATTTTTGCGTCAAAAGTTGTCCTCTTCACAAACAAAACCGATGTGTTTCAGCGTTTTTTCGGTTAGATCTTTTCCTGGCATTTTTACCCTGCGGTATTTTTCGATATGTCACATTGTATAATAGAATAAGTAAATCCAGCTTAATAATTTTGCTTAAATATACAAATATTTAGTTTTCTTTAAAATTTTTATTCCATAACGGAATTAACAAAACAGTAAAAATTCTTGGTTGAGCATTAAGTATAAAAACATGGAATTTATTCAGATAATTTGAGAGTATAAAATGAATTTACAAATTTAGGAGGCATAATAAACACTATTATGCAGAGATTCTCTTATCAAAGCTTTTCATTTGCATTTTTATGAGCTTAATCATCGATTGAAAATTCTTTAACTGTTATTTCGCCGTCTTTACATTTAAATGGTTCGTAATATTTAAGTGTTTCCTTTCATATCCGAAAAGATTTTATGAAATTGATATCGTAATAAATAACTGCCTGTGGCTCTTTTATTCGGTGCTTTATAGTATTACTATTTACGATTCGATAAGATAGGTAATATTAATTTTAATGTGAAAAATTCGGTTGCTTAAGATGTAAGTATTTTATGTAGCTTATTTATACAAACTGTTTTTTTGTTTGTTTCAGAATATTGCGTTAACTGTATATTTCAAATTGTCAGCTTGTCTCTGAAAAAGAGTTCCATATTCCTCATCGGTAGTCAATAATGTAATATCTCAATAATGTTAGATAAGAAAGCCCTCCATGTGAATTTCTGCCTTCCCTTTATTTGTTTTTGTCGGCGGCAATCTATTTTCAATGAGGTTTGCAACAAGTATTCTCGCCTCGTATTCAATTGATAAAAATTTCACTCCAGCAAAGAAAACGTGACACAAACATTCTTCGAGTAACTGTGGCATTTGTTGTGAATTCTTTCTCTCAGAAAAATAAGAAATCTGGCGTATTTCTCGAACATTACGAGACGTGCATCCTTTACGTTACATTTGCCACCAAGTCAACCATGGAATGATAACAACAAGATAAATATGCACATTCAGGAAGGAATTATTTATTTTGCATAAGTGGCAGTTGACAGTTGCAGTATTCATGTTCATTATTGCTAAATATTATATATTTACATGATGATCGAAATTAAATCCGCAGCATTGCTTTATCTGTTATTATGAAATATATATAATTGGGTAAATTAGCGAACTAGTGCACTTATTGTTGCTAATTAGGATGACATTATGAAAAAACAATTGAACATCGCCTTTTCTGAGATTTTAGACAAAGTTACAATTTTTTAAAAGGAATATTCTGTATGTTTTATATTTTTATTAAAGATAATGGAGCAGCCTTAATTTGAATCATCCTGTATACTTACAACTTATGTATTAGTATTAAAGTATTTGTTTTATATCCAGTGTAATAAACTTATAATACATCCCTTATTTTTTTTTACATAATATTCCTACTATTGTCAATTTTTAAAACTTTGGAATCTTCCCAATACCTACAGTGGACATATAATAAGTGATATTGTTTTTGAATGCATTTTATTTTTTAATGTAGAAGATCATGACTTATTATAATTAATTCTAGCCAACCATTTTAACACGCTACATAAAACTAAATGGAGAAGACTTGGGAAGCGTCAGTTTATGTCATTTGTTTCCATAAATATTTTATGTTGTTGTTACTGCATTAATACCGAATTAATCTTAAAATTAACAGAAACTGAATTTTTATTTTGGTATAATTTCGCTTTTATTAATACCACAACAAAAGTGAATATAACTATGGGTAGATATTTGCAATTAACTGTACTTACTTTTCCGTGGAACCATTATACCATTTAAGAAAATAAAGTTATGCCATAAAAACCATTTTTATCAACTTTATCACACGATAAAAAAATTAAATACCATTTTTTTTACACAATTTAATTTTTGAAGTATTAATGTGGTCCGTTAAAAATTAATTAGGCCTTCTAGACTGAAAAATGAAATAAAAACAAAAAATTTTTCCTACATTCAAAAATCACTTATTTTATATCACTGTATTTAGAAAATTGTGTAGATTCTGAAAATATGGTAATATTCGGGGTGTTTCATTTAAAAATCAAAACTTTGTATCGGTTTTAGTTCAACTGACAGTAGTAGAAATGTTGTTTCATGTCAGAAATTGAAATGTCATGAATATTATTAAGCGTAACAAGTTTGAAGATTTTATTTTTAGAAATAAAGAGGAAAAAGGTGGTGTATCATCGGTCTCTACGCCTGATATATGAAGGGATATTTTTAAGAAATCACTTTTGACCGAATTTCAAAAACGAGGCGCCAGTGTATAGAATATCAAAAACTCCTTTCAATGACATATCACTTGACCTTCATTTCCATTTAAAAAAGTCTTGGCGATGACACTCCGCATAGGAGGGTGAAATTTGGTCTAATTTTTGTATCAAAAGTTATCCTTACAAATAAAATTGACGTGTTTCAGCACTTTTCCGACAAGATATTTTCCTGACAGTTACGCTTTACGATAAGCTACACTGTAAATAGTTTCTTCAATGTCCTTACAGTTATGCTTATTTTGCAAAACCTGTCAGTGAGTATGTGGATGATGTATTTCCAGGCTGATGGATTGGTAGAAGAGGACTTTTTGAATGGTCATCCAGGTCTTCGGACTAACACCTATGGACTATTTTTTATGGGGGTATTTGAAGAGCAAACCGGCCAATATTGAGGAGTTGAAAGGATGAATAGGACAGGAGTGTAGACTAATTTCCCCAGAAGTAATTAGAAATGTTCAAAACGAGTTTCAGTTCCGTTTAGGGTATTGTTAAAATGTAAATAGACAACATTTTCAACATTTATTGAAGAAAGATTACAGAGTTGAATCAGATTCCCTGATTTTTCAAATTACTTAATATTTGTTAAATATGTTTTAAATAACAAGAAATAAAAAATTGAAATTTGGTACGCATGTGTAACTTGATATATCCTTTAAGAATAGTCAAGGAAAAAGAATAGTTACCATTTAAAAAATTGTTGATGACGTCATATCTTAAATTTGGGGTATTCTGTATAAAATTTTCCTTACATCAAAAAGAGTGCAAATTAAAATATTAATCAACGTGTCCGAGCATATTTCCGAAAAAAAACTATCTTTGATTTACTGAATTTATTCCAAGTTACAGACTAGCACTGAATGTACAACTAACATGGTGAACAAGTTAGGGGCGTGACTGGCCAATTTCTTATGTCACACTTGTTACACAATGCGTGAAACAGTTATTACAATATTTCCTGGTGGTGTAATCTTCTGCTTCAGTAATTTGGTTGCCTCTGGATCGTTTGGATTTCTTTCTCAGGTGTCTTGAAAATTTTGTCAAAAGGGCACAAATTTCGGCAAGGACTGTTTAATAGACATGCCTGCTTTATACATAATTGGCACATAATTTCTTTAATGTTAAATCAAAATTTAGGCGCTTTCTAAGAAAATGAAATTTATTTAAAATTGAAATTTTTCGGCTCTTATTGAAAAATCCTATATTTTCATCATATATGTAATACTTCTATATGGCCAGCTTCCTATCCTCTTCGCGAGTTTATTCTGACCAAATTCGATAAAGATGGAACATACGTGATTGGCGAGTATTGCGCATGAATGAACGAAATGAACGAATCACTACGCGCGGGTTAAATCGGTGTTTATGTTTGGTCGTGTACAGCTGATTTCTAACATATGCGCATTGCGACTCATCGCCGCGAGTGAAAGAGAAGTCTTTTCCACCTACAATGCGGAGCTGGCCATATAGAAGTATTACATATATGATTTCCATAAATTAAACTTCAGTATGGCTGAAAGTTGAAAACTTATACCAATTCAAAATTAAACAACGCAGCAAAATATTTTCTAATTAAGCAGAATAAGTAACTTTTTTCTTATTTTAGATCAGCAAGTTGATAAAATTTGCTTAAAGTACGAGAAACTTACCTGTTGCCATCATGTAAAAATTTTTATCATGACCTTTTTTGACAAGAAATTTCATTGTATAGAGGTATAGAAGTCCAAAAGCTAACTGAAGTCCTGAAGTTAGGAGATGAGCTAGAAACGCAGCTCCGCACACTAGCCAACCCCAGCCACCTAAAAATTTAAGAATAGATTTATTATACTATGTGCCGAATATCTTCACATATAGTGCTATTATTCAATATGAAAACCTGAGAATTAAACAAATTCCCGTTTTATTTCTAAAAGAATTCTTTGCGCCCATTCCACTTTTCTCTATTATCTATATTATCGAGAAATGAGAAAAAATCAATTCTGCTACAAGTCGCAATACTTGATTAATTTTTAATATTTTTGTTTTCATGTCATTTTATAGATTTGGAGTTTTTCAGGTAAGAAACCAATTCATTTTCGAATTTTACTCAAATAGCTTAAATTTTATTAAATAATAATTTAATGTTTTAGGAAGAATCAACCGTAGGAATCACATGTACTTATAACTTTCATACATGTTGTAGATCAGGTTCCTTTTAAGTATGGATTAAAAGAGTAGGAAGTAGCCTTCGTTTTTAAGAAAAATCCATTTAACGAACAGTTTTTTTTCACTTCATAGAAATAAATCTTTTGTGCTTTTTGTTCGAGTGATCAAGTAATTTGTGTCCAAAATATATAGAATGTTGACTGTAACTTTTGAAATATACGTATTAGAGAAAAATAACCCTAATAAAGGTTGAATGGCTATTGACTACGATTCTATGACAACCTTAACTTTTTTCTGTTTGCAACATGTTCATTTTTTTTAAAATTGCAACCTACACATTTTTTGTCATTTTTAAATTTTTTATTTCTTAATATCAAAGTACACTTTGCTCATAGGATTACTTGATAAAACAATCGAGTGTACATCAAATTAAACAATATACATTATAGATTTTTAATAAGCCGATTTAATTCCACAAATGTTCAATTTGATCTCCAACATTTTCTAAGGAGTGCCTTAATTTGTCACGAACATTTCTGAGAGAGTATGTCAATCGCGAAGATCCCGGGATCAGAAAAATTTAATTCCGAAAATTTTGGAATTGGAAAGCGGCGGTCGGGATCCCGAAAATCGGTATCCCGGGATCAAATCCTCCAGTCTCTACTAATCACGTAGTTTTGCAATAACTACATTGACCATTGGACATTTTTTGGCTTTACTTTCATAATTTGAAAGAGACTTTGATTTGTAATATTTAAAATATTATCTATTTTATTTTCCTAAAAATGTGAACTGTTTAGAAAACTACTAAATTCATCGAAGCTAAATGTCAATCTGAACCTTTAGAAATATACACTCAATAATAATTTTTTAATCTCTGGTTTCATTTAAGTAGTCCTAAAAGAAATTTTGAATTCAGTATAGCTAGATTCGAATAGCGTAGAATTTTGTTTAAATGAGCACAGACTAGGTTGCAAAGCCAACATATTAATCTCTTTTTGATAAGCAAGCATAATATGATTTGGTTAGTGGTGATGGTTGATATCATACAGTAGCCCAGTCGGCGAAGCTTTTTTTTTTGTACAACATAATCCAACAGCGATTTTATGATTGCAATCAATTAGTAGGTTAATTTTGAGCATAAATTCAAGTTGGCGCGGTGCGGGGGGCTATGCGTTAGCCGCCATTTTGATAAAAGCGTTTATGTAATTATCTCGATAATGGTTGGTCCTATTAAAAAAGTAGAGGAAATCATATTTGTATAAAAATATATGACTTATCTTTTTTATTAATAATATTTTTGTATAGGATAAATATTTTAAAAGTTACTACGTTGAATTGTTTTCTCTTTTTAGTTTTTGCTTAATAATTCGTAAACAAATAACACTAGATTGGTAATAGTTATTATCAAAGTTGTAGAGCATAAAAAAATTTACACATTTTGTGTAAAACATTTTTTTCTAAAGTTTATAGTATAGGAGCTGTAATAAAATAAGTATCCGAGTTAATTAAGAAGACGGCATTTTATCAAATGGTATTCGCAATAAATGCTGACTTATCGACAGCAGATGTTATTTTAACTGGAATGTTTCATTGCTCCAATATTTACTGGAAAAATGAAGAATAGGTATAATTTTAGATCTTTTGTTATTATAGCTTTTATAAACTATGATCTTTACAAAAATGTTTTTATAAAATTTATAGAGAATTTTATATCCTACAAATATGGTGTTGGCCGATTTGAAACTAGATTAAGAAAAAACTAAAGAGTGACAATTTTTTGGCGTAATAATATGTCTTAGACTACTTATTTTTACATAAATATGATCTTTTAGATTTTTTCTTCTTTTTACAGTTACGCAGTGGGAAAAGTTTATTTAAAGTATAATTCAACAGCAATTTTATAAATACAACCTAATTGGCATTTCCAGCTAAGGATCACTCCCTCTGGTGGCGACAATTATAACTACTGTCTGTAGGTCACAGGTTTGTTTACATTTTGATATAGCGTTTGCTTTGTGAATGTAGCCATAACAAGGGTTCAATTTTCGGTTCGTTGATGTTAGAATCAGAAGTTAATGGTTTGATTAGTTTGTACCTAAGTACCTAAAGTAGTTGGAGACATTTGTTTATACCTACCTATATTTAGAGACTTTTTAAATTTAGTTATTCATTATTGTAGAAGATGGATTTTACTTCAAATCAAATAAAAAGCAAATCAAAGATTTTTGGCATTGTTTATGGCTGCATTACACAAAAATATACAAGAGAAAATATTTAGAAGGCTCTTGCTAACATTCTTTGTTTATGAAACTAAAAAACATGATATTTCATATACAGTGCTTTTATTTCTCTTCCGTAACATTTCTATTGTTGAAGCAGTTAATGATTAATTTTACTAAATGTTATCAATTTTAAACATAGTTTTACAGCCAGCTATTCTATTTGTCCTCAAGAAGGACATTTACGATACCATAACTATGTGGCTAATGTTTTAAATAATTTCTAAACATTAGAAGTATTCCAGAATGTACTTAAATTCTAGTTTAAGCAGCAAAATGTCTATGCTGCAGAATCAAAATGGTAAGGGTAACCAAATTTTAAAATTCATCACTGAAATGAATCCTTCTTGGCTGATTACGGTGCTAAAAAACGAACCCTGGTCCAGTCATATCAGTCACTTGTCAAAATATTGTAGACTTTTTAATATTTATTGTGGCATTTATTGTTAATACAGTTTATTAGTGGTGATTATCACTTTTATCAGTAGGATATGGGGGGCTAAAGCATCAGATAAACAATTTTTCAAAGTAGTAATTTAATTCAGTAGTTAGGAATAGGTGGATGCTATCGTGAAGGAATTTTATTCGATGTAATGTGCAATTCAAACCTTATTACTTTAATTTAAATTTTCTCCATTTTCTTCTTTTACACACCAATAATAAACGTGACTTCCATTCAGAAGCCTTTCCCCTAAAAATATTTTCAATCTTTAACTGAACAACAAAATTAACTAGTGTTAAGTATTACTACGCCTTCTAAGAAATTATTTAGTTTTTTCCCCGAATCCATTATAATTTGTATAAACAGTCGGCTTGTTTTAATTACCTTAGTTATTGTCCTCTTAATATACATATAATTATTTGAAAATTATAAAAACTGCTTGGCAAAATAAGAAAATATTCATAGGAAATGTCTAATTTTTACATACATACTATAGCATTAAAGATAGGTTATAAGCTTGCGATCAGCTGATAGTTGGCGCGAACTTTTAATTCGAATGTGGTCGCGATGTGGGCCTTCGTGCGTTAGCAATTATTTTGATAAATGCGTTTTTGTAAATATTTCGAGAATTATTGGTTTTACGAAAAAACTACAAGGAACCTATAAACAATTAAATGTTTATTTTAGCTGTTACTCTAAAAAGAGTAACAGCGTTGAAGTGTTCATTTTTTAGTTTTTGTTTAGTAAAATTAGTAAGCGGCTTACAAGAATAATTCATAATAGTAACTATCAAAATTCTAAGAGAATTAGAAAATCTACAATTTTTTTTAGTGGTATGTTTTTCTAAAATTTGTAGTGTCATATTTTTAGAGCAATGAAAATGTATAGGTAGTGCGCAATTTGAACTTATTTCCCCACCACCTTAGAGGTAAAGTTAACGACGCGTTTTTTTGAACGTGGTAAACCCAATTCACATTAAATGTGCAACATGAAAAACTATTCTAAGATTTTTTTGATGGTCCAGGTTCACTTATATCTATTACTCCGTCAGAGTCACTGTCTATATTCTCGTCTACTATTTCATTCAAAAATATATTTTCGTCCATTTCTCCCATTTTTTCATCAGTTATTATTTTGCTGAAGTGGCTTCTTTACGACCAGACAATGGCTCTTTTCTTCATACTTCCTGCATTGGCATATTTTTAAAATGTGATGTGTTTTTAATGTAGATTAGTGTGATGAAATTAATTTTTCTACAATTCATTGAAAATAGAATGTTATATTGTCTCATAAAATTAGCGTTTTGTGATTAAAAGCACCTTGGGCACAAATATACATTCGATTTATAGTACAGAATAGTTCTTTCTTTACTATGTTATATTCTTTAGGTGGTGGCGAAATTTGAAAGTTAAAATTTATCGAGACCGTTTGATCTTCATAGCGTTATAACTTACAAACTATTAACTTTGGAAAAATAAAATATATACAAAATTTGTAGAGAATTTGACGCTCTATAACTTTGATTACAACCGTTACCAACAAGTGCTAACCGTTTTGAAACTATAAAGAAAAGTCTAAAAAGTAAAAATTTTTCATTGTAATAACTCATAAAATTTTTATTTTATAGAAAAATATGTTGAATAAGAAAGTTAAATTATATATTTTTCTATAAATATGGTCTCTTCTATTTTCCTCATAGGACCAACCATTCTCGAGATATTTACTAAAACGCGTTTATCGGAATGGCGGCTGACGCACAGCCGACCGCGCCGCGCCAACTTGGACATATGTTCAGAATTGACATACTAATAGATTGCAATAATAAAATCGCTGTTAGATAAGTTTGTATTTTTCACCTCTATAACAATTTCCTCGCCGACTGGGCTATAGTAGGTATTGCATTTAAGGCCCACAGATAAAGAAAATAGAGGAAACGCGATATAGCAATTCAAGTAACATGAAGTTTTATAAGAAAGAACAATACGGCAGTAAAAGGCCGTT
The DNA here is from genome assembly GCA_028583605.1 of Dastarcus helophoroides. Lineage (NCBI taxonomy): Eukaryota > Metazoa > Arthropoda > Insecta > Coleoptera > Bothrideridae > Dastarcus > Dastarcus helophoroides. The sequence continues at coordinate 22,149,799 of CM053328.1, read as the reverse complement.
AAAATAAACTACATGGAGTCTAGAGTTTCCGGCCATTGTAGTGGAAAAAACTTCAGTGTCAAGAACAAAAAGCGAAACTTCCTTAAATTCCTGAAAGGCTGAGTTCGTGAAATAAAGTTTTCAGGCACTTTCCAAAGTCGATATTAATTGTATTTGGAAGCTTGTTGAGTTTACCACGTATTGGAATCATATTTGACTCAGTATCAGAGTGTGCAAGAATTCGAAACTAAAACAATTACGTAACAATATTTATTACCTTCCGGGTAATAATGTTGCTTAATTGTGGCAGTATCAACGTCTCTTCTTCGAAGAGCAGGTACATTTCGATGTAGGGAATGTAATTCTCTATCACATAATACTGGAAATGAATCTTCGTCATCTGCATATCTCGACACAGGCGTACTTCTATCTGAAAAGAAAATACTAATCTTACTAAGTGCTATACTTTCTTAAAGGACTTTCAATTAAAGTTACAGCATGTAGAGATTTGGAATATTGTTGAAAACATTTTATCAAATATCAATTCCAAAGCGACTATGCCATCTAATAAAAATGAAAACAAATAAATATTTGTTGATCTTTTCATCGCAAAGCTCCTATCAGTTAGCTAGCAAACCTTAGATTATAAGTTAGTCCAACATCTCTCATTGATTATACTAAATTTAATTATAATGCTGAACAGGTGAAATAAATACTTGGGGGCATTTCCCTCTTATTATTTAGATACCATACCGAACTATAAAGTCAACAGCTTATTGAAAATTTCGCATAGCGACTGAGCCTCAGTCTAACCCACCTTTTAGATAATATCGACGACTTCCACCCACTTGTTTGCTTTCCGAAATTGCCTTAAAATTACTATGCTGCTTGCTGTAAGGAAAGTCGTGAGTTGCGATAAATAAGAGAGAGCTAATTTTATAGGAATTACAAGTTTCTACATGGAGATAAATCTTCTGGAACAAACAGAAATAACAATTGTTTCTTAAAAGTTAAAGAGAATAATGAAGTGTCTGCTTAAAATAATAAGTGCTTCAAATTGACAATTTTTTGCAATTTGATCAAGCTATACACTATGTTAATAATTTCCATACGAGAAACGGTTTGCGAAAAATTATCAAATACAGTAACCAATTTTATTAAAAAGGCGCTATACTGGTAACTTGACTTAAAAAATGCATTTTCCGTGTTTCATACAGCGTGTCCCAGTGGGCGTGGTATACCATGAGTAACTTCGTTATTAGTGGAGATAGAAAGTCTGTTAAATAATCAAATTAGTGAGGAATTTTATGCCGATTAACATGCCGTTAAGAACACAATTAACTACCGGTTTGTTTAGATTTTATTAAGAAAAAAGCGAAAAACGTCATTTTCTAAAATCTGCAATTTCCTTATTTGTAGCTTGGTTGAAAAAAACTTTTAATAAATTTTGCTTTGTTTTTCAAAAGCTTTACAGTGGCGTAGTCAGTTATTTTTCCTATTGAATAACTTCTGAGAAAATTATTGCAACATTGTTTTTTCTTATGCCATATTGGGTTAATTCCGTTTTCGGATTTGGTAAAATTTTCTGAGTAAAACATAAGCATCGTTACAAAAAAACATATTTATGTTAATTTTTTAAAGAGTAGGCCATGCAAAATCAAATGCGCCTTTAAAAATATAGAAAATGCAATAATAAATAGTGCACATAAATAAATATTCTTTCGGATGCGTACGTGTAACTTGATTTTAACGAGAAACTAAATAAATTTAACCTTTAAGGTTTGTGAATTTAATGTGCAATAAGCTGTTTAAAAAGTGTAAAAATTGGTAGTATTTTTTTGTATGTCGATAAATAATTATTTTCAATTTATTTCGCCTTTGTAAAAAAAAATGTTGATGTCGAAAATTTTAATAGTGGGGAAGATTTATAGAATTACAACCTGTTCTTCAAGTTTGCTGTTTATTGACACAAGAACATTGCCCAAGATTTCCAGAGGCTTCACAAAATATGTACTTAGAATTATAAATTAATATTTTTGAAAATTTTTGATGATATTTTGTTGTGTTAATTTCTTCAGTTTAGTTACGTTTACTACCAACTTTAATAACTACATTCTCATATCATTTATCATATTATTACTTCTTTTGTTATCATAATTATTTTTTCAAGGCCTGCTAATTTAGAAAATAACATAAGTATGTTTTTTTGTAACGACACCTATGTTTCACTTTTGACATATGACATGTCAAATCAAATTACTCAGAAAATTATGCTGAATTTGAAAATGAGATAATCCAATACACCCTGTTCCAAGTCAGCTAATGCTGACTTTCTTATTATTCATCTACGACGTCGGTTTAATTGGCAAAGTTGTAGTATTTGTTGTCGTGATTACATCGGCAAAAATGAAAAAAAAAAAAAAAAAATAGTTCAGCATCGCACTTTAGATTTATGAACCAAAAACATATTTTTTTAAATAGCATTTTAATGGCAGATAATTTTTTAAGGCGAGATAGTTATTATACATTTAGGTCAATTTTCAAAAAATACCAAAATACTCATTAAAAACAATTACATTGTCTAGTAAGTATTACAATTTTGACAGTTGCTAAATTATTGTGGTATGATATGATCAAAAATTATCGGGCCATTTTTTTATCAGGGACATTTAACAGGACACAAATTTTTAGATAACCTAAATTTTCTTTATCGACTAGTTGTTTATTCCCACCAATTTAGTGTTCTCGCTCATAATTTCTAGAGTTTTCATGAGTAGTTGAATAGGTTATGTGGTAACCGCTACATAGGTTCAAATGGCCTCTACGCTCACCAGATATAAGCCCACAACAACAAGTGCATAAAAGTAGATATGCAACAATATAATTGCTCTTCAAGATGCTATAACTAGTATAATTAGACATAATAACGCACGGACCTTATTAAAAACAACTCGCAATGTTCATATAAGAATGGGAAAGTGTGTTAAGCAGGGAGGTAATATTTTTGAACATTTACTTTGGAATTTTAATACTAATGCTTATAATACAGTTCTTTACCTAATAGATATAGAATATCCAGAGTGATCCTTTAGAAAAATATATTGTAACGAAATGTAATTGTAAAATTTAGTTAGGGGAAAATTTGATAAGGGGAAGCGGCCGCGATAATAAATCACACGGCAGATAAGCGCTCCAGAAATTTCGGCAAATGATAAGCCTTATCTGCAGACTTCTTTTAGAATCCGGACCGGGACATATATAAGGCGGTCACTTTTCCCTTAGTTAGTAACTTAGTTAGAAGTCAAAGAATAAGTCGGTTAATTAAACAGTGTTAGTGAATTGCAATTGTAGTGTTCCGAGTTCAGTTTAGAAATAAAGTGTTTTACAATTCACATGTTAATCATTCGAACCGATAATGCGCAACAATATGCTTAGATGGATATTCCAAAAATGCCATATACGCCATTGTTTTTTTCTTTTGTTTGCGCCAGTGTATCATAAAAAATGCCACAACTTTGCCTGTTTAACCGACATCGTGATTCGAATAATAAAACAGTTAGCAATTGTGCGCATTTAACTTGGAACAGGGTGTATAACGTCCATAAGAAAAAAAACAAATTTGCCTTAATTTTCTCAGAAATTATTCAACACAAAAAACAATTATCTACGCCACTGGAAAGCCTTTTAGGAGCCAAACAAAAATGGTTTTAGCTTTTGTCAATCAGACAAATAGAGAAGTTGTAGTAGATTTTAAAAAATGACGTTTTTTACTTTTTTTCTAATAAAATATAAACAAGCCCGTATTCAATTGTTTTCTTAATGACATGTTAATGGGCATAAAATTTTGCATTACTTTATTTATTTAACCGATTTTCTGTCTCCACTAATAACGAAATTACCCATGTCATCCCACTCCATTGGGACACACTGTACAAGTCTGTATGCCGTGAATTTTTCATAGGTGTTTGTAACTTATTCCCGTGTGTTCTGTTTATTGTTTTTACATAGGGGCCTTTTAAAACACAAATTAAAGCAAAGTGTGGACTAATAAAGAAATTAGAATAAAATTCATGAAAATATTGCAACTTTTTTAAATCCTCTAAGCAGATTTTACAAACTTTCTAAGAAGACTAGAACTTCTTTAAATCTCTTAAGAATATGAAAATGTTCTTCAACTATTTTCAGGCAGTTAGAACTGTTTGCAAACGTGTAAGAATATTAGAACTTCTTCCAATCTCTTTAGAGGATTAGAACTCTTTTTTGAAAAACTTGTAAGAACTTTAAATGATCATTTATTTTTAAAAATAGTGCTTTTTTCTCTTCAAATCTGTTAAAGAAAATGAAACATTTTTCAAAAATTTTGCTTCTGACATCTTTTTCTTTATACTTGTATAAACTTTTGTGCCTTAATTAAATATTTTGGATTTTGTAGATAAGAACCTTTATCGATACCTGTCGTATCACATTTGGAACCTCGTCCACATAAAAACTTACCTCTAAAAATTTGATATTTTTAATTTGTTTCTTAATTTTGCTTTTGATAACCCAAAGACCACGAAGTCCTAACAATTTTTATTAAAAAGGTCCTTTCAACGAGGTGTCACAATAAATACATTTAATTAAAAATATAATTCATTAAAAAACAAACTTGGAGGTTAGTTCTTACCCCCTGCAGGGAGAAAAATACAAAAACCACCCTAAAATGTGAAGAACCTGAAACAAAAGTCGATCTGTTTCAGCTGTTTTGTTAGAATGATTTTGGTTTATTTTTATTGAACATATATCTCTTAAAGTTTCCACCCTGCATAAAAAGCGCACACGTTATCAATACTTTACATCCAGGCTGAGTACTTAATGGGTGCTCGTAAGTTGGAATAAGAAAAATACCGCCATTTGTTCATTAGCTCAAAAGATACACAGATGATTTGTTTCACGTTTTGTTATTTGTGTAACTTCGCTCCAGACATTTGGTGTTTTCATTTCTTTTCGTAAACTTTATGTTTTACAAATTTGGACTAGACTTCTGAATAAATTCTATAACTTGTCGCGTAGCATTCGATAACATTCACGGAAATATTCGCAAGCTGAAAGCAATGCACATTTCTGAATGGAAGTTTCTTTGTTTGCATAAGCATGCATTAGTAATTTATAGAGGCATTCGTTCCGTTTCTTATCATATCAATTTACCACTTCAAAAACTCACGAGAGATACTAGAACTCTTCTTTATAATACTTATGTTTCAAAGTGGCGAAGGAAAAATGTAAAAATATGGTTACTGAGTTCATCTAGCATCATAAATAAAGGCAGCTTTTCTTCGTTGCTACGCCTGGAGGTGTAAATGTATTTCAAAAAACAACATGCCAATTTCTTTGTTTGTTATCAGTGTATTTATGCTAATTAAGATGTTGACATTTTTTATGTTTTTAAATGGCAGCTTTTATCTTTTATGTAAGAATTTGAACATGCCATATGTGCCCATTTTTTTTGAAATTTTGTCCTTTACATAATGACTAAAAGAATGAATGAATGAATTAATGAATGAATGAATTATGATTTTAAGGATGCTTTGCATGCATACATACATGAATTAATCATTATATCATTAGATTAATAATGATATAACTAAAATTGCAGTGTTTCTCAGTTTACGATGGCTTTCATAGACGGAGTTACCAAAAGATATATCTACTTTTCCAGTTTTGGACCCTGAACTAGGTTAAGGAATTACTAACAGTAGGATAACACTGGTATGGTTGACATATTGAAAATAAGTTAAAGCAATCTTCTGTTTTAAATTTGGCATTTCCCTTACTCTTGTGTTCTTGAAGAAACCATTTGCTTGACATGATCCAATTTTGGAAAAAGTTCATTTTTTACTGATGTCTGTAATTTCAAAATGACTTTTTTAAATAAATTCATATGATTATTTCCAGAAAATAAAAACCAAAACAATACAATATGGTATAATAATTAATACTGTAACAAAATGTAATTATAAAGTTTAGTTTTAGTTTTCTAGAAAATTTGATAAGGGAAAGTGGCCGCGATAATGAATCAAACGGCAGATAAGCGTTCCAGAAATTTCGGCAAACGATAAGTCTTATCTGCTTGTTCCTTCTAGAACCCGAAGCGGGACCTATATAAGGCGGTCGATTTTCCCTTAGTAGTAAGTTAGAAGTTAATGAATAAGTTAATTAATTAAACAGTGCTGTGTTCCGAGTTCAGTTTTGAAATAAAGTGCTTACAATTCATGGAGTCTTAATCATTCGAACCGATAACGCGCAATAATACAATGCAATATAAAGAGTGCCCGTTTGTTTCCGGAAACCATCGATCCAATTTTTATGAGATTGATGAAATTTAGATTATATTGCTGGACATAATTTAGACTATTGCTTCATTCGAAGCTGCAATAAAAATTGTATACAATGTTAAATGGCACAAAAATTATATTCTTTTAAATATTTTATTAACAATGAAGGTTATGGCAATCATTTTGAACATTTGCAAGCCATGCAATATTCTACTAAAAAGATAGATAATATTTTCTTCTAGAAGGTGAAATTCTGAGAAATATGGAGATTTCAGTAATTGAAAGAACTAATATTGTTACATTTTTAAAGTGTACAGTTGTCGGAACATCTACCAGATTAGTATCACTCTCAACATGTAGGGATCGCAATATCGCAAAGCACCCACACTCCCCTTAATATGATCAATTTAGTAAAAATGGAACTAAATTTAGTGAAACTAAAACAACAATATTTTTGAAGATCTAAGAACAAGTAGATTTTATTGGTTAAGATACATAGTTTTGTATTAACGTAATTTAATGTTATGGTTCTTTTAAAGAATATTAAAAGAGTTCCTTAGGGTACCTTAAAAAGGAAAAAAAAAACAGAACCTCACTCATGTGTCCGTACGTCAGACCGTCTACCATACAGGTTTTCCTTCAAAATTAGGAAACATATAAATTTGAAATAGAATTAGTTCCTGATTACCCACACAAACATCGCCAGTCAATGATTAGAAAAAACGTATTTTATATTAAAATTGGGGTTAGTTCGGAGCGGCGAAAAATTTAATTATTAATATATTGTAAGGTGTTATTTAAAAGAGCTACCTCTAAGTATTCTGAAGTTAAAGGTTGAGTTACATCGGAATAAAAGTAAAATTGTGAAATTTTTAATATCTGTTATTGTACTTATCGTTAATAGAGTTTATTAGTTGTGAATGTTGAAGAATTCCATACATTAAGGGTTAAAAATATCAATTACCTTTATACTTTAGTAAAGGTTTTACTAAAATCCATTTACCAGTTTCCCAGATCCAGCACTAAAGATCAGTCGATAGACAGACAAGCACTTAGACGGCTAAATTTTATTTAGATAAAATTACCGACATTGAAAGTAGGTAGAACCTACCCCGACTTTGTAAAGATAAATTATTAAATTTCAATAACCGTTTGCTGAAAATATTTCTAATATCAAATTCAACATAAATTTTGGCTACACCTGTTTTTCCTGAAAAACTCTACCTTCCAAAATATATTTTAATTTATTTACTCCGGAATTGTTATGCGTTTCGATAAAATATGCACAAATTTTTATTAACACTGGTATTTGCATATATTTGTGGTTTATGTTTACTAAAACAAAGCAAGTGTCTGTGAATAAAATTACTGCTACTAAAGGGTCTTCTACTGAAACCTCGGAGGAAACCTAATAATCTAAAATAAAATTTATTATTGTTTATGACTTATTCATTTTTCCAGTTCACAGTAATGTAGGTTGAATATTAATTAACGAATGTTAAATACACCTTGAAATAAAGTTGAAAGAATCAAAATTTAATGAACATTACTATCCACTTTTATGGAAATTGACAATGAACCTTTGTTAGAAAATCTAGGGTAACATGAATCACAAATGTAATTTAAAAACTCAGCAGGCTAAATGTTCGCAAATGATGTAAACACGCAGGGCTCAGGGCTCACAAAACCTTCCATACCGCAGGACGCATCAGCAAGATAAAAGAGCTAATAGGACTGTAAATCTTAAGTTACGTACACCGCTTGGCTGGCTGACATCCCGCAACCCGCAGCAGATAACTGAACGCAACAGGGATACAAATATGGCCAAATTTGGATGAAATATGTTAACCCACTGCCCCGAATATTACATGCCTTTTATATCTTTCGGAATAAGCCAAAAATTATTATCACTTTATTATGAGGTTTGAAAAATGTATAAATTGTTTACCATGAAAATGGCGAATTATTAATTTAGTTTTTCCTGAATGTGTGATGTATCTAAAGACTAATAAATCAATAGTTAACATTGTATTAAAAAGATATCAGATAATGTTGTTTTGGCTGTTATTAATCGTAACGTGTATGGACTCCTCTAGAATTTACTATAATATTGGGAAGTTTCTGCCGGCAAGGCAGCTGTATGAAACTATTGATACGCAGCTGTCTGTTTGAAACTTCTCTAAACGTTGAATACTCAGGAAAAGGTGACCTACCTAAAAAGACATGAGTCGCCCCTTAGTCGAGCAGTTAGATTTGACGAGTCACGAATAAGTTTACGTTGTTGAATAAAAGTGTTAAAAAGTTCACGATGTAGCATTGTCAAATTGGTAATAGGTAATAATACATAAAATTGTTAAGGAATGAGTTGTTAAATTTCAATATATACCAAATAAAGTATTCTTTCTATAATTATTAGCTATGAAATGCAGAATATTATACTACTTCTATGTCATATTACTGAATATACGACCTATTTGGTCCTATAATCTCTTTATATATTTCCAGGATTCACATAAAACTGCATTTTTAAAACCCGTTTTTATTTCTTTCGAATTAAAAAATAATGTTTTATATCATTTTTTAAGTAATTTTTATACTGCAGGTATGTTGTAATGTTATATCATTATTATCTATCATTATTTAGTAAAATATATGAAACCGGCGGGATACCAACTGACTGGATAAAATCAACATTTGTGATGGTTCCTAAGAAAGGAAATGCAAAGAAATATTCCGACTACAGAACTATTTCCTTAATGAGCCGCGCTCTCAAAACCTTTTTTCGAATAATTCACTCCAGAATATTTACCGAACAACAAACCAGCGAGACTCAATTCGGGTTCGGAAACAATCTTGGAACTAGAGAAGCACTATCCTGCATCCAGGTTCTCGGTCAAAGATGTAGAGATGTGGAATATTTTGTCTGTTTGTGCTTTATTGACTTTGAAAAAGCATTTGACAGGGTTAAACATGACAAACTGGTCAAGATTTTAGAATAAACAGGCATTGATGATAAGGATCTCCGTATAATTAAAAACCTCTATTGGAACCAGGAAGCAAACGTCAAAATTGGCCGAAACATCTCGGAATCGAGTGGCAATCTGTAGGGGTATAAGACAAGGCTCCTTTATGTCACCATTGCTTTTTAACCTATACTCCGAACACATCTTCAAAGAAGCACTTGATGAATCTGATTGCGGTATCAAGGTAAATGGAGTTAGCATTAACAGCCTTAGATATGCTAATCGTACGGTTCTGTTAACCAGTAGTCAGGAAGAATTGCAGTTGCTATTAGATAAGGTTACAAATGTAGGCTCTGAATTATGGATTAACGCTCAACACTCTAAAAACGAAATTTATGGTTGACAATAGTCACCTACCTTAGGTCCTAACATTAATAGCAGCTGGGATATGACTGAAAGAGATTAAAAACCGAATAGAGAAAGTTAGAACGGTGTTCTTCCGGATAAAAAAGTGTTATGTAGTCGAAATATTAACATGGATCTGAAGCTAAGACTCGCAAGATGCTACATATTCCCGACTTTACTGTATGGGGCAGAAAGCCTGCCCAGAGACACTATTAAAGGCCAAGCTTTTGAGATGTGGGTGTACCGCAGATTGCTACGCATAAGTTGGGTCGATAAGGTCCGTAATGAGAAGGTTCTACGTCGGATACATAGACAAGCTGAGATAATTAAAACTATTAAAATCAAAAAGTTAGGATATTTTGCGCATGTATTATGGCACGCTGAGCGCTACAATACCCTTCACTTAATTATGCAAGGTAAAATAGAGGGTAGGAAAGGATTTGGTCGCACAGGAACATCCTGGCTTAGAAACCTTCGGGAATGATTCCAAAAATCAAGTGCAACACTGCTGTCTACAAAGTCATAATAGCCATTATGATAGCCAACATTCGGTGAGGACATGGCACATGAAGAAGAAGAAGATAATAATTAAGAATATTAATTTTCAACCACCAAACTCACTTTCAACTTATAAAAATCTTATTCATAAAGCATGCAAGTGCTGATTCGGATTCAACTGATCTCATTACTCCCCTTTTAATGCAATACAGGCTGATTTAATAGCTCCCTAATATACAAATGTTAAGACATTTAGTACATACTTCAATATACTACATCTTTTACATTTTTTTTCTTGAAGGGGCTGGGACCATCGCACCCTACTTTTTTTTGTCAGCTTTGAGATCTAATTATAAACTAAATATCAAAAATGTTGCTGAAAATTTCGATAAAATTAACTTTCTAACTTTAATTTTTTTATTTAAAATAATAACGATCAGAAATAAGGCGATTGAAAAAAGAATCTTCTTACATTTTATAGTTTAAATTTAAACTTGATATTTTTAGAAAAAAATTGACTGGAAAACACTCAAAATTAAACATTTGTTTTAGTTATTCGTACTTTTTCTTTCTTTTTTTCGAAATCTAAAGCTTCAATTTTCAATGCCAAAGCCGAATTTAACCTTTTACGGAATAACATTAAAATTAAGAAAAACTTTAAAAATTAAAAATTCTCTAATATTTATAACAACTTAACTTTATTAACGATAAAGGCAACAAGAAGCAGTAAAAAATAATTGCCGACAATATTGAAAAGCATAAACTGGTCCGGTCATATCAAATATTTATAAAAACATCGTTGAATTTTTAATATGTCTTTTTATATTTATTGTAAATAGAGTTTAATGGTTGTAAATTACAAATGATGACAAAGCACTTACGATTTAAATTTGTTTTTTAGGTATTTCCAACTTTTCCAGAATATTTACTTTTAGCTAGAAATGTTAAGCTTAAACATAAAACGTTAATTTTTTTACTTTAAATTTCGACTTAAAATTTGAATTTTTTGAATATTAAATGCAAATTTTCGATTTTGTTGCTGAAATTGCAGTGATAAAGTAAAAACGTGAAATTAGAAATATCAAGATAAAATTGCAATTTTTGTAAGATAATATAAGAACCATAACACATAAAAAAAATTGAAAAAAATCAAAATTTTGGAAAACATTTAGCAAAGTAGGAAAAATCAGAAATTTTTAAATTGTTAGTGTAAATTTTCTTTCAGATATCTTTCTTCTAATTTTGGTGGAACGGACTGGTCCTTAGTTATGTTCAAAAATTAAAATACAAATCTTGTCCCCTGAAACCAAGAAAGACTAAAAAACACAACAAAGGTTGCTCTAACACGTTTCGATAGCCAAGCTAGCATCTATCTCTGAAGATGTGTTCGAAATGCGTTAGAGCAACCTTTATTGTGTTTTTTAATCTTTCTTGGTTTCAAGGGACAAGATTTGTATTTCAGTCTTTCTTCTAATTGTTTTTGGTTTGACATTAATTTTTTTTACAATAATTTGGCATGGTTTTACCTCCGCAGAAAAAAAAGCCGAATTTGAGTAATTCGTAATTCGTAATTAATCAATTCCACTCCTTTTCTCGCATTATTTAAATTCCCACGACATGGGAATTCATGATATTTATTTCCATTTCATCCATTTTTAATTGCATAACATGGTAGGTGCACAAGAGATACTTTAATGGCTAATACTAAGTGTTCCAATGTGTGGTTTTGTTGATGAGCTCTATTGGAAACGTTCGACTTCATTTGCAATTGAAAAGGGAACCATTTTGTTCAATTTGTAACACATACAAAACGTCACCTCACGTTTTGCAGTTCAAACATTTCACTGAGTTGTTGGGAAACTTAACTTTCGACCCTAGCGACTTGCGAGTTTCGATCCCTTTTCTTTGTTTGAGGACGTGTGTTGCTTTATTTTCAGTAGGTAGAGCTTTGTTGTTTTCTGCGGATTAAGAAGCTTTCATAGCACAACTGAACAACTGAATATTGTTTGTTATTTACATAATTCTGTGGACGTTAGAGGTCTACCAGTCCAACTAATAATGCCTTATTGAAGTAGAGAAATTGTTTTTGATTTTGTCCTCTAGAGGAGTAATTATTCTCTTTCACATATTCTGCATAACTTGTCAAAATAAAAAACCATGTAATATGTAGTTTATGGGCACGAAGGTCGATTTTCTACAAACTTCTTATATTTCTCTGTTATCGAATCCTTTCTTATCAGTTTTTAATCCATTTGTTACTGTTTTGAACTATGCAAATCGTCTATTTGGTGTGTAACTTCTCTATAAGTGACGTGGAAATTTGACTTTTTTGAGAAGTGGCAGCTTTGAGTAATAGATTCAATAAGTAACTAGTTTTTCAAAAGTCTGTTGAGGGGAATAACAATTATTAGAGGATAGCCCTAATAGTTTAACTTTATGCTGGTTAACTCCAAGAGATTTGCTTTTAGGTAGTAGTGGGAATGCATAGAACGCTAAATCATGTAAAATTTTAAAAACCAATTCCGAAGAATAATATTAGGCAGAATTTTTGGTTACTTCCCACGTATTAAAATAAAATTAATAGGTAAATAAAATGATAGGCAGGTTCCTAGGTCTGTCGCTAAAAAAAATTAATCTTTGAAATTGAATATTGACTTGTAAATAATATAAAATAGACAAAATGAGCTTTTTTATAGTCGTCAAAATTCCTTGCATCGAAATGGTTAAAAATGATTCAAAGTTATGGCTCTGTTTGCGTGTTGTTAGTTTCAACTCGAAAGGTGCTGTTCCATAAAAAATGTTCATCTTAAGGTTAAATTTTGGTCACTTTGTAACTAAACGAACACTATTGCATTTTATGACCTCAAGCTAAGACAGCCACAAACGCGGTCCTTTCAATCAAGGCGGTCAAGCTTGACCACATGACCCTTATAAATTTTCGTTTAAGACACATCCACATCGCTATTATATTTTACTTCTCCCTTCTACTGACGAGAAATTCTTTATACTAACAAAAAGATCGTAAATTATATGCGAAATTTGTTCGCTAAGGTTCTTTGTTGCAAAATATGATTCTATAACTGACGTTTATTTCTCCAATAAAGTGGATATGGGCCGGAAATATTGAAATATCGAAAGATCCTGACTGACTGAATAAAACGGTCATAACAACCAATTTATTTTCAACAACTTTATGAGGGAATGGAATCTATTGTAGCCAGACATTTAGATAAGTAGACACACATTTTATTTAAACTGTGTCATGATTCATTCTAGAGGTAATTTAATGACTACATCTGATACATATACTTGGCTTAATATATCAGGAGTTTAAAATAGACATGAGCTTGAGACGAGGGTCCCATTTTTTAGTAATAAATGAACCTGTAATTAATCATCCCCATGACGAAAATGATATGTGACGTAGAAAAGTGTCAATAAGAAAGCAAAGGGTTGAAAGATTAATGTTTCTACGGGCTTTACCGCACTTGCTTTTTCGTTATGGTCCTCTACATAATTAGAATAAATGATTACATCACCGTTCGGGCAGTATTTGGGCAGGATCACTGACTATTAGGTTAGAATTTTACTACTAAAGTCAAGTACCTAATATACGCATTAGAAGATGCTAATTCGTTTCCTTTTTTTTTATTACGACCCCGATTTAAAAATATTGGCTTCCAGGGCAGATATATGCAAATGTTCCACGAGAAATTTATTTTCTCAGCGAGAGCAGGATTTTCTGGATCTCATGTAAGCAGGAGGCATGAACAGGATAGAGCTCTTATTGAGAACTCCAGACACGAAATCATTTCTGCTAACATAATAAGGCTTTCATACTCACGTCTAATTCCTAGCCTGCGATACGGAAAAGAATTTTTATTTTTATTTGTTGAGGAAAAAATTGCCGTACACAATTCCTAACATCAGTGAGGGTAGAAACTCCAAGGTATACGAAATATTTATGAAAAAAATTTAAATTGGTATTTATTTTTATTGTTTTATCTTTTCAGTTTATTAATATTGCAACCCGAAAAATTCCCTTATGGTTCTTTTATATCCCATAGATCTGTTCTAAGTTTTGAAGATTATAGATGCTACTACCTTTTAGTGCTTTAGAGATTAGGTCTCTTTTTTCTTGACTTTATGCTGCATGGATGTACACAGTAGATTGTGAAATTGAAGGAATAAGTGGTCGAATTATTTCGAGAAACAAAGATGATACATATAAACTAAGATCTGGAAATAAGGCAGGACTGGGATCTGAAATCGGCCAGAGTATTTTAGAAATATTCAGCGATATCGCGATTTTAAAACTATTAGTTCTTTTAGCCATTATCACGACAACTTAAACTGAAATAAAAGAGAAACTTAACATGGCCCTTTGGAATTGAGGGTAAAGAAAACTTCATCAGGAAAAAAAGAATCCATATCATTATCGATAGTTGTCTAGAATATCAGAGCGCAGGCGGATGGTTGGTAACTTGTCTCTTTTCTACAAGTACTATAATGGAAGATGCTTGCAGGAACTAAAGGGATTGATCTTAGCAAGGGCAAGCTTCTTAAGGCATAGAAGATAGTCGGAGACAGCAAATTCCTGTGCGATCCAGCTTGACACATTAAGGACTTCTGTCTACGGAGACTCTTTTTTCTATAGAACTTCCAAGCTATGAAATTTGTTACCGAAAGGAATTTTCCCCAAAAATTATAACCTATCCTTATTTAAGAAGGCGGTTCATTGCCATCTATTCTTGTTTTCGTATCCTACTCGCAGTGCTTCGAAGGCATAATGTGGTTACACTGAGTATTTGGAAACTCGTTCGAACCAAAATTTATTGTTAGTTTTAAAAATTTACATTTTTTAATTTTCTTATATTTGCATTTCATAATCATAAAAGTAGATAGTGCACTCTACTCAGTTTGAAATGGCCTTTCCAACAAATGGTTACAAGACGTGTAATTCTATTTGCAAACAAAAAGTTGCGTGTTAGTATTTACCTTACACTAGGAAAAAAACACCACCTTAAACTACTGGAAACTTAAAAAAAAATAGGCAATCTTGGAGACTGCCCACACAAATGAAAAATTAAAACTAGAAAATGATAGTGCCTATGTAGTGCAGTGCGAACTCACACTATGCTGTTAAATGGACCTACCTTTTTATATTTGTGGTTTGGATGCTTATATTTATTTAACAACTTACTAGTACTGTCATCTGTCATCTCCAAAAAGTACTACATTTCATAATTTATTTTAAATATAATCCAGGCAATAAGCCGGAAGTAGATAAAAATATTATATTAAGTTAGATTTTCAAAATTCTTCCTGCATTCGATTTCTGATGACCCAATGATCATTCACTGTTACTAGGGCGAAGTGGCTCGACCCTCCTTCATTCCTTAATCTTGGAAACAACCCCCCAAATGGGGCGTTTGGCGAAAAAATTCCTTAAACCGGGAAAATTATCGCAAATTACACTGAAAAACATCTTAATAGGTTATTTGAGTCGCTCATCACGAATCCGTGGTTGGTTTTCCCGGAAAACTCATTGGTTGTATGTAGTACAATTTTTACTCGAAATGGTGTCCTAGGGGTTTTCGGGGTCGCTGATTAAGAATCCGAGATCTGTTTTTCCGAAAAATTCATTTTCCGGTTGGAAAATCATGAACATTTTTTAATGTCTTAGTGGGCTTGTTGGGGTTTCGATACAATATGATGAATCTTTTTTCGAAATTATGTCTCAGGATATTTTTGGGTCACTTATCAAGAATCCGAGGCTTGCTTTTTCGAAAAACTTATTTTCCGGTCGGAAAATCAAGAAACTCTTCCACTTTAAGAATGCGGTTAGATTTTTACTCGAAACGGTGTCGTAAGGGTTTTTGGGGTCGCTGATTAAGGATCTGGGGTCTGTTTTTTTGAAAATCTTTTTTCTGGTTGGAAAATCAAGAAAATTTGCCATCTTGGATGTGTTGATACAATGTAAAATTTTAATCCGAAACGGTGTCCTAGGGGTTTTTGGGGTCGCACATTTAGAATCCGAGGTCTGTTTTTCGGAAAAATTCGGCGTATGGCCGAAAGAGCAAGAACAACAATAAAAAATGTTTTTAATTAATTACCTTTACAAGTAATATGCCAATATTTTCCTGATTTTTAGATCATGACAAGGTTTTTCCGGAAAAATAGAAGTCAAATTTTTTTATCGTCGACCCAAAAACCCTTCCATACATAATTATATGAAAAAATTTATTTTATTATTTCAAAATCCCTGAAGCACATTAAAATGGCAAACTTTCTTGTTTTTCCGACCGGAAAAGTTAAAAAAAAAAGACCTCATATACTTAATTAGCGACCCCGAAAACCCCTAGGACACTAAAGACTAAAAATGGGAAATTTTACAACGGGAAAATGAGTTTTTCGGAAAAGCAAGCCTTGGATTCTTGATAAGTGATCCAGAAAACCCCTAAGATACAATTTCGAAATAAAGGTTCATCATATTGTCTCAAAACCCCAACAAGCCCACTGATATTAAAAAATGTTCTTGATTTTCCTATCGGGAATTCAGTTTTTTTGAAAAACAGATATCGGATTCTTAATCAGCGACCCCGAAAACTCTTAAAACACCGTTTCGAGTAAAAATTTTACAACATACAACTAATGAGTTTTCCGGAAAAACTTACCAGGGATTCGTGATCAGCGACATAAATACCCTCCTAGGATGCAATTTACGCTCAATTTTTGCGACTTTAGGAATTTCTTAGCGAAAAACCTCATTTGGCGGGTTGTTTTCAAGATTAAGGGGTGAAGGAGGGTCCAGCAACTTCGTTTTAGTAGCTGTGCACGATCCTTGGGTCATCAGATATTGTATGCAGAAAGAATTTTGAAAATCTAACACTATATTATTTTTATCTATTTTAGCTTTTGTCCCGGCTTATTGCCTGGATTAATAGTAACATATATTTTCCCGTGAGATATAAACTTGTTATACAAACTATTATGGTACTCACTGTTGTACTGTACACTGATTCTACAATTAAACAATTAAAATATTTATCAAATTAAAATACAACTAAAACAATGCACAATAGTCAATTTAAGTTGTGGTAGGAGTAGAGATATGTTTAAGACACAAGTTAATAGCTGTAGTTGTCAAGGATAGTAAAGCTCAGTTGGTTAAGGCTTCCTCTTTCACTTGACGTCGCTTAAGATGTTGGGGGTCTAAACCTCGATACCGGTTAAATGTTTAAATTCCTTAGGCTCGATCTGTGTTAACAGTATAATATATTGTTAAAGCTAGATCGTGTTGGTACCTCGTGATGGTCACGCGAAACCATAACTTTACCCCCTATCCAAAAACGCTCAATGTGTTTAAAGAAGTTTTTACCTCATTTCCAAATTAAAGTCAAACTTTTGACGTGATTTTCAAAATTTTGAGTTTAATTAAATCAAGAATTGAGTTAACCACTTTTTTCCTGAAAGTCGTGTAAAATAGAAATTTCAAATTTAAAACTGAAATTTTAGGAAAAAGTCTAAATTTTAGGTTTAAGTCACAAAACGAACTAACAGTGTGGAGCACCATTAGCTTAAGTTAAGATTTTCTCGAGGTCAGGATAATTTCAGATTTATTGGTTTTTCCATCAATGCGTAAATAGTTATTTATTTTACTTTTCCAATTATTATTATTTAATATAATGAGAATTCGACTTTTGTTATTGAAGTAATTATTGTTTAGTAAAAAACTTCTGATAGATCATTGATGTTTACTTTTTATTTAATTTAATTTAAGCCTTTTGACAAGAAAATATCGTGGTGATATTACCATTATACTGCATGTGATAAAAATATGACTTAATTGACAGGTTGCGTATTGAATTCCCGGTACCAATCACACATTTTTTAAGTTCAAACTTCTTAGGCGCGTTGAACAATTTTTGATGGGAGGTAAACATATGATTTGGTTTATTCTTCATGGTAGACCCTTATTGACCGGAAATATAATATAAAATATGATTTGGTGTTTCAATCACGCTAATTTGCGTTAACAATATGCTCTAATGCCAACAGTATAATATACTGTTAACAATAGTGCATGTTAGTAACGCATCATATTAATGCGAAACCATAAGTTTACCCTCAATCCAAAATTGCTTAACGCGTCAAAACATTTTTCAGTTCAAAAAAGAACTGACCCGTCTCAGCAATTTTACAGGACATTTTTTTTCAGTTGTATTAAATTTTTTTCTGTTAACGTCGTCATGTTGCATAAGTAGATGGCAAAGTTAATTATAAAATCACTTTTTGGTTAACAAAATACAATGAGTATGAATTATTCCATTTCTACATAGCTCATACATCTCTTAAATTGTTCACATTATTTCATGTAATGATGACATATCGTCCGCTCAAGAAAGCTTGGGAGATTTTGCTCATCTAAATAAGCGAGCAGACAAATATAGTTCCGGTGAGACAAGCACCATTTGGAATTGCTTGTACAAATTAGGCGAGAGCTGTCACCCAAACACGACAAAAGGGACAGATATTGTGACGCTACATGCTCTTTCTCGCCGAGTACAATCAATTTCAAGAGAGAGATGTTGGAAAACAAGAGCCCTGCAACATCATGTAATTACGCACAGAGGATGGAAGAGATGCTCTGTGCCCGATTGTTTGGGACCCTCTTACCGCCTATAACCTGTTTTACGGCAAAAAGATCTTAAGGTCTTTCACGATCCCTTGGACATAATTAAAGTTCGATGTTTCAAGTCTCAAATGGGACATCAAGCATTGAAATTGCCTTTTCTGTAAATGTATCGTTTTGGCCCTTAAACGTCTAGCAAAAACTCAAAGCGGGCGTCAATACTTCTTGTGAATAATTATACAGCGTGTCCCACTAGTGCGGGAAAGTCCAATAACTATGTTAAAACGAGGAATATATGGATTATTCTTTTTACGGTGTTGTCACATTTTTTGAAATGTACAAATTAAAAATATTTTCAACTACATAGGGTGTTCCTCTTTTCCTGGCCAGACACCAACTTTTGTTTTTTAAATGGAAACACATATTTTTTACATTTTTTTCGGATTCTACATCAAAAATAAAGGGTACTTTCTGTAGAATAGTTCTATTCGAATAGTCACGGTTTTTGAGTTACCTCGCTTGAAAGGTTTTTCTAGTCGATATTGGCTGCTTACATTATTTGATACTAACAGGTTATGCTAAGAGCTACTATGCCCATTTTTTTATCAGATGTTTAGTAGGGACGACTCTTCCTAATCGTGCTCCAAAAACTGCCCTGCGTTATACAGGGTGACCAAAATATCATGTCAAAATTGACAATTTAAAAATTGAAAAATTTCGAAAATTTTAAATGCAACACCCTGTATATTTTCATACCATGAGATGTAGAATTAAATTCTCTACAACTTTGCTACACCTGCTCATATACCTAAATTCATTAGTTTCTCATGAAATCTCATTTTTATGAAAAAATGCGAAGTTTACAAATAGTTTATTTGTAAGATAACGTAGTAGGCACCTGTCAAAGGATAATCATACAAATTTTCGAGTGACATAAAGTTCAATAGAAAAGTAACACTAATAATTGTGAAATGAATTACTCTAAAGAAGAATTAATAAATATGGTGTACGCCGTAGAAGAAGCTCATAGTAACTGTTTATTGATTGATTATTCTTTGACAGGTGCCTACTACGTTATCTTACAAATAAACTATTTGTAAACTTCGCATTTTTTCATAAAAATGAGATTTCATGAGAAACTAATGAATTTAGGTATATGAGCAGGTGTAGCAAAGTTGTAGAGAATTTAATTTTACATCTCATGGTATGAAAATATACAGGGTGTTGCATTTAAAATTTTCGAAATTTTTCAATTTTTAAATTGTCAATTTTGACATGATATTTTGGTCACCCTGTATAACGCAGGGCAGTTTTTGGAGCACGATTCGGAAGAGTCGTCCTTACTAAACATCTGATAAAAAAATGGGCATAGTAGCTCTTAGCATAACCTGTTAGTATCAAATAATGTAAGCAGCCAATATCGACTAGAAAAACCTTTCAAGCGAGATAACTCAAAAACCGTGACTATTCGAATAGGACTATTTTACAGAAGTACCCTTTATTTTTGATGTAGAATTCGAAAAAAAATATAAAAAAATGTGTGTTTCCATTTAAAAAACAAAAGTTGGTGTCTGGCCAGGAAAAGTGGAACACCCTGTGTAGTTGAAAACATTTTTAATTTGTACATTTCGAGAAATGTGAGAACACCGTAAAAAGAATAATCCATATATTCTTCATTTTAACATAGATATTGGACTTTCCCGCACTAGTGGGACACGCTGTATATTAAGTTCACGTAATGCTTTTATATAATAAATATTAAAAGGTAAAACTATTTCAAAAACATTTCTATGCGGTTTATTTACTAGTCAAAACATATAAGGGGTTTGTGCAAGCCCAGTACAAAATATAAATACAGTTTAACTGAAATAATAATAATAGTAGTATTAAGAAAAATAATTTACCGCGCATTTAAAAAAGAATAAAAAAATATAAAATAACTTCGAAAGTTTAAAACAAAAAACTTGGGGCGCATGCAATAGATAATTGATGTATGAATAATTATGGCTACGTTAGTAAAAATTTTACTGCACTGCAAATTATACGAATTTCTGTGCGAGTTTTCTTAACTACAGCTACTTTATACCCCTTACTTTTATTTTATTTCTATAACTTATGTCTATGATTTATTTTGACTTCCTTCGCCTCAACCTTTATTACTAAATATTAGCACTATTGACTGTCTTTAGACACTGACAGTTCCTTATATTGAGTAATGCGAAAAATGTTTACATTTTTCACGCGTGTCCTAGATTTGGTGTGATTAATATAAATTTTTCACAAGACAAAAACGAATTGGGTCACTCTTTCATACTGTTGTCGAGAGGAAACTAATCTATAACATGTATAAAGTTTATAAGGATCTCTGATTTTTAATTTAGAATATTACCTATATTTTTTATTATATTATTACACCTCAAAAACTATTGTCAATGTTACTTGTGATAAATTATTGAAAAGCTGACACTCATGAATTAAATAACAGTGGAAAATAACTCTGACGTCTCATCCTCCTTCAAACCGCCTTCCAAGAGGCGAGACTTATTTGTAACAAGTAATTGATAAAATATCAAAATAAATGAAAACTAAATCAAATCGGAAATATGACACTGCTTATTTCATTAACATTTAGCCAAAACCTAGAAAAGATACGTTAAACAAAAAGAGTGAAACAAAATTGATCACGCAGCAAAATTTCCAGGTATGTACAGGGTCTTTTCATATGTCTCACTAACTACAGGTTCTGTTTGAAGTGCTGCAGGAAAACTTTAAATACAAAAGTTAAATAGTTTATTTTTTATTGTCTAGACACATCAGAAAGTGTCCATTGCAAAGTGAGAAGAGTATAAAATTTTTGTTTTTTTTTTAATACAATATCTTATATATTTTTAGAATGAAATATGTTTGTTTCTGTTTTCAAATATACAAGGTGATTTTAAATGTAGTACCATAAATTCAGGATCGTATTTAAGAGACCAAAATAAGACGGACAGTTTATACAAACATTTGTCGTAAAACGCTTCGTTTCCAGTTACAGGGTGTAAAAGATTAGTTCCGTATTAGTTTTTAACTAATAGTTGCGAAATATGAACAGATAATTGAATGAAATTTGGCACAAACCCATACCCTTTCGTGCCTTTTCCAAAAATTTAAGAATTAATTAACACAACTTAACCAGTGGCAGGTATAACGAGCACTCTATTTTTTCTTTATTTATGAAGATAAAATTTTCAAAGTTGCTACACTTGATACATTTCTGAAATGTCAAATTTTGACATAAAATTGACATTCCCACTGTCACTTGTGCTAAAACTGATACCAGCTTTTGAATTTTAAATAAAACATCCTATATATTAGTACATTTTTGGAATTTTCTCAATTTTCTTGATACAATACACATAAAATTAGTAATTTTTAAAAGATCGAAATTTTTTTGTCCCATTTTATTTTTCAACCTAGAAGGTCATAACATCCTAATTAACGCGGCAAAAAAATTAAATTAGGAAAACTAAGGAAGTGTTTTTTCTCCAAATTTGTTCTTATTGAATAAATCTTCAAATAAATTGAAACAAAATGTTTTGAAATCTTTTGGCTGTAACTTCAGTTCTATTGATTTCACAGCAGAAATGAAAATATGGTTGGATTCGCCATTAAGTTTACTTTTAGGTGGTTCATAGTACTAATATGGTCCCATTAAACGAAATGAAGTTATCATATAAAAACCATATTTGTTAACTTTATCACATGATAAAAGAATAAAATACCCTTTTTTGCGTGATTTGATTTTTTAGCGTTAATGTAGTCCATTTAAATTAATTTACAATGATTCATAGCTTTTAAAGGCAAAAAATAAAATTGAAGCAAACAAATTTTTCATTCTTTAAAATTTACTCTTTTTAAGTACATTGTATTAGGAAAATTGTGCAGATTTCAAAAATAATAATATATAAGGTGTTCTATTTAAAAATCAAAAGTTGGTATCAGTTTAAGCGAGTGACAGCATTACGAATGTCATTTTTATGTTAAAATTTGATATTTTGTAAGTACATAAAGTGCAGTAAGTTCAAAAATGTTATCTTAATAAATAAAGAAAAAAAAAAGGTTTACTATGATCCTGTTTCAGCCGATCTTTGTATTAATAAAATTAGGCAGATTCCAAAAATGTTATAACATACAGAATACTCCATTTAAAAATCAAAATTGGTATTACTTTCAGCGAAAGTGACAGCAGTATAAATGTCATTTTTATGTAAAAAATTGACATTTCATAAGCACATCAGGTGTAGCAAGTTTAAAAATTCTATCTTCATAATAAATAAGAAAAAATAGGGGGTGTACCATAATCCTGTTACACCCTATATTTTTAAGTGCCAAGCTGTTACTATGTTTTGAAGGGATCTAAATTTTGCATCTTGCAGGGCCCGTTAAAAGCTACTACGGCATTGGAAATAATTATCATGTTTGAATTGAAATATATCGCATTGTCATCCAGTTCCGACTTATGGGTTCAGTTTCAAGTCTCTGGCTCCTCATGAAGTTAGTTTAAAATCTATTGTAAAATTTGTAAAATTGTCAAAGGAAATCAACTTCTAACGTTGACGGAGCCTAAATTTTAACCACAGGCAAGAAAGCAAAACATGTTTAATAAAAATGGGAATTTTCAGCTTGAAGTCGAAAATTTAAAATTGCTGTCTCAAAGTTTTTGTTATTTTTTTACTTGTGTTTAAAGAATATTTCTATTAGCTAACCTTTTTTATTCGACTGCAGGAACGCCGCAAGAAAGGGTTACTAGCATATATGTATCTCTAAGAAAAAAAGCCACTACTGTAATTCGTTTCGGATATACATGTGACCAATTATTTATTTTACAGGCTGAAACATAGAACATTTTTGTAATCAGCCTATTTGCGCTAAATATCCTTTTAGGCAAAACTATCTAATTTGAATAATTCCCGTTAAATAAAGAACTTTTTTTTTTATCTATTTTAATGATTAATTGTGTATTATATTATTTATATCCGCAGATAGCCTTCGATTTTGTCCGCGTAGATTTACCTTCTCATAGTAATAAAAAGCTAATCTTAAATTTATTTACTGCACTGAGGTAAAAATAATAATGTTAATTATTGAAAAATATTTAGGAAAGTAATTAGTAGAGAAATATAATCTTGTCCGGTCAGAAATCGAACCTCGGTGTTTCTTGGGAGAAATGGAAACAGCGATCGAGTAAAAAAAGTAGCTTAGATTGTCCTTAAGACAATATACTTTCCGGAGAAAATACCATCGAAATCCGTTTAGTCGTTTCCGAGATTAACTTCACTAAAGACATACCCAGAAATAGGCAAAAATTGTAAAAACAACTGAATGGGTTTTTATATTATGTAAATTATCATATAAGCATACAAAAAGAGTTACAAAGTTAATTCTAGAAGTAGTACCATACATTCAGGATCGTATTTTAGAGCCCAAAATAAGACGAAAAGTCTATGTAAACATGTGTCGTAAATGCTTCGTTTCCGAGTTGCAAGGTGTGGAATGTTACTTCCTGATTATAGTTTTTTATTCATAGTTGCAGAACGGGTACAGATAATTCAATGAAATTTGGCACAACTCCATACTTTTTAGTGGCCTTTTCAAAAACTAAAGAATTAATTAACAGAACTGAATCAGTGGCAACTATATCCAGAGGAGCTGTGCTTAAAATGTGCCTTATTGATTTTGTGCGCACTTTTGTTGCCATTTAATAGCAAAAATATAAACTACAAACATTTTTACATAAAAAAGGTACTCCTACTAAAATTTGATATTGTCAACGATTTTTGAGTAAAGTGCATTTTTATATCTAGATTAGGGTGTCCCTTATTTTTTAAAGTTTTTATTTTTGAATGTTGAATGTTTTCTTCATTGGTGCTTAAAACACTCGGAAATAAATTTCTACCGTATTTGGAGAACGATAACCCGTGCCGACTTGCATCGAATCATGTTCATATAAGTTGCGCGGAAGTAGCGGCGCGTACTCGCTGTATTTGTCATTTGTTCTCAGTTATTCTCATGATAAACACATTGTTTTACATTTAAAAAATAGCAGTGAAATTAAGAGGCACCAAAAAAAGTACCTTTTTAGTTGGTGACGTGAAGCATCAAATAACTAGAGCAAAGTTACCGTTTAACCGTTCTTCCAGTGCTCTTTTTCAACATTCGCGAAGTTAAATTGACTGTCAATGAAAGCGCAAATCTCGTCATTCGAGGGTGTATTATATTCTGGGAAAACGCTAGAATTCCTACCAGAGCTATCCCTAATTGTGTAAAAAAAACTTGTGAATCTTCACCATGTTTGGAAAGAGTTGCAAAAAATTCCAAAAAAACACAAGATGTTTACAAGCTCCATGAGGAGGACTTTCAAAACAATTTGGATAATTTATTCGATATAGTACACATTAATGCTTTGGAAAGGATGAAAATAGAACAAAAGAAAAACTTTTAAAACAAACAGAACTAGGAAGTCCAGGATGTTTAGCGGGTGTAGATAAAAAGTTAGCCGAGGAAGAAGAAAGAGCAAGACAGAGAAAATTAAAAGAAGAGAAAAAAAGACATGAGCAAATGCATTCCGAGGGTTAATCGTCATCTAAAACTACACAAGATTTTATTGAAATGCAAGGACATCCCGATCAACCTACTAGCTCTGACGGAAGCCTTGAGGAATCCTTGCCATCGACATCTCAAACGGTAAGTTCTGGCACTACTACTATAAAAAGGAAGGAAACACTTCATTACTTTCTAAGTTAGTTGCAGCTTTAGATAGATAGATATCAATTGAGCATAAAGGATTCTGTCTATATACTTCAGGCTGTAATAAAAGCACTAGATCTAAGCTGTGATGATTTTGCGTTAAAAAAATCGTCTATTTAGCGCATTCGCACATAGAGTAAGAAAGATAGAGCGGAATCTATGAAATCCGATTTTCAGAATAATTTGCCTGAAACGGGACCGTTCACTGGGATGGGAAATTATTACTTGGACTGGACGTAAGAAGTTTTAACGAACACCTGCCAATTATTATTTCATTTGGAGAAAAGGAACAACTTTTGGCTGTACCCAAACTGGAGAGCTCCTTCGGTCAAGAACAAGCTAAAACTGTGTTAAACGCACTTTATGAATGAAACCTCAAGGACAAAGTACAAATAACGTGCTGTGACACAACTGCACCTAAAAGAGAACGATTAAAAGGGGCTTGTGTATTTTTGGAATAAAAGCTAGACAGGGAATTATTACTCTTTGCTTGCCGCCATCACGTTTATGAACTTGTTTCAAAATGTGTATTTGAAACAAAAATCCACCAAACCACAAGTAGCCGTGATATCCCCATATTTAAAAAGTTTGGAGACAACTGGAAAACTATCAATCCTGCTGCTACTGAAACATACACCGGCATCGTCTCGCAGCATTTTTGTAATACAATAATAGAAGAATTTTTAATATTTTGTAATCAAGAACTGCAAAAATCCATTGTCCGCGACGATTACCGGGAACTAATTGAACTATTTATTATTTTCTTAGGAAAAGATACTCAGAAAAAAATTAAAATAAGACCTCATGGAGCAATGCATCAAGCAAGGTGGATGGCTAGAACTATTTACTCTTTGAAAATATGTTTGTTGCAAACTCAGTTTAAAATTAACGCCAAGCATAAACGAGCACTTCAAGACGTTTGTTTATTCATTGCGGTTATACATGTGAAACCATGGCTTGGATGTAATCTAGCGGTGTAGCGGTGAAGGCACCAAAACAAGATTTGCGCTTTTTAAAGAGGCTTAAGGAATATGAAACTGTTGACAAAGAGATCTCCAAAGCAGCTCTGAGCAAGTTTAGTTAAAATATTTGGTACTTGTCAAAAAAAATTACTGTTTTATCACTCTTTGATAAAGAAGTTGATAAACAAATCAAGGGAAATGTTGTAGTGAACTTACAAAGAGAGAGTTTGTATGATTCTGGGAAGAGATATATTCCAACGAAAGAAGATATGTCCGAATATTTGTATGGTAAGTGGAAATACATAGTTTTATATCTTACCCCGTTTTTAATAAACTTATAATAATACTACCTTGTCTGTTGTTACAGAAAAATCATTAAGTGATTTTGTGTCCTGTCAAGAGCATAAATTTATTTTCTCGTTTAACAATTGATGAAAATTTCTTGAAAAAACCCGTATCTACGTGGAAAGAAGATGTTGCCTATTCACAGGCAAAACGAAAGGTTCTTTCTTTAAGGGGAGTGAATGATGCAGCTGAAAGAGCTGTAAAGCTTATGCAAGATTTTTATGGTTTGATCATTTCAAAGGAAGAACAAAAACAATCTTTGCTACGCTGTGTGCAAGAGCATAGAAATCTGTATCCAGATTGTAAAAAAGAGACCCTTAAAGAAAATATCTTTGCTGATATGTAATTTTATGTTATTTTATTAAATAAATACCTATTTTAACTGCCTATGTTATTATTATTTTCATTATTTTTTAAATATTTGATCTGATTTAACTACATTGCGACGATTACATTATTTAGCGATTTTCAAAATCTTCACGGCCCTGTGGGCAGGGGTTAATGTTAACATAAGAAGATAAAATTTTGTATTTGGATAAGTCTAGGTAGTCTAAGAAGAATTAGGGGGTATGCATTTCGATATCTGAAAAAATTTTTTTCACCCATAAAAGAGACACCCTAATCTAGATGCATTAAAAACGCTCGCCCAAAAATATTGAATGTAACACCTAATTGGCATTGAAATGAAAGAAAATAAATATACATCACAAAGTAACTTTTAACATCCTGTAACTTGGACACGAAGCGTTTTGCGACATATTTTTATATAGACTTTTAATCTTATTTTAGGCTTTAAAATACGATCCTGAATTTATGGGACTACTTTAAGAATCACCTTGTATATTGGGAAATCTGTTAAGTTTTTTATTGCAGATTTTGGAATGTTATCCGTAGGATAAATTAATAGATAGGATTATTAGATAGATTAGGATAATAACTTATTGTATAAAATTTATAGATTCAATATTCATGCCCAGAAGAAACGAATCTAGTATAAAATTTTGGTGGATGCGCCAGATTTTCTCTAACTTCTTTCAACCGCTAAAAGGCTTCTAGCACATCGCAAATTGGTGAATAATGATAAAATGCGTATTTCATCAACAGTATTGCTCTTGATAGGTAAGAATATTACTAATCTAATTAATTATCCCAAAGAAGACAGCCGTCTGATTTATTTGGATTTTGTTTTAGGTACCTAATTTGATTTTATAATATTTTCCTATATCTGATTTTTACAATTTGACGTAATAGACTTTAGTAATCTATGTAGATGTTACCAATTGTCAGCATTAAGGATGTGTGGCCTTTTGCTGATGTAGCTAAATTGTTTCGGATGCATGAAGTTATTTGGTAGTCGTAACATATAATTTTGAAAATTTAAGATTTTTAATTTTCAAACTTAATTTGGCCTTATTAATCCTAAACTCACAACCTTTTTTTAATGGATTTCTTGGATATCCTACTTATGATAAACTGCAACAGATTTTATCAATTCCCAAATGTTAAAACTTATTCAATTTATATTTACTATTACCTAGCATAAGGTTTCTCAAAGTCGGGTTCGTTAGTATATCGTAGGGTTCACGACTGGTGGCTGTTAGTCCAATATAATAACTTGTCATAAAAAAGTTGTCTTTTTGTGCAGTAAAATAGAAAAAATATTCTGAATTCTCACGAAAAGCGGCGATTTTTCTTTGCCCTTCTTAATAACTTAGGTACTTACGTGAGAGTGTCGATTCATACTTACTCATGATAAAAACGAAATACAGAAATACAAAATTTTGAAAAGAATTTGAACATAAAACAAAATATAAATTCTGGAATTTGAATCTCTTAGAAAAGTCAAAACAAGACTAAAATAGAAATAATAAATTCTTGTTTAGTTTTATTTAAAAAGTTTTCATTTAAAGCCGAAATTCACTTTTTTAAAAACTTTCTCTTCTAATATTCTGACTTTCTGCGCTTAAAAATCAAAATTCTAAATCCTGTATTCGAGAGAAAACAGTAAAATTTTTAAAAAAAGTCTCAATTATTTTCTTTAAATACTCAACATTCTAACAAAATTGAAAATTTTAGAATTTTTCTTTTCTCCTGTTATTTAATTTTTTAAAATTTAATATATCGAATATTATTTTTTCTGCATCATTAGTAATCCGTGAATTGAAACAAAACAATTTTTCCATTTTTGTCTCCAAAGTTACGCCTAATATAAACATACCTTATGCCATATCGATTTCATAAAAAATAGGCCCCTTTAAAATGCAATTTCCGTGTGATCAGTTAAAGTGGTTGTTAATAATAATGTTTTGTTCGGTAATAAGCATTTGTTTTGTAAACTTATTGTAAGGATTTAAATAGAAGATTGTTAACAAAACATACAAAAATTCAGTACGTAATTTGTGCATCTTCTACTTTCCATAAAAAATTATAAATAAAAAGCAGAAAATTTATCTTCAAGCTTAACCTTAAAATTCTATTTTTGTCTCGATAACTGTTCCTAATGCAAAATACACTTTATGCCACACGCGTTTAATAAAAAATATTCCTCATCACATTGCAAATAACATTATTGTAAATAAAAACGCTTTGCTTGGTTAATAAGAATCTTATTTAGTAAACTTACTAAGGATTTAAAGACAAAATTGTTAGCCAAAAGTCAGTGCGTAATTTGCAGAGTTTCTATTTTTATCACAATTATATTAAAATACAGCGGTTCTCAAAGTTTTTTGGGACGAAACCCTTTTAAATGGTTAAATTTTTAACGGAACCCTAAATCCTAAATTACAAGCAAAACCAAGTTATTTGTGTATTGTTTATTAATAATAGCTTCCTCTTTTTAATAGATGAATTTATTTTATTATGAATGCTAGTGGAGCCCTACCGGCACACTTTGCTGCTATAGTGCATTTCATCCCTATATCTTATATTCATGGTTGGTGGTTTTTGGCTAGTTTTCAGTTATCTCACATTGAACAGCAGCAATATTATTATTCTTTGGCGATAACAGTTCAGAAATAAATAAATCTGACGTGTCATCTTTGACACATTTGCCATAATTTTGTTGTCATCTGAACAAAGAGAATTAAACAATTTCCATGAAATTTATTGTTTGTTTGTGTTGTTGTTTGCTTTTCTCGAGAATGAACGCAAATTATGTCTTACCCTTTTACGCCGTAATTAAGTCGAGCTTAACGTACAATATATATACAATTTAGAAGAACGTGAGATTCCTAGGTTTGATTTTTCTTTAATAAACTGCGGCTCCAAAATCAATAGGGTTCTATTGCGAGCAATTCCGGAGCGACGAAAACAAGAATGGCAAAAATCGGTTAAGAGTAAGAAAGAGACGCGTAGCGTGATAACATAATACATATACACAGATTGTCAGTCGTTTTTCAATGATGAATTTTGGAGTTAATCGAAATTTAAAAATATAAGAGATGCCATAATCGTTTAGAGAAAACTCCCATCTATTCAAAAAATTATCTTACAAACTAATCTGATGCAAAATTGTGCGTGATATAATCATTTATATGGCCAAAAGTCGTATTTTTGACCTATTCCGATAATAGAACAATAAACCAAGACCAAGTTTGAACGTGCAAACTAGGATATTGAAAATATGCCAAGTTCTTGGTTGGTAAGTGATCACACCAGTAAATGGTCCGAAGGATTACGTTTTGTGCAACTTACGAAAAATGGAGAATTTCATGAAGGCATAAAGTGTTTTCCTTATGAAACAATGTTTAGGATGACTGCAAAATTTGGCTTTAAAACGTCTTTCTCGATTGACTCTATTGAACATCTTAGAACTAAAAAAGAGCTTCAAGCATGAATCAAGACATTTAATAATGCTTTCGAAAACACAATAACGACCCTCCATCTGAAACTAAATTAAAGACTCAGAAAAACAATGAAGCAGATAGCTGTAATCCAGACAGATATTTTATGCAGGCAAGAGCAAGTAAGAAAACATAGAATGTGTTCTAAAGAAGGTTTAGAATTACGATCAAAAAAAAGATGAAGGTTTCAAATCTTAAATTTCCTGTTGGTAAAGTTGGTGAGATAGTGAAACTACGAAGTACCAGACGTTGACAGAGCAAGAAGTGATCCCCGAAATTTATTAGCGGTAATATTAGAAGTTTAAAATGAGGAGTTTTATCAGTATGAGACGAAACAAGGAAGATTCTTACAGTTGTGTACCACTAGTCAATTCACAATTTGTAAAAAAAAGTTTATTTTGCCTGACGATTTTCCACACCTAGCAATATCGATTCGAGAATGCGTTAAAAAGACATTTCTTTCTGGAGGTCAGGGAAATCAACAATGTGTTTATAAGGGACACTGCAAGTTTGATAGGTGCAAATGTAAAAAAATTAGCAAACTTTGTAATTCTAAGTGTCATAATAGTCTAATATGCTTAAGTAAATAAACTTAATATATTTAGTACTTTTTTTTTAGTTTTTTTTTCTAGAATATGGGTTTATTTTTTTCTATATGTAACTAGAGTTTGTTTTTTTATGTGCAACAGTTTTGTACAAGTTCATGTAAATTGTATTTTTTTCAATTCACGACACCTGTCGGTCGTATTCAAATTTCGTTCAGGCGAAATAAATGTATGTGACAAAATAACCATTTATTGACTTTTTAATTGTAAAATATAAAATATTCGAGTTCGTAGTCTCTTACGCCTTAGTGTCCAACGAAAAAATATCTTTCTGAATGAAAAATTGAAATACAGAACTTGTCCCCTGAAACCAAGAAAGATTAAAAAAAACACAACAAAGGTTGCTCTAACGCGTTTTGACAGCCAAGCTATCATCTTCAGAGAGATACGGTATCTCTTTGAAGAAGAGGTACATGTGTTAATTTTATTTAGTTTATTTGTGAATATTGATTAGAAATTTGGTACATTTGGAGCTATTATTCTAAAATGAAGAACTAACAATAACCAGTGCTTTATAAAAAACCAATTAGACGCTAATAACAATAAATCAGTGAAACATTGAAACAGTTAAGTTATATTTTAAGATGGGAAATATGGGATTAAAACGAAAAATTTTACTTGGCAGCATGTTTCATGGAGAAGCCGAAAAGAATTAAGTTATCAGTAAGAAATTCAATAATTGCAATATGGCACAGCTTTCAGGTCTCGCACTTTTCATAAGCTCTTGTCATTTAAACATTTGAATATTGATCCAACCCTCATCCATTTAGGTCGTTTAGCACTAGAGATAATTTCGAATTGTTGTACGATCCCGTATTATCTCTGGGTGACAATGAATGTCAGGTGTTCTTCCTGAAATATGAAGTGGTAGATAGGGCATGTTCTCAATTTAACACACAACTTAAAGGGAATGCAACACGAGCAAGAATTACGGCGAAATTGAACTAGTAAATTGAACTATCAAGGGTTGACAACCGTGCTCCGTTCCATGCTAAATTGAACTACAAGAAATGTTAATTGGTTTTTGCATCGCACCAGATGTATTAGTGATCTTATTTGTTGCGCTTTGCATACGCTAATAGTTTGCAAAGGAGAAAATTAATTCATGTTTCCAATAAATTTTGAAAATACAACATCTAGTAATGTAGTATTCAGGAATATACGCATTCGCAAACAATTATGCGAATATATTGCCAATGTATTTGTAAATAAAACGGAAAGTCATTTTTGAAATAACAATGCAAGCGCTAAAGTCTATAATATTATTTTACACTTTTGTTTTAATAAAACAGTTTTAATTAGAGGACAATGTTGATGTTATTCATTACTCATTAGATATACAGTGTGGAACATTCAAATGGAATAAATTCCGTATCTCAGTTATTATGCAAATTTATAAAAAATCTTAAGACACGTTAATTCCAGATTATAAATTGACATCCTTCACCGTAAAAATTTCATCCCTAGATGCAACCCTCTTTGAGTGACAATTGCAATCCCTAAATTTTTAAACCGAAAGTAGAGGCTTGTTATACCTCATTTGAAAGGTCTTTTTATTCTCTATTCAAAAATGCCATATTTATTTTTAAAATTAACAGTAAAAAAAATAACTTCAATTCAGTTTTCAAAAACAAAATATAAATCTAATATTTTCATTTAATAAAATAAAAAACAAACCATACTTAATATAGGAGATATTCAGAATGGGTACCTTCAACATCTTGGCAGCATCCTAATCGTGAATAACAATGTCTCCTGACATTATTCAATGTCTTTGGTATCACCGATGCAATCGCAAGCGTTACTCTTGCTCGTAAGCCAGCTAGATCGTGAGATTTGGTTTTATACACTGTACTTTTCACATAACCCCATAAAAAAGTTCAGGAGGGGTCAGGTTGGGTGATCGTCGTGACCATTCTACCGTACCTCGTCTCCCTATCCACCGATTTGGAAATGTAAAATCGAGATATTTGCGGACATTGACTTGGTAGTGTCGTGGTGGTCCATCTTGCTGGAACCATATTACATTAGCTGGAACGTGTGGATTTTCTTCAGCTGGACATAAGTTTACCAAAGCTGGTACAATGTTGTTTTGAAGCAATGCAAAATATTTATCTCCATTTAAATTTTTATCAATAAAAAATGGACCAATGATGTGTATGCAATTTTCTCATTTAGTGGAGATTTTTACTAGCCCAATACCGACAGTTTTGACGATTTACATGACCGTGAAGAAAACAATATGACCAATTAAATGTTCTGTAATTAAACAGTTAAACGTGCTTAAAATTGAAAATATGTATTTTAAGCACGTTTAACAGAACATTTAATTGGTCATTTGTCAAAACTAGATGATAGTAAAGTCACGCCGAGGACGTTTGTATCTATGGATGTTGCGATGCAACCCGTGAGCTTTGCCTTATCTACGTGAACTTTGCAATTGCAGTCTGGTTTTCATTAGATTCTAATGAAATTAGATTTCAATTGCATCGTAATAAACTTGTATATATTCGTATATACAAGGCTTATTATCTCAGCAGAGAGTGATGCTTCAATTAGCATGTAGCGAAAATGTTTGCGTAATAAACAGTTAAAAGTCAGTTACAAGTCACCCAATGGAGGTTTGCTCTCTTGGATACTTATACGACTGACTAACGGCTTTAAATTGGAAGTGTGTACAGTCACCGTACTATGCTGATGAGGCCAAGGATGGCCGAAACTAGTCTATGGTTGCGGTTGTACATATTTTCAATTTTAAGCACGTTTAACTGTTTAATTACAGAACATTTAATTGGTCATTTATCAAAACTAGATGAAAGTAAAGTCACGCCGAGGACGTTTGTATCTATGGATGTTGCGATGCAATCCGTGATACAAGCTTTGCCTTATCTACGTGAACTTTGCAATTGCAATCTGGTTTTCATTAGATTCTAATGAAATTAGATTTCAATTGCATCGTAATAAACTTGTATACAGGGTGTTTCATAATTGCATGCTGAACCGGCAGGGGGATATTCCTTGGGCAATTTTAAGACAAAATTTTCATATTAACATAGGTCCGGAAACGCTTGATTTTCGATATACAGGGCGGTAAAAATTGAAGAAAAAATCGGTTTTTGTTCAATATTTCTGAGACTGGTTTAGATATTTTTTTGATATTCAGTACACGATATCTGGGTATAAAAGCAAGTATTTTGACAAAAAAACATTTGTTCTGATTCCACCAGTGGCGTTCCCACAAACAGGTCGATACACATTTCTCAAAAAAAAATATGACGCCAATGCTATTTTTCAAAATAAGAATTATTTTCCTAGTCCTTGTTGTGTTTCTATCAAAAATGAGCTCTTGACTTCCGAATTAAAAAATAAAAATCATTTACTTGCTATGCCGCTGTGGTAGATTAATTTATTAATGAAAATCTAGTAGGCCACTGAGATTTAGTTTTGTGTTTACAACCAAGTGTCAAATTTTTCACTTCAATACTTTATCTGAATGTGGGTGATTGATAAGTATAAGAAATATGTTTGAGAATGCTGAGTTTGCCGATATTCATTACATGTACGGTCTTGCGGATGGAAATGCATTTGAAGCCAGGCGACTGCATGCAGAGCGTTTTCCGCAAAGAATTGTGCCAGATGCAAGAACTTTTTCAAGCGTTCATAGAAGACTACGCGAGAAGGGATGTTTTAAACCCGATCATCACTTAAAAGGGGCACAAAGAACCGCAAGAACAGAAGAAACTGAAATAGCTGTTCTTAATTCAGTTGAGCAAAATCCCGAAATAAGCACAAGGAAAATTGCTAGTAATTTAAATATCTCCCATATTTTAGTCTGGAGGATACTTCACGATTTTTTGTTATACCCTTACCATATTCAACGGGTTCAGGCCTTACTGCCTCGGGATTTACCATTTCGTATAAATTTCTGCCAATGGTTTATTCAAAAAATTGTTGAAAATTTACTATTTGACAGAGAAGTATTATTTACTGATGAAGCCAGTTTTTCCCGAAATGCAATTAGAAACTTCCACAACAATCACTTTTGGGCTGAAGAGAACCCGCATGCCATGGTCGAAGTCAATCACCAAGAACAATTCTCGGTAAATGTGTGGGCAGGAATTGTTGACGACTATTTAATTGGACCCTTTTTTCTGCCAAGAAGATTAAATGGAGAAAATTATCGTCACATTCTTGAAAATGATTTACCAGTGCCGTTTTAATCCGAAATCGAATGTGGTTTATGCACGATGGTGCCCCTGCGCATTTTAGTGTTTTGGCACGTGCATATTTGGACCAAAATTACAATAATAGCTGGATAGGCAGAGCAGGAACAGAATTATGGCCGCCTAGATCCCCTGACCTGAACAGTCTAGATTATTTTTTATGGGGCTATCTTAAAACCTTAGTTTATAGCACCCCAATCCAAACTGAAGAAGAACTGAGAAATCGCATAACAGAT
Source organism: Dastarcus helophoroides (assembly GCA_028583605.1). Classification (NCBI taxonomy): domain Eukaryota; kingdom Metazoa; phylum Arthropoda; class Insecta; order Coleoptera; family Bothrideridae; genus Dastarcus; species Dastarcus helophoroides. Next base: position 22,114,003 of record CM053328.1, on the reverse strand, counting down.
TCCTGTCACACTATAAGAAATACGCCAGGAATTTATGAGAAGAAGAGTTGAGGCGTGCATACTTGCAGGTGGTGGATATTTTCAACACCTGATATGATTTAATTAATTTCATTGTTAAGATTTCATTAATAAATTAATCTACCATAGCGGCATAGCAAGTAAATGATTTTTATTATTTAATTCGGAAACCGGCCGTCGTATTAGCCAAAGAATCTATAGACTCTGATTTGCCCATAGAACAGGTACATCTCCAACAAGATGTAAAGAATTTGCTAAAACAAACAATAATACACAATGTATTTTTTTAATATTTTCCTAATTTATCAAAAAAACAAAATTTTTATTTTTTCCATATCTAATTTTTGGTCTCATATTTTTCATTATTCCTATTCTATGTAAAATAAAATAACCTCTTAATTTGTGAACTGTCATGAAGTGAAGATTTCAATAAATTTAAATATCACGTAGTCGCATTTCAAAAACTGTTTAGAAAATTGTCAACAAACCATGAAAATTTAAATATTTCCAAACTGGGCCAAAGAAATGTTAAATAAATTGAAAAAAAACATAATATTTCCGGTCAATAAGGGCCTACCATGAAGAATAAACCTATTCCTCGAACGGAACGAAGGGACTCCGCAAATGGTGAGTGCTTCTAACTACCAAGCTGAATAGATTTCAGCGGTTAGGAACAGTAGTCACCAAGAGCATGCAAGTTCGACCCACAAGTGTAGTTCAATGCCGGAAGGGGTATTAGCCCTCGGAGTAGTTGTTTCTTGTGGATCGGGCTTCAAATATTTAAATTTTTAACACAGTAAATTTTTAACACACAAATTGATGATGAAACGTCTATTCATGTTAAAATTTCTTTATTTTTCTTTTTTATATTTAAAAAAAAAATATTTTTAAGTATTTCTTCCTCATTTTTTCCTTTCCATGTTATGCACTGCTGACGAGCTCAAATGAGAGCGAAACATCGATGTCCAGTGCTACAACTTTTTTATGTATTTTTTTATATTTTCCTAATTTATCAAAAAAACAAAATTTTTATTTTTTCCACATCTAATTTTTGGTCTCCTATTTTTCATTATTCCTATTCTATGTAAAATAAAATAACCTCTTAATTTGTGAACTGTCATGAAGTGACGTTTTCAATAAATTTAAATATCACGTAGTCGCATTTCAAAAACTGTTTAGAAAATTGTCAACAAACCATAAAAATTTAAATATTTCCAAACTGGGCCGAAGAAATGATAAATAAATTGAAAAAAACACAATATTTCCGGTCAAGAAGAACAAGATTTTAGTGTTAAATTGATATCTTTGAAATAAATTTAAATTAAATTAAAAGAAAAGAACTAAATATTTATTTCAAGATTGGCATTTTATGAAAAAAACTTGAAATAAAATTTTCTTAGTTAGAATGGTAATTTCAAAATTAGTAAAAATGTGTTGGGCTTTTAGGACGAAAAAAAATGGAAATTTAAAGGTCGAAATTATTGCTTTTTGATGTCAAAAAAGGCGAGATAAAATCGAAAGTTCAATAATTATTTTAAATTCGACATTTCATAAATAAAGAAAATTTTGGATTGATGTCAAATCTTATATTAAAACCAATATTTCAAGAAAATTCACATTTTTAGCCAAATTTTGAATTTTGAGTTTAAAGTTAAAATGTTTTCTTATTTTTTCAAGGATAGATTAAAATACATCTAAAGAAGAAGCAAAATAAAAGCTGCGTTTTATCAAAATTTCTTTCTCATCATATTGTGTTTTCCTTGTGAGCAGTTATATTGGTTGGAATTTATGAGAAGAAGAGTTGAGGCGTGCATACTTGCAGGTGGTGGATATTTTCAACACCTGATATGATTTAATTAATTTCATTGTTAAGATTTCATTAATAAATTAATCTACCATAGCGGCATAGCAAGTAAATGATTTTTATTATTTAATTCGGAAACCGGCCGTCGTAGGACAAAAAGTCAAGAGCTCATTTTTGATAGAAACACAACAAAGACTAGGAAAATAATTCTTATTTTGAAAAATAGCATTGGCGTCACATTTTTTTTCAAAAATGTGTATCGAAATGTTTGTGGGAAGGCCACTGGTGGAATCAGAACAAATGTTTTTTTTGTCAAAATACTTGCTTTTATACCCAGATATCGTGTACTGAATATCAAAAAAATATCTAAACCAGTCTCAGAAATATTGAAGAAAAACCGATTTTTTCTTCAATTTTTACCGCCCTGTATATCGAAAATGAAGCGTTTCCGGACCTATGTTAATATGAAAATGTTGTCTTAAAATTGCCCAAGGAATATCCCCCTGCCGGTTTAGCATGCAATTATGAAACACCCTGTATATTCGTATATATGTACAAGGCTTATTATCTCAGCAAATTATTTTTTATTGTTTATTTTTGAAATAAATATAGTAACCATGACATTTTTGAGAAGAGAATAAAAAGACCTTTCAAATGAGGTATGCCAAGCCCCTACTTCCAATTAAGACATTTAGGGGTTGAAACGGTAACTCGAAGAAGGTTGCACCTAGGGATAAAATGCAGGATGGCATCTTAAAATCTAAAATTGATCTGTCTTGGGATGGTTTCATAAATGTGTACAGTAACTGGGATATTGAATTTTTCCATTTAGCTGTTTCACACTGTACACTGTGTCCCACCCGGAATCGCCACGGTCGATATCTGACAAAGTACTCATCTAAATAATTTGAAAATTTAACTACTTAGCAAAGTTAAGAAGGCTAACACAACTAAAATATTCGCAAAGTTGTAATACTTCCGCTTATGCCGGAAGTTGATACCAACTTCGTTATTTTAATTAAGACGCCCTATAAATTTTTGCATTTTTGGATTTTGTTTGATATTTTAAGGCCACTTTGTAAAAAATAACAATGTTCCTAAAATTTATAGTTTTTGAAACAATTGGATTTTTATAAAAAAATTGACAGATGCAAGGTATATTGTTCTTCATGGTAGACTATAATTTTTTTTTAAATAAAAACTTGATTGAGCTGAAGAATGGAATGCGGATCAAATTTGTCTTGTACGTCATTTCATTTAGATGAATATTTTCGGAGTTGGTATAAGTTTATTAAATTTCACGCAACATAGGAATTGCAGTTGAAGTCGAACATCCGATCCGAAGCGATCTCATAAACTGTGTTAATCATCGTCTTATAGCGAATTGCGAATAAATGCTTTTTATCTGAGGCATTGTCAACACAGTTATAAGTTCTATAAATATTTGGATTGGTTGTAAAAAAAAGTGTGTATATCTAGAAATGGACAATTTTTTTATTTTTTAATTATAACGCAAGAAAATTTGGTTAAAATGTTAAATTTATACAAAGGTAAAATGATTTGCTTTCGTCTATTGCCTGTTCACTGCAGTAATTGGTACGGAACCCCAATTGTGCAAGCCCGACTAGCTCTTTCAATTTTAATGTTAAACATTCGATTTTGAACCAGAAACTTTTAGAATAAAGTAAGAAAAAATGTAGAAATTCTGTCCCTGCGAGATTAAAGTCGAGATTTCGAGGTTAAAAATGATGTTTTCACACTAAGGTCGAAATTTCTAGAAAACGTTTTTGGGATTCAGTTCAAAGTTTTAATTACAAATTGAAATTAACAAAAAAACACAACATTCGATTTTTTTTCTAAAAGAAAAATTTCTTTAAAAAGACCACTAAAAACTTAAAAATAAACAAATAGACATTTAGGGTTTAAGGTCGGAATTCTTATTCGGTTTTTTGAATCACTAATTCAGAGGAACGAACGCAGCTCTATTCTGTCTATCCATCATTAGACCCAATGAAGAATTCATGCATGTGCGACATTTTAACCGTTACTAATATCCAGGACTTTTCAATATTCATAACCAATAAACTGTAATGACAATAACCATAACAATAAATATAAAAATTTCCACTATATGGATGAGAATAGGTTTATAATTTAATCCTTGCAGATGAGTAGCTTAATGTATTCACTTAGTAAGTGTTTATAGTAGCTTTGCACATGATATAAAATTTTCATAAACGTGAAACAAGCAGATTAGGTCGGTTAAATTCACAATTCTACATAATACTAGAACAAAGTTCTATTTCCATCTTCCAGTTCCTTTCGACATCTGGAAACCAAACTTTCTCTCTTTTCCGTTTATTAAAATTAATTACACCACATTAATTAAATTTGAACTTGTTAAGTTCGCAGCTTTACTGAAATTTACTTAGTGTTTATTAATTTATTAAACTATATTATAAGCGGAAGTTGTCAATTTACCTTAATTTATAAGCGCCTTTGATGATAACTTGATAACTAAGGACGTATTCAAATTCACGTTCCTAATAGCATCTGGTTCTCGTGCACACTTGAGGTTCGGTTACAAGTCTTCATCTTACATAATAACTGCACTAAACATTTTATGCAACGTAACAAAGCAATGATGTCGAAGACAATAATTATTAAAAAATCTTACGTAAGATTTAATAAAAGTTTATACTTTTTCGAAAACAAAGTCACCTACTTCACATTTCAATTAACCTCAAATACATTTCACAATATTTTGTTTCATTTAAAACCTTTTATCTAGAACGTCGACATCCGACTTTATATATAAAAATTCGACCTCAATATTAAAGTTTAGATTTTTTTTCGAACTTTTTTTTCATAAGAAATCTGGAGTTAAAAGTTCACTCTTTTTATCTGATTATACATTTTTTTCCAAAATGGAAATTTTTCACTCTCCATATTTTAACCCTTCGATATTAAGTATATCAAGGATAGTCTAAGGAAGAAAATTAGCCAAGAGCGAGTCGGGCAAGCACAATAAGGGTTCCGTATCAATTACTACTACTACTAATGTTAGAGACACATCTGATCACCAATCTATCCTTTGACTAAATCAAGTTTTTTATTTGAAAAAAAAAAATACTATGTGGGTCAAGAAGCCTTGAAATGCAAGCGCCTATTTTTCCATATTTTTTTTTTCACAACAAAAATACGATATCAAAAAAATCTGCAGTTTTTCGATAATCTATGACCCAATATCTATTAACCCTCTTAAAACCTAAATTTTATTTCTAAAAACCTTGAAGATCAGGGGTGAATGGTCATTTCTTACACATTTTGAGCTATATATTTAAGAACATTTTACCTAAAAGTATAAAAGGAAATTTAAGGATCCTTGTATATAACACCGCACTTCGTATATGTCTGGGTGCTTTTAGATCTAGTCTTTCCGAATCCTTCTATTGTGAAGCTCGCGAGCTATCTCTTTCGTTACGACGCGAAAAATTTCTGCTGTCATATGCCGCAAAAATAGCTGCTAACCCTAACAATCCAGTCTATAGTATATTCAACTCCTTCCAAATGCCGGCACTGAGTCGTCCAAGAAGTTCACTTTCTGTCTGACAAATATTGAAATCTTTGCTAGGAGATATTAATCTTTCCAAGACAACTGTAAATTCTACTTCGCCTATACTCCCTTGGTTTTTAGCACTACCTTTCATCAACACGTCCTTGCGTAAATATAGAAAACGAAAAATTTCTAATGCCCTTCTCAGACAAGCTTTCTTGGAATCAATTAGTTCAGAACAACTTTCTGCAGCAAATAGCATCCTGTACATCGATGCCTCAAAAAACGAAAATGGTGTTAGTTGTTCAGTTACTACATCCAACACCACCATAGCCAAGAGTCACCTTCCCATCCACTTTTTTTTTTATGGCACTCAAATCGATCACAGCAGCAAATCAGAAAACAGTCGCTATATGCCCAGACTCATTGGCCTCAATCCATTGCATTAGAAAAATCTGTACTCAAAATCATCTGGCCCAAAAAATTAAAAACAATGCTCACTATTTATATTTCCAGGGCATTAATACAAGCTTTGTCTGGGTACCATCTCATGTTGGTATCAGTAAAAATGAAAATGCTGATCAAGCAGCCAAAGAATCTATAGACTCTGATTTGCCCATAGAACAGGTACATCTCCAACATGATGTAAAACATTTGCTAAAACAAACAATAGTACACAAGTGGCAAACGCACTGGAATCGATCAAATGCTCAAATTGGCCTCAATTCAACCTAGAATTAAAAACCCTAAGATGATACCAATGAAAAGAAAAGACAAAATTATTTTCAGAAGATTAAGAATTGGTCATACCAAAATTACACACAATTACTCAATGGAATATGGTAATCCTCCTTATTGTGATTATTGTAACTGATTGACGCGGGTTATCGAGAACTAACGTTGTGCAAAATTTCAAATTTATACGTTACTTAGTTTTCGAGGCAAAGCTCTTTGTGACAGACTAACGAACGGACACGATAGTCACATGATAAGGGTCTCGTTTTTTTCTTTTAAGGTTCGGAACCCTGAAAATGACGATAATAATCCTCCTAATAATAATTACTTTGCTTTTTAATAAGACTTACTAATTTGATGACTTAAAAAAATGAAATTAAAAGGGAATTTTTTAGGAATAAATAGAGATAAGTACTAACGATTTTAATATTTCATTCGTTTCATTTCAAATTCTTACGTTACAGAAATTTCAAGACAAACCTTTTTATGAAAGATCGACGGACGGACACTGCGATAAGGTTATAAGGATTCCTTTTTTCCTTTTAAGGTGCGGACTCCTACAAATGTAATATTATCATTTAAATCATTAAATTTTGACTTTAAATTCTAATAGTTAACTGTAACCCAAAAAAAGTGTTTTTCCTTGGTGTTGCTTTAAAGTTGCGTTAGTTTGGCCACATACATCAATAAAGTCGGAGATTCAAAAGTTTCACAAAGATGCAATAAGAATTACAGGTCCTTATTTAAATTAACGAAATTGATGATAGTAGCGAAAAGACAAAACGTCTAATAAAAAACTTCTTATGCTACTTTCTAAAGAATAAAAAACGCTAATAAAAAGTGTTTTTAGTTTTTTGACTTATCTTCGAATAAAGCCGAGAAATAGTAAAAGCGAAAATTTATAATTTTACTGTTTTTCAAAATCCTCAAGAACAGCAAGATATATAATTCATTCCTTAACGGAATATTCTTGATCGTCAAAATGTGCAACTTTGCTCCACTGATGCGGTATCTCTTACCATTTCCGTGAACCCTAAAGTGAGAAGCGAATTTGTTACAACCTGTGTAAATCAACCTAAATTTAAAAATATCACAAAAATTATGATATGTAAAAAAACAAGATTTTAGTTTTTTTTTTCAATTTATTTAACATTTCTTCGGCCCAGTTTGGAAATATTTAAATTTTTATGGTTTGTTGACAATTTTCTAAACAGTTTTTGAAATGCGACTACGTGATATTTAAATTTATTGAAAACGTCACTTCATGACAGTTCACAAATTAAGAGGTTATTTTATTTTACACAATATTTCCAGTCAATAAGGGTCTACCATGAAGAACAAGATTTTAGTGTTAAATTGATATTTTTGAAATAAATTTAAATTAAATTAAAAGAAAAGAACTAAATATTTATTTCAAGATTGGCATTTTATGAAAAAAACTTGAAATAAAATTTTCTTAGTTAGAATGGTAATTTCTAAATTAGTAAAAATGTGTTGGGCTTTTAGGACGAAAAAAAATGGAAATTTAAAGGTCGAAATTATTGCTTTATGATGTCAAAAAAGTCGAGATAAAATCGAAAGTTCAATAATTATTTTAAATTCGACATTTCATAAATAAAGAAAATTTTGGATTGATGTCAAATCTTATATTAAAACCAATATTTCAAGAAAATTCACATTTTTAGCCAAATTTTGAATTTTGAGTTTAAAGTTAAAATGTTTTCTTTTTTTTTTTCAAGGATAGATTAAAATACATCTAAAGAAAAAGCAAAATAAAAGCTGCGTTTTATCAAAATTTCTTTCTCATCATACTGTGTTTTCCTTGTGAGCAGTTATATTGATTGGAAATAAATTTTTTTGTTCTGTAATATGTATCTCATTCACCGAATTTATTGAAAAGAATCAAAAACAGCATTTTTATTAAAGTTAGTGTCATTTTTTTAACTTTGTGGGGGACATTGTTGGCCCAGTCACCTCGATTCAAAATTCTTTGTAACTTCCCCAGTTTGTTCCAATTTCAGTTAGCATTACATATTCCGGCCTTTACACCCAGGCTCAACATCTGACCTAAACTCATTCCTTCCATATCCTCTGGTTTTAATGTTTCTTTGCCAGTCAGATTATATCTCTATCTGGCAAGGTTTGGACAAGTACATGCAATGTGTATACAGTGATGGCAAATAAAAATGTTTTGTTAGGTAGTAAGTATTTTGTTTAGTGAACTTTTTTATTGCAAGGTTTACCTGCAATACATTTATTTTTGTATTCTTATATTTATGTCTTAAATTGCAATTTCCTTCGCCTCAATCATCTGACACAGCCATGGGTGGATTTAAAGGTGTGCAACTACACAGGGGCTCCCATACAAAAAACTGATGACCTTTTTTTGTCATCAAAAGTATTGTAAACACGGTAAGGGAGAAGATTTTAATATTACCGTGAACACCATATATGGAAGGTTTTTCTATTTCGCAGGGGCGTGTCTTATTCTTTCGCACTGTATGTGTATGTATATGAATAATCTACGACATCAATAAAAGTTGTAAGAACTGCTTATTTCTAACTTTCATTATTCAATAATAAGTTGCATAGTTCTTTAGTAAACTATATGACTAATCATTCCCGAAACCATAAGGTTTCTGTTCTAAGAATGATCATTGTTTTAACCTAAAACCGTTCGTCGGACGAAAAAAACTTCAAGGGAGCATTTTTACTAAGAAATAAAAGTTGTTTATGAAATTGGTACTTAATTTGTAAAAAAGCAGTGACGCACCAGTTTTTTGTTAAGTATACTCAAAGACAAATTAGCATGGATGCCACTAATGGAAGAAAAGAAAATATTTTTTCAGAAAAAAGTGAGTCTTTAATCCTAGTTACTAATTACAAACATTTGAAAAAATATTTCAAGTGGTTTCATAGTATTTAAGGAAAAAACAAATTTTTTTCTTAATTTTCAAGACCCTGTAACTTAAAAATAAAGCGGTTCCGGATCTATGTTGATATAAACTTTTTTTCTTAAAATCGCTCCTTAAATATGAGCATCTTATTTTGAAACACCCGAATTATTATTATTATTATTATTATTATTTTTAATGAAGATCACAATTTTTTAATAGGTAAACCTTTTTACAAATATTATTAGCTGAACATTCCATATATTTTTATTTAATTTTACTCACTTTAACCAAAATCCTAGGTCAAAACCCTTAGACACTCCACTATTAGTATTTGTAGCTTACAATCATTTACTGAATATTTAGTGGTTTTTGTTTTGATATGTTTAGAAGAATTTTTTTTTCTCCTAATTAATATTTTTATGTTACTCTTTGGAAAAATATAAACTGTTTAGGTAAATAAATGCTATAACAGATTTAAGCAAAAAAAGAAAAATTGATTTTATAGCATGTTATATTGTACTAGCATCACTTGTGGTCGAAAATCTACCAATTATATCTGCAAAGAACGAAATTGTTTTTCACATAATTAATTAATAGGCATTTAATGCAGATATTTAGTTCTTACCTTGACGATAGGCGAAAATGCGTGGGAAAATAAAAATTTCGAATTCTTCGAAAATTTTGGCTTTTTTCAAAATTTTGAAAGTTTTTTGAAAATCAACTTTTTTTTTGTAAATCTCAACATTTTTCACAATTTCAACATCTTGAAATTTTCTACTGTTTTTGAAAATTATGACTTTTTTTGAGGAATATGATTTTGATGATAATTTTGACTTTTCCTTATTTAGTTTTGAAAATTTCGACCACTCACTAAATATTTCGACTTTTCTTGAGAATTCCTATTTTCTGATATATATTTTTAACTTTTTTTTTCAAAATCTCTAGTTTTTCTTGAAGAATTTGATATTTTTAATTTCTACTTCGACTTGGATATTTTAAATTTTCCACTTATTTCAAATTCTCATTTAAAAAAAAAACAAAATTTTGACTTAATTAGAAACTTGCAACCTTGTCAAAATTTTCCCTTTTTCTAAAATAGTACTATTTTTGGAGCTTCCTAATTTTTTAAAATTTTAACTTTTTCAGGAAATTTTTAGTTTGTTGTAGATCTCGACTTTCTTTAAAAAATTCTACTTTTTTTGACAATTTCGACATTTTAAAAAGGTGAACAAACGAATAATTCCTATCAGGTCAACATTTTCGAAAATTCGAATTGTTAGAAAAAAAGTAGAAATTCTTAGAAAACCGAAGTTTAAAAAAATGGCAACATTTCAAAAGGCACGAACTAAAAGAAGAAAGGTAAAAATGTTGTGAAAATTTAGAAAAAAAGTCAATATTTTCGAAAAAAGTTGAATTTTGAGAGTAAAGCCCAAGTGCCAACAAAGAAAAATGTTCAGAGAAAATTCGTAATTTCGAGAAAAGACTGTGCTTCCGTATCTTTGTAGAAAAGTATATGTTAATTTTAAAGGAATTAACAGGAACCAAAAAGGGTAAAAGGAAGCATTTTTTAGTCACCTATTTCTAACTATGCACTATGCAACCTGCTTAGAGAACTGTAAGAAGGAATACATGTCAAAGGATTTTTTTTATAAGTTTGCAATTCGTTAGCCCAATTTCAAGCTTTCCTCAAAAAATTTTGAATTTAAAGTTTAAACTATTCGAATTTTCCTTGAGATTTTGAGATTTCATGGAAAAGGTCGACAAGAATATCGAATATTTCAATTTAAAATCAAAGTTTTGTGACTAATGGGAACTCGAGAACTTCCTTACATAAATCTCAATTATTTAAGATCTGTTGCTATTTTTCAAAAATTTCAGTTCAAATATAAAATCGTTTTTTTTTCATAATTCAAGGTGCAATTCTAAAGAGAACGGTTAGAATTTTTTTTAAATTTTGGCTATTTTTTCAAAATTTCCAAGTTAAATCTAAAATTGTTTTTTTTATTTGGAATTGCAATTCTAGAAAGAAAAATTAAATTTTCAGCCTTTATTTTCCAGTTCAAATGAAAATAGCAAAAGGAACACTTATTTTTTAAATTTTAAAGTAAACTAACATTTCAGGTAAAAAAGTCGAAACAAAATTATTTGGAAAAAACGTTTTTTTTATTTCAAAATTTCGTAAAAAATGTTTACATTTCTTGAATTATTTTGTACAAAGTTTTTTCTAGAATTTTGACTTAAATCTCAAATTCCAGATCCTAAATTCGAGGTTAAGAAAATATGGATTCTAAATTCGAGCTTAAGAAAATAAATAAACAAAAATAAAAATGAATAAAAATTGACATTTTTAAAATGGAAATTTTAGAAATCTTGTAATTTCGACTTTTTTTCTTGAAATTCTGTTTCAGAGTCTAAGTTTTAAGAAAATAATTTGAAATTTTCAATTTAAACTTTTTGACTTTTTTTAGAATTTATTTAAATATATCCTTTTTTTAGTTTAGAATTTTCACTCGGTTCTTGAAATTATGTTTTTAAAAGTCTAAAACTTTAAATAACATAAAATTTTGACATTTTAGTCAAAGTTTACAATTTTTCTCAATTTTGATGGAACAGACTGGTCCTTGGTTATCTTCAAAAATTGAAATGCTAAGATTGTTCCCTGAAACCAAGAAAGATTAAAAAACATATATAGCTTGGCTGTCGAAACGCGTTAGAGCAACCTTTCGTTGTGTTTTTAAATCGTTCTTGGTTTCAGGGGATAATTTTTGTGTTTCAGTTTTTCTCAAACTCTTGACTTTATAATTTCAACATTTTGAACTTGTTTCTTGGAATTTCGATTTTAGTCTCAAAATTTTGACTTTGACTTAAATTCCGTATTTAATTAAAAAATAAATACTTTTTTGTAACTCTGGAATGACAAAATTAGAATTATGAGTTCTGAAAAAAGTCTACAACTCTTTACGGACAAAATTTCGAATTTAAACTTGCGATTAAGTTAAAATAATTTAAAATTTGGATAAAATGGAAATTAGGAGATACAAAGTCGAGAATGCTGAAAAAACTTCTCCGAATTTAAAAATAGGGTCGATATAAAAATAAATTGGGAAGTTAAGACTTAATTTCACAAATATAAGAAAAAAAGGCCCTATCAGGAAAATTAAGAAAAGAAAAATAAAAGTTAAATACCTAAATAAAAAATTTAAAAAAAAACGAAATTTTAAGATAAAATCGATATTTATGAGTTACATCAGACTAAGAAAATCTACCGCACGGCCCTGAAGTCGAATTGGTAAAAAGTCAAATTTCGATAAATAATTAAAAAATTTCCGAAGAAAATATTTTTCGGGAAACTTTTCAACAATCCAAATATCAAAAAAAAGTTGAAATTTTCATAAGATATTTGTCAATTCTGTTTTAATTGTTTATCAAAGCGCGACAAAAAAATTCTAATTTAGCAAGCAGGTCAAAATCTCCACTTGCAAGTTTACAAACAAATATGAATACTAAACCAACTGCTATCAGCAACATGCACACTTCCTTAGGCCGTTTTTAGAGTCACGCGGGTAGCACCCGTCACCCGCGCGCGGGTAGGAAGAATACATTTGTTTGCAGCGACGCACCCGCGTGAGGCCACCATTCTAAATAACTTGCTGCAAACAAATGTATCCTACCTACTCGCGCGCGGGTGACGGCTGCTACCCGCGTGACTCTAAAAACGGCCTAATGCCGTTTTTAGAGTCACGCGGGTAGCATTTGTTTGCAGCAAGTTATTTAGAGTGGAACCGTGGTGACCGCGTGCGGGTGCGTCACCCGTCGCGGGTGTCTTTTGCACCCGCGCCTACTCTCACGCCTCCCGGCACCCGCTCGCGCGAGAGCCATTGGGACATATTATGTCTTTCAGTGTGACACGGGCCATTTGTTCATTTTTTCCTATGGTGTACAATCATGAATATTGAATATATCGAAACTGAAAGCTTAGTTATTGACGGATTTGCTGTGCGCATGGGGAGGACACTTGGGGCAAGTAGTCAGACATTCAAGCTTAAAACTCATAGGATCCCAGACAAAGTGAAAATATTTTTATTAAGTACTGAAATGTTGGTGTGTTTAAAAAAAACTGATCACTTGAGGAAACTACACCCATCTCATCAAAAGTTTAATTGTAACTTACTCATTTTTTTTAAGTTTCTTGAAACTTTTAAAGACCCCAACACACAGACATTGAGGCTAACAATGGATAAGACTCTAAATTAATTAAGGCAATAATTAATTATTTTCATTCATACTTATAATATCTGCATAACACCCGTCCGTTACCCGCGTGACTCTAAAAGGCAAAACAGAAACACTTTAGTGGGTGCTCAGGTGACGGGTGTCACCCGCGTGACTCTAAAAACGGTCCTTAAGGTATCCAAATGGATCGAGTTACACAGTATCATATATCATTAAAGTGACGATATGAAAGATTGCAAATTCGAACGACGTAAACCAAATTTCTTACTCAATTCCCCTCCGAACCCCCTTCGGTCGCTGTTCTCCTAACACCCATCAACAGGGCATTTAAATCCGAAAGCCAAATCGTACTTAGCTATTTACCAGACCCCATTTCCAACAAAATAGCGGATGCTAAATTGAGAGTTTAGACACTACCTGGTTAGTATGCAAACTAATTATTTGCTTTGGTTTATTTATACATTTTATGTGATTGAATTCACATTAACCAATTATTTTGTTAATTTGTATACTAACAGTTCATACTATTAGGTAATGCGATTACTCCAATCGTAGTAGTTGCCCAAAATAGCAAGTTTACTGGTTAGTTCATAAACTAACTAAACGGAAAAGCAATAACTGGAAACTTGAATCTCAAATAGCAGAAGTGAGGTTATGTGTAAGCTAGTTAAGAATTATTTCGTTTATATTCAAAAACTGCTATCAATTGAAACTGTGAAAGATATGTACTTAGTAATTAGGATTACTTTAAATGCCAATGTAGCAAAATATGTATAACAAGAAATGTAAATATCTCAGCTCTAGATAGCTAACCTAATTTGGGTGGAATAATTATTTGTCCTGTGTTCTGTTGCAAATATTTTTGGTTTTTGACAGTTCAAGCTTCATGGTTGTCGAAAATAAATTAAGAATTTTTAAAAGTTTCCGATTTCTTAGAGGACGATAATCTTGCGGCCTATTTTTAGTGGATAAGAGTTATTTATTAGTGTACCCCTTGCTTTATTTTGGAAACTCGACAATTCTGTGCGACATTAAAATACAAAAAATAGTAAATGCCTCCAAAGCAAAGGATATAATTACTTATTTGTTGTTTTTATGATAAATTAGAATATTTAGAATAAGGATTGGCCTTACATTTATAATGAAATGAAATTAACTCGTGAATCCGCGTATTTAAAGTACTCATATTAATAGAGAATGAGACAGATTTTGCAAATTTTCAGCTAGTATTAAAGCTAGCCGCTATCATATTAAACTTACTCAACATTCCCATTTTAACCATAATAAGTAGGCAGTTTGCATATTAACCAACTAGTATCTAAACTATCAACTGATTTTATCTGCTATTTTGCTGGAAACGGCTCATTTCTTTAAAATAGCAGCTATTGGTTCATCTGTTATAAAATGCTTCACAAGACGAAAAATATTCATGAAAAATGTGGAATTTTCGGAAGTTTATATCCTGCATCTACTCATTGTACTCAATCGAGAACGCTTATATTTGTAAGAAGATAAGTACAGACAATAATAAAATTTTGCATTATCTAAGCAGAGGTTCTTGATCTTGTACCTTTCCTTTACATACTTGATGAAAATAAATGTCTCATAATCGAAAACGAATTACTGTTTTGAAAAATAGTATCTAGGTAAAATCTGTTTCCTATCAAAACTTCTTGAATGTAACATAGAATGAAAAATTTGATTGCGAGGTTTTAAAGAAGAAAATAATAGGGATTACAATTATGTCATTACCTTTTTTTCTTTTAACTCATAGACACCCCCGAAGGGCAATAATTCAAGTGTATTGACTTGAGTGGAGTGGGCATGAATTTGTTAAGGACTCCATTAAAAAAATTCAAGGGGTGTCAGGAATGGGAATCTGAATGGGCATTCAACTCATTCTTTCTTTTTTCACTTAAATTTATTCTTTATTTATTTTCTTCTAAATGCAAAAACTTATTGCCAATTGCAATTCAATAAAATAATTTGGCCCTTCAAAATAAAAAAGCCTACATCTAATAGGATCTGGAAAATTTTATCTCAATTTTAAATTTTGAAAATAAACTATTGGAATTAGAATTTTTTTAAAACTAACCTTATAAGAAAAATAGGTTATGATATAAAAAAGTTGTATTAAAAAAAACAACAAAATATATAGATTGCGATTCAAAACCAATGGATATGTCTTTAAGGCGACAAACCTAAAAAAAATTAGGTGGACATAGTATCCATTATTAATAACTTTTTAACATTTAATCAGGTAATTTTTCAATATTTCAAAAGTTATAGGTTATATTCTATACTATTTGCCTGTACTATTTAAAATAAATTTATTTTATATAGGAAACATAAAAATAAAAAAGCGAAGTGTTGTGGCAGCATTTTCAAGTTATAAATGAGCTGCAGATCATGTTTGAGTTTTTTAGGTAAACAAAATCCCATTAATTTTCTTGTTACGATATTTTTGCCTTCTCAAACGAGCTGACTAACAATTAAGAAAATAACTGAAGTAAGATTAATTAAGTGAAAGGAAACCTAAAACAATTTCTATTCGTTCAGCGCGTTCTTAATTCGATAGGAAGCACCTTTAACTGATTGCTTTGCTTACACTTTAAATTGTTCGTTCCGTAGGTTTCTCTCGGAGATTGTCCCAACTTACTCCAAGCATACAAAGCAGTAATGGCAAACTTAAAGCACTGAGCACTTTAACGACGCTTTCTGGTTGAAACGCTTTGACTGCTATTATCACTTTGGAAGTCACTTGAAATGAGTTCTGATCAGAAGCCTAGCAAAATATTCATTGGTGCATTCTCAGCATTTGTATTGCATTTTACATTATCTGAAAGGTAACTTTACTTTATAGTAAAATGACCCAAATTACTAGGATTAATCATTAATTTAAATTAAATGATAACAAATTAAAAGGTAAAAATATCAACAACTATTATAAAGTAATAAATAAAGTAAATTGCCACCTATAGCTATTACTGCAACGAGATTATTATGCGATTTATAATAATGGAGGACATTGCCTGGTCACGTCCGAGATTGTTTAAATCGCTAGTAATCGAGTTACATTCAAAGCTTAATCGTATCATTGACAACGATGACATAAAAAAATCAACAAAATTTTTAAATGAAATTTGTATTTAGGGTATTATGAAAGGTAACTAACGTACTATAATTGTAACTAACGTATTATATGCTACTAAGCTAATATGAAACATATAATTTATAACAGCCACCATTTCATTCCTAAGGATTAGCAATTCCAGCTTTAAACATTCAACTTGCAAATTACTCTCTGCACCTCAATTGATTTACGCTAAAAAGCTTTTCTAACTCGATTAATAAATAACGGAGATATTTACTAAAATGTATGAAATTAAAGGTGCCAATATTCAAGCGGGCGTTGTTAAAGATACTTTAGTAAAGAATAGTTTAAATAATAGTAACTTGTTTGCAGTTATGTAGCAGATTGTTACATTTAACCCCACTAAAACTAAAATTGTTGGTACACCAAAAGTAGATACACATTATGAGAATTGGTTTTATAGGTTACTTTACAGTCAACTTTTCGCAGAAAAGCAGGCAGTTCGTCTTCAAGGTCGACACATAAAAATATATTTTCTTCTTCTTGAAAACTACTCCTAACACAACATACCTTCTGCCATGTGAATTTCACATAAAATATACCTTATCATATTGCAATTATCATATGACCAATTGCAGCGGATGTAAATAAAAATGTTTTGATGAGAAATAAGCATCTTGATTGTGAACTTAAGTAGGGATTTAAAGACAAATTTGTCAGGTAAAAGTCACTGCGCAATTTGTAAATCTTACTTAAGAGGAAGTTAACCTACAATACGTATGTATAAAAGTATTAAAAACCTGAGATTCCTTAGTTTGATTTTTCTCTAATAAACTATGTTTTCCTTTAATAAAATTTACTATTTGACCAATCCCTTCCAAAATCAATAGCTCTTCTGAGAAATTCGGGATGGATATAAATAAGACTGGCAAAAACCTGTTAAAATTTGTGACCTGTACTCAGATAACGGACCTTCACACAGACTGGCAGTCGTTTTTCAATGACGAATTTTGGAGCTTATCGCAATTTAAAAATGTAGCGAATCATCGTCTAGAGAAAGCTTTCCTCTATCTAAAAAGTTATAGTATTGCAACTGATTTGACGCAAATTTGTCCAAGATATAATCATTTTTATAGTGAAAAGTCGTGTTTTTTACATTTCCCGATAATGTAGCAAACCACGTCCACGTCGGGTGCAATTTGTTTTGATGGACTGAAAATCTTGAATCGTTAAAGGATACGATCCACCACGAAATTAACTCAATTTCACAAATGTTAGGCAATGTTAAACAAACATTTTGGATTAGATTAAGATATTGTCTCCACGGTTGGCAATTTGAACATATGATTTAATTTAAAATGTTTTATTATTATTTTTATTTGGAATTTTAGAGGACATAATGAACAAAACAAAATGCAATTGTTTCAATCACTTATTTTTGTGTCCATTTGAGCAAGACCTATTGCAATATTTATTTAAATTTATTTTGGTAAATGTTTCCGATTAACCGATAATAAAAAAAACATTTTTATCTGCATTCAGTATAAAAAAATCTATCGAACGAGGTATCGGAAGGGGTACATTGGTATTTAAATTTTTAAAGTTGGGCTTCTTAGGCACAACGAGTTGAAAGATAAATTGCAATTCGAATCTAAAAATAGATGTGTATAAGCATTTTTCTGAAATATCTTTCTTTCGCGGTTTTATACAATTTATCTGTTATTTTTGAAAAGCACTATATAATTGAAGCTTATGGAATAACTTGTTGAAAAGCACATACATACATTAAAATTTCTTATGCTAAAAAGTTTATGTGCTAACAAAAACGCTCTTATTTAAAATAAAGGCATCCAAATATGTTCGTAATTTTACAAAATTTTAAGTTTTAACACAATTGTAGTGTTTATACAGACTGAACCAAATTTCATTTCCACTACAGCGATCTCGGAAACTGTTAGAGATACAAGAAAGCCTAAATGGGCAAAATTTAATGCCAAACAATATTCTGCTGAGAAAAAAGTTGCATTCTGAATTATCATATTTAATAATCAGCTGTAACTTACTTATTTGAAGTCCGATCGAAAAGAATTAAAAACCACAGATAAAGCCCTTTGTAAATTTTTTTCTAAGATAAACTTTTTGCTAGAAAGGTATATCAACGTTATTATTTTTTATAAATACCATAGTGAATATTATCATTTTCGAATTCAATATATTTTTTGATTAATTTGATATTTGATATGCCATATTTCAAGTGGCAAAGTGGGTTAAATAAAGTAAAGGTTGATATAATTTTCTCGAAAATACCTAATTTCAGAAAAAAATAACTTACAGCAATGAAAAGGCCTTAAGAAACTACTGAATATGGTTTCTGATTTTTTAGATCGGACTTCAAGTAAACAAGTTATAGCTGATTATTGAAAATGGCGATTTTCAATTTCTTCTAAATAAAATCAAGACGAATTGTTTTCCATCCAAGAAAAATATTGCTGGGCATTAAATTCTGCACTACTTTGCCCATTTAAGTTTCGTTGTATCTGTAGCAATTTCCGAGATCTCGTTTCAGATAGCAGATAACTAAATTGGGACAACTGCCGCAAATATGGAAAATATTCGAAATTTTTAATAAAATTAAATTCTAAATATGTTTTTAACAGCGCAGCTACTTTTGTTTGTCACTGAAGTTGATTTGTTTGTCTCGACATGTACGTTTATGTAGGACTTAATTATCTCAGCCAAAGCATAAATTTCGATTTTAAATTTATAATTACAAAAATATTCGAAAGTCTTCATTTTAAATTAGACACACTATATATTGAGAAAAGCAGTTTAGGCAGCAATTCAGATTGATCAAACATCGGGTGACATATACCCTTTAAAACAAGAAAATAAAATAAAAAATGATCCACTTATTTCACTAAAATATAAGATCACTAAAGAATTTAACTATGCTTTGTTTATTTGGCTCCATTTGCAAACCTTATTTATTGTTATGTCGAGCAAGTTTTTATCTTATCAACTGAAATGATTAGATAGACTGACCAGAGCATTAAAACTAATATCAAAATAATTGCACCTATTTTAAATTTTTGACCTTTTAATCAACCAGTCAGATGAAAAATAAAACAGAAAATCTAAATTATAAATGAAATATAAAAGAGGTACGAAAATGATTAATCGGTGTAAAAAAAACACATAAATCCTGAAAAGGTCAAATAACAACGCATCCACAACATTAATTTTCAATGCTAAAACAGTATGCGGGGGTAAATAGTAAAAGGTTTAAAAATATTCTGCCAGCACCACATATTTTCCTCGTATATTCACAAATTTCAAGACGATTGTAATGATAGTTGGAAAATATCTTATGAAATTTCTTGTCCCTATTAATAGATTTTCATGCAAATGAGCGGTTAAAGGACTCTAGAAGCCGAAAATATCGTATAATAATTTTCATGTTATCTTTCAGAGATAACCCAAACAATGTTCTGTTTTTCCCGTTTTGAAATTGTGGCGCAGGTGTTGCGTTATTACCGATTTTAAATCTCTTGAAATCAGTGATAAGCCGAAAAGTGGTTTAAATTAGGATTTAAAAATATTTTTTCAGTCTAAATATACCTGAAGAAAAAATTGAATCACGTGCCATAATTGTTTTTTTTTGTTGTTGTAACAATATATCCCAAAATGACAGTTATTTAACAGTTTTGATGAATCAAAATAATATGTTATTGACAAGTGTGAAACAAGGGAAAAAGCTTGAAATAAAGAATTTTTTTCTGTGACGGGAAAAAAGTTTGACATTTTATATGACTTAACAGTTCATAAAATATGACTTCATAAATGTCATTTTCCTAGGAAAAAAGTATTTTTTCCCAAGAAATAAGTATTTTTCCCCGATATTTAAATATAAGTAATAATGTCGGAAGATTTCATTTTAGAAGAGGCGGTTTCCTTAGTAACGCAGATCTAAACTTCAAATTTTGACATCATTGATTTTCTGACTGTAAAATGTTTTCGTTTTCAATATTAAATCGGCGTATTTTCCGTCACAGAAAAATAGTGTATTATACATGGGAAAAAATTAGATTTTACGAGTTTAAATCAAATGGGAACCGGAATTTCTATCATGTCGCCATAAGGGCGTCGCGAGTGTGCGTTTGATTAGACATCTCTGGGGATATTACGTAACATCCTGCACTCAATCGAATTCCGTTCTCGCCGTTAGTCAGTTGTAAAAACAATGAGTGAGCAAGAGGTTCATCCGCACGTTGCGCAGCGCATTATTATTAAATTTCTTGCCATTGAAAGCATAAGATTCGCCGAAATACTTTATAGAATAGAAGCACAGTTTGGAGATACTTGTTCGAAGAAAACTGAAGTATGTGAATTGCACAAAACATTTTTGGAAGGACGAACTTAAGTTGAAAATGAAACCCTTCCCCGTCGTTGGTTCTTGCGACAGTGTTTTGGGATTTAAAAGGAGTTATACACGTCGATTTTCTTCATGAAGGTCGAACGGTTAAAGTTGCCTACTACTGCCAGCTATTGGATGAAGCAAAACGTGCATATCGGCGAAAGAGGCGCGAATTTTCGGTCAGAAATGTGATTTTGCTTCACGATAATATCCGCACCCACTTAGCAAATCTGACACATCAAAAATTAGAGGAAATTCATTGAGAAACATTAAAACACCCTCCTTATAATTTCCGACTTATTATCATGCCATTATCATATGTTTGGGCCACTGAAAGAAGCTCTAGGAGGTGAGCGATTTCATGATAATGATGCTGTTGACACATTTGTGCGCAATTGGCTGCAAACACGCTTCCCTTCTTTTAATGATGATGGCATTAAAAAACTCCCAATCCGTTGGAAAAAATGCATAACAAAATCAGGAGATTATGTAGAAAAATAGTTAGTAACTTTTATATATGTATCTGGTACTAATAAATTTTTAAAAACAAATTTAAGTTCATATTTGATTTACCCTCGCACCTCTCGCTGTATTCTTTTCCTCCGCTGCGCGCGAACTAAAATCTAGTAGTTTTTTCTTTTGTATAATAAATAACTATTATTTCACACTTTAGATTGAAATAAAATTTTATTATAGCACTCAATTAAATATTGCCTTGTTTTGTTATTGGTGTTGATGAAAAAATTAGTACAATTTTGTCATAACAAATTTTGTCAATTTCGCTAAATTTTTGCAGTATTATATTGGTTTTTAGTTTCCAATGACGTTATAAAAAATATTGTATATAACACGTGTCTAAAATGTGTTTTTATTTACTCTGAGATTTATAGCACTCGCTTTCGGCTAGTGCCATAAATGCCACACTCGTAAAAAAAACACCATTTTAGCCACTTGTTATATAAAATACTAATTTTTATATATTCGTTTAAAATCAGTGACATTATGACAAAGAACCCCAAATTTAAGGTACATATTAAATAATAATAATAATTTTTATTATTACTATTATTATTCTGCAACCATATATGTATATGATTATACTAACAAATATGTTTCTAAAGAAGAAAACCATATGGGGCTAAAATTCGCGCTTATAAAACTCTGAATGTCCACAAAACAAAATTTAAATTGTTAATAAAAAGGAGATGACCAATTCTAAGAAGCGGCTTAACTGCTCGTCTTTCTCTTTAATATTAACCATATTTTTTACTTACGTGAAAGGTCATTATATATCTTAATGCGCATCTCGAGTATAATGGCGGATTTGCTCTTTTCATGAATTTATTTTCACCCCAGTTTTCCGGCTTCCTCACTCATATCTGAGATATTCACGTTCTGGCGCAAATATTCCGGACGAGGATTGAAAAAGAGGAAAAATTGGTGTTTTATCTTAGCATCGCGTAGTTTTCTTTTTGTTCAGGGTTAAATGGATGAATGTGTTCCATTAAATTGATAGAAGCGACCATTACCTGATCAAATTTCAGGCTCAAGTCAAGAGAATAAACTTTGTTGACCTATTTCTTTGTAGAGTTTACATTATATACATAGACGTCCCTAGATACTGCAGGGATGATATTCATGGTTTCTCGAAAAATATTTGCTTTTTTTTTTATTCAGTTTGTCGTTGTCGAAAAAGTAAATATTTCAACGTAGATTCAACACCATAGACCTATTTGAGAAACAAAGTTATTAGCTTCCTTTAATGAATTTCTCCACTCAGTAAAACCTGATGTCATGCGTCATATATAGCGGCTTTAGCGCATTAGTTACGTTTCAGGGATCTTCCAAAGCTCCTTACGCTAGGTGTATTCCCAAAGTTTTCAGTACAATTTAATCTTTCAAGTTTGCTCTTGTTAGGGGATAATATAGCTTAAAATGTACCTCTCTTGACATAAAAACAATACCTTCCTTTGCTGTGGCTTTTTATAAGGAACATTATGCATATAAATATCTACATGAAGCACCTTTAAGTTGGTTTAATTTTTTGTGCTGAAAAATTTATTAGGACATTTTGCTTTCATGAAATATTTTACACTAAAAAGGCCTGAAAATAAATTTGCAAATTGTTAATAACATTTTTTGGCTTGCTATATTAAATTTAAGACAAAAAATAACGTAACAAATACAAAACACTAGCTGTTATAAGCAACGTAATTTTAACTACCTTATTTTCGTCCAAATTTTAACGAACACTTTGCTGGACCTTGCCTACTACCGCGATTACACAAATATACTATGCAAGTTTTACATTTATACGGGGTTTCTTGGTGTCCCAAAATTCCCGGAAGAACTCATTATTGCAGATTGTTTACAACATTCTAACACAAAACCATAATACAACTATGTCGAGTCTGCAAACCGTTACCTGAAATTTATGTAATAGTTGACACTGTAAATCATTAAAAACGTATGCAAATCATTAAACGTACTGAACTCATTATTACGTAATATCTGTTATCCAATTATTATAATTATCTTTTTAGATGAAGCAGAGGATAAAAAATTCAAGCAATGACAATGGTTATACCAGAAAAAAAAACGCAAAAATGTTTGACAGGATTTAAAGAAGCGAGCAAATCTTTATTTACAAATGGATGGGGATGACTTTGAACTTTTATCTTGCTAATAAAATTCTTTTCGGAATCAAGTTATTTATGGAGCCAATGTACAAATTTTAGTAACGTTAGCCTTACCTATTAAACTCTCTTTAACAACACTTAAATGAGGTTCAGGTTGAATACGGTTGAAACCATCACATAATTGTATTAGTTTTTGTCTTAGAATGTTGTAAACAATCTGCCATTATGAGTTCCTAAGGTAACTTTCAGACTCCCTGTATATCTGTCTCAGGCATTTAGAATAACGCGGTTTTTAGATAAAAGCCTAGGCAACAAAGTAAGTAACATTTTGTTATTCGACTGGTCTAAACTAGTCATTTACCTAAAAGATACCATGAATTGAGCGAATAAGAAAAACAGATATTGTTTTCCTAAATGACTGAGACAACTTAGTATTTTACTGAAACGGCGGATCTGCTTTAGGCGTTTAGCAAAAGCTAAACGGCTACAAAAGAAGAAACTGTAAAATACGTTCAGGGCCAAAAAAAGTTGGTAAAAAAATTTTGAAAACTTCAATAAAAAATTAAAATATTGATATATGCCCCTCTTTTTAATAGAAATACCAGAAGTTTATTCTGGACCACCAGAATACAAAAATATTATGGCAAAATTATTGAACGTTAAAAAACGGCCATGTAAACAGGTATTAATCAGACTATTTTAAGAAATGGGATATTTTGAAAGGCCTTTAAAATATCTATTCTTTACTGAAATTCTAAAAGATATTACATATTACATATGCTTGTTTAAGAAGGCGATACATCGCCATCTATCCTTGTTTCCCCACCCTACTAGCGATGCTTTGAAATCATAATGGGATTGCCCTTTGCAAGGGAATTGAACTTTTAAAAAAGCGGAGCTTTAAAAAATATCTATACAAATACAAAAAAAGTTGCTGTAAATTACATTCCACTCTGAAAAGTAAAAAAAGCAGACTTTACGTGACCTCTTAAAAATTAATCGAGTGGCGGTAAGTCTGGCAACCAACGAGACTATTTAAAAGAACCTTCTTTTGATTCACTGCAATCCACAAGGGCAAGGTTGCTACCTAAGATTATTTAGTGATCGTGGCTAGGGGTGAAGAAGTAAGTTAAAATGGATTAGTTAGTACATCGTTCGAGTTTCTCTTCGTATTACAGGAACCCCTTCGAGGAATTTTTGATATATTTATTGGCACCTTGAATATATTTTGATAATGATATTGTTTTCTTTTAAATGAGTGTTCTTACAACAAATATAGAGAGTACATAGGCATGTATGCATGTATATGGAATGTTTACCTAAAAGCCTAAAACAGATTCGTCGTTTGAATAAAAGACTAACTGATATCAGTCATATAGAAAAATAAGACTTGTTTTACTTATTTGCCTGATAAGCAGTGTCTTTTAGGTAAACGACTAATGTCTTCCAGTCAAATAGATAACTTTTTAATGATTTCTTTATTTGCCGGCGGTTATCAAATTGCCTAGGCCTTTAGCCAAAAACCACGTTTTTCTAAATGCTTGGGATATATCCATCAATTTAGATTAAACGTCAAATTGGCAACAATCAATTGCAACGAAACGATCAAAAACACTAATTAAAAATAACGTTAAAGAATTTCCCAACAAAAACTGGTATATAAGGTCGGTATCTCGTTTGTTAGAACAATTAAACAAAACGATGAAGATTAGCGATTAGCGGATAAAAAAAAAGAAAGTCGATGACCAAAATCTGTAAGGGCAGAAGGAAATATCAAAATTTTACAGCAAAATCTGCAATCTCTATTAATTTGTCAGGTCTCTCAAAAATCTGTGAATTATTGAAAAGGAGTTTGGTATTAAAAGATCGAGTGTTAGACATATTGTTAAGTGCGGTATGTAATTTGAAGCATTTAAACGGTTCACGAAATTTTCAGTGAGATGTTATTGTGCAAGACCTCACTTAATAATCATAAAATTGACTAGAATGAATGGTAGTATTTAAAAAAATTTTAAGAAATACACTCAGAAAATGTTAGTATTTTTAATACCTAACTAAATTGTGTTTATGCAAATTTTTAGTTTTTTGCGAAACATCGAAAGTGACAAATATATTCGAGATCCCCTGTATAAAAATTAATCGTACTGCAAGACTTTTTACTTGATTGCCTTAGAGCTTATGCATTATTGTATTTATGCTGAGATTTTGTTAAAAAAACAACTAGCTAATAACCAAATAGATCAACCAAATAAAATGCGGACTCGGCGTCACATGCGTTGAAGCAAATCATACTTAATAATTTCACTTAAATGTACTGTAATGAAACAGCCAAAAGTTGAAGACATTTACAAGCACAATCATAGACCGGTTTCGGCTTCATCAGAAGGATAAAGATTGTTGGAAACACTCCCAATTATAGCTAAATACATACATTACACATAAATACCTAACAGATACGATCTCCATCTAGTAAGGTGTAACTAACTTTCGACTGTATCTTACGAGGAACATTTTTGCTACTTACTATAACTGAATTACAACCAAAAGTACGATGCAACTCTAAATTTACCCTAAAGGGTTACAAAGGTCACTGTTAGAAGTAACTCATAGAATCACAGTCCTAGTCTGTTCAGAAAGTTCCTATTAATTTAATAAATGAGTTTTCTAATCTATTTAATGATAGTGGTTTAAGTACTGAGATTTAGTGTGAAAGAAGCAAGATAGAACAAAGCGACAAGTAAACAAAAGTAAAGAAATGAATCAGAATGAATGATATATTAACGAACTGAATTTCTGTGATAAATCACACTACCAAAACACATTAATAGGAAAAAATTCAGTTACTTGAAATTGGTTTGAAAACCACTGTGTATTAGAAAATATCTTACCTACAGTTTAATTACACAAAATTCGATTAGTTGAATTTGCACTTGCACTACATCGATTAATAGATCTTTTTATACTCAATGCAACAAAAAAACATTTTCCCAATCGGTTGATAAATAATGGAGATATTTGCCAAAATGTGTCTAAATAAGTGCCAGTTTTAAAGTAGATTTTTTGAGGTGGCCATAACAATAAGTGGTTGAAACAATTTCATTTTGTCTTTTTCATTATGTCCTCTAATATTGCAAAAAATGTTGAGAAATTGAGAAAACGAACCAATTTACAAACCAATTTTGAAAAAATAACAAAAGAGTGCGAAAGTACAAATTAAATCATATGTTCAAATTGTTGTCCTTTAACGAGACAATATCTTAATTTAATCACTAGGTTTTGTTAAACACTGTCTACTATTCGTGAAATATTAAAGCTGATTTCTTGGCAAATTATTTTTTTATGCCTCAATATTTTGAGGTCTATTAAAACAAGCTTTAGTTTTTTTAATAAAATCAGAGCATGTAATCTAGTGGCATTAAATGTAATCCTACAGATCAATCCACTACATTATGTCTGGAACAACTGCCAACAAACTGCACTTGTTTAAGCTACTCATTTTCATGGTCCGAGTCAACTTAGGTGTGCTTGAATATTGGCACTTTTAATTTAATATGTTTTAGTAAATACGATGGCAATTCAAATATGAACCGAGAGAGTGCTTAGACATGTTAGGTGGAGATATCACGTGTCTACCTGCGCTCAAGTAAATTCAGTTCTCGTCGTTCGTAATTGTGAGCAAGAAGTTTATCCGCACGTTGCGCAGCGTATTATTATTAAATTTCTTGCCGTTGAAGGTGTAGAGCCCGCCGAAATTCTTCGTAGACTTAGAAGTATAGTTTGGGGATACTTGTTTGAAGAGAACTCAAGTGTGTGAATGCCACAAAAAATTTTTGGAAGGACGAACTCAAGTTGAAAATGAACCCCATGCCCGTCGTGCTCGAACCAGTGTGACTACGGACAAGATTAACACTGTGCAACGCCTTTTGAAATGTGATCGCCGTTTAACTGTTAGTGAAGTTGCAGCTCAAATAGAGATAAGGTTTGGAAATAATCAATCCATCATTACAGATGAGCTGGGGTTTCGTGGGTACCTGGTCTTTTGACAGAAGAACAGAAACTACAACGTCTGGAGATTTGTCAGCCCCATCTTGGACGTTTTCAACGTGAAGCTGATAGTTTTTTGCAACATATCGTTACGTGTGATGAGACTTGGGTCCACGATTACACCCCTGAATCCAAACAAGCAAGTATAGAGTAGAGAAGGGGGAAGGTGCACCCGTCATGGCAAAAACTTGCCTCTCGGCTGGAAAGGTTCTTGCGACAGTGTTTTGGGAATTTAAAGGAATTCTGCAAGTCGATTTTCTGCATAAATATCATACGGTTAATGCTGCCTACTATTGCCAGCTATCGGATGAAACAAAACGTGCATATTGGCGGAAGAAGCACGAAAAATGTGATTTTTCCTCACGACAATGTCCGCTCCTATTCAGCCAATCTGATATATCAAAAATTAGAGGAAATGCATTGGGCAACATTAGAACACCCTCCTTAAAGTCCCGACTTATCACCGTGCGATTATCATATCTTTGGACCATCGAAAATAGCTCTAAGAGGTGAGCGATTCCATGATGTTGCTGCTGTTGAGACATTTGTGCGCAATTGGCTGCAAACATGCCTCTTTTTATGATGATGAAATTAAAAAACTCCGAATCCGTTGGGAAAAATGCATAACAAAATTAGGAGATTATGTAGAAAAATAGTTAATAACTTTCATACATATATCTTGTACCAATAAATTTTTAAAAACAAATTCCGATTCATATTCGGTTTACCCTTGTACGTCCGTTTTTTATTAACCAATTCTAAAAAACTTTTTTTCCCTTTCCCACCCGTATATTCACTGTTTTCTTTATACTTTGCGAGCAGGACAGATAGACCATATCAGTCTAGTGAACGGATATAACGAAAGTCGCTCCGTGATTGGTCGATTTCATGTACACACTAGTGTGGATATGAAATTGACCAATCACGGCATGCGATAAAGACGAATGTCATTTTTAGATTCAGAATTATACCATAGAAAGAAAGTATTTAAAATGAGTGCTTTTAGTGCAGAATTAGTAAACTTTATCCCGGCGGACATTTCTGAGGCTGCAAGTGCAACATTTAAGATATTATTACCTTAGGAATCAAATAGTAAATATGAATTTTGTTACGACAAATTTATGACGTTTCATTGACACATGGACACTATATAAAATATATTGGAAACTGCAAATGTCACACGAAAAATTTTTAATTTGCTAAATCGTATTCTAATCTTTGATAGATCGTAGTCGTAGGAAAAATACGCTGTACAACTCGAGCGGATTGTGCACATCGCACTCGAACAAACTTCGTTCTCGTGCGATATGAACATAATATCTGCTCTTGTTGCACAATAGTAGTTTGTACAACAAGAGCGGATATGATGTCCATATCGCACGAGAACAAAGTTTGAGCACGACGCCGAAGGCCTCAATCGTTTGAGTGCGATATGGACAATCCCCTCGAGTTGTACAGCGAATTTTTCCCACGACTACGATCTATCAAAGACTAAAATACGATTTAGCAAATTAATAATTTTTCATGTGACATGTGCAGTTTCTAATATATTTTATAGTGTCCATGTGTCAATGAAACGTCATAAATTTATAGCAACAAATAGGTAATCATATCTTGAATATATCACTTGCAGCCTCAGAAATGTCCGCTGGGATAAAGTTTACTGATTCTGCACTAAAAGCACTCATTTTAAATACTTTCTTTGGTAAATACCGAAGTCAGTTTAACAGATTCTATGGTATAATTCTGAATCTAAAAATGTCGGAGTGGGAGAACTACTATTGTGTTTCATTCAGTATAAATACATATATCAATAGAAGTATCACTATGGATATTTTGCCATTTAAATTTCAAAGTTCTCATCCTTAGGGAGAACGGATGGGAGGTTGAAAAGTACACATTTAAGTGGCAATTTAAAAATGAAAATCAACCTGTCCTAGCATTTTTCTAAAATATATGTATGTATTTTCTAACAATTTTATAGAATTTATCCGTTCCTTTTGGGAAGCATTGTAGATTGAATTTAAAGCTGCTTCGATTAGAATCGTATATTTGATGGTTTAGAGTAAGGTTGAGTCTATTAATTTTTGTCATTATCAGTAGTAAAAGGATAATAACCATGGTTAAATATTTGACCATTAATCAGTTATGATAACTTCAAAATGACTATTAAATACCTAATGGAACAATCCTATACCACAATCGACATTTTTAAATGATAAATCATTCTAAAACTGTCTTAAAAACAAAGAGACCAAAATTGAATTCCGATAATTTATTAAACGGTTTGATCTAATTTAAAGGCGTCCTTTCAGCCAAAGATTAGACCGATAGCATATAAAATTGGCGCGTCAACGGACCCAAATCGAAGGAATGAAATTCGTTATTGAAAGCGATTGAAATAACACTTCATTCCCGTTCGAATTCTAGATGAACTTTTAACTCAAGAATCGATGTTTCCGCTTTCCTATTCATTTCCTTTTTTAAGTTGCCGTAAATGTTACCAGCATCAATCATTTCCACCGATGAATGCCAGCACTGCTTTTGGCCATTTTCGACTCATTTGTTTTTCCGGGAAAAATAGATAATAAATAATAAGGTCGAATCTAGCGTGTTATTGTTTACATTCCGGAAATAGACAGTTAGAGTTATGGATGTATTTTTCAAAATAGTATTATTTATTTATGAAGCAATACATAAATAGCGCACGGAACACATCTGCTTTTAAACTCTGATCGAATATGCAAGGATTTTGATTAAAGGGCATTTGCTAAAGATAGAACCATCATATTTATAGTTGCACATAACCTGTTTTAGTGTTTTAAATTTATGAATGTTAAAATTATATGTTTTCTCCTCGACGAGCACCGATATGCAATAAATCTAAATAGCATTATAGTCCAGGAAACAATAAAAAAGAGAGGGCAGCTTCGATATACTAGTGTAGAGGTCGGCAATCTTTTTAGGACAGAGAGTTGAACAAAATTTCCTTCTGACCGCTAATTTTTAAATAATCATGAGGAACGATA
Organism: Dastarcus helophoroides; assembly: GCA_028583605.1. Lineage (NCBI taxonomy): Eukaryota > Metazoa > Arthropoda > Insecta > Coleoptera > Bothrideridae > Dastarcus > Dastarcus helophoroides. The sequence goes on along the minus strand of CM053328.1, from coordinate 22,083,540 downwards.
AAGTGGTGGCTTCAGGGTTTGATCAGGGGCGGGGGTAAGCTGAACAAATGCCCAGAACGGCAAAATTGAGGGTTTCGAATATAAATTAGCAATATTTATATTTTACGATTATTGTATTATTTCGTTTTTATTTTTAACATGAAATTTTATTTCAACTTTTCGAAAAATCTAATTTTTATATTTTTTCTTGAAATCTCGAAATTTCAACAAACAACTTTTCTAAAATGTAGAAATTTTAAATTTTTCTTTAAAAGTTACCATTCTTTCGACTCTAATTTTTAAATTTTGATTTTAACTAAATTTTTAGAATGTTTTGTATTTTCAAAATTTTTTAAACCTTAGTTTTACCGTTTCAAATTTTTGATAATAAATTTTCTTTAGACATTAAACATTTTTTTGAATTGTATCATGTTGATTTTCTGATTAATGCAAAATATTAATTTCAAAATCCAAAAATTAAAAAATATTTGTTTACGTGTTTGAAACATTTTATTCCAAAAATTTACTTTAATGCTAGATTTCAATCGTTTATTTCAATTTTAGGAGTAAATTGCAATTTTGACGTAAAAACTAAAATTTCTAGATTCAAGTGAAGCTTTCAAAATATGTCAACATTCCTAAAAGGGACGTTTTTTTCTTAAATGGAAATTGTCAAAATTTTTATCAACATTTTGACTTTATCATCGAAATAATTTGGATTTTTTTCGAATGTTAGGTTTTAAAATTAGAAATTTTGACTTCAAGTCATATATTTTGAGAAACTTTGGTCCAGAAATTTTGTTGGTTCTAATTTCTATTTGAGAATTTAAAATTAAGACGAATTTTTATGGTAAAGTTAAAAAATTTCGAAAAAAACCTGGATATCTGAAAAGCCAGTTTTCTCCTGCTAAAATTTTGAATTTTCGAATATTATTTATTTAAACCTCGAAATTTTGTTTTTTTCCCTCAGTAGCTTTATTTTTTCTAGTAATTTCTATTTTTTAAAAGACGTTTTACTTTCAAATTAAAACGAAATTTGCGATAAAATCTTGAATTAAAAGTAGATTCTGCGGTTAAAATTTAGTTTTTTAAAGAAAAGTGTAAATTACCAGACAATTTTAATTTCGAAAATTCCAATGTAAATTTAAAATTTGGTGTTACTGCCTTATGAAACCTTAAAAATATTTCTCCAAATTTCTACTTTCATCTAAAATTTTCGGTTTTGGAGCATAAAATTTCAAGAAAATATTTCATCATTCCATTTTTTTAAATAACTTAAATGTGATTACAAAATTTTGAGTTTACTTAACCCTGAAATTTAAATTGTTTTTCCTCGTTTTTTGAGTTATTTTGAACGAATTTTAAATTAGAAGTTGAGTACAGTAATACTTTAAAGTTAGGCGATATATAAAACCGACAAAAATCTCCAAAGTCGGAATCGTGTTAAGTCGGGATATATTTTTGCATAAAAATGCATATAAATTTTGCTTAATTCGGACCAGGAGCTTAGGCTAAACAGGAGTGTACAGGTATATGTGACCACTGCCATACATTTTTATTGTGTTAAGATTCGATGCCTAACTGGTACGTTTTTTACTCAATACATTGATACCTTCAATCGTATAATTTCACCGCACCTCCAAAAATTGTAAATAGCAATTAAGTCGCTAATTGCTATATATATATATATATATATATATATATACGTATGTAAAAGAAAAATATTTTCCGAACATTTTTGTTTTTCTACACACAATTTATTAGATAAATGAAAGTTACTTAAAAACGTAGATGATTTTAAATAATCCAATTAACACTGTCTAACGAAACAATAATTCTGCTCGCTTCTCGCGAAATGTTTTCGTGACATGCTAATATTTTTTTATTCCTTGCGTTGTAACGCGATCATTGTTATTTCCTTTTTTAACTAAAATGAGTCTTTCGATTAGGCTTGTAACTGTTTTTAATTTGCAATCACCAACTAAAGGTGCCATTACACGGCGAGGAGATTGCCACATCTGGAGTATGAAGTGCGAAATGACGCACAGATTGTCGTAGCGTTCTCACGACGTGTCCATTGACAAGTCTTCTGTGGCCCCAAGCTTTATTTTAAAATGACTAATCGTCGACAACGGATGCTTAGTTGCGCAGCAGCTTGTTATATTTTATTGAATAGTGATGATTTGTGTAAAAAGAAAAGAATAAAAAATATTTTTGGGTTAATGTCAGCCATTTTCAGAGTACTGACGAAACCAATGCTACACATATTTTGATGACTTATGCCTTACTTCACAATTATCTTAAGAGGAGTAAAACTTCAATATCATCATATACACCAAAGGGCACATTTAATAGCGACAGAAACGGCAATTTTTAAGCTGGCTCATGGTAAAATGCAGAAGGCAACTTTACATCTAGACATCTATGTTTTGCCTTCGTAAAGTGCCTAGGAAAGCAGGAATTGAAGCCAAATATATTAGAGACAGTTTTGAAGAATATTTTAAGACTTGTTACCATAACAAGAACAAGATTAAGTTTAGTTATAAGTTTCGTTCATTTTCATAACAATAAATAATAATAATGTAGTGCCCATCAGCATTTCTTTTTCTTTTTTAAGCCGCTGATTGAGCAAATACACTAAAATTTATGATCCTCATGCTTGGGATTTCAAATTAGGGGTTGTTGTTCATATAATTTCAGAAATTTAGAAAAACATCATTTGACCACGACGTATTGGCACTTTACAATCTAATTTAATACTAAAAATCCAATAACCTTCAGCAGTTATTGAAATCGACAACTGCAATTCGATACTTTAGTCCAAGTCTGGCGTGCCTCCTTTGAATTTTACCGCTCACTGTCGAGAACCGAAGCGCCACCTGAAATTCGACATGCAGACCCATTCTCACGGCGCCTGGACCATCGGTTTACGTGCCAAACGTGTAAGTTCACCCGTCGAGTAATGGGTCTTTAAACCGTCAACAATCTCTGTCAACTGGTATTTCAAGACCTTAAAAAATATGTTTTTGAATTCGGGAAGTCCTTTTAAGCATTTTTTTAAACACAGTTTCACTGCTATAATAAGTTTTTTTTATTCTCTCCTTCGGTTTCTGAGGAAAAATATATCAGTGCAAACGGATCGTCAGTAACCGATTTTTTTTATATCAATTCCAAAGATTTTCCTTAAGGGGTCATCAGGAACCGCGTATGTTTCAGTTGGCGTAAGTCGGGGTAACGATGTACAAGTTCTTGAAACATTAAATTATATTTCAGAAATTTCACTTTAGATTTGAGAATTAGGGATCTTTTTTATATAAATTCCAAAGATTTTCCTTAATATTTCAACTTTACTACTGAAACACCTACCTATCTGTCAGTTTACTGTATTGTGCAACAATCTATCAAGGTTCTTATATTTTATTGAGACTTAATGTGTATTTTCCAATAGTGACGTCAGCCAGAAGACTCCAAGAAGAGGGACTTCAATACTCAGAGCTCTCTCTCTCGAGTGCGCCATAACTTTTCCAACAAATGTTGGGTATGATTTTTAGAAATTCCTATATCCGATCACTATTAACCCTAAAATGTCAAGATTTAAAGATTTAATGAGTTTTAGCTTTTTTCGAAATTTAAACCTTATTCAGATGTTGTTCCAATTTTACCTTTTTTTTCGACTGCAAAACCAAAATTTCAACTTTTTCTACATATTATGCCTTTGATATCTGAAAATTTTGACTTTTATCTTAAAATTGGGAATATAAATTCGAACTTCCTGTTTTTTCTTTTATTTCGAATTTAGAGGCTGAATTTGAAATTCTCTAATATATTTTTTTAACCTTCCAAATTTAAACTGTTTAAACAGAAAATTTATAGAAACTTTTATTTTGTTGTTAAATTTCTAGAAACTTGTTTTTACAAAATTGCTGGTAATTGACATTTTAATCCTTACTGTGTGGAATGAAAATCCTCGAGTATTTTAATTTTATTTTTTCTTTATAACTTGGACTACAGACCGCAAATTTGAAGTTTTTCTGGAAAGGAATTTTCGATTTTTTTTATTTTGGCCATTTCTTCTATATGTAGTTTCAGCTCTAATCGGGAAACGACTTTTATTTTTTAAAATTTGGAGTTTAAACACGAATGTTTTTTTTTATAAATTGTGGGTTTTTTCAAAATTGCATCTTTTTCTACAAATGTGAATATTTTTTATTCAAAACTAACTTTTATTTCAAAATGTTGAGTTTTTCTTATAAGTATCGAGTAATCTTATATTTCAACTTTCATCTAAAAATTTCCATTATTTTTTTTCAAAAATTCGCCAGTAACTTTCAAATTTTCCAGCGAAATAGTTAAAACAGATAATAGAAAATTTTGTAGGACATGTAGAAATAATGACTTTACAAAAATTATAAAAAAAGAACAAAAATATTATTAATGTCGAAATTTGGAAAAAATTTATAAAAATGTTCTAATAATTTGAAGTTAATCCATTAAGATTCAACGAGAAGTAAATTAAAAAAATTTAAATTGCAATTTAAAAAATTTAAATTGCTAGGTATGCCTTTCAAGAGCAAAAGAAAAAGTTAAACAAAAATTAAAATAATAAAATAAAATTATCGAAATTTCAAATTTAGGCTCAATGGTTTTTTGTAATTCCTGACTTTTTGTACAGTTCAGTTGTTGATGCTAACTTAGGATGCATGGGTTTGATTTCAGATATTTTACTAATGCAGAAGTACAAAAAATAATTTTTTTGCAAATACATATTTTTTCTGCATAACCTTCCAAAATAAATTGCTCACGATTGACGATCATATAAAGAATTAATCGTTAAAAAATGCTCAAACGTTAAAATGTTTATTAAACCCAACTCGTATTTCTATTTAACAAAAATATAAGCTTGCATTTTATTATTATTGTAACGAAATGTAAATTGTAGAATTTAGTGCATAAGAAAAGTTTCTAGAAATATCTAATAAGGGGAAAGCGGCCGCGATAACGAAGCAAACGGCAGATAAGTGTTCCCAAAATTTCGGCAAACGATAAGCCTTATCTGCCAGATTGTTCTAGAACCTAGAGGCCAAAACTATATAAAGCGGTCAGCTTTCCCTCGAATGAGTCAGTTAAAAGTCAGTGTAGTTAAAAGTCAGTGTAGTTAGTGAGTTAGTAGAAGTCAATAATAAGTGAGTTATTTGTTCAGTTGTAGTGATCCGAGTTTAGTTTGGTAATAAAGTGGATATTATTCGACAAGTGTAATCAATTCGAACCGATAAAGCCCGTAACATTATTTAAAAATATTTATATTAAATTTCAGACTATATTTCAGTTACTTTGAAGCACAGATCAAGAGTTGAAAAATTAAATATTTTTTCTCATACCCTGTCAGAAAAAAAAGAAATAAACTGAAAGGGACCCAAATGTCGAATGCTACACGTTTGTAGGACACGTTTTAAATTCCCACAAATTATGAACAGTTTATGAATTTATGTTCTTAATATGCTTGACAGTTTGTAACGAGAACCCTTTTACAATTTTCTTTTGAAACTTGTCATTCGTTTGTACATAAATACATGCCTTGATCCCAAAGTTTATTTTTGCCACATACAATTAATTATTACTTCGGGAGTTTGTTTATCTAAAATTTAAATTGATCTACATACATTTATGGCAAAATGTAGTTATATATCATAAATATCGCAAAACACTAGACACTCTTAATGAGTATAACGAATATAATTTCTCAATATTACGTACCACGAATGTCTGTCATAGTTTTTTCTATTAACGACAAGTTGAAAAGACCTAAGTTTCCGTCTCTGATAAATTTGTGCCAAATCAATTCTATCACACTTTTGGATAGTACACTTTCTCTAAACAAGGCATGTACAACTTAATCAAGACTGCGGGCCGGAATACAAAAATCATATTAAATTGCGACCCAACTAATAACTAAAAGTCTCAGGATAACATTCGTTGACTAAAAAAAATAAAGAAACAGGAACTACTTTTGTAAATCTTTTTTGGTTTCAGGGAACAAGTTATGTATTTCAATTTTTGAAGATAACCAAGGACCAGTCCGTTCCACCAAAGGGGAACTAATTCATTAAATTTAATAAGATCTGAGAATTATTACGCGGGCCGCATAAAATCAGCTGTACACAATTTTATACCATTTGCTTATTTTTAAACTGCTATTAATTTTAAGATATGCTATTGAATTGACTGGAAATGCCTTTCCAACTACTCACCTGGGCACAGGTATGTATGTCTTCAAAAACTATGTTTACTTATTTCGTAGTATGGGTTTATTAATTATTGAAAATAGTTATATCCCAAAAACATATAAATCTAACTTACATATTAACATAAATTTTCATAAAGAAACACTAATGAACAAAGTTGTCTTAAAATAAGGAATTAAATTTGTAGAAAAGAACATAAAACGCCCTTCGAAATGCAAAGAAATGCATTTTATTTTTTTACTTAGAACTCGTTGGTCGGGTGAAAAAAGTTAAGGAGGACTTTTTACTGAAAATAAACAGTCTTACTGAAACCCATATTTTGTTGACTAAAAAAAAACAGTGGCACGATTTTTTTTAATTAAAATTATTCATCACATTCGTCACTAAAAAAAAATGAGGGGGCATTTTTACCAACAAGTGAAGGATGTGTATGCAATTGATATTTATTTTAAAAAACGAAGTGGCATAACATTTTAATTTAGCTATTTCATACAGATATAAGAGTTTAAGAATTTGGGTAAGATAGCCCAAACTGTTTCACTTCCTAATCCTTGGTGGGAGTAAACGTGGGAGGAAGCGAAGGGCATGCGGAGCTGCAATATAGTGTTTGGTAGTCCAAAGTAAAACGCCTCCTAAATTAAGCCGCTTAATTTTTTCTATTTCTTAACATTTTTAGAAAAATTAAATGGTTCAATTTGAGTTATCTTACTCCACTAGGTGTACCTGACCCAACTTTTTTACCAAGAAATGAAGGTTGTTTATGAAATTGGTACTTAATTTGAAAAAAAAGCAGTGATGCACCATTTTTTTCGCTAAGAATACTCGATGACATATTAGCACGGACGCCACTGATGGAAAAATAGCAAAATAATTTGTAGAAAAAGTGCGTCTTTGTGCCTAGTTAGTATTTGACAAAATTAAAAAAAAAATAATTTGAGCAGTTTCATAGTATTTCAGGAAAAACCAATTTTTTTCTCTATTTTCAAGACCTTGTAACTTAAAAATAAAGCGGTATGCACCTATGTTGATGAAAACTTTTGTTCTTAAAATCGCTCGAGGATTATGCTCCTTAAGTATAAGTACCTTATTTTGAAACTCCCAGATTATTATTATTATTATTATTATTATTATTTTTTATTATTATTATTATTATTATTAGTGAAGTAATGTGTGCTGGCTTCGACACTCTTTGTCTCCGACCACAAAGAGCATTTGACCAGCATAATGTATCCCAATAGTCCTCTCCCCACAACCGTGAGGTAAGAGAACTACTGGGTCCGCAATTCGTGCATCCTGAGTAAACGTAACGACCCGACTATAACAGCCTTCTGCATGTTGGCGGCTAATGTGTCTGCCCTCTCACTGCAGGCCGGTATGATTTTAAGTTGAGCGAGCAACAAAGGTAGCATACCGCCTAAAGTCCCTATTATCAAAACCACGAGTCTTATGGAATAGCTCGGGTATAGCCTGCGAAATTCAGATACGAGATCCTGACATTTAGTCCGCTTTTCTTCCCCCTTACGGGCAATGTTTCCTTCAGCGGAAGCCGAGAACTCGACCACGTACATTGCTTTGATTTCGTGGTCTTGGAGGACAAGATCCGGTTTGTTGGCTCGTAAATGCCTCACTGTATCGAACGAAAAGTTCCCAAAAATACGGCACCTGCCGTTCTCTATCACGGACTCGATATCTCCCGGCGAATAGGGCAACATTGGTGCCTCATCTATTCCGTAATGGTGCCGTAGATAAAAATACAGCACCCTTAGGGCTGCGTTATGGCGGCAGATATAGGCAGAGACTGCATACGCACAACAAGATGAAAGCAGATGCGTCGATGTCTCCGGTGCATTATGGCATGCCCTACAATGTGTGTTAGGGACCTCTATACCCAAAACACGGCTTCGATAGACAAGGGTGTTAATAACGCCATCTTGGCAGGCCATCACAAAGCCTTCGGTCTCAGATTTGAGCCCACTTGACCTTAGAAAGCAGAAATTCAAATCTCTAGATAACCCTACGTTTTCCATGGTTCTGTAAAAGTTGCCATGCATGGGTTTATCTCGATGTTGCTGCAGTAGCATGTTCAGTTCTGCAACTTTGATGTGGGCTTTTAGACGACTAGGAACCAACTCTGTAATGGAGTTGTTGTTTCGTTGGCTGCAATCAAATTCAAGACTTCTGATAACCTTGCAAGCCATATCTAGGGTGATCCTGTTGTGAAGACGTTCCAGGCTCAAGAGTCCACGGCCTCCTTGGTGTCTTGGAATATAAATCCGTGGAACGGACGATTTAGGATGTAAACTTCGACTTAAATTCATCCTTTTGCGGGTCTTTACATCGAATTCATGTAGCTCATTTTGAGTCCATTTTAAAACTCCAAAAGAGTATATTACTACTGGAACTGCAAGTATGTTTGTTGCAAGCACATTGTTCTTTCCAGACAGCTCTGAGGACCAGATCTGTCGAAGGTGTTGCAAATACTTGCGGCGGAGAGACTCTTTAATCTGATGTACCTCCTGAACATGGCTCTGTGCCACACTTAAGTAGGTATAAGTCTCTCCGGCATCAAGATGTCGTAGGATGCTTCCATCGACAAGCTGCATTCCCTCAATGACCTCCCGGCTTCGTCCTCTCTTGAGGTGAACCATTGCACACTTGTCTAACCCAAATTCCATACGGACATCACGTGTGTACTGCTGCACGACTTTAAGGGATTGTTTTAATTCTCTTTCTCCGCAAGCATAAAGCTTTAAGTCGTCCATTTAAAACAAATGGGTAACCTTATGCCTGCGGTTGCTTGGTATACCACAATTGTAACCTCGGGTCATTCGGAGAGCAACAGATAGCGGCAGCAGCGAGATGCAAAACAGAAGTGGGCTTAAGGAATCTCCCTGATACACCCCGCTTCTGAAAGTTACTAACTCTGACTGGATCTTAGATTCACCGGATGTAATGGTAAATCTGGTCCGCCAGACTGGCATTAGATGTTCGATACACCTCACTACTGGATTGGGTATCGCAAGCATTCTCAGCAACATTCCCATCAACTCATGAGACGTTTATCAAATGCCTTACGATAGTCAATCCAGGCCATTATTATTATTATTATTATTATTATTATTATTATTATTATTATTATTATTATTATTATTATTATTATTATTAATGAAGAACACAATTTTTTAATAGATAAACTTATTTACAAATACTCTTAGCTAAACATTCCATAAATTTTTGTTTAATTTCACTCACTGTTACTGATATCCGAGGTTTTTAGATTTTTATTGCTCCAGGCACTCCACTATAAACAATTCATTTTACTCTCAAACTCTGGTAGAACAAATGTTTTAATATTGTTTATTATTATTATAACATCCGCCGTGCTTAGATAAAGAAATATGATCTTGGAAGCCCAAGATACTTCGTTCGTTGATGACGTATTGGGGAAGGGGCAAAAATTTCTCTGCTCCGCATCATGTCCGTCTCCGTACCCTGCCTGACCTGAGTGAGGGTAATCGAAATCTAAGCGCAATTTTTATGCCGAACACAAATGGTGCCTTTATTTTTTGACATTTTGTTTTTAAATTTGGAGAACTTATGAAGCAAGGATGTCGAATCTGCGCTTTGGAAGTACTTTTCTCAAATTCCGTTTAGTTTTCGAAATATTTGCTTCTGAAAGCAGGCAAAAAAGAGACAAACTGTAAGCCAATTTATGGGAATACTCAGAAAAAAATCAAAAATCTGCTTCCAAACCCCTAATTCCCCAACATTTCTAAATATTATTACCAAATTTTATTAAATTCTAAGTTATAGTATTGACGTAGATTGTAAAATGACAAGCGAAGAATTTCGACCGCCGCCTTAAAGCAGCAGCTAATTCAGTATGTTTGCAAACTAGCTGGTTAGTTTTAAAACTAACCAAGTATTCATTGTAGCTGTAACATATACCGGGTGTTTTTTTTTAGTTGGGAGGTTACCTTTATATGGGGTATCACTTAATATAAAGGCAAACTGATTTTGTCGATGGGGCTAATCGGAGCTAAACTAGCTTTTAAAAATATTTTCAACTACTTCCCACTTCCGGTTATACCGGAAGTAGACATCAATTTTCTTATTTTAAATAGCAACCCCCAAATTTTATATTTTACTTAAATTTTACGTAAAAAAATAAGATGAGTTTATGTATACATGTTTATTGCTTTCTTTGATAGTTAGATAGATATTTCAATTTTTCGAAAAAAAAATGATAGAAAAGAGGGTTATTTTGACTCTTTGTATCTTTTTCATTATTTGCAGTAAAAACATAAAATTTGGGTTAAAGTCATGAAATATTATGGAGACTATAATAACGTAATCAGGTTTTACATTTAATACACAGGGTGATGGAAATTTTATGATCTTTATTGTTTTTGTTTTATTCAAAAAAACTCCGTTTTTTTAAATAGGAACTATATGTTTTTAAATCATTTTTGGATTCTTCACATAAAAGGAAGAAAAAAGTTATATGACTAATTTTTTAAAATTCTGCACAGTTACAGAGATATAAATCAAAATAAAAAAGAAAAATATATCTTTTTTTTTCTCTAGTAGCAACTTGGTAGAAAACAAAATTTTTAAAAATAAAACATAACCACAAGGCCCAAAAATTTTAGGCTAAATAACATTTAAAGGATAACCGTACAAGACGAATAAGTTTTTGACTAATTGTTAGAATACTTATTGAAAAATGTTTAGGGAGCCACGAATGTTGTTTGTTAAACAGACTTCTCTTTTCTCATTTTTGGAGTAATGAAAATCAACAACAAATGTTTAAGAAAATTTGTCCTTCAACTGTTATGATGTTAGATTAGAACTCAGGATTTGTAAGCGTTAAATTTTATAATGAAAATCGAAATGGAAATTTTTTAGTGATTTTTTTACTACTGCATGACAAGCATATAGCTAGGAACAATCGGAAGTTACTCAATTCGAAATCTTAAAATATGCCTTTAAATGTATTGAAACCGAAGATCGTCCTTGTTGTTCTTGATGTGAATTTTTTATCAATTATTTTTTTTCCTATTACTTATAATGATTAATTCTTTAAGCTTTTATTGCCTACAGTTAATTTCCTACTTGAACAAAAAAGACAAGTTTGATTTTTTTTATTTTGAGATTTATGTAAAATACCTCTGCAACGGCACAAAATTTTAAAAAATAAGTAATATAACTTTTTTCTTCTTTTTATGTGAAGAATCCAAAAATGATTAAAAAACATATAGTTCGCATTTAAAAAAACGGAGTTTTTTTGAATAAAACAAAAACCGCAAGGATTATAAAATTTCCATTACCCTGTATAATAAATGTAAAATCTGATTACGTTATTATAGTCTTTATAATATTCCGTGACTTCAACCCAAATTTCATGTGTTTACTGCAAATAATAAAAAAGATACAAAGAGTCAAAATAACCCTCTTTTCTGTCATTTTTTTTCGAAAAATTGAAATATCTTTAAAACTATCAAACTTAGCAATAAACATGTGTACATAAAGTCACCTTATTTTTTTACGTAAAATCTAAATAAAATATAAAATTTGGGGGTTACCATTTAAAATAAGAAAGTTGATGTCTACTTCTGGTATAAGCGGTAGTGGGGGGAAGTTAAAAATATTTTTAGAAGATAGTTTAGCTCCGATTAGCCCCATCGACAAAATCAGTTTGCCTTTATAATAAGTAGTACTCCATATAAAGGTAACCTCCCAACTAAAAAAAACACCCGGTATAATATGTCTCAAGATATAGTACTTCAGAGGAGCTTCTTTTTTATTTGTGGATTTACGAGAAAACATTATTTTTGGAACTGACATTATTTTCTTTAATTCTGATACGAAGAGTTTAATTATTTCAAAATTATAAATAATGTCCTGAAGTAAACTGCTCTTATTTATGGTACTATCAAAAAATATTGTTTAAAAGTATGGTTTAGAGCTACAAAAGGCCTAAGTTTGATATTATAATTTATTTTCAGAAAATTTTGCAAATAGAATAAACCTGGACTACAACCTTCTAAATGTGTGCATTATTGCATTCTGCTTACATGAAACTTTTTGGAGCTATTCCATAGTTTCTTCTACAGACCGTTAGATGCTTGTATACTCAGAAATGTGTGGTTTCTTGAGAAAACACCACAAAGAATGATTGATTTGAGATGTTGAAATAAAATTTATTTTTTAGCAAACTTGACAAGAAAAGTGGAAACCTAAGTTAATTTATTTTTATCGACAAATCAACAATAATAATCGTTTGATAGTTATCCTCACTAAGATGATTTTTTTTTTAATTGCTATTACAGTCATCCATTTTTTCCTCCCGAGATAGAATAAAACATTCAGTGTGCCATACATTACAAACGGAGCATTGGTTAGGTTAGGTGTCAAACTGACGAGATCTAACAAGATCGAAACCAGTGTTTGTTTTCAAAACTCCAAATTGGATAAATATTTAAAGCAATCGGTCTATGAGAGAGAGAGAGAGAGAGAGAGAGAGAGAGAGAGAGATAGAGAGAATTTAGAAAATAAAACTGCACATAGGAAAGGCTTATAGAAAATTATAAAGAGAGTAGAAATTTACATAGAAGCAGGAGGTTTGAATAATGTTGTTTTAGTTTAATCGTTTATTCTTATTATCAAATACCTCTTTATCTTCTTGTGTTTGACATTGATTCGTAACCAGATTTGCTTAATTTTTTAAAATAAATCAAAATTTTCTTTTTAAGCATTATTTGTAATTACAAACTACATTGCTTAGTAACAAATATCGACACCGCCAAAAATATCAACAATTTCTTTTTGGTAGCTCTTTGAAATTTTTAAATAATTGACTCCTTGTATAAATATCTCGAAAATAAGATCCTTTTCGGTGACCTAGGATCAAGCAGGAGTTTTTAAAAAGAATAATTTTATTCTTTATGAATAACTTTTTTTCATAAACCCACAAATAAAGAAGGCATCCCTTTTCAGTTCTCTGTCTTGGGACACACTGTATATGTAAGTTGCTGTAAAAAAAAACTTAACAGCTCTCCATAGAGTTGTAAACCGAAAGAAAGTTAAAATTGCCATAGTATCCGTCATCAACAACCATTCAACTTTTATTAAGGTCATTTTTACCAAAAACGTATACTTTTAAAGTTACAGTCAACATTTCAAACTTTTTGGACACACTCTACTATTAATAAATATCGTGGGTAAAATCAAAATACACCCTATTCTGACAAATAATTTTGTACCTAAAAGCTTAAAGTTTATTATTGAACAATGAATTAGTTATCTATAGTCTTATTAAAAAACTTCCCATTAATAAATAATTCTTCTCTCATAGCAGGCAAATTAACCTACATCCAAAAACGACGACTTAAAAAGTACTCCATCTTGGCATACATTTTGCAGAAATATGGAGTTTTATTTTCAAAATTTTGAAATTAAATTCGAAAATATTTCTCTCGATGCTTGATTTGACTTAAGATGTGACCTATCAAAAGAAGCCTACAAAAGGTCATTCAACATAGGTCGCTTTAATTAACCACGTAGCACATGGTTTTCTTTCAAATTAAGGCACTGATAAAAAGTCATACAAACTTCCTTGTTCTATTCATTTATGCACTCTTTTAAGGTACGGGACCCTAAAAATAATGTTTAGAACACGACCAACAAGACTAGAACAATTAAAAGTCTTTATTAAGGAGTAAATTGCTGCCATTAAACCAGAAATGTTAAAAGGAATGATGCTGTGGACAGTTTGAAGGAACGGTTGGTATTTGTACAGCAGCAAAATGTTGGACATAGGAAATCCCATTGTTAAAGCAATTGAAATTCTTTCATATCCTGTTATTACCTTAATTTCTTGAAAATACACAATAAGCTGAAACACCTCCCTTACTTTATGATAACCCTATACCAGTTTAAGGCTTGCGGATCGCAGACTACGAGTTGGCCAGCCCTGTCGTATGTTATTAGATTTCTTTTTGAAAAGCATAAATGCACAAAACAAGGAAATCCCGATGTAAAGTTAAGTAAAATGTGATAGCAGCACCTACTCCCTTTATTATCTGGGCTGCATCTGTAACAATAGCAAAAATGAAGAAATGCAAATTAGTGCAAGTTTTATTAATGAACAACACTTACGACTATATGACCGAAATAGTGAGTAACCACAGTATTGGAAGTTTAATATAACTTGGGTAACAAAACCCGCGGCATTTCTAATTTTCAATGTTGAAGTTGATGCGCCTCGAATAAAGTCTAACCGAACTTAGCAAACATCTTTTAACCGTTTCTAAGCCAGAACAAAGGATTTTTAATCTAATGAAGCGAAATTTAATCGTGCTCTAGCTTCTTTCCATATTGGATTAAAAGTAAGAAAAAGATTTTTAATATTTCCAGAAACGGGGTATACTTTAAAGAAAAGCCTAAAACGCTTTTTAAATTTATCGACTTGGGAGTAAAATGAGGACGAATTGAAAAACTTTCGAGCTGGCGATAAAACTTTTCTTGTTAGTTGCATTTTTAGTTTCGCATATTTTTAGTCAAAGCTTAAAAGATATAAAGTGTGTTATTTGTAATAAAGTGAAGTTCGGTTATAATTAATTTTAGAGCAAAGGAAAACCAGCTACAATAAGCAGTTGCCATAAAAGGCAGATACAGTGTGGAACAGCCAAATGGAATAAATTCCGTATCTTAGTTATTCTACAAATTTATGAAAAATCTTAAGACACATCAATTTTAGATTATAAAATGATATCCTCCACCGTAAAAATTTCATCCCTAGATGCAACCCTCTTCTAGTAACAGTTGCAATCATCTCTAAAATTTTCAACCGAAATTAGGGACTTGTCATACCTCATTTAAAAGGTATTTTTATTCTCTATTTAAAAATGTCATGGTTGCCATATTTATTCTAAAAATTAACAATAAGTAAAATTAATTTCAATTTTCATCAACAAAATATAAATCTAATATTTTCATTTAATAAAATAAAAAAACCATACTTAATGTAAAAGATGTTCAAAAGGGGCATCTCCAACATGTTGGCAACATCATAATCGCGAATAAAAATGTCTCCTGACATTATTCAACATCTCTGGTGTCACCGACGCAATCGCAAGCGTTATTCTTGCTCGTAAGTCAGCTACGTCGCGGCGTTCAGTTTTATACACTGTACTTTTCAAATAACACCGTAAAAAAGGTCCAGAGGCGACAGGTTTGGTGATCGTGGCGGCCATTCTACCATACCTCGTCTTCCTATTTACCGATTTGGAAATGTAAAATCGAGATATTGCTGTACATTGACTTGGCAGTGTTGTGGAACCATATTACATTAGCTGAAACGTGTGGATTTTCTTGATCTGGATATAAGTTTACCAAAGCTGGTACAATGTTGTTTTGGAGCAATGCTAAATAATTATCCCCATTTAAATTTCCATCAATTAAAAATGGACCAATGACATGATCTCCAATAATCCCGGGCCAAACGTTAACTTTTTTAGGGTTCTTTGTATGCAATTCTTTCATTCAGTGGGGATTTTCACTAGCCCAATAGCAACAGTTTTGACGATTTACATGACCGTGAAGAGTAATTGTGGATTCATCGGAAAACAATATGTTTTCTATTTGGAAGACAATTTTCTAAATTTGGCATCATTTGATCGCAAAAATGAGTTCTTTTATCAAAATCGTCTTCACTGAGTTCTTGACATGGTGTCAGTTTATAAGGATGCATTTTATTTTGTTTCGGTACACGAATAATTGAGGAAAGACTAACGTTTAGTGCTGCAGCTACTTGTCGACTTGAAGAATGTGGATTTTCTTGAAACTCATTCATTATTTCCAATTTGGTATCATTAGTTAATGCATTGGAGGGTTCTTTTTTTAGCTGTCGTACATGTCCATCCTTGTGAAAATGCTTCTCCATTTTACTAATTGTACCTTGGGGTGCCGGGGGTAAATCAGGAAATTTTTGTTGAAATAGACGAGTGACTTGATCTTGCTCGATCTCCATAACCGATCATTTGTAGAACTATTATTTTATGGATTTCTGTTAAATGACCCATATA
This sequence comes from Dastarcus helophoroides, assembly GCA_028583605.1. Taxonomy (NCBI): domain Eukaryota; kingdom Metazoa; phylum Arthropoda; class Insecta; order Coleoptera; family Bothrideridae; genus Dastarcus; species Dastarcus helophoroides. The sequence continues at coordinate 22,067,231 of CM053328.1, read as the reverse complement.
AAATTTTCAAAATGTGCAAAAAGATAACTCAAGTGCGATACTGACCACTGTTTAATTCTCTCACAATTTTAGAAAGTTACTGGGATGTTTTCGACAGAAAGTACAATTGACTATGATAAGGTTGATAAGTTTTTACGTTTCCTTTTTTACAAAATCAAAAAATAATATCGACATTGTTTTTGGTCCCTTTATGATTATCGAGGACGAACCGGACGAGCCGCTATTAGTTATTATGGTAGAAAATTTCATCTAGTTGATAATAGTGATTTGTGATACCAGTGTTAAAAGTGACATTTTATTTTGTGAGTGCACTAAAATAAACCCACTTTTAACAAGTGTATCATACAATATTTTTCTAAAACTGTTAAATTAAAAAAGAAATGCTGCCTCTAGGGTTGAATTTTCGATTTATTGTTTGTAATTTGACAATTACATCTGACAGTCAAGTCAGCTACTAGATAGAGTGTAACTAAGTAAAACAATTGTAAGTTATTTAATGTTTATTAGTAACCACAATTGAACCTGTCCTAAAGTATTGTAAATTTTATAGCTAATAAACATAAATTTTAAGGAAAAGATTGGAAATTAAGGCAATTTTATTATTCCACCAGATTTTGAAGAAACAGCAAATACATCAACTGAGATTTATTGATCCAGAAATCGAGACAAAAATATGATGGTATGAAATAAAGAATCTAGCGGATAATTTCACTAAAAATATATTTTTGGTTTACGTCGAAGGAAATTCTAAGTTATGGAATCTATGATAAAAGCTAGTTTTCAAATTAAGAAAAACTAGGATTTAAGGATTTTTTTAATAAAGCTCTAGGCAGCAAATATGTAGTAAAAAATTGCGTCAATTTTTGGATAATTTAAGTTTAAGTTTGTTACCATAGCTAGTTATATACTTAAAGATTTTCTTAATTTATAAAACTTTAAAGAAATGTCGAAAAAGAATAACTTTACAGGAAGACTGATTAGTTAGAAAAGAGAGGAAAATGCATTGGTTTTTGTTTGAAATTTGATTACATTGATTGGTGTCTAAATTTTAATTTGTTAATTAAAAAGCTAACTTCTATAAAATTTTCTTCTCCCTTATTAGTAACCCTCAATACCAAAATAATCCCGGGATCCCGGGATTGACCAAATATAATTCCGAAATCCCGGGATTAGAAATAAGGACAAGAATCAAATTCCCTTGTCACAACCCGGCACCGGGCCACAAAAATAAAATACCAGGTTGCAGAATGGTCTTCATACTCACAAATGATTAGTTTTTATACATTAAAATATAATTAAAACATCTTTTAGTGTATCGCGAAGGGGAAATATTAAAAACAACCTGGTCAGGGCAAAAAAATTTGGGAAACGCTGCTATATTTACTTTTAATATTAGTGCTATTACTAGTGTTAAAAGTATTTTTGACAAGTGTTATTATAAAAGTCAATTTTTAGTTCACTTATCAATGAACTAAAGATGTCACTTTTAACGATAGTTATACAAAAATTATTTTTTTATTGTTTATTTTTTAAATAAATGTAACAACCATGATATTTTTAAATAGAGAATAAAAAGCCTTTAGTTCCAATTAAAAAATTTAGAGGTTGAAACGGTAACTCGAAGGGGTTGCATCTAGGGATAAAATTGTTGCAACGCAGGATGTCATCTTATAACCTGAAAGTAACCTGTCTCGGGATTTTTTATAAATATGTACAACAACTGAGATATTGAATTTATTCCATTTTGTTGTTCCACATCATATGAAAGTTATTAACTATTTTACTACATAATCTGCTGATTATGCTATTATAATAAAAATAAGGAAAATCATTGAAGCCTATTTTCGAACGGGTGCGCTAGTTAAGGGAAATTGGCAATACAGTCAACGTTTGTGTTTGGACAATTTTCGAGAGCACTTCCCAAACGTGGCAATATTACCGGACAATTTTTATGCGTGGCTTACAAATTGTGTTGAAGTGTTTCGCGAAACTGGTTGTGTGACTCATAAAAAAGGTGGTGGTAGACCAAGAGTTCGTACAGAAGAAGTTGTCAATGACGTTCGTCAACGTATGGAAGAGGAGCCTGCAAAACCTTTGAAACGTCTTTCTCAGGAAATTGGACCTTCTTATGGAACATGTCAGAAGATTTTAAAGAAAGACTTGAATATGCATCCATATAAGATGCAAGCATATCAAGCTTTTTTGCCCGCAGACCACCCCAGACGCCTTGCTTACTGCCATTGGTTTGTCATTAATTTAATGAATGACGATCTTCTGGACTGAACTTTTTTTTCTGACGAAGCGTGGTTCCACCTTTCGGGATACATCAATTCTTAAAATATGCGAATGTGGAGCAATGATAACCCTTATGTTTTTACTGAATCGCCACTACATGCTCAAAAAATTGGTGTTTGGATGGCAGTTTCTCGCAGAAGAATAATTGGGCCAATTTTTTTCGATTTCACCGTCAACGCTGAAAGGTGCAGACACAACTTTTTGGCTGAATTTGTGCAACAGTTAAACGTACGATGATGAACTTCGGTACGGTTATTTCCAGCACGACGGTGCAACAGCACTTACTACACGAGCAAATATTGCTTTCCTCCGCGAGTTTTCTGATGACCGGCTGATAAGTTTGCATACAGAAGTTGAGTTTCCTCCGAGATCACCTTGTTTGACAATTATGGACTCTTTTATATTTCCTTACTTAAGAAACAAGATTTTCGTAACTCCGGTAAATAATTTGCAAGAACTGCAACAAAGAATTGTTCAACAATGTGCAACCATAACGCCAGAAATGCTGCAAAACACTTTTCACAGCATGAGGAGGCGCGTCAACTTGTGCATCGAACAAAACGGGGGACATTTCCAACAATTATTGTAATTTAGTTTTTCTTGTTACTAAATCCGTTATTTCATAATTTGAAGTTCATTATTGTTTTACAACTGAAATAAATAGGTATGAAATTTGTGGGTTATTGATGATGCCAGTGTGACAGTGACATAATTATTTCAAACGTAAAGTAAGACACACGTATTACACTCCACAACCACCCTTGACCAAGATAATTTTTGATATCCCGGTAGTATCTAATGTAAAGGCATCCTTGGGATGCGTTTAGATTAGACACTTTATTCCGTACATTTCTCTTTGACATAATAATATATCAAGTGTAAACCATCCTCACCGAATCTATCTGAGAGTAATCACACAGCTGAGATAAATTACTTGACACAAAATGTCGACACAAATTTCAGCCAGTGTCTGACATACAGGGTGACAAATTAAGTCGGCAGCATTGATACCTTTGTTATTATTAAAGCTACAAAATTGGTTTAATATGCAAACTAATATAGTTAAATGGTTAAAATAAAAATATTTATTATAAATTTATTGCCAAGATGAATATTAATGGGGCTGCAAGCTCTTCAAATTCCTTTTTAGTCTTAAGGCGGGGGATAATTTCATTTAGAATCTTTGAACCTTTTATTTATGAATTCTCCCTAAATGATGAAAATATGTGAAAGTTATGCAAAACATCTTAGACAATAATTTCTTGAATAAAATAGATTTATTAAGCAAGCAACATGTCACATTCCCACAGGATTGAACATATAATTATAGGAAAACCCGTTATCTTCTAAGACATATAGATTGAAACTAATGGAATTACCGAATGGCCTCCAAGGTTACCTGATGTGACCCCACTCGAATTTTTGTTATGGAATTATCTTTAAAATCGTTCGCGAGACAGACGATAATGTAAATAACCTAAACAATGTAGACAGTTCGAGAAGAAGTTAATGAAAATAAGAACTATCCTTAAAAGTATTCCTAATGTTCTAAAATGAAAAAAGAAATTTGTTGGAAAGCGATGAGGTATTTAAAAGCCACTTCTGAAGACGAAATTAGCGGTTTCAAAGAGACATATTTTCATTAGGATTGAGTATTAAATAATGTTCCCTACTTGCTAATACTAACTTTAATATTCCTACAAATAAGATAATTTCACATTATTTTTCTATTGATTATGATGTACGTTTAAGTCATAAAAGCATTATTATTCGTCTTAGCAAAAAATTTATAGCACTGATTTTCATTCGAAATTTTATTACCTTTCATAAAAACCAAAAATACACAGGGTATTTTATTAAAAAAATTGCAATGTTATCAAAAATCTCAAAAATGGAATGCTCAATTGTTTTTCCCGTTACGTCATCTTTTTCAGCGTCAAAAACTGGACTAATTTGCTAGTTTAACTAATTTTGTATCTTTAATAATAACAGAGTTAACATTGCTGCATGATCACCCTGTATATTCCAGAAGTTATAGTCGTCTACATTCTCTCGAGATATTTCATGCGATTAACTGTTGTATGTCACTTATAATATTGAGATACTATTCAATATAAATAATTTGCAAATTTAATTCGAAAAAATCTATTCAATATTTGCAAATCATTAGTTACAGAATTTTCAGTTAGAAAAAACAAAGACATTTTATGTCGACATTTTATTTCAGCTAAAGGTGTCTGAAATTTTATTCAGCTACATTTGGGTCCTAGTGTAAACGGGAAAGGAAATTTAGTCTCAAATAACTGAGATCTCTATCACGAAATAAGTCCCTAATCTAAACCCATCCTTAGAAGCTTAGGAAGTAACTAAGCAATAAAAAAATAGATCCAAAGAGTAAGGTATGTCATACCTATCGTAAATGTTTTTTATCAAATAATATTGCAAACAATGTGCCTACAATTCAAACATTGTCTTGACGACTGTGCTCGATGAATGTTTAATTTATCTGTCATTTGCATCATGAGACACATGACATTAAAAATGATAAGATACGTTTTCCTAAACCATCCCTTTTCTGAAGAGAGCGACAGTTTGTACATTTATAATTCAGTATTTGTTTCTTCTCGGGTGCGAAATGAATTTGTGCATTTCTCCGCCAAGGTTGTTAACTTGGTTAACTGCGACTTGTTAATTTATACAAGTAAACTTTTGACAAATTATCAAATGCACAAACACGACGTTCCAAAGTTCAGCCGTTCAATCTTATTATCACTCAAACAATGGCAATAAAAGCGAGCTTTATTCGTGTTTGAAAACTTTCGGAATTTCAAAATACTGAAATAAATTTAACTCGTGATATAAAGCGACCTGAACTTTGCGCTGGCCAAGTTTTAACTTAAATATGTTCTAAATAAATGACTTTTAGAATATTAACTTATGATTTACCGATGTTTTTGTTGGTGTGGAAGCAACGAGGTTCATTTATTATTGAATACTTGCGGAAATCAAAACAATTACAATAATGTTAGATCTACACTATGGCTATGGTGCTGACCTGGATGTGGATACCCTCTCGGCTCATTCATTCATTCGAACCTTCTCGCTGCTTGAGTCCAATCTTACAAGTTTAATTCAAGTTATGTTAACATTTTCCAATTTTATCTGGTGGTCCTACTAAAAATTTCATACCTATTGTTAAGATGGTATTCTTTTCTTATCTAATAATAGTAGCTCCTTTTTGCAGCGCTTTCCAGAGCTGTGGTACTGGATCATGGTTCCTCGTATTTTGTTCTTAACATTTTAAATTTCGATATCCTACGCACCGTTTTGACATGACATTTAGAAAAAAGTATACACACCTTTTATACAAGAAATTCATGGGGTTTACTTTATCAAGACTTATGCTTGCGATTACATTGTTTGGACTACACAGAGATGTCCACTTATAGCGAACTTCAAGGAAATGAAAAAATCAGTTTGCCATAAGGGAGGTTCGTATTAAAAGGTAAATAATAATGATATACGTTAATCCGCCTGTAGCTTTCAGATTGATTCGTTATAAGCAAAAGTTCTTCATAAGTCGGTTCGTGAATAGATGATATTAATGCTTATTACCGAACAAAAATTTTTTATTTACAACCACTTTAACTGGTCACATGCGAATTACAATAAAATGAGAAATATTTTTTTGTAAAATGCATGTAGTATAAGTTATCTTTATGTTAAAAATAGTTTTGAAAACAAATGTAGATTTTTATGTATTGAGATTGAAGACAAATATTCTCCTTTTCTGCGGAGACCAAACTGTAAACTATAAAAGGAATTTCCCTGGTGTGCACATTTGGTTTTACCAAGGAGTTTGATATTTTCAAAATTTTATTTTATTTTCAATTTTGGAATTTAGATCTTAAAATAAAGGTTTCCTTTTTTTTCAAAGTTTTCTTTTTTGAAATTTTAACCTAAATTTAAAGTAATTGGAAAAATAAAGAATTCATTTTTAAACTTGGAATTATTAAAGTGGGATAAAATGAAATGAATAGAAATGTATAAACCTTCCATTTATAAAATGTACGAGACATCACTAATATTATACCGGTATATATAGAAACCTTAAAAGATGGCAAAAATAATGGAGAGGTAAATATATGTTTATGCTTGCTATTTTATTTTTAATAAATATTTAATAAACAAACATGTTTCTTGTTGAACAAAATTAATACATGAAACTATTGACAAGGAAAAGAGTGACGAAGCTAATAGCTCGCGGCGCTAAGCTTATCACATTTCAAAATTGTCAAATGTTAAGAATTTATCGAAAAAGGCAGTGTTACAATTTGAAATATGTTATCCAAGCAGACGGCAACTTGTAACAGCCGCAAGATCGTTGTAAGAATTTCATGTAGCATATCCGGGGCAAGCAACGCCACCACAATTATTATAGTTAAAAATAAATACTTAAGATCAAATCAATCAGCAGAGTGTTCTAAATCCAGCGACCTATCAATTCAAACTTATACATTATTTTATGGACCATATCGAGCCCGATCTCGATTCACGAAGAACATGGAAACAAGGCTGTAGGATCTACAACAGTGGCGAAGCACCGAAATCACGACAATCTATCTGTGAGTCTATTCCATAATTTTCCTTTAGGTAATTTCATCCATACATCGCATAATTTAGACATTCATACTCGTTTTTCTCGCAAATTTCTCGATTATTTATTATGGTTTTTAATTATCGAATTAGGAATTTCACGTTTCTCTCACGTCTGGTGTTTACAAACAACAAAGTAAATACGTACCTCGAATTCACGATATAATTCCACGAATATTAATAAAACGGACTGATCTTTAATAATAAAACAATGACCGAAGGTAATAATTAAAGTAATCAAGAAAAAATTAGAAAATTAAAATTTGCAAGGGGTGTATTCGAAAGAAAACTTATTCGATTAGAAAATTTTCTCACTCTAAAACAAAGTAGGAAAAACATCAATCAGTTAGAAGTTCGACTAAAGTCAGTAGAATATGATTTGATTGTGTTCGACACATTGCAAACTAAACTTGAGTTTTTAGATAACATTGTCGAAAGAGATAAAACTGAAGAGAGGTATTTTAATCTAATCGCATTAATAAAAAAGCACATAAAAATGCAGTCTGATTTAGAAGATAGTAGCAAACATGTTGCAGGTAGCTCTATTTTAACAAATTTAAATTCATTAAAAAATGCAATTCAAAACGAAGCAGTTAAACTTCCTGACGTAAATATGTCAATATTTTACGGAAATTATGAAACTTGGTTTATTTTCATAAACATTTTACACTCAGTCGTTGATTCTGGAAAGGCTTTATCTAATTTTTGGAAAGTTTGGTATTTAAAATCATGTTGCAAAGGATCAGCTTTAAAGTTAATCGACTCGCTAAAGGCGGAACCAGGAAGCTATGCAGTGGCTATTGATACTTTAAAATCTCGATACGAAAATAAGCGTGCATTTTTGGATCATCACATAAATGGAATATTATTTTATTTACCAGAAGTAACAAATTAATCTTCTGTCGGTCTTAGAGATTTATAAGATACATTAAATTCACATTTAAACAGTTTAGAAAAATTAGGTTTGCCTACATCACAATGGGATGCATTAATTGTACCTTTAGAAATAGAAAATGTAGACATTTATACGAGACACGAATGGGAAAATAAGAAATCAGACGAAGATCTACCATCACTATCAGAACTGCAACAGTTTCTTTAAAAACCATGTTACACGTTAGAAATTTTACATTTAAAAAATAAATCAAAACAAAATCAAAATTCATCAATCATTTCTACACAAAAACAGAACAAACTATTTGTAAACAATAACATGAGTAATAATGCAAGGGAAAGAAAACCGTTTCAGGTTACTGTTAATACACAATGACCACCGTCTAAGCAAAAATTCGTAATATGCCCTTATAAAACTCGTATTAACTCGCGGTTTAATAACTTTCAGTTAGAATTAAATGGCGAATAACATCATAATTTACAAAAATTTGGGTTAATAAAAGATTTACCAGACAAACCTGTTAAATCTAAAGAAATGAAATATTGTGAAAGCTTTTTTGAACAAACGACAAATCCAGCTGAGGATGGAAAATTTATCGTACCATTACCATTTAAACCTGACCTAACTCCTTAGGAGAATCACTGTCAATTTGTCTAAATCAGTCGAAAATATACTTAACAAAAATGAAGAGTTAAAAACAGACTACGTTAACTTTATGAACGAATATAATTCTTTAAATCATATGAAATTTATCTCTAATTTAAAAATGGATATACCACATAAACCTGACGAATATTTTTTACCACACCATCTCGTAGTTAGACCTTCCAGTATAACCACTCGATGTAGAGTAATCTTTGATGGCTCCTGCAATACGTCTAATGGTTTATCGGTTAATGATTTAGTATGTATTGGACCAGTTGTTCAACCTGATCTTTTTTCTATAATTTTAAGATTTCGACTTCGACGATATGTTTTAAACGCAGATATTAAAATGATGTACAGACAAAAATGGTTACACTCAGATGATAGAAATTATCAACAAATACTATGGAGATCTGACAAATCTCAATCGATTATAATTAATGAGCTCAATACTTCAGTATACTGATTATCCTGTTCTCCTTTCATTGCGACCAAATGTCTCAATATGTTGTGCAATCAATTTAAAGAACAATATCCAGCGGCGTGTAAACAAATCGAAACCTCGTTTTACATAAATGATCTTCTAACGAGTGTCGACTCAATAGAAGAAGCTACATTAATAATTTCCGATTTAACAAAGATTTTAGATAGCGCGAGATTTTTACTGAGAAAGTGGTCTTCCAACAATTTTGCAATTTAAAAAAAAATACTACAACTTTACACAGACGCTTCACGTTTAGAGGATAAATTAATTCTAAAACAGGAAAGTAAAGAATTAAAGGCATCGAATATTTGGTGGCACAGACCTTTAGGTTTAATTTCTGACTCAGAAACAATCACAAATCATGTTTTTGAAATGAATTATCCAAGTGAATTATTGGAATTAAAAAATACTCAAATCATTTTGAATTTAACAAATAACAAACGGAATGATCTCAAAATACTTTTTGACAAATAATATTCAAGTTTAGCAAAACTTTTACGGGTTACAGCATACATTTTTAGATTCGTAGAACGTTCAAAAACAAGAATACAGTCCACTACAAACAATTCTCGAATTAACTCAAATTAACTGACAGCAAAGGAACTCGAGTCATCTAGAATATTTTTAGTAAAATTATGCCAAGAAGAAATATTGTCGGCAGAAATGTCCACTTTAAAAATCAAGTCATTATCCATAGCAAATTCGTAATTTAAATCCCTTTATTGACGAATTAGGAATTCTCAGAGTTGAACAGCAACATCTAATTATACTGCCAAATAAATTAACGGTAAAAATTCTGTAAAACACGTCATTTATAAATGCATTGGATGTTTTCGTTCAAAACCAAAGCCATCAAATTTTTTAATGGGTAATATACCTCGCGACAGGGTGACATCTAGCAGAGTCTTTTCTAAAGTAGGAATTGATTATGAAGGTCCAATTTATGTTAGGGAAAATACTGCTGGAAGAGGTAGACTGGTAAAGTCATATTTTTGCATTTTTGTTTGCTTTTCGGTAAAAGCGGTTCACATTGAACTAGTCATGGATTTGACAACGGGTGGATTTTTTAACGCTTTAAAACGTTTCATTTCCCGAAGAGCGAAACCTACTGATATTTACTCAGACAATGGGTTGCAGTTCGTTGGAGCTAACAATTATTTTCTAGAATTATATAAGCTTCTCTCAGACCAAGAGCACAACAACAACGTCCTGAGTTTCTTAAGCTGAGAACGAATTAAATGGCATTTTAACCCGCCTCGGTCTCCACACATGGGAGGATTGTGGGAAGCAGCTATAAAAGCAACAAAATTTCATTTATATAGTGTTTTAGCAAATTCTCACAGTACTTACGAAGAAATGTACACAATTCTTGTGCAAATCGAATCGGGCCTAAACTCGCGTCCTCTAACCCCAATTTCATCCGAGCCTAATGATTATAACTCTTTAACTCCTGGTCATTTCCTCATTGGAGACTCTGATGGCTACACCACAAACTAATGTGGCAGATACTCCTACTACCTACCAATTATTTTGGCAACGTTGGTCTCAGGCGCACCTTCTTCAACTTCAAACCAAAATGGCATCGCAATTCAACAACAGACATTCCTTGCGGATACTTGGTCCTGTTAATGCAGAAAAATACACCTCCACTCAAATGGCCTTTGGCAAGAGTCATTGCAATTCACCCAGGGAAGAACGGGAAAACACGTGTTGTGTCAGTGAAAGTGACAAGTGGCGGTGTTTTCACGCGATCCTTAAAGAAAATTTGTAAACCTTCTCTCGATGAGGACGTTCCAAATCCGAGTTTGACGAATTCAAACAAGATGGACACATAAACATTTTGTAATCCTTAGAATGCCTATAGTTTATTGCATCAATCCTTGTTTTTTTCTCTTTTGGGTATATATGTTTGTTTTTATGCTTGATTTAAGGTTTTGAAATGTAGGCATTTCAAGGTGGGCGGCGTATGTTAGAATTTGAAATATGTTATCAAATTGGCATTGCTCCTGGGTCAAGAAATGCAACAAAAAAGTATTAAGATAAGCAGACGGCAACTTGTAACAGCCGCAAGACCGTTGTAAGAATTTCATGTAGCATATTCGGGGCAAGCAAGGCCACTACAATTGTTATAGTTAAAAATAAATAGTTAAGATCAAATCAGCAGAGTGTTCTAAATCCAGCGACCTATCAATTCAAACTTGCACAGGCAGTGCAGGAAAACTTTCATTTTTTCTTCAATTTTCATTAACATTTTACTCAATTTAGAGTTGAAAAATTAAAAATATTTTCCTAGTTATTGTGGTAACTGAAGGATATTGAAGGATAAATGTTTCCATATTAGAAAACATTGTCCACTTAACTTTTGGCATTTGACGGCATCATTAGAGCAAAGTAAGTTGAAAAAATAATAATTCTTGATCATAATATTTTTTGATAAATCGATTCATCTAAGAAAGCGTAGAAAGAGTTTTTACAAGTGATAGACGAACTAATTTAATTTCAAGTTGAAAGTGTTTGGAAAAGTTTTAATTGCTTAGCGAAAATATATCTCAAGATTTTATGAGGTTTTGTATTATTAAAAAAGTTTAAAAGTTTTGATTACTTGATTAATTTTAATGTAAATATTCAGACGTCTTTCAACCAGTTCTTCCTCACTTTGTGATTCATGTATTTTGTCATTTTTTGCTATAAAATTTAAACCTAAACGATTGCAAAATTATAGATGTTAATGCATATAGAATACATAAATGTGAATCCGAGATTTCTTAATTACTTCTTTTCTTTTCAATTTACTTCAGGTTATTTTCGTGAGTAAAAAGATCTACCTCCTATATGAATTGATTATATCAATAGTTAACCTTTGGCGTTGGCTAAAGGTGTAAAAAAATCAATTTTAAAAAGCTTTACTTATTAAAAATTGATGTAATGCATTCTTACTTTCTACAATTGTTCAAGGTTCGTAGTTAATAAATCCAATTGGGTAGGATTATTTTTTTTTCATCCATTGCTTTTTCAAATACATAGATATTTATGAAAATTGACCTTATTATTTTTGTATAATAGCAGATAATTTTGGGATTATTTACTTTTTACATATAAAAGAACTGACCAACTATAATCAATATCTGGGCAAAAACAATCTCGGATGACTGACCGCTAGTTCGCAATAAATGGAAAGAAAGCAGAAACTTTATGGAAATACTTGGTTACATAATATGGCGAACGAATAATAATAATTTCTGCTTGGTGCTATACAAACGCAATAAGAGTGCGTGAGTATTTAATTGACTTGAAATTATTAATTTTGATTTATATTTTGAAGCGAAAAATTGTGATGCTTGCATAATATTTTATCTTATGATGAAACTGTTAAATGTATAATATGCATACTATTTGGAAACGAAACTCAGCCATTATAAGTTATGGAAAGTAATTATCCTTAAAAGTGCAATTGCTGAAAATTAGCGCCCGCGTAATTATCACCGAATTGCGATTGCGTCCTTAAACTAAGATTCCCTTCATATTTTACAGCGGGTGTAATTGAGTTGGGAAAATTAGATACGTTTCACTACAGCTAGAGCAACAAACAGTAATTTTAACTTTGCGGAACTTTGTACCAATTCATTTATTAGATTCGAGGCAACAAGCCTGAATTTAGGGCCATTCTTGTAATGTGCCTTGTAGTTCTCCATGTCACGTTCAGCTCGCCTAATATTTCGTTGTGAAATAATTAAGATTACAATATAATTACAACTGGAAAATTTATTCAAAAACGAATTGCACTGTCCCCTTGCAGTGAAAAACAGTATGAAGATGAGCATTTCTGTGGGTCATGGTTTCCTCTATTATCAACAAATGCGAAAAACTGCATTGGTATAGCCAGTGGTGGCAAGGAAAGTCAATGCGCACCCTAAATAGCTCATTGCTTATCCTAGAAAAATGGAAATAAACATTTTTGATACTTGTAAGTCAAGTGATGCTTTGCGCCAGAGGATAGTTTTGGAGTGCCTCCGCATCACATTGGAAATGTTACGCAATGTCAAGGATGTATTTGAATTACGAATGTATCGTTGTGTGGGGGTAGACGGAGCTCATTTTAAGTACTTAATAAAGTAAGGTACAGTCAGATTGAATGTAATAATATTCAGCTAAATCATGAAAACACCGTTATTTAACGTATTGTGTAATCAAAAACAGTACTTATGATTACTGTCTAATGAGAACCTTTTAAATGAGTGGTCATAACACCTACTTTCCCTATTTATATTGTAAGGGGTTGTATTAGTGAGGGTAGGGAATTGATGTTAAGAATTTCAATTTGACATGAAAAGATGTCACTCTTAACACCAATATTGTCCTGTTTCGAGAAACTTTGTTAATATGCACAATATGGCAAATATTTGGGGTGGCTCGTTTCAACTGCATAAATTTCTTGTATAAAAAGCACCAAAGAAAAAAGTCTCTAAATGGATATTTTTGAAAAACGAAGTCGAATAACGTCTTATTCCTTTATACAGTACTTAGGAGAAACCTGACTTGCAATATGTATAACAGTTATAAGAACCTTAGATTCTTGTTTGATTTTCCCTGCTAAACGCAAATATTCTGTAATAGAAATTACACTAGTTGACTAACAACTTCCAAAATCAATAGGGTTTTATTCCAAGAAGTTTCTAATAGATTGGTATAAGAAGAGCAAAAATCTATTAAGAAATAAGACCTGAAGCATGATAACAAATGCCTGTCCACGCAGACTCACATTCGTTTTTCGGTGGCGAATTTTGGAGTTAGTCACAATTTAAAAATGTTTGAAATGGTTTTATTGTCTAAATAATTCTTCATCCAAAAAGGTAATTACAACTGATTTGGTGCAAAATTATCCGAAAAGTCGAGTTTTTTGAGATTTTTTTATAATAGAACTAATCACGACTGACTTCGGGGTATGCATGCTTTTAACTGCAAGCAAAAATCCTTAGTCGATCGTTATGCACTTGCAATTTGGAGCTTGTAATAATAGGCAGTATAAATAAAAAGTTTGTAGTTGTTTACTTACTTATACACACTTCTTCATAGATAAAGAACAAAAACGTCATCTTGTAAAATATTCACCCTTGAACATTTTAACATAGAAGGGCGGTAATGGCTGTAGATGTACAAAGCCACACAAGTGTGTCTTGGGGATAATTTTGAAATTCTAACAATATGGTAATCCACTGAAAAGGTGTCGAAATATCACGGTCGATTCAAATTTAACCCAAACAGCAGGCTGCCCGAGCCTTTGTTATAATGATTTTCTTTGAGGATTGCTCCCTAATTAATATACAGGAAAATCTAAGGCGATGTTTTTAATTTGTTTTTGACTATTGGCGTAAAAAAAGATCGAAATTTGGATATCAGCTGAATATAATAAATTTAGCCCATTTAAAAATTATGGATTACAAAAAGTATTGGTTTGGAACTGTCCAAAATTTATCTTTTTCTTATGGATGCACAGGAGGCTGCTATAACTTCGCCTTTAAAAGAAAAGAAAAACTAAAACTACTCGAAGTCCTAAAAATCAATAAAGACTACTAAATTATATTTTCATAATTAGTGAGCCTCGAGGATGTCTGTGATATCATTAAGTCAAGATGATACAACTTAATAATGAAATGTTCGGAATAAAAATAGTAACATAAATGATGCAAGAGTTTGATTAATTAAACCAAAAATTCAGGACATATTGGAACAGAAGGACGACTTTTCCATTAAATAAATAAATTTTCGCTGATTCACCTATTAAATATACCATCGCATTGGAATCGTTTACCCATTAAGGTTAAGCAATCTGTAATAAGTACTTTTGATGATATACACAATGTTTAAAAAAACGGCACCAAACTTCGAGAAAATAGAATTATATCTAAAACCTATTCTTTTTAAAATAAATGGTTCCTTATTTGTGTACATAGTGTATTCGGTAGAGAATTCATGTAACATGTTATAAACCTGTATAATAAGTTTCTATTCAGAGATTTTTTTTTCATTTTCACTTGACTGAAAAATAGGATAGTCACCTTTCCTTTGAGTAAATAAAGTATACCGGGTTATTCACCACATACGACACAGGAGATTATGCCCACGCTACTTAACTCTCCGTAGGGCGCAATGGATCTAATAGATACAAGGCAAGATATTTCACAGTTATTTTAAAAACGTGAAACTCGATAGAGCTTCTCTTTAAGGTATTACCGTCTTTTCATATGTGCAATTGATTACAACTTATAGGATTTTGTCAAGTGTAGGGGCGGGGGGGGGGGTCAAATTTGAGACAAAAGCCGACTCTCAGACCATTGGGTCCAATAACATTTAATTTTTAAACTGAAAGAAAACTGAACATTTTTAACTTGATTCAATTATTTTACAATAGTACTCGAGTATATCGTGTATTTCTTTACTGTCAGGTTCACATGTTGACCAATTTTGGGTAATATGATGTGTTAGATACATGCGCCCGTTTATGTAACATGTCTCAAATTTTATTTTAGTTATATCAGCAGAGTGGCTAAAGATAAAAAATTATGTAATTCTGAAAATCTCAATATATGGAATATAATGTATTTATTGCTCTTATTAATGTTTTTTATTTGTTCTAGGTTTGTTAAACTTCTTGATCTGTGAGATACAATGCGCGCGATCGTGTCCTGAAAGTGATTGCTCCAGACAGAGGATTAATTTAAAAAATGTTTTGTTTTGGGGATGGCGGCATATTTAAAAATTCGTTTTATAAATGTACAAGCTGTCCCAAAAACATAAAACCTACCAAAGTAGTATTTTTTTGTTGTAAATGAAAAACCCTATATATTTTTACATTTTCGATTTTAAGCGAGGTTTACCTTATCTAAATTTTAGAGATTTTGAAATATTTTGATTTATGTGAGAATGAAGTAACAATTAACATTTATACTCACTCTTAACACATATTTTAGTTTTTAAAACCAAACTTAAACAAAGTTCTATTAATTGATTAGGTTTTGTGTTGCACACGAAAAAAATTAGTTAGTATGTAAGGGACTCTCCAACAATTATGACCAAATAAGTACAAGTTTCAAACACTAATAACTTGTTTATTTTAAATAGAACACCTGGCATTTTATGTAAAGATCAGTTGTAGAATTTAATTCTCTATCGAATAAAATACAATATTTTTATAGTTTACTGTTCGCGTTTTCTTATAAAACCGACATTTTCAAAATGGAAACCGATTTTATCAAATTTAAAATACATTAAGTCAGCTGTAAAATGGTAAAAAATCGTAAGTACTTGTAATAAATAGCAGATTAAAGCAAATAAAAAATAGGTGATGATTATCAATTAAAATTTTATATATTATGGATTAATTTGAGGAAGCTAATTAAAAAAATGTTCTAAGTACAATAAAAAATATTGATTTATTTTCTGACTAAACGAAAACGCAACCTCTTTTCAAGACCTTCAGTAACATTTGTCAAGGTTTCTGGGATTTATTGCATAAAACTCATCCGATGCTTTTTTTATTACCTAGTTTTTTTGGAGAAGTGTTAGAAACAATAATTCACTTTACATATTCCCCTCAAAAACATGTGACTCTAAATTAAATGATCCCTATTTTGCGGAAAATTTAAATGCAACAATTTTTATAATTTGTGATGAATCATTTCCAACCTTATTGCACGTGGACATAACGGCAATAATGTGGTTTAAAAAATGGAACTCCACCACATTTCATAAACCCTAGATATGCAAAAAAGTGTTTCAGATTGCCAAATTTAAATTCACTAATTTTTTATGAGGATGTGTACAAGATGGTTTTGATCCACTTCCAATAACATCAGATAATCTGAAAAAGCGCATCGGATTAGATTTACAAAATAAATGCCCACAAATGCTGACAAATATTGCCACGGGTCTTGAAAAGAGGTTAGGTTTTCCTTAGAGTCGAATGGTTGTAACTTTTTTTTTTATGTTCAATCCATTCGCAAAGGATAACCCTATTATGCTTTCATAGCACCGCTAGTAGGAGGCAGAAACAAGGATAGATGGCGATAAACCGCCTTCCTAAACAAGGATAGGTTGTAATTTTTGGGGAACATTTCGTTCGTTAACGAGTTCCATAGCATGGACGTTCTATAGAAAAAAAGAGTCTCCGTAGACAGAAATCCTCACTGTGTCAAGCTGGACCGTGCAGGAATTTGCTGTCTCCGACTATCTTGTATGCCTCAAAAATCTTGCCCGGAGGAGATCAATACTATTAGTTTCTATAAACAACTCTCATAAAAGTACTTGTAGAAAAGAGACAAATCACCAACCATCTGCCTCTACTGTAGTGTTTCGAGAGAATTGAAAATTGAAATACAGATCTTGTCTCCTAAAACCAGGGAAGATTAAAAAACACAACAAACGTTGCTCTAACAAGTTTCGATAGCCAAGCTGTCATCTTCAGAGAGATACTCAAAAAAAATCGAGAGAATTGGTCAAATTCTCGTCACCAATTAGGCGAATTGCTCTTCTTTGAATTGAATTCAAAAGAGTTTAAGTGTGTTTTGGGGCTGAACTCCAAACATGAGAATAGTATTCTAGTGATGGCCCAACTTGAGCTTTGTATAGTGTGAGTAGCTGATGAGATGTAAAGTACTTTTTAGCTCTAAAAGGAAAGCCTAGTTTCTGAGAGGAGAATTTGGCAATGGTGCGCACATG
This sequence comes from Dastarcus helophoroides, assembly GCA_028583605.1. Taxonomy (NCBI): domain Eukaryota; kingdom Metazoa; phylum Arthropoda; class Insecta; order Coleoptera; family Bothrideridae; genus Dastarcus; species Dastarcus helophoroides. The sequence continues at coordinate 22,049,541 of CM053328.1, read as the reverse complement.
ATCGTCCCAAGAAAAGTTAGTGCTTGCACTCACTCCTAGGATAGACCGATTAAATTCCATCGGAAGGATTTTACCGTCCATGAGTATGTTTATTACATTAACCCTTGATGTTTTCTTAGAGAAAACCGTGGCCTCAGTTTTTGAAGCATTGAAGTCAACCAGATTTTTCTTACTCCATTCCATAATGATTTCGATTCGTATTTGCTGTTTCCTTAATCTATCTGAAGCAGCGGCAGATAATGATTTTTCGAAGAAAAAAGGTGCTACTTGGCTACTATCATCTGCGTAGTTATATATTGAATTTTAAATTGAAGCTAAGAGATCGTTTATGTGTAACAGAAAACAATTAGGAGACAGGACAGATCCCTGAGGCACCCCTCCATTAATCGCAAGTGTCTCGGATGAGATGTCATAGAAAAAGATCTAAAAAGATCTGTCAGCGAAATAAAAACTGGATATCAAATGACAGAGTCCAGGAGAAAGTCCATAGGATGTTAATTGAGCGAGAAGAGATCGGTGGCAGACTCTGTCAAAGGCCTTTGATATATTCAATGTCATAATCCTAGTTTCACTATGTTTTTCCATAGCTGAGTTACGGATGTGAGTAATATAGGCTATTAGATCGCCAGTTGAGCGTTGCTGATAACCTTTTCCATCACTTTAGATATAAAGGGCAATAAAGATATAGGGCGATAGTTGTTAGCCAGATTCTTTTTTTCCCTTTTTGGGGACAGGCGGCACCCTATCAGATTTTCAGATGTTAGGGAATACACCTTTGTTATAAGAGATTGTTAACAATTTGCTTAGGACAGGGGTCAAGTCTGGAGCGCACTTCTTAAGAACAATAGCGGGAATACCATCAAGGCCAGAAGCTTTCAATATGTCGAACTCAAGGAGAATCCTCCTGACTGTGCGTTGTCTAAAACAACTTCAGGCATCAAAGTGCCAACCTTAGGAAGAATAAGAGGTTCTGCGTTTCGAGAATCAAAGTTGGAATTTTCAACAAACATTAAGGTTAACAGGTTAGCCTTTCCCTTGAAAGTAGTTGTAATATTGTTGTAGTCATCGAGTAAAGGTGGAAAATTTTAAGTTGTAAAATTCTTTACAATTGACTTTGCAAATTCCCAAAGGGACCTGGAACCGTTCGGGCAGTTAATAAGCCTCTGGCGCATTTTACGATCAAAATCACTTTTTGCCTGGTCAATAACCTGCATTTACAAGGGTCGCCCGAGTCTTAACTGAGGAATTATTTCTCCAACGACGATATGCGCAATTTTTGCAGGAGAAAACCTCAGCACATTTTTTGCTGAGCCAAGATTTACTGGAGACAGTCTTCTTTTGGGAATAAAGAATTGAGCATTCTGAGATAGTTTCAGTGCTGGATTCGGCGACTGAGGAAGGGTTGCCTGAGTTAAAGCAGAATTTTTGCCATGGTAAAGCTGTAAAGAAGTCCCTTAATTCTCTCCAGTTTGCAAAGTTAAAGTGCCAAACCATATGAGGCTGTGCCTGAGAGGGAAGTGGTATATGAAGCGAGAGAGAGGCTGCTACAAGCTTATGATCGGAATTTAAAAGTGGTGTTGCCACAGTGATTTTATACGAATCTTGAGAATTTGTAAGGAAAATATCGAGTAGATTATGTTGATGAGAATTCCTGATGTAGATCATAAGGAATTCTTGTGGCTTCCTCAATCAATTGCGATAGTCCGCAAGTGATGGTGAAAGCCTCGGCTATCCTTCTCGCATCGTCAGTTTGAGCAGAAAACCTTATCCAGGGCATAGCTAGGATTTTATTGTACTGTCTGAGTCATCAAGAGTGCTTACTAATTTTTCAGACATATACAGTGGATTTTGTAATAAAATATTATGTATCCATTAAATGGTACGTAGTGGTTTACTAAGCAGCGTACATATTCGTTTATGTACAGGCTGATTCATTTCGGTAACAACATTTTTTTAAATAGAAACATGTATTTTTTTCAGGCCACATAAAAAAAGTGTGTTTAAAAGAGCTTTTAATAGTAGTTTGTACAACAAGAGCGGATATGATGTCCACATCGCACGAGAACGAAGTTTGAGCACGACGCCGAAGGCGGAGTGCCTCAATCGTTCGAGTGCGATATGGACAATCCGCTCGAGTTGTACAGCGAATTTTTCCCACGACTACGATCTATCAAAGACTAAAATACGATTTAGCAAATTAATAATTTTTTATGTGACATTTGCAGTTTCTAATATATTTTATATAGTGTCCATGTGTCAATGAAACGTCATAAATTTATGGCAACAAAATTCATATTTACTATTTGATTGTTAAGGTAATCATATCTTGAATATATCACTTGCAGCTTCAGAAATGTCCGCTGGGATAAAGTTTACTGATTCTGCACTAAAAGCACTCATTTTAAATACTTTCTTTGGTAAATACCGAAGTCAGTTTGACAGATTCTATGGTATAATTCTGAATCTAAAAATGACATTCCTTTTTATCGCATGCCGTGATTGGTCGATTTCATATCCACACTAGTGTGGATATGAAATCGACCAATCACGGCGCGACTTTCGTTATATCCGTTCACTAGACTGATATGGTCTATCTATCCTGCTCGTAAAGTATAAAGAAAACAGTAAATATACGGGTGGGAGTGGGAAAAAAATATAACATACTTGTTATCTATTCCGAATGGTTAGTTAATTACAGCCTATTAAATTTGAGAAAACATTGTAACTTAACGTTTGGACCATATTATGTAAAAATGATCAGAGAGCTTTGGAAAAACAATAATATCTGAAACGTCAAGTTGCTAATTCAGTGCGAACAACTGAGATGAATCTAAGAACAAAATATCGTAGAAATTGATAACATTAATAATCATTACGAGAATACATCCGACAAACTTCATGAGCAGATAAATAGAAGGCTTAATTTAGGCATTAATAATGATGGTGGTCGTATCGAACATTTAATGTATTTTTTCTCTTAAAATTAACTAATAAAAGTTTATAATTAAATAAGTTTAGTAATATTAAGTTAAATAGATAAAATCTTTTTACATTGCACTTTATTATTTTTAATCAATGCACTGTTAACTTTGATTTTGTATTATTATTATTATTACTATTACTATAATGCCATTTCTAAACTACAAGCATTTTCAAAAAATCTGGAATATATGTATATGTTACATGCTTTTATTTTTTCAAAGCATACTTTCCGTTTTTATACAAAAAAATGTGTAACATTTTTTCACAAAATTAATAACCTAGAATTAAATAACCGTTCAAAATATACAGTTGTCCCACCAGAAATCGCCGCGATCGATATCTGCCAAAGTACTGTGGTGAGTCGAGTTCTACTAGACTGTTCTATTTCCTCGTTTGTTTTATTTAATTGAATTTTATTCAATATTTCTTGGAAATATTAAATCTACAAATACTGTATTATAAAAATTCTTTGTAACATAACGTTTTGCGTGAGAAACAGATTTCTTAGCGTTCACAAATTAGATAAGGGTTATTTGTTAGGCCTGGTTTGTTTCAAGTTTAATTACCTAAACTGACAAGGAAAGGTCGCGAAGTGTCCAGCGCCGATTTTGCTAATTTTTGGATATGTTTTAAAGGATCAAAATCTAAGAGACACGTATTTTTTTTTATCGGCTGATAAACGGTTTTAAGGGTAGTTTTACCCCCTCAAAGTTGAGGCAAAAAATGCAGATTTTGCTTTTTCTCACATGCCACAAATGATATTCGAGTCGTTTCTTTTTCCAAAAGTTTTGCTTTGACAAGAAATGAAAGAAAAAAAAATTTGTTAAAATTTTCTCGCCTCCCTCATGGGGGCAAACTACCCCATTTAGAAGTTTTTTAATCATAAAAATGGTAATTACGTCAGCAAAATTTTGAAACAAATATAGGTTATTTTATACACCAAAACTAATTTTATCTGTTTTTGGATTTTGTTGAAAAATATTTTTTTGGGGGTAAACACCACTTACACGAATACGTATATGATAGGATGTATTTTTATGATTTTTGTTTTATTTTTTTCTGAAGTGAAGTATTTCGACGAGAAACTAAAAAAATAATTTTTTAAGATTTTTTCGGTGACCCCTCATCCCCATCCCTCCACCCTTCCCATATAGGAGGGTGAGCCACCTACTTAAAAAACCCGAAAATTCGAGATTATTATGATCCCTCTACTATCTCTATACACCAAAAGAAAAGTTTACCAAATTTTTTTAACCCCACCCCTCCTGATAGGGGTAAATTACTCCTTGTGAAATTTTTAATTAACAAGAAAATAGTCATTATAACGGCTAAATTTTGAAAAATAAATGTTATTTTATACATCAAAATTAATTTTACTTTTATTTGGGTTTTGGTGAAGGAAAATATTTTGGTAGTAAACACCCTTTAGGTCAAACACGTATATAATAGGATGTATTTCTATGATTTTTAATTCGTTTTTTATCTGAAACGAAGTATTTCAACGAGGAATTCGAGATCATTACGATCTCTTTTTATACACCGAAAAAAATTCTAAGCTTTTGCACCTTCGTAAGGGGGTAAAGCACCCCTTTCTGAGGTTTTTAAGTGTTTAAAAAATTGTCATTATAACAGCAAAATTTTGAAAAAAAAAACACCTATATTTTATATGCCAAAACTTATTTTATTGAATTTTTTTCGGGTTTGTCGAAGAAAATTTTTTGGGGGTAAACACCCTTTAGAGCAAATACGTATATAAAATATCTATATAAAAACTGCGGTCATTTGTCTGAACTTTATAAAAATTTAGAAGTTTTGTATATTAGATATACCTACACGAGAAATATGGGAATTTACCAAAACATTTAAGTGTATATTATTATGGCGGTAAAGATATTCGTTTCTTTTTTTCCTGGAACAAAATATTTCAACAAGAAGCAATAAAAATAATTTTTCCGAATTTTTCCAGCCACACCTCGCGTCCTATTTCTATCAGAAGGATAAGTCACCTGGGATGGGAAATGCAAAAATTTAAAACCTTTCTAAACTCTGTTTTGTGGTATCTAGAAAGACAGCAATGTTCTCGAATTTCCAGTTTTTCAGGTAGATAGCTAACTGGCTCACTCTACTGGTATGCCAAGACGAAGTGTGGGAACGGTAGAACCGAAATTTAAAAATAATATTTTTATACCTTATTTAAAATACTTCGTTTCAAAAATAACGAACCGAAAATTATACAAATATATCTCCTATTATATATAAATATTTGCGTTAGAGAGTAGTTTACCCCCAAAATATTTTCCTTCACCTAAACCTAAATACAGGTAAAATTAATTTTGATGTATAAAATAACATTTATTTTTCAAAATTGAGCTGTTATAATGACTATTTCCTTGTTAATTAAAAATTTCATAAGGGGGTAATTTACCCCTATCAGGAGGGGTGGGGGTAAAAATATTTGGTAAACTTTTCTTTCGGTGTATATAGATAGTAGATTGATCATAATAATCTCGTATTTTCCGGTTTTTTAAGCAGGTAGCTCAGCCTCCTATAAGGGAAGAATGGAGGGTGAGGATGAGGGATCACCGAAAAAATCTTAAAAAATTATTTTATTAGTTTCTTGTCGAAATACTTCGCTTCAGAAAAAAAAATAAAACAAAAATTATAAAAATACATCCCATCATATAGGTATTCGTTTAAGTGGTGTTTACCCCCCAAAAAAATTTTCTTTGACAAAATCCAAAAACAGGTAAAATTAGTTTTGGTGTATAAAATAACATATATTTTTTTAAAAATTTTGCTGACGTAATTACCATTTTTATGAGGGGGGTAGGAAAATTTTGAAAAATTTTTTTTTCTTTTATTTCTCGTCAAAACAAAACTTTTGCAAAAAGAAACGACTCGAATATCATTTTTGGTATGTGAAAAGCAGCAAAATCTGCATTTTTTGCCCTAATTTTGAGGGGGTAAAACTACCCTTAAAACCGTTTATCAGCCGATAAAAAAAATACGTGTCTCTTAGATTTTGGTCCTCTAAAACATATCCGAAAATTAGCAAAATCGACCTTTCCTTGTGAGTAAAATAACATGTCAGTTTTGAAGGACCGCTGAAAAGCAAAGTAATAAATAAGCTATTTAAATTTCAATTATCAAATTCAAACTTGTATGATAAGGGGATGGCATCATCCAAAAGGGGTTTGCAGTTTGATTTGCACGTTAAGAATCCTTTTCAAAATTTATTTAAGGGTTAATTTGGATTAGAAATATTTAAATTAGTCGAAATTCTGCATCCTCATGCCCTCTAGCGAGATGCAGAGGATATCTTTCGGTCCCCAGAAATTAAGGGTAGGGGAATAAAAAGATAAAACCGTAAAGATGTAAAGAAATTTACAGGGTAGTCAAATACTGAACTTCGCTGGAATTAGTTTAGAAATTATGGTCAACTTCCGGACTTATAAAAACGAGTACGGAATACGGGAGTTTAAAAAAAAACTGCTTCTGTTTGTGCTACTTAACGTAAATGAACACAACAAAAAAACAATTTCTGTTCAACGTGAAGTTCTTGTGCCATTTGTGTGATGTTTGCTACGGAAAAAATAAATAGGCAAGTAAATTTAAATTGTCTAATGATTTTGTTTGACGGTTTTTCGCTCTTATATGATTTTAATTAACTTTTCCTAAAATTTGAGAAAATACTTGTTCCTAATTTTGATCAATATGGGGTTGGGGGGCGTACACAAAAAAAAAGAGAGAAAGGAATTTAAAATTCCGCAACAAACGCGAATGAATGAGAAAGTCGTTGTTAGAAAATTATTATAGGGCCAAGAACCCTACCGCTGACTGGTGCAACTACCAGTCTTAGTTTAAAAAAAAAGAAAGGAAAAAAACAAACACAAAGAGAATAGAAAGAAAAAAGACGAAAACACATAAAGCAAATTTGCTTCGAAAATCTTTTATTTTCTTAAGGTCGTTCTTCGATGTTCTGCTGTTGGAAGCTGAGTTTCCAGGGGTTCAAAAAATCGATAAACCCATCACCGCAGGCTCGGCAACTGACTGCAGACATCTATATTAGGATTTGCTGATGATGCACTCTACGTTCTCGAAACGGAAAAAAAAGAAAACCGGAACCGGTGTTGTAAGAAGGTTGTCTGAAGAACTTTCCAGACACAGGCAAAACCCCAAACGCAGGTGAGCTCCTAGCTGCGTCCCCTCGGGATCATACGCCTGAACACACTGGGGGCATAAGTAACCTCTCCTGGCCTCTGTTTTGGCGTATTTGCCCGGCCTGCCTTATCCGTAGATCCCCTCATCGGTTACACAGTCCGAAAAAAAAGGACTCTTCTACATAGACTACGGAGAATTACAACACCGCGCGTCGCGATCGGGAAGCTTTTGCAAAATTACTAATCTATAGTCGCATGCCTAGATTTACTGTCAACATAAATTTACTAACGTAGGTGAACGAGCAGTATCAGCATCAGCTCTCGTTAGGGAAATGTTTGATGAAAGAAATGAGAACTTCTTGCCAGTTTCTATTTTTAATTTAAATGTATTTTTTTTGTGCGAAGCCAAGCCACTTTCTAAGCCAGAAAAACGCCCCTTCTATTAGACTAGTAGCCGTAGAAGTAGATGTAGTGTTGGAAGGGAAAATTCTGCTCAGAAAGTTTCTACGAAATCTGAACAATATTTCTAGTCGATTTTATGACACTGGTTTGAGTTCGAGTGACTTGAGTTTGGTATGAGAAAAACAGAAAAACAAACAAAGGAACAAGTTAACAAAGGAAAGAAAGAAAGAGTGAGAGAACGAGAAATGAGTAAGATTGAATGAACATTTAAAAAATTTGAGTTATGACGATAAATCACAACTTCATTTCCAAGCTTGAGCTCCATTTTCTCGTAGCATTATCCTTTGGATATTGTTAGCTCAAAGCTTTGACAGAAAACTGTATGCTATGTGACGAATGCTTGAATAAAGAAGCGACAAAACTCACAAGAATTGGGGAATAAAAAACAGACACCTGAAAATAGTTTGAGAACCTCTGTGTACAAACTAACCAGCGAACGCCCACCGATGATCAGGTACAAAGTTAGCTGCATTTGTTTTGAAAACCTTTGAGTACAAACTAAATGGCATAGCTGGGGAAAGCATTGCAATTATTAGGGTAAAAACAAACTTTGGGAAATTAATAACCGACGAACCATATATGAGCGAAAGAGTTAAACAAAGAATGTCAGATTATTTGTGCTTAATGAATTCTCTTAATTTTCTAAAGAAATATTTCTCTCAGATCTGTGTCCAGCAAATTTAAACAAGTTGAGACAAACCGGTTCACTTTATTTTCTTGTATTATGTTTAAGAACACTTGAAAATCACAAACATGAAATTTTGTTGATTTATTTGTTGACCTATTGTAATAAAACGTTGAGGTCAATTGTTTTTTGAATTTGATAACACTTCCCTGTCGACTCTACGAACTGGGGTTACAATTGATTGGAATAAAATAATTTTTAACACAACGTAGACAAATTGGGTCCGAAAATCGAAAGTAAATTATTCTTTAAAAATTTTTAAAGATGAGCAAAATTCGACAATTTTGAAAAACTATACATACAATCACTGGTTTTGGTCGCGCATCACATTTAATCGACGTGACCAGGATTTAATCACGACGGCTGCTCATCACAGTACTTATCTACGAAAACAATCTAGGAAAGTCAACAAGGCCAACAAAACTAAAATATTCGAAAAGTTGTAATACTTCCGCTTATATCGGAAGTTGAGACCAACATCCTATATATTTTTGCACTTTTAAATTTTATTTGATAATTTAGGGCCACTTTGGATAACAAACATTGTTCCTAAAATTTATAGTTTTTGAGATAATTGAATTTTTATAAAAAATTTGACAGATGCAAGTTCCCACGAAATTCTTTGTACCTTTTTCCAGAAACCAGATATTTATTTCATATTTAGTACAGCTCTACTAGCTATCTTGCACATCTTTTATACCTTTAAAAACTATTATAGTGAGTTATAATTAACAAAAAAACCTTGAAAAGATCCAAAAAATATTTTCGCTTACTTTATTTCCCTCATAAAGTATATTAGAATACTTACAACTGCCCCAAATAAGCGTAGAATTTTTTATTTTAAATTATGGGTGGTAACCCTGTTGAAAAATGAGCTAGATTTTTAACAATCTTGAAATTATTTGATTAAGAGGCTATGAAAAATACTAGTTGGTAAATAAAATCGTCATATTCTTACCAAAAATAATCATTTTTAAATTCAAAGTTAATGATGTGGCCGATTCTTCAATCCAATCTAAATAAGGAACCTCTAGAGATATCTGTAGGAATATATTCTACAAATTCATAGCATATTATTTGTGCATCGAAAAGTCTAATTAGATCAAAATCAATAGATAAAAAATAAGTTATTTGCAATTCCATCTTTTTCAAAATTAAATACAAATTTTCATCCTATATATCAGAAGCGCTTATTTACTATTGCATCAGATTGATCTATGATTTCTGATAAAAAACCAAAATATCTTTGATTTATTATGGTATTTTTAAAAATTGATAATTGCGATTTTAATGTCATTATAAAAAAGGATATATTTAAAAAAAATGCAATTTTCAAAAAAATGATTAGAGATAAGGACAAAGTTATAATAACATAATTTAGTAAGAATTTCATAACAAATTTAAAAATTCAATGTTATAGAAGCTATAACACTTAAAACTACAAGTTTGAATCAATTTCCAGTATAACCTGAAGTGCCACATGTAATAGTCCCAACCCATCCAGATGTTCAAAATTTAAATCGGAGTAGTCTCTATATACCTTTAATGTCCTTTCTCTAGTATTACATATCCACCACTTAACGTAACTTTCCTCACTGGCTATTTGGAGGGTTAAAGTGAAGATTCCGAAAAGTGTTGAGATTGAGTTTGAAATCATGACTGAAAATTAGCAGTACTGAGAGAAAAAGTAGATATCTTGGGACTGAAGTCAACTTTTGATTTTTTTGCGAAAATTTTGTGCTTAAGATAAACAACTTTAAAAAAGTCAAAATATTAAATCTAAGCTACAAAACCAATCTGGGAAGTTTAGATATTTGGTTCTGATGATTTGTTCGTCATTGTGAAAATACCAAAAATATTTATTTTCTCATAATGGACTAATCGTCCGAAACGGGTCAGACAGCAATGAAAATAAGAAAAATCGAAACGTAATCTCGCGAAAATTTTAATTGTATTAAACAATACTCTACCTTAGTTTACTACTCACGTATCACCTACATGATAGATTTTTTTTTGCACCTCAGATATATGCAATAACATATGTATGACATGTATTGAGTTTTATTTGTGGTATTAGAGATTCTGGTAACTATTTAATAGTTTTCTTTCGAGATTTAGTGGCTGTAAAGGAGAGCTTATATTATCTACTCTGCCATGTATTTATAGTTCTTATTCGAAGTATATTTATTATTTCCTCATGTGCTCATGTTTTATTCTCTGTGTGTTCCATTTATGCGGAATGTATTTCCAGATGCTACCGATTCAATCCCGATGAAAAACTCCGGATATAAAGAATGTCACAATCAAAAGAATATTGAAGAGTAGCTAGGTATATAGCTGACATAACTGATAGGGTTGTGCCATTGATATTATCGATTGAACCGAATAAAGTATGCGGAGCTCTCACTGACCAAATCTGGAGCTTAGTCTGTTCAAAGGGTTTGAAAAATGGGAAAATATAGCGCGCAGATTTCCAGTTTACCCATTAAAATTTAAAAGAGCGCTTATTTGATTATGAAAGTCAGCTTGCAATAGCAATTTATGTACCTAAAGCCTGAGAGGCGGTTGTGTTTTAAAATTTCTGTTTAATTAAAATTCCTGGTAAATTATCAAACTTAAACATACGAGGGCAATCGACCCTTCAACAAAAATGAATATAATGTAGAAATTTTCAATTCTAAATTAATGGGCATATTATACGTATAGTTGCATTTATAATGATTTTGGCAAATTAGCTGTGTTATAATTCTTGTGATTAATTGTGATTTTAGTCAACACACAATTTAATATTCGAGTAGTATGTAATAGTACAGCATATAAATGAATTTTCTGTACAAATTACAATAATTTCAATAGTTTCTCAAAAGGAATTTTTCACTGATTTTGCCATTGTATAATTGACTGGCGCGTGGGAATGTTATTTTTGGGTTATCTGTCATACAAATTGTAGAACTTAGGCAGTTGACGGTACCTAATAACTATAATACATCGTGGAATTTCATAACCCACTTTTTGGTTTTATATTTCTTGTTAAATATAGTTTATGTGTTGTGAAGGGCTGTAGTGGCACAAAAAGGAATATTTCGTGGAGTTATTAAGACATTCTGGCATTCTATACAATCCTTAGCAATTATTTAAAGAATGCTTTATTTGTACATAATATTAGGCCTTTTATAATCACATGGTAATCCAAAGTATGACACGTTTAAGAAAACAACGACGTATCTATTAAACACAGTATTAAACACATATTCGAAAATTATACAAAAATGGAAAAGTGTACAAAAGTACAATAACACAGGATTTAGTAATGGATACTTTACATGAGTGATTTCATAATACATATCATAATATACTATGTAAATAAATCAGGAATGATTTGTCTTCTTTACTGAATTGCTTTTAGGTGGATAGTGAACCGTTTCAGACAACTAGAAACAGAGAAACATTAAACTTTTCAGTTAACAGGATTGTTCGAACTTTATACAACTTTCGTGTTATCGTTTCGTAAGTCTAGAGACGTCAATTCAAGTATTATAGTGAGTTTGTGTTTGAAATGCTTATAAGTGTTCTATTCCTAACAATTGAAATTGAACTGTTTGGCGATATTTGGTAGATCTCAGGAAATATGCAGCTTTTGTAACAGGAATAGATTTTACGTTAGAAGCTTTGGTAATTCGCAAAAACAAACAATCAAAACATCTTAAAAATACAATGTACACTAGATTCATGTGTAATGGATTAATTTACTCTTAATATGGTTACATTAAGGACATTTACCCAATATTAAAAGAAGAGGGTTCATTTGACTGCCAAACAAAGCAAAATTTATTAGATAAATTTTTGCTCCGTGGATTTTGCCGTGATTTAGCTGCAAAATTGATATTCCGTTCTGTATATACGGCGTGGATTTATTCACGTTAGTGCATGCAAATGCCCATTTATCCTCCAAATATATTAACGCTGTGCTGTGGCGAGCTTTTGCATTTCAATTAAGAGCCAAATTGTTTCCGAAATGTGGGCACTTGGTAAGATGCAAATTTTTACTCGTATGAATAAACAGTCGAAAGTAAATGTATTGTTCCAGCCGCCTTATAAAAACATTATTTTAAAAACGGTTATTTGTCATTCATAGAATAAAGCGAGCAGTGGTATATTACATAATAAAAATGTGTTAGATGGTATGATGTTTGCAGATTTGATAAAACTGCTTAATATTTATGTCATAAAATATAAGTGAATGAGGCAAAGAAACAGAACTATGTAACGAATATAGCGCAGAGAAATAAATAACGATGTATAAAAAAATGGGCAGTTGTGAGGACTGCCGATAGAAGTGAAAACTTAAAACTATGATATAATAGTATTTTTTAAATTTTCAAATTGTAATATCAAAAATAAAAATTTTATAATTTGCAAATTAAAATTATTACTTCTAGCTTTTATGTATTTTATACTTGTATACGATCTAGTCTTTGATCTTGTCTATTTTGAATTACTGCATATTAAAAAACCAGTGTCATTATATACATTTTATATTTGCATAGCAAATTTCAAGATATTCCAAAAAAATATGTTTTCAATGAACTGATTTTTCGAGATTATGTAAATACTTTAATTTGAATTATCACATTATTGCAAATAATGAGTTACTACAATCTTCGTTGGATGAGTCGAGATATGCAAAATATGTAGAATTAAAATTAAAAATTCAAATAGGTAAGGACATTAAACAATTTTACCTTTATATATATCAACAAGTGCTTCATAGGTAGCTTTTCACGTCACTTGTATTTATAAAGAAATGGTTCACTCAGCAATATAAAAAAAATTAAAAAATTTTCAATGTGTTATTGATACCCCTTGACACTCCATGCAATTTTAGGATATAACTGTCTAGCTTCAATTAAAGTAAATGTTCAAAACATTTTTCACCCATTCTTAAAAACGTTTACAACGGTCCCACAATTTACTGCTTGAACTTCCTAATTCACTGTACTAGATTCCAATCTCAAAAATTAATCAACTTCATAATAACACTAATAACCTCCAAAATTGGCAGCGATTCGCGCGAGGCGTGTCTTTAGTGCGGTTGTCTCGCTTATCTCGTAGGCACATTTCGAATTGACGCCTGCCGGCCTACCAGAACTTTGCCAGCATTTTTTTTCCTAATATAGACAATTTTCGCTTACGGTGAATATAGGAATAATAGTAATCAAATTAAAATACAATTTCAACAATAATGGTATACATATTTTCACATATTCAATTTAACTTCAGGGGTAGGGATCATCAGGCCAGTTTTGCTTTCACAACTGTAAGCTTCGTGGTCCTGTGGTCTAAAATGTCTACTATGGGTGGTGGGCTCCAAGGTTGTAACCTCGCTGCAGATTTCGCGTTTTCACTTCAAAAAAATAGTTGGTAAAATCAAAAGTGCACAACACTAAAATAGGTATTGTTGCGCGTTATCGGTTCGAATGATTATTGATAGGCCGTGAATTATAACCACTTTATTTCTAAACTGAACTCGGAACACTACAATTGCAATTCACTAACACTGTTTATTGATTTCTAACAACCAACTGACTACACTGACTAACTCTGAGGGAAAAGTGACCGCCTTATATATGTAGGTTCCAGTCCGGGTTCTAGAAGAATTTTGGCAGATAAGGCTTATCGTTTGCCGAAATTTTTGGAGCGCTTATGTGTCGTTTGATTTATTATTGCGGTCGCTTCCACTTATCAAATTTTCTAGAAAATTCCCTAACTAAATTTTACAATCACATTTCGTTACACTGCCTCCCTCTTACGACTGATCGTCCCGATCAGTTCCAATCAGTCAGCTTCGTCACTATATTTGCACAAGCTGTTGAAGGTGTACCACTTACATCTTGGCCCTGGGGCTGCGCTGGATCGTGTACGTCAAGTCGTTGATTCTCTTCAGCACTTTGTATGCCCTTCCCAAATGTTTCTACAAGGTCCTGTTAAATCTTTCCACCATTCTATCAGACTGTGGTTTAAGAGGTGTCGTTCGAGTTTTCTTTATTTCAAGAAAACGGCACACCTCTTGAAAGACCCCTGATTCGAAGTTCTTTCCTTGGTTCGAGTGTAGTTCCAAGGAAACACCAAATCGACAGATATAGTTGTCCACAAGAACTCTTGCGACTGTGGTAGCTTCCTGGTTCGGGATGGCGTCAGCTTTAGGGCATTTACTGAAATAATCCATGGCTACCAGGATGATGTACTTGTTGCCATCATTTGATGCTGGAAATGGCCCTGCCACATCGATTGCAATCCTTTCAAATGGATCTCCCACATTATACTTGCTTCAGGGCCTCTTTGGTTCTTGTACGAGGGCCATTGGATGCAGCGCAGGTGACACATTTCCGACACCACCGCTCGACGTCCTCCCTGCAGTTAACCCAATTCAACCGTTTCCGAATCTTCTCCAGGATCTTGTTCATCCCTAGATCTCCACCAGAGGTCCCATTGTGCACCTCCCACAAAACCTGTGGAATCTTCTCCTGAGGCACCACTAACTGCAAGTTGACGCGCTTTCCATCCGTGCTTTCCTACGCCATCTTCAGCACTCAGTCCTCTATCTGAAGGGATTTCTACTGAGCCCATAAATTGTTAAGAGCTGGACTTCTGTCCAAAATTTCTTCTTGCCATTTAGGTCTATCTCCAGCTTCTTTCCATTCCAATATGGGTCCGACATCAGCATCGCTCTTCTGTAGCTCCCGAAGACCTTTCACAGTCCATCCATCTTCTGGCTGGGTAGACGTGACCCTTATATCCACTATGCCCTCATTGTCCTCAACTCGTCTGCAGTGTTTGCAATGGTTGTTAGGCTGTCGCCCTGGTCGATGATGCACCTTAAAGTGATACTGCTAAAGCCTTTCTTACCATCTAGCCGTCTGCCCCTCTGCGTTCTTCATTCGGAGTAACCAAGAAAACGCCAAATCATCTGTTCTAATGAGAAATTCTTTCCCATACAAGTACTTGTAGAAGTGTTCTACGGCCTTCACTATCGCAAGAAGTTCCTTCCTGGTGGTACAGTATTTCCTCTCCGGCTTCGTCAGGATCTTGCTATAATATTCGATGACTTTTTCTTCACCGCCTTGAACTTGGGATAGCAAAGCCCCAATGCCGACGTTGCCGGCATCAGTGTCTAACACGAACTTCCCATTCTGCTGAGGATAAACCAGGATAGGGCTTGTACACAAGGCGGACTTCAATTTTCGGGAAGCGGTATCACAATCAGGAGTCCAGACATAAGGCGTTCTTCCATCCGTTAGTCGGTGTAATGGCGCAGCAGTGTTGGCAAAACCTTTCACAAATCTTCTGTAATGGGTGCATAACCCCAGGAAACTCCTCAACTCCTGTTTAACTTTAGGTCTTGGCCAGTCACGGTTTGCTTGAGTATCCACTATTGCCTATACATTCCTTCCATCCACGTTGGCTTCCACCATCAAACTCTCCTTGGTCCTTTTTATCTGCTTGATAGGAAGAGTTTTGGGGACTGGTTTCTTGACATTAGCTAGTGAGTTCTCCTTCTCACCGTGTTGATTTCTTACTGTGGGACTTGTCGACTTCTTGAGGGTTGACCTGCAGTCATTCTTGAAGTGCCCCGGTTTGCCACAGCTGTAACATTTTAAGAGCTCCCACCAGTTCTTGGATGCTCGCGTCCATTTTCTTTATGTTAGCACTCATGTTCGCTTTCAATTTCTTCATGTTAGCGTTTATGTTCCCAAGATTAGGATTATTCGCGGCCTCTTCGATGTCGGATTTCCTTATTCTCCATGACGCCTCTGGCTCCAAAACCTTGTAAGCAGCTTCTACCTCCAAAGCTCTAATCAGTGCCTCTCTTGATGTTCGAAAGTTTGACAAGCGCATCACTCTCTGGACTTCTGTGTCTCTTATTCCTTCTATGAATATTCTGGCTGTGTAAAGTTCCAGAAATTCAGTTAGTGCTGTTGGGTAGGCGACATGCGCTCATCTTTTCTTGCATTTCTTCTCTCATTCCTGTAATTTGTTCTTTCATTTCTTCTTTCATTTCTTCTCTCCCTCCTGTAATTTGTTCTTTCACTTCTTTCATTTTAGCACGTCGACTCCCATTTTTTCAGTTATATTTGCTAACAGACTATGCAATTCTTGTTTGTCTGCATTCCTTTTTTTTTCTTCTTCTTTTTTTGTCGTCTTCGTTCTTCGTCTTGTTCTTTTTCCTGGTTTTTTTCTTGTCGCCTTCGTTATTTTTCCTGTTATTTTTCTTGTTGTCTTCGTTCTTTCTCCTGTTTTTTTCTTCTTTGTCTTTAAAGATTGCTAATAGCGCTTGCAATTGTTGTTCCATTTTGACCGATTTTAATCTTTATTTCATAAAGCGTTCTAGAATGTTCAAGATTTTACTTGACGCGCTCCGTATAACTACTTAACAGTTTATAGAGTCCATGTTAAAGTCTAATTTAATTATCGCTGCGATTCACTAGCGCAATATTTCGGAATCTCGCACGAATTCCGCCGTTCAATCCACAAAAATAATCCCACTTGTGATATCAGTTTTTGCGCGTTATCGGTTTGAATGATTATTAATACGCCGTGAATTATAACCACTTTATTTCTAAACTGAATTCGGAACACTACAATTGCAATTCACTAACACTGTTTATTGGCTTCTAGCAACCAACTAACTAACTGACTACATTGACTTACTCTGAGGGAAAGTGACCGCCTTATATAGGTCCCACTCCGGGTTCTAGAAGAATTTTGGCAGATAAGGTTTATCGTTTGCCAGAATTTCTGGAGCGCTTATCTGATTTATTATCGCGGTCGCTTTCCCTTATCAAATTTTCTAGAAAATTCCCTAACTAAATTTTACAATTATATTTCGTTCCAGTATCATAGCTTGTGGTTAAACTTTAGCCTAAGGTTAAAAATTTTATTTTGAATTTCAAAACTTCAGAAATAAGCTTTATTATCCTTCCTGATAGACTGCTATTGGTCGGAAAACCATTTCGGCGACCCAGTTTGGAAATACTTAAATTTTTAGTAATAAAAGTTAAAGCCAAATATTGTTAGCTAAAATTTAGTGTGCAATTTGTGCCACTTCTTTGTATTAAAGGTATATGTTGCAGTTTCTAGTTTCAGCTATCATCTCACATTGCTGAATATGATTATAGTTCTAAAATAAATAATTTTGAAGTGTCAGCTTTGACACACTTGCCATAATTTCGGCATCATTGATATGCACATATTGCTTGAACAAAGAACACAAAAAATTGAAATTAAAGAAAAAAAATTTCATTAAATTATTATTATTGTTTCGAAAATGAGAGAAAATTGCGTTTTACTCTTTTATGCTACACTTAAAAAAACTCCTTCAGCAATACGTATAACAACTATAAGGATCTAAGATTCCTAAGTTTTATTATTCTTCAATAAACAACGTTTTTCTTTAATAAAATTTAAACTATTTGAGCAATACTTTTCAAAAACAATATGGTTTTATTCTGAGAAATTCCAAATCGATATAAAGAAGAATGGAGAAAATCGGTCCAAAATTGCTATCTGCACCGTGGTAACAACATACATTTACCCAGCCGACGATCATTTTTCAATGACGAATTTTGAATATAATCGTAGCTGAAACGTTCAGCAAATTATGTCATGGTCTATAAAAAGCTGTCCTCTATTTAAAAAGCTATGTTAAATCTGATTTGGTGCAAAATTACCCCAGGTGTTATCATTTTTATCGCAAAAATCGTGTTTTAGGCATTTCCTGATAACAGAACAAACCACAACCCGGTCTTGGTATGCAAAACGACATTTTTAACTTCTCAGGACGAATTTCGTGGTGTACTCGTTATTTCGTGTGCGCTCTTTTTGTTAGTTATCATTGTTTATTTGTTTGTTATAATTATTAAAATAACTATTTATCGTAAGAAACCCTAAGAGTATTTTTTTGTAATATAATGGTCAAATCTTATTGTGTATTTGCTTTTACTCAAAAAACATCAAAAGGGTATTGTGTTTTGTTTCATTCGTAAATGCATACTTAATTTATTAGAAATAGCAAAATTTATTGTTGGTAAGTTCTACAACCAATGAAGGTTGATGCAGGAAAGGCAATGCAGCACTACTCTGTTTTCCAACAGATACATATTTATACTGATATTTATCTGACTAAAATAGTGACAAAGTGGTGGGGATAGAATGCGTCATTGCACGTTAATAAGATACGCTGCCATTTGATTTAGATCTGCCGTTTTTCCATAGTCTGGAGCGTACAACGATAGCCCTTGTGTGTGCAAGATATTATATTTTCTATGTTTATAGTGACAATGCGACTTTGAATTCCATTTCAGACTCAAGATGACTTATGACTAGATTAAAAATACCTAGGTTCTTCTAGACAAGATTTAATGATTAACCAAGTAGAGAACAATTCGAAAATTAATACAATGGTCAATAAAGTTCAACAGAAACCCTTACAGTTTAGTAGACTGGTCACGTGGGTGAAGTATGAAATAATGCCTTTTTTTTCTGTTTTATGTATTTAATTAGGAGTTACCTGCAAATCGACTCTACTTGAACATATAAAGATATTAGCGATTTAAAAAACGTTACTGAAAAAATAAAAATACATAAGAGGTATAGGTGGACTTGGGACCACCCAGACATCTAAAGTCAGACTGTTGCCTGCTAGACAAGTAGTTGTACAACTCAAACAACTATTAGACAAGTCAAACCAACGGCTAGACAAGTCAAACCAATTGTTAGACAAGTAGTTGTTCAACTCAAACCAACTGCTAGACAAGTAAAACCAATTCCTAGACAAGTAGTTGTACAACTAAAATAAACTGTTAGACAAGTATTTGTACAAGTCAAACCAACTGTTAGACAAGTAAAACCAACTCCTAGACAACTACTTGTCTAACAGTTGGTTTGACTTGTACTAATACTTATCTAACAGTTGGTTTGACTTGTCTAACAGTTGGTTTGAGTTGTACAACTATTTGTCGAACAGTTGGTTTGACTTGTCTAGCATTTAGATGTGTCTGACTTTAGATGTCTGGGTGGTCCCAAGTCCTCCTATATCTACTCATAAGGTAAATGAAAAATTTCTAATTAATGTGACAGGTTATTCTCTTTGGGGTAAGGTGAATATAATATGCATTAATTACTTATCGCGACATTAAACTTTAATAAATCATAATTAGTTATTAATCATTTGGTTCATAGTAAGAGGCAGCGAATATATTTTACTTTAAAACAATTTGGTTAAGTAAAACAACATGGTGGGTAATTTCTTCATTTCTTTCTGTTCATAATTTAGATAATTTTGATGTATATTTTGCAGAAAAATTCTATCGTCTGCTTTCTTGATCCTTGGTACGCTTTCATCCCGTAATGAGCGGGCATTGGAACTTACCATTTTGGTCTAGATTCTCAAAAAATCGTTCTCCTAAAAAAATTCAGCCAAGAAGTCAGGCTCGCACAATTAGGGTTCCATACCAATTATCGCAGTAAACAGTCATCAGACCTAATCAAATTATTTTCACATATGTCAAAATTTGAAATTTTATCCAAATTTTCTTCTGTTATAATTGAAAAAAAGAAAAATTCTTCATTTTCAGATATACAGACTTTTTTTATAATCAATCCAAATATTTATGGAATTGATAACTGTGTTGATAGTGTCTCAGATAAAAAGCATTCACTCACAATTAACAATAAGTTAATGACTAAAACAGTTTATGAGATCTCCTAGAATGATCGATTTCCACCACGCTTACTGCGTTGGGTGAACTAGTGCTAACTCAGAAAATATTCGTCTTAATAAAATATTGTCAAGGATAAATTTGATCTGCATTCTATTCTTCGGCTTAATCAAGATTCTACTTAGAAAAAATTATTACTATATTTGTCACTAAGCCCTGGAAATCAAGCACCTATTTTCCAATAAAATATGTTTTTTCTCAACAACTATTATGATATGGAAAGAATCTGCAAATTTCCAAAAATCCATGGCTTAATATCTGCGAACCGTATTTAAATCTAAATTTTATCTTCAGAAACCTAGGAGGACTAAGGGGAAGGGGGAGGATAGGTCATTTTTTCTGACATATTTTGAGCTCTATCTTTAAGACCTCTTTGTTACAAACACGAGAGTGAGATTATAGGGGTTGCTCCTTCCTTTTGAGGTACGGAACTCTAAAACAGTCGCTAGTTAGTTGCACACTTGCACTCAAGCGAAATAAAAAGTTCCTCAAAAATTGGTGATTCAGAAGTTTTTATCACAATGACATTTGTATGCAAAAATTTTATATTATTTTTGTAAATGTTAGTCAACTACACCTAATAAAATACTGCAAAAATATTGAAATAATATCGGAATTTTTATATAAATTTAAGCAATTCTCATTCAATTGTGTACGAAATATTGCTCCCCCCCCCAAATAAAATCAGTAATCTTGCTATACAATTACTTTGTTTCGTGTTCGTTACACGAAAGCATAGGCAATGCTTCATCTGTACTGTCAGATCTATGATTTATATCTATAGAAAAGCCTTCAAAACTTAAAATAATTTCAGTTATCAGTGTTCACCTTATAATTTGCTTCATGTCACACTGGATATATAGTATCTTTTAAAAAAAATACATCTTCTTTCTAGATAGGCTTATCAAACTTTTCCTTTGAAGAAGCACTTAGACCCATAAATTTTAACACCCAATTTAGGTAATAATGTAAAGAAGCAGAACAGGTACCTATTAATTTTACAAACTTTTTTCGAAATTTTGATTTCTTTCTTCAAATTTCAAGTCTAAAGTTAGAATTTTTATTTTATTGGAAGAGATGTTCTTAAATTAATGGACAAGGTCGTAATGACAATAAATATTCTGAGACCAAAAATGTTAATACAATTATGGCAAGTTGTTTTTAAGCAAAACTCTGTTAAAGTTTTGCGAAAGAAAGTTTTACATGTAAGGTTAATACTATTAAAATATGTATATTGGCTGTATAAACAAATTAAATTATGATATAAATGTAAACTCTATAGATGATGGTTCTTAATTAGTTGTCGATGCAATAACACACAATTTACTTAAAACACGCTTTATTAGTCTCTTCTACATATGCTCTCGATATCTACTCGGCTCATTCTCGACTGCCTTCTTCCCCTTGCTCCCTCACGTGCCTAGAGGTCCTGGGTTTGTATCACATGTGGCACATTCTAGGTGGAAAAGACAGTGGCGGGTTCCTTAATGCTAACACGGCCTTCCTGACTGTGGGGCGTCCTCGCACCATCCTTGTTAGTATTTCTGAACCTCTCTGTTCAAATCTTAACCTGAAAAAAACTTTGCAGCCCAAAATGATTTCTGGTCACTTTTAGCCTACTTTGTCTCGTCGTGCCCAACATTATTTTGGGGACCTATTGCCTAAACCTGTGTTTAGGGACCTTATTTAGCCCAAAACTGTTTTTGGGGACCTACAGCCTAAACCTGTGTTTAGGGACCTTATTTAGCCCAAAACTGTTTTTGGGGACCTATAGCCTAAACCTGTGTTTAGGGACCTTATTTAGCCCAAAACTGTTTTTGGGGACCTACAGCCTAAACCTGTGTTTAGGGACCTTATTTAGCCCAAAACCGTTTTTGGGGACCTACAGCCTAAACCTGTGTTTAGGGACCTTATTTAGCCCAAAACCGTTTTTGGGGACCTATAGCCTAAACCTAGGTTTAGGGACCTTATTTAGCCCAAAGCCGTTTTTGGGGACCTATAGCCTAAACCTGGGTTTAGGGACCTTATTTAGCCCAAAACTGTTTTTGGGGACCTATAGCCTAAACCTGGGTTTAGGGACCTTATTTAGCCCAAAGCTGTTTTTGGGGACCTATAGGCTAAACCTGGGTTTAGGGACCTAATAAAAACCAAAACTAATTTTGAGGATCTAGTGTACCTACTTACGGAACTTATGTAGCCAAAATTATTTTTAGAAAGCTTGCATACCCTCTTTCAACCCCTTTCGCATTGCTCGTGCGCTGCTGCGGTCGTTCTGCTACATCTGGCTACTCACTGCAAGACATTTTCCAGGCAATGCGTAATTTGAAAAGGCTTCAGCTTTCCTCCATAGGGCATCTGACTATTTTCTACAACCACTTTATCACCAACAATGTACGGCACTGCTTTGACCCGCTTTTCCTTAAAATTGATTATAGCCCGCTCCGTAATCCTTTTTAATCGTTTGTTTACTTGTCCCATAAACTTCAAGTCGACATCACTATGTAATGGTACACGAGAAAACAGATGATCCGTAGCTTTCAAACGACTATTCTCGCCGAACATTAACACCGAGGGTGCATACCCGGTTGATTTATTGACCATAACATTTAGGTCATTTTCAATTTCAGGTAGCACTTTTGTCCATTTCTTTTCATCTCTATCGTTCACAGTTGCGCGCATAGCATTAAATAAAGTTCGCATCACACGTTCTTGTATCCCCGTTCTTTTTTTTTTACAAGCACTATTGGACTGGCGTATGCAGTTTCACTTTTCCGAATAAATCCATTTTTTTAATTGTTCCTTTATGCTGCTTAACTTTTACTCTTTCGCCATATGACAAATGACGAGGCTTGCAAGTTACTGGCTGGGAATCTCTGAGTGTTACCTTTAGCTTCCCTGTTGTTGCAGTAGATGGTTTTGTTTTTGTGCTTGTCTAAGCATTGTTTTTATGGCTTCGGCAACGCGCTCGTCCAGTCCTGACAAATCCAAATTACTTTCGTCAGTTATGCGAATGGGCAAAATGTTGTGACGGGTTGTGACGCCATTTTTATCTATTTCGATCTTAATTCCTGGTCGAGACAACACATCCAAACCTATAATGGTATCAGTTTCGCCTCCGAGAATTGATCCGTCTGGCACAATTAAAAAGTCAATTTCGAGCGTCATCGTTGATGTAAATAGTAGAGCTATACAGCTATCTATGGGTTTCATTACACAGTTTCCCATTCCAGTTAAACATTGAGTCTGCGGCTGAATTTTCAGGTTTAACCTTTTGGCAATTTTCTCGTGCGGTATAGAAAGCGTCTGCACCTGTGTCGACCAAATATAAAATCGGGGAAACTGTATTGTCTTTGGTTAGTGTTCCATTGTAATTGATCGATGAAATGAGTGTTCTGGGTGAGCATGACTCGCTTTGCTGCTTCATGTTTGGTAGAGTAGACATCTTCTGTGTGTTACGTTTTCAAGTTCTTTGAATTTGCGCCGGAAGAACCTGATGATGACCCAATCTTTATCGGAATTTGGGATGCACTTTTGCAGTTTGATCCTTTATGTCCGTACCGGTGACATTTTCGGCACTTTCCTTTGAAACTGTACTGTTCGTCCCGAAAGTTAAAATTATAACGTCGTTTTCGGGTTACATCACGGATGTGCACCTCTTCACTAGCCTTTCGCGCGTCGCACCTAGCTAGTAACTTTAGTAAGTCCATTTCGTTTGTAGGTGCTTGCAAAGAAATTTGGCTTTTAACCTCTTTATCCTGTATATCGTACTCGATCAAACTTAAAATTATGTGCCACGGAAAACTGGCGTAAAAGCGTTTAATTGATGCCAGTTTAGCATTTCCGTACTCCACAAAACTGTCAAAATTGGAGCTAACAATAGCCATACACGCACGAATCCGAGTAGCAGGTGTGCCTTGTTCGGGAAAAGCCACTTCAAAGTCCCGACGAAATGACACCCAATCGCGCACCACAGGCTTCCAGTGTTTGAAGAATCGCGCCGCTCGACCTCTAAGGGCGTCTGCAGCTTTCAAGATAATCAGGGTATCGGAGATCCCAAACTCCAGCTGTATCCTGGTGACGTCATCCATCCATTCGACCATCGAAAAGGGTGTGTCGTCAGGGTCGTAGCTTGTTAGCCGGATTTGCGCCGAAGCGTTGACGCCATCAGTCCCAGCTGCGTGACTACCCTGCGCACTTGTTTCAGCATACACTTGGGCTGTTTGGGCGGTGGCCATTGTTGATAAGATTTTTATCATTTCCATTTGCAAGTTTTGGTTTACTTCTTGCTGAATTTTCCACATCCTTAACATTTTTTCTGATGCGGAAAGTTCATTCTCACCGTCAGTGTCGATGGATGCGGCTGGTTCACTTACAGTAGGGCGTTCTCGATCGTTTTCCATTGTTCTTGACGCACTACACTCACAAAAAAGTCACTTAAAAAAAACTGTAGGTCCTTTCTCCTTTGTTTACACAAGGAGATATCCCGCTTCTGATGTAAACTCTATTGATGGTTCTTAAGTTAGTCGTCGATGCAATAACACACAATTTACTTAAAACACGCTTTATTAGTCTCTTCTACATATGCTCTCGATATCTACTCGGCTCATTCTCGACTGCCTTCTTCCCCTTGCTCCCTCACGTGCCTAGAGGTCCTGGGTTTGTATCACATGTGGCACATTCTAGGTGGAAAAGACAGTGGCGGGTTCCTTAATGCTAACATAAATAAAAAAGTTTTGATTGGTAAGATAATTGTTTCAAATAGTCCTCGTCTAAAGAACGCGGACCATTTTGAATATTGTGTTATTTACAAATTTTTTTCTGAAATTTTCATTGGTTTTTAAAATAATTGCAATTGAAATTTCTAACCGTTACTGTATTGAATTTTTCAATATTCATAACTATTAAACCCTTTGTTTTTTTCATAGCATATATTAATGGCATAGAAACATCCTGGAATTTTTAAGATCTCCTGTTGTTAAATTGTTAATAGATTTTAATCGTTATAAAAACAACTAGTTATATAGACTTTATGAAAATAAATTTTCAATTTTTTAATTAGAGTTTCTACCATTTTCTAAAAATTTTGACATTGAATGGTCCAATTTTATTATGGAAATTTCAATTTTATCTTGAATGCGAGAGTTTAGGATGTTTCCTTTTTCAAAAATTCCTCGTCGCGAAGCCACGAATCCTTTATTCGAGCGGCGTTCTGTGGCACATTATTCTTAAATAAGAATGTTTGCCTGTTTGTTTGCATTTTTTATAACAAACTTTGCTGCAAAATTCGATATGATTTAATAAATACTAAAATAAACAGATAGAATCACAAGACCTGACAGAATAATTTTTCTTTTTTTTTATGGCCTTAACTATTCATCACATTCTGGGAGATGAACGAGATATTCGGTAAAGACTGCCTATCTTTTATTACTGTTGTATAATTATTGTTTGATCAATGTTTGCTTGAAACTTGAATGTTTTCAAGTGATTTTGTATAAAATCACTGGACTCTTCCCTCAATAATTTCATTGTGATAGTAGTTCAAATGTATCAAAATCTTGTAGCTACCATTCATTCATAATCTCTTTAAGAAAACTTTAAAAACATCAGAAAATTCACAGCCAATTTGATAAGGTTTTCATTTAAACACACGATACATTTTCCGTAGCCAACTTTGAAGAGAATTACCTGTATAATATCTATATTTTCGGCACTTAAACGGGTCAACCCATTTAGTGAGCCATTACCTTTTTAACTAGTTTTATTACCTATTTTTACGTATGTGACCGGCTATAAAATAATGTGGTTATTATAGAAAAGTAAAAAGCCACTAAAACTTTGGTAAGCAGTAAAGAACAACTGCGGCATCATTGAACATAAGGATGTTCTTGCTTTCGAGGAAATATAACGAAAATATTAGTCTAAATTGTATTGTCCATTAGAATAGTTATCTGAATGAACATTTGAAAACATTTATACGTTTTCATATGTGCATTTTATCTAGATTTCACATTTAGAGTATGGACGCCAAATGTGGGATACCATTTATATTTTTCTATATTTCTCTTAAGGTCTAAGAGCAACGAAGCTAATTTTACTATCATGTACAGATAATTTAATGTATATTTCACAATAATAAGTATCTTATTAAAATTAGTATTAGTAGCAGTTTCTAAAATATGAGTAATACAACAAGAAGCTGCACTTTTTGTGTCTTAGAATGAATGGATCCTAATTTGAGACACTAAAGAAAAGAAAAGCTGGCTAAAGAATATTTTTTTAGATAAGGCCTGTTCCTTTCGATTTTTTAGTCTTATAACATTTTAACTTTTAACAAGTAAATATTTTTTTCTACATTCATTTTCGATAATTATAAACGATTCTATCCAGAAGGGAATAAAGAACACGATAACTCAGGATACCTACTAGATATACGGATTAATTACATTGAAGTAACGGACGACGATATGCGGAAACATATGAAATATAAGAAAAACTCAAGGTCCTTAGGACTGGGAAACATACCCGCTGAACTAATAAAATATGGAGTAAATGGGTTCACTAAAAGAATAACATCTTTAATAAACAATTGCTGTACTCGTTGTCAGATCCCCTAGGATGGGAAAACATCTTACATAACATCGATATTTAAAAAAGGATGTAGGAATGATCCAAATTGCTATAGAGGACTCGGTATAAATAGCAGTTTGAGCAAATTATTCTTTATGCCGGGCCGATCGTGTGTCGATAATCTCTTTACTGTGAAACAACTTACAGAAAAAATTATCTCTAACGGGCGTGAGATCCATATGGCGTTTATCAATTTGGAAAAAGCCTATGACACCACATCACGGAAGAAACTATGGAATGTACTACAACATATGGAAGTAAATGCACATACAGATAAGGAAAAATTTTCATTGTTCATGTAAAACGCTAAGAATTGTCCCTTCCATAGTTTTCTACGGCCGCTGAACGTATTCCCCTACTTTGAAGCAGCATGCTCGTATCTTCCAGTTTAGATGTTAGAAAAAACTCGTCGAGAGTTTTACAACAGACTGAAATATTGTTTAGCACAGTCTGGCGGCCTATTTGAACTCCTTACATTGTTATATTTAAAGAGTTATTACGTTATATTCTTCATAAGAATCATTATTAATTTTGTTTAAGAAATCTCGTTTATTTATTTTAGTTATCAAGGCATATCAGCCTTATTTTACCTCAGACGTTAATTAAATCAACGGACTAAAAAAACAAACAACATGTGGTACGCAAATGTTAGTAAAATTGTTGCCGGACCAGTAGTAATCCCGTAACAAAACACGTTAGAAGTTATGATGTACTACTGAAATCTCCACTAGCACTGATCGCTGCGCTCTGCGTTGAATTGTTTACACCGGTGTAAAGAACACAAGGCGCCGCCCATCTATCCCACTATTAGCTCTCAATGTTAAATCTCTCATTAACATTCTCCCTAGGGACAGTGTTTGACTTTCCTGATGTGTATAACTGCAGTAATTCAAGAAATGTATAATAACAACATATCATACATACGTCTTGGAAAAAAACTTTCTTCTGCTATTAACACAACCAGAGGACTTCGACAAGGGTACAGTCTATCCCCCCTGTTATTCAACTTATACCTGGAAGGAGTGCCAAAGAACTGGAAGCGGAGCTGTGATAACATGGGAATTCCAGTCAATGAGCGACATTTAGTTTCATTAATTTTGCAGACGACCAAGTGGTCTTGGCACAAGATGCGTATAACCTAGAATTTATGCTTCGAAGACTCTACCAAGAATCCAAGAATACGAAAAATTGGGATTAACCGTTAGCCTAAAGAAAACCGAATACTTAGTAGTCAACAGTGATGCCATGGTGGGAGAAAAACTTATCAACAAAAAATAACAAACGACTAGGACAGACACTAGTGGAATCGGTACTTTGTTGTGGATCCGAAATCTGGGCCACTAACAAAGATTTAGAAAGGAGGCTCACGGAGAATATCAGAAACTCGTGGCCGGATGGCAGCAAGTGATACAATTATACAGGTTTAATCAAATTTGATTTGCACTATATGGATCTCGTAAACTATTAGAGATACAAAAAAGCTTAAATGAGCAAAGTAGCGCAGAATTTAATGCCTAATATTAATCAGCTGAGAAAACAATCAAATTTCAATTCGTCTTGGTTTTATTTGGAAAAAACTGAAAATCGTTATTTTTAAATATCAGCTGTAACTTGTTTATTTAAAGTCCGATTACAAAAATTTAAAAAATGTTATTAGTTGTTTTTGAGGCCTTTTCAATGGCGTGCATTAGTTTTTTCTCAATTTAACTGTTTCCGAGAATATTATGTCAACTTTGTTATTTCTTATGGACGCATCTTGGATTTTATCTTTTTGAAATTTGGCATATTTTTCTGATTAATTTAATATATGACATGCCATACTTCAAATGTGTCAAAGCGGGTTAAATGAGCCAATTTTCTGTTTTTAAACAAGAAAATTATAGTAAGTGATGCAGCAGTTAATAATAAAAATACAATACCTAATTATTTAACAATAATTATTAAAAATATAAAAATATTGTTACAAACTATGCAATATTTAAACAGTTATTAGTATAACCTTAACGTGCATGCACCCCTTTAAATGGCGCAATTCTATCAAAAATGTCGACGTTTTAAAAATTTTCTCGGCAATTTTTACAAAAATATTTTTAACATTGAATACTTATTTGTATAACGTGAAATATCTAACAATCTAACATTAGAAATGACTCATATTTATGCATATTTAACTTCTAGAGAAATCTAGAACGCACACTTGCGTATGAGTCATGGGAAAGTTGTTCTTAATAAAGCCTTTAGAATATTCTGAGAATTACGTAATTTAAAGGAAATCACGTACGTTACGATTTTTAATAAATCTTTCAATACTGTACGTTAGTTATTTTCGGTATTTTAATAATAATTATTGCTTTTTTAGAAACTGTATTTTTTTTTATTAAAAGTTATGGCACTTGCATCGCCTACTGTAATTTTTTTGTTTAAAAATAAAAAAATCGTTTATTTAATCCACTTTACCACATTTGAAGTATGGTATGACATAGATCAAGTTAATCAGAAAAATATGCCAAATTTGAAAATGATCAAATCCAATATGGCTTCCATAAGAAATACCAAAGTTGACATAATTTTCTCGGAAACAGTTAAATTTAGAAAAAAATATTCTACACTAATTAGAATGCCTCAAAAAACATTTAATCACTTTTTTTGAATTATTTGAATCGGACTTCAAATAAACAAGTTTCAGTTTTTTCTAAATAAAATCAAGACGAATTGGAATCAATTATTTACTAAGCGGAATGATATTAGGCATTAAATTCTGAACTACTTTTCCCATTTAAGCCTTTTTGTATCTCTAATTTTTTATGAGATCACTGTAATGGAAATCAAATTTGGTTCAACCTGTAGATCGTATAGAGAGAAGGAGCTTAAGATGGTTTGGTCACCTAATGCGAATGAAGGATAACCGTAAGTTCTTTGATGTGATCATGTTGAAAGGAGCTTAATGAATTTAGGTAAATTTCTAATTATTACCGTACGCAAAATATATTCTACGCGAGATAGGCTCCTTTACTATATTGAAATTAGTAAATAATTTAATATTTATCTAATAATTTTCTGGTGCAGTCTTCCGGGCCCTAATATTTATTATTGTAATAAAATCTGTCCTATGTTCTTTGTAGACAAAGATTTAGTTATCTAATTGTGCCCATTAAAACCAACAGATATACAAATCTTTGTTAACGTTTCATCAAGGGTAAAATTTTCTTTTGCCAAACGCCATTTGCTCTAATGCCAGCATTGTGAGAAACGTCTGCTATTGTATTGAGCGCTCTAACGTATTTCTGTCGTAATCTAATTCACTATCTCTATAGCCCTAGGTTTTTCACGCTTTGCCTTTCCCATTCAACAAAATCGAAGATCATTAGTGAGACTAAGCAGAACAATGATTTAAAGTAAATTTGGTGGTTGGGATTCACAATTCGATTTGATTTAAATTAAATTTTTCGGAGCTGGAATATGTAAAACGAACATTCAAAATGAAAGCCGGTTTACCTAATTAAAGAGTGTATTCCTTTTATTATTTATTCAGTCGTTGTTAGAGGAGACGAATAGCTCCCTTGGCAAAACGAGCGTAAATGAATATAATTTAAGGGATCCTCAAGAGTCCCGTTGAATTGCCTAGAAATATAATATTTGTGTGAATACACCCCTCAACCAACAAAAAGTAAGATCATGAATTTGCAAAAATGTGTGGTGTTTAAATTTGAAATAAAATTCAGAATAGCGCCATGGGATAGAATCTTCAGGAAATGGCTTAGATAAGTCATTTTATATTTTTGAAATGCCATACTTTGACGTTCAGAAAATTTAATTTAGGTTTTTTTGTTTGTTTCTTTGGTCCTACATATTGCCTAAATACTAATTTAAAAATTGCAGAACATTATATAAATCAAAAAAAAAAAACTTTTCTTAAAAAAATAGAATACAAAATTTTTGGTGGGAAAAACAATAAAAACTTACATTCTGAAATATTTTTATACATACTCTCTGTAGTATCTTCTTTGCGATGTTAATCTTCATACAAGATGTCCGCAAATTTCACCGACAACGCTTATCAGTAGATTTGGGATAATAAATAAACAAAATTTACGTAAAAAAGTTTTTAGTTTTTGACTTATAGGCTGTCAAAGTTGTCAAGAACAAAAATTATTTTAATTATAAATCCATAACTCCTTTACCGATCGTACCAAAATTTAAAACATAAATTTAGGATGTTAAGGCTTATCGTTTCTTACAATCTTAGTGAAAGCATTATACTAGGTGGTAGTTTTCTCCTCCCACCCACCTCTGTTATCCATCGAAGCTTTTACTATGTTCCTATTTTGGTTAAGCCAGTGGTTCCAAATAAAAGGCTACTTTATTCTAAATAAATCTTGTCTGCTAAAAAAATTAAATAGAGGTGGCCATTTTTAGGAAAAATGACTAGTTGATGTACGTTTGTTATTTGTAAAGTGACTGTCATGGATTTAAACCTTTGTGTTTAATGGACGATGGCAACAAACTGTTGTTTAGTGTTTTCATGCCACTAAATAATGCCAGTATTTCTATGGTTGAAAGTATATTTTTTATTCTAATATTAAATAATTTTGCTAGATTTTAAATTTATTATTATTGGGAAATATGATTTTATTAAACAATATGCCATAAATACCGACTGCTCTCTCTAGTTTCCATCTGAAGTAAAGGAATGAATTCTTAATGTTGTTAAAATAAGCCAAAAAATGTTGTATGTCGAAACAATTAAATATATGTAAAACTAATATTCACAAAACAAATATATAATCTGTTTTAATTGCAATGCATCAAATAAGTTTTTTTTCATTAAAACGTCACCAATTATTAGAGCCCCAAACGTTGATTTTAACCTGACAAGAAACATTAAATTATTATACAATTCGTTTTCATGGTCTACCGAATGAAACAACATATACAAAATATACGAAATATACAAAGGTACGAAAAAGCAGTTAAAGAAAGAGAAAGGAACTCTTTAGAAACATTTAATAATGGGAAGCGGCCGCCGCAAGAATGAATCATACGACAAATAAACGCTTCAGACGTTTCCGCAAGCGATAACCTTATCTGTACGCAGATCCTTTCGAGAAAACCGAGACGGTATAAATGCGCGGTCGTCTTTCCCTCAGTCAGTTAGTTAGTCAGATAGTCAGATAGTTAGATAATCTGATAGTTAAGTGAATCATAATTGTAGTGTTCCGAAGTAAGGTAGAAATAAAGTGTTTACAATTCACGAATTTTTAATTTTAGAACCCATAATGCGAACAATACCTTAAAACTTTTAATTGTAAATACCTTAAAAACAGATAGATATAGACGACTTAAAGAAGAGTACCTTTACTTCATAGAATTTATTGTTCTTTTATATTAAGCCTAACTGTTTTAATTTACGTAAAATATAATGTGAAACTAGCGCCCTCTAAGTTAAGGCTAAACGAAATCATGAAATAGAACTGATGGGGATGTTGTCGCAAGTCAATACATAAATGTGGACTTAAATTACATATGATCGCATTAAGGTAACGATTTAATTTAATAATTCAGAATCGAGGAAAAGCCACTTTTAATGCCAAAACCAAAGCAAGTCTAGATGACATGAACAAAATTTAAATTGTCTTGGTCAGTAGAAGATTAGTCCCAAGTAATTTTTAGTAACGAATCTAAATTTGACATAATATCTTTATACTCAAACTTAAAATTTTCTAAAAGTGTGATGATTTCATGCTCTAGGATTAGAATACTTTGGGCTTATTGATAGTACTGTGAGTGCCGAAAAATGTCAACAAATATACCAAACAATCTCGTATCAAATATCGTAAAATTAAATATTTGCGAGAATTACAAATATATTTCAACACGGTGGGACGAACTGTCATAAGGTCGAAACCAAAAAAGTAGTTCTCATACCACAATTTAAATGTTTTTTCTTCACCATCCAATATTTCTAATCTTGATGTCATTAAAGCAGTTTGAGGCAAATATTAAGAAACAACCCTCAACGGATATTATCAGAACTCAAAACCTAAATGCAATAAAAAAACGCATTTAAATAGATTTAACCTTGGACAATGTAAATCGTTAGTTAACTCATAGCCCAGTTAAATTATACTAAAAAAACGTCTACTTTGCAAGAAGTCGGGTAATACCGATTTTTTTTTCATGTTTTTTCAGATTAAAATTTCGTACTTTTTGTTTTAGTTTTTCGATAATAACTTTTTTTTTATAAGCATCGTGGCGTAACAGTAGCTATTATTATTTATAAAGAGCACAAAATAATCTACAATTTGGCATACGTTAAAAGTTTTTTAACTCCATAACAAGCTAGCTATGAATACTTGAAGTGGAAAAAATTTCAAAATAACACCTAAAATACACTTTAAATAATTGTAAAATAGTAGTCAAAACGGGAAGATTTTATTATTGGCTGTTAAAATAAAATATATATTCCTGTTAATAATCACCACTCTGTCCGGATTTATACCTTTTTACCTTTTCATTCATTTAAACTGTGTAGGAATGGAAAAATCTTCCTGCACTCTGCTAGAAGACTCAGATGTAGAAAAGAAATTTTCATACTTCACTATTCTTTTATTATGCCAAATGTATCATGCTCTTCATTTCATTGTTAAACACTTCCGGGACCTTTGTACAAGACTGTCCGCAGAAGTGTTTGCAGATTACAGAGCACTTCAGCTCTAATATTCTACAGCTGCAAGAGCCTTTTTTATAACATATATCTGAAATCAACTTAACTAATTAGCTGGACACTTTAAGGCTGTAACCGGAGTTAGATCTTGATTGCTACGTTCCTATTCCGCAGGATCTTTTGCAACTCTCACCCACATTTGAACTTGATAATAAGGCTGGAATGAATGGTGGTTGGCGGCAATCGTGCTACGTTCAATTTATTTCGGGAGGCAGACTTGACAAAGTTGTGGTAACGTAAATCATCGAATAGCTACAAAGAAATTTTCTCCAGCCTCAACTGTTTTCGCAAGGGTTTGTGACAGCCTGTGTAAAAACTGAAACATTTATAAATTTGAGTCCTTCTTAAGCATTGACCAAAATTCATTTTTCCATACACACACATATATTGTAACATCAGTGTCTTTCAGCACTTTTGGTACTTTTTGTACAGCATTTGTGTGGTATCTTTCAAACATTAAAATATTGTCTTTATAGTGGTGTCCAACGTACCTCAGGTAAATATTGATATCTTAGTAACGGAATTATTTCGTTTCCGTATGACTTTGTGCAGAAGAAGTCACCCGCAGAGTACCACAAATTTCCAAATTTGGTGCCTTTAAATGCTTAATGCAGTTCAGCGATGTGAAAGCAGCACAAAATGTTAACTTTGTTCAGATTGTCCAAAAAATTAACAATTAAATATATGTAATTTATAAGGCCGTGTACATGAAAATTTTCGTAAGTCTAAAGAAATATTATCATGAAATTTTGTCCAGTAACGTACATCTATAGAGAGAGCATTTTAAAATTATTTTTATTTTATTGCACTGATCATAGAAAAAATGTTGACATAAACTTAGTACAAATGACTGCATCGGTGTCCAGTCTCCGGATTTATGAACCTCTATTACGAAAACGACCCATCAAGACTCCCCTAAACTCTATATTATTTTGCTGAATTTTTATAAGGCCATTCAAATATGTAAAAATATACAGGGTGTTCTATTCAAAAAAGTAAATTTATATTAACCTTCTCTATATAATTGGTAAAATAAAATAGAAATAATTTTAAAATGTGCTCCTACAGATGTACGCCACTGGGCAAAATTTCATTTTGAGACTTCTTCGGACTTAGGAGCTATTCTTCGTCCACACACTAATGGCTGACCCTGTGTCAAGGTATGTTCTTATTTCGTGCTTTTTATAAGTGATAATGACGATTGTTACGCTACGTTGCTTAGAAAAAATGTTATCCTCAAAAAACTAAACAAACTACTAAATTTTAATCTTTTTTTAAGCATTGCGGATTAAGTACAGGGCTTCCAATGTCGAAAACTTTGTTTTTTTTACCTCTACCTTGCTCAAAACAACATGAAAGAAAAATGAACATTATCCGACTTTTTGCAAGGTAACATGAATAATTTGACTGGGTTATCATTGCCCAATCAAATTTGAGAGGTTCTAAAATGTAAGGACAATGTTACTCCATTTGACAGTACAAATTCGAACTGTGTTCCAATATTTAGTTGTCATAAAAATAAGCATCTTTTTGGTTAATTATTGATGATAAGATCAGAGTTCTGTGTTTTGTGTTGCTAATTATAACAATTCATTTATTGTTAATTTGCCAATTGATAGCATCAAATTAAAATTAATAATAATCAAAAAAATGGAAAAAGTCAGATAACTTAATTTTGGATGTATTTTAAGTTGTCCCAATATATGGTTGTTAGGGCACCTATATTGCCTATTTAGTAGTAAAAGCCAAAGCTAACAAACATTGAAGTTCGAGAATGTTAAGCAATTTTTATAAATTCATGACTTTTTTTATTGTCATTGTCATTGTAAAAGTTACCGACTTTCTCGGCTTAGGACTGAAAAACCTTCTTAAAATGTTTTGTGCTGATTCCTTAGTAACGGAGTAGAATTCCGAAATAACGTAGTTTGCGGCTTTAAATTGCGCCAAGAAAGTAGGCATTCTCGACCGATTTTAGAAAAAATCATCTTCCCTTCCGGTTATGCAAAAAATCGATAACTCAAGATATAATTGTTTTATAACGGAAAGTCGAGTTTTTCGCATTTGTCGGTAATGGGGGCAAACCCCACTGCCGTGGATCTTGGTGTGTGGTGGTGCGCGATATAAAATGATGCACAAATTTTTATTCACACTATTGGTCAAAAGTAGAGTTCGTTGGGAATTGCAAATTTTTTGTCACTCATCGGCGTCAAGAAACTTGTGAGAAAAATTTCAAAGTCGGAAATAGTATTTGTAATGCTACCCCATACTTCCAGCGAGACTGAATTCCTGCATATGTGCAAGGTAAAGCATAACATGAATTATTAATGATATATACGGTTGCAATTTTAATATCTAATTGCCTTCAGTAAAGAGTAATGAACCATTTCGCTAAATAAACATTTTTAAACTTTACTCAAGAAAAAGTAGCTGCGAATTATCTTTACCTCTTCGCATAATATTTCGCATTATTTTTTTGGAGATTTATTATCTTTTTATGCTGTGAATACACTTAACTGAGATATTAGAGTCATGGAAAATGTGAACTCTCTTAAAACTTTTATGATGCGGAATATAACACAAAATATAAAGTGAGAGGTAGGTTTAGAGGAAAGCTTGCAAAAAATATAAACTGAAAAACTTTATCAAAGTTAAGTGCTATAAAATTGCGGCCGCGAGAGGAATTGTGTATTTCAACGTATCATTAAATATAACTAGATTAACCCGCTCAAATCATATTTTTCTTTGCATATTCATGGAATCGTTTTATTAAAGTCAAAATGGAAATGTATGCCTTTTATTTTTCCAAGGTGGCAAAATTTAATATTAATAAAAGAAGGTTCCAAAATATTTACCAATAGAACGTGCAGAATTTAAGTGAAGTAGATTTCAGAAGTCTTAACAAAATAATCTTAACAAAATAAAAGTTATATTATTATCTTAATAGCAGTTACTTGACTCGATGGAACTAAATCACAGCCTAGTTAGGGCTCTATATATATATATATATATAGAATTTTTAGAAAATTGCGTAGATCTACTAGGCGATGTTCTATTGATTATTAAGTAAAACATGTAAAAATAAAATTGTTCAAACAAGTATAACATGCACTTTCAGCGTTATGGTGAGTTAGCTCATTTTAGCGAGTTAGATGTCACAAAAACTTCTCTAAATAATTACAATACAAACCAAAATATTACCTTGAATTTAACCCCGTCTTTTTGATGGCATTCTAGTTTTCTAATTTAAAACAACAGTGTTTAAAACTTTTATTTTTAGGTATAACAGATAAGTAAATTAGGAACTGTCTACTAAATTACAATTTGTGTCTGGATAAATTTCATTCATTGTGAAATACGAAAAACTTTCCGTCGTGTTTGAAGATGAAACGAAATAAAGACTGAATCTAAATAATTTCTTTAAAACCCTACAATGTCTCTAATTTACTTTTCAGCGGAGTTGCTGGAGAAAAGGCCAACTTGATTAAAGAGTTAACATCGAAAACTAAATAAAGGGGAAGATAAACTTAGGTTTTTATTTTTTGGGGACTGCGGGCAAAATTGGTTTCGTTAAATCAGTCTCCGTTTTCCTTCTATGAATCGTGAGTCCTGTTGCCCCGGACAGTAAAATTTCAGCAACAGCGATAAAACATATCGCGGGCTTTGATAATATTGGCCATCGGAATCAAGTACTCCGGCTAATGAACATTCCTATCACAAACACGATATGACATCGTTTATTATGCATTATACAATGCGGTGCGTATTAGTTTGACAGCTTTGAGCACGAATATGTTCCTAAATTGGATAATTGGTCTAGTTGTTAAATGAAACGCGCAAATGTGGCAAAGCTAATATTGAATCACCTTTATTAAACTCTCCTGTTATTCTTCAGCGAGATTTTGAAATTGAGTTTCAATATTCCAATTTCCCGTGATTAGGTAAATGTAACTAACCTTTACAAACAGAATAACTGCTTAGAGATGTTGTCCGCGTTGGGACACTACCTACTCGACCTCTGCAATGTGGGCAAGTGTCCGTGCTTGCTTGTTCAATCCTTGCCCAACGTGAAGTCGCAGGTGGTGGTAGAGGTGGCGGAGGTGGAGAAGGACTAGCGGAAGGTGTTGACCAGCTGGCTTGATCGAGAACGTGATGGTGATTGGCTTTTGAAACCATTCCTGAAATAATATATTTGTTTTGTGAATCAGTGTAATCCTAGCAATTCTAAGAAACAAAATTAGAGCAAGTTTAGTTTAAGAAAAAAATGGAATTGATATCGTGAGCCAAATGATTTTTTGCTTGATCAAAAATGTGCTTGTATAGATAAGAGCAATTGTTTAAGCATATATTTAGTCGCATTCTTACTATTTCAATAGAAAAGAATTTACATCACTCATCCAAAAGGTTTTTTTTTTATATTACATTTGATTTTTTAATACTGTAACGCAATGTAAATAGATAGAATAGAATTTAAAATAGAATTTAGTGCGTAAGAAAAGTTTCTAGAAAGATCTGATAAGGGGAAAGCGGCCGCGATAACGAAACAAACGGCAGATAAGCGTTCCAGAAATTTGGCAAATGATAAGCTTTATCTGCGTGATTTTTCTAAAACCCGGGAGCCAAAACTATATAAGGCGGTCAGCTTTCCCTCGAGTAAGTCAGTTAGGGTCAGTTTAGTTAGTGAGTTAGTAGTTAGAAGTACATAAGTGAGTTAGTTATGCAGCTGTAGTGATCCAAGTTTAGTTTGGTAATAAAGTGGGTATTATTTAATGTGTTGATCAATTTGAACCAATAAGCGCGTAACATCTGGTGTCAGAAGCGAAACTATTCCTGGATTGTGCTTTACTACTCAAAACAAAAAAAAAATCGTACCAAGTGCCGCAGTTTACTTTATCTCGGACGTTATAAACTGTAAATTAGTTATACGGGGACCGTCAACAAAATTCCTTGAACATTCTAAAACGCTACGGAATACGAGATTAAAATCGGTCAAAATGGAACAACAACTGCAAGCGTTATTAGCAATGTTTAAAGACCAGGCAGAAGAAAGACGACAAGAAAAAGAGCAGGAGAAAGAACAAAGACGACAAGAAAAAGAACAGGAGAAAGAACAAAGACGATAAGAAAAAGAACAGGATTAAGAACGAAGACGACAAGACGAAGAACGTAGACGACAAGAAAAAGAACAGGAGGAAGAACGAAGACGAGAAGACAAAGAACGAAGAAGACAAGAGAAAAAACAAGATGAAGAACGAAGACGACAAGAAAAAGAACAAGATAAACATCGAAGACGACAAGAAAAGCAAGAAGAAGATCAGAAAAGGAACGCAGACAAACAAGAATTGCATAGTCTATTAGTAAATATAACTAAAAAAATGGGAGTAGACGTTGCAAAAATGAGAGAAGAAATGCAAGAAGAGATTGGCGAAGTCGGGGAAGAAATTGAAGAAGTAAAAGAAAAATTCAACAGCAAGCTTCAAGATTTGGAAAATGCAACACAGAAGAAGATCAGCAACATCGAAAATGGCATGAAGAAGTTGCTAAGTGGGCAATTCACACAACATGAATTCGAAAGTGTACCTGCTATTTCTTCCCAAAAAGTGAAACCTCCGACTTATGATGGGAAAACATCCTTTCAGACCTACAGAAAACAGTTCGAAGCTGCTGCTAAGGCCAATCGGTGGACGGAAGAAGCAAAGGCAACTTCATTGGTGGCATCTCTGGGCAGAGATGCTCCGGAATTACTCCGAAAACTATCTGATCAAGAACAAGCCAACTATGAAGATCTAGTTAGGGCTGAGATTTGGGAACCACCATTTGCAGCAAGTTGTCCAGTCGCAGCTGCTCGTAAGAAGACAGAAAATTGGCGAAAAGCTGCAAGAATTCAAGGCTGACGTGAGAAGACTGGCGTACATTGCCTATCCAACAGCACCAACCTACTTTCTGGAACTTCACGCAGTTAGCATCTTTATAAAAGGAATAAGAGACCCCGAAGTCCAGAAGTATTACGCCTGTCAAACGTCCGAACATCCAGGGAGGCATTGATTAGAGCTTTAGAGGTTGAGGCTGCTTACAAGGTTTCAGAGCCAGGGGCGACATGCAGAATAAGGAAAGCCGACATCGAAGAGGCTGCAAATGACTTCGATCTTGCGAATATAAGCGCTAACATAAAAGAAATGAATGCGAGTATGAGTGCTAACACGAAGGAAGTAAAGGGAATGAACGCGAACATAAGCGCTAGCCTAAAGAAAATGAACGCGTCATGGTTGGTCTGGGAAAACTGTGGATTTGGCATTGGGTGTTGGTGGCAGATACCGAAGAAGAACTGATTCTGGGGATGGACGTAATCAGGCAACATGGCTTTACTTTCGACCCAGCGCAAAACATTTTAAAGATTGGCAATGAAGAGCTTGTCCTAACTTCACCAAAGGACACTCCAGAGGAGGTAAGACTGTTTGCCTGCGAAATCACTGTGGTGCAGGGAAGCAGCGAGAAGACGGTTATGGCTGTGATGAAAGGAGATTTAAGCTGCGTTGGATTAATGGAAACGACTTATGACATTTCCGACACAAAATCAACACCGGCGATGCAACACCTATTCGTCAACTCACAAGAAGATTACCTGTAGTCAAGTAAGATGAAGTCGCAGGACTGGTTAAGAAGATGATGAAGGATGGAGTCATCGAGGAGTCCAATAGTCCATGGTCTTCCCCTGTAGTCTTGGTTACAAAGAAGGACGGGTGAGTGTGATTCTGTGTCGACTACGGGAAATTTAACGACATCACTAAGAAGGACAGCTACCCCTTGCCAACAATTGATGACACCCTAACAACCTTGTCCGGGTCCACCTGGTTTTTAACTCTGGACTTGAAAAGTGGATATTGGCAAGTAAGCATAGACCCCGACGACTAAGAGAAGAGGGCCTTTTCCAATGAGAGTGGATTATATCAGTTCTCGGTTATGCCTTTTGGACTATGCAACGCACCGGCTACTTTCGAACGTCTAATGGAACTGGTACTTAGATGACGTCATGGTGATGGGAAAGAGCTTTAAAGAACATCTGGAAAATCTTCAAGAAGTCTTCGACAGATTAAAGCAAGTTAACTTAAAGCTGAATCCAAAGAAGTGCTCTTTGTTCCAAAGGAAACTAGAATTCTTGGGCCACACTGTATCAGCCTCAAGAGTAGAAACAAATATGAGCAGGACTCGAGCAATCCATGACTGGCCAAGGCCCAAAGATAAACACGAACTGAGGAGTTTCCTGAGGTTATGCACCTATTACAGAAGATTTGTTAAAGGTTTCGCTAACATCGCCGCGCCATTACACCGATTAACGGAAGGAAGAACGCCGTATGTCTGGACTCTCGATTGTGATACCGCTTTCCGAAAACTAAAGTCCGCCTTGTGTACAAGCCCCATCTTGGCTTATCCTCAGCACAATGGGAAGTTCGTGTTAGACACAAATGCCAGCAACGTCGGCATTGGAGCTGCGCTGTACCAAGTTCAAGGCGGTGAAGAAAGAGTGATCGATTACTACAGTAAGATTCTGACGAAGCCGGAGAGGAACTGTTGCACCACCAGGAAGGAACTTCTTGCGATAGTGAAGGCCGTGAAACATTTCTACAAGTACTTGTATGGACAAGAATTCCTCATCAGAACAGACCATTTGGCACTTTCTTGGTTACTTCGAATGAAGAACGCAGAGGGACAGACGGCTAGATGATTGGAAAGGCTCCAATAGTATCACTTTAAGGGACGACAGCATAACAACGCTGATGCTTTGTCCAGAAGACCTTGTGGGGATTGTAAATACTGCAGACAAGTTGAAAACCATGAGGACATGGTGGATATAAGGGTCACTTCTGTCCAGCCAGAAGACGAATGGACTGTTGAAGGTCTTCGGGAGCTACAGAAGAGCGACGCCGATATCGGACCCGTATTGGAATGGAAAGAAGCTGGAGATAGGCCGGAATGGCAAAAGGTTTCCGACAGAAGCCCAGCTCTTAAGAATTTGTGGGCTCAATAGATATCTCTCCAGGTAGAGGGCGGGGTGCTGAAGAGAGCATGGGAAAGCGCTGATGGGAAGCGTGTCAACTTGGAGTTGGTGGTGCCTGAGGAGAAGATTCCACAGGTCTTGTGGGAGGTGCACAATGGAACCTCTGGTGGACATCTGGGGATGAACAAGATCCTGGAGAAAGTTCGGAAACGGTTCTATTGGCTTAACTGCAGGGAGGATGCCGAGCGGTGGTGTCGGAAATGTGTTACCTGTGCTGCATCCAACGGTCCCCGCACAAGAACCAAAGGGCCCCTGAAGCAGTGTAATGTGGGAGTTCCATTTGAAAGAATTGCAATCGATGTGGCAGGGCCATTTCCAACATCAGACCATGGGAACAAGTACGTCCTTCCTGGTAGCCGTGGATTATTTCAATAAATGGCCGGAAGCTTACGCAATCCCGAACCAGAAAGCTACCACAATCGCAAGGATTCTTGTGGACAACTTCATCTATCGATCTGGTGTTCTGTTGGAACTACATTCGGACCAAGGAAGAAACTTCGAATCGGGGGTTTTTCAAGAGGTGTGCCGACTTCTTGGAATAAAGAAAACTCAAACGATACCTTTTCATCGACAGTCTGATGGAATGGTGAAAGATTTAATAAAACCTTGGAAGAACATCTCTCGAAGGTCGTTTCCAAGCATCAGACAGACTGGGATGGCAACCATGTTTAAGTGAGGGCAAATTGATATGGCTATACAACCCTCAGAAAAAGAATGGAGTTTCGCCGAAGTTTACGCCATCTTGGGAAGGGCGGTACAAAGTGCTGAAAAGGATCAACGACTTGGTATACAGGGTCTAGCGTAGCCCCACGAGTAAAATAAAAGTGGTACACCTAAACGAATATTTTTAAATGAAAGAATCAAATGAATCGATATACCTAAAAGAATCGAATTGCTCATCTCTAGTCACCACAGATTAGTTATAATATATCTAAAAATCCTACGTTTCTGGTTAACACTGGGAAGATTTTTGTTTTTTTTTAATAAACTCCGCATTCTTGGTAACGAGAAATTGCACTAGATATATTTAAGTGGTTAGTCAACAAATAAATATGATTGGCTCGATTGGTTTACCTTAGGGTCTGTATTTGTAGTTTAAAAAGGCCCTAAAAATATAAAGACACTAAAATAATCCCATTGCACTTATTTACTCCTAAATTTAGAGGGAAAACCCCTAAGATGGAAACACTGAAAAGAAGAGCAACGCACTTGCATAGGTGCAGATGCCCATGACGCAGAACTCAACTTTCGTGATAAGAACTATATTAATGTAACAAAATTATTATGCGATACATACTAAGTTATTATGAAGCCGCTATAATATTATGAGGTTAACAATTATCAATAAAGATTTAATTTAAAGGAAACTTAATTTTCAACGATACGCTAAAATAACTTATATGTTCTCTGTATCTTCTTTGCGAAGTTTCGATAATTCCATTCCTGTTGAGTGGCATTTTCTTTCTCAGTTGCTTCTTCCACACGTCTAAATTTTCAGTTACATATTTTATCTTCGCTAAGGAATGGTAAACTTTTATAGATTTTCCCAAAAAAGCAACTGGCGAAGAAAATGCCACTCAACAGGAATGGAAAATATCTTATAGTCGTGTGTCAGAAAAGGTTTCCAAAACTAGACAATATCATTTACTGAAATAATAATTTAAATATCTTACAAACTGGACTCGGTAAGCTGAAATATGAAATAATAAGTTAATGCCTATCTAGAATTAATATACAAAGTTAATATAATCATATTCGATATGTAAGTATTTTAATAAAAGCTGCAAGTGATCCGGTTATAATCAGGTAAACATATACTGGGCACAACTGGGATAATAATGCATTTTGGAGTAAATGTTCTAAGTGCAAATGGTCCGAAATCCACTTAGAGTCATTTCTACTCTTATTCTCTACAAAAAGCAATTTTCCTTCCATCGATAAAGCAGAAGGTAATTAATGTTACGTAGCTTATGAAAGGTTGCCTGACCCACCAATGGATTGCCTTCTCAGAAAAACATATTTTCCATTTATAAAATAAAAAATGCAATTGACCATTATATGAAGGTTTATAATTCATGTTTTTAAAATCAGCTCTAGGTGAGAAATTAAAAAATGTTGAATAAAATATTTTAAATAAGTGTTATGAAGCCAAATCTATTTTATTAATATGTGTTAATTTTTATCTTCACAGTTCATATTTGCTTAAAATAAACATGTTCTCAATTACTTGTCATGATATAGAAAGCTATTAAAGACTTAAATCATTTAAACAAAAATAGGGCCCAAAAATTGTTTGGGTCTGTGAGACACAACGCGACCATATTTCTCCAAAAGATTAGCACGACTAGCACCGGGTTAAATAAATGGTTCCCAGGTATTCCTAGCATTTGACGTTGAGCAATCGCTCCTGGCGAATCACTACCGCTTTTTTTTTGGTGCCAAACAGTCTTTTGTTTTCTTTTCGGTATTTTGCGGTTATTAGCTATTTGGCGATTTG
This sequence comes from Dastarcus helophoroides, assembly GCA_028583605.1. Lineage (NCBI taxonomy): Eukaryota > Metazoa > Arthropoda > Insecta > Coleoptera > Bothrideridae > Dastarcus > Dastarcus helophoroides. Next base: position 22,005,571 of record CM053328.1, on the reverse strand, counting down.
TTGTTTGTCCCCTCGTTAATAGACCAGGGATATCGACAACCTTTTCGAGCCGATAGAAGCACGTATTGTCTTAAATTCACCGTGAGGGTGACACTCGTATTTTCAATAATTCAGGTTTAGAGCGCCTTCAAAGTACCCTGGTTTAATTTTATTTTTCCTGGATATATTTTTTTGTGAACATGGTTTCCAATCCTGGCCATCTTGAGATATTTCTGATCTTGAAGTTAGAAGCCTCCATGGTGGAGCATCTCGTTCACGCCAGTTAAGATCATGGGACACGTTGTTAGATGTACTCTCCGAACGTAATTTGAGGTATTTTTTTTTAATGCTTTTCTTTTTACGGTCTTAAAACTTTTATATTAGGAGGATATGGTTAGAAATTAGGTAATGTTCATTTCGTATTTAAATTTGCAAATTTGGTCAGTAAAGTATGGGTTTATATTTTGTTTATGTAGTGTTTTTAATTGGTAACATATGTCTTTAAGTAAGTTAAAAAACAATTGTTACAGTAGATCATTTTTAGTGCGTTATGCCAAAATTGGCAAGAGGAACCCTTATTATGAAATCAGCTTGGTAGTTATGCACCTATGTTACATGATGTTAAGCTATTTAGCCCAAAAAATACCCACTTTTAGCAGTAGGGTAGTTGACGCTTTAAAAAATACATACTAGTGTTGGGCGTATTCGACATATTTTCCTAATCGACTGAATCGAAATAATCGCTTGGAATAATCGAATGATCAATTATGAATAAAATATTCCATCATATTCTTGTCAAAAATTAAGGATGTTATTGGTATTTTATTTCGAATTTCATTTCGGTACCCCAAAAATATGTGTGGCAAAAGTACATGAAAAATGCTAATTAATTGACAAAGTAGTGCTTCAAGAACGTGGGAGATCCGGTAAACACATTTCACAATAAAATAATATAAACAATTTTCCCAAGTAAATAGTAGGAAAAAAGCGTATAGATGGATGCGCATTTGACAGAAAAACTATAACTGTGATCATACCCAGGTTACCCAGGAGGAAAAACTTCCGGGAAATTTTGTGCTTGCTATATTAACGAACTTAAATGAAAACCTTTTATTGGCTTAAATGTTACAGTGTGAAATTTTTATTAGTAATCTTCCTGGTAATTGAATTGCTATGGGAAATATTTCCGAGAGCATGAATTTTCTAAAAATATTCATGCTCGAGGAGATACTTTCGGTAGTAATTCAAGAACGTGGGAGATTCGGTAAGAAAATTTCACACCAATATAATATGAAAAATTAGGGTGTGACATTTTACCAAGTGAAGAAAGATATAAAAAACTTATTAATAGCATTTTTGCTTTGTAAAGATAGAGGTAACAATAATTATTTAAAAAGCGTATAGATAGATGCGCATTTGACAGAAAAACTATCGCAGTACTCACACCCAGGGTACCCAGAAGGAAAAAAACTTCGGAGAGGTTTTGTGGTTGGTCTAGTAACGAACTGAAATGAAAGCTTTTTATTAGCTTAATATTGACGGTGTGAAAATTTCAATTAAAGCGATTTTATTTAAGGGAAATAAAAAGTTATATGGAATAGGACAGCGCTGTGAACATTTTAAGACGATTTAAAAATAAGAATCAAATACTTTGTTGTAGTAAGCAGCAACTCAAATAGAAAGGTAGATTGTGAAAGCAAAATTTTTATTTTGGTTGTTAATTTTGAAAGCAAAAAGTTCAGAATCAAGAACACCTTAGTCAAAAATTTGTTTTTAAGAAGCTATTTGTTCCTCAAAATTATACAAGAGGTTCTATTCAAAGTAGGAAAGATGCATTATTTATTTTCCACTTACGGCGCTAAAACGTAACTTTTTTACTGCCATAACTTCCAGACTCTATTATTATTAACTAGTTTTAACTTGCCCGGAATATTAAAAAATTTTAAAATACCTAATTACGTACTTATACCCTTAAGTAAATTTTTAAAACCAAAGTATAACACATATGTAATAAAAATATTTTTATTCCATAAATATTTAGGAATTGAGAAAATTTAACTTATACAAATAATATACCACCTGACAAGGAACTATGACATTATTTATTTGAGGTTAATATAATTAGGGTCAGTCCTAACTATGCAATTACAACGATGTATAGGCCATTAAAAGATTTACATGTATAATAACTCCAAACAACCCCACAAATTAAGTATAAAACACACCTCTCAGCTTTGCTCTATAATAGAACCTCATACTATTTTGCGGCGAAAACCCTGAAAGCAATGATAAATTCTCCAACCGAACAGATATAAGGCAACTCTCAAAGTGAGTGCCAACTGGCCTAAGGGCAATGCTTGCCGAATCTAACACTTTCCACCCCCTCTGATTGTCTAATGCAAGCCGAGCCAAAGGGATTACATCAGTCATGTTCTGTACGACGTAAAAGAAATGAGATTTTCCTTCTTACCGCCGTAATCCTACGGATTTTGAAAGAATTGATTCAGTTGAAGAAAAATTAAAGGAAGGGCTCGTAAAACTCCTCTGTTGGTTGTAACATAAACTGTTTTAATTGACTTGAAGCGAGTGAAACCCTTTTGTAAGAACGTTTCTTCAAGTGAAATTAAAAGTTGGTAATATCAACTGTTTAGGAATTTCACTTTAAATTGCAAACTCGTAATTTTATAGACTTAGTTACGAAACCTTACGAATATTTAATTTTCATTTTTTGTTCTGAAATAATATTATTTAAATCGTACCGTACAGTTTTTTGTGACATTATTTATATTTAAACCCACCAATTATATTTCTATAGCATTAATTAAAATCGAGCTGTTAATAGGTAACATTATTTAGCTTATTATTTAGTGGTTCTGTAAATTAACTTCTTTTTAATCGAAATATTAAATTAGTGAAAAATCTTAGATGCCGTGTTAAATTTTATTTAATTAATTTTAGATTTAGTCATAATTATCTGCTTAAGTTACTAATTTTCGTGAGATGATGGTATCAAAATATTATTATAAATTAATTCCATGTTACAAAGTTACAGTATCTAAATTATGGAATATTGGTCACAACTTTCAAGTGACTGGTTTTACAGTTTAAACTTGAAATGTAATCTTTGTTAAAGTTTTAACTTTAAGCTAAACATTTCAAAACCCAAATGCAAATATTGGGAAAAGGTTACAAAATTGTAGGTACTTCAAACTAAATAATTCTACTTTTCAAAGTACTTTTCTTTGTTAATATACCTCCAGGATTGGGTTTTTCTTCTGCACTGAAGCTCTTGTTTATTGTACTCCCTCATGTCGAACTCATAAGGCCCTATTATTGATTCAGTTAAAATGGATCCAAAGCTAGAATCCTTTCACTTGCCGGTACTGGACATTCCTAAGATACATCTATTAAAGTTTTTTTTTACGTAAATAGCCCCTTTGAAGCTGGACTTTCTTTTTCAAGCTTAAAAATACTTCACATCGTATCAGCTGCTTACCGCTTATTAGAAAGCAACACTGGAATACTGCTCTGATGTTTGTAGTTTGAGTCCAAAACATTTATTGAATCTTCTGAATTCAATTTCAGAAGGAGCAATTCGCTTAATCGATGACAAAGCTCTAATCAACTTTTCCAGGAACTGGACCACATATGGCTGATGGTTGGTGACTTGTCTCTTTTCTGCAAGTACTTTTATATTCCAATGAACTGATCTTTTAAGAGAAAATTTACAATAATTTAAGATGTACCGAAAGGTACTAGTCAAAAGAATTCAAATCTGTTTACCTTGGTGGCCAATTTTAAAAGCACCTTGGCTGATCCAGCGTTGTGGAAAATGATTGTTAAGATATTTGATCGATCATAACACACAAGCCTCAGCTCCAGTAAATGAAGTGAAGGTAGGACCAGTGGTGCCATTTTTCAGCGAAACTGGTGCATATTGTGAAAATTTGTTACAAAAAAAAGGTATTTTTTATTTTCATATAGTAATTATGTAAATGATATACCAATACCTATCTAGTATCAACCCCGCAAGTTTGTACTTAATACTGCATGGACATATTTTACATACTAAGAGACAGTTGTGAGATTTATAACCTTAACATATTACATATTACGTCACTACGATATGAATCTTGGTTGAAATAAAAGACATTCGAAATTCGCGTACCGGATAACTTTCAGACGTTAAATCTGTTTATGCGCGAGAGAAAAACTGCATGCAATTTATTTGAAGACATTTGCGACACTACGTGAGACGTGACACCCTGGAAATTGTACATATTGCTTTTAACTAAACCGTATATTTCAAGCTGTTTTTGTTCTTCCTATATCCTCTTGACTGCGGATTACTCTCAGATGTCGATAAGTCATTTCTCATATTCATTTCTCCTATCTATAGTAAATCAATGGAACACGCCCATGGAAAACGGGCACAGAAAATGAAATTAGGTTCTAAAGCTACGTGCGCAGCAAAGGTTGAATATAAATAACAGAAAGGAAACATTTGGCAGTTGCCAATCCCCAGCCTAATAAGTCCCTTTGTTTAACTAAGTCATCCTTCTTGTTTCCATATGTCAAAGTTTTTGTTTGTGCACAAATTGGATATTTAAGCAGAACATATAGTTGGATTTTACATCTACCTACGTTACTTATATAAATTCGATGTAATGAAATGTTCTTTTAGAGAGATCTAGCTTAGGTCTTCAAGTGCATTTAATTATTAACTGGAATTCATACCGTCGACTTTTTCGCCGACAAAACCTCATTAACTATTGAAAGATTGGAAGGTATTACGATATCTTTTATTTATTAACGTAATATGAAACGTCTCTGCAATTTTGATTAATTAGATAACTGAGGCGGGATGAACCATTTCGTTCCCAGATGCGACTAATGAGTTCAGCCGGAAAATGAGCGGAATTATAGACGTTTTCTGACGACCGTCATCCCACATCTCGTGCTTATCTTCTTTTCTCAACTTAACAAAAATTTTTCCATTATAGCATTTTCCACATTTTGGTTCTAACCGCGACTTTGCCGGATTATTTAAAAACAACTCATGTCGGTTATATTAGTAATTAATGTATTACAGGTCTCGTATTTTACAATAACAGCCCTATTTTAAGATTCGTTATAGTAATAAGAAGGCCCTAGAGTGTTGCTATGTAATATCGGCGTTTAGAAACAATTTTGATTTTTACTCTCTTTTAAATTAAATCATTTTGATATACTAGATGTCAGAAATAAATTAATCGAAAATTTCAAAAAAAAATACATGGAATTAAATAGCAGATTTGTAGGACGTTAAAATGTGAAGGCACCACGGGTGTAACAGGATAATAACGCTCTCGGTAGACGTACATTCCTCGGGCCAGAATTCCTCTGGAAGTACACTGTCGAATTCGGTGCGTTATTATCCTTATACAGGGTCTGCCTTTAGTGCGCGTACGGAGGATAGCTCCTATGCCTGAGAAGATATTAAAATAAAATTTTATTCAGTAGCGTACATCTATAGGGGTCATTATTTAAAATTATTTTAATTTTAATTCACTGATAATATTCAGAGTGTTGACATAAGCTTGTTTTTATTAAAAAGAATATTCTGTATTCTTTTGTCTATTTTAATAGCCCCATAAAAATGTAGCAAAATAATGTAGGGTTTACGGGGATTTCGATGGGTTACTTGCCTAGTAGAGGCTCCTAAATCCAAAGACTCTGATGCAGCCATTTGTAAACACTGTGTATGATGTAGCATTAAGCAACATAAGTTTTTTTTTTTTAATTTAATCCACTCGCAAAGGGTAACCCCATTATGCTTTCAAAGCACTGCGAGTAGGATGCGGAAACAAGGATAGATGGCGATAAACCGCCTTCTTAAACAAGGATAGGTTGTAATTTTTGGGGAAAATTCCTTAACTTGGAAGTTCTATAGAAAAAAGGGTCTCCGTAGACAGAAGTCCTCACTGTGTCATGCTGGATTGCACAGGAATTTGCTGTCTCCGACTGTCTAGTACGCCTCAAGAATCTTGCCCTTGGGGTAATTAATCCTATTAGTTTCTGCGAGCAACTTTCATGATAGTACTTGCAGAAAAGAGACAAGTCACCAACCATACGCCTGTGCTCTAGTGTTTCGAGAGAATTGGTCAGACTCTCGTCATCAATTAGGAGAATCGCTTTTCTTTGAATTGAATCCAAGAAAGCTAACGTGTGTTTTGGCGCTGAACTCCAAACATGAGAACAGTATTGTAGTGTTGGCCTAACTTGAGCTTTGTATATTGTTAATAGCTGATAAGATGTAAAGTACTTTTTAGCTTTAATAAGAAAGCCTAGCTTCTCAGAGGCGAATTTGGCAATGGCTCGCACATGATCGTCCAAAGAGAAGTTAGTGCTCGCATTCACTCTTAGGATAAATAGATTAGATCCCATCGGAAGCATTTTACCGTCCATTAGTATGTTTGTTGCATTATCCCTTGATGTTTTCTTGGAGAAACCGCGGCCTGAGTTTGTGAAGCGTTGAAGTTGACCAAATTGTTCTTACCCCATTCCAGAATAATCTGGAGATCCCGATTAATCGTCTGTATCTGCTGTTCATTTAGTCGATCTAAAGCAGCGATAGATAATGGTTTGTCGCAGAAAAAAGATGACACAAGGTTACTATCATCTGGGTAACTGTATATAGGATTGGAAGTTGAAGCTAAGAGATCATTTATGTGTAACAGAAATAGAGTAGAAGACAGAACAGACCCCTGAGGCACCCCTATGTTAATTACAAATGTCTTGGATGAGATGCCTTCGACGACGACCTGAAGAAATCTGTCAGTGAGAAAATTGGATATCAAATGACAGTCCAGGAGGAAGACCATAAGATGTTAATTTGGCAAGAAGAGATTGATGTCAGACTCTGTCGAAAGCCTTTGAGATATCCAATGCCACAATCCTAGACTCATCATGTTTTTCCATAGCTGAGTTACAGATATGAGTAACATATGCCAGTAGATCGCCAGTGGAACGTTGTTGTCTAAAACCGTATTGCCTGTCGAAGTTGATTCAATATTCCTCCAGATATTTAAAAATCTCGATGTTAATAACCTTTTCCATCACTTTAGATATAACGAGTAACAAAGATATAGGGCGATAGTTGTTAGCCAGATTCCCTTTTCCCTTTTTAGGGACAGGCTGCACTCTAGCAGATTTCCAGATGTTAGGGAATACACCTTTGTTGTAAGAGAGTATGAACAATTTGCTTAGGACAGGAGTCAACTCTGGGGCGCACTTCTTAAGAACAATAGCGGAAATACCATCAAGGCCAGAAGCTTTCGAGGTGTTGAGCTCAAGGAGAATCTTCCTGATTGTGCGTTGTCTGAAAACAACTTCAAGCATCGAAGTGCCAACCTTAGGAAGAATAGGAGGTCCTGCGTTTCGAGAATCAAGGTTGGAATTTTCAGCAAACATTAAGGCTAACGTGTCAGCCTTTTCCTTGGAGGTAATAGCAGCATTGCTATTTTCATCGAGTAAAGGTGGACAATTTAAAGGTGTAAAATTCTTTCCAATCGACTTTGCAAATCCTCAAAAGGACCTGAGACCGTTCGGACAGTTGATAAGCCTCTGGCGCATTTTACGGTCGAAATCACCTTTTGCCTCATTAATAACCCGTTTACAAGAATTTCGTGCATCTACAAATATGATCCGAGTCTCGACTGAGGGATTATTTCGCCAACGACGATATGTGCGATTTTTTGAAGGAGACAGCCCGAGCACATTTTTTACTGAACGAAGATTTATTGGAGGCAGAATTCTTTTGGGAGTGGGGAATTGAGCATTCCAAACCAATCAGGATAGTTTTTGTGATGAATTCGACGACTAAGGAAGGGTTGTCTAAGTTAAAGCAGACTTCCTGCCAAGGGAAAGTTGCAAAGAAGTATCTTAATTCTTCCCAGTTTGCAGAGATAAAGTGCCAAACCCTACGTCTGGGCAGAAGATAGTATATGAAGCGAGCGAGAGGCTGCTACAAATAGTCTTTAGTTTTTACAAACTATAGAAATGTCGTCATACATTCTTTAGTTATACAGGGTGATCTAGCTGTGTAAATCCGATAATTACTAAAAAATTTTAAATGGATGCATAAAAACTATCAAAAGTATTGGTGGAAAGGTAATTTTATTTTCTTTTTATACTAGGTAATAAAAATAAACCATTCCATTTAAAATTTTTTAGTAATTTTTGGTTTGTAAACTCACATCCCTCTGTATAACTAAATGATATAAGACAGCATTTTTATGGTTAATGGAAACTAAAGACTATCAATAATTGTTTCTGTCTCAAATTGGTTAATACTGCATCACACTGAATGTTTACAAATGACTGCATTGGAGTCCTGTCTCCGGATTTGTGATCCTCTATTTGGAAAACAACTTATCAAATCCCCCATAAACCCTATATAATTTTTCGGCATTTTTACAGGGCTATCTACATAAGCAAAAATATACAGGAAGTTCAGTAAGTTTATATCAACAGTCTATATGATTGGTAAAATAAAATGAAAATAATTTTTAAATGTGCTTCCTTCATATGTCCGCCACTGGGAAAAATGTCATTTTTATATTTCTTCAGGTCTAGAAGCTATTCTCCTGCCACGCAGTAACGACGGATCCTGTATAATTCTTATTACGAAAGTTAAATTGTACGTCATCACATGTATTTTTTGAATCAATTACTTCAGAGTCACATTGGAAAGTAATCCATTGGCGTTTCGTTAATTAAGGGGTTTTTTCTAATTAGAAAAAACCCAGAAAATGTAAAACCAGTCAAAGAACAAGAAGAAGGATGTAGGTTGGATTACGCTTTAGCTTTTGTATGTAAAATATTCTTTTTGTAGCATATTTGCTTGTATGTATTTCTTCTTGCTGTTTGAGAAAGATAACCTTGGCATGTTACATTCGTAACAATAATGTTTAATGTGAGTTATTCAAAAGTTGACAGAAATAAAGAAAACCAAGCACAAGATGCGTGATTTAAATTTCAATTTACGGACTACAAACTCGAGAGTTCATGGTTTATAAAAAATGTTAAATTTTTAGATTGAAGTCAACAGAGAAAAAAAGTCCAAATTTCGCTAATAAACTCAAAATCTTGATAGTTTCATGTCCGAAAACTTTAACTTTGATCACGAATTTGCATTTTAAATTGGAATGTTCAAATTTTTCTAGAAATTTGCAGTACAGTTCAAAATTTCACCCAACACTTTTTAGAATTAAAATCTACAGATTATATGACCTTCAAAACTTTGAGGAAGCACCCTAAATTTTGAAATTATTTTAATGAATTCGATTATTTAATTTTAATATTAAATTTGAAATATTTTTATTTCTTATTAGGTATTCATAATCATTACTTATTTTTTTCTGAAAAGTTTTGACATTTTTTTATCAAATATTCGATTTAAATTTAAATTTTTGATAATTTTTTATAGCACTTCGAAATGAAAATAGCAATTTCCAGGTAAAATCCTCTACCACATATAGAAGAAAACAGCAAACCAGAAAATTTAAAGTCTGGATGAGATTACAAAAAGTCAAAATTTCAACTTTAGCTTCTAAATTGTCACAAAAAATTCACAGATTTCGCATTCCCTGCAACCAACGGAGACACTGAAATGATGACATCATATATAAATCATAATTTACCGTTTATTATTGATACACAAAAAATTATATACGATTTCCGCAAATTTCATCGACAATGCTTGACAGGTGGATTCTGGAAGATAAATAATTGAGGTTTACGCCCAACAAAGTTGCATAAAAATTGTTAGTTTCCGAATTAGAGGTTTCAACTTCATAATCTCATGATACAATGCGTTCAAGATATGATGCACTGCTGAGACCATTTGACTTCATCCTGTAACGTCAAATGGCAACTACAACCACAATTATTTGTAATAAAGCAAAGCTTAGTTGTTGCTTAAAAGTAAAATAAAAAAAAATATATGGGCTCTGCCATTCGATTTTTCAGAAAAATTGTAATCCGCGTTTGCCAATCTGAGCGTGTGTAATGACAAAGGCTATTTATAATTAAGTTTACACTATTTTTTAAGATAACGATATACCAAAATCATCTGCTCTAAAAATTAATAGTCATTCAGCCCTCCAGGTGAGTTTCCAAGTAAATTTTCATGATTTTTTCGAGATATCTCAAAAACTATTATTCGCGCACACCTCTTGTTTAACATCATGTTAATCAGTACCTTTGAGCAGATTTAACAATTTCCTTAAAGGGCAACTTTAATACATCACCGTGTATAATTAAATATTCATCAATAAAAATAATTTTAGAATGTACGCCACATCCAAAAATATACCTTTGTTCCAAAAAAATTGTTGTTACCAAAATAGTTCTAGTAGCCACACGGCTTTACCAACTAACTAACCTAGTATACAGTGTGTTTAAAATGAACTCGGCAATATTGTTAACTTTCTTATTATTTAAGAACAACTTCAGTTAAATTAGCAAAGTTGTAGATGTTTTAACGCTAATAAAACAAAGACAATTGAACATCGCGTTTCTGAATTTTATCAAAAATTTATGGATCTAAAACAGCATTCTGTACAAAGAATTACCAAGTATAATGATAATAATAATATAAAGACAGGTAATAACAATATTAAAAAAAATATATTTATCATATTTTTGTTTAAAATAATTCAGAGATTAGACTTTCTAAATTTAATATTTTTTTATCTGGTTATTTGCACGTTTAATATAATTTCATTGAATAAATTTGGCAATAATTATTATGTTAAACATATATGTATCACATATTTTTTAATCGGGAAGAAAACGTTCTTTTAAAATATTAAAAAATATACATGGTTTTCTATTAAGAAGAAAATCTATTCACATTTATTTTGTCTAAATACCATTTATGAACCTTTTTTATTTTAGATTCTATTTCTTTTAGTGATCAAGATATAAAGGGTTAAAATCAAATAATCCATATTCACCCTGTATGTAAAAGGATTTGAATTGTTATATAACAAGTAAGAATTTTTTAAATATCTTCTAATCGCACTGAACTTGTTCTATGAAATTCATTTAATGAAATAAAGGCATAAAAATTAAAATATTATACCTAATTATTTTAAATATACAACACGTTCTTAATATAAATCAGTGGCGGCCTTACGTTTATTATGAATCCGTTCTTTTATTACAATAAAAAATATTTCTTGCATTTTTTTGATTCGAACAAGTATTTAAACGTAGATCACTATTTTCTTTAGCTGTATATCTATACAAACATACGTAAAAATGTATTTTAAATTGAGGAAATATTCAAACATTTATTATAGTAACACTTGATTCAACTAAATCTCAAAAATGTTGATCTTTTAAAATTAGTATTTTTGGGTATCTATTCAGCATATTTCATAAAACAGACTGATGTTTCGAAGTTATGTAAATATTTTATGATTTTTTTTTATAAAACACACCACTTTGTGTCTTCCCAAGCAAAGCGTCAAACACCATTCTTTCTAGGAGCTGTTTCACTTAAAATAATGTCGACAATCACACTCTGAAGTTTGTCAAACTACTTTTAAATCATTTTGTTTTAGCAGAGTAAATATTTGCTAAATAAAAAATTTAAAATGCTGTTTTTGAATTTAATATCCATTATGACATTAAATATTACAAAAATGTTATATTAAATTCTTTATATATTTCTAATGAATAACTCGAAACTATGTCAGTTTTGAATTAATTAAAGCAACGAAAACATTTGCTGCTCAGAAAAATCACTTTACTTTCCCAACTTAAGTTATGAATTTTTAGCATATAATCTCAAAAATTATCGCTCAATAAAGCTTAATACTGGGCAAAATGTTAGCCGTCCAAAAAAATCTAGTTGCAACCACACTCAATCCAAATGAAAACAAAGAGTTGGAATAAGAAATAGGGAAAATGTGATAACTAAATTTTAAAGGAACTTACCTCGATAGAGTAAGTTATTATGGCATAATTTAGTATGATATAATTTTTGCCATTGAAACGTCAAGGGTGTTAATAACGCTAATAAGATGAAATGAAAAAATGTATCTAACATTTATGATACCCTTCAAATTAAAAGTGCTAAAGATGTTAGGAATTCTTTTTTTTTCTGAAATTGAATTGCATGATTTATAGATATCAAAATTTATTTTATAAATTAATCCTATGTATTACATGTATTTTAACACCACTGTTTAAATATTTTAAACATTGTTTTAAATTATAATTATTTGTCTTTATTCCATGCAGTGTGTCCCTCTACTACCCGGAGGTTTGAAATATTCGTTAACGACTATAGCATCTCTTTTCATTTTTTAAACATTGCCAAACTACTTCAACTTTACAATTTCATAAAAGTTTCAGTTATACAGAGTATTCTCTGAATTCATGGGTTAATTATTTTTTTAAATTTATGACATATATATTTTATGGCTTTTTCGAATGCTACTTATCAATGGCAATGTTCTAAAATATTGAAAAGGACGTCTTTTTCCTTAATCGAGACATCGGACCTCCGCGTACTAGTGGGCATAATATACAGGGTCTCCCAACAAAAGCTTGACCTCCCTATAATTTGAAAGTGGAGAAATATTTTAAAATTCGCCGAGACTAGTCGATTTATGTTCTTGCGGGAACCATTTTTGAGATACATCATTTTAAAGCCTTTTTTATTGCAAATACAGTGGTGCATCATTGGAATTAATTAAGAATTAAAAACGAAAAGTTGACAAACCCACATTCGTCTAAGACGTCAAGAGTGTTCATTCACTTTTCGGCCTTATAAAGTCGATTTCATGAAAAAAATATTATGTAGTCACTGAATGACACGTGGTGGTCTATAAATCGAAAATTTATTTTATATTCAGGGTGATCCATTTTGCAGCATCACAAAGCTTTAATGCTTTTTTAACGAAAAGATGCATTTTTAAATAGGGAACATTTTACATGTTACAATACAAACATTTTTACAAATTTATTGGCTATAATTAAAAAATCATTTTTAAATGATTTTTATTTTTATTGTAATAAATATTAAGTAAACAAGCTTTACGGTGGCTAAAAATAGGTATTTTCATTAAAAAAAAAATGCTAATGCTTTGTCCAATTTATAGGCTACTACGGTCCGTTTAATAGCCATATAATGTTTTTTATGAAATCAACTTGGCGTCTAATAATGTTAATTTTCTAACCAATTTTTAAAAACATTGCACCACTGTATTCGCAATGCAAAAGCTTTAAAATGATGTATTACAAGGAGGGGAGTTTTATTTAAAATTTTAAAATAGGGGTTGATAGAGCTTAGGGGGATGAACATATCAATTTGACTTGACAGTCACAATGGTCCCCACAAGAACATAAATTGACGGTTCACAGCGAATTCTAAAATATTTCTGGGTTTTCAAATTAAAAGGGGGTCAAATTTCGTTGCGAGACCCCTGTATAACTGCAATCTAAGTTCTTCATATTTGTACTAGATAGATAAGTAACTGTAATTACTAATTACTTTCCAGCGTTTTTCATCAGTTCAGAATTATTTTGCATACCAATTTTCAGTGGAGTAATAAGGTCTGCGGGGTTTACAAGTTCCATATTTCTAGTGGCAACAGTTAATACAACAAAATATAAAACCTTTGGTTATAATATAGTGGTCCGTTATTCTTTAAATTCCCTTTAATAGTGTATATCGGACATAATATGGGATGGGAGCTATATGACGTAACGTGCTCAACACCAGGCGAATTTGTAAATTCCAGACATATTATGTAATACTTCTATATGGACAGCTCCCTATTCTCTTCGCGAGTTTGTTCTGACCGATAAAGATGGAACATGGATAAATGGCGAGTATTGCGCATGAATTAAACGAAATTAACCAATCGCTAGGCGCGAGTTAAACGGGTGTTTATGTTCGGCCGTGCACAGCTGACTTTGGCCATGAACAGATGATTTGTAACACCTGCGCATTGCGACTCATTAATGCGTGCGAAGGTCAGCGAGAAAGAGAAGTCTTTCCCATGAGAAACGAGGAACTGGCCATATAGAAGTATTACATATATGATTCCAGATCATTTAATATCCTTACACTTTTCAGTCTCTACTAGTCTTCACGCAAGCGCAGCGCCGGTCTATCTTTCCGAGATGCTGTGTAGCTACTCTAGCTCACTCGACTCGATCGATCTATCTCTTTCGCGACATTTTGTCTTTTGTCCTCTTGCCCTTGAACGAAAAGCTGAAAATTCGATCCGAATAAGAACATAAACATTTCCAATGTTAAAATAAAACTAGTAGCTTCTCTAAAAAATCTGGCTTTTGTCAAATTGAAATAGTACTGAAAACATTAAAATTCGTAAGAAAAGCAAAAATTTAAGGTAGGAAAAGCCAAAATGGAAAATCATCTAAAAGTTCCTTGTTCGCTGCGCCTGCTCGTAGTAGAAGTTTAGTAAACATTTTTGCACTTGTTTAATATACTATTGTATAATTATATGTTGGACTTTAGAGACCAGGGAATGTTAAAAATCAATACAATTTGAACTCACTACACCCACAAATATTAAAATAAGTTACTCTAAATGTCTAAATTATATTGTACTTATAATTAGTCTAGATGTTGCTTACCCGGGCAGCGTATTGGATTTGCCTCTGAACTACAGAATCGGGCAAAAAACAAGCGTTCCAATTGGTAGGTTCTGACGTCATGATCAAGTGTTTAATTTACGCCTATTTCTTACATATTCTTGAGCGTGCCTGATTCCTAGTTGAATGTAAATATTGCAGTTTTGACAAAATCAGATAATGCGTCTACATCATAAAACTTCTGGTATGGTTTTTTAATATTTCTTTTTTCCCTAGGTGTGACAAAGGCTAAATGAAAAATGTTATTTATTCGGCAAAAAGTAAATAAAATAATGTAAATTCATTTTATAGAAACTTTAAATTAATACAGCTTTTTAATTTTTTAAATTTGTCAAAAATAAAGCTAAAAAAGGGGGTATCCATTCAGAAAACTAACTCCGTAAATAAACTGTAAACATTAGAACGTGTCACCTACGAGAATTTGCGTGATGGTAACGCAAACCATTAGTTTTTCCCTTATTAAAAGTCGCTCAAAGCACCTAAAGAAATTTTCACTTCAGCTATAAAATAAGAACGTATGAGGATTGTAAAGAGCACTTTTAATAATCCAATTCGTGTTAGTAATTTCGCTATATTCCTGCAGCCACAACTTTGCATCATTTTCCAAATTATGCCAAGACGAATTGGAAAAGATTGTTCAGAAATTGCAATTTCTTTCAACTTAAAATTAGTTGGGAACCGCATATTATTTTTTTTATTGTATAATATAAATACGCACAATCCACTGTTAGGTATATTAGTTTGCAAATCATACGCTACTTTCAAATTATGCATTAATATGCGTTAGTTTTTTGAACCTGGCACATTTAACAAACGAAAAGTTTACAAAGTCCTATTTAAAATGTCTTCCAATAACAGCTATTTAAACTAACAATCCGAAAGTTAAGTCCGACATGCAAATAATAGTACGTATATCAGTAGTAATGTGTTGTCTCAACGGTCAATTGTATTTTATTGCAACGCGTTTGCCTATATACGAAATTGTCAAACACATGATCATGATGTCAGAACCAACCAATTGGACGCGCTTGTATCTTGCACGGTTCTGTAGTCCAGAGGCAAATCCAATACGCCACCCAGGCAAGTCCGGGCAGGGCATTAGTTTGTCCTGATATTTCGCTGATAAAAAATTCCCGTCACGCTGCCCATTGTCTGTGAGCATATCTATCATATTTTTAAGTGTCGGTAGGGCAAAACAAAGAAATTTTGTCAACGATGACTTTAATTCAACCATTTTAATGAAAACCACGTTTCTTATGATAAAATAATTACGTTGAAATTATAAAGATTGCTCCATTTGTTACTTTAAAAATTTGGACTAATTTAATCTATCTGCTAATGCTCCATATCAATTTCTGCTTATTGGCAGTTCTGTTTTTTAAGAATATTGTTGGGGCGTCGTTTATAAAATACAGGGGTCGGTTTCCGGTCCCGATACAAACCTGCCAATACTACAATTAGTTTATACAGACCATTTGAAGTTGATTTTTCACATCATATGGGTTTTTTATATGTTCGTTCGATGAGCTTCTTTGATTTCTTCATTTTTTATTTTGTCAAGGAATACCCGCTATACATTGCAGGCGTTTCATATCTATTATACAGAACTACAGTAATATATTCATTACAAATAAGATACTCTTATTAGCATTTTTATTAAAATATGTGCACTCAAATATGAAGAATACGTTGAAAATGTCTTCGAGGTCTCTTCATAGCAATGTTACAATAATTTACATAACAGTAAATCAAATACGAATTCTTTATTAAAATATTCTTCTATTGTGCCAAAATTATTATTCATGGATGATTCCCTATCATCCGCAGTGGTTTGAAATGAATTCCGTTTAACTAATTGAACAAAAGTTAAATTGAAATCAAATGTAAATGTAAACCCCATTTGACGTAATTAAATCTGGCATAACATAATTTTGAGAGTAACGTTTGATCAACACTAATTCAAAGAAAATGCATTAGCTGGATTTTCAATTTACCTCTTGAAACAGTTTTCTAATTAATTCGTCCTTTCTGGAAAATGTCAAATTCGGATTTAAAGATAAAATTGCATACGCTAAACGATTAAAATTTCGCATCCCCTGGTATTTTAACTGGGAATATCATCTTTACGCATTTAACCTAGTTTTTTCATCCGAACGAGTCTATTATAGCGTGCGCTCATCACCTTGGATATAATTAGAAAAATGTTCTCGGTTTTTTGGATACAAGCATTATCACCCTCTCTAGCTTGTATACAGCTTCTAAAATATTAATGATTGTTTTCGGTCCCTCGTGTTTATCTAAGAGGAAAACAAATTGATTTTAGGAACACAATAAATTCGGATATTATTATTGTGGAAATGCGCTTAACGAAGTTTCATAAAATTATTACCATGGATATAGTTATAAAACTATGTAAAAGAGCAGAGATATTTAAGATAATAAACTAGTCGGGTGTATCACCCGGCGATGCGGGTGGATCACTATCTCTAAGTGGATCATTATCTGTAAGTGGATCACGCGCTGCGAGCGAATGGTTCGGTAATTTCGGGGAAACGACGTGCGATAGGTTGTTAGCGACGCGATGGAAGAAGTTATGGTCGTGGCTTAATCGAAGTTGTCATAGAATTTTTCGGAAACATAGACTCGTTTTGATCATATGAGAAGGGATGCTCCGTATTTTATCTTATTTTGATGGGACCGGTTGCTAGGGGCGCGGTAGGGGAAGTGGTGGGAGTGGCTTGATCGTTGTCATAGAACGTTTTGGAGTTAAATTTCACTTTTTTAAAATTTCCATTTCTTCCAGAATTTACACTGTTTTTTAAACTATCTCTTTCAAGATTCTTTCTTTTTTTTAAATTTTACTTACACATATTCTGTAAACTTCGATAATTTTAGAATTTTCTCGATTTTTTTTGGTCTTTTCCATTTTTCCCAATATTCAAGTTTCTCTAGCTTCACCGTTTTCGAAATTTTAATTTTTTTATAATTTTGAAAATTTCGTTTTTTTTTTGTTAAAATTTTGGATTTTTTCCAAAACGAACCTTTTTAAAAAGTTTGTCTTTTTCGAAAATATCGAGCTCTTTTAAATTTTAATTTTCAAAATTTTACTTTACATTCTTAAAGTTTTGAATATTCTGGAAGTTTTTTATTTAAATAATTTCACTTTTATACAATTTTAAAATAGGTTAATTTTTTATAAAACTATAATTTTTTACCAAAAGGAAGACTTTTAAATACATATTATTTCGATTTTTCCTAGAAATGCTGACCTTTCCTGACAGTTTTTATTAATTTTCCTTTTAGATTGGAAATCAAGTGCTTTATTTTAAAAATTACGTTTTTGGCAAACAGGAATTTCGACTTTTTCTTCGAAATTTTAGCATTTTTTTGAAACCTAAATTTTAGCCTCAAAATTAATATTTTTTTAAACTATTTATTGCGATTTCGAGAATTTAACTTAAGAATTGCTCATAATTTTCAATTTTAAATTTGTCTATAAACGCTGTGAAATTATTATTTGTTGCTCGCGAATCGCGAATTAAGTATTGAACGTTGATCTTTGTTTAAAGGACACGACCGTGGTTTTCGGCTACGGCATGTCCAAATTGTTTGTCATTTATATCTTAACATACTTTACTTTTGCATTTTTAGATTTATATTTTAATCTCTTAAATTAACGATAAATTCCAAATAAAGAATATTTCTTAATTTCAATTTTTATTTTATTGAAAAGTTTTTGCTTAGATTAATTTTACGATACTTTCAGGTTCTCAGGTTCGCCAAGCCCGTTTCGCATTTTAACATTTCTGTAGGATTAAATTTCATTCATATATTTATTATTTATATCTTAATGTATAATAATTAACAATTATTTATGCATATTATATTTTTCTAAATTTTAAATTTTTTTCCTGGATTTTGAACTTTTAGGTCACATTTTTATGCCTTTCTAAAAGTTTAATTTTAAACTTGAAGTTTTGACTTTTTCCAGAAATTTTACCCGGTTTTTTTTTTGAAAACCTAAACTTCAATTCCAAAATTCGATTATTTTTTTCCAAATTCGATTTTTATATACAACTGAGTAATTGAAAATGCGACATTTTGACTAGAATAATAAGGATTTTAAAGTGGAAATACAGAATTTTGAGTGAGATTGAAATTTTCGAGGAAAATATCTACATTTATAAAAATTAAACCAACAATTTTACATTTATTTCTCTTTTTCATAAAGTTTTCAAATTATCTTTTATAATTTTACCAAAATTTTGGCTTTTCTTTTCTGTAATATTTTCGAAATTGATGTTTAATTATAAATAGTTTTTCTCAAAATTTCGGGATCCTTTTCTATTTTTTTATTAATTTTACAATGAATTTTTTTGAAAATTTAAAAAAGAAATGGTATAATGTTCAATTTTACAAGTTTTCAATTTCTCTTTAGTATGATTCTTCGATATTTAAATATATTCCTAGTTTTTCCGGATCCGTTTCTCTTTTTAGTATTCCCCCGGGATTATATTCATTTGTTGTATTTATTATTATAATTTTTTGGGAACAGTTCTCTTTTTTCGGATATTAATCTTTAAATTTTGCGATGATCCATTTCATTTAGGATATATAACTTATAATTTTTTTCTTAAA
The DNA here is from genome assembly GCA_028583605.1 of Dastarcus helophoroides. NCBI lineage: Eukaryota > Metazoa > Arthropoda > Insecta > Coleoptera > Bothrideridae > Dastarcus > Dastarcus helophoroides. The sequence goes on along the minus strand of CM053328.1, from coordinate 21,986,275 downwards.
TTTTGAGTCTTTTCTCCGGGTTTCAAATTTCATTTCCAATTTTTCTTAAAAGTTCGACTTAAAGTCTAATGTTTTTAGTTTTCTGAAAATTTAAAAGGCAATGCCAGTGTCTAGCTTGTTGCCAACAAATTTTAAAAATATTTTTTAAATTTTGATTTCGTCATTCAATTTAGTCTTTCGAATTGCTACCTTTTTTTCTTCAAAAGTTTGAGTTTACAATAAGAATTTTAAATAGGTAATTCCCAATTCGCAATTTAAAAATTTAAGAAATCTTATGTAGATTTTAATCATCTTTTACACGATATGAGCTTTTCAAGGGTTGTTGCTACGAGTTTTAGAAAGAATTACATGCTTTTACATTTATTTTCCCATTTCACATTAAATCAATTCTTATCGGGTCGCATATCAGTGACTTTAAGAGTAGAAATAATCTCTATTGGCAATTAAACTATCAAAAAATCATTTGTCAAATTATTTATAGTTTATTTTATGGTATGTGGGGAAGCCAAAATTAAAACATGCCTGACCATCTTTTTCAGTAATGAGAATTATTTTAAATTGTTTATTTTTTTTCTGACGATGTAACAAGGTAATATCAGGAACATATTATAACGATAAGGCTGTTCGATATCCAGATAAGGTAAGGTCCTCATGAAATCCAGCAAAGCGAGTTAAAAAGTTAAATAAAAGTTAAAAAATCAGATAGAAAAAAATCTGTTGTTGACAATAAAAATATCGAAATACCTTTCCACTTATGTTAACTAGTCGTCTTTTAATTTTACCTTCATTACACACTATGAAATACTATAAATAATTTGACTGATTGTTTCATAATTTAATTGTCGATATCGATTGTTTCTTTTTTTAAAGTTACATTTCATTTGTTTCTCACTGATATGCTACTCAATAAGAATTCAATAACTGTGAAGTAGAAAAAGGTTAAAATTGCAATTATTTCCAAACATTTCCAAATCAAGAAACTCATGCAATACCTATATCAGTTGAATGATAATTTATATCTGCACTAGATAGGTCAAAAAAATATAGGGTGTTCTATTTGAGATAACAAAGTTACCGCTGTTTGAATTTACCTAAAATGTGCAGACCTAAAGTCAACACTTGGTATAATATTTTTGAAGATATAAAAAATGTGCAAGAAAGCTTCATATGTGTTATATTCACGTGGCAAATATGAAATAAATATCTCGTTTCTAGAAAAACATACAAAAAATTTCGTGGGACCTTGCTTCTGTCAATTTTTTTTCGTAAATCCAATTATCTCAAAAACTAATTTTACGAACAATGTTTGTTATCCAAAGTGAACTTTAATTATTGAATAAAATCCAAGAATGCAAAAATATATGGGGTGTCTTTTTTAAAATAATGAAGTTGATATGAGTGGTATAAATCGACTTTGCTAAGTTGTTAAATTTTAAGTTTTTTGGATGAGTAATTTGTCAGATATCAATCGCGGCCATTTCGGGTGGGACACACTGTATTGCAATATGCATTTATTGATAAAATTATAAAAAATTTTGTAACGCAATGTAAATAGATAGAATAGAAATTTAGTGCGTAGGAAAAGTTTCTAGAAAGATCTGATAAGGGGAAAGCGGCCGCGATAACGAAACAAACGGCAGATAAGCATTCCAGAAATTTCGGCAAACGATAAGCCTTATCTGCGTGATTTTTTTAGAACCCGGGAGCCAAAACTATGTAAGGCGGTTAGCTTTCCCTAGAGTTAGTTAGAGACAGTGAAGTTAGTGAGTTAGTAGTTAGAAGTACATAAGTGAGTTATTGTTCAGCTGTAGTGGTCCTAGTTTAGTTTGGTAATAAAGTGGGTAATAGTTAATGTGTTAATCAATTCGAACCGATAAGCCCGTAACAATATATTACAAATATACAGGGTGGACCATAAGTAATGGTACACAGAGCAATGGCGGATTTTTCGAATAAAAATAATGTGATTTAGCTACATTTACCTTATGCCAAAAGTTGATATTAACAGAGATACAGGGTATCAAAGTTGAAACAAAAATTTCGATTTTTTCGTATAATTATGGAATGAATTGTAATAAAGGCACGAAATTTGGCACAAGAGAGTTTCTTAAGTCGACAAACTCAAATTTGCTAACATTACCAATAGCTGATAGGGGGCGCTACCTGCGCTATTCTGCATAATTCTAAATCATTATAACTTTTTTGTGCACCCACGTACATTAATTTTAAATGGGTTATTTTATTTCCCCATCTCTTTTACGTAAAAAAGGTGTACTTTCTGAAAGTTCATACGAGCAACCGTTTCCAAGATATTTGCCTTTAAAGCTTGATGTGCCTTGATTTTAAATTAATAAGATATTAAATTTTCGAAGTAGGCTTGAATAAAAACTAATCATAAGACAGCTTTGAAACTAATTTATGTCAAATATCACTTTGCTGATAATATTCTTACCTAAATTTTGAAAATCTCAATAAAGAAAATCCAAAAAATTAAGATGTGAGATATGATCTCTGAGTCCGCACAAGAAAATTTTAATAGTCTGGGTGGTCAAAGCAAATACTTGGAGATGAATTTCAATAAAGGACAGTCAGATTTTTAATTGTTTACAATCCCTATACATGAAAAAGGTCATTTCCCACATACTTATTTTTGAAAATAAATTTTGTTTTGGTATTTTATTTAAATTTGCTAGATATTTAAAAAATATGTGTAATAATAATGTCAGTAGAGTAATATTTGATAAAAACTAATTTAGGGTTAGTTTTATTACTTTTATTTTGAAACTTACTGCGAAAAATTCACATTTACATAAATTAAAATAAACGTACGGCGAACTTTGAAGGCAAATATCTTGAAAACGGTTGCTTGTATCAACATTTAAAATGTATACCTTTTTACGAAGAAAATGTAGGTAAATAAAAATATCTATTTAAAATAAGTGTACATAAAGGCACAAAAAAGTTATGATGCTTTAGAATAATACAAGGTAGCGCAGGTGGCGCCCCCTATGCGTTACTGACAATCTGTTAGCAAATTAGAATTTCTTGACCAAAGAAACCCCTTATGCCAAATTTCTTGTATATAGTGCAATGTGTTCATCAGTTATACGAAAAAATCACAATTTTTTTTTCAACTTTGACACCCTGTATCTCTGTTAATATCAACTTTTCGTAAAAGATAAACATGGCTAAATCACGTTATTTTTATACGGAAAATCTACTATTGCTCTATGTACCATTACTTATGGTCCACCCTGTATATTAAAAGTAGATTACTGATGTTAGTTTTTCTAATAAGTAAATGCGGAGATATTTATGCTAGCAATTCGTGTATTTTCCAACCATATAAAAACTACGACTAACGTTGCTTTTAGTCGCTACAGTATGAATTAATAAGGATTTTTGTTATTTTTCAATATCATCCAGTGGTAATTTAAAAAGCTCTTCACAACGACATTATTCAAATAATTCAGAAATTGATGGAACTTTTATTATGACATATTTGGTGTCTGGGACTTTATTCGGAAATGTATTGATTTGTTCGCTTGTTGTAAGTACTTGCTTATATGTATGATAGTTGTTCTTGATTTGGGAACTAGGTTTTATTAGAAGATATTCCATAATTTAGAATTTTTTTCGAAGTAAACGAAAAATATGTTTTTAGTGAAGTTATGCAACATCATATTGTTGTCGCCCATTCTAGGGCAACACATCTAATTGGTGTATTTGCTGCTTCTTTAAGATTTGGCAGTATAATAAAATTGCTTTAATTTCCCACTCCTTTCTATAAAATCCATGTTTATTTGCCATAAAATTTACAATAGAGTTCTCATCACGAAAGCTGCCCCCCCCCCCAATAATAATAAAACCAATGTTAGAGAAATCCTCGATTTGTTACTTACAGTATAACAATATTTAATTGCCATGTAAATTGATTTTTCAAGGACTATCACCATTTTCAATGGTTTAAAATTTAATTTTTTTTCTTTGCATTTATCTACAATTTCTTGAATGCAACTTTTGTATAAATGAAACGTTTTGTCCTTTAATATAGTGTTTATTTTTAAATGCATGAATAAAAAAATCATGTGTTTAAAAAATGTGTGCAGTATGAAAATGTTCCATTCATGCAAATAGAAAAACAATTAGATAGAAAAATTGGTTATACAAAAAAAACCCCCAGGACACCGTTTGGGGTAAAAATTTTTCTACATTGTCTCGAAACTCTTAAAATGGGGAATTTCTTTGATTTTATGACCAGAAAATGGGTTTTTCGAAAAACGAAGCCTCGTATTCTTGATCAGTGACCCAAAAAACCCCCTGAGACACAATTTTGAAAAAAAGATTCACCATATTATCTCAAAACCCCAACAAGCCCACTGGAATATTAAAACGTTTTCATGATTTTCCGGTTGGAAAATGAGTTTTTCGGAAAAAACAGATCTCGGATTCTTAATCAGTGACTCCGAAAACCCGTAGGACACCATTTCGAGAAAAAAATTTACTACATACAAGCAATGAGTTTTTCGCAAAAACCAACCACGGATTTGTGATCAGCGACCCAAATAACCATCTAGGATGCATTTATGAGGCAATTCGAGTTAATTTTTTCGACTTTGGGACTTTCTTGACGAAATGCCCAGTTGGGGAGGTCATTTTCAATATTAAGGAGTGAAAGAGAGTCGAGCGACTTCGTTTTAGTAGCAATGGATGATCCCTGGGTCATCAGAAATCGAATGCAAAAAGAATTTTGGAAAATCGAATTCACTATATTATTTTTATCCATTTTGGCCTTTTTGCCAGCTTATTGTCTGGATTATAACGAAGATATTCATGTTATCTCAGGTCCACTGGGACATATTGCATAGTTAAACATATACAAGGTGGTGCACTAAAGTTTTATGTTTTTTAAAGAAAGCCTATATATATATATATATATATATATACATATTTAAATTGACTATAAAATGCCGACTAAAATTATATAAAACATTATGAGTCTGATATTAATAGTTTCTAAGATGTTTAGAAAAGAAGCTGCAGCTTGTTTAAAAGCGAGAGAACATCCAAATGATTTCATTTTTCATGTAGAACATTTCTGTATATCCTTTTCTTGAAAAATGCTCTAATTTTATTTAAATAACATTTGCTGATACACAGGCTGATTAGCAAATCCAAACTGACATTTTTCTCAAAAAATTTAAATAGCACACCATGTACATTATTTTGGTTTTGAGGTAAAGATATGTAGGTGTAGTTCTTATAATTTATAATTTTGGAGATATTTAATATTAAAACAAGAAATTTAATTTTTTTTGAAATAACGAACTGGTCTTCCAAAAATTGATATACAAATCTTGTCCTCTAAAACCAAGAAATACTAAAAATACAAAACAGTGGTTCTAACGCGTTTTGATAGCCAAGAGATACAGTATCTCTCTAAAGATGATAGTTTGGCCATCAAAACGCGTTAGAGCAACTGTTGTGTTTTTTAATCTTTCTTGGTTTCAGGGGACGAAATACGTATATCAATCATATTTTTTATTTAACTAAAATGCGTTATTTCCCACTTTTTTTACCCCAAGAAAAATAATAATATTAATACATGGTATTATATTTTTATTATTATATTATATTATATATATTATTGTAACGAAATATAAATAATAAAATTTAGTACGGAAGAAAATTTTCTAGAAAGATCTGATAAGGGAAAGCGGTCGCGATAATGAAGCAAACTGCAGATAAGCGTTCCACAAATTTCGGAAAACGATACGGCTTATCTGCTGTATTTTTCTAGAACCCGAAAGCGAAAACTATATAAGGCGGTCGCCTTTCAGGCAAAAGAAGTTAGTATAGATACTTAGTGAGTTAGTAGTTAGAAGTGAGTTAATTATTCAGTTGTAGTGTTCCGAGTTTAGTTTGGAAATAAAGTGGTTATAATTCCCGGCGTAATAATCATTTTAAACCGATAAGCCCGCAACAATATATTATAAATTATATATTTTCAAGAATATGAGCTCTCAAATAGAAAACTTATTGATGCTACTAATTATCTAAACCAAAATTCTATGCATTTATATTCTATGTTCTCTGGATAATTTACATTGATTAAGGGTATACATGTAAAAATAATAAATTATTCAAAATTAGTGCATTTTAATCGATTTTACTTTTGTTTTGCAATGAAAAGCATTAACAAATAAATTTTATAGGGCAATTTCAAATTAGAGAGGGTGTTAAATATACACTGTGGCGTTATCAAACTAAAATACAATAATAATATTGTGTAACATCTTAGCTTGATAAAACTGCAGGGGAAGCGAATCATGTTGAATTTGTTATTTTGTAAACTTTTTTGTTGAAATATGCACTATGAATACCAATTTTTAGTATTTTTTTGTATATTTTTGCGACTTATGTTAAATCTTATCATAATGTCATAGCAGACAAAGCGTTATGAAACCTTGAAATCGATACTGAATGGAAGCTGTCCAACACAGCCTTACGAACAATAACGCAATATTTCGGCAACCCTTTGATAAATAATTTTGCTTTTAGACCAAATAATGAATGTGAAAGACTCCTTTGATGGTTAAGGGAATTTGAAAGCTGTGCAGTTGATGTTTTCGCAATAACCTGGTCACATCTCTAATTTGATTGTTTTCCGCCATTTTGTGCAACACTAAGAGTGCTTCAAAAGATTATTGATGATAAAGTTCAAGGTTTAGTTGTGGTGGCTATCAATTATTTTTAAACCTGACAAGAGCTTAAGGCCTACTATTTTTTAAACAGAATCCCACATCACCTCTAAAAAAATTTTTCCCTAGTCGCAGGATTCTTATCCTACAAGCTCTAGAGCGTGAGAATGTGCCTCAGCAGTGCTTGAATACATGCGCGGCTTCTATTTCTGAAAGCACACTGCGACAATACAGTCCAGTTTTAAAATTATGATGGAAATCTTGTGTAACCAAAATGTTATATATTTTTTTTTTTACGCCCTAGTAGAGATCATCCTGGAGTTTTTGGCCTTAGAGTTTAATAGGTGTGCGTCGTACAGTTCTCTAAATTCTTATAAATATGCTACAGCTCAGACTACTTGCCCAAACACGTTTACGTCCTTCCTTACTCAAGTAATTCCGAAACTTGGGACCCTATAAAAGTTCTGAATTTTGTTTAAACTCTACTAAATAATACCTACTTCCTTCAGGAGTTAACCCACAAATTAACAACATTAATACTTTTGGCTACAAGACAAAATCACCTATTGAATGTACAAATATAGTTCAACCCCTGATAAGATCGTGATTAAAATACCCCATCGTATACATACATCAGCTCAAAATAGGTTACAACCATTCTTAACTTCACCCTTTCTTGATGCGGATCCAAATATTTTGTTTGCAAGCTTGTTTAAAGTTGAAAGACCTTTTTATAACAACTACAAGGCCTTGCATGAAGGCTACAATTTGCAGATGGATAAAAGATATGCTTAATAAAGTCGGGCTTGACACTACGCAACTGCACATAGTATAACACATGTTGCAACATCTGTAGCAGCTCGGAAAGGGGTTAATATTAACTCTGTACGACGGTCAGCGAACAAGTCTGATTGTGAGAACTTGGCCATTTTTTACAATCGGCCACTAGTCTCTAGGAATGATTTCTTATAGTTCTGGCTATTTACTCTTCTGTAAGCCCTTTCACATAGTTTAGTTTTGTTCTATTTTCATTTTTGGGTTTTTATAATTATTTTATTATTGTTTCTTGTCTACAAATTTATGTTTAAAATCTGTTAAGAATTGACCAATTAGGTCGTTCCTGTTTACCGCATTTGTAATTTGTGACTTTCAAATTAGTATATATTTTCTTTTTGATTTTTGACCATGCTTTTGTTAAAAATTTGCCCTGACCATCTACATTTGACCTGATTATTGAAGACGAAGTCGAAATATAATTAAATGATCAAACGAACTTACCTGAGTGAAGTTCAATCCTAATTATACCGGGTGTTTTTTTTAGTTGGGAGGTTACCTTTATATGGAATACTACTTATTATAAAGGCAAACTGATTTTGTCGATGGGACTAATCGGGGTTAAACTATCTTCTAAAAATATTTTCAACTTCCCCCCACTACCGATTATACCGGAAGTAGACATCAACTTTCTTATTTTAAATGGCAACCCACAAATTTTATGTTTTATTTGGATTTTACGTAAAAAAATAAGGTGAGTTTATGTATACATGTTTATCGCTACCTTTGATTGTTTTAAAGATATTTCAATTTTTCTAAAAATAATGACAGAAAAGAGGGTTATTTTGACTCTTTGAATCTTTTTTATTATTTGCATTAAAAACATGAAATTTGGGTTGACGTCAGGAAATATTATAGAGACTATAATAACGCAAACAGATTTTACATTTATTATACAGAGTGATAAAAAATTTATAATCTTTGCTGTTTTTGTTTAATGGGAACCATATGTTTTTTAATCATTTTTGAATTCTTCACATAAAAAGAAGAAAAAAGTTATATTACTTATTTTTTAAAATTTTGTGCCGTTACAGAGGTATTTTACATAAATCTCAAAATAAAAAAAATCAAACATTTCTTGTTTGTTCAAGTAGGAAATTAACTGTGGGCAATAAAAGCTTAAAGAATTAATCATAATAAGTAATAGGAAATAAAAATAATTTACAAAAAATTTACATCGAGAACAACAAGGGCGATCTTCTCTTTCAATACATTTAAAGACATATTTAAAAATTTCGAATTGAGTAACGTTTTTAAGCACATCCGATTGTTCCTAGCAATATGCTTGTCATGCAGTAGTCGTAAAAAAAAATTACTAAAAAATTTCCATTTTGATTTTCATTGTAAAATTTAACGCTTAAAAATCCTGAGTTCTAATCTAACAGCATAACAGTTAAAGGACGAATTTTCTTGAACATTTGTTGTTGATTTTGATTACTCCAAAAATGAGAAGTCTGTTTAACAAACCATTTTTACGAAACTTACATTCGTGGCTACCTAAACATTTTTCAGTAAGTATTCTAATAATTAGCCAAAAACTTATTCGTCTTGTGCGGTTATCTTTTAAATGTTATTTAGCCTAAAATTTTTGAGGCTTGTGGTTGTGTTTTTTTTGAAAATTTTGTTGACTACCACCATGTTGCTACTAGAGAAAAAAAGATATATTTTTCTTTTTCGTTTTGCATTATATCTCTGTAACGATGCAGAATTTTAAAAAATTAGTCATGTAACTTTTTTCTTCTTTTTACGTGAGGAATTCAAAAATGTTTAAAAAACATATAGTTCCCATTTAAAAAACAGAGTTTTTTTGAATAAAACAAAAACAATAAAGATCACAAAATTTCCATCACCCTGTGTAATAAATGTAAAACTTGATTACGTTATTATAGTCTCCATAATATTTCATGACTTCAACCCAAATTTCATGTTTTTATTGCAAATAATAAAAAAGATACGAAGAATCAAAATAACCCTCTTTTCCGTCAGTTTTTTCCGAAAAATTGAAATATCTTAAAAACTACCAAAGATAGCAATAAACATGTATACATAAACTCATCTTATTTTTCTACGTAGAATCCAAATAAAATATAAAATTTGGGGGTTGCTATTTAAAATAAGAAAGTTGATGTCTACTTCCGGTATAACCGGAAGTGGGAGGAAGTTGAAAATATTTTTGAAAGGTAGTTTAGTTCCGATTAGCCATATCGACAAAATCAGTTTACCTTTATAACGAGTGATACTCCATATAAAGGTAACCTCCCAACTAAAAAAAACACCCGGTATATAAGCTACTTTATATACTTTAATTATAATTTATGTCACAGAGAAATGTACGGAATAAAGTTTCTAGTGAAAACGCACCGTTGGGCTTAATATATGCCTGAAAATTAATGTTTTTAAAATTTTATTTAAATAGTATATTTTTGTCATGAGATGGTTGATGTTTTACATTTTCAGTAATCTAATTTTCTAATTCAGGCAGAGTCAAAATATTGCAGCTCATATATAAAAAAATATTAAATATCGCAACTAAAACCTCAACAGTTACGGCATTATAAAAAGAAAATATGTGTTGCCGCTGTATCTGTCAGAAAAGTAAGACCCCCAATGATATATTAGCATTTATAGCGTCAAAGCTGAAACTATAAATCTAAAGAGATAATTCAAGCAAACAATTTTCAGCTAAACGCTGGGGTAATTGCGGAAATAAATGGAATTACCAGGTAATAGAAGATATGTGGCGTATTTCTTTCGATCATTGAATAAAAAACTGAATTATACGCAATAAGATGCCGTTTATTTCTATTTCAGCCAAGGATGTAGCTGTCAATTGTAGAACGGCATCAATCATTTATATAACTAGCTCATTCTTGCTCTGTCAGGGTTAAGTTACTCCTCTGAGAGAAACATGGGATTGACTTCTCTTGAAAGAAAACTTTGATTTTTTTCGTCCTTATAATAGGAAATTTTTTTCTCTGTTGCTCTTCCTGTTGTCTTGGGGTCAATGAAACCTTGAATGTCATTTTAAGGAGCGAAAGCGTAAGTTATATTTATGTAATAATACATTTCATTTTGTTGCAAATTAATCCATTCAAAACATTTACAGCAGTGAATACGAATCTATAGTGACCTATTAACTAAAACAGTGGTACCGACGAAAGCCAACTCGTAGATTCCATACCGGAATATTCTCGAATCCGTTCAGGACTTGAAGTTAAAATTACTTATCATTATGAGATATATATTTGTTTTCAATTTGGATGGTGTTGCAGTATGTTATAACTACAAACAAGATTGACGGGTCAAACTGGTCTGGCTACATTTTGAATTTTATTCAGAGATCCTTGAATCCTTCAACCGCTTTCAATGAACAATAAGTTAATTTGTCCATCATTAAAACTTCAAACTGATAGAAGAGCGACTGGCTGCCTTACTTTAATTTAAATAACTTTAAAATCAGTAGAGAAAAAGGTCCGAATATGGGCCCCCACTTTGTTTTTTGCGTATTGCTTAAATGGCTTACGTAGTTGGAAACTGATATTTCGTATATTGTTAGTCTATAAACTTATAAATAATAATTTTACATTAAAATTTTTCCAATGTAAAGAAAAATAAAAATTTTAAATTAAAACTAAACTATTGCCATTTTTTAACTTGGGTCAGATTGTTTGAATCTGGGCCCTTATTGAAAGGAACACAATAATGATATGTAATTTAAAATGTTAAAATAAACTTTTACTGGAATTCAAATAATTCCATTTTTTTGTTCTGGAACGTAGCGGCAAAATATTAAACGTCGAAACCAATTTTTCAGACTTTAAATTTCAGGGCTTTAGAAAAATATTTTTTCTCTAATATTTTTTAATGATACTTTAGCGTAAGTCCTGAAATTGCTGATCCAAAATTAATACAAAATTTAAATATTATTGGAATATAGATCGTTCCTATTATGACATTTCGAGGGGCTCATATTGGCAACACAACATTATTATGAAACAAATATTAGAATTTATTTTTACAGGTTAGTTACGGGCAATTCAGTGAAAAAAAACAATCAAGCTTTATACAGCGTGTCCCACTAGTGCGGGAAAGTCCAATATCTATGTTAAAATGAGGAATATATGGATTATTCTTTTTACGGTGTTCTCACATTTCTCGAAATGTACAAACTAAAAATATTTTCAACTACACAGGGTGTTCCACTTTTCTTGGCCAGATACCAACTTTTGTTTTTTAAATAGAAACACACATTTTTTATATTTTTTTCGGATTCTACATCAAAAATAAAGGGTACTTTCTGTAAAATAGTCCTATTCGAATATTCACGGTTTTTGAGTTATCTCGCTTGAAAGGTTTTTCTAGTCGATATTGGCTGCTTACATTATTTGATACTAACAGGTTATGCTAAGAGCTACTATGCCCATTTTTTTATCAGATGTTTAGTAAGGACGACTCTTCCGAATCGTGCTCCAAAAACTGCACCTGTCAAAGGATAATCAATCAATAAACAGTTACCATGAGCTTCTCCTACGGCGTACACCATATTTATTAATTCTTCTTTAGAGTAATTCATTTCACAATTATTAGTGTAACTTTTCTATTGAACTTTATGTCACTCGAAAATTTGTATGATTATCCTTTGACAGGTGCCTACTACGTTATCTTACAAATAAACTATTTGTAAACTTCGCATTTTTTCATAAAAATGAGATTTCATGAGAAACTAATGAATTTAGGTATATGAGCAGGTGAAGCAAAGTTGTAGAGAATTTAATTCTGCATCTCATGGTATAAAAATATACAGGGTGTTGCATTTAAAATTTTAAATTTTCGAAATTTTTCAATTTTTAAATTGTCAATTTTGACATGATATTTTGGTCACCCTGTATAACGCAGGGCAGTTTTTGAAGCACTATTCGGAAGAGTCGTCCTTACTAAATATCTGATAAAAAAATGGGCATAGTAGCTCTTAGCATAACCTGTTAGTATCAAATAATGTAAGCAGCCAATATCGACTAGAAAAACCTTTCAAGCGAGATAACTCAAAAACCGTGAATATTCGAATAGGACTATTCTACAGAAAGTACCCTTTATTTTTGATGTAAAATCCGAAAAAAATATAAAAAATGTGTGTTTCTATTTAAAAAACAAAAGTTGGTGTCTGGCCAGGAAAAGTGGAACACCCTGTGTAGTTGAAATTATTTTCAATTTGTACATTTCAAGAAATGTGAGAACACCGTAAAAAGAATAATCCATATATTCCTCATTTTAACATAGATATTGGACTTTCCCTCACTAGTGGGACACGCTGTATAATTACTAGCCATTTTGTCAACGCTTATGATCATATTCAGTTTTAATCCTACTAAATATCTTATTTATATTCTAGCTTGCCTTAACAAATTCTTAAATTTTCAAAAATACAAATTTTGCTAAAATTTACTAACAATGCAAAACGAAAATTGAATATGGTATCGAATATTTTTAACCTTCAGTTAGATATATTTCAAGCATTTGCTCAAACATGTCACTCACAATCAGAAAACTATCATGGTTTGATGAAGGGCCCATATTCGGACCTTTTCCTCTATAGTTTACCATTCTTCCTAAATTCACTCCAAGTCAGATTAATAAGTGGATTAGTATTATTTCTTCCCAATTGGTTCACTTTTTATTTTTATAACTTAAAATATGAGCTAATGATAATAATATGTCAATTTCTGAAAATTTAAAAATTACAACTCTTTTTTGTTTCAATACATATGCTGGGTCTGCCGTTAGTGTGTGGAAGTAGAATAGCTTCTAAGCCTGAAGAAATAAAATGGAAAGTTTGTCTAGTGGCGTACATGGCGTTGATATAAAGTTGCTTTTTTTAAATCGGATACCCTATATTTTTTTGCATATGCGGTTAGCTTTATAAAAATGCAGCAAAATAATAAGGATTTATGCTGGTTTTGATGGGTCGTTTTCCTAGTAGAGGCTCATAAATTCGAAGAGAGGACTCCGATGCAGCCATTTGTAGAAACTCGGTATGATATAGTATTAATCAATTTGTTACATAAACAATTTTCGATAGAAATGTTGTCTTATATTCTTGTGTTATACAGAGTAGTCGAGGTTTGCACATCCAGAATTTTTTTTATTATTTATATTATTTTGTTACCTTTTAATAGGGGTATCCAAATATGAGAAAATATACAGGGTGTTCTATTTAAAAAGTTGCAACTTTATGTCAGCACTCTCTATATGATTTGTATAATAAAAAAAACTAAAAGAATATTAATGAATGCAGTGCAAATGGCCTATTTTTATTAGTTAATATAAAAAGATGATAGAATTAACAATACCATATTATGCGGGGTTGCTTTTAATAGTTTTCATATAAATGAATTTTCCATCATATAAAATTTTATTTGCAAATAAAAATATTTCGCAAATCTGGATCACTCTGTATAATTAAAGAATATACTACAACATATGTATGGTTTATGGAGACTAAAATAATATTGTTTATGTTGCATAGTGTTTACTAAACATGGATAGTTTGCACTATCGATATTATCGATAGGCCCCTTATAAAAATATCGATATTATCTATGGTACTATCGATAGTGTTTACCGATAGTATTATTTTAAATTATATATGTGTTGGATGTAACCTTTTAATATGGTCTTTTAGGTTGCTTGCGTTTCCACTCAATTTGTATTTTACTTTACACAATTTTCAAGCAGCAGACTAATTGACCCAAAATATACTTATGACAAAATTATATTGTTATAATTTACAGAATGTACATTGCTGACGTGTTGCCAAAGCTCTCCAAATGTTCGAACCTGTTGCTTGTCTTGGTCCTTTTTTTATAGGTTTTTGTTAAGTGTGTTCGCTTCAATCATAGATGTCTCAACATCATTTTATGAAATTGAAGTAGAACAAAATGACTGTTTTTAAGGGCGAATGTGGGCGTCATCTATTGACGAGAGAAGAAAACTCGACATAAATATAAAATGGTCGGCTCCCTTGTATTTATAATTACATATTGCCACTATCCAATGTCTTCTTTTAATGAAGATGGCATATGTATGTATACTAGTTTGTTAATATATTAAGTTATTGAACAAAAACTCATTAAAAACCATTTCTTAAGAACTATCGATATTACTAAATAACACTATCGATAGTTTTCGATACTCAAAATTATAGATATTATCGACAGTCCCTATCAATCGTTAGTGAACACTAATGTGGGAACTAGGTTAATACTACATCATACTGAGTGTTTACAATTAGCTACATCAGAGATCTGCCTGTCTATTTACGACCCTCTACTAAGCAAATGACCCATCGAAACCTCCATAAATCTTATATCATTTTGGTGCATGTTTATGGAGCTATCAAAATATGCAAAAATATACAGGGTATTCTATTTAAAACAAGCAAGTTATATTAACACTCTGTATATTATTAACATAATAAAATTAAAATAATTTAAAATTGTGCTCTCTAAAGATGTACGCCACTGGATAAAATTTCATTTTGATATCTATTCGCCTAGGAGCTATCCTTTGTCCACACACTAATGCCTTATAACTCCAACTTTTCCCTATGTTCTCTTCAATTGAGGAAATGGATAGAAGAAGATGGAACCTCTGGTAGGGGTGGAAAAAGGGGTGCCTGGAAGAAGGGGTTTCTGCAAAAGTCGAAAAAAAACTGCTTCCAATGATGAATGACTTATACGACTTTGAATATTTTGAAGTTTAAGCTGCCATGCAATCTGGGTGTGCCAAGTAAAATAAAATTTTCCTTTATTAGCAGTAATGATAGAAAATTTTACGTAGAATCGAATGATGAAGACCCCAATTGCGTACAATCAACAGCTTAGAAGATGTCTGACGTTAAAAATGATACAATAGGAAAAATGAAAAAAAAGTTAAAAAAAATCATTTTCTAATTTCTCGTCAAAATACTACTTTTGAAAAAAAAAACTAACCCAAAATCATAAAAATACACCATATCACAACTATTTGCTCCAAGTGGTGTTTACCTCCGAAAAAAAGGGTGTGTTTGTACGAGCCCTGTCGCAGAAGAAGTGAGCACCCTAACTAATTTTTTGTTTCTGTGAATATAAAATATTTTCTTCAATTTTGGTGGAAAATTTAAACGCTCTATATAAAGCAGGACATTTTGCTATAAATATATCTTATGGCCATTATTATGCTGTTGAATTTTAATATTAATTTTTGCTTGAAAAATAAAAGCTGCAGTTGTGTTTGTCGCAAATGTACTGCACCACCTTATTAAAAATTGCAATCAAAGTAAGCTTGCATGAAAATAAGTTTTAAATTTAATGTTTGTTTGTCGTAGCTGCTAACATAATAAAATTTAAATAAAGTAGACTTTACATCAAGCTATACATTTATTTATTATCGTGCTTGAAAAACTTATTTCTGCGGATCTTAAGGCCAATATAACTGCCCACAATCATGGTAACTCAGGTTGGAATATTTGAAAATTATTGGGAATACCTATATATCTTTAAAAAGAGTGGTAAAAGGTCAATAATCACTCTTTAGGATCAACATGCATTGGATATTTTAATTTAAAAAAGACAGAAAGATATCATCTAGACAATTGGTTGTACAATGGAATGAAACCAAGGATACATGTCTGCGAAATGTAAAAAGACCTAAATACCAATTTTGTAAGGTATATAAAACTTATATACCTATAAATTTTC
This sequence comes from Dastarcus helophoroides, assembly GCA_028583605.1. NCBI lineage: Eukaryota > Metazoa > Arthropoda > Insecta > Coleoptera > Bothrideridae > Dastarcus > Dastarcus helophoroides. Next base: position 21,970,005 of record CM053328.1, on the reverse strand, counting down.
AAATATAAAATTTTGTCTAATAAAAATATTTAGGCAAAAGAAAAGTCACTTCTTTCAACAAAAGCAAAAGAAGACCATGATAAAGTGGGCTAAGGAACACTCCTTATGGTCTGCCAATGACTGGGATAAAATAATTTGGAAGTGATGAATCGAGATAGCCGCAATAGAGTTTTAAGAAAAAAAAATGAGAGGGGCATCATTCAAATACATTAAACCGTAAGGTTAATGTTCCTGTTTCAGTAATGGTGTGGGGTTGTATGTCCTCTCAAAGGGTGAGACGACTTTTTGTGATAGATAAAGCGATTAATGCTGGTAAATACATATATAGAAGTTCTACAAAATGAGCTATTGCCATCCATTCCGATGCTAGCAAATGGAAACCGAGAATATATTTTCCAACAAGATGGTACTTCATCCGGACAGTAAAGATAGATAAAATGTTTTCTTATACACAAAATATACCATTATTAGAGTTATCGTCTAATAGTCGAGACCTGTCGCCAATAGAAACATTGTAGCATGAAATGAAAAAGCAATAAGAACCAGCCCCATACGTAAAAAATTGATAAGTTAAACAAAATCTGGCAACAATTTAAATCTGAATTTTGCAAATCATTGTAGGAGACACTGCCTAAATGTATATTAGCAGATTAAAAGCAAAAGGGAGACTGCACACAATGGCAAAAAAATCCAAATGATCATGGTTCAGTTAATATGATGCAAGATCATAATGTCTGTTTTTATATTGTTCTGTTTAAAATTTAATACAGTTGTAAAATAAATGCATTTTATTTGTAACATCTAAAGCAGTTAAGTATTACTGTTGTTAATTTGTTTCTTTTTGTTTTAGTGTTAGTAAACTTTCTTTTAAAAACATATTTTGAAAAATTCTCTTGGTGTTCAATTCATATGCGACAGGGCTCCGTACATTTCTTTCTGACATAAGTGTCAACTATCCTGAGAGAAGCTATCGGAGACTTATTTACACAGCTCGGAGCCGGATAGTTTCTCTCTGGATAGTATGTCAGAAAGAAATATATTTTATGTCAGAGAGAAATATATGGAATAAAGTGTCTAGTCTAAACGCAGCGTAAACATAGGTGAAATGTGTTTCGGTGTATAAAATAACATTTTTAAAAAAATGTTGCTGCCATAATTTGGTACTATTTTTTGCTACCCAAAAACTTTAAAAGGGAGTAGTTTACCTCCATGGTGGTGGTGGAATAATTTAAATTCTTTTTTTTTAATTTTTGTCAAATAAAACTTTTGGAAAAAGAAACAATCAAATATCATTTTCGGTATGTGAGAAATATCAAAATCGGCATTTTTGACTCCAATTTTAAGGGGATAGAGCTGCCCTTAAAACACCCCATTTATCAGGCGTTAAAAAAAATACGTGTCCCTTAAAATTTCGGTTCTCTAAAACACATCCAAAAATTAGCAAAATCGCTGCCGGAGACTTCGCGACCCTTTCTTGATGTTGAGTGATTTTTGATGCGATGATCTTTGATAGGTCAAATGACACACACACATACGTTCCGCGCTAAAATAAGTAAACTTCAACAATCTAATTCTTATTTGATCTATATTTTAATCCCATTACATTAAATATAGTGTTGACAACATTACGAAACTTCTCCATTTTATTACTCAATATCTAGCTGGAGACTCTCCAGACAGCTAAATATACACATAATTGTATATCAATGGATTAAAAAAAATATTATTCTGCCATCCGTATGAACTTTTTAAAGCTGTGAATAGATGATTAAATTAGTTTTATTAGGTTTATTCAAACTAATGTGTAAATAAGAAAGTAAGTTTGATTGTCAGTACCATCTATCAGTCTCTGATAGCAATTTTCTATGTCTTGTTCTCAATTAAAACCTGCATCAAAACAAAGCAGATTTGTTTATCAATTTAACAAATTTCAAAACTCTCTTTAATTTTCTACAAGCTTTTCCGTTAAATTGTAAAAGCAATTATTCATCTAATTACCAAAGTCACAATTAATAACTAGTACCTTATACCATAATATCATAATATTCGCTCCTATTGAGCTCTTAAGTTTGATCTCGTCAAAATTAAATTCATAGAGACTAATTCCGCATGGGGGTTGCCTATGGCGTAATAAATCTCTCACCGGCGTCGGTAATAAATTTAGATCGAAAAGTACAAAGATCGAGGCGCTGTTTCCTATACGTGTCTACTTTCAGTATAGCATTAATCAACTTTTCAGACCCCCCCTCCAGACTTCCTTCGAGTAGCCCTCTATAGACAAAAGTTTCCCTGGAATTAGCTAGCACAGTGTCCAAATTGCCGTTTTATTGACGTTAAAAGTTTAATGGCATTTTCAGGGCTATGATCTTCCTTTTGACTAAATACCCGCGGTCGGAAATATGCAAAGCATAGCGCATAAAATGTAATTTTATTACTTGTATAATTAAGAGGATGTTCTAGCGGAAAACGTAATCTGCTACAACGTCTTCTAGCAACTTCAATACTTTTATTGAAGTCGGTAGACCAACATTTTTACTTTGTTGGGCAGTGGAGTTTTTTTAAATCTTGTTGTCAGTTTTCTTACATCGAATAATATTATTCATTCTGATTTTCCTACGCGAACGCATTTTGATTCAACTGTTTATGATTTGAATCAAAATGCGTAGGATCAGGCCTTTGCATATTTTCTTGGAGTAAGAAAGCAGAAAAAAAATTAAAAATTGAAAAAATACAGTGCCCTCAGGGGCTTAAACGTTTTCAAATTGATATTAAAAATTTTATGAAAATTTTAGCTATCTACCTCAACTCTATATTAATAATTTTGAGAGAAGTTTCTTCTGAAAATAACATGGAAAAAAAAATTTCTGTTCTTCGAATTATTGTAAGTCGCAGATAAATAGACTGACAGTTATAGTGAATATATATTTTCGTAGAAAATTAAACGTACTACAAAACAACTCCTATACAAAAAATTTGTAGGGGAAAGCGTTCATATGTTAATTAACGTTTAAAAGGTAATTATATAAAATTATCATTCTGCCAAGTATGCAATGTGTGCTACCAGTAGGTAGAGACTTGATATCTCGGTTAAGAGAAAATGCAAGGTTTTGAAAAGAAACATAAAATATTTAGGTTGTAATTAAAAAAAACGAAGTTACCGTCTGTCCAGGGAAGAGAGAACACTTTGTATAATGCAAACACTATTTTTAGATTCTAAGACTGGAGCAGTTTGGCAAAATGTACAAAGATTGAAATATAGGCATTTTTCTCTAACGTCTCTACCTACTAGTAGGACACTGCTTACTTCCAGTCTATTCATCTACGGCTTATAATATTTCAAAGAATAAAAAGTTGATCCCGTGTTATTTCCATAAGAAGCTTCGATTAAAAAGCGGACTAGCTTGGAGGTGAGGTAGAGAGCTCAGTTGGCAGTTGGGGAATAAATCTTAAATTTATCTTTCAAATTCCTAGCTTTTTATCCGTATGTTTCAAAACTCATTCTTATTAATCTCAATGGCTAGGTTTTAACAGTTTAAGATCATGTACTTTTTTCAGTAATCATATGGGTTGGTATCTTTCAAATACTTCTTTAATGAGGTAAGGAGCAGTTATTACACAGAAAATATCGAGAAGGGTAAAAGCTAGCTCCTCGGTTCGTTTGCTTTTTAGGGCTTTAAAAACATGAATTTCATTGAATGGCCCTCATAGTTTAATTGTGAATTTATAATCCTTATCGGATTTTGCTGGCATTTATATGAGTTCTACCTGTCTCTTGAGTTCATGCTGGTGCCTAATGTTAATCTTATTCCTAAACCTCCGCCTTTGTGTTTCATATTTAGTATTGCCCAAATAAACGAAAACAATTAATCTATCACTTCAAGAGTTACCCTAAAATATTTCTCTGTATGTTTCTTTTGCATAAATCTTGCTTGTTTTGGGACAGTGTCAATATGAGGCTAAAGCTCGATTTCATTCAATTCTTTAACATAAAGGAAAGTGAGTAAATGTGGAATAGTATTTCTAATAAAGAATACCTTAATTTTTCCAGAACAGAACAAACACTTTAAGATGGATTACAGAGTAATATTTTATCTTATTCGATCACTTTACGTTCCTAGACATTTTCCCCCATACCATAGATCGGACAGACCACATTGCAATTACGAAAGTTTATTTTGTTGTAACATCTCATTTCTTAATAAATAAATAGTAACAGCCAGTATAATATTTTAGAAACCTTAATAGAGGATTTAATCAAGCAGCTATTTGTGAATAATTTCTGAAAAAATGATTTGTCCATCATGTACGTCGTAGCCGTAATGAATTTTTTACAATACGCGGTAAATAGCCTTTTTTTGTACAAACATCCAAATAACTCAAAAAATTTTGGATACTAAAAAAAAAAATTTTTCACAACTACCCTTTACTTTTCATAAGAAATCAGAAAATCTCATAAAAGATATAGGATGCAATGAAAAAAATGTAGTTGTGACTGTATAAGAAAAATTAAACACCCTGTATACTACGCCATATTTAAATTTTGTGGAGTTTGGCTCCTTAAAAAATTTTCCTAACTTCAGTCACTGCTGAGATATCTTATTATTCCGCACTAGGTGGACATCTTTTATAATTTATTACTAATAAGGTATATTTTGCCTGTTCTTTGAGAAGTTTAAATTTTTAATCAAAAAACAAAATGGTATTCTATATATGGTTACTTTTCTCTGGAAAAGAATTTAATCTGTTTTTTTAAATAACTGACAATGTTGTATACAAATATTTTCATGCGGCAGTAGTTAAGTTTACAGTATTGCAATAACTGTAGTTCACTCAGACTTAGGAAAGCAAATGAAGAAAACTACAGGGAATAATTTATTTATCGGATTTTATACAAGTGAATCCCATACATTGTACTTAGCCTAGACATTGTCTACCCAGATCAAGCCAGGGAAGGCCGCTGGTCTTATACAGGTTGAACCAAATTTGATTTCCACTACAGTCATCTCGTAAACCATTAAAGATACAAGGAAGCCTAAATGGGCAAGGTAGTCCAGAATGTAGTGCCTAATATTATTTCGCTAAGAAAACAATTGAATTTCAATTAATCTTGATTTTATTTTGAAAAAACTGATAATCGCCATTTTAAAAAATTAGCTCTAACTTGTTTATTTGAAGTTCGATTGAAAAAATTCAAAAACTTTAATTAGTTGTATTTTGAGGTCTTCTCATAGATGTAAGTTAATTTGTTCTAAATTTAACTATTTTCGAGAAACGTTGTTTTTTCTCATAGACGTCATATTGGATTTTATCATTTTCGAATTTGGCATATTTTTCTGATTAATCTAATATATGACATGCTATACTTCAAATGTGGCAAAGTGGGTTAAATGAACTAATGTTTTATTTTTAAAATTCGGTTTAACCTGTATATATAAGCTAATTTTGTTTTGTTAATTACTATTAGGTAAGAATATCTTAACATTTAGAATATTTTTGCGCGTTAACGGTTCGGAATTAAAACATCGTAAATTGTAACCACTTTATTTCCAAATTGATCTCGGAAAACTAGTATTATAATTCACTTAACTGACCAACTGATTAATTAACTAACTAACTAACTCACTGTTAAATTAACTTACTTATTCACTGTTTAACTAACATGAGGAAAATACGACCACGTATATTTATAGGTGCCGTTCCGGTTTCTAGAACGGACGTACCGATAAGATTATCGCTTACCGAAACATCTATCTTATCTGCCGTATATTTAATTCACTATCGCGGCCGCTTTCCATTATCAAATTTTATGTTTTGTTTTATGACAGAGGTATCATCATTTTTTGGTTTATTCGGTAATCAGTTTTGATACATTAAATGTACATAGATATTCGATTTTTAAATGTATACAGCGTGTCCACCTATTGCAGAATGGTGAAATATCTTATTAATGACTAAAGATAAAATAAAATTTTAAGAATCAACTTTCTCTCTTCCTCTATTCCCAAGCACTAAAAAAAAATTAAAATATGGCAGAGACTACAAGGTGTTTAATTTTGTCTATACAGCACCAACTTCCTTTTTTTTACATGGAAACCCATTCTTGTTTGGGCGTTTTTCTATTCCTTGTAAAAATTAAGGTTATATTGTAATTAAAGGTTTTCGAATTTCCAACCTTTTTCGAGTTATTCAGATGTTTGTGCAAAAACGGCAATTTTCCGCGTGGTGTAAAAAAAACTATTATGGATACGAAGGACATTGTGGACAAATAATTTTTTCAGGAATTATTCTCAAATAGATGCCTAATTAAATCCCTCATTTGGGTTTTTAAAATATTGTACAGGATAATCAATAAACTGTTTCACTTACACAGAGAACTTTGGATGACAAAAACTGTTCTAGTTTAAATGGAACATCGCTTATTTTCTTTGATGATTAAATGGGTCTCTTAATTACCTACAACTTATATTAAGTTTTCCTTGTGGCGAAAATTACTGGTTATCGAGATATTGTTACTTTTCTTGATCAGACAGTATATTCATCAACTGCCAAGAAAATTTCTACAAAGGAGGCACTGCACTGAGTATTTTTATACAAAACTGGCAATTTGGTCACCAACAAGAACTCTTGACTTATTAAACTTCGATTTCTTTTGTGGCAGTTTATTAAAGATGGCGTTTATAAACTATAAAGAGACTCCAAGGGATATTGAAAATGTGTGAATATTAAAATCAAAAAGGATCTAGGTAACTTGAGTAATGTTCACAAATGTCTTCAGATTATTTCGCAGTGGAATTTAAAAATGCATAGAAGAAAACGAAAAATATTTTGAATATCTTTTATAATACTGCTTTAAATTTACATGCATGTAACTTTTACAACATACATAAAATACACGTATTACCATTTGCACTCTATAGCATCTAATCATCTAATTTTTATCATCTTCATTATACTTAAAATTTATTTCGAAAATTATCAATATTTATTACAGGAAGCTAGTGTGTTTATTAGGTATTTAAATATAATAATAGGTACTGACACATACAGACCTTAACTTCATTTTCTTCAAATGCTTTAACGTTTCACTCCTTTATTTAAGCAATTTTTTGGTGAAATATTTATTCTACTATTTTTGATAATAATTATTTTCTTGAATTATTATTTTTTTATCTGTGAGAATATTCTTTACTCTCTTTGCATGAAAATACATTTTATAAAAAATAATGTTTTTTTGTGGACAGTGCACTTTATGATTGTCTTATTTTATTATTTTTGTTCAAGTCAATTAAAATAGATTTTATACTAAACAAGTTGTTAAAAATGATTCAATGTGGTTTTTATTTGATATTGATCAATTAAAACCAGCAATAATTTAATAGCATCTCTAGGCAAAGCCTGTTTAGTAAAAATATTAGTTGCGGTTAATGAATTTTATGGTCTGATCAAAAAAAGTGACAATTATCTCGATAACCAGAAATTTTTGGCATAGGGAGTATTTAACAAGAGTTGTAGGTAATAAAGGCACCAATTCAATCACTAAAGAAAATAAACGGTGTTCTGTTTAAAAAAGTGAGTTTAGGTAATTCAGAATTCTCTGAAAGTGAAATAATTTTTTGCTCATTCCTTATAATATTTTAAGAACTTAAATAAAAGATTTAATTAAACAAATATTGGGAAATAATTTCTGAAAAAATCATTTGTCCATAATGTACGTCGTAGTAGCAATGGTTTTTTTTACACTACGTGGTAAATTAATTTTTCTGCAAAAACATCTGAATAACTGAAAAAATTATGTAAAGAAAAAATTTTCATTCAACATAATTATTTTTCATTTGAGAAAATAAATTTGGTGCCTGTTAATGGAAAATTAAATACGCTGTAGACTTGGCCATATTTTAGTTTTTTAGAGCTTTGCAAAAGAGGGCAAGTTGCTCCTTAAAAGTTTTTCGTAACTTCAGTCACTACTGAGATATCTTACTATTTCGCATTAGGTGGACATCCAGTTATATTATTCAAGATTTATGTAAATTCTAACTGTAAATAATCACTAAGCCTCTTCTTACCCCATACAGTAAGTGCTCAGCCAACCCCTCATGTAGAGCAGGTTGAGAAACTCACTATATTATGTAAGAAATTGCTCAACTAATACTGTCCTAGCTTCTCCCTGTTTTGATGTTTTGCTTATGCAAAGGCATTTCAATTTGTGTTTTCGAAATTTCTGCATTAATCAAAAATTTTAAAAATAAAAAAAATTCATCACAATCACAATTTCCAAAAAAGGTTGAAGATTTGAGTTCAACTTTAAAAATTTGGAATATGAATGTTGACTTTCGGAAAGTTTTTAGTTTTTTTTCCAAATTTTTGTTTTAATCACAAAATTTCTTTAATTTCTATAAGCAATTAAACTATAATCAGAACGTTTTGGTTTTGTACGTAAAAGTTGAAAGCTTGAGCTTAAAATCGACTCTGAATTCGGAAGTAAAAATTTAAGATTTAAACTTCAAATTTCTAGATAAGGGCTAAGATTTCAAGGAAAGCTCGACATTTTTAAAAAATATAAATATTTTTTACAATAATTTAATTTGTTCTCCAAATTGTGACGTAATCGAAATTATAAATGAGTGATTTAGAATTTTAAATATAAATTCCAGGTTTTAAGAAGTTCCAAAATAACCTGGAATATCATTTGCTTTTCTTTTATTTTGGGTGTCATGTTTTTTCAGAATGTCCACTTTCTTCTTAAAATTTCTGGTTTCGTAATAGAATTTTGATTTATTTCATTCTTAAAATTGTTGTTGTGAGAATTTCGAGAATAACATTAGAAACAAAACTTCGTATAATATTTATACTCTTACTTAAAATTTTTCTTTAATGATAACTGTCAACAGACCGGTCCAAGTCTTTAATTTAAAAAAAATATCAAAAAGTTGAATGGAAAACTTGTTTTTAATCAATTCATAGGTCGATGTTTTGTCCTCTGTTCTTTACATCGGTCACGTGTTATTCAATATGCTGCACTCTTTCTAAACAACGACGAACATTGATCTAACTCTATTTCAAAATGTGGAAATAACTACACAGACAAATAATCTGTAAAAATAAAAAATCACTGCCTCATTTGCACGCTCGAAAGCGAGCATGGTCATAATCTATAATAACTGTCTCTCTTATGCTATGTAATCTTTAAACAACGGAAACAATGTCCATTATAATCATCCTTCTCTGTCATTACCTAATTCTAATAATTGTTTTGTTTTACATGTTTAGCTGATCGAACTGACAAACTGGACAATATCCTATATTATTGGTGCGAATTGATTAATATAAAATGCTTATGATTCACAAAACATCATTTAAAATTGCTAAATATACCAGTTGATTTTTGTTCGAAAAATTAGAACCGGATCTAGGGTAGTGCGAATGATGCCGAAATTTCGTTAACTGCCAAAATAATTCTTGGGACGAAATGAAATCGATGACAAGCAACAAAAATGATTATTTTGATCTGCCTTTATAAGAGTCTAGAGCTAGCGCTGCTGAAGATTATCAAACATCTCATAAGAAAAGGTCGCAAAGTGTCCGGCGCCGATTTTGCTAATTGTTTGGATATGTTTTAGAGGACCAAAATCTAAGAGACACCCCCTCAAAGTTGGTGCAAAAAATGCAGATTTTGCTGTTTCTCACATACCAAAAATGATATTCGAGTCCTTTCTTTTTCCAAAAGTTTTGTTTTGACGAGAAATGAAAGAAAAAAATGTATTCCAAATTCCCCCCCCCCCCCTTAAGGGGCAAACTACTCCATTTAGAAGTTTTTTAATCATAAAAATGGTCATTTTGATAGCAAAATTTTGAAAAAAATATATGTTATTTTATACACCAAAACTAATTTTAGCTGTTTTTGGCTTTTGTCGAAAAAACATTTTTTTGGGGGTAAACACGACTTCGACGAATACGTATATGGTAGGATATATTTTCATGATTTTTGTTTTACTTTTTTCCTGAAGCGAAGTATTTCGACAAGAAACTAAAAAAATAATTTTTTAAGATTTTTTTGGTGATCCCTCATCTCCACCCTCCACCCTTCTATTAGAGGAGGGTGAGCTGCCTACTTAAAAAACCTGAAAATTCGAGATTATTATGATTCCTCTACTATCTATATACACCGAAAGAAAAGTTTACCAAATTTTTTTAACCCCACCCCTCCTGATGGGGGAAAATTACCCCCTTATGAAATTTTTAATTAACAAGAAAATGGTCCCTATAACAGCTCAATTTTGAACAATAAATGTTATTTTATACATCGAAATTAATTTTACCTGTATTTTGGGTTTTGGTGAAGGAAAATATTTTCTTAACGCAAATATTTATATATAATAGGAGATAATTGTACAATTTTCGGTTCGTTATTTTTGAAACGAAGTATTTTAAAGAAGGTAGAAAAATATTATTTTTAAATTTTCGTTCTCCCGTTCCTACCCTTCGTCCTGGCATACCAGTAGAGTGAGCCAGTTAGCTATCTCCTTGAAAAACTGGAAATTCGAGATCATTGCTGTCTCTCTAGATACCACAAAACAGAGCTTAGAAAGGTTTTAAATTTTTGAATATCCCATCCCCCCTATGGGGTAAACCATCTCCTCTTCTGGCGATTTTAAGTAACAAAAAATAGTCATGGCAACTAAATTAAAAAAAAAAATTATTTTACACATTACAAGGCATTTTACGTGTTTTTGAGTTTTGCCGAAAAAAAGTTTGGGGTTAACATTCTTTAGAACAAATCAGATATATGGTAGGTAAAATATGTTTACTTCTTATTCTCATTATACGAGTGGCTATTGCCATGAATAGGACAAGGTGTGTACGTGCATTCAGGGGTGATCACCCCCTTCGAAATATTTTCCAAGTAAATCATGTTCCAGTTATTCAGGTAGGGGACTTATCCTTCTGATATAAATAGGACGCGAGGTGTGGCTGGAAAAATTCGGAAAAATTATTTTTATAGTTTCTTGTTGAAATATTTCGTTCCAGGAAAAAAAGAAATAGTTTCAATATCTTTACCGCCATAATAATATACACTTAAATGTTTTGGTAAATTTCCATATTTCTCGTGTAGGTATATCTAAAATACAAAACTTCTAAATTTTTATAAAGTTGAGACAAGTGACCGCAGTTTTTATATAGATAATTTATATACGTATTTGCTTTGCAAAAATTTTTCTTCGACAAACCGCAAAAAAAATTCAATAAAATAAGTTTTGGTATATAAAATATAGTGGTTTTTTTTTTCAAAAATTTGCTGTTATAATGACAATTTTTTGAATACTTAAAAACCTCAGGAAAGTAGTTTACCCCCTTACGGAGGTGCAAAAGTTTAGAATTTTTTTCGGTGTATAAAAAGAAAGCGTAATGTAGATGACTCACCCTCTGGTAAGATAAGGTGAAGAGGGGGGGCGGGGAGGAGAGGTGACTTTAAAAGTTCAAAAAAATTAATTTTCTAATTCCTTGTTGAAATACTTCGTTTCAGATAAAAAACGAATTAAAAATCATAGAAATACATCCTATTATATATGTGTTTGACCTAAAGGGTGTTTACCCCCAAAACATTTTCCTTCACCAAAACCCAAATACAAGTAAAATTAATTTTGATGTATAAAATAACATTTATGTTTCAAAATTTAGCTCTTATAATGACTATTTTCTTGTTAATTAAAAATTTCATAAGGGGTAATTTACCCCTAACAGGGGGGGGTTACATAATTTTGGTATGCTTGACTTTCAGGTGTATATAGAGAATAGAGGGATCATAATAATCTCGAATTTTCCGGTTTTTTAAGTAGGTAGCTCATCCTCGTATAAGGGAAAGGTGGAGGGCGGGGATGGGGATCATCGAAAAAATCTTAAAAAATTATTTTCTTAGTTTCTCGTCGAAATACTTCGCTTTAGAAAAAAAATAAAACAAAAATCATAAAAATACATCATATACGTATTCGTGTAAGTGGTGTTTACCTTAAAAAAACTGTTTTTTGACAAAATCCAATAACAGGTAAATTAGTTTTGGTGTATAAAATAACATATATTTTTTTCAAAATTTTGCTGTCCGTAATTACCATTTTTATGATTAAAAAACTTTTAGATGGGGTAGCTTGCCCCCATAAGGGGGGTGGGAAAATTTGGAATACATTTTTTTTCTTTTATTTCTCGTCAAAACAAAACTTTTGGAAAAGAAACGACTCGAATATCATTTTTGGTATTCGAGAAACAGCAAAATCTGCATTTTTTGCCCAAACTTTGAGGGGGTAAAACTGCTCTTAAAACCGTTTATAAGTCGATAAAAAAAATACGTGTCTCTTAGATTTGAGTACTTTAAAACATATCCAAAAATTAGCAAAATCGGCGTCGGACACTTCGCGACCTTTCCTTGTAAGTAATATCAATACCAGTGGTGGCTAGTGCTAAGGTTTGCAGGTTTGCGCATCCTCCAAAAAAAAGAGCTGGGATGAAAAAAAAGTAATTGTTGTTTATGTTTTTTATTTTATTTATTGCTATAGCAGATTTATCGTTCTCAAACATAACCATAACGGATTCCCTCGGTTCGTTAGAGTTTGGCGAGGTTATTGGGTCCATGGTTTGCAGAGTTTGCAGGCTAGATTGCAAACTTTGCTTTCCACATATGCACCTCCGCCTTTACTCATATTTTGTTCGTTTAAATACTTGCCCATAAGCAAGCATTAGGTTGCACTTGTGAATGCAAACCAAATATCAGTTCGCTATTTTAATTTGTTGTCGGTCAAAGTTGTGAGCCGTGAATCACAAATAAAAATGAATTCAGTGCAAAGTTTAATTGCACAACCATTCTGCAACCGATCTGTGTTGGAAAAACTGGAAATTAAGCGACTTGGATAACACTTGTTCCAAACCTAAATATTGTGCAGACGATGTTTAGTAAAAAGCGAAGTTTTAACAGAACTATGTAGTTCGCGAAGCTAAAGTATTATGCAACATTATTATCCGCCAAGTTAAATAACGATTCAGCTTCACCGGCCATTTAATTGCAGCAACCTTATTTTTTTCTCAAAAATTTAATCAATATAGAACCACTTTTTCCGAAAAGAATTTTAAAGAAACCACTAAGATTTATCCATTTTGTAATGTACAAAATTTAGGAACAGAACTAACTGTAATTTACGAAAAAGGAGAGTTTAAATCGACTTCTGGTTTACTTGTGAGCTTAGTATAATTTTTAGTGAAACTCTAAATTTTTCAAAAATCTTGATAACTATCCCAATGGCTTCTACTGAAGCAGAGGGTACTTCTCCACCCTGAAAAGAATAAAAACTTTTTTAAGAAATACATTATGCCAGGAAAATTGTCCACATTTCAGTAACTTTAATTACACGCGTAATATTAGTACCCAAAACTCATAAAAAGTGTAAGACACATAACAAATTACAACAAGTAATTATTGTTTTCAAAGTTAACAACAAAGGCACATTTATCTTAACAGGAATGGGTACAGATACTGATGATGGTTGGATATAGCGATCGAGTAAGGACCCATGCCTGAGCATATGAGTTATTTTACCAAAAACATCCTGAAAGACCGCCAGTTGCAAGATCTGCAGTAAGTAAATTGGTCAAATTTACTGAAATCCATTAATGATTTACCTCGACAAAGTCGCCCTTGACTGAGCAAATAAATCAGACTGGATATGTTTCTTGAAGCCGGAGAACATTCTTACTCTTCTACAAGGCAACTAACCCTAAATTGCGGTAAAATTATTCAAAGAAGAAAATTATCATTCTTACAAAGTGCAATTGAGACACGAGTTAAACAAGGATGATCCAGACCGCTGCTTGGATTTTGGTGAACAGTTAATGTTACGTTGTGATGGAGATCCCAATTCTCTAAATAACATAATCACTTCTGACGAAGCCACTTTTTGCCTTACATCGATATAATTCCAGGTATTGGGCAGGGGAAAATCCTTATGGACTCAGGATTCTTATAGTCAACGGCAAAGCAAACTAAACGTGTGGTTGGGAATAATCGGACGACGCTTTCTAGGGCCTTACTTTTTTCAAGAAAACCTTACTGCAGCATGATATTTAAATTTATTGCAATTTGATTTAATACCAGCCCTGGCAGTTCTTTTTACAAATAATGACGACAGAAATTTTGCTTTCAATATGGATAGGGCGTCGAGGAGCAATGGAGTGGCCCCCGCGTTCGCAAGATTTAAGTCAGTTGGATTTTTTCCGTGGGGTTATTTAAAAGAAAAAGTTTATTTTAATAGACCCAATAATTTACTAGAACTACGGCAAAGAATCCGAGCTGAAGTGGTATAAGTCAATACTGACATCTTTAAGGGTACTGTTCAAGCTGTTTATAACCCCTATCGGTCAATGCCAAATGGTTGGTGGAAACCAATTTGAATATTTGCGTTCAATTTTGTTTATTTTTTGGGTATAATACTTAATTTTTTCCATGAAAGATAAATTTTTATTTTTGAAAGCAATTGTGTTTTCTCAGAAAAAAATTTATGTAAGGTACAATTATTTTTACATTATCATTTCAGCAAAAAAACGGTCTACAAAATACAGCAAAAATAAATTGGAGTTGCCATTTAAATAAACCAATGATGACGCCATTGCGCAAAGATGGGTGACGGCATAAATAGTTTATTATCTCATAAGCTGCCTTTAAAAAAAATTAAATCAACCTGTCCGAGCGTTTTTCTTGAAAACAGCACATAACGCAATTATAAATTCTGTTCCAAATTTTATCACCACAGGTGATATATCAGCAGGTGAAGAAATATATTTAAGAATTTTCAGCATACATCTTGTAAAAAGAAATTTTATATTTTAAATATTATTTAAATTTTCCTTTTAGAACCTGGCAACAAATCTTAACATATTATTTATATGTAGTCTATAGTAATTGTATGCCATAAATTTATCCAGTAATTCACACCACCATATTTAAGCATTTTTTCAAGCATATTTTCTTCTCATACGTTTTTAATAGTTTACGGTCGTTTTCGATCCATCTCATTTCAAATTGCCAGCGTGATGCTGACGAAATATTTTAGAGTTGAAATAACCACCGTGTTTTCATATTTTATTATTCTGAACAGGTTCGCTCACAAAATCTGCAAAAGCAGAATAAAATACAGCAGCTAACATAAATTTTATTCCAGATTCTTTTCGTGGTCTGTTGCATTCGAATAAAATGTGAAAGTTTTTCCACGTTGAGTGTATAAATTCGCTCTTTACAGAAAGTAGTCATTAAGCCCTTTTATGGATATTAATTAATTAAATCACTTTTAGTGAAATAGTGGGAATGTCCATATTTTAAAAAGTTTCAGTGTCTGATTACATCTCTTTGTGAAGGAGAATTCGGCGAAAGTGTTTTGCTAATTTGCTCTTGGGAAACTGAATAAACCTATGCATGTTTCACTATGTAACGCGTAATTTAGTTTAGAGTAGCCATGGTGACGTTAGGAGCCGCAGGGACACCAAAACGCTAGTTGGGAATAGGCAACATTAATCAAGAATTTCCCAGAGACAAGATACTGCGGTAAAATGTTATTTCAACCGATACAGCTTTGACAACCCAATACAACATAAATAAACCCCTTTTTCGTTAAAAGCCCAAGTGGGAATGTTTCCAATATTCTTAATTTACGAGTCCTAATTTCCTGTTATATATGACTACTTTTATTGAAAAGGTTATGTAAAGTTTACACATTGTTCAAATATTTTTTCCTGAATTTCGTATCTAAAATTTTTTCGATATATTCTAGAATGCTTCAGTTTTTATGACCATTCTCCAGAGTGAGTCGGTAATGTGTCATTGGTCTGTTGTATGTAAACCAAATAAGAGAAAAAAATATGCACTGCCTAAACATATTTTTGGTTATATAGAGTGATTAAACATTTTAGTATTCCAAAAAGAAAACGAAGAAATTACTTTTCAAAATCACATCAAGTAAATCAACTGTTTGTTTAAACAATTTTATATCCTCTCTGTTGATATTATTTCTAATTTAGAAAGCGATATTTTTGAAAAAAATGTACATACTTACGATCAGATCCAAAAAGTACACATTATCTATGTAATTTTGTAATTTTCAATCAATGGGAAAAATCCTGAAACATGTGAATTTTTCATTCTAAGACGATATTTTTAGGCATAATTTGAAATCTTCCTATTTAACCTTCTTGAAGTAACAGCTATTAGGACATAATTATTTTGTTAGAGGGCCTGGATCGAATTTTTGAATAGAACAATCATAAAATTCATATTCGCGAAGCAATGGTATACCGATAGGTTATTAATCATAAAATTACTGACGTTACATCGCTATTTTATACAGGTAGCGGTAAGAGCTTAAGAACTTAAAAAAAATGTAAAGGGTTCAATTTAAGAGGCGGTTCAATTTATACTGCCTTACTCTATTCAAAATTGTTACCGCAAATTGATTACAATTATTTCGAAAATTAATTTTTTGAAAGTTACTTTTTATGTAGTTTGGATTCTTTTGAAGAATGCATCCAAATGTAGTAAAGATTTTAAAGGACTTATGTATTTTTCTGTTCCTCTTGACTGGTTTCTTAGGTATGCTAATTATAGACCTTCGTGAGCATTTACTATTTTTTCTACTAGACGTTCTTTGTTAAAAAACCAAAATTGTTGATATATAATTATTAATTATTCTGAATTTAATAGTTTAAATTATGGTTAACAGACATATAGTTTTAATTATACATTTTTTTTGCATTTGTGACACTTCGTCATTACAAAAATTAAATGATTGCTACAAATATTAGTATCCCGATGAATAACAATAACTAGAGACTGGATTATATGAACTAAAATAAGTACAAAATGTGCATGCAATATGTTCTAAAAAATATTCAAAATATGCATTATGTGCATTATAAAATCCATTATATGCATAATAAAAAGTAAAACAAATCAATATTAAATTGCCTTTTATTTCATAAAATATGCTGAAAATTCATATTACAATAAAAATATATATCATATTCTCAATAGCTGTTAGGATTCGGCCACGCTGGCGAACGATTTTTCGCGAGGGATAAATTGCAAGCGACAGAGCGACATAAAGGTAGTTCAGACACATTAGAATAAATTGAAGTTCCCATACTTACCTAAACGACAGTGACAAATGGCTAAGCGGAGTCATTGCATATTTATCAATCAACGTTGTTTTATTTTAGAGCAACTTCTTGGCTTTTTTTGGCTTCCCAACATTTTTTTGAACATTTTTGATTCGATTTTTAATTTGATTTAATCATATGCCAAAGGCATCTACAGGCATTCTAAAATACTCAAAAAATCTTTGTGGATATATTCGCATTTGCTTGTATGTGATGAAATTCGCCCTATACTTTCTTCTAAACCTATTTATAGAATGAACTCGAAATTGTCTTTTGCGGAATAAATGATTAGGACTAAAATGATCTTCTAAAGGCGTAGCAAAGAGAGGCCTACCACTAACTAAATTTTAATCGCCTTCGATATTTCGTCTATGAAAAATCGCTCGCTAACCTAGCCGTACCCTTTGACACTAGATATTTTTAAATGCCTTCTATTGCAAAAATATTCCTTCCACCCTACAAGATGATACCCGTGCATATTTCAAAGATTCCCATAGCATTTACCGTTTACAATTGATTAAACTTTTTGTAACTTTAAAAAACCGTCGTTTTTATTAAGGACAGGATGTAGCATGATCATATACCTTTTTAACAAAATGTTCATCTTTACCAATGGTCAATTTTAAAATAATCTACCTTATGTGAATAACTACGATGTCGTCCACTACATAATTTCCAGTAAGTAATCAAGTTTTATACTGTAATGTCATTTAGAAATTCCAAATTTGAACAGAATGTAACTGGATAACAATGGGAAATCCACCTTTGAATTAATTTGACCAATTTTTATCTTAAAGGTTGCTTTCTAAATAAAATTAACACACCATAAATATGAGCTTCAAATTGTTGATATTTATTAAGAAAAAAATTAGACAATAATAATTATTGTGCTATCTTTAAATACATACATTGTTCAAATGAATTCAAAAGCCGATATCCCATACCTACCTGGCTATATACTTTGGTATTAGATTAAGAAATACATTTCGCTCAAGAACCTTTTATCGACTACCCCAATTAACAAATAAATTTAAATGATTTCTTTTTCCCTCATTTTTTTGCTTAACTTCCGAATAAAGAATATCTACACCTTTTGACAGGTCGTTAAAGACTAGCGGGGCGGTTTAAATATTTACCAAGCTTTAGGTGCGAGCCCATTGCAGGAATTTAGTCGTTACGTCGTCATCGTCAGTGCGAATTGTTATGTGACTGGCCCTAATCATCACCTAAAGTAAAAATTAAAGGAAGAGTTTTTGAATGTACTTTGTCTAACAGTCTAACCTAATAATTAGGAATAATTAAAGAAAAACGTTTTAGAAATTCCTAGTTTGAATTAAAAATCCTGAACTTAAACTTTTATTTTTGTTTTTTTTTCCTAAAAATTGCAGTCAATCTGTTTCAATTTTTATCCATAAGCTTAAATTTAAAATTCAAAATTTTGGATTTTATACTTGTTGTTTTAAGCGCCAAAGGTTTTTTCTAATTTTAAACGCCAAATTTTGAATTTAAATTTATAATTTTGATTTTGTGATTATCATATTTTAATTTAATTTCAATCCACTCGCAAAATGGAATCTTATTTTATCCTTTGGAATATATTTCTTAAAATTCCACGTTTTAATTTTTGGTATTTATTTTATCTAATAAAATTTAGACTTTAGTTCAAAATTTCGACATTTTCTATATATAATCGAATTTTTATTTTCCGAAATTTAATATGTCGAAATTTAACTCAAACTATCTAGATTTTTTTTATTAAGTTAAGTTTAAATGAATTTTAAAATTGTTTCAAAATGTAGAGGTGCTATTGACAACTTTTTAATTTTTTCTAAAATTTTGCTAGTAATCCCAAATTTTAAACCCTTAGGAAATATTGACATTTTCCAAAATTTCATCTTGGTTACGAAATTAAGACATTTTTTTTGAAAGCTTAAAAGATTTTTGTTTTTTTTTCCGAATTACAATTTCAATATCGATATGTTGATTTTATTCTCGAATTCTGAACCCCAAATTTTAAACCCTTAGAAATATTGACATTTTCCAAAATTTCATCTTGGTTACGAAATTAAGACTTTTTTTTGAAAGCTTAAAAGATTTGTGTTTTTTTTCCGAATTACAATTTCAATATCGATATGTTGATTTTATTCTCGAATTCTACAGGTTATACCAAATTTGATTTCCACTACAGGGATCTCATAAACCATTAGAGATACAAGGAAGCTTAAATGGACAAAGTAGTGCAGAATTCAATGCCTAATATTATTCCGCTGAGAAAACAATGGCATTCCTATTCGTCTTGATTTTATTAAAAAAAAAACTTAAATTAGCCATTTTTAAAAATCAGCTCTAACTTAGTTTATTTGAAATCCGATTGAAAAAATTCAAAAACTGTAATTAGTTGTTTTTCGAGGCCTTTTCATTGATGTACATTATTTTTTCTAAATACATTTTTTTCCGAGAAGATTATGTCAACTTTGTAGGTTTCTTATGGATGCCATATTGGATTTTATCATTTTTAAATTTAACATATTTTTTTGATTTATTTGATACATGTCATGCTCTACTTCAAATGTGGCAAAGTGGGTTAAATGAACTAAATTTTTATTTTTGAACAAAAAAGTTATACTAGGCGACGCAAGTGCCATAACTTTAAATAATAGAAAAAAAAGTTCTCAAAGAAGCAATAATTATTATTAAGAAACCAAAAATATTATAACAAACTGTATAGTATTTAAATATTTATTAATAATCCTAACTGTTTTTTGAGTATGACTTCTATTTTAGAGCACCAAATTCTTATGAAGTTTAAAATTTAAAGCCAAATTCCATTTATAAATTGAATTATCATTCCATCTGAAATTATGTGGAAAGCATAAATCTCGAATAGAATCAAAGTTTAATTTCAATTTCATCAAATTCAATGTTACTTAAAAACACAGCTCCAAATGTATCAGAAATGACCGTTGCCCCTGCGTCTTGTTCTCCTTGATTTATTAATATGTAAGATTCCCAAATGTCAGTTATTTGCCACATACAAAATCATAAACATTTTAAATCTAAACTAAAGATTTAAAAATTTTAATGAACATTTTTATATTAATGTCGGAATTCGATAAATTTCGATATCGAATTTAACATTTATTATGGATGAAAAATAAATGTGTTGAGTTTTAAGTCAAGTCTTCGATCTATTCCTTAGAGTGCAAAGTAAAATTCTCCAGTTTAAAGTCAAAAAGAAAATGAGAAAAGATAATCAATTTACGGAGCTCTGGCTTTACCAACGGTTTGTTGTCAAAGTTCTACTTAAATATTTTTTACTTTTTTCTGTAAATCTCTTTAATTTTTTTTACAAATTCCGAGTTTGCTTCTTAAAAATTTCAAGATCACACTTTTCATGTTTGCCTTTTGATAAAATTACTATTGTAATCTTAAGATTTTATTCATTTCGAGCCTGTTCAATAAATGTACCGGAATAATATTTACAATTTAAATGCCAAATTTACACACCTTTTTTTGTACTATGCTATGCATAATCGGTTTTTTCCAAGATTCGACCTGTATTTGCTGTCGAGATTCTGGGAATATCTTAAATTTATTGTTTACTTCTTGTTTAGATTTTAATCACGTAATTTCGATTTCTTCTAGATCTTTGGATTTTTTCCCGATTTCGACATTAATTCTAAAATGTTGATTTTTTATGATAATCTCCAGTGTTTGTGAAATTTTTTTACTTCACTATTTTACTAGCTCATTCAGACGGTCCAAACCTGGAAAAATATTTTCCTGATTCCGACCGTGAAAGGCTTGATATACTTAAAAGTTTAATTCAGTCTGAAATGACATAATTTTAAAAATGTTGGATCCTGCTAAAATTTTAGTTGTGTCGAACTCCAACTTTTTGAGAAATCGATCAATTCAGCTCATCGTATATAATAAGGTCCAATGCTAAGAAGTCTAAATGTAGTTAGTACACTTGAGATTATTAACAAAATATATCTTAAAAATTTGAGTTGAGTTAACGTAACGATTAGGTACAAAAGTAAATTTGATAACGAGCGAGCCATAAATATAATGATACTTTACCAAATATCTCAAGTGAAATATTTAGAACGTGGGTTTTAAATATTAATTTTTGTAAGCGTATTTAAATAACTGTAAATAATATAAAAAAGGCACCTCTGGCTAAGTTAGAGTCAATGATTGTTATTAAATTATGTTGTTACAAATATTAGACAACGGTACATTTATAGATACACAACGTGATTTATAACTTTGAATCATTAAATTGAACAATAGCATACTGGTTTCAATCATCTTAATATTGACAGAGATTCCCAAGCGTTGGCTTGTAAAATAAATTTCTAGCAAGATTCGCCTCTGGATCAAATTAAGTTATAAAGAACATTGATTTTCTGAATCATTTACCTTACGAAATTCTCATAATTTAGAAGAAACCTCTTTACTTATTCGTCTGCTGAGGACCAAATTTATGTTGAATAAAATTAGCGAAGCAGTGAGACTTTTTAAATTACGATGCTTTTAATACTCTCTAGGAATTCGCTAAGAAATACGAGCGTCTAGAGGTATTAATAACTTCCAGACAAAAAATATACTGCTGCATGTAGATTTCCACTCTTTGGTTAATTAGGACTCAGTTTAGTTAAATTATTTAGGATGCGAAGTGCCAATGTAAACATATTTCATAACACGGGAAATATTTCGTTCCACGTTTTAATCAGATAAATGTGAGAAAAAATGTTTGACGTATTGTGCTGTCGATGCAAACATCGCATTCCTATTTTTTATGGCAAGTAGTGAAACAAGAAAACCATATCAGAAAAGTCAAATGACCACTTTCAATATGTAGTGGCATAAAAGAGCCAGCTTAGAAAGGAATGGCAAACAATACAAAAAAATAAACAATTAGACTTGTATCATAAATTATTGTTCGTTTCTTTATATAAGTGATGTGATAAAACATTTTCTAATAGCAAATACATTCTCAAATTTTAAGCTATTTATAAAAAGTATAAGATTTGGCTTTTCGTAACGTATAAGCATTGAAAGAGCCCACAAAATGTTGAGAAAGCCAAGTTCTTATTACAGGGACTCGAAGTATAAATTAACAAAGATAATATTAAAAATATTTATTGTAATATAAAATGCTACTTAAAAACATTTTTGACAATAATAATGCAATCTTCCTTTTACTTCACAGTATTCGGGTGTCCAATAGGAACAAATATTGCATAGGTACAACTCTTAATTGCTGTTACTTTAATTCTCATTGCACACTACACAATAATCCTTGTCTTCTTTCTCTTTCATTTTTATGCACGATTGAGATCTTCCTTTTTTACTTCCGACAATACTGTATCATGACTTGAATCTGATGTATCTGAATCTTCATCATTATAAGTCTTAGATTTCTTAGCAAATACTTTTATAGATTTTTTCTGGTCATTTTCTTTACAGTCTTTCTCTTTTGGTTTACATTTGGGTCCTTTTCTTCTATCCCTTGTTTTTCTCAAGACCAGCCGTTACAATAGCAGATGACATTTTTCTGATCTCACGAATCGTGTTTTTCCTGGAAACTGCCTTTGAAAATGGTCTAATCATTTCCAGTGATCTAACTACATGCCCTAAGGTGATCCTAGGAGAAACTATAGATGCCAAAGCACTTTGTTTCTCCGAAGTTCTTGAAATTGGCAGTGAAGATATATAAACAGGTAAAGGCGAAGGGGCTAAATTCTCTTCGATTTCAGTTAAGTTTTTATCATTTTTCTTGTCGGACTCCAATTCAGCAGACGGATCAGATATAATAGACACAAATAATGATAGAAACCCTTCTTCATGAAATATGTTTGAATTCAAGAGATAAATACCCGTATTGAGAAAACCTTTGGTAATATTTTAAGGACTGAGAGCAAATAGATATGCATTTTTTCACAAACTGTCAATGGTCACTGGTTTACCGGGATTTTGCAACATCCACTCATTCATAGCAATTCTATACTTGATTTGAAGGGACGATATATTGTGAGTTCAAAGGGATGTAGCTTATGGCTACAAAGAGGTGAAAAAGTGACTATTACAATTGACTTTTCTCTAGCAAGTTGATCCACTCTGAGGTTAATAATAATAACCTGGATTATCCAAAATGATTAATGCCGGGTTGTTTTTTTTTTGGAAGGCTTTACATGCACTATAAAATTTTCCAGAGCTTTTATGAAACGTTCTTTATTTATCCATCCCGAAATTTTAACTAATACAAGGGCTCGTGATGGACCATTGGCTAACATGATGTCTTTGTAATTTACTCGTGGGAATACAAAAATTGGTGGTAAAAAAAACACCAGCAGGATTTACAAAAAATAAAGTTGTCACCAAAGATCTTTGTTCTCCTGATGTTACTTGTCCGATTTATTTTGATCCTCTTTCAGCAATAACTTTGAGAGGATTCGTAACAGTGCTACAGCCTGTTTCATCGGCTTTAAATATGTGCGTCGAGAAATTATGTCTTGTGAAAACATCGGTAAATTTTTCAAAAAAAGTGCTTATGCTCGTTTTATTAGAACTAGTTGCTCTGAAAAGTAAAGTGCTTTCAGGTTTTTGAACTGCTAACTTTTGTGTTTACTCAAATTCTTTCAAACAGTCATCACTTGCAATTTGAAAGTCCTTCAATTTATTTAAACAAACAGAATTCCCTACTGCATAATCATATGCTAGTTTTTTGGTTTGATGTCTTGTTAGACTATAATACATTTTAGATGCAGTTTTTAAATAATCCGATGGTAAATTTTCTTGTTCCACAGTAAAAATATGTTTATTACCTACATTAGGATTATATTTTTAGGCTGATTCACCAGAAGATTTTACCTTCTTGACTATTTTGCCTAAGCATGCTGCTCTTGTAATACTAATGGAAAAAAAAGTTTTATTTATAAAGTGGTCCTCTTAAACACTTTACCAACAGCTTCCTCTATTGTAGATGCTGCGAATCTTTTACGCTTCTTCAGCTTCTCTGTTTTGAATGACATTGTTTTCTAAAGTAAAAAAGAAGTCTTTGGATTCTGGATTCGTTGTGGGTTGCCTAAAGTTTGGGCCAGCACTCAAAAAAAGAGGTCTATCTTAATCAAATATCCAAATAAAATTAATTTTATTGCTTGTATAATTAATAAATATAGGCCTTTAAATATAAGCAAAAACAGGTCTTGAAATAGCCGGTCATCAGAGGGTCGGATTTTTCATTACAGTGTAGCCCAGTTCTTTCAAAACATATTCACCTAAGAAGTATAACATTGAAAATTAGTACTGAAATTAAAGCTTTGTCTGCAAAATATCTATATTATTGGAAGGCCTAATATATCCATGCTTCAATCGTACTGCTCCCATTTTTGTACGTGTCGATGTCAGAAAACACATAAAATGAGCTCAAAAACTTACTTAAGATGACGAAAATACGTTGTACTGAGGTCGCTTATTTCTGATGAACTATCAAATGGTTGTGGGAGGCAGCTGATCATTGCTGTCATTTTAAAATTCTAATTCGTGCATCATTACTTTGGAAACTTCGCACATAAATAAGAGTTGCTCTTTCACAACATGGTCCTTTTATGCTACTCTTCCCATAACTGGTGTCTTTTTGGAGTAATACATCCTAATGTTATCAAGGTTTTCGTGTTTCGAAAGTGCCTTGAATACACTCTAGAAGGAAGAGTTCTTTTGGTTGCTTACACATATCCTACCCTATCACCTAAATGCTTCTATTATCACTTTCTTATTTTTCGCAATCTGACAGTAAAATATTTTTAGAGTAGTATTAAACTTTGGCCATTTGAGCGGTGCCGCGTTTGAGGGATAGCATTAATTAAATAAATTCGTTTTTCAAGAAGCTCAAAAGTGACTATTGAGAGAAGTAATTGCCATTACGTAAAGAGAACTATTAGTTTTACAAATAAATCATGGAGTGAATTTAATACTTGCTTGGAACATGATCATTGCTATAAAGATAAGTGGTAGACTGAAGCTTCCAGTCGTTCGAGGTAGTACCACCCCACGTGTTATTGGGAGGCGGTGAAATGATGCTTTCGCGTCTCTGACACGTCAGGCGGTTCTTGTTATTTTTCTCATCCTACCCTTCTTCTTATTTTGTTTTCTTCATCTCCCTCTGATTATTAAAAGCAGAGATGATCAACTGTCTTTGTGCAAAGTATTCCGGACGTAAACCATCTCTCCCATTCGAATGTTCAGAAGATGTAGGGTGTGCGAGGAAGTCCATCGACAGTCATAGACAATTTTAATGAAGCTCGAACCTAATTTCTTGCAAATAATTCATTTAAAATTCAGTATTTAATATTCGAGGGCTTACTCTAATCTAAACCCCGTTCATTAATACCTTCAGAATAAAAGACTTCATGTGTCGCCTTTGAGAGAAATTCAGGTCTCCCTACGCATCACTATCTGTCTATTTGATTTGCAATATTTAAGACTTACACACAAACTTTCCACATAAGAGGAAAACTTCTGCATTTACATGAGCGGTCTGCCCTGTCAACGAACAAATATATTGAAATATGCTGATCATGATGTGATATGACTGAAAATTTGCACCAAAAGCGAAGTAATATTCCATCTGTTTATTTTATCTGACCCGAAACCTTCCCTCATATAGACAGCTCTTCCTCTATCTGTCCATAATCTTCACCTACAGGCGAATTATCCGAACATTGAGGTTGTCTTTTCCAAGGATTTCAATGAGCACAACGTCTCCCGGTTAAGGTTTTCTTCTCCAACTGACGACGCACAAAGGGCGATAGAAGCTTTCGCCATCATTTATAAACCCACACAAATTCCTTATATAGATACCCACCAACTTAATCTATTCGATCTCCTTACCATTTCTCCAGCTCAGTTAACATATCATATATGATATATCAAATTATTGAGAAAATGTTGCTGAATTCAAAAATGACAAAATTCAATATGACGTCCGTAAGAAAAAACAAAGCTGCCAAAAATTTTTCAAAAATTATTCTCTCCAAAAAAATTACCTAACTACTGTAATGAATTGGGAAAAGCAAGCAAAAATGGTTAAACTTTTCTCAGACTACTTTTATTGGGCCTGCAAATAAAGAAGTTAGAACAGATTTGGAAAATTAAGTTTTTGACTTTTTTCCTAATAAAATCTAAACAAACTGATATTAAGTTGTTATGTCAACGGCTGATAAATATGAAATTTTTTTCTACTTTAATAATTTAACCGATTTTCCATCTCCATTAATACCAAAGATATCCATGTTATCCCGTGCCCAGTGGAAAACATTGTTAGTACGTAATACAAAAATGATTTTTATATTAAAACTATTTTTTAAATAACTGCTGCATCAGAAAAAAGTACAAATAATAGCGTATCTACCCTCATGTTTATTTTTGGATGTGAAAACAGTTAGTGTCAAGAAAAAAACAAAATATTTAATTTTGAGACGAATTCAATATAATTGATGCAAGGATAGCTCAAGTTAGGACAACGCTAGAATACTATTTTTATGTTTGAAGTTTAGCCCTAAAGCACCTTTTAGCTCGTTTGGATTCAATTCAAAGAAGAGCGATTAGCCTAATTGATGACAAGAGTTGGACTGATTCTCTCGAGACATTAGATCAAAGACAGAGGTGACTAATCTCTTTTCTACAAGTACTTTTATGGAAGATGCGCACAGGAACTAATAGAACTGATTCTTCTAAGGGTAAGATTTTTAAGGCATACAAGACAGTCAGAGGTAGCAAATTCCTGTGCGTTCCAGACTGACACAGTGAGAACTTCTGTCTAAGGAGACTCATTTTTCTATAGGACTTCGAAGCTATGAAATTCGTTACCAAACGAAATTTTCCTCAGTAATTACAACCTATCCTTGTTTCCTTGTTTTAGCATCTTACTCGCGGTACTCTGAAGGCATAATGGGGTTGCCTTTTACGAGTGGATTAAACTTAAAAAAAAATAAATAAAAAAAAGTTGTTTTAACTCTGTGCATATATAGCAGGAGATGTTAAATGGATATATCATTTATTTTAATTATCCTGAAAATAATTAAAACTGTTTAAAACTGAAAATTTTATATATTTTTTTGACAATCATTTTACAGCAAAGTCCACTTAATAAACGGTATCTTAAAATGAAATTTATATCATAATTTTTATTGAATTCAATCAATGGAAAAGACTTTATCTGTAGAAAATCTGTGTAATTTTAGAAATGTTTCACTTCTTCGGGAAGTATCATGACCATTGTTTTTTTATGCCTAATTTCTTTTAAATAGAAAAAGAAAATATCCGCAACCTATTAACACGCTCGTAAATTTTCTACATTACAGTAACACATAAATTTTATACTTTGCCAATTCCAGCAAACAGTCAAGTAAAGGATTTCAACAAAATATCAAACAAAAATATGCATTTCAAATATTCCATTTTGATTTTCCTGCTTTGCATCGGAGTATTATATGCAGTAAGTCTACTATTTCCTTATTTACTACCTTCATTTATTTCTAGTAACTGCTTGTACTTCCAAATATGTTTATCGGAAGATACTTCTACTTTAGTTTCGGTCACTCTGGTAAGGAGAAATAATATATTCATGACAATTTTTGGGTTATTTTAAAAGCGTACTTGGTTAAGACAAAAAACTGCTAAATACTTCAATAAGCTTCAATATAGCCTAGACAACAGTAATAAAATAGTATAATGATATTATACTTTGAAGGAAGTTTTGATATAAAATTTCTATTTTTTTATTTAGTAGTAAAACATTGCGTTCCATATATTTCAATTATGCTAAGTTGCTGTTGAAGTACTTAGCAGTTAACAAAGGCAATTTTTCGTTTTAACCACTTTCGCTTTTAAAAAACTCGGAAAATTGACATCAGTGTATTATTTCTTCTATAAAATACAAGTGTGATTACTAAACCTTGCCATAAGCCATTTTACATTTATTTCAAATATAAATCATAACACCTTACAATAATTTGAACTATTAATTATTAATTATCTATTAATTATATAGAACCTAATCGGTATAAGGATTTGCAGCTATTGAGAAATAATATTTTTGGAATTTGAATAAATTGCATTAATTTCGGCTACAGAATTGGTAGTCGTTCTTTTGTTTATTTCATACGTGTTTTTTTTTTCAGTGATGTTAAAAACTTTCCGTCGGACGAATTTTAAGTTAATTTGTTATTTTAATTAGGAGAAATATAACGAATAATAAATCGCGCTTGAGCTATCTGTGAAATTTATATGAGAATGAAATTTCAATTTTTAAATTTTGATTTCATATGAACATTTCGCCTTTATTATTATTAAATTCAATTCGGTTCAAGTAAATTTCCACTGGTCTGAAACATTTCGACTTTTTTATGAAAGTGTCAACGTTTCCAATTTTACTTTGTTTTAAACTTCATGTTTAGAAATTATACTGCATGATAAGACGCAGTGTATACCTAATTAAATATGTTTTTGTTAGTTATAATATGTGGTTGTAGATTGATGCTTGGCTTTGTATAAAAAATATACCCTATACTCTTTCTTGTTTTAGACAAAAAATCCCTTCACCTACAAGAGATTGGCGAAATGTATCATCAAAGGTTCATTCAATTTGGATCATGATCTCAAAAAAGATTATGTAATTCAACGTCTTAACTCAGTGAAGAAATATTTTACTCAAACTTGCTCCAAGAATGATTTACTGGATCTCTTCGCTGATATATTGTGCGTGGATGGAATCACGGATTTGATACATAAAGCATTACCTATGGTAGCGGAATGTGTGAAGAAGAATCTATAAATGTTTATATTTAACATTAAATATTTTATTAAAGTGTATTGTACCATAAAATAGAGACGATCCCTCCCTCCTCTTGTTATCCCGAGCCAAAATGTCATTAAAGTTAGATTCTGAAGGTTAAAAGGGCAACATTATTTAAATTAATAATACAAGGTGATTCAAAATTCGATGCACAAATTTTAAGAGCATATTTTTGGGGTCAAAATAAAACTTTTTCTTTTTGTAAACATGTGTCCTAAAATGCACCCCCTTTCCTTCGAGCTACAGTTTTTTTAAGTTGGGCAAGAAAAATCGATTATGTCAAAAAAATACAGTAACGAATCAAATATTTTGAAAATTTGCATCAACTTGTTTGTTTGGGTGCTATATTTATTGTTTATTTAAAAAATAATGTAAACCGAATTTTAGGGGGGAAGAGAGGGTCTTCACATTTTTTAGTCAAAATTTTATGTTTCATCCAATTTTGAATATAGTGTTGAATATCTTATGTGGTGGAATATTTTATGTTAACTTTTATGCGGTTCGTTCCTTCAAGAATTTAGGGTGTCAATTTATTAGTGTCGGTAACTAGGAGATTTATTCAAGAATAAAGATGCGTCCAATATTTATTAATTAATTTATTTATTAAATAGGAAACCGTATGAAGACCATAGCTCTAAACGACTGATAGGGCAAACTTTCTAGGCAGCGGGCCAAAAAACGAAATATACATATTCAAAAGCAGAGAATGAATATTAATTAACGTGATAATTCAAATATTTCAAGGTCCTAATTTGGGTCGTAAGTAAGGTAACGATCTTTAGCTCCTACAAGGGTGCTCCTACAGGGTCTGCTATTTGAATTAATTGAGAGAAATGACATTTTGTATTTGCTAATCACCCTGTATAACTCCAAATGTTTTTTAAATAAAATTACATCATTTTTTAAGAAAAGAAATGTTCTGACGTAACTTGCACAAAAAATAAAATCATTTATGTGTTTTCCGCCTTTCACGCGAGCTTGTAATTTACGTTTAATTTTCATGATTTTTCGAAATATCTCAAAAACTCTTAACCTCAGACCCCTATTGTTTGATACCATTTTAATCAGTATTTTGTAGGAAATTTAAATGTGTAAACAGATTGTTGCCTTCAAAAAGAGCCAACTTTAGTGCACCACTCAGTATATGTTCATCCTATATAATAAAAAATAATGGTAAAATGTATGCCTTATGCTAATGTACCTCCGTATCAAAACCATTTTTATTAGCCAAGAATATGTAGGAGCTACAGAGCTTTACCCTACTAATGACTTACTCTGTACAATACATATTACATTACAGGTACAGTGCGAGTCATCAAGAGTGCTCACCGCAATTTGACATTTCAGATATTATATTTTTTTCCAAAGCATTCTGGCCATTTTTATACAATATGGTTCAAACGTCTAATTGCATAGGCTATAATTAAATAACCATTCAAAATAGATATCAAGAATATTATATTTCTGAGAAGCCCTTTAAACACACTTTTTCGTGTACATGTTTCTATTTAAACAAATGTTGAAATACAGAAATACAGCCAAGATGTCATCTTCAGAGAGAAGCTTGCTTGTCGAAACGCGTTAGAGCAACCTTGGTTGTGTTTTTTTTAATCTTTTTTTGTTTCAGGGGACAAGTTCTGTATTTCAATTTTTGAAGATAACCAAGGACCAGTCCGTTTGACCAAATTAAAAAACATACCTGTGTTTTTGCATATTAAATAAAAATTAGTTTTTTTAAACAAATTTTGTTAACAAACAAAATTTGTATCTTTTTTGCTAAAAAGTTATAAGCAATTTTATTGTAAAAAAAGAATATTATCAAAAATTCGTAATAACTACGATTTAAACATGTAGCCTTTGGAAAAGCAATAAATAGAAAATCAAAGTATAGGGGCATTTGTCAATTATTGAACTAATGGTTGACAAACATTTTTTGTTGCCATTTGACTAATAAAGTTTCACGTAAATGATATACAGGTGAGTCAGAAAGAAAGGGCCAACGCTAAACTGGAGATATAAGATACCAAAATATTATGATTGAGCTTAACATGCCCTATAACAATGTGGCTGGTTTAAGAGATACAGGGCGTTCAAATTTTAAATTTTATTAGGAGAGTTTTTGATAATTGAGAAAGTTTTGATGCTATAAATTTAATATTTGGGTATTTTATGTTTTTTGGTGTGGGAATTACGAGTTTAGAGATTATATTGATGTTGCTCCCAGAGGGCGCCAGTTTCGCATAATCATTTACGTAAATTAAAACATTTTTTTTATCTGTTGAGTTGTACTTAAAACAAGTAGACAATATAAAAGAACGATCAATTTTACAAAGAAAAGGTACTCTTGTTTAAGTCGTCTAAATCCAAGGGTTTTTAACATATTTTCATTTAAAAGTATCAGTGTACTGTTTTTGAATATTAAATTTACAGCACCAAAACTTTCTCAATTATTGAGAAGTTTCAAAATAAAATTTAAACTTTGAAGGCCCCGTATCTCTTAAACCAGTCACATTAGTATAAGGCATGTTGAGCTCAATCGTAATATTTTAATGTCTAGTATCTCCAGTTTTGCATTCGCCCATTCTTTCTGATTCACCCTGTACTATTTATTAGTTTATGGGAAATTTCAAAAGAACCCTAGAAGAGCAGGTAAATATTCTCTGAGATACCCAGAACATGTTATTGCAAAGTTAAAAATATTTAATAGATTTGTCTCCAAAGGCTGTTTGATTAAATCGTACCAATTACGAATTTTTAATAACACATTTTTTACAATACATTTACTTATAACTTTTGAACGGAAAAAGATACCGAATTTTTTTGTTTACAAAATTTGTTTAGAGAAAGTAGTTCTTTTTAAATGTGGAAAAATATAGGTTTGTTTCTGAAGAAAAAAAATTCAATGACGTCATTACTTTGGTTTCCAAATCTGGAAAAATATGCAGATTTAGCTTAAAATGGATCTTATTCAATCCAGGGTAAGAATCTCTTTTCATATTTCTTACATCGTCTTTGCTTTTCTTATAATAGCGCCCAGACATCGAGTTTCGCTCATCTTGTACTTATAAAATCTCAAATTTCAAAAATGCCATTCCTACTGCTGTCATTTTCGCTAAAACTAATACTAACTTTTGATTTTCAAAGATAACACCCTGTTATCATTATATTTTTTGAACCTGCACAATTTTCTGAATGTCAATAAGTTTTAATAATAATCAAATTGTTGCAACAACAGATAACTTATAATGTGAAAAAGGACGCTTTTACGTACTACTCAGTAAAAAAATGAATCTTTGTATTTACTTTTCTCTTGGCATTCTTTCAAAAATAATTGAAAAACTAAACACTTTTTCATTGGCATTTTTACAATAACTAAACTAAATAGTTTTTTTATTGCACAGTTTTGTCTTTAACCCTAGCATCATCAACTACGTTATTTTAGATATTTTTATGTAACTAAACATTTCGTAACTGTAAACTATTATCAAGAAAAAAAAAATTCAGATTAACTTATTTTGTTTTTTTTGAAAAATATATAACCAGAATGTAACGAAATTTGATAAGCGAAAAGTGGCTATTAGTCATTGCCTTGTGTTCTTACCAATTAATTACATTTTTATAACTCCATTGTTAATAATAATTACATATTACTTTAAAAAATAATACACTACCTAATGTTAATCTGAAAAAGTGTTTTTTTTTTTAAGTTACGAAACGTTTAGCCACATACATCAATGACGTTTGATTTAAAAAACTATAGAAAAAAGCAATAAAAATCATGAAAAAAGGATGAAAAACGCCAATAAAGAAGTGTTTTTAGTTTTTCGATTAGTTTTCAAATAACGCCAAGGATTAGTAAAATCCAAAATTAAAAATTTCTCTTCTTTTTGTCAAAACTCTCAATACCTGCAAGAGATATTTTCAATTTCTCAACGGCATATTCTTGATTACCAAATTGCATAGCTTTTTCCCAATTTAATCAATGCTGTATCTCTTACCGTTTTCAAGATATCCTTAGTGAGAAGCGAAAAAGACATTCAGTATGTCCAACATACGAGAGGTGAAGCTCTTCTTCTTTTATTTCCTTTCAGAAGAGTTGAACCTGTATACAGGGTGTTTGGAAAAGTTGGTACAAAACTTAAGGAGGTGAAACCAGAGCCAAATTAATTTAAAATGTTTACATAAACATAGGTCCTACTTACCACCGTTACTAAAATATATCCCTCTAAAGGGGGTTATATCGTTTCAGTAGTTTTTGACTAACTTTCTTTGTAATTAAGATAATAAAATAAAATTTGCAGATAGTAATTATATGTTAAAGGGTCTTTAATTTTCATAAATTTAATCAAAATCGGTTATAAATAAGGGTATTTTTCTATCTAACTTCAACATAAATTTGTAGGTATTCTTTTCCTTTGAATTATCAAGCAAATGATAATATTATTGAATAAAATAGACTATTTTAAAGAAAAAATATCTCTAGGGTTTTTTTTCAAATGAACGTAGTTTAGTCAAATTTTTTTTTAAACGATGTACGGTTCAGAAGAGTAACATTTTTCTACATTGTCACGTAGTAGGCGCCTTTCACGAGGACAGTTTTATTGCAATGTTTCTTCATTTTCCCGTGCTATCATTAACATTTTTCTTTACCTCTAATTTTTTGGTTTTTATCCTACTATTTTAAAGAGGGTTATTCTAAAAGAACATGCTATTAGATTTTGATTTTGCTAATCAGAACAAAAATGTTAATGACAATAAGCAAAAATTACAAACACTACCATGTAACTGTCATAGTGAAAGCCGCCTACTATACGTGACAATGTAGAAAAATGTTGCAGTTCTGAACCATAGATTGTTTAAAAAAAATAAATTCGGACTAATTTACGCTTTTAGAGGGCTACATCTTAGTAGTGGTGGTTAGTGGAATATAAGATTATATAATTTTTTTTATTAGTTTTGGCTCTACTTTTACCCCCTTAAGATTTGTATCAATTTCTACAAACACTGTGCCCGTTTCGCAAATATTAATTAAAAACTATAACTAGGAACTAACCTTCCACACCTTGTAACTTGCAAACGAAGCGATTTACGACATATGTTCATGAATACTTTTCGTCTTATTTTGGGCTCTAAAATACTATCCTGTTTTTATGGTACTACATTTAGAATCATCCTGTATATTATGTAGGTATAGGAAAGTAAATAAAAGTTATTCACAATCAAATTTAGATTCGAAAAATCATAAAAATTAAGGAACGCATTGCCAAGTATACCTACATCCGGTTTGAAAATATTTTGGTTTCATATCGCAGAAGTCATTTATGAAACGACTGTTGATTCGTTCCCAATATACTTCTAATATTGCCGTTCACAGTGAATCATCCTGTATTTTCAACGAAAACAAAACTCTTCAGCTCCGCTATTCGATTCGAGTACTTAAGGATTATTTTAGATTTTTATTAGCCAGAAAAATGACAATTTCTGTCATAAAATTAACTTTTAGAGAAGTCAGTAATTCTATGAAGGATTAATGACCTATAGAGCTATTTGAACAACCGTAGTTGAAGTGGTTGAACTACAAATTAATGTGTTATCAAAGCACTTTGAATATACGTATGTACGTAAAATTATTATTGTTTGCAAGTTCTTAGTATTCTGCGTCATATGAAATGTTGATACTTCAAAATTTGTTCTAATTTTTTTTTAATTTGCCTGCGATAGCATATGATTTTTAGTGCAGATAACATAAGCACTTGTGCTAAAATTTTATAATTTTGGCAAACGTCTCCAAATCTTGTCCTACATCAGGAAATAAACAATTTGTTTACAAATAAATATTATCGGTAAATTAAATCCAGCCAGGTACGAGTGCTACGCACGTGTTACAAATTATTTGTAAATTACCTACAATAGATTGTATAAAACAAACCGGTTAAAAGATATAGACTTCTTTCCGGATTGGACCGTATCAATGAACAACCAAAAACATTTGACGTTTAGCTCACCATCATCAGAACTACAAGCAAGCAGTAGCTTATTTCAGTACTATTGGGTAAGTGGTCAACATTGAACTGGAGATACTAGGTACCAAAATATTACGATTGAACTCAACATGCCTTATACCAATGTACTGGTTTAATAGATATGTCCCAGGCATTTAGAATAACACGGTTTTAAGCTAAAAGCCTGGGCAATTTGGTAAACGCCGGCTAATGGAAAAGTAATAAAATATTTTATTATTTGACTGACTTAAACCAGACATTTAGCTAAAAGGTACTATGTCGGGCAAATAACCAAGACACATATTATTTTCCTATATAATTGAGATAACTTGGTATTTTACTCAAACGATGGATCCGTTTTAGGCATTTCGCAAAAGCTATACGGCTACAAGAGAAAAGGTATACAAATCTGACTAAGGCCAAAAAATAGATGCTAAAATAATGTTATAAACAATCCTCAGTGGTAATAGAGGTACCTACCAAAGGTTGCCCTTGAAATTTAATCTGGAGCAAAATTCTTTACTAAAGCAGGATTTTAATCAATATGTGCACAAAACATTCACAAAAAATGTTGCTGTAAAAGTTATGGTCAATTGTGCAATTGTGAAAGTCACAATTTATGAACTTGTTCAATTAAGTAAATTTACAAATTTCTATTTGCTAATTTTGTTAGCAGATAATCGTTTTCACTCAAATTCATGCAATGTTAGGTTAATGGCAAAAAAATTAAATACTAACAAATAACTATACAGGTTAAACCAAATTTCATTTATTAGAGAAGCTTAGGGAAGCTTAAATGGGCAAAGTAGTGCAGAATTTTATGCCTAATAATATTCCGCTGAGAAAAAAATTGAATTTCAATTTAACTTGATTCTATTTAGAAAAAAATGTAAATCGCCATTTTTAATAATCAGCTGTAACTTGTTTATTTAAAATTCGATCGAAAAGAATAAAAACTGTAATTTGTTGTTTTTTAGGGACCTTTTCATTGGTGTACGTTATTTTTTTCTAAATTTAACTGTTTCTGGGAAAATAATACAAACTTTTTTATTTCTTATGGAAGCCATATTGAATTTTTTCATTTTCGAATTCAACATATTTTTCTGATTGATTTGATGTACGTCATGGCATACTTTAAATGTGGTAAAGTATGTTAAATATATATTTGGTTATAACAAATAAGAACTAAAGAAAATTTACAACCACTGTCAATGAATCTGCGATATCTCCAAAATTTTAAGTAATAATGTCAGTAAGATTATGTTCCTTGAAAACCTTACTGAATTGTTCGACTATACATGGTACCCCGTCAATTATCATCCCTTCTGATTGAGAGTTTGGAAGACGCTGGGACAAATATCCATTTTAAAAGTCTATATCAAAGATGCGAACAGATATTAAGAAAAAAAACTATCAATGGTTATCCTTCTCAACTATAAACAAAATTTACAAATGGACAGCCCTAACTGGTTAGTATTTTAGTTCGTCTAAACTTAATCGATTTAATATGATGATATGGCAACACTATGTATTGTAGTAAGTTTTCTAAATATAGAAGTAATTTCAAAATAACTCATAACTATTAAAGTTTATTAACGACTAAAACAACAACATATATTAAAAATTCCACAATGTTTCTATAAATATGTACCATGTCCGGACTCGGGTTCGCTTTTCAGCATCATCGGCGGTTATACCTGCAATTTGTTTAGCCGTTGTTATGCTAACAAGCTCCATGGATCACAGACTCCTACGAATATTTCATCTAATCCAAATTTTTCTCAAACATTTCAATAAGAGGTATGTTCAGAAGATCAAGCTGCTCGTTCATAAGTGTAAATTGGCTAGATTTTAAATTTCTGTGGCTTCCAAGAAACTAAGTTTAAGTTTAAGTTATTAAAGAAATGCAAACTATGGACATAGAGGTAAGAACAGAAATAAATTTAATAATTAAAAATTGATAAAAGGCGCAGAGATATCTTTGTATATTAGTCGCGTTCCAAAGAGACGATCCGGAAAACAATCTTGCTAGCACAACTTGGAGAGAAAATGATAAATAAAAAAGACAATAAGAAGTCTGTGAAAATGAATGAAACAAAACTAATCAAAAGAAATTTTAAAAATCCTTATAATAAAAAAACCAGTATCAGAAATATTTGTAATTTTAAATTTCTGCAAATAATTCTCTTACTCTTAATGTTATTTTGATTTTAGACCGTTAGAGCATCAGTACACAACATAGTTTGGCGGTAAGGTTTAATCTGTAAGATGCACCCGTTCCGTATTCCTCCATCCTCTTCCTTTTTTTTAGAAAATTACAATGCATGGGTCCACACACATTTAAGAAATTGCAATTTCTGAAAATGCGAGCATCTGAATAATTTTTTAAACGAAGCACACAAGTAACAACTTTCGTAGAGCAGAATAATTAGAAAATTTAGTATTTCTTCTGCTTATTTTTAGGTGCACGTTATAAGGAATAATGCAAGGGTCCGTAGAAATGCTCCAAAAAAAAAAGATAAAAACATGTTTGTGTAATTAACGAGGAGTAATAAAAAGTATGCAAAGTTCAGTTTCTTAGTTTTTGTAGAAATTACCAATGCAAATTGTTATAACATTATTATAAAATTTTGTTTTCAAAACAAACTCTTTTTTTCAAGCAAACCTGTTATTATTTTCTGGAATTACCTACATTCTCCTTGCCCTTGAAATCCAATAATAAAAAATCTTTGACTGAATCTTTCTCTCAGACAGCATGTAATAATATAAAAGAAAATACAATGCTAAAAAAGTACTTAAATATGTGAAGCGTAATCTAATTTGCATCCTTCTTTCTGGTCTTCTTCGACTGGGTTTGGATCTGATATTTCCTGGTTATGTTAATTACAAAAACCCCTGCTTAACTAAATGCAAATGGTCCAATGTGATCTTAAACCAATTGATTCGGAAAATACATTCGATGACGTAGAACTCAACTTTCGTGATAAG
The DNA here is from genome assembly GCA_028583605.1 of Dastarcus helophoroides. Taxonomy (NCBI): domain Eukaryota; kingdom Metazoa; phylum Arthropoda; class Insecta; order Coleoptera; family Bothrideridae; genus Dastarcus; species Dastarcus helophoroides. The sequence continues at coordinate 21,931,968 of CM053328.1, read as the reverse complement.
AACTGTATTAGAAAACAAGAATTGTTCTGTTTTTTATCATAAATTTTTAATTGTTTTGGCTGTGGCAATAGGAGATGCTAGAAGGTATATAAAAAGTTTATAATTCCATTCCATTTCAATCCTGAAGAAGTAAAATTATAATTAGTAAGTAAACACATTTAAAGTTTAGTTAAAATCACTTCCATCTAGGGAACACCTTAAATCTAAATATATTCAACATATCCCTACTATTAATTTTTTGGATGAAAGTTTTTCATATGGAATAGAACATTAATTTGATTATAATCGCACATCCGAAATATGGTGACAATTTCCTTTTTCAAGTAAAGCATTCATAATAGAAAAGATTTTTTACCCTGCTTGCTAAATGAGTTATAAAGTGCCTTTTGTTGGTTGGGTCATATAATTATCATATATGTTACAAGAATTCAAGATAATTCATTATTTTTTAGGCAAATACACACCATTATAATTTTTATTAAAACAGCAATGGGTTTGTCAATATTTAGAAAACAATAATATAATATGTACAACAAATCAAATAAAAAGCAATGCAATTCCTTCCTCTTTAATAAAGAAAATTTAATAAATAGTCAGTTATTCTTCATAGTGGACTCTTATTGGTCGGGAACATTATGTTTAATCATTTTATTTAACATTTCTACGACCCAGTTTGAAAATATTAAAATTTTTCATTTAATTTTAGAATGTTGTCAACAAACAATAAAAATTTTAAATATATCCAAACTGGGTCGTAGAAATGTTAAATAAAATGATTAAAAATAATCATTTCTTATTAAAATATCATAAGTTAGAAGATATTTAATTTTTATACTTATTACAGTGGAAAGATACACTTTTACAGGTGCTTTACATCGATATAATATTGATTTGATCTGAATGTGCAGATGTATGCATGGATTTGAAGGACAACTCAATTAATATTTTAACATCTTTTACTCCAGCAAAGCATTATTTAAATTTTTATATAAAATTAACATTATATTTACTGTTCAGTATATTAACCTCTTGACAAAAGACTAATTTCCGTAAATGCCATTAATATAGCAGTGATAGACAACTGAGAAATAAAGTTTTTTCCCCCTTGTAAAAATATGACTAGCAAAAAATTAAATGTATCTTAAAATATGTTTTACTATCTAGAAAATATAGATATAAAGCGACAGTCAAAAATAGGAACATTTCAATTAATTTTTGTACACACACAGTTGGGCAAATGTGTAAAAACCTCTGATTTCTTGCTAAACTAATTTTGACTTAAAAAACTCCCTTAATAAAAGTTTATATAGTATTTTTATTCTATTCAGGGACGTTATTGCTTTCTAAAAGCTACCCTATTTTTCGAGATATATCAAAAATAGGAACATTTCAATTAATTTTTGTACATGCACAGTTGGGCAAATGTGTGAAAACCCCTGATTTCTTGCTGAAGTAATTTTGACTAAAAAACTCCCTTAATAAAAGTTTATATAGCATTTTTATTCTATTCAGGGACGTTATTGCTTTCTAAAAGATACCCTATTTTTCGAGATATGACGTCATCGGTTTTTTTTAAATAGAAGATACTGTATATTTTTACCTTTTCAGATACACTTTTTCATCAGTTATAACGATATAGAAGTTGTGGTTTTCTTAATTTTAAATAAAATAATAAAATAAAGAGATGGCTGTTTACATCATCTTAATTATATCAAATTAAATGTGTGTGTGGGAATAATCAGAAGACACATCATTGGACCGTTCTTTCTTAGAGAAAATTTAAACTCTAATCGTTACTTACAACTTTTGCGTGAAGAAATTGTTACATCATTAAATTGCTTATTTCCAAACCAGACGAATCCTGAACAAGTTTCAGATGAAGTTTGGAATCAGCATGATGGAGTTCCACCTCATTATGGAGTTGATGTGCATCAATACTTAAATGAAACATTCCCACAGAGATGGATAGGTCGAAGACGACATATTGAATGGTCACCCCGATCGCCAGAATTAGGTCCGTTAGACTATTTTGTTTGGGGTCTTTTAAAATCCGTTGTCTATAAGACGAACTCCACTTCTTAGAAAAGTTGGAAGATCAAATTAGGATAGCTGTTCAAGAAATATCACAACAACTATTCAAAACTCCTTAAGAGCCTTCCTCGATCGATTAGGATATTGTCAGACTGCTGAAGGTCTTCAGTTTGAAAATGTATTATGATTGAGCAGTACATTCATTATAAATATTTTCTTTTTTTCTTAATATTGCAGTGCTCAATATTCTGTAATAACAGATTTAAGTTTTATTAATTATTACTCTTTATTCTATTATTTTATTTAATATTTAAAAAACCACAAGTCGGACACCCACCAAATCCTATATTATTATAACTGGTGAAAAAGTGTATTTGATAATGCAAAAACATAAAAAAAATACAAGGTCTTTCATTTAAAACAATTGCCGTTGACGTCATATCTCGAAATATAGGGTAGCTGCTACAAATCAAATAACGTCATTGAATAGAATAAAAATACTACAATAGTTATTTATGATACAAGTGTTAAAAGTGACATTTTATTTTGAGAGTGGGGAGTATTGCGGAACGAGCGTAGCGAGTGGAGCAACCCCACGAACAAAATAAAATCACTTTTAACAAGTGTATCATACAATATTTTTTGTAAAACTGTTAAATTAAAAAAGAAAATGCTGCCTCTAGGGTTGAATTTTCGATTTATTGTTTACGTGTTGAATTACAAAATTGACAATTACATCTGACAATCAAGTCAGGTGCTGGATAGAGTGTAACTAAGTAAAACAATTGTAAGTTGTTTAATTTTTATTAGTAACCACAATTGAACCTTTCCTAAAATATTGTAATTTTTATGGCTAATAAACATGAATTTTGAAGAAAAGTTTGGAAATTAAAGCAATTTTATTATTCCACCAGATGTTGAAGAAACAGCAACTACATCAACTAAGATTTAATGCTCCAGAAATCGGGACAAAAATCTGATGGTATGAAATAAAGAATCTAGCGGATAACTTCACTCAAAATATATTTTTTATCGAAGGAAATTCTAAGTTTTGGAATCTCTCTATGATAAAAGCTAGTTTTCAAATCAAGAACAACTAGGATATAAGCAAGTATTAAAACAAGCGTACAAGATTTTTTTGAATGAAGCTTCAGACGAAATATGTAGTAAAAAGTTGCCTCAAACTAAAAGCAACATCTGTCCTAGTTTTTGCATGGATTACTATCATAAATATCTCTGCAATTATTCAGCTTGTAATGGTAATATTATTATAAATAAATAATTTATAACTATTTAAATATGTTTTAATGTTTGGAAACAATATTACACAATAATCAAGAACCAGTCCGTTCAACCAAAAAAAAAAAATCTTTTTAATTTTTTCAGTACAGCTTTCTATTTAATAATATTGCAAATTGCTATATATCAGTGTTTCCTAAATAGTGGGTCACAACCCGGCACCGGGCCATAAAAATAAAATACCAGGTTGCAAAATTGTCTTCATACTCACAAATGATTAGTTCTTGTAGATTAAAAAAAATGTAATTAAAACATCTTTTAGTGGATCGCGAAGGGAAAATATTAAAAACAACCGGGTCAGGGCAAACAAAGTTTGGGAAACGCTGCTATATTTACTTTTAACACTAGTGCGAAAAAACTTTATCGCACTAGTGTTAAAAGTATTTTTGACACGTATCATTATAAAAGTCAATTTTTAGTTCACTTATCGGTGAACTAAAAATGTCACTTTTAATGTCAGTTTTACAAAAAACGTTTATTAAGAGTGTTTTTAGTCGAAATTATAGTTTAGCGAGAAATCAGTGGTTTCCACAGATTTGCCCAACCCTGTATAATATAACTATTAACAATCTAATTCGGTTACCTAAACGTCAAATTCAAAACCAGCAGCAGTGCAGAAATAACTCTTAGCTTTTCACAATTTCACGCAAAATTATAACAAGCAAGTACAGATTTCTACGTTTTAGTATCGTCAGATGATCGAGTCATTATAGTTTTTAGTTCGCAGGTGATTGAAATTATATACATATCACGCCAACTCAAGATACCTATTTCGACCTAATTTTGAGCACTTAGAAATAAGCACTTTAATTTAGCATAAGTTACAGCTCTTACTAGCGAAACTATTATTAAAACAGTGCACTCCATTTTATGGAACGTCATTATAGGTGATTGTCGAAAAAAATAAAATCTATATGGAATGTTTAAATTATGTAATTAGGTTTTTAGCTAGATTAATCCTAACAATAGTCTAAAATCAGCAAAAATTTTTTTTTACAAAATTATCTGCTAACTAGATCTAAGTATTTATTTCTTTGCATCCTAGGAAATAATGTTTAGTTGTTTAATCTTTAAAATTTGGAAACGTTGGTCATACTATGCGCTTAATGTAAATATATTACACCTACTATACTGTAATACGTTTCAAGTTTTTTTCTACCCAATCCAATAAGATTTCTCATCAGTAAACGGCTACATATCAGGAACCATCCGACTTTTCTTAAATCATGTTTCTAACTTCAAAAATAACGAAATATAACAAATAACTAGAAAATGTTTATCCCCTATTTAACAAAACATAATCATAATTTTTCAGGACCATCTGTACGGAGTTAGGAATCTGTATGGGATTGTAAATCTGTATGAAACTAGGAGAAATTATTTTATACTTTTTGATCCGTTTAAAAAAAGTGTTAATTAGTTTTTAGTGTTAATTTAGAATAAACTGAAAATTTATTATTAGCGAAAAACGTTTTGAAAAATTTATAAAAAGAGCAACTGGAAAAAAAGGGTAAAGGATGATTTCTTCTGGGTGTTAGCAACTTCAATAGTTTTGAAAATGCATTGTAATGGATTAATTGATACCATTAAAAATTTTTTTTGTTTTATCTTTCTATCTTTTTAATTAAATGAGATATTTTCTGCTAACATCTTGCGCCATTACTTCACTTTAATAATAAAATACTACATAGTGATGTATTCAGATTGAACTGGGGATCCGTTCTTAGTAAAAAAAAGTGGTGAGAAATGCAATTAGAAAAAAGGGTGAGCGAGGTTTTTTCAGGGTGGCAGCAACTATCAAAGTTTTGAGGGCGATTAATCGATGGAATTCAAACACTTCTTTGGTTGATGTTTCTATTTTATCAACTAACCGAGACATCGCCTAATATGAACGTCGAGGAATACGATGTATTTACAGATTCAAATGTTTTTAGAAATTTTGACCTCTTTCTTCAAATTTATTTCCGTAAATTGGAAGTTCCTATCGAAATCTCCACTTTTTTCTTAAAATCCAGTGATGAAATTTAAAATTCAAATTTGAACTTCATTTTCTTAATTTTGGAGACTGCTATTTTAATACATCTCACCTTCCTCGCAATATCAAATTTAGAAAATTAGAAAAAATTGTTAGTGTTGGGAAGAAATCTTAATATTTTTTATTTATTTTATTTTATTTATGATTTATTAAAAACAGTCAACCAATTTTACCTAAATGTACAAGTCAATAGGTACGTAAAAAATCACCTATACTTCACGCCTGGGAGCCTAATTGGTAGAAATGAAAAAATGAGTGGTAAATACTCTTGCCTCCCATGGTCTAAATAACTTGGACTAAATGAACTTATGTTAACCAAAAATTATTCCATTCATTCTCTCTTTCTCTCTCTCCCTCTCTCTCTCTCTCTCTCTCTCTCTCTCTCTCTCTCTCTTCTTCTTCTCTCTCTTCTCTCTCTCTCTCTCTCTCTCTCTCTCTCTCTCTCTCGATGACCCATGCAAGTACCACTAGCCAACGATTAAAATAGAAAATATTTTATAATAAAATGGGTTAATTTGCTCTCCGCAAAATCAAATTTTAGTTAACATATCGTGTGAGGATCATTGGAAAGAGCTATCTCTAAGGGTCCTAATAATTCTCCTAATAATTTTCGATTTAATTCTCCTAAATATCTAGCTCAAAATGTGTCAGAAATGACCGGTTCCTCCTCCTGTTCCCCTAGATTTCTAAAGATAAAATTTAGATTTTAATGGGGTTAACCATTTGAGCCACAGATTATCAAAAAACAGCAGCTTTTTTCACTAATAATATTTGTTGAAAAATAAAATAATATTTTATGGAAAATAGGTGCTTGTATTCCAAGACTTTTTGACCCATATAGTAATAATTTTTTTCAAATAAAAGTCTTGAATTTGCTGAAGGATAGAAAGTAGATCGAAGTTGTCTTTTACATTATTTCATTTGAATGAATATTTTCGGAGCTTGCACTAGTTTATTAAATTGCACGTAACGTAGTCATTGCGGTTGGAATCAAACATTTTAGCGATCCGAGGCGGTCTCATAAACTGTGTCAGTCATCGACTTATTGCGAATTGCAAATGAGTGCTTTTTATCTGAGACTTTATTAACACAGTTAAATAAAATTTGTTTCATCTGTCAATCTCATAAAAAAAGACAATAGCAAAATGGCGGAATTATATGGAGGTTGCTTTTTTAAATGGTGTCACATCTGTTTGAACATGGCGGCTCGTGTACAGTAAGTTATTATGCTAGACATGTTGTTTGCAATATGCCAGACCTACTATCAATATCAATTAATTTGATTGTAGAAATATACAGGGTGAGTCATTAGTATTGTAAGACTTTGTAGTAACTACAAATTTTTGGATAGCAAAAATATTTTTGATACGAAGATACAGTGGCATAGATGAGCACATATATGGTCCACTGAAGTTGTCTCTTTTTTTAATCAAACACCCTATACATTTTTACATATTGGAATTTCTCGCAAAATCCTGATTAAAATGATATGTAACAATAGCGATCTGCGGTTAACCGTTTTTGAGATATTTAAAAAAATCCTCAAAATTAAACCTAAATTGCAAGCTCACTTGAAAGGCAGCAAAAAACCAAATAATTTTATTTTTAGTGCAGATTATTTCAAAACATTCTTTTTTTAGAAAATGATTTAATTTTATTTAAATAACATCTGAAATTATACATGGTGATTAGCAAACGCAAAGTGATATTTTTCTGAAAAAATTGGCATCCTGTATATATTTTTTATTTATGTTAATCAACAGCTAAGCTTTGCTTTAATATAAGTATCTGGGGGGCTAATTTTTATAGTTCGGAATATATTTTATTTTAAATTAAAAAAATTAAAATTCTCTATATTTATTTTAGTAAAAAGTGTTTGTTTCTCAAATTTCTTGGTCTTAAACAAACCTGAAAAATTTCTTTAAAATGTATGACTTACATGCATTGTTCTAATTTTATTTATTTCAATTACATATTTTAAAAAATATAAACTCCCCATTAGAGGACATATTGGTTTGAATGCTGTTTATCATCTATACCCAAATTCTATATCCGTTTACCTTTTTAAAGAAAATGATGGTAAAACTAGTCCATTGGACAACATTCCTTCTTTCTGGTCAATTTTGCGTTTGCTTTGGCAATGAAAATTGACATAACAAACCCATTTTCCACAAAAATAATGAAAAGAAATTACTAAATATATTTTATAGAGCATATTTTAAAAGAATTAAAAGAAAAGTAAGTCAAACACTACACTGTAGCCTAATTTAATTAAAGTACAATAACAGCAGTTGTACACTTTGGATTGATAAAATCGCAGTGGGGACAAGACATGTCGATGGTTTTGTAAATCTTTTTGGAAATTATGCGGTAAAATGTTCATTTATCTGTATTTTCATTACCGTTTCGAAACAAAACCGCGACATCCAGGGCTAACGCGATAATACGAAATTAATTAAAATTTTTACAAAATTCTCAATTTCTTAAAAATTATTGGACGGAGTGGCAATACCTGGTACCAAAAAAAGGTAATTTAATTTCGCATCCGATAGGATAATCCAAGATAGGTGGTTCCATTTGAAAAAATTAAGTAGTGCATGTTTGAACAACTGAAGAATTGAGTCGACGGATGTGAAGAAATTTAAGCAATCTTGCTAACAGCAAAGACGTAAACAAATACTCCATTTCTTCCTGAATCCAAAACCGTATGACACACAACTCTGAGTCATTGCGTTTGGAAAATATCGTTAATGGCGTCAAGCTCCGAAATCGTCAAATTTAACCAAAAAAATTAAATTACGCAAAAACGGTTCAACTGAGGGCCTAAAGTTCATAGGTGTGTTCATTTCCGGTGCAACCCGAAGGCCGGCATATTTGGCAATAATTTTAGGTTGTGGAGAACTTTATTTCGAACAACTTTTATTCGAAACATTTTTCGATATTTTGAACGATACGCCTACCAAAAACCGATTCCCGCTTAGCGACTCACCCTGTATATTGACCCTGTATAATAAAAAATAATTTTAGAATGTGCGCCTCGTGGTAATGTACCTTCAAAGTAAAAAGATCTTTGTTATTAAAATAATTGTAGCAGCTACAGAGCGTTACCATACGAATGACTCACCCTGTATAAGGGTAAAAAGAAGCCAAAATTAATTAGGAAAATTAAAAAAAAATCACAACACAGTTGTGCATAAATTGGATTGAAATTTGGAAATGTATTAAAAAAAATCTATATTACTAGCGTACTATGAAAAAATGTATCAAATGTATTAATAAATCGATATTTTTTTACGTTATTATAAAGATTTGAAGCATCCAATAGAGAATGGAAATAATGCAAAACCATGCAACTATTTTTTTAAATTCTGCTCTCCATTAAAAAACCATGCAGCATAAAAGCATGCAGAATTACTGCAAAAGTTTATGAAAATAGAATGTGCGAGTTTGTGGCTAATAAAGTGCACAAATCAGAATCAGTAGACTAGCAGGAAGCTAAGAAAGAGTAACCGTTTTAAGTCCAGTTCTCTTCCATAGCTAACAAACTAGAAATAATTATAATACTAGAGAGTCACGCAAATCTATCCAAATATATATTTATGTTTCAAAATGATAAGGCACATTTAGGTCGGCCTGCACGTGAATATCTGGAGGGAGAAAGGCAGAAGATGTGTCATGAAGGAGTTACCCGATTTTACTTCCCTTCGGTTCCTTCTGTTAGTGTTGTTATTTAAAGACAAAGTCTACACACAAACAATTTCCATAGATAAATTAAGAGATCGAATAATTGCTGAATGTCAGAAACAGATGTGTTACAATAAGCAATATTCGAACACCAATTACTTTTTCTTTTTAATTAGATGATAATAAAATTACTGAAGCTGATGCGATGTTTTATTCATTCGATTAATCCTTGCTTAATATAGCTGTACCTCCTCAAATGTTGGCTTTGGACTCCCAATATTATAGGGTAAATCTAGGGAAGATGGTTATAAAGAGAGATGGCCCAGGGCACTAATTATCCTTATTTTTGACATAGGGGGTTTAAATTAATATGACGTAAATTACTTGTGTCGAAAAGCAAGTTATGTTTTTCTCCTGTAAACTGCTATAAAAGGCAAGTTATTTTAATAATTATTTTTTGTCACATAGAAATATTCTAGTTGATTATTTTCAATCTTAGAAGTTCTAGATAATTGACGGGCATAAATTAGTTAGTAGGTCTTTTTAATAATTGCCTTAGTGTGCAATGACGCCCATAATCACTTCATAAAAATGAAATACATGGGATCTGAAATACTGATAGAGCCATCTAACCTCTATAAAAAGGAGAGGTGACCTATATTTTCCTATGAGTGATGCCACAGTAGCGAATGTTGTATTTTGTTTCAGATTCTAAACACTTACAAAAAGAGTTCCTTGGAGAGGAAGACAAGTGGAAAGAAGTTTTAAACATGGTTAAACATAAGAAAATGTTTATACATAATGCCGCAAGGAGTTTTAATATACCAAGAAAAACATTAGAATGGCGACCGAAAAGAAATTATGACATAAACCGTACGTTTCGTTCGAGTTTCATACTTGGCTGCACTAATTTATCAGCAGGCATACTGATATCAACGTAAAAAGATACAGGTGTAATAGTAATCTCGTCAAAGAGTAGCAAAAAATCCCAGAGTTACATCGTAGTATTTGTGAAAAGAACGAACTATAAAGCTAGCCAAGAATTTTTTTTACCATGGATGAAGACGGACTAGAGCTTTGTAATGGCTTCAAAAAACTCATTAATTTTATTTGTGGCTTCAGTTTATCAAAGAATAAATCCATAAAGAAGCAAATAAATTACATAACTTTTTTAATGTAACTTGCAATATAAACCTGTTTATTTTGCTTTATAATTATTTTCTTTTTTGTTCACCCTATTGTGACCAACTCTCCTAGATATACTTAGAGAGATGGCCCAACGACCAAATTTTAGTTTTTGGTCTCGGTGATAAATACTTATTAAATGAGCAATTATTTCATTAAAAATGTCAAGTACTTAGTGTACCACACTCAAATATACATTTACACAAAATCCTACTTATTTAAGAAGTTACAGTGACCATCTTCCCTAAATTTACCCTACATTTTTCAATTCCACCGGTCAAAAGGAATGCAAGACTCCAAGAAATATAGGTTGCCCTTAAAAAAATTGTGAAAGGGTTTGGTGTGGAGGGGCAGGGATGGCAGTTACACTCTACAGGCTGGACCCTAAGTAATAGTACACAGAGCAATGGTGGATTTTTCGAATAATAATAATGTGATTTAGCTACATTTACCTTATACCAAAAGTTGATATTAACCGAGATGCAGGGTATCAAAGTTGAAAAAAAAAATTTAAATATTTTCGTATATCTATGGAATGAATTGTAATATAGGCATGAAATTTGACACAAAGGGGCTTCTTAAGTCGGCGAACTCTAATTTGCTAACATATTGTCAATAGCTGATAGGGGGCGCTACCTGCTCTATCCTGCATAATTCTACATCATCATAACTTTTTTGCGCACCCACGTATATTCATTTTAAATGGAATATTTTATTTCTTCATATGTTTTACGTTAAAAAGGTGTACCTTCTGAAAGTTGATACAAGCAACCGTATCCAAGATATTTGCCTTTAAAGTTTGACGTGCCTTGGTTTTAAATTACTAACAAGGAAAGTACCCGAGGTGTATCCCACCGATTTTTTTATTTTGTGATATGTTATAGTACATAAAAAAATATTGGATACTATTTTTTTATAGATGCTAACTCGGCGATTTAAGTGGTGAAACCACCCCTTAAAGTTAACACCACAAAACAATTTTTTTAATAACTGAAGAACTAATTGATTAAACAAACTCTGTGTTATTTCCCATAAAAAAAACTCTCCTAAAAACATATTAGTTATGTTAAAATGTTGCAACCCCTAATTTTTATGGAGGTGAGTTTCATTTTTTTTCTTATATATCAACCTTTGAACAACTGAATTTTTTCAAATTTAACAATTTTATTGAGAAAACTAAAAAATAAAATTAATTTGTCTCGTGGTTTTGCAAAAAAAAAAATCCTTGAAAGGGGTGATTTACCCCTTGAGTTAATTTTTTTCTATACAATGATATGGAAAGTAAAACACAACATATGTTTTCAATTTTATTTCTATAATAATTATTTTAACATATATTTTGCATTAACAGTGAGATAACGTAACACCCCTATTTTTATGACGCTTGGAGAACCCCATGGATTTGATCATTATTAGATTGCGAATCAAAACATTTATTTTTTCACCTTCAACTTATTATATGTTGATATTTAATCAAAATAATGTATCAACCATTTTCTTAAATGCTAAATTTGTGACTTAGATGGTAAACTCCCCACCCCTAAAGATAACCCCCAAAAACAGTTTTTATTTAATATCTCAAGTTACGTTATTTCCCATAATAATGTGCTTCCAAAAACGTATCAGTCATGCCAAAGGGTTGCAACCCCTATTTTGTATAGGGGTGGGTTTAATTTTTTTTATATCAACTTTTAAATAATTGAATTTTATGGAATTTGGCAATGTTATTAAGAAAATTAAAAAATAAAATTGATCCTGTCCCGGGGTTTTACAAAAAAAATCATTGGAAATGGCAATTTATCCCTAGAGTTATTTTTTTCTTTAGAATGATAGAATAATTAAACACAACATATGGTTTTAATTTTACTGCTATAATGCTTTTTCTGACATATAATTTGCATTAAAAGTGAAATAATATAAAACTCTTACCCTTATGAAGGTTGGCGATGGGATTGATCATTATCAGATTGCGAGGCAAAATATTCATTTTTTCACCTTCTACTTATTTTATGTCGATATTTCAACAATATAATATATCAACAATTGAGTTTTAATTTAAAAATACTTATTTTTTAGGGTCTCACACCTAAAATTTATATTTTCGCTCAAATGGAAAAAAATGTTCTTTACTGAACAAACTCTCGAAACATTACATTGTGCTGAAAAAAAAATCTACATTTACCGATCATTTCAGTCAATACAGCAATATTATTAAGAAAATTAAAAACCAAAGTAATCATAAGACAGCTTTAAAAGTTATTTATGTCAAATATTACTTTGCTGATAATATTATTACCTAAATTTTGAAAGTCTAATAAAAAAATCCAAAAAATTAACACGTAATTTATTTTCTAACATAGGGATGTGAGATATGATGCCTGAGTCCGCACAAGAAAATTTTAAAAGTCTGGGTGGTCAAAGTAGATATTTGGAGATGAATTTCAATAAAAGACAGCTAGATTTTTAATTGCTTACAATCCCTTTATATGAAAATTGGTCAGTTTCCACATACTTATTTTTGAAAATAAATTTTGTTTTGGTATTTTATTTAAATTTGCTTTGGAAACTTAAAAAAATATGTGTAATAATAATGTCAGTACAGTAATATTTGATATAAACTATTTTAGAATCAGTTTTATTACTTTTATTTTGAAACCTACTGCGAAAAATTCACATTTACATAACTTAAAATAAACGTTCTGCAATCTTACTTTAAAGGCAAATATCTTGAAAACGGTTGCTTACATCAACATTTAGAAACTATACCATTTTTACGTAAATACGTAATAAAAATATCTATTTAAAATAAATGTACATAAAGGCACAAAAAATTATGATGCTTTAGAATAATACAAGGTAGCGCAGGTGGCGCCCCCTATGAGTTACTGGCAATCTGTTAGCAAATTAGAATTTCGTGACCAAAGAAACCTCCCTATGCCAAATTTATTGTCTATAGTAAAATGTGTTCATCAGTTATGCGAAAAAATCACAAAATTGTTTTTTATCTTTGACACCCTGTATCTCTGTTAATATTAACTTTTGGTATAAGGTAAATGTGACAAAATCACGTTATTTTTATACAAAAAATCTACTCTTGCTCTATGTACTATTACTTATGGTCCCTCCTGTATATAAATATGACAAAATATATCCTCCTGAGTATGCTTACTGGCTATATTTTTTCCTTTTTCCTGAAAAAGAGGATATATGTTATTAAGGGTGGATAGTTTTTATTGAAAGTCACTTGTATATATTTGGAATTAGAAAAATAAAAGGACTTCAAAAAAGTAATAATATACACAGTATGGTTTAAAAAGGAACAACTTTGATAGAATTCTGCCATTTTGCGATTGTCTTTCTTTTGTTTGGTTTACAGACTAAAAACAATTAGGAAAAACCATGCAACTTTTGGACTAAAAATATTTCTGTGTTTTTTAAGTAAACTCTGTGGAGAGGTGAAGAGTTATATAGAAAAACTCTGTAGGGGAAGTGGGAGCACAACCGAATAGCAGGGTATAACAGGATTTGGATGGTATTTAAAAACGATTACTGACACCTTCTACTTAATGGATAAAATAATTCTGAAAGGTATAAATCTGTATATAAAACGAAAATGCGCTGTCAGAAAGCAATTGTTTTGGTAATGTTTGCTTAATTCCGATTTACACATACCTATGGTCATATTTAAAATTTAAAGATCCTGCAAATGATGCTACTTAAAAATAAAGCCTCTAATTTTTTGTGCAATGGAGAGACTATCTTATGAGTTTTATTTCGTATGCTTTATGGTATTTAACAATTAATAAATATTGGCATGCATTTTAGGATTGCACATAACCAAAACGTATAGTTGCGGCACAACCGGACAGGGCAAAACCGTCTGCTATCAGGTTGTGCGCCGTCACATTTTTAGGTTATTGCGTCGCATATTTTTTAAAATTTTAAAATACCACTTACGTATCGGAGAAAATTTATTAGGCCAAAATCGGATTCGGAATGCGCAAAGCCTACAGAAGAGGCACTAAAGAAAAAATAAATAGGCTTCAAGAAAGCTGGGTAGAGCCAAAACTGTACTCGGATTTTTCGGAAATAGGACACATAAGAACGACGGGTTGAGAATAAAACCAAACGTTAAAATTTGAGAACCGTTTTATTGTTATTTACTTTCACATCCTCAGTTCTCAGTTCTTAAGATAGACTAAGTGCTGCTTGGGGCAGTCTGTAAGAGATTGACTCCCATAACAAGAAGTAACAGAAAACCTGAATCTGTGAAAGAAGTAGTTGGCAAAGAAAAAACCAATAAAAATTGAATCAAATTAGAACTAACTTCGTCAAGAAAATATGGAGAACATTCACTTTCAGATATTTTGTCTTTTACTGGTATTTGTTGAAGACTTTCAAAAAAAAAATTAAGGTAAATACGTGTGCAATGAATTAATGATTAATGATAAAGAGGATAAATCATTTTGCAAGAGCTAACGTTAACCATTTCAAATTGTTTTTTTTTTTTGTGGAACGGACTGGTCCTTGGTTATCTTCAAAAACTTTAAAACAAATCTTGTCCCCTGAAACCAAGAAAGATTAAAAAACACAACAGAGGTTGCTCTAACGCGTTTCGAGAGCTATTATCTTCAGAGAGATAGTTCAGATAGCTTGGCTATCGAAACGCGTTAGAGCAACCTCTGTTGTGTTTTTTAATCTTTCTTGTTTACAGGGGACAAGATTTGTTTTTTAACCATTTTAAATACAATCACTTGTTCATTTGTTGAGAGCGTGCAACCTGTAGACAGACTTGTAAAATTTGATACACATTTTCGCATCAAGTTTTTTTAAAATATTTTGTGGGGACCATTACAGCTCATATCGTCTAGATTCAAAATCTTTCAACTTCCCAAGTTTGTTCGAGCTAGCAAATCGTTCAAAATGTTGAAAGTCTTCCATGATATGATCAAAATTCAAAATAGAATTTCATACGTGTTACATAATAAATAAGAAGGGTCGGTTAACTTATTCAGAAACACATATATCTTTTTAAGGTGAAAACTTCTTTAGGCGTGTTGAGCAAGTAAACATAGATGACACATGAATGTGAATGGTTTCGTGTTACCAAAAAACACAAATTTGGAATGCTTGCCAGATAATCTAACTTTTTTCCCCTGAATTTAAATTGAATATGCGAAAATGTGTACGTACTATACCTAATTGTTTAAATTGTTTTTTAATTTTTTTTCTAAATTCGTGTTTTTCGACCATTTTTGAAATTAACACCGGATTACCGAACGTGTCGGATTGCCGAGATGAGACCTTAATTCGAAAATATGGAAGATTCTAACAAAATCTGGGTAATTTCGGTAATCCGGCACCCCGCTAATCCGAACCTCGGTAATCCGATTCCCGCTAATTCGAACTGCGCTAATGCGAAACTAGCTAATTCGAACCTCGGTAATCCGCCACCCCGCAAATCTACGACCTAGCTAATCCGAAAAATTACTCCACTGAAAACATATTATTTTGAAATATTTTAAAATTTGCTACGCAAATATAAAATTTACATATTGTGCAAGGTTTTTTAATACATAATAACTCAAAATAGACAAAATCAAATACCAGATTGTATACAAATATAAAAGATATATAAACCAGAAATAATAATTTTAATTTACAAATTATGAAATTTTTATTTTTCAAATTACAATTTGAAAATAAAAAAATCACTATTTCGTCATATTTTAAGTGGGCAGTCTTCATAACTGCTCAATTTTTTTTCTCTGTCGATGGCTTTGTAATTATTTTTATTCAATATATTTCCAAACAAGTAAGCAGAATATTTACATAAAACAGTAGGTTTAAAATTTCTAAAGAGCACTGAAATATTCAAAACATATTTTCTTTGATATTAAAAAATAAGACCGGACTATTTGCCCAATTGCATAAATCACTCTTAACAATGTGTTTTTTCGACAAGCATCCTTAATACTTTTCGGTCTGTTACAAACACTTGAATGAAATTAAATCGATAAGAGCTGTAACTTGTGCTGAATTAAATCTCTTATCTATTTTTGATTGGCCAAAATCAGGTCGATATAGTTACTCTTGAAATAGTGAGACATGTATATAAATGAACCAAACCAAAAACTGTAGAGTAATTTCATCATTCGACGATACTAAAACATAGCAATCCGAACTTCCCTTATACGACTTTTTCTTAAAATTATTACTAAAATGTGTTACAAAGTGTTAATAGTTGCCATATTCTGCATTGCTGCTGTTTCCGCATTTGATATGCAGGTAAATGATTTAGATGATAATTGTATTTCATTGTTTGTACAAGTATTTTTTCTAAGTACAATCCACTCGCAAAGTATAATCCCATTAAATCTTTAGAGCATCGCGAGTAGGATGTAGAAACAGAAGCAGACGCCGAAGAATCGCCTTTTTTAAATAAGTATAGGTTGTAGTTGTTGGTGAAAACTCAGCATTTTTAACAGATTTTTGTTTGACTGAATAATACCCTAATAAATAAATAAATAAATAAATAATAATAATAAATAAATAATTTATTGTTGAGAAAGATATCTATTAGCAATTTCCTTTCCAATATGTGTTCTGATCTTTATTATATTTCTATTCGTTTCAGCGTCTACCGAATTCAGAGGGCATCATAATTGACGCCGTAGCATGTATAGTAAAAGAATTCAGTAAGGTTTTCGAAGAACATAATCTTACGGATATTATTGCCCAAAATTTTGGAGATATTGGTGACTTCATAAAAAATGGATGCAAATTTCCTTTAGTGCTTATTTGTTATAAGCAACATATACAAATGATTATTAAATTGGCCGTTGATAATGCTGACAACGCTTTACAAGTAGCTACAGAATTGAACAAAGCTGTAGGAACATGTTTCGTAAATGAACAGATCATTAGGTCTGCTGAGAGTCCAAGGGAACTAAACTACTTTAAGTAAAATTTAGCATTAAATTATTGTTAATAATAATTTAAATAAATTGTAAATAGTAATTAAGGAAATAATATATACTAATATATAAATGGGAAAATGTGTTTATCTGTGTGTTTGTTTTTCTCACGGCTCAATTACTGAAGAGATTTTGACGAAAATTGGTATAGATATTCCTTATGATTCAGGGTGGTTATCCTAAATTCCAGAAAGTTTACATAAATAACCTTTAAAACTTTTTATATGATGTAAGCAATTGTACAAAAAAAATAAGAGTTTCATTTCTGTTATCTTGGTTTTGACAGAGGCTTCGAACTATTACCCTAGAAGTAGGAATTTGAGTAATATTAAGTTACCTCCTTACAATTTGAAACGAAAATTAATTTCAAATTCCATTGAGATGTAAAATTGTTTCGAAATTTATAGATTCTAGATTAGATTATAGATTAAAGTTATTTCTTCAAGTTCTCTGACGAAATTGCTGCTAACAGCTAGTACAATAAAAAATTTCATTCATCAACAGCAACATAACTGAATAAAAATTGTACCTTCTTAATTGCGCTATCTCTCATTTCCGAGTTTTTCTATTGCATCCGCCAACGTCTGTAAGTTTCTTACAAATTTTATTACCTTGAGTCAAGGAAGATTCTCTTTGCAGAACTTCATATAGTTTTATACTTATGAAAATGGCATACCTTAATTTTCCCTTTATTGCAATAGTTGTGTCCACCGAGAGAGGGACCTTTTTAAATGACCAACCTAATGTTCTGCTAATGAGTAGGAAACCATAACTAACAAATAAAATTCATACATGAGGTACCCCTATTATCGACTGACAAATACTATCAATATTACAATCAAATCTGTCTAAGCCGTCTAAGCCGGAACATAACGGGTCCAGAATTTCATTCCGGTTTATAGAGTTTTCAGTTTTGTACAAAAACATGTATGATGTGGCTAATTTATTTCTGTGTTATCCTGTAGAATCTTTTTTTTTTTAGACGATCTCAATCATTTTTTGTTTTTAATTGTAGAGCTTGATAAAATGAAATAAATATTTTTGGATTCCTGCAAAATTGAAACCCTAGTGCGTCACTTTTTAGAAGTAAAATTATAAGAATTCATATAAAACATTTTTTATAAAAATATGTGTATATAGGTTACACTGGATTCCACCACTCCATAAAATAAGCTTATCCTGAAATTTATGAAAAACTTTTAAGTAACTTTTGTTTTATGAGAGAGCAAAAATGCATATTAAATACTTGCAAATTATAGCACTTCATAACACAATTTTGTATCTGTCTACTTTACCATAAAACTCCTTTTATCAAGGAATTAACAAAATGATAACAATATTCCATAAGCTGGATATATGTTGCCGCACCATACACATATAGCGAAAGTCATATATCAAGATATTGCTCAGCATGTCCTTTTTTGTCTTATTTGTCTTGTCTTTAGTTCCCTTTCTATTTTCGGAAGAGTTTCGTCTCTTGTATTGTTGAACTCTCAGACATCGACTTGCGATAGTTTTACTTGCTCGTGTAAATGGCCCATACACGAGCAAGTGCTCCCAGCAAGTCCTATCTACACATTATCAGCCATTTACACGAGCAAGTAAATCTATCGCAAGTCGATGTCTGAGAGTACTCCCAGCAAACTTGTGTACTGTAAACAGTCTCTGAGAGGGCTCTCAGAGCAAGTTGTAAAACTTGCGCAAGTGCTTGCCGCAATAATTACCTTGCACGTGTAAACAACCGTAGAGAGGCGCTCTAGGCAAATTCAGATTTATTTCCAATTTGTTGGAAGTTGTCTGCAAGTGGGTTGTGCAAGTCGTTCATTTGGAGGTAAAAATAGTCCTGTACGGTCAATAAATATATTCGCTTATTCAGAGAGCTGCGATGTTTAAAATTAAGGCGAAGTTTCTTATTTTATTACTGAACAATTATATGAAAAATAAATCTAAAGAGAAGTTGATAATTTTTGATTTATTTGAAAAAATTAGAAAAAAAAAATAATTTTTTTTGTATTTTTAAAGCACTTCTTCACAGAAGATTTGGAAATACTACTACTAATTTATTTTTTGTATTAAACATCCTCATTACAACAAGCTTAATTTAAGATTCTTTTCTTGGATTTTTTTTGGAAAGAACTTTTTTTCTAATTACATGTATAGTCAAATACTTATAGGTTTATATGTAAAAGGGTTTATTTTGTTAATTTAGCTAAAATTATTTATTGAAAATGCAAATAAAAAATAGTTTCTTTTTCGATAAGTATCGTACGTGGTTTTTAATTTTAGGGTGCTTAAAGAACATAATCCTTGGGTAATTTTAAGAAAAAAGTTTATATCAACATAGCTCCGGAACAGCTTTGTTTCTAAAATGCAGTATGTTGAGAATTAAGCAAATAATTGATATTTTTGAATACTTTGACATCCCATGAAATATTTTTTTTTTTCAATTTTGGTAGATGCCAACTAGGTATAAAATTAGAATAGCGGCTGCTGAAACTCTCTTTCTACGACGGAAAATTTTTTGCACTATCTGGATATCACCAAAAGCAATCTTTTAATCGGGACAATAACGGGCCACACACTTTAAAATTGTATTTAAGGGAGCACAAAGACAATTAATCACTCAGCGGGGGTTTGAATTGGAATGAGCCTAGAAATAAAATTATACTTGCTGCACTCTAGCTTGCACGACCCACTCTACCGTGTAAACGACCATGCAAGCAACTTGCAGATAGTAATGTCTGGATAGTGCAGGTAGGACTTGCTGAGAGTACTTGATTAGAAAACTTACTTAAGTGTAAACGCTCTCACAAGTCGCTCTTGCAAGTACTATCGCAAGTTACTATCCCGTGTAAACGGCACATAAATAATTCTTGAAAAGTTTCTTTCACCAATTCCAAATATTTAATTTTTTATTAACTGAAAGCGAGCAATAAGCTTAAGATGTTTTTGGGATTCATAAAGGCAACTGTTAATATTTTTGTTTGCCTATTTTTGCAATGCAGTAGGGTAGTTGACACCAGGGATTGAGCACTTTTAACCCCCATCGTTATAACTTTGGTCATATCATAGGGAACATTTACTGAGACTGATCTCAAATAAATCACCTATTTGTCAATGGAGTATATAACAATTATATATACTTGGATTCTGGAAAACTAACAGAATCCAAATATGTGAAAAACTTTCATTACTAAAAATTGAAATAATATTTCCAAATTGGGTCGCAGAACTGTTAAATAAAATTAAAATATAATTTTAAACTTGCAACATTTTTGCTTGAAGAACGAATGTTACAAAACTGTACTGGCCATGACGGTTATAAGTGTGACGTCACTTGTTGAGCACAACCAAGAGTTACCAGTTCACTAGTGTTTATGTTTGGTTATTCTATCGTACTTTTATGTGTTTTGTGGTGTTTTCGCATTTTTTATGGAAATATGAACTAATTTAGTGTAGTATAAGTGTCGGCCCTAAACATTTAACGGAAATTCATTATTTCATGTAAAAATTTTAATACACGATACCGAACGTTATTTACGCTTGTTTGGTTGCTCTATCAATGACGTAATCAAATGCTTTATTGCACGACTGTTGGCGTTGGTCGTGGTTTGCTCTATTTTTGAAATGCCAAAAAAAACACGACTTTTCGCCATAACAATGATTATATCTCGGGTAATTTTGCACTAAATATATATATATATATATATATATATATATATATATATATAGATTCCTAGATGGAGGAAAGCTTTCTCTTGGCGATGATATTGTTAGCTACATTTTTTAATTGCGATAACTGCAAACTTCGTCACTGAATAACGACTCTCAGTCTGTGGCAATGTAATAGCATGGTGGTAATTTCTGGTCAGAAAAGCTTTCGCTTGCATCGGTCTGATGATATACACTCATTAATCAATCCAAATTAATTCTAGGGTGGGTAATAACCTTCAAGCGAATGTTGGGAAATAAAAATTTGGCGGATAGTTCTCCTCTAAAAAAGAAAATTCCTACTTGTTCTTCTACTAAAATACTAAAAAACGTCAAATAGCTTGAAGGAAAGCAAAATTTGTTAGTAAAAAGAAACTCCTGGAAATTGTTCCGTTTCCATGGACAATTACTATAATACATTTCGGTACCTTATGTTCATGGTATACTGCATAACTTCTGATCTTTCACATTATTAAATATCAGCAGTCATGGCTGTTCTTGGGTGACATTAATAGATTTATTACAAGTCGAACTATAGTATGTACTGCTATCATTCATGTAAATGTAAATCAGTAGTACAAATATTGCATTTGCAGGAAATAATTATGCTGGATTTATATATTTCTAGAATATCAGCATATCTTGTATAATTGTGATAATACTGAGATATCATGCTAATATCTGTGCTTTAGTGCTAGTTTAAAACGAACGAGATATAACTTTTAGATAAAAATTGTAATTCACCGCAAACTGGACATATTATCTGCCTCTTGGTACTTAAAATTGTATCAAGTGACTACGTGAAACATTAGACCGCTATATATATTTAGAATTTTTAATAACTTATTGTTAGTAGTTAGAATTTTTGTATTTTTAGATGTAACGTGTCCGCAATGAGAACATTCACAGCTTTTATTATATGTGTTGCTTTCATTGTTGCAGAAGGCTTCAACGGTCAGGTAACTAGACTTAATATTAAATATGACATTGTTCTGTCTAAGGCCTTAAATCTATCTGTGTTTCTTTGGATTTACCCTAAAATTAGTATCTTTTAATGTTAAGTAAAATCAAAAATAAAATTTCCTAATACACTGACCAAATCAAAGAATGAGGCTATTTAATAATTTATATGTTTTTTCTACTTCAAGAGTATTATCAGTGTTTTTTAATGCAAAGTAGAATACATTTATTACAAAATGTCTTCCAATTTGCTGGTAATGCTTACAGTAAATAAATAAATATAAATAAAAAAATAACGTGCACAAAGGTGTGTTGAGGTTTGTTATAGTTTTAATGCAGACATTTTGTAAAAGGAGCAACAGTGCAATAGTAATGTTTATGAAGTTTATGGTCTCCTCTGACCCATGGAACTTTCGATAAACTTTCGTGTAAACTTTAATTTATATTTGTTGGTTTTTCAAGAGTCGAATATTCACAGGTCATTTTTACGAATTATCAGCAGCTCCGTAAACTCAAGCAAAGTTATATAACCCTTTACCTTAAAGATCCTATATTTTCTTGTATAGGTAGCCTAGGTAGAATTTTCTTGCGCGTGCTTACTTCCCAACTTTTCACTATTTTCAATCAGTGTAACATAAACAATATGAGCTTCGTCGATAGGTTCACTGTTAAGTTCTATTTAACATGTTCTTCGCCATGTTAATTCTTTGCTCAAAGTTGCTTACAGGGCTGATTCTCTAGCCTTAAAATGACCTTCTTTATTTGTAAACAGAAGCCAAACACAAATGTCTATATTTTTGAATTCAACAAATTACGAATTTCAATATATATTGTTATTCATTTTAACAACCTTAGGGAGATGGATTTAAAAAAATTCTATATCAGTTTACCTACCTTGCATAAAGCAACTTCATTTCATTCTATTATATCCCCCTGTTTTAGTTGTGTTGTTCCTCAGTAAGTCAGTAGTTAAGTAGAATTTAGTGTCTTAGAAGCTGAATTTCAAAATAAGCTGATACAACCGACTTTTATTTATTAACAGAACCCAAAAAACCAATTTTCATATTAGTAACTTCAAAAATGACTTACCTTCATACGCATTTTTATCCCCTATTTATCACTCTTAGGTGACGGATTTTTCAAAATTCCGTACATAATACTTATCTACGTTATATAAAAGAACCTATGTCCAAAATTCCATGCTTCTGGATTTACTGGTTTAGGTTGTACCTTGTCTGTCCGTCAGTGTTTAAAGTTTTATGAGTACAGGTAGATATAGTTTATATGAATCTACCTACTACCATAGCCCCAAAAATAGCCACCAGAAAATAAACAAAAATTAAATAAATATAGATTATAACTTGCTTTTTATTTGTTTTAGCACATTTCCAACGGAGAAGATCCAGCTTTATGTATATCCGATGAGTTTGGCCGAATTTTTAAAGAATATGACCTAACCGACATTATTGCTGAAAGATTTGAGGATGTTTATAAGTTCGTAAAGATCGGTTGTTCCAAATCAGATGATGTTGAGTGCTATAAGTATGGTGTGCGAAAGATTATCGAGTATGCTTTTGATCATGCCGGAGATAGCGCTTCCGAAGTCTACTCGGAGTTAGAGTTGGCTGCAATAGAATGCAAAATATGGCCCTTATAATTTAGAAGAGAAAACTAAATATGAAGTAGATTAAGAGTTGATTTGCTAAAATAAAAACTTTATTTGATTGTACTGCCATTTTTTCTACTCATGTCACTTTAGACAAGATTTGCAAGGTATTTTTAGCCCATCCATCTTACTCGCCCGATTTAGCTTAGTTCACTTTCCAAAAATCCAAATGGAGTTGAGGCGGTGATTAAAAAGAAAATACAGTTCACAAGTGTCAACTTCGAATTAAAGTCGAAATTAAGCTGAAAAATAAGTATTTATAAAAATGTAGTTAATCTCGAATTTTGAAGAAAGAAGTCAAAATTTAGAAGTAATTGTCGAAATTTTAATATTATTGCATATATTTTTAAAAATAATTTTGTATTATTATATGACCTTGTGTAAAACTTATTTTTAATCGATTAATGGGAACGATATTTAATAGTATGATTTAAATTATATTATTAAAGTGTGGGTGGCTGCTCTAACGATTTATTCTACAATATCCAGATTTATCATATTTTATTCCATTCATTGAAATTATAATTGTCTTTGTTGCAGTTGCAGTTAGATCATCCATTCCAGAATATTGCAGTACTAGAGGAATGAACATCTGCCTTACGAGTATACCACTAACTTCTAGTAGGTACTGGTAAAATATAAGGAGTGCGCCATAAATTCTTGTTTACATACAAATCAAATTACTCGCGCAAAGTAATAAGCAATGCGGCGGACACTAACTGCTGGATAGTTTCTTTTAAATCTAGTCAAAAAACTATTAAGGAGGTTACTGAAGCGTTTTATATGAAACGTTTTCGCCAAATCAATGATTTTCTCATTTTGGTTTTTTTCGCCTGGAGTGTAATTTACACATCTTTTATTATTTGTTTAACAATAACTTAACTGCAGGTACAGGTTTGATCAAGTAAAGGGTACATACATTCTAAAGATGAAATCGATTTAACACAAACTACAGGACCATGAAATGCTCGTACTGAGAGAAGCAAAAAACATTTCAGCTGTGGTTCAACAAGATGCCCTAAACGTTCGTCTGGATAAGAAATATAGTGCAAGAGCTTCCATCCTATTTTGCGGCTGCATTTAGGATTATATTCTTACCAAATTATAATTAATAAACAAATTAAAATAGAATAAATAAAAGGTATGCAAAATAAGAAATTAGGAATATTTCATGGCCATTCAGAAGTCGCAATTTATACCCCATAGATTTCTTTTTGAGGGGATATTTTAAGGAACATTTGTACATCACCAGGCGTTATTGCTTTCATTAGAAATAAACATTTGAGAAGCAAATGTAAGCAATTATGAGGTCCCGATGTCTAATAGTCTTCGAAAAGGTAGATGTCTATTTAAAAAACTGTCAAATTCCTTATGGTGGCCATTTCTTAAATATTATTATTACTAAACAATTTTCCTTTCTTTGTCGTAATAGTAAACAAATGACCAGATCACAAGTTCTTGGATTTTTTTAAAATAAGTATTTAACGGTTAATAATAATTATTTTAATAAACATTGCATAGTTTGTTACATTAAGATTCATCCTTATTAGTAGTATTAAAGCTACTATTTTTAACCCTTACTATGCAGAGGGTTCTTCAATATTCATAACTATTAAAGAATATTAACAATAAATTCAATAGTAGGTATTAAAATTCCAGCATCTTTCTCTAGATATTTACATAACTAAACCCTGGTGATTTCGCTTTTCAGCATTGTCGGCGGTTATACCATTTAGTTTTTTTTACTACTCGTATAACCGATGATGATGCTAAAAAGCGAAAGCCGGTCCCGTTATAGAAAATATTTATAGAAATATTGTGGAATTTTAATATCTCTTGTTGTATTTATTGTTAATAGAGTTTAATAATTATAAGTATTAAGCTTGGAAATTTAGCTAACCAGATAATTAACAGCCAGATATGTTGAAATTGATGTGAAATATACATGTCTTCTAGTATATATTATTGGATAAATTACGTTAGATTTTTTCTAGAAAATTCCCTTTATGTACTTCACGAGGAAATAACACAATAAAGAACAGAACAATTCAGCCATAACTTTAAATGTATCCATATATAGTTTTATCATTTATTTGTAATGTCTCTAAATATTTTATTTGACCACTAATTTAAATTACTGTTTTACTGAGTCATAAATAAATGCTTTTTATTCGAGTGTCGTGAGTTTGAAAGGCAAACAAAATGTAATTATCTTTAGTATGTCTATATATGTATAACTTTTGTAGACCTTTGTATTTGCAATAAGGTGCTTCAAAATGACTTTTAGGGTCGTCTTCTTTGCTTGCTTTTTACTCAGCCTTAGTCTTGCATCAAAGGTAATCGAGTGAACATTATTGTGTTCAGTACATACTATATATCCATTTTATAGAATTCTAATATTCTTACAAAAACCCACTTCAGTGTTGGTATTTCAGTAAACTAAAATTGCTAAATTGTATATCGCATTTCATATCCATGTAAAAGATTTAATAATTTTTGAAGTATTCACTTCACATTTGGCCTACCCTCTTCTTTATCGGAGTACAAAAACAATAGAAACAATTTAGCAAATAAAATACTTTTATATATGACACAACCTTGTAAGTATTTACAATTAAATTTATTTTCTTTTTAATTCGTAGCCTGAACAAATTTAAGGACGCATTGTCCACGCTTCCAATAATTTCATGCTTTGAGTCCGTTGTCGTTCAGAAGTTTTTTAACCAAATATTAAATTATTATTAGCAATTTCAGTTCCTGTAATCAGTTAATAATGGAAACTCACTGGATTTTGAAAGTTTTAAATTAATATAAACTCATTAGAACTATTTATATAATAAAACATTTGTATTTGCTGGTATAAATAATTAATATTTCATCACCATTGCTCTATTATCGTGAAATGTCAAAAAATACGACTTTTTGGCATTAAAATGAATATTTCTCGGATAATTTTAAACCAAATCAGTTGTAGATGGATGTTTTGATAGAATAGAGCTTTCTCTACAGGATAATAGCATTTCCTACTTTTTTTAATTGCGATTTACTCCAAAATTTCTCATTAAAATACGACTGTCAATATGTGTGAATGTCTCTCATCACGCTACAGGTCATAATTTTTAATCGATTCTGCGACACTAGTTTCTATCCATTCCAGGATTACTCGGAAGGGAACCCTATTAATTATGAAAATAATTGTTTAAATTTTATTTAAGGAAAACATACTTTTTTAGAAAAAAATCAAGCTTGGAAATCTCAGGTTTTTATATGGTAACTTTTATACATATTGTAGGTCAGGTTCATTTTAAGTATAGTGTAAAAGGGTAACCCTTTCATTCTCAAGAAAAATTAATTTAATGAAAAGTTTTTCCTTTTCGTATATAAATTGTTCCATTTACAACCATAGATATAATGTTGATGTTTCAAACTTAAATGAAATTTGAAAGTTACATATTTCATGCTGCCAGGCGGAAAGTGACATATACCCGGGTGGAAAGTACGCACTTTCTACCCGGGTAAATGTCAGTTTTCATGTTTGTTTTAAAAATATCTTTTACTGTACCTTGCATGACTCTTCTTAGATAACAACTCTTTTTCCAATCTTTTAGCTGCTTCTCTTAGTTGTGGAGGAGCACAAGTGATTCCTTCACAATCGTTCATTGTCTTTGAAGACAATCTATCAAAAAATGCAAGTAATATAAGTTTGTTCGTTTAAACTTTTTTAGTGCCACAGTAACAATTGTCAAAATGTGACATTGACGTTTTCTTTATGTGTAGGGATCCTACTTTGGTAATTTTTCACGTAATTATAATTATTCTTCATAGTAGACTCTTATTTTATTTATGAATATTACTTAACATTTCTGCGACTCAGTTTGAAAATATTTAAATTTTTAGTAATGAAAGTTGACAATGTTAAATATTTTTTGAAATATGATTATGTGATATCTAAATTTTTAAAACGTCACCTTAAGACAGCTGACAAATAATAGGCTAGTTTATTTTACATAAAATAGGAAAAAAAATGAAATAAAGAAGACCAACATTAGAGAAGAAAAAAAGTTTAGATACATTTTGAAAATATATATAGGGTGATTCAGTCATAATGGCATTAATTTGAACTACGTGTGTGGAAGGCGTAATAAAGACAGAAAATCGAGAAAAAAAATAATTTATTCGACTCTTTAAAATAGACCCAAATCAACCTTTTGACCACTAAAGGCCCGGCGCTACTGACCACATTAAATGCTTTAAGGCAACAAACGCTTATCATGTTATCATCCACTCACCAGCTGCAATGATAATCCGGACTGGCGAGGACTAAACATGGCTAATTTATGGGCATCAAATCTCTATTAGTTATTTTGATAAATAAGAATTTGTATTTTCATACAATTAAAATTTTTACTTATTTTTGTTTCATTAATTAATCGGTCTGATGAAAAGTAAACAACAAACGACTCAAACTAAAATATTAATTCTGCAAGATACGATGTACTAGTTCATTTAATTTTTAAGCATATTAACGTTAGTTAACAGTTCGGTTGTTGTTTATAAAAAATATGTCAGCGGTAGCCCATAGGCAGAATAAGTGCATTGTACTTACACTAACATTCGAGTGCATATTTTAGACTTGTCGGTCGTACGAAATGAGTGATGATTCGTCGGTAAACTATACATGGTTTAAAAAATTGCTATCGCATCACAGGGGGTCACAAAAAATAAAACGCCAGAAAATAACTCTAGAGTATTAACACTTTTAACACTTGCATCCACAACAGCTAATTTAATTCATTACTTGCAGCGTTAATATCAACATTTACATCCATCTCGCGATTTCACCTTTATTATTTTCGCGTAACTTTCTTTTGCAATTCGTTGGTACCCGATTTTCATATAAAAAAGCAAATCACCCAACTAGTTTCCCACAACCATCAATGCCGCCAGGATCATTTAATGTTTTGCGTATTGTCATATAGACATAACCTAGCAATGTTTTGTTTATTTGTTTTGCCCGAATCCCAACTGCGTAGTCGTAAATTTTTCTTCTTTCTATTTATCTGGGCTTTGGAGTTTTGGGAGTCGGAGTAATTATACCTCATAAAAATTTTTTTAATCACGTATTCCTATTATACTCATTTTTCTCCACCTTTCTTTAAAATTAATGCCATTATGACTGAATCACCCTGTATACAATGTATCCCACCGAAAATCGCCGCAAAAATTTAGCAAAATATTTGCAAAGTTGTAGTACTTCCGCTTATACCGAAAGTTGTCACAAATTTCGTTATTTTCAAGAAGACACCCTATATATTTTTGCATTTTTAGAATTTATTTATTATTTTAAGGCCACTTTGAATAAAAACATTACTCTTAAAATTTATAGTTTTGGAGATAATTGGATTTTTATAAAAAAAACTGGACAGATGCAAAGTCCCACGAAATTCTTTGTATCTTTTTCAGAAACCAGATATTAATTTCATATTTGGTATGTAAGTAGAACACATACAAAGTTCTCTTGTACAACTTTCATAAATTCAAAAACATTATACCGAGTTTTAAAATCACGACTGAACATTGGATAAATTCAAACAACGATAACTTTGTTATATTAAATGGAACATCCTATATTTTTTAACCTATTATGTGCAGACTACCTTTCAGCTGATATGGACATTGTAGTGGTTGGTGTTACAACTTTTAAAAATAATTGTAATTTTAACTTTTTTCTAATTCATAGTTATTGAATTCTTAATAGCATGTCAGTGACATAATAAGTAGAAACAAATTAAATGCACCTAAAAAAATAATCGCTATCGACAATTAAATTATGAAACAACCAGTCAAAGTAGTTCATAGTGTGTGGGGAAGTTAAAATAAAAATACGGCTAATAGATATAATTCCAAATGCTATTTCGACATTTTCATTATCAAAAACTGAATTTCTTTTATCTCATTTCTCTTTGACGGTACCAAAATTTGTCAAGTTATCTACCAGTCACTTTAATGTATTTTTTGAAGGCATTACTTTATCTGGATATCAAACAGCAAATTTATCACTGTATCAGATGTTCGTCGTATTATTTTGTTACATCCTGAAATAGAAAACAATTGAAAATAATTCTCATTAATAAAAAATATAGGTCAGGCGTGTTTTCACTACACAGTATGAAATAAACTATAAATAATTTGGCAAATTATACATTATTAAATTATCGAATCATTGTCGATAGAGATTATTTCGTACTCATTATGTCACGGATGTGACGCTTGATAAGAGTTCGGTTAATGTGAAATAGGGAAATAATCGTAAAAAATTGCAACTATTTCTAATAGTTGTAGCAGTAATCCCTAGAAAGCCTCACATAAGATAGGCAAAAAAATATAGGGTGTTGCATTTAAGATAATAAAGTTATCGCTGTTTGATTTTATCAAAATGTTCAGTTGTCAATTCAACACTCGGTATAAAGCTTTTTGAATTTATGAAAGTTATGCAAGGTAGCTTCATACGTGTTCTACTTACATACTAAATATTCAATTAACATCTGGTTTCTGAAAAAAGATACGAAGAATTTCGAGGGATCTTGCATCTGTGGATTTTTTATAAAAATCCAATTATCTCCAAAACCATAAAATTTAATAACAATGTTTGTTATCCAAAGTGGCCTTAAAATACCAAATACTATCTGAAAATGTAAAAATATATAGTGTATCTCATTTAAAATAAGGAAATTGGTGTCAAGCTTCGCTATAACCGAAAGTACTACAGCTTTGAGAATATTTTAGTTGTGTTGACCGCTTCGACTTTGCTAAATTGCCAAGTTTCCAAATTGTTTAAGAAAGCACTTTGGTAGATATTTATTGCAGCATTTCCCGTAGGAACACACCATATATACAGGCTGATTCAGTCATAATGGCATTAATTTTGACTACGTGTTCGGAAGGCCTAGTAAAGACATAAAATCGAAAAAAAAAATGTATTCGACATTTTAAAATAGATCCTAATCAACCCATTGACCACCAAAAGCTCAGCGCTACTTACCACATTAAATGCATTACGGCAACAGACACTTATTACATTATCATCCACTCACCAGCTGCAAAGATAAACCGGACTAGTCAGGGCGAAATATCGCTAATTAATGGGTAACCAATCTCTATTGACTATTTTGGGGAAAAAGTATTTATATTTTCATACACTTACAATTTTTTACATTTTCTTGTTTTGTTATTCAATCGATCTAACGAAAAATAAATCAAAAATTCAAAATATAAATGAACACAACGATTCAAACTAAAATATTAATTCTGAAAAGTAAATAACGATACGACACACTGGTTTATTTAATTTTGAAGCATATTAACGTTGATTAGCAGTTAGTTCGTTGTTTAGAAAAAATATGTCAACGATAACCCACAATCAAAATAGGTGCAGTGAATAACTCGAGTGCCTCTTTTCCGAACTATTTTAGACCTGTCGGGCTTATGAAAAAAGTGATGATTCGTCGGTAAACTACTACATGGTTTAAAAAATTTCATCGCCATTACATAGGATCACAAAAAACAAAACGTCGGGTAACAACTCTCAATTATTAACCACTTTTGACACTTGCACCAACTACACAAAATTTAATTCATTACTTGCAGCGTTGAATTCATTCAATGTTTGCACTCATCTCGCGATTATACCTTTTTTTTCGGGTGACTTTCTTTTGCAATTTTATCCGATTTTGATATAAAGAAGCGAACGGCTTTTTGGAAACCATCGATGCCGCCAGGATCATTTAATGATTTTCGGATTGTAGTCATTTAGATATAACCTAGCAATGTTTATTTGTTTCACCCGAGTCCCAAGAGCTGAATTCTTCTTTTTTCTATTTAGCAAGGTTTTCACCCCTTTACCACATCGGTAATTAAACAAATAATTACACGATACCTATTTCGCCAGCAGAACTGGCATTTTCCAGCGTACTAATCTTAATTGGTTAGCAGAAGGAGCATCAACACCATTTAGATTGAGATTTAAATCGATAATCGACTAATACGCTTAAAAATGCCAGTTCCGCTGGCGAAATACGTATCGCATAATTATTTTTTTAATTGCCGATGTAGTAAAGGGATAAAAAACCTTCTATGGGCTTATTCCAATTATGATACAGACATTTAATTCTAAGCAGGTTTAAGTGCTTTTGTTTACGAAAATTGTGCCAAAATTATCTTAATGTTAAACGTTTTTTCATTAACTTGAAAGTGTCCATGAAAAACTATTTTTGTTATAGATGCATTTTAAAACGTTTAAAGTTATGTATCCTTCATCCATAGTCTTAGGTTTGTGAAAATAATATTTAATTTTTCGTAAAATATAATCTTATCTATTTTTCAGTTGCCAAAACCAAAGTTTATTGAGGGACTTATCATTGCTTTATTCGAAGAAGAAATACTGGAGAAATTAGAATGTGTGACCGGAAATCTTATGGGAGTAGACGTGAATTCTAGTCAGTTTCTTGCCAACATATTGACTTCGATAGGAACTACCATGAAACAAAATTGCAAATATGGTATAGGTAGCTGTGTAACGCGCAATATCTGGACTTTTTTAGCGGATATTGAAAAGCAGGTTAAATTTGATCCAAACCTTACCAATCTTTCGAAATGTCTTACGGTTTAGAATTATGTTCAGAATTTGTAAATGAATCATGAAAAGTAAATTATCAAATAAAAATTAAATGTATTGGGTGCTTCTTCATTTTCCTAGTACCTGTACACGCATGAAGATCCAAAGTGATATAAACATGTGTAAGAAAGTTCGCCTGTCTGTTTACTGTCAACAGCTTTTTCATGGAGCAGTTACTAAACCGATTTCAACGACAATTGTCGTACAAGTCTTCTTAACCTTATGATAGGCAATGGCCAATGGGATACGCCTTAACATATAAAAATGTCTTTGGACATTATTTTTTTTGTTCAAAAATAGTAACGTCATCTATCGCTATCTTACCAAAACACTCTTATTACTTTACAGATTGAACAAAAGCTTAATACCAAATCAAATATATAGATATAGATATAGAGTATACAGGGCTAGTCTGCAACTTGAAATAAATTCAGTAAATCAGAGTTATTCGTTTATTCAGAGAGAAGTATCCTGATTTACTACCCATATCGCAAAGTACAGTAAGCAAGATTGAAAAACAGTTTCGGGAAATTGGGCATCTAAGAAAAACAAGTAATCCCTGTCAGAATGCGCTCAATCAAGATGTCAAAATTAAAGTACTTCTCTCTGTCCACGAAAATCCTCATGTGTCCTCTAGTCAGATAGGTAGGGAACTCGAAATTAGCCAGTCTTCAGTTGCAAGAGTTCTGAAGATGCAAAAATTGTATCCCTATAAAATGACAATCCTCCATAAACTCTTAGAAGATTATCCGAATAGAAGATTTCAGTTTTGCTACCAAATGATGGATCTACTGGACAGAAATGTTCTATAGAAAATATCCTATTTTCAGATGAATCAACGTTTATGTTAAATGTTGAGCTAAATTGTCAAAATTGTCGTTACTGGGCAGACAACAATAAACACTGATGGCCACACATAACATCTGGGTGATTTTCATTTAAGAGGTTGTCAAATGATATAAAATGCGGCAAGACTATGAAATGAAAACTGATCTTGTAGCAGTATTTTATTACTCGAGAGACGCATTTGCTACATATCTATAGGATAGTCAGTAAAGTAATCATTTTTTTCATTGTTTATGGGGCATTAGGGGAGATATTTCATGCAGGGGATGATGAGTAGAGGAGCGACTTAATTGCTCGATTATAAAAGAAACACTATCTTTTTTTAGGAAATCAACTTTAATTACAATGTCTTACAAACTTTAAAAATAATACGTTTCGTTTTTAAACAGTTTTTCTTCAAAAAATACTATGATAATAAACTGAAATTAAAAACTTTAATAACTAATAAACGGCGTTGCCCTAAATATATACGTAATATAAATATTTTTTATGTACCGTACAAACAAAATTTAAAGATGTGTTTTTATCTTAAAAAAAACTATTATTATGTGCAAAAAGGCTGTCATTTGTTGGGACTTTATAATTCGCTGGGATATTAATGACGCCTGTGGTTCATCACCAGAATCAGATTCGGTTCCATACAACTTCATAATTTGAGGACGAGAGTTAAAATTAAAGGATAAATAATTCACAGAGCCCATATAGAAATGACTGCAGGCATTAAAGTCACAGAAGCAACTTGGAGTTTTAATTGATAGGTGATTAGGAAGAAATATGCTTTCAGTAACTTGGTGAACTTGCAGTGTATCTGGAAAAGTTTTTATATTTTTAACTAATTGAATTTGTGTTTCTTTGTTTGAAATCTCAATGGGGGAGGATATTTAGAATTCTTGCAGGAAGAGCTAATTGCGAATTTAGCTATTTTGTTTCCTGATCTGGTCGAAGCTGATGTCTCCAATAGAAACATCTAGTTTAAACAAGACGGTGCCCCTCCTTATTTTGCAAGACCTGTCCGTAAGTATCTGGATGATGTATTGGTAGAAGAGGACCTTTTGAATGGCATCCAGCTCTCTGGTTTTAAGACCTATAGACTATTTTTTACAGGAGTATTTGAAGAGTAAGTTTTTAACAACAAACCTGCAAATATTGAGGAGTTGAAAGGACGAATAAGACAGGAGTGTAAACTAATTTCCCCCGAAGTAATAAGAAACGTTCAAAACGAGTTTCAGTTCCGTTTAGGGTATTGTCAGTTAGTAAATGCACGACATTTTGAACATTTATTGAAGAAAGATTATTAAGTTGAATCAGATTCCTTGATTTTCCAAATTAGTTAATACTTGTTAAATATCTTTTAAATCACAAGAAATAAAAAATTGAATAGATTCATAGAATTTAGGTAAAAATGATAAGCAGTATCCAAACCAATATATTTTCTAATTCCGAGTTCATATTCCCATTATTGAAGGTGGGAGTGATCGAATTTGCCGGTCAGAAACTTGAAATTTTGTAAGAAGCTTCCTGCAGTAAAGTTTCTCTTTTAAAATAGTCCGCCGAATGTTTTCGTAATTATTTCACATCGAAATTTACACCTTGGCCCAATTCTGGTCCTACATAAGACGATTTTAAAGCAAGTAACATAAATTTAAGTAGAATTTTAAGACAAATTGTTCATAACTCATTAATATTAAGCCTCATTGGAAAATTTGCATATTTGGTTTAACAAATATACTTCTGTGAGATAAAAACCTAGTTCTGCAATATTTGTCCGCAACTTTCACACCCGGTTATAGAAAAAAAAAGTGCAGAAATTAAAAATTCGAAATCCATAATGAAATTTGGTATTGGGACTCAAATTTAAATTCTAAACAACTTTTTAATAACTTCTTTTGATAACTTTAACGCGAAGCAAAATACTGAAAAGAGAATCAGATTGGGGGGCTGTCATTGCCATAGATCGTTATTTAAATTTAAAATTTTAGCTTTGGAAAAAACCTTTGATTCAGGTATTTAATTTCTAAATTTCAAAAATATATAGTTGATGTATATTTTGAAAGAAATATTTATTTAATTTTTCTGTGGAAATCTAAATACTGGATCAGTATTTTAATGATTTTTGAATAATTATAATATTTAATTGTAACAAAAAATGTAATTATCATTATTCAAATGAATTAAAATATTTTTTGATTTTTTTTAACACTCAAATATGCCAAAACAATAAAACCACCTCCAGAATTATTGATTTGCTTTTTAATTTCCAAATTTCAAAAAAAAAAGTTTTAGCATTTGCAATACTATAAGAAAAATCGAACGCTGAGGTTTTCATAGGTCCATCTTTCAGTAGAAATTTTATAAATTTAATCATTATTAGTTCCGTATGTCGAGTTATATTTCTTCAGGCTGAACGAAGGATTTTTAATTTTCTAGAAAATTCTACGTTTAAACACGAAAGTGCTATTTATCGAAAAACTTCAAATTTAAACTTGAAATTTTAAGAAATGTTAATGTTCTTTTATAATTTTATTTTAATTTATTTTTATATTTTGAAATTTCAATATTCCGCTGGTAATTTTGAAGTTTAATAAATTATTAAAATTTTGAAGTTTTTTGCTAAATTTTGACATAAAAGCTAAAACCCGAATATTTCTTAAATAATTTGGTCCCAAAATATTCATTGTATTCATAAAATTAAGCCTTCTCTTTAAAATATTTGGTGTTCAAATTTGAAATGTTGATTTTTTCTAGATATGTCGAATTAAAACTTGACTAGTATTTCAAATTTTACAGTTCAAATTTTTTCTATTTATTCTTCTAAAATCTTAAAAAAAGTTGAAATTTCGAGGTAAAATCGAAATTTCGAAATTGTAGTAGAAGCTTTGAGAATAGGTATAGTCGAAGTTTCGAGAAAGAATTTTTCCAGATTCAACTTGTCCGTTAAAAGCTTTTAAAAAAGTACAAAATTTAAATCTAAATAGAATTAAACTTCCTTCCTAAAATTTAATGAAATAGCAAACCGATGAAATCAAAGTTGCAATTCTGAAAATAAATCCTTTTTTTTTTTCAAGACTGAACTCAAAATTTCTACTGAAACCACTTTTGACAAAATAGAAATTTTGAAATTAAAATGGAGGTTTAAAAATTATTAAAAATGTTAATTGAGATTTCGAGATTAAATTTAATATTCTGAGCAAATATTTGAATTTTTATGAGAAATACTGATATTTCAAATCTGAAATCAAACTTGTCACTTTTTTTCGGAATGTGGAATTTAAAGACGAAATTGTGAGCTGTAAGGTTTGCAATTCGAGAAAAAAGTATAAATGTTAGGCTTAGATTGCAAATTTTTTATTTTTTTTAAAGTTTCCATTTCAAGGTTTTTTTTCCCGTCTTTGTAGTTAGAAACTTGCTGACAGCCCTACTTAAAATAAATTTCTATCAATTTTACAAACTATGTTTTTCTGTATATTGTAACAAAATGTAATTATAAAATTTAGTTAGGAATTTTCTAGAAAATTTGATGAGGGGAAGCGACCGCAATAATGAATGAAACGGTAGATAAACGTTCCAGAAAGTTTGGCAAACGATAAGTCTTATCTGCTTGTCCCTTCTAGAACCCGAAGCGGGACCTATATAAGGCGATCGCTTTTCCGTCAGATAGTTAGTTAGAAGTCAAGTTAGTTAATTAAATAATGTAAGTGAATTACAATCGTTGTGTTCCGGAATCAGTTGGAAATAAAATGGTTACAATTCACCAAGTGTTAACCATTCGAACCGATAACGCGCAACAATATTGTTTTTAATTGTGGATAGCTGACTATGGAATATAGTTTTTCTGTTTATTTTTTACATAGTACTTTAGGTCTATTTGTTTTATTGCGCTTATCTGAAATAATTTTATAAATTAACACCTTCCTACTTATTAATATTTTTTGCTTTAAATGGAAATGCTTTTTTTTGGGTGAGTAGCTAGCAGAAATAAAATAAGGTTTGCGCTGTTATTGAGTTCATATAGTAAACAAAATAAATTGAACTCCTAAAATTTAAAAACCATGAAATGGCATAAACTGTTTGTAAACTTTGATAGCTGATTACATAAAGTAATCTCTGTTAGCTATATTTCTAAATAGTATTATAGACCGCTTTGTTTTATTCCTTTTTATAGGTAATACTAAGGAACATATCCTAGCTAACTATTGACGGGCCAATGCCTAACCTAAATCTTTGGATACAGAAACCTAAACTTGGTTAGTAGATTCAATTATTCACTAAACCGGGGAATGGGCAATGCCTAACATGGAAAGTTTTTTTTAGAAAATCAAACTTCGAGGAAGTAAAATGTTAACATTTTCTAGAAATATAGTTCCACGCAGACGAAGTCGCATTTTGCAACTAGTGTATGTTAGCTATAAATTATGTCCATTCAATAGACTGGTGCAATCTCCTGTCCTACTCGAAAATTGTAAATAAAACAGTCAGTGAATATACAGGTTGCAGTAGGATAATTACTAGTCCGCACTAGCATTGAAAGTGTTTTTAACACGTTTTCGTTCAATTAAAAATAAACGAAAAATGTAATTTTTAATTTAACAAACAAATATTAAGTAAACTGTGAAAACTTTAAGTTCCTACTAATTCTAATTTCTAAAGTGATAATAAATGATTTCTCACGAACTTCACATAAAATTGCCGAACAGTTTAGGCACGAAACTATAAAAAAATAAAATAAAATTTCGTGTGCGCTTAAAAATATTTCCTTTAAAAGAAGTCATACGATTTGTATCAATTAATTTAAGGACGTAAAAATGAACTTCAAAGTTGTTTTTGTTGTTTATCTATTAGTCGTCACCACTACAGGAGTGGTAGAAAGGTGTCATGTAAGTAATAAATATACCAAATCTTTCTTATTTCGATAAACTGAAGAAGACAGAAAAAAGTAGGAATTATTAAACAGGGTGTTTCATTCACCGTGTCAATATTTTTAAGAACATAAGATAGAGAAAAATTAGTTTGAATTTTTGGAATGGGTGATTAAAGAAGTTATTAATTTTACATATATTTGCACTGTCTCTAGATGGATTCGCATTACACAGATCGGATATTAACTCTGTGCCGACATGGATGCAGCGTCGCCAGATTTAAATATTTTCCCAGACATCATAAATATGGCTAAAAACAGAGACCTAATGATACAGATTTATAGTATCTTATATTATTTTATTAGTATGGTATTGTGGCTTTTATGTGGTAACACTGTTCTGTGTTTATTGGTGAGAGAATCTCTTGCGAACTAGATGCGCTGTGTTACCGAGAAATATGATTTGATTGGTCCCTCTTTTAAAATATCGAACATATTGTTTTTAGATTTTCTGCCTTTATTAGGTAACCCTGGGTGCATGTAATCTTTTTTTCTAAAGCTTTTTATTATCTATGTAAAATGTTTGAATGGTTTCGAAATGGTAGCGTACCGAGTGACTAATTAGGCAAGCAGCTATCTATGAAATGGTTGATTCTACTATTTATATATTTATAAATATATGGGCAAGAGGAAACAATTGAAAATATTTTTAAATTCCTAAAACACTAAATAGGGAGCATAATACTATTAGCAATTCAAAAATTCCTTTCAATTTGCCAATGCAAGGTTTAATGGTCTAATGAGAGTATCACCTGGAAAGAGGTCAGAATTTTCTAACGCAAAAGAAAATCTTTTAGAAAATTTTATTTTATTTTCTTTAATGAAATATAATTTAATTGTTTAAGGTTACCATTTTGGCAGCATTCGATTACCAAACAAAGGCCCTCAATTAATATATTTTTTTATATTTTACATACTTTGGCCTCCGAACCAAAAAAAAAAATAGTGTCCTCAATCTAAATCTTTCATTACATTTTACGTACTTCGGCCTTCCAAATTATTTTAACGACCAAAAAACAAATGTTCTCTAAATCTTCTAATCATATTCCTCGGCTACCTCTAAATAACTGAACAAATCCACTTTTCCGGGAACAAATAGTTGCCTCAATTGCGGTACAGTTTGGGTGAAATTCAGGATCTGGCAGCCCTATTTAAGGTCTGTTAATGACATCATACAAAGTCATCAGGATGTTCCATCAATAGGTTTTTTATGATGGTAGTTCAAATGTATTAAAAATTTGCTGTTGTCAATGCCTCAAAATTTATTTAAAACGCACGTTAACACATAAGACATTTTCACAGCCAACTTCATGCATTTTTCATTTGAACAAGCGATGTGTCAATGTCGGAAAAAACAAATAGATGTAGATGTGTAAAGCATTATGGCTAGCACTTAATCCGCCAATCTTACACTTACAATTAGATTGGCAAATGCGGTTTTAAAAACACATTCCAGTTTGTACTTTGAATTTAAACAAGTTGGACTTCTAGCTATCAAGCGGCTAACTGTTCCTTTATGTGTAACTTTTTGAATTTTGACTTCATATTTTCGTTTGTAAATGGCGTTATGTTTTAGGGACTAAGAAAAAACCCTTTTATTGAATTGTTCGAAAAGCAGGTCAATTGTGTCGTCAAAAAGTTGTTGGAGCTCAATGTTGAACATAGCCAATTGATTGGTAAAACTTTAAGCCTAATTGGTGATTATATTCAGCAACATTGCAATGATGTGAAACTGAACGACTGCATAGAAAATAACGCAGCTCAACTGGGTGAAGTACTTTTTGATCAAATCAAGGATGAATTAGGAGTAAAAGAAATATTGAAATGCCTAGTCGTGTGATGAACCTTTTGGCTTTCATGTCGTAATTAAACATTAAATGTTACTTAGCGCACAGAAGTTTTTTTTATTTGTTTTTACCCCTACCTGTCACCCTCAAGAAATTAATAATCAGCCAGACTATTACCTTTGAGAATATTTAAAACATTGATCATTTTCTTAACGATCAACGGTTTCGAAGCACTAATAAACTAACCAAACAGAGTGGCTTTTTATTAATTAAATAATAGTTATTTGTGATAAAAAATGTCAAAAGTGACATTTTATTTTGTGAGTGAGGAATATTGCGGAACGAGCGTAGTGAGTGGAGCAACTCCATGAACAAAATAAAATCAATTTTAACAAGTGTATCATACAATATTTTTTGTAAGATTTTTAAAGTAAAAAAAAATTCCATCTGTATAGTTGAATTCCCGATCCATCGTTTATGTGTCGCGTTATGCAGGGTGACAATTTGAAAAGTAGTAATCGGAAATCTCCTAGACAAAAAGTCCTGTCATTACGAACTGAAATATATATCAAGGGATTAGAGGGGAAGCCAAAATGAAGACTTTTAACTCGCCTTGCCTGGCCCCTTAGAGGGTAGCCACCCCAACTTATTTTTTTTAACACTATACAAAGCTCAAGTTAGGCCAACACTAGAATATTGTTCTCATGTTTGGAGTTCAGCCCCAAAACTCACTTTAGCTCTCTTGGATTCAATTCAAAGAAGAGCGATACTCTTAATTGATAATGAGAGTTTGACCGATTCTCTCGAAACACTAGAGCACAGGCGTATGGTTGGTGACTTGTCTCTTTTCTACAAATACTATCATGGAAGATGCTCGCATGAACAATAGGATTGATCCCCCCAAGGGCAAGATTCTTCAGGCGTACTAGACAGTTGGAGACAGCAAATTCCTGTGCGGTCCAGCTTGACACAGTGAGGACTTCTGTCTACGGAGACTCTTTTTTCTATAGAACTTCCAAGTTATGGAACTTGTTACCGAAAGGAATTTTCCCCAAAAATTACAACCTATCCTTGTCTGAGAAGGCGGTTTATCGCCATCTATCCATGTTTCTGCATCTTACTGGCAGTGCTTTGAAAGCATAATGGGGTTACCCTTTGCGAGTGGATTAAATTAAAAAAAAAAAACATAAAATAATACGAATCTATCTTGTGCAGCACATCATTGCGAAGCTCGTTGATTTTATTTAACAGTCTTAGAGCAAAATATTAAATCTTATGACTAGTTCTTGGGATATCGGTGTTTAAAAGAAGCAACATTTTTTAAAAGCTATTAATTTTAAAATGTTTTAAAAGTCTTAAATGCTCATCAGCGAAACCAAAGAGTGTGTTTTTTGATTCACCTGCTCCCTAAGAACTCACCACCCTTATTAATTTTTCTAAAAAAAATCCACCCCTTTTAATACGTCGTTGGAAAGGTTTTTTATGTCTCTTAACGGGCGTAGAGAAGCAGATAAAACTTTCGAACAAAGTATCACACGGCGTGGTTGTCATTTTAGAAGAATTAACAGGGGTGACTAGCATCTAAGACAAAAGGGAGGGGGTCAAAACACATTCTCTGGTTTCTTCGATGTGTAATTGAAACTTTTATGACAAGGGATAATGAAAATTATTAGTTTCCAAAAATGTTGCTTATTTTAAACATCGATATTTTAAAAACTAATGTTGCTTTAAAACGGTAAAAACAAAGCCACGAGCTTTCCAACGATGTACCAACAGGTAGGTTCGTATTTAAAAAGAATAAGTTGGGGTAGATACCCCTAAGGGATAAGGCAAGGTGAGTTAAAAAGTATTTCATTTTGGGTCCCTCTTCAGTCCCCCGATATGTTTTTCAGACCTTCTTGACCGTAATTTTTGTCTAAGATTCTCGATTGCTACTTTTCAAATTGTCACCCTGTATATCCAACACTTCTGGCAATTATACAATACATTTCAATAAAAACTATCCACCATTAATAACTTTTTACATCGTCGGGGGACATATTTCTTACTATTTATACTGAGTGTAACTGTCATCCCTGCGCCCCCAGACCAACTCTACCTATTCTTCATGGCAGTCTCTTATTGGTTGAAAGTATTATGTTTATTAATTTTATATAACATACGATCTAGTTTGGAAATATTTAGATTTTTTTAGTTATGAAAGTTGATAATATTCTGAAAATTTTTTTGAAATATGACTGCGTGACTGGAATTTTGACAGAATTGGAACTGAGATCTTTTGGCTCACAATGGCATTGCAGTGATTTTGTTTGCTTTTGCATGCAATTCAGATGGATAACAAATATGTTATCAGAAACACCGAGTAACTTTACGTCTACGATTTCTGAAAACGAACTGTTTGTCTAAATATCTTGAGAAGAATAACAGTAATTTCGTCACCAAAACTCTTAGACTCTTCATTTGATCTGTTCCGGGCATTTTGCAAAGGTGATTTTTTCAAATTACTCGAAAAGTACAGCACTAAAATTCATCTATTGTCACAAATCACATAATAAACGACGATTTTTTGTTAACCTCTAAAATAACGTAAAATATTCAAAATTGAAAAGTCTAACGTCAAAAATGAAATTAACAGCCAAGGTGCACGTTACTGAAATTACATGGATGATTTGCAATACAGATATAAGTGCGTGCGTCTTCGTCTAAGCCATAACTTTATAAGAGAAACGTAAGTTGTAGTTACAACGGACGCGCGGAAGATACGCCCTACGTATTTTGGCAATCAATTCTAAAGAAAAGCAACGTAC
The DNA here is from genome assembly GCA_028583605.1 of Dastarcus helophoroides. NCBI lineage: Eukaryota > Metazoa > Arthropoda > Insecta > Coleoptera > Bothrideridae > Dastarcus > Dastarcus helophoroides. The sequence continues at coordinate 21,889,391 of CM053328.1, read as the reverse complement.
TTGCATATCAATTTTAACGTCGTTGATAAGTGCAGATGCCGATGACGTAAAACTCAACTTTCGTGATAAGAACTATAATTTTTTAAAAGTACGATCGATCTCGAGAAGAATATGTAAACTAAACGAGCGTTGATCTAATAGAAAACAATCAAAAAAATGTATGTGTAAGCTGTTGCAAGCAATTTTGTCATTTAAGAGACATATTTTTTGAAATTACTGTAAGACATAATTTGAAAGTTCGTATATTTTCAATTACGCAGTAATGCATCTTAAAGCGTGTTTAATTTTAAACTACGACTTGTGTGAACTATTCATGTCAACAAACACAATAAAATCTATTCATGAATCAATTATCTATTTTAGTTTTAAATCTTACAAGTATTTTCATAACTATTAATAATTATTCACACTCACAAATTTTCAGGACCATCTGCATAAGTTTAAGATTTATCCTAGTTCCATACAGATTTAAAACACTATACCGATTCCTAATCACATACAGATGGTTCGAAAATTTGTGATTATAAATTTTTAAAAACTTTGAAAATACTTGTAAAATTTAAAACAAAAGTACGTGGAGAGCGTACAATAAATAATAACTGATCAATAAATAATAACTGATCCATGTAGGTTCACTTAGCAATTTTACTCCGCTTCATGTTTTTTATTTCAAACCTTACAAGTATTTTCATAGCTATTAAAAATAATTCATAATTATAAATTAGGAATTTGTACGGAATTATAAATCTGTATGAAACTAAGAGAAATTATTTTATACACTTCGGTCCTTTTGAAAATTAAATTTTTTTTTTAATTTAATTATTTCAATCACAGATAAGAAAGTAAGTTAATAAAAAACATGTAATAATAAAAAGATATTATTGCAAAATAGTCACGCAAAAGATATTAGCAGTTATATATGTGTTGGTATTCCCACAAAAGGCGCAGTTAAAGAAATTTTACAGATTTAATATATTTCGGTGCAATTTTTGTTTGATTTGTCAGTGTACATAATTCAAAATGTATTACAAGATGGCTCTAATCTTTTGCTCTATTTTGGTCTTTGTTTCTGCAGAACATGTAACTACATTCCTAATTTAGTTTTAAAAACAGATATAATTTTACTTTATTACTCATGGTAACGCGATATACCTAGCTTAAAAATATCAGAATATTTTAATGAATAAAACGTTTAAAATCTATACTAACTAATTTGAGTATTTCAGGCTGATGGCAAGTCGATACATTCATGGCTCGAAAAAAGCGTGGAATGTGTTTTTAAAAAGGCATTAGAAGAAGAAATCAAAAACAGTAAACCACTTGGAGACGTTTTAATTGCAGTAGGCCACCGTATGAAGGAAAAATGTAATAATGAAACTGTAAACAAATGTTTAAACGATCATGGAAAAGAATTGCTCAAGGTGGCGGTCAAAGAACTTAAAAACGAAGTATCTTATTCCACAGTCATTAAATGTCTGATATAAATGTTGCAATATTAATAATAATTGGATTTTAATAAAAGTATTCTTATGTATCAAATAAAGTGGATTTTTCTTTATCTCTGAAAATAACATTTTAGAGTGAGTACCTTACTTCATGAGTTTCTTCACCAAAGATGACCCTAATATTTGCTTATCACTGCAACCTACATACTTAATTGCAGTTAATGCTTGCCTAACAAACGGAGATTCACTCGAAACACTGTTTCTCATTTTCAATTATCATTTACTCAAAAAACAAAAATTGATGATGTTATTGCTCTAAAGCAAATAATGATGGTTTTAAAAATAACATTTAATATTAGACTAGAATGAACAATGTCTATACTATAGCGTGTATGATATACTTTATAAAATGCGAAAAATTAACTGTTCCCTGTAGTTGCATGCAGCAGCGTGGCCCACAATATGGTTATTGTCACTCAAACATTTTTTTGGTTAGTGTCTCTATTTTATCAACTAAACGAGGTATTCCCTCATAGGAACATCCTGGGCCACACTGTATATAATTTATTTTCATATCTCTGAAGTACTGCACTTTGTAATGGGTTCAAAATGTTTTTAGTTTTAGCATTTTCTAATCTCTGTAGACTAACATACAACTGTGGCAATTTATACCAAACAATTCTATTTAAAAAAAAAATACCTTAAATAATTTACAATAACGAAAGATAACGTTCAGATTTATGCCCTGACTGGGGCCAGCACCTATGTGAGGAACATCTTTGGCAATAAATAAATCTATAAAGCAGTACTCATTTTCGGAAATCAGAAACACAACATTTGTTACCTCCGATAATTGAAAAACAAAAGGTTTACCGAAAATCCTTTTTTATTGCTTTCTTAGATCATGAAAGCAACTTATTTTACAAACTTTGTGCTTTTGACTTCATTGGTTCGTTTCTAGCTTGCTGAATCATGGAATGAGTACCGATTTATCCCTCCTTCGCTCAAAATGTGAAAATCAATAGACTATATGTTCAGTTATTGATTTATGTATTTATTATTGTATTATTTTTATTTCGTATAATCTTTAAACCAAGTTTGCTGTTTAAAACGTTTTCTTTTTATTTTTCGCCTACAAATTTTAATGCCCGTTTTGTCCCTTAATAGTTAAATTGCTAGTAGGTGTCTATATATTTCTTTCATAGGTAATATGTACAAAATATTTTTAAAATATAGTATTAACTTTATTCTATGCTAATTTCGAAACTTCATTTTCCTTTCTTTTCCCTTTACAAAAGGAATTTCCGAAAAGCATTTTTATTGGTAATAGCCCAAATAAAGATGTGTGTATAAATTCTTCGAAAAAGTTATCCACGTTAAATAACCTTTGAAAAAAATATCCGTAGAGACGAAAGGATAGACACTTTAATAATTCCATAAGTCTTTGGGATTGTCAATTTGGGAACGAAATTCTAAAAAGGGTTAATGATGGTTCTGATAATAACTAAGCTATTAAACTAATTTTAATTTTCTGCAGTATATGATAAGACTGCTTTATGGTCTTGCACACTCATATAGATTTGAACATAAAAATTTAAAATTCACGGACACAAAAATGTATTTAAAATTAATGTTTGGTAAACGATTTCTAAGTATTGTATTAATTTAATAACTATATTACGATTTCTCAAATCACGAAATTGTAATTAAAATTTCAGCTGCATTAGGTATAAAATAATTGCTAACAATTTTTTTAAATTAGAAACATTGCGGCAACATGAATTTCAAAATCGTTCTTCTAATTTGCTGTTTTATCGCCCTCAGCACTGCATTGGTAAGATATTAACGTTTATCGATACTCTTGTTTACTAAAGCGTTATTAAATAAGAACTAAATATAGTTCTTACAATATAGTTCTTGACAATAGTCGGTCCCCAGACTAAGTGGCGTAAGTGACATTCATAAAATTTTACAGTAGCACGAATAAACAATAGTTACCTGTTTAGGGGCGCATCTCCATTTCGACGCTACGCATCTGCGGCATTTTTCTATCAGACATTGCAAGGGCTTTGGTTTAAATATTCATTGAATAAAAGTATTCAAAATCTAAGCAGTTGTGACAAAAAAACTAAAAGCAAGCATGCCTCTTTGCATGTTTATGGCGTTTAGCTATATGTGGTTATATTCACATAGTTGCAATAAGAATAATACTACATCGTACTTGCTGTGATACATCAACAAATAAAGAATGTATTTTGGCAATTGTTAAGTGTGAATGAAGGTACAGTTTAGATTAGCGGGCACGGCAATAATGGGACTTGATTTTTGGTAATCGGCTTGTTTTTTTTTATTCCACACATTCTTTTTAATGACTAAACATGCGCAGATGAGTACACCAGTGTAATAAATATACAACACAGCCAAAATTGTCATAACACGAAGTGATGTAATGGATACTAGATATGTTGATTAAGCCGTATGTTTTATACCTAATGTTGGGGTATGTATTATAGATACAAGTACGTCACTGTGTAAGATGAAAGAAACCCCAAATACACACATGGAACCGTTGTTAAGTCAATTTTGAAATGTTTTTTAGTTACGCCACTTAGTCTGATGAACGACGATATATGTACATGACAACACCAAATTACAATATTTTTTACCTAATTAAATTAATTGAAATAGGGAAAGAAGAGGCCACCAAATTTTAAATTTATCTTGCAAATGTAATATTGTGAACAAAATATTTAATATACACTTTGTTCAATCTAAGACATACCCTTTTTAAACATCATTTGCAGAGATAATAAGCCAATAATTTTGATATGTTATATCCCTCACAAAAAAAAAACAGTTGAACATAAGAGAAATAAGATACAGATATAAATTGTATTTTCTTAAATGGAACACATTTTTTTTTTGTGCGGTTGGATAAAGAATTGAATTTTCTTTACGAACATATAACATCTGACATATCTTGCACTAAATGTTGCTGATTTTAACGTGATTATAATTCGAATGTCATTATATTTAACGATTTGCGAAGATTGTTAAATTCTAAGAATGACATCTTGCAAGCTTACCTGTTTAAAAGAAAATGATGGCCCTGTTAAAAATGATGCGTCAAAATATTATTCTTTTCTTATTGTTAGTGTCTGTTTAAAGTTAAAATACAAATCTTCTCCCCTGAAACCAAGAAAAATTAAAAAACACAACAAAGGTTGCTCTAACGCATTTCGATGGCCAAGCTATCACCTGCAGGGATTATCTCTCTGAAGATGATAGTTTGGCTATCGAAAACCTTTAAAGCAAGCTTTGTTGAGTATCCCTCTGAAGATGATAGCTTGACTATCGAAATGCGTTAAAGCAACCTTTGTTGTGTTATTTAATCTTTCTTGGTTTCAGGAGACAAGATTGTTTTTCATTTTTTGATGAAAGGTAGTGATAGTGACGTTTATTATTTATTATAATACAAGCACGTTTAAATCATAAACGTATATATCAAGTGTTATGTATTTTTATAGAAAATTTAATTTTCTATCCAACCAATTAAAAATATACAGAGTATTCTATTTGAAAAATTCTAACTTTTATCTATATCATGTTTCTCCTAGGTTAAGTTGTTTTTACTTGTGAAAAAATGAAATATTTGAAAAAAAAAATACCTAGAAACTCATGTAAGGTACCGAAATTACTGGTTTATTAATTCTGTAAGCGAAGTTCAAGAAGGGTGCGTCTTCGATTGAACCCGGTGGACATCTCGGCGATGGCGTGGCGTAGAGATTATGTAACTATAACTTGTCATAACGAAGGCTTTCACGGCCGGTGTCAGTGCAAGATATACTTCCCCCAGGATTGAAGTGGGTCAAAAAACTAAAAAATTGTTCCGCGTTTCGCCCAGCATCGTAGTGGTTTCCTTTAAAAATAAAAAAACACTAAATGAAAATGACAATAGAGGGGAAAATATACAAAAAATAAGAAACCAAATTTAAAACAGCAGAACACGGTAGCTCAGTATGTCCATCGTACTTGAGGCAAAGGATAGATAAGACAGAAGAGCATGGTAACTCAGTATATTCACGATACGAGGAGCGCCTCTGTTAGGATATATTTTTCTGTGGAAAAATCCAAAAATAAATCGATTTTGTATAGTTAAGGTAAAACTATGACTGGGAAGGAGGCTCAAGCTGCATATTGTTGGACAGTTAGTTCTATTGATATTTTTACAGACATGAATGGCTTTGATTTTAATTTCTTTTTCAAGAAATTATGATATAAAACTAACAGTACCTAATACCCTCTAATAAAAAAATAAACATTTTTAGGTCAAGTGAAATCGAAGTAAAAATAAAATCTATATTACGCCCAAGAATATAAACTTAATGAAAATCTTTTTAAAGTCAATTTAACCGAGTTACTGTCGGATAAGGAGACAAAAAATGTGAAAGCAATTATATGTTGAGCTCTTATATCATGTAAATCCCCGTAAGAGCTTTATGTAAAGGAGGTTCCAACTATAAGCCAATTACATTTCAGCAAAGTCCAAACCGACAGTTAAATTCATTTCAAATATTTCGTAAAATATTTTGAGGTAATTTTTTTATTTTCTGTTGACCAACAGTGACAGTGATATTATGTGAATAGTTTTTTTTTTCTCTTGCTTTAAATGGTTATGCTAAAGACCATTTAAAGTGCAAATAATATGAAAAAAAATATATATTTCTTCCGAAAACGTTTCATTTCTGTCGATAATTTGCATGAGTAGAATGAGTACCTACCTCACAAAACTAAAATGCTGCGACAAAAAAAGCTCAGAAATAAATATTCTTTTTTTATTTGCGTACATTGACCATTGACTCTGCTGTATATTGCTCTTTTAATTTATTAAAAAATAAACTCATCATTATTTGCATTAAAAGTGAGATTTAAAGTAGCAAATTTTCTTGTCAAAGTTTTAATTTTTGTACTTAAAAAAAAGAAACAATCGATATCGACATTTAAATTATGAAACAATCAGTAAAATTACTTATAGTAGTACATAGTGTGTGATGAAGTTAACATTAAAACATGAGTAGTTGACATAGTTGGAAATTCTATTTCGATATTTTTATTATCAACAACAGATTTTCTTCTATCTGTTTCTCTTTAACGGAGTCGAAATTTGTGAGATTTTATACCATTCTCTATATTGGATTTCATGGGGGCTTTAGTTTATCTGGATATCGAACATCAAATTCATCACTGTATCACATGTCTGTGATATTACTCTGTTACATCGTCAGAAAATAATAAACAATTTAAAATAATTTTCATTATGAAAAAAGATGGTCTCGCGTGTTTTCATTTTAGCTTCACCACTATCTACAGATAAGAAAAAATTTTCATTGTCCATGTAAAACGCTAAGAATTGTCCCTTCCATAGTTTTCTACGGCCGCTGAACGTATTCCCCTACTTTGACGCAGCATGCTTGTATCTTTAAGAAATATTGTTTATTTATTTTGGTTATCAAAGAATATTAGTTTTATTTTGCCTCAGATGTTGATTAAATCAACGGACTAAAAAAACAAACAGCATGTGTTACGCAAATTTTAATAAAATTGTTGCCTGCCAGTAGTAATCCCGCAACAAAACACGTTAGAAGCTATGATGCACTACTGAAATCTCCACCAGCACTGATCGCTGCGCTCTGCGTTGAATTGTTTACACCTGTGTAGGAGAATACAAGGGGCCGCCCATCTATCCCACTATTAGCTCTCAAAGTTAAATCTCTCATTAACATTCTCCCTATGGACAGTGTTTGACTTTCCTGATGTGTATATAAACTATAAATAATTTGACACATGGTTTCCTGATAGTGTACTTATCGATGGAGATTATTTCTACTCGTAACGTCACTGATATGCGACCCGATGAGTTCATTTAATGTGAAATGGCAAAAAAAATTAAAAAATTGCAATTATTTCTAAAAGTTGTAAGATCAATCCTTAGGCCGTTTTTAGAGTCACGTGGGTGGCACCCGTCAGCCGCGCGCGGGTAGGTAGGATACATTTGTTTGCAGCGACGCACCTGCGTGCGGCCACGCGTTCCATTCTAAATAACTTGCTGCAAACAAATGTATCCTATCTACCCGCGCGCGGGTGACGGGTGCTACCCGCGTGACTCTAAAAACGGCCTTAGAAAGCTTATATCAGGTAAAAGATAATTAAAATTAACATAAGGTAGGTTGAAAAAAATATATGATGTTCCATTTGAGATAACAAAGTTACCGCTGTTTGAATTTACTAAAATATGCAGATGTGAATTCAACACTCGGTATAATGTTTTTAAACTTATGAAAGTTGTGCTAGATAGCTTCGTAGTAGCTCACGTACTAAATATGAAATATCTATATCTAGTTTCGTGGGACCTTGCTTCTGTCAATTTTTTTTTATAAAAATCCAATTATCTCAAAAAATATAAATTTTAGGAACAATATTCGTTATTCAAAGTGCCCTTAAGATATCAAATTAAATCCAAAAATATATAGGGTGTCTTATTTAAAATAACGAAGTTGGTTTCATTTCTATCGTGAATATCTCTGCTCAAAAACAATAGCGACAATATTCTCGTAGTCCAACGGTTTTGAAAAAAGAATGAAGATTCATATGTGATCCACGTTTATATGAATAGCTAATAATCATTGGACCCTCATCGTCAATAAGTCACTATATTACCATTTTCGTTCTTGAAAAAGTCTGATTTTCCTAAATCTAAATGTTTTTTAGGAGGACCAAGAAAAATCTTTTAGAAGCTTTGAAGAAAAGATTAAAGAGATATTGCAGTGCATAAGCAAAAATATCATCCATGCTAATGAAGGTTCAGCGGGAATTGTCGCAGATGTACTAATAGATCTGGGCAAGTATGTAAATGAACAATGTTCACAAGTAAGCGTGAAGCAATGTATCAAGAAACACAGTGTCGATATGGGGAAAATTATAGTAAAATCACTTGAAGTGGATTTGATACATTTTCAGGATGCCATAAATTGCATACATCAAAAAGAATCCTTTTGAATAAATATGTGAAAACAAAGTGGTAATAAAAATGCAATAAAATGCTTCTGAGGAGTTACAGTGATTTGTTTATATTTTACCTTTATCCAAGAAATCCTAGTGTGCAGGGTAGGTAAGTCATTAGTGTCTTTTGGTTATAGTCTGTAGCATATACCGGGTGTTTTTTCTAGTTGGGAGGTTACCTTTATATGGAATACTACTTATTATAAAGGCAAACTGATTTTGTCGATGGGACTAATCGGGATTAAACTATCTTCTAAAAATATTTTCAACTTCCCCCCACTACCGATTATACCGAAAGTAGACATCAACTTTCTTATTTTAAATGGCAACCCACAAATTTTATGTTTTATTTAGATTTTACGTAAAAAAATAAGGTGAGTTTATGTATACATATTTATCGCTACCTTTGATTGTTTTAAAGATATTTCAATTTTTCTAAAAAAAATGACAGAAAAGAGGGTTATTTTGACTCTTTGTATCTTTCTTATTATTTGCAGTAAAAACATGAAATTTAAATTGAAGTCAGGAAATATTATAAAGACTATAATAATGTAAACAGATTTTACATTTATTGTACAGAATGATGGAAAATTTATAATCTTGGCTGTTTTTGTTTTATTCAAAAAAACTCTGTTTTTTTAAATGGGAACTATATGTTTTTTAATCATTTTTGAATTCTTCACATAAAAAGAAGAAAAAAGTTATATTACTTATTTTTTAAAATTTTGTGCCGTTACAGAGGTATTTTACATAAATCTCAAAATAAAAAAAATCAAACATTTCTTGTTTGTTCAAGTAGGAAATTAACTGTAGGCAATAAAAGCTTAAAGAATTAATCATAATAAGTAATAGGAAACAAAAATAATTGACAACAAATTTACATCAAGAACAACAAGGGCGATCTTCTTTTTCAACACATTTAAAGACATATTTTAAGATTTTGAATTGAGTAACGTTTTTAAACACATCCGATTGTTCCTAGCAATATGCTTGTCATGCAGTAGTCGTAAAAAAATTACTTAAAAATTTCCAATTTGATTTTCATTGAAAAATTTAACGCTTAAAAATCCTGAGCTCTAATCTAACAGCATAACAATTAAAGGACGAATTTTCTTGAACATTTGTTGTTGATTTTGATTACTCTAAAAATGAGAAGTCTGTTTAACAAACCATTTTTACGAAACTTACATTCGTGGCTACCTAAACATTTTTCAGTAAGTATTCTAACAATTAGCCAAAAACGTATTCGTCTTGTGCGGTTATCTTTTAAATGTTATTTGGCCTAAAATTTTTAAGCCTTGTGGTTGTGTTTTTTTTGAAAATTTTGTTGACTATTACCAAGTTGCTACTAAAAAAAAAGGTATATTTTTCTTTTTCATTTTGCATTATATCTCTGTAACGGTGCAGAATTTTAAAAAATTAGTCATATAACTTTTTTCTTCTTTTTACGTGAGGAATTCAAAAAGGTTTAAAAAACACATAGTTCCTATTTAAAAAAACAGAGTTTTTTTGAATAAAACAAAAACAATAAAGATCACAAAATTTCCATCACCCTGTGTAATAAATGTAAAACTTGATTACGTTATTATAGTCTACATTATATTTCATGACCTCAACCCAAATTTCATGTTTTTATTGCAAATAATAAAAAAGATACAAAGAGTCAAAATAACCCTCTTTTCTGTCAGTTTTTTCCGAAAAATTGAAATATCTTAAAAACTATTAAAGATAGCAATAAATATGTATACATAAACTCATCTTATTTTTCTACGTAGAATCCAAATAAAATATAAAATTTGGGGGTTGCTATTTAAAATAAGAAAGTTGATGTCTACTTCCGGTATAACCGGAAGTGGGAGGAAGTTGAAAATATTTTTGAAAGGTAGTTTAGTTTCGATTAGCCATATCAACAAAATCAGTTTACCTTTATAATGAGTGATACTCCATATAAAGGTAACCTCCCAACTAAAAAAAACACCCGGTAGATGAAAATGCATACAAAATTTCTGGGAAGGGCGGGTCGGGCTCGAACAATTAGAATTCCGTACCAATTACTACAGTGAACAGTCAACGGACCAAATTAAATCATTTTTGAATTTGAATTTAGAATTTTATCTAAATATCCTTGTGTTATAAATTTATAAAGTATAAGAAAAATAGCTCGACGTTTGTAATTTTTTTTTTCTTAAATTCTAAGACTTTTTTGAAAGGTTGATTTTATTGTTGAAATGCATTTAAATTTACAGTTAGTTTAGTTTTTCTTGAAATTTCAATATTCAACTTTTACCTTCGAAATTGGTAAATAAACTAACGATTATTGTTTTTAATTATTTTTTATAAATTTTTCGGTTTCAGTAATTTTCTTGTAGTGTTTGTGTACAATTTTCAGGACCTATTATCGCAGAAATATTTGCGGTTCATATCAATTTGTAAATGTTTGTTTCATCAGGATTTTGACACCACTAAGAATATGTGGATGATTTTAGGATAATATAAATATTAGGATTTTTTTCCTTTTTTGAACTTTAGATAAATTGTTCAGTAGATAGAAATTGATTCAGCGGTTTTTAGAATTTTTATTTATATCTAGGTGAAAGCTAAACCATTACAATGGGAGTTTTATTGGAAGTTAGTATTTTTTAGTTAGGAATAAATTAGCTACTTATTTGAAGCCCGATCCACAAGAAACAACTACTCCGAATGCTAATACCTCTTCTGGCATTGAACTGCATTTGTGGGTCGAACTTATATGTTTTTGGTGATTACTGTTCCTAACGGATGAAATTTCTTCAGCTTAGTAATTCTTTCTGTTAAAAAAAATATAATTATTTTTCCTTTAACGGAACGAATGGACTCCACAAATGGTGAGTGCTTCTAACTACTAAACTATAGAAATTTCATTTCATCCGTTAGGAACAGTAATCACCAAAAGCATGTAAGTTCGACCCACAAGTGTAGTTCAATGCCAGAAGAGGTATTAGCCCTCGGAGTAGTTGTGTCTTGTGGATGGGGCTTCAAATATTTAAATTTTTACCACCGTTAAGTATTGATGAAACGTCTATTCAAATTATAAACGCATCACTTTTTTGTATTTTTGGCTAACAACAATGCATTTGCTTAAAAAGAGATGCTCTCTGATACTAACAAAGCTCTCTTTAGAGATAAAGACAACTTATAAAAAACAAGAATGATTTGAGGCAAATATAAAGTATTACACATTAGGACACTGTTGATTTATCAGCTTAAAAGTTTATCGCATTAAAGGATGCTCGAAAAATCATAACCCTGACTTGATAAACATGTTCGTCGACTTCATAATTGCATTTAGATAAAGGCCTAACACAAAATAATTTATAGTTCGTAAATTAAGTATAATTTAATTAGATAATACGGAAAATTTATTTCTGAGAAGAAGATTAGTGTATAACGTGTAAGTGTTAACAAGTGAGTTTTTTTAAAATAGATTTCTTGTAACCCTATCTTTTATAGTGGAGCAGATTAAACAGATTGCTGGTACGGTTCTTGTAAGGGCCTCTGCTATCTTGTGGAGGTAGCGAAACTAGTAAGCTTTTTTTTATTGCGTCTAAAATAAATTTTAGCATTCGTATTTCAGTTAATTTACAATGTGCAGTTTGAATCTATAATTACTAAGGCAGAATGGCTCCTATATAATCGTCAGGTGAAGGCCTTCAAAATTTGGGCCAAGGCAGATTCACCTAAACTTGCACTTAGAATATACATTGGTAAGTCACTACTTTTTCTCTAAACAGTGTTTTTTTAAAAAGTTTTTTTTACCCCTATTTTTCTCTAAAAATTTATGAGATTTGTATTTGACATAAGTTTCATTGGTTTTAGGCCATAAAAATTTACAGTAACTTTTTTTCAGCCCCCTTCCCAAGTTAATGATTTGAATTAGTTAATTAATTTAGATTAATTTTTTTGTAATGTATTGTAGATTAATTTGTTAATTTAATTTTATTTAGACGTATTTTATAGTTATATTTTAAAAACATTTTATCATGTTTTCTTTTTATAGATTTATTTTTGTGGATACAAAATGATTTACAATAAATTTCCAAGAGCTATTTATTACAAAGTCCTAAATTAATAGAATATAAAGCTAGTTATTACAAATTACGTATTAAGAAAAAAAAGTAACTTACAATTGTATACAAATAATAAAAAAATAAATTTAAATATAGAAAAGTAAGTTTAAAAAAAGTGGCTTCAATATTATAAAAAATAACTCACTCAATTTATTAATGCCTTGACACCTAATAGAATATAGTATTTTTTAAAATGTATCGTATGCTAGGAAATAAGAAATTGAGCCTAATATGAGGGGTTCTGCCTATTTATTTTGACAAAAATAAAAATGTATAAATCAAAATTATGCCTAATTTATACAATTATAGTGCGAAACATTTATTACAGGCATAAAACTCCAAGGTAGATGAAAGGTTATTTTCACTAAAAAAAATATTTTTGGTAGAACGAACTGGTCCTTGGCTATCTTCAAAAATTTATTAATTAATAATTAATTAAAGAGATACAGCGCTGTATCTCTTTTAATTATGGCTCGTTTTCAGAAGTTTTTCGCGTAGGATTAATTCGGAAACAGGCACAGGGCTATGTGCAAGTGTATTAAATAATTAAATATAAAATTTAAATCAGCTAATAAGTTACCACAATATTCATTGATGCTGAGGTGGTGCGAAATTCGTTGGGCCAGCCAGTATGAACTATGTTTCAAACCTCACTGAGTCGATGACGTTAGCCAGAATTAAATTTTTTGTTTAGAAATTTGTTAATAGTTTTCAATTGTTAATTAGCATTTATCGTATACCAATAAAGAAGCATTGGTTAAAAGAGTGAAAATTGTGAGCGGATATAGAAGACTATAATCCCTGGAAGCACGTAATTACCAAAAAATACAGCAATAATATTATGTTCTTCTCGTGATTTTTCATAGTATTATTTTTAAAAATATTTGAGAGCGTGAAGACAATAATTGGAATTGCTGTAATAAAAGTTTTCTATGATAATAAAAGTTTAATGTAAGCATATTTTGAAATAATTTGTTGTTATCGCGGCGCGGCGTTTACGGCTTTTACTCTAGTTATTAAACATCAGTTGTTTATTTTAAGTTAGTAAGGTTTCTCGGACTGACCATGGTAATTTTTAACTTATACATGGCATGAAATATGTATGGTGCATTTGAATATTCCAAACTGAACTTATTTTGCCTCTAACAGTTAGCTGAGCATTTCAGTTTAAATACGACTGCGCATTTTCGGCTTTCTGATTGTAGCTTTGATACTTAGCATGTTTTTAGTATTTACTTCGATCCTTTGGCTCGTCACATTTCGGACAACTACCACGATAGAAAATAATAAGATAAATAATGTGAGAGAAAATGTGTTAGGGCAAACCGCAGATAATTCTGTAGAAACGAACGATAATACTACATGGAATTCCTTGGAGGATGATACATCAGATGAAACCACAGAAAATGACTCAAATGTAGTAAGTTTGACTTGTCTATTTATATAGGATTAAAGAACACTTTTTTAGATAGCTTTCATTTCAGTAGACTGCAATTAAAATTGTCACAAATAAAACAATCATTTTAAAACGATTCATTTATTTGACATTATAGGGTTAGTTATGAAATAAAAATGCATATTGAGCAAGCTATTTTTATTAGTTTGTTTTTATTAATGAGGCTTTTTATTTGGCTACATTTGAACAATTTCTATTTATTCTCAACAAAAAAGTGGATTTAAGCCCAATTTGTGATGTGCTGCATCGAACTAAATATAGATAAACCGAGAATTTTACATTCTTCGGTGAGAAATTACAATAATGATATTTTAAATGTTAATTTATATATTTCCGTTTTTTTAGGTTATTGGTTTAAACCTGGATACAAGAAAGCTTGAAAGAGCTAGATCTTTTTTTGGTTGCAGAGGTTTTTCACTTAGCAAATTTCTCATTTATAGAAAGTATTGAGTAGTTCCTCTCACTTAGAGAAGTTTAGGAAAGCCCGGCAAAAATTATTTACTTAAAAATTTATTATTTGTGTACTTAAAGAAATTCCCTACTTCTTTTGACCAAAAAAAAATGAACTATCTCTAAAGCTAGACCTTTTAGTTTTGTTTGAAATGGGTAACATTTCTATATCCAGACCTTGGTTTCCCTGGCCATTTTCATATCTTAATGTCATTCTGTATCTAATCATGTTTTTACAATTCTCAGCAATGTTGTCAGTGTCATGTTCTCCGGCGAAGACCTCATCTTCTGAACCTTCATAAAGTTTTTGGGAATATTTTCTTGGACTTAATTATCCTGTTGAAGGCAAGTGAGGTTTATTCTTTATTGCTAGAATCAAAATTGAGATTTATCAAATTTATCAACTATGTTAATGAAGAGTGGGTTGGAATCCATGGATATTTTTTTATCATTCCAAGAAATTTATAAGCTATATATGATCAATGAAGTGAATCCATAGTGAATGATTAAAATATAAGAAGTTGAAATTAAAAGTATGTCTCTTACCTGACAAAATTGGCTTTGACTCATTCGCTTATCTCATAATGTATTAATTTGTAGAAGTTCATACATTTTGATCTGAGAACCTACACATAATCTGAATTTTTCTAGTTGACATCGCTCGTTTGAGAGTTTACACACCCTTCTCAAGATACGATCCTCAACGTTACTTTTAACAAATTACTGATTAAATGGCATTCATTGGTTGACATTTGAACTTTGGTGATATTTTCATAAATGTGCAAATTATGGTGTGAACTTGTTGGTTTCAATTTATTTTTGTATATTTTATTTTTTCAGCGGATAAAATGAATAATGCTACCTCAGGAATTTCTATGTCTAAAAGCTCAAAACGTCATCAAATATTAACAGAAACGATTGCAGAATTAATAAATTTACTAGCTGGTGATGATTTGTAAGCATTGTCCTCGATTTTAAAGAAAATAGTGTTTTTTTTATCACAGTAGCAATGTGACAGTGACAATAATATGTCAAAAAATGACAATAGAATGCATCCGATAATTGTTCAAAATAACCCCTAGAACTTTGCCAAATACTGTTCATTGGCAGGCTGATTTTAGTTTGTTGAATATTCTAGCATTTATTGAGGAAATCTGTTAAAAATTGATCATCATTCATTAGTTGAAGATTTGAAATTAGCTTATGTTCCTTTTTAGGTTAGGTTCGTTTTTAGGTTATATTTCTTCTTAGCTTATGTTCATTGTAAGTCAAGTTTGGTTCTTGATTTTTTTATTTACGCAGTAATTGTCATGATTAGATTAAAATATTGCATTGTCATCCAGTTCCGAGCTATGGTTAAGGTTTCAAGCCTCTAGCTCATCGGGAAGTTGGTACAAAATCGATTGCAAAATTTGTAGAACTGTCACAGACACATCAATGTCAGACATCGATTGAGGCTAGATTTAACCACAGACAAGAAAGTGAGGTAATGAAAAAAAAGCGTGTAATAATAATAATAATAATAATAATAATAATAATAATAATAATAATAATAATAATAATAATAATAATAATAATAATAATAATAATAATAATAATAATAATAATAATAATAATAATAATAATAATAATAATAAGCCCGTGTGAGGTTGCTAGTCCTCCATCGGGCGCCTCCCCAGGTGGCGGATAGGGGAACGCTTTCCAGATATGGATGGCACCGGGGAAATAAAATACCCGGGGCGGACCAAAATTAGCAAGTAGCGTCTGATCCTAAAAGGGCGGCTACAAACAGCGTTTGTTCTTCAGGTGAGAAGCGGCTGAACAAGAACCTGGCGGTAGGTATAAAATGCAAACCCACTAAAATGGAGACTAATAATTATAATGCCTCGGAAATCGCTTCGGGTATGCGATATAACACCCGCGCTGGACGTTTGAGGACTGGGCGCCCAGTGATAAGTGAGTCACATGTACTCGTAGAAACCAGTGAAGCAAGTGGCACTGGCCTACGTACGGCTACCACAAGAAAACTCCCAAAGCCCGCACAACAACAAAAAGCTCAACCAGCTGAAAGTGCCTCCCAAGCTGATCTTGGGACCACTAAAGCAGGCAAACAACGCCAGCGCATGCAATGGACAAACGATATAAATACTTTCATCATGCGCCAATACTACATAATTACTAATTTAGAAACAAATCTAACCGGATACCGTCAACAATTACATGAGGTCTTTTGTCAATATTATCCACATTTGCAATTGACAGAGCAAAGAATAGCACACCAGCGACGAGCTATTACTGTTAAAAATTTAATACCGAAACCGATACTGGATGAACTGAGAGAAGAGGTTGCGAACATCTTACGGCCATCTTACGGCCATCTTACTTGCCAACAAGAGGCGAACTTTACACCAGAGACTGTAAGTCACAATCACGCAGCGCGAGAAAAAAATATTGATGCGCACACGACGACCCATAAGCAACCACCTAGAGTACAATACTCGCAGAAGAACCTGATCACAAGCAAATTCTACAGAGCGCTGCCTGAATTTCGTGGCACTGACCAAACGCAAAGGTACTCCATCCCAAAACAGAATAACTCAAGAAGATTAGCAATAGCAACAGCCTCAATAAATAAGGAAATCCTTCCGCAATATCTTTCCAACACATCAAGAGAATTTTCAGACCTGCAGACCATAATATATGTCGCAGCTGTGGCTGTAGTAAGAGCCATTGGAGGCAAAGTTGAATAGCCAAGCCCGCATCACAATCAAACCAAAAAAGACACACCACACTGGGAAAAAAGACTTGAAAATGGAATAGAAGGCCTAAGGAAAGACATTGGAAGACTTCATCAATACTTAGAAGGCAAACGCAGCAAGAAGTTACTAAAACACATAAATAGAGTAAAAAGCTCATCAACGAAACACACACGATACGATCCCGATAACACCGAAACCTTGGAAATGCTCGACACACTAAAACAGCGGCTGTTAGTTAAGGCCCATAGACTGAGGAGATACAGGGAGGCCAGGCAAAGAAAACATCAAAACAAACTATTTAACACCAATGAAAAGTTATACTATCGTAATCTTAACAAACAAAAAATCGAGGAAAACAAAGTGCTCGATGCGAAGACAATATAAACCTATTGGTCTGGTATATGGTCGAGTCAGAACAAACACAATGAGAAGGCTGCATGGATAAAATGTGAACAAAAATATTTGGCCAACTTGACTCCCATGGACCACTGTGTGATCACCGTCGAATAGCTCGGTAAAGCAATAAATTTAACACATAATTGGAAAGCTCCTGGCTTAGACAAAATTCACAACTTTTGGATTGAATGCTTCACAGCAACACATGAACTCCTTGCATTTCATTTCAATAACTTTTCAAAAAACCCAGACCAGATACCACCGTACCTGTCTGCAGGCAACCAAATATCAACAACCACAGGAGTAATAACTAAGCAGCTCTTAGCCAGTCTAAGACAACTAGAGCTACCTGGCAGCATATACATCCAACTTCAGAAGGCAGTAATACTCAATACTTGTGCAATAGTCCGGGCGTTTCTAAATCTAAACTCGCAGTAGATGAGCAGTATCTTGTCAATTGACCGATACCTGCAATACAACGTCGCTAAGACAGACAGAACTAATAATAATAATAATAAAACAAAATGGAAAGAAAAGCCCCTACATGGAAACTTCTTAAAAATAATCCATAAGCCCACCATCAATCAACAAGGCTCATTTGAATGGCTAAAGTATGGCAAAATGAAAGGGGAAACTGAGGCTTTTATAACCGCTGCACAAGACCAAGCTTTACGAACCAAATACTATGACAAAAGAATATTGAAAATAAATACTGATGACACATGTAGAATCCGCAAACAAGAAAAAGAACATATCGAACATATAGTCTCTGCATGCCCTCAGCTCGCCAAAACAGAATATGTCAAAAGACGCAATAGAGTATGCACATACATACATTGGGCTGTGAGCAAAAATTGTGGTATAGAAGTTTCTGCTAAATGGTATCAACATGAGCCTCAACCTATGCAGTCGAAAGGGAATATTGTGTTGTTATACGACCAACAAATATACACTGTTCGAACCATTTATGCTAATAAACCTGACATAGTCATCAAGGACCTGAAAAGTGGCACTTGTTTGATAGTCGATGTGGCAATCCCTGCTGATAGCAATGTAGATAGTAAAGAAGTAGAGAAAATAATAAAATATAGAGATCTGGAAATAGAAATCCAACGTATGTGGAAATTAAGAACAAAAATAATACCCATAATTGTAGGATCTTTGGGTACTGTGTCAAAGAGGTTCATATACAATGTGAATGATATTCCTGGAAACATCAATAAAAACATAATTCAAGAAATACGGCACTGCAAATATATTGCGTAAAGTTCTTGGATGAAAGTAGCATCTGATCTGAGGAGGCGGGTAGGTTTCTGATGAGAGATTGTCGGGAAATAGGTTTCCCGAGTTAATGAAAATAATAATAATAATAATAATAATAATAATAATAATAATAATAATCAATTGAAAGATTTCATCTACCACGCACTCAAGGAGGCCGTGGAATAACTGGCATTACCATCCTGACAAACAGATTGCAAACTTAAGAACATACTTTCATGAAATATCAATACAAAACAATATCTACAGATGCATAGTCTCGCTCGATAGAAATATCACCCCGCTAAAGCTATCTACAGAACTATCCACACACCGGCTGAACCCAACAACAAAATCGAAACATGGCTCAGCAAGGAACTGCACGGTAGAGACCCAACAAGTCTTAAAGCCACACACCACATTGACGAAAAATCCTCCCTAGAATGGTTAACCAGAGGATACCTATTCCCAGAAACAGAGGGATTTGCCACTGCCATTCAAGATCAACTCATCGCCACAGCAAACTACCGCAAATACATAATGAAACAGCCAGCAGTAAACACCAACTGTAGAATGTGTGGAAATCAAAATGAAACCATCGACCATATCATAAATGGATGTCGAACACTGGCGCCAACAGACTACACGCAGAGACACAACAATGTAGGAAAAATAGTACACCAAGCAATTCTACGAAAATTCAAAAGAGAAAATCAAAAGATACCCTATTACAAATACAATCCAGATACAGTAATAGACGAAGATGAGTTTAAACTATATTGGAATAGAGACATAATCACAGACGTCACAATACATAACAATAGACCAGACTTAGTATTCACAGTAAAAAAATACAAAAAGAGCACACCTAGTGGACTTTTCGGTACCGCTGCCTACTAACATCCAGAGAAAATGTATAGACAAGATAAACAAGTACCTACCACTGTCAAAAAAAATAAAAGAAATGTGGAATGAAGAAAGAGTTATTATAATGCCCCTCATTATTGGCGCTACGGGTGAAATACCCCATTCACTTATTAGAAATTTAAAAGAACTTGGCATAAACTCTAATATCTATACAGAAATGCAGAAAATTGTCCGGTTATAAACATATGCTACTGTAAGGAAAGTATTAAATGAACAAAACGTGTAAAATTATCTGTAGGAAACCAAAAGCTCTCAAAAATAACATGCTGAAATACTTACCACATCCTCTGTACTGGAATGGAAGATTATACCAAGGACATATCTTGTGAACAAGAAAATAATAATAATAATAATAATAATAATAATAATAATAATAATAATAATAATAATAATAATAATAATAATAATAATAATAATAATAACCTTTAAAGCTATTAACACATATGCAGTACCAGTATTAACATATACATTTGGGACAGTTAACTGGACACAAACAGACCTGCAAGGTATTCAGACCAAAACTGCACTCTCTTAACGAAGCACCGAATTCATCATCCTAGAGCTTCAAGTGATCGAATAATTATACCACGTCAACATGGAGGACGTGGTCTTATAGACATTCTTCAACTGTGTGACAAACAAATAAGGACTCTGCAGCACTATTTTTATCATAAAAAAACATCTGGCCTACATCAAGCAGTGATAAAGGCTGACGAAGCCTATACGCCCCTAGACCTGAAAAATAATGCACTTGTACACTCTGGCACGCTAGAAGATGATAGCCACAGCAAAATGGTCATTGAACAATGGATCCAGAAAACACTTCACGGACGGCACCCGAGCGATTTGGCCCAGAATCATGTAGACATGAATGCGTCGAACAGCTGGTTAACTCGCGCGGATATATTTGCTGAAACTGAAGGATTTATGATCGCTATTCAGGATCACGTAATAAACACCAAAAACTACAGAAAATACATCCTTAAAGAACCCCTAAATGATGACAAATGTAGGAAGTGTAGAGAGGCACCTGAAACCATCCAGGATATTACCGGAAGTTGTAAAACTCTAGCTGCTATTGAATATCTTACAAGACATGATCAAGTGGCAAAAGTTATCCATCAGAAAATCGCCAACATGTACAAGCTGAAAGAAGATAGCTCACCCTACTATAAATATAATCCAGAGAGTGTCCTGGAAAATGAAAATTATAAAATTTATTGGAACCGCACCGTACTAACGGATAAGACCATACCATGTAATCGACCTGATATCATTCTTACAGCTAAGGCCACAGCTATCACGTACCTAGTAGATATTGCAGTTCCAAACACACATAACCTCCTGAAAACCTATACAGAGAAGGCAACCAAATATCAACAGCTAGCGAATGAGATTAAATCTATGTGGAAGCAAAATGAGGTTCATATAATACCAATAATAATATCAACCACAGGAGTAATACCTAAGCAGCTCTTAGCCAGTCTAAGACAACTAGAGCTACCTGGCAGCATATACATCCAACTTCAGAAGGCAGTAATACTTAATACTTGTGCAATAGTCCGGGCGTTTCTAAATCTAAACTCGCAGTAGATGAGCAGTATCTTGTCAATTGACCGATACCTGCAATACAACGTCGCTAAGACAGACAGAAAGGAAATAATAATAATAGTTGGACCAAAGAACCCACACAAATACCCAAGACGTTCAAGAAGGTCAAAATTTCAACAACAATAGCGGAGAACAAATAAACACGACAATTTTAAGTGAAAATAATACTACCGGCAAAGAAAAAGGATCTCTAGACTTAGAAAATACCAATACAGAGAGAAGCAGACTTCCGAAAATCAAAGAAACAAATAAAGCCAAACAAATGATATTAAAAGCTAATGACATCATACAAGAATATATCGGACGAAGTCAGACAAAAGACATCACTGAACTAAACAACTTGGTATACTCTAGCGCGTTAGTTATCACAAGAAAGTTAATCAAAATAAGGGATAACACAACAAGAAACAAGCAACATAAAAGCCCCAGATGGAAACTGAGAATACAGAAAAGAATAGAAGAATTACGAAAAGAATTATCCTTATTAGCTGAGGGGAAATCTGACAAATCACATTCTAAAAGGGTACAGCATCGAATAAATTCCTTGAAAATTAAATATGAAATCTCTAATAACTGCAGCTATCAGAAAGTAGAGGAGATGTTAAAAGAAAAGGTGCTTGCATATGCACAGCGAATACGAAGATATCAAAAGAGAAATGACTTTTATCAACAAAACAGACTTTTTGAAGAAAATGGAAAAAAGTTCCACCAACAGTTAAAAACAAAAGTACAGGGATTACAAAAGCACCATCACAAAATGAAATAGAAGCCTTTTGGAAGGATCAGTGGGAAACAAATGCAGGGCACAACTCAAAAGCAGAGTGGATAAAAAGAGAAGAGAAATCTACGCAAAAAGTACCTTTTATGTCAAGCGAAGAGATCACCATCAGAGACATAGAAAAGGCCTTATCAAATGCAGCTAACTGGAAAGCGCCCGGTTTGGACAAAATACCAAACTTCTGGTTAAAAAAATTTCACACTACACATAAGGCATTCGCTTATGCGTTAAATGAACTCAAAAAACACCCAGAACAGATCCCAGAATGGCTTACGCAAGGTATTACTTTTCTGTTACCAAAAACAGAAGACACATGCAAAGCGAATAATTACCGACTAATAACATGCTTATCAGTTATCTATAAACTCATCACCAAAATATTCTCGGATAAAATTTATGAGCATCTAGTAAATAACAATCTTCTACCAGCTGAGCAAAAAGGTTGCTCCAGGGGTTCTTTGGGATGCAAGGAGCACCTGTTATTAAATAAGCTAATTATGGAAGACAGTAAAGAAAAGAAAAGGGGATTGGCCATGGCTCGGATAGACTACAAAAAAGCGTTCCACAGCATTCCACACAGCTGGATAAAACAAGCTATGCAAATATATCATCTAGATCCCGAAATAGTCCACTTCCGCACAACGGCTATGGAGCAATGGAATACGAGAGCAAGATTGACAACAGAACAAGGAGTGATAGAAACTAATACCATAAATATCAACAGAGGAATCTTCCAAGGTGACTCGCTGTCCCCCCTTTTGTTCTGCATGTGCTTAATACCCTTATCAAGAGAGCTGTGTGAAAGTGACCGCGGATATAAAGTACAGAAAACATCGGTTCACCATTTACTATACATGGATGATCTAAAACTCTTCAGCTGCAATGAAGGTGAAGTTAATGACATGTTAGGCATTGTGAAACAATTCAGTGAATATGTCAATATGCAATTTGGACTGGACAAGTGCGCCAAGGTAGTCATACATAAAGGGCAGATTAAATACACAGAAAACCTACAGATGGACAAACAAATTGAAATTAAAAACCTTGAACCTGAAAAGGCATATAAATATCTAGGAGTGACAGAAAACCGTGACATCGAACATGCCGAGATGAAAGATAAGATAAAAAAAGAGTATGTTCAAAGAATTAGGTTAATACTAGGCACAGAACTTACAGGAAAAAATAAAATAACAGCGATTGGTAATCTAGCAATGCCCGTACTAGAATATAGTTTTGGTATTATAAATTGGACAAAAGAGGAACTTAGGCAATTGGACAGGAAGACCCGTAAGCTAATGACCACGTATAAGTTACTACATCCCAGAGCAGACGTGGATAGACTTTACTTACCCAGATTAGAGGGGGGTAGAGGACTTCGTAAAGTAGAAACAGCATATAAAGTAACAATATTGGGACTATCCACATATATCTTAAAGAAGAAAGGTGACAGCCTAGTAGATATAATTAAGAAAATTCAAAACTTAAAGCCCGGCCAGAAAAACATAATATCGGAGGCAAACCACATACAGACCAGTTATGAAATTGTGCCACCAGGCAATAATAGCACTGAATTAGCTCTCAAAAACCAAAAGAAATATTTAAAGGCAGCCATAACAGAGGAACATAAAACAAAATGGAAAGAAAAGCCCCTACATGGAAACTTCTTAAAAATAATCCATAAGACCACCATCAATCAACAAGGCTCATTTGGATGGCTAAAGTATGGCAAAATGAACGGGGCTGAGGCTTTTATAACCGCTGCACAAGACCAAGCTTTACGAAGCAAATACTATGACAAAAGAATATTGAAAATAAATACTGATGACACATGTAGAATCTGCAAACAAGAAAAAGAACATATCGAACACATCTCTGCATGCCCTCGGCTCGCCAAAACAGAATATGTCAAAAAACACAATAGAGTATGCACATACATACATTGGGCTGTGAGCAAAAATTATGGTATAGAAGTTTCTACTAAATGGTATCAACATGAGCCTCAACCTACACAGTCGAAAGGGAATATTGTGTTGTTATACGACCAACAAATATACACTGATCGAACCATTTATGCTAATAAACCTGACATAGTCATCAAGGACCTGAAAAGTGGTACTTGTTTGATAGTCGATGTGGCAATCCCTGCTGATAGCAATGTAGATAATAAAGAAGTAGAGAAAATAATAAAATATAGAGATCTGGAAATAGAAATCCAACGTATGTGGAAATTAAGAACAAAAATAATACCCATAATTGTAGGATCTTTGGGTACTGTGTCAAAGAGGTTCATATACAATGTGAATGATATTCCTGGAAACATCAATAGAAACATAATTCAAGAAACAGCATTATACGGCACTGCAAATATATTGCGTAAAGTTCTTGGATGAAAGTAGCATCTGATCTGAGGAGCCGGGTAGGTTCCTGATGAGAGATTGCCGGGAAATAGGTTTCCCGAGTTAATGAAAATAATAATAATAATAATAACAATAATAATAATAATAATAATAAACGTGTAGTAACATAATAATAATAAAAAATCAGCATTGCGTTAGCGATACAAGCCAAAGTCTTGCTTCTAAGAAAAATTATTACTATTTTTCTTTTCCTATTTAATATTATATAGAGTTTAAAATTTGCTTACAGGAGCTGGACAGTAGAATTCTTGGGTACAGCTATTCGACCCTATTGCAGTGTTCCCTAGAGAAATTCAAGAAAACAGCTTTTAGCTTTGGTATACCAGGTGGCATTGCAGTTGAAGTGGTATCAAGATTTCAAGATGTTCTCGAAAATAAATGCAAATATCGCCTACCCACTTGCGCCTACAATGATGTTAAGGATATTGCCAAAATCGCTCTAGAAACATCTACTCAAATACTGCTCTTTTGTAATAGACTAACTCATGAATTATGGGACTGCTTATGAAAATGTTGTCTTAATATTAGGTATAAATAATAAAATATAAGGGTGAAATGCCTGTTTCCAATAATATAATTTATTACATTGATTTACTCCTTTATTGTTTCGGTTACTCTAGCCCTTGGTGCCGACAGGTTTATTCAGGTGAGTGATCACTGATGACTACACTATTGCTCTCGATAATCTAAATCCGAAAATCACTACAACTTCGAAAATTTTTGAATGCCGTTTTGACCATCAGTGTATTACATCTATTACATTAATTAAAAACTACAATGATGTGTTTATATAGACTTAGTCTTATTTTGGGCTCTAAAATACGAGCCTGAATTTATGGTACTAATTTTAGAATCACCTTATCTATTAAAACATATAACCTCTCATTCTAAATGTTAAATCCAATTCTTACTAAATGTCGCGTGTATTGAAATGTATATTATAGATCTAGATGGAGGCCCGAAATGACAGATTTCAATTACGTTGTCATCATCAGAAGCATTTATAGCAAATGTGAATTTTTTATTTGACTTTAAAATAAAATTCATCGTCTTCCTGCACATTGTAGTGAAACATTGCATTTCGATCATTATTTTAAAATACGAAGTCCCATCATTCAAAATTAAAAACAGAATATTCCATAAAGTACAAGATTTGGGTATAATATATACTTAAGGAAATGTGCAGATATTATAGAGCTCGAAGGAAGGAAGCAAAAAAAATACAGAGAGTTTACGGAGCATAAATTTTCTGAAGTTTGGTGTTTTTTAAGTTCATCCTGATTATAAATTAACGAAATCTTATTGCATCTTTTCTTTACTTACAATAAACAATTGCAATTACGACTTTTTCCGAAAAGTAGGCAATATTTCTAGATTTGTAAAATTCAACTCGTGTAAGGGGAGTTAGGATTCTTAAAAATTAACACAGCGTCCAACAATAACCCTTTATTGTAACGGATGAATTTACAAAATACGAAATAGAAAAAATTGTAATGTCTCTGACATACGGTTATTGATGAACAACCACAATTTTAATTGCTTTTTCTCAGGGCAACTCAGGGCTTTCAACAAAGGTGTAACCGGGGTTACTATCTTTGTTACAATATTATAATTATCACAAAGAAATTTTAGAATTGAATATAGAATTCAAAAAGTAAATAAATTATAAGATATTTGATTAAAAAAATATACAATTTCCACATATGTAGTCACGTCGTAATGACCAACGTAACTAATGGAAAATAATTTTAAAATCCAAAACTGATGATTCTATTTGGACCCACGTATTATGGATGTTGATTAACTTTTTTAACTATTGCTTGAATCGATATGGACATCTGACACCGTGCATATATATCTGGTCAGAATTAAATTTTAAACCAATCAAATTTGGGTACGACAACGTCAAATTTGGCCCGATACGTAAATTTGAAGGTCTCTCATAATTTATCTCTCATAAAATTTCAATTTTTCCAATTATACAAAATTTTGATTTCAAGGAGAAAATTTAGAAAAAAAAACCTTTTATAAATTGCGAGTTTTTTCTAGGACTTTCAAATTTCATTACTTTCTCGAAGCTAAAGCAAACACTAGCAAAAATCTAATCAAAAGTCCATTACAATCTACGAGCTTCACGGTGCAAAGTTTGGCAGATCGAGTCGCCCAGAAGTTGGTAAAAAATGGTCCACTGATAGGTGTTTAATAATGTAAACATACCTGTACATAATAAATTTTAAATTTATCACATTTTAGAAGCCTAGAGAGCTGGGAAGAATGTGACGCAGAACTCTTAAGAAATTATGATTTTGCTGGAAGCACCCCAGCACTCGATATTCTCAAATAAAACTCAACTTCCATATACAGGGTCCTGAAACAGTGCGTCGGGCAACTGTAGGTCCTATAATAAAGAAGTTAGGAATTCCGTTCACATTCAGACCTTAACTGGGTACAAGGATGTATTTCAGGAAAATATGGTCACATGTACAGGGTATCTCCAAAAAGTATGAGTCGCTGGGGGTGAATTTTTTTAAATAGAATCCCCTGTATTTTTTAAAATTTTTAAGTTGCTTTCCACTTTACATATTCCTAAGATATTGTTAAATTTGGTTAGATAGTTCCAGATTTCATATTAGGGGAATCTAACTCTGAATGCAACTACAAATACGAGAGAGCAAGAAAACCTGAGAGAATATTTTGAATTTTGCTCACTGTTTAGCGAGTTTAAATCTGTAAGATTATCACATAAAAGAACCATAACAAAACTGAAAAAATGTGACACAGAACTGTTAAGGGTGTAAAATCATTTTGCTGCAAGTAATTTAGTATTGAATGATTTCAGTTACCTAAATATGATTATTTATTATTAGAAATGCGTCGAATAGGTCCTAATTAACTAAAACTAAGGATTTTATTATACATTATTGATACATTCGTTTAGATTTCTCCACAAATTTATTGTTGTAGAAAAATATTTCAGTTATTAATGATGAAGGTAGAAAATATTTTCTTGAAGAATAAGACAACAAAACAGCACATTAAGTCAAATTATCTGTCTCAGAAAAAAATGGATCTGAACAACAAGCTCTAATGGAAAAAGAAAAAAATATATATTTTATCATAAACACCTAGAAGCTTTACCTGAAATATTTCTTAATTTTTACAGCATTATGTATCTGCGATTAGTCCAGCGGATTTTTCAAATTCGTTTTGAAAAAGTCACACATTAAAACGACATTGTCACTCAAACTAATTTTGAATTGATGAAGATACAAGAGTCATTTTGATCCGGTCAACACGTGCGTACTCCGTCGATCCTGAACGATCCAATTCTCTGCGCTTCTGCAGCAGGAGCAGGACTGAATTCAGCGTGGGCTACGGCTGCTGAGAAGATGCGCTGAAAATCCCCACTACGTTGGCGCTTGTCATTCATTAGAATGGTAGCTTACCATTCTGTAATTACCTGCGCCAACTCCTAGCTGAGTTTCAGCGGCGGAAGGAAGAAGACTTGTTTACAGGAATATTCTCTCTTTCCCTGCAGTAATAATTAGCTGTCACTAGAGCTTGCAGCCTACTTTAGCGGGGTCATATCACATCGTGTTTTTACACCTGACGTCTTGTCATGTAAGACGACAACCTTTTATGCCGCAGATAATTAAATTAGAACTAAAAATCTTCTTGCGTTAGAAAGATAAATCTTACTAAGTTGACCTTTTATCTTCCAGACCTCTGTCGCATACTTAGTTACATAGGAAAATATGCAGGTTGTTTTATACTTTTTGGAAAATGTTTAAATCTATTAAGAACATTACAAAAATTTACATGAAATAATGACTTTAATATGCATACATCTTATTTTTCGTGTGAAATTATTTTAAAATATTCTCGTATTCCATTGGAACAGCCCTTATCTGAAAGTTACGATTTGGTTAAATTGTAGCAGAAATATGTATATTTATTTTTTCTTTTATTTTATCAAGCTGGGAAGATCGTGAGACCTGGAGATTGGATGCCGGAAAGCGTCGCCAGACGCTACAAAAAACGGCGTATACAGGATGAGTCAGAAAGAATGGGTCAACGCTAAAATGGAGTAACTAAACGCCAAAATATTACGACTGAGCTTAAGGTGGGGGTCTGGTAAATGGCTAAGTACGATTTCGCTCTCGGATTTAAATGCCC
The DNA here is from genome assembly GCA_028583605.1 of Dastarcus helophoroides. Classification (NCBI taxonomy): domain Eukaryota; kingdom Metazoa; phylum Arthropoda; class Insecta; order Coleoptera; family Bothrideridae; genus Dastarcus; species Dastarcus helophoroides. The sequence goes on along the minus strand of CM053328.1, from coordinate 21,860,551 downwards.
TGTTGAGGGGGTTAGAAGAACAGAGACGGAAGGGGTTTCGGAGGGGAATTGAGTAAGAAGTTCGGTTTACGTCGTTCGAAATTCGCAATCTTTCATATCGTCACTTTACTGATATATGATACTGTGTAACTCGATCCATTTGGATATCTTAAGGAAATGGGCATGTCGCTGATAGCAATTGGTTTAGTATTCATATTTGTTTGTAAACTTGCAAGTGGAGATTTTGAGCTGTTTCTTAAATTAGTTTTTTTTTTCGAGCTTTGATAAACAATTAAAATATAATTGACAAATATTTTTTGAAAATTTCAACTTTTTTTGATATTTGGATTATTGAAATTTTAACAAAAAAAAAACGAAAGTTTTCCGAAAAATATTTTCTTCAGAAATTTTTGATTTATTTACCTAAATTTGACTTTTTTCTAATTCGACTTCAGAGCCGTGCGGTAGATTTTTTCAGTATGATTTAACTCATAAATATCGATTTTATCTGAAAATTTCGTTTTTTTTTTTAATTTTGTATTTAGGCATTTAACTTTTATTTTTCTTTCCTTAATTTTCCTGAAAGAGTCTCTTTTTTTCTTCTATTTGTGAAATTGAGTCTTAATTGCCCAACTTTTTTTTCTATATCGACCCTTTTCTTAAAATCCGAGAAGATTTTTTTAACATTCTCGACTTTGTATTTACTAATTTCCATTTGATCCAAATTTTTAATTGTTTTAACAAAATCGCAAGTTTAAATTCAAAATTTTGTCCGTAAAGAGTTGTAGACTTTTTTCAGAACTCATAATTCTAATTTTGTTATTCCAGATTTACAAAAAAGTATTTATTTTGAGAATAAGGTAAAAGCTTAAGATTTAATTCTGGGGATTAAACTTGAAAATTGGAAAAAGGTGAAATATCAAGATTTATAAAGAATTCAAAAACTATCACATTTTTTATAATTGGAAACTTTTTCGAAATTTACCGAGTTTCAAGTTTTTACTTGTAATTACTATTTTTTCTTAATTTTAGGCATTACAATTAAAATTTCGTTATTTAAGTCGAAATTTCAGTAAACAACTTTAATATTTTAAGAACTATTCAACTATTTAACTTTAGGACCAAAATTTTGTGAAAGGAGTGAAAATTTCGAGTTTAAAATTTCAAAAAGATAGTCAAAATTTCTGAAAATCGGAATTTTGTTTAAAACTTTTTAAATTTTTCAAAAAAATAGAAACTATTTTTTAATTTCGAATTCAGAAACAAAATGTGGAGCATAAACTCAAAATTTTGAGAATACAATCGAAATTCCAAGAAACAAGTTCAAAATGTTGAGATTATGAAGTCGAGAGTTTGAGAAAAATTAAAATACAAAAATTGTACCCTGAAACCGAAAAAGATTAAAAAACACAACAAAGGTTGCTCTAACCCGTTTCTACAGCCAAGTTAAAATTAGGAAGTTCCAAAAATAGCACTATTTTAGAAAAAGGGAAAATTTTGAAATAGTTACAATTTTCTAATTAAGTCAAAATTTTGTTGTTTTTTTTAAATGAGAATTTGAAATAAGTGGAAATTTTTTCAAATGTCCAAGTCGAAATCATTAAAAAAGTAGAAATAAAAAATGTCAAATTCTTCAAGAAGAACTAGAAATTTAAAAAAAAAGTTGAAAATTATGTATCAAAAAATAGGAATTCTCAAGAAAAGTCGAAATATTTAGTGAGTGGTCGAAATTTTCAAAACTAAATAAGGAAAAGTCGAAATTATCATAAAAATCATATTCCTCGAAAAAACTCATAATTTTCAAAAACATTCCAAAGTTTCAAGATGTCGAAATTGTGAAAAAAATTGAAATTTTCAAAAAAAAAGTAGATTTTCAAAAAATCAATCGAAATTTTGCAAAAAGACAAAATTTTCGAAGAATTTGAAATTTTCAAAGAGCTGAAATTTTTATTTTCCACCTATTTTCTCCTATCGTTTAGGTAAGAACTAAATATCCTGCATATAAATACCTATTAATTAATTATGTGAAAAACGATTTCGTTCTTTGCAGATATAATTGGTCGATTTTCGACTACAAGTTATGCAAGTAGAATATAACATTTCCAATTTAAATGATATAAAATCAATTTTTTTTTGCTTAATCTGTCACATTTATTTACCTAAACAATTTATATTTTTCCAAAGGGTAATATAAAAATGTTAATTAGGAGAGAAAAAAATTCTTCTAAACATATCAAAACAAAAACTACTAATATTCAGTAAATGATTGTAAGCTACAAATACTAAACAATTCATTTTACTCTCAAGAGCTTGGAAGCCAAAAATACTTCGTTCGTTGATGACGTATTGGGGAAGAAGCCTCACGGTCCGTCTCCGTACCCTGACCGTCCAGAGTGATGGCAACCGAAATCGGAGCTAAATTACCTTTTACAAATATTTTCAACTTCCTCCTACTTCCGGTTATACCGGAAGTAGACATCCACTTTCTTATTTTAAATTTTATACTTTATTTGGATTTTTTTTAAAAAAGTAAGGTGAGTTTATAAATACATGTTTATTGCTATCTTTGATAGTTTAAAAGATATTTCAATTTTTCGAAGAAAAATGACAGAAAAAAGGGTTATTTTGACTCTTTGTATCTTTTTTATTATTTGCAGTAAAAGCATGAAATTTGGGTTGAGGTCATGTCAAATTCACTTCAAAATCGTTAGAGGGGATTCCGTAAATTCCATCCATTTTATCTCCTTCCGAAAGTAAATCTAGAGATTCAACTAGAAACGCTAAATTTAAAGAGAAAAATTTAGCCTCTGGTATGATTGACTGACTGAGTTACCGTATTACCGTATTATCTGTATTATCCTCTACGCCACTTTGATTGTTTACTTTCAGAAAAGCTTCGCCTCTGGCTACCGTGCTTTTCTGTGTTAAGCAACCTTGTCCTTTGTACATTTTTTTTTTTCATTTTAGTGCGTTAATGTTTTGAATTTGATTTTTTTTCCATTTCTTGTATATTTTTCTTGAATTTTGATTGTAATTTTCATTTATTGTTTCTTTGGTTTATGACAAAGCTCCCTGCGCTGGTGAATGATACGTCGAACATTTTTATTAGTTCTTAAACAAGCTCCAATCCTGAAAGAATTGGGGTAAAATTGTCCAACTTGGAACATTTTTTGAGGTCTTTTGTCTATAACTATAACCGTGGTTTTTATTTTTAATTCAAAAAATTTATTTACGTAGCTTAACATCTCACATTTCAAACTGACTCAAAAAGTGATTTTTTTTCTACCATTCTAAGCAATTTTTTTAAGTTGAATTGTGGTCGAAACTAGGAGCCTAATTCTGCTGACACAGGCCACTTATCTAAAATTAATGAAAATCGATGTACAGAATGCTTTAGTTAACATTCCTACAACCGGTATCGCGGAAAACAGTATATTTTTATTTTGGAAACGATAATAGACTTCCATTGTTAATCATAAGAGAATGCTCATTACCAGTGGCAGGCTGGTCTTAAAGAGCGCAAGAGCGCGCGCTCCTCGTGAAATGAGCCATCTATTCTTTTCGGTTTAATGTAAAAGACTTGAATTTATCACATTTTTAAACACAAAATAATGATATACTAATTAAATAATAATACATGTGAGTGACTTGGAATAAAGTACGCAAACATTTGATTCCATTATATAAAATATTATAAGGAAAGTTTGTGCGCGCAGAATTATGCAACTATCGTGGCTGCCGTGGGATGCCTATCAATGGACTCCACGGGATACGGAGAAATAATTTACAGAACACCACGTTAAAGCTAGCCCGGGGTACGCGGCTCTGCGCTTATGCGCTATTGCCAGATGGTGAGTACGAGTCAGAGTTTGAAGTATGTATTTACGCATTTAGCATAATAAACCATTATGATAAATGCGTAGGTGCCAGCTGACCTGATTGCGATTGCTAATTGTGCCGCCTGCAGACCTAACTGCCATTAAGATATAGCATTACCCATTCTAGGGTCGAATTATTAATTTGCAAATTTTGATTTAAACAATTTTGATGAGAAAGTAAAAACCACTTTATTTGTTTTAAAGATCGTAGGGCGGATTTTGTTTAAAAAAATATTTTTTTTGTGTTTCTGTAGGGTTTAATTTAGAACTTTGTAATAAAATTTATTTTATTTTCAAATGCAGTTTTCATGAAAAAGTGATATAATTTTATTCCTATGAAAGCAAACAATTTTTATTAAGTAACCCCGAGCTGTAACGACCTGCAACCATACAGAGTACTTTAAAGGGGCTTAGAATTGTCGATAATGTTTTTTTTTTTGTACTCGATGAAAATAATTTAGAGATGATAACCCAAAACTATTTTGGAGGTTATAAGATGTTAATTAAATTTAATTCGTAAAAATACTATTAAATATCACACCTTTTGTATAATTTTTGTTTCTTTTAAATTTAATACCTTGCTCTGGCACTGGAGTCGCCTAAACTCTTAACTTTTAGTATTTTTGCATCTGCGCACTCCCTGTCAAAAAGTCACCAGCCGCCACTGCTCATTACAGACAGGTTTTGAAAAACCAATCCTCAAAAATGGGTTCATCAAATCACCTAAATTTATTTGATTCGGTTGCAATTAGTCTCTGGTTGTAATACCATGCTCCTCTCTCCCACCTGCGGAACATACGTGCGCGTTGGGCATAGGTTTTGTAAACATGGCATGGGGTTAGTAGTTTTCCATCAGCTATTTCAGCTGTCGTGACCGAGGTGCTTCGTTTTGGAAGAGCCGATTACCATTTCAGGATGACGGAAGCAGCGCCAGACCACAATTTTGACAATCCTGAATCATTCGCAAAATGTGCTTTGTTATTTTTATCAATATTTTTCTGGACAATGGTCGTCAGAATAATAGCGAGATGCTAAAAATATTTTTTTAGAATTTGCTGCAGTTTGAAGTAATAAAAAAATACCTCTGATAGAATTAATTACCCCATGATATTTTTAAATATTAAAAGGACATCTGAACTTTCCGATACTGCACAAAACTGTGCTGGTTAGCTTTGTTCGATTATTTAACAGGTAAAATTTTAAAGAAAAAATCTGATGTGGCAAGAGTTTTATTACAATAATATGCTTAATAAATAAATACTTGTAAATATACTTTTGCTTACTTAATGTTGTCATAAATACAGTTAAAGCATACTATCTATAACCTCTCCGGGGTTTTCAATGGCGGATTTCCTTTCATTTATTGCAGTAACTAGCTTCCTGTATGGCCCCAAAGGCAAACCGAGGCTCTTAAGATCGTTTTCTGTCAGAATCATTAAAGTTTCCAGGTCAATTTTTTGCTCTTCAAATTTGGACAAATACTCGCCCAAACCCCAAGCAGTTAAAAATCTTTCTAAGGGCGCATTTGGGTTTTCATCTTCACTGGAATCTTCATCTGTAAATCATACTATGGAGTATAAAAGACATGAATGGGTGAAGGTTTAATTACCCGAAAGATCATCGTCCATAGCGATTAAAGTATTTCTTTGTCCGTACGTACTTTCGCCAGATCCAATAGAACTATCTTCTGTTGTTATGTCACCAGTAAAGCCATGGAATGTATTAGTTATTGATTTCCTGTTAACAATAATTTAAGTATACTATGCAGGGTGAGTCAAAAAGAATTGCGGAACGTTACACTCCAAAATATTATGATTTAGCTCAACATGACTTATACTAATGTCGCTGATTTAAGAGATACAGGGTGTTCAAAGTTTAAATTTTATTCTGAAATTTCTCAATAATTGCAAGTTTTGATGCTATAAATTTAATATACGAGAATTTTATGTTTTTCGGTGCAAGAATTACGAATTTGAGGTTTATTTTGACTTTAACCCTAGATGGCGCTAGTTTTACGTTATTATTTACGTAAATCGGTTAAGTTGTGCTTAAAAAAAGTCGATATCATAAAAAACGATCAATTCTACAAAGAAAAGGCACTTTTGTTTGGGTCGCCTAAAGTTATCGGTTTTTGAATTATTTGGATTAAAATGGTTTAATGTAATTTATTATGATTTTTTTATTTTTAAAATATGCAAAGCTGCGGAGAAGAAATCAAAGGCACAGCAAATAACAATTAGAATAATTGCCATAACAAACTTCAAATCGAATATTGGAAATGTCTACCACCTACTTCAATAAATTTTAAATTTCACTTTCCTATATATCAAAATTAAAATTTCCCTATTATTTTTAAATGTATTTGCGGCTTCTTGGATTATTTACTGCAACTCCTGAAGATAATATAATTTTTTCTGAAAGACTAACTTTAAATTTGGGAAATATTATAATATCTGCGCCTTAAAAAATCGTAAAAAATACATTCAAACTTTTAAATGCAAATAATAATAATAATTCAAACAAGAGTACTTTTTCTTTGTGAAATTAACTGTTATTTTATATTCTTTATTTGTTTTGAGCGTTATTCAATATTCCCAAAAAATATGTTATAATTTTCATAATATGACGAATCTAGCGCCATCTAGGAGAGGGGTCAAAATAACATTTAAAGGTCAAAATAATCAAAAAACATAAAACTTAAAATTTTTAGATTTGAAGGTCAAAATAAAATAACCAAAAAACATAAAAATTTAAATTTTTAGATTTAAAGCATCCGAACTCTTTCAGTTTTTGAGACATTTCAGAAAAAAAATTAAATTTTCGCAAACCAGTCACATGGGTGTAAGACATGTTGAGCTCAATCGCAATATTTTTGTGTCTAGTATTTTCAGTTTATCGTTGGCCTATTATTTTTGACAACCCCTGTATATTCGGTTGTCTAGAAAGTTCGTTCGGCTGTTTTTAATTTCACAATTGCTTTGGGTTAACTGATTGGACGTGCGCTGATAAAGTGCCATATTGACGTTTCTCGAATCTAATATCAAAATAGTATGCTACCTTCATTAAGGAGCGCAACTAATAAAGAAATTATAGGAAAAAGAACAAAGTCAAAGAACAAAGAACATAAGCATGAGCGATGTTGAGATTAATTGATATCGACAATAACATACTTTCGGTAAGCAAACAAATGGTAAAGTTCCATCGACTTTTACATAACCACGGGTACTCGTATTCACAAAATGAACTGAGAATATTTGCTCCAATTTAACATGGACGTGGTTTGCCAAATAGATCTGCAGTAGCAAAGGTATTATTTGAAGTTGAAATCAAACTTTCGAAGCTAACACTGTTAAAGATCTAATAAAAGCAGTTTATTTTCAGGTAAAAAATAATAAAACCTTGTCTCAGATAGTAGTAAGAAACAGTCAATATAGAAACACTGTATACTAGAAAAATACCTTCTTCCTTGAAAACCTGCTTTCATTGGACACACCAAACCTTTCTCTCCCATAATGGGCCGCAATAAATTTATCTCCGATTTCATAAAATAATTTTTAGAATAAAATGTTTTAACTTAGATAAGCTACCAAGAATGAGCCTAATTAAAAGTTAGGAGTTGGTACCCATCGCCTTTTTTTGTGCTAGTCTCAGGGAAATGATTGTGGGTAATTGAAACTTCACAAAATGTGTTAGGCTTTGAAATTCGAAATGGGTTTTCCTATTGTTAGTCACTAAGCAGGGTAGCAATAACAATCTCTAACATAAAAAACAGTTTAATCAATAAAATCCGAAGGTGGTTTGAGAAGGGATGGGTGGATGGACCTCATATAGCAGTCGCCTTTTCTTGGTAATTTTAAAAGTGCGTACAAAAATGTTAAGTTAATAACTGGGTTATAGAAACAAATTTTTCCCTATTAGAACTAAAAATATAAAAGTTGATTTTATTTGCTCCGCTCTCTAGTGTACGATTAACATTAATTAGGATATATTTTGAACGTTCTCATTATTCAAAACGTTGACGTTATAGTGAGAAGTTTGAAAATAAAGTTGAGTTTCTTAGAAAAAAATTGAAATTTCAGTTTTAAAAACAAAATTTTGGAAAAAAACTTAAAACATTAATTTTAAACCTAAACGGTTGATGCACAAGCCAAAAATTTGTGAAATTTGTTGAAATATAAGAAAACTAAATTTTCAATTAAAATTGATATATTTTAACCGGCAGATTCATGACGAAAAGTAAAAGAATTACTCGAAGTTTATTTAAAATATATTCTGAATTTTCAAATTTCAGGTTTAAACTCGGAATTTAAAAAAAGAAGTTAAAATTTTGACAATTTAGAAATGTATGAAATGTATTTCAAATTTAACTCGCAATTTCGAACTTAAGGTAGAACTTTTAGAAAGCACTGTAAGTGCCGGGTTTAAACTGATTCAGAAAAAAGTAAGAAATGGCGTCAATATACAATATGTACAGTGTAATTTACATAAGAGTACGACCCTCACGAGGCCGAACCGCAACCCAATATTCAACATTCGTTGATGTTTAGAGTGGGAAATTTTATCTTTGGACACTCCTTTAGAAATGTCATAAAATAGCTTAATTGACAATAACTTTGTTTATAATAGTACAAGATCACATCTAAATTAGACTTACCATCACCTATTATTTGAATGAGATGTATTTCTAATAAAAAAATGGTAATACACAAATAAATAAGTCGCTATTTAGCGCGAAAGTTTAATTTGAGGAAGTAATTAAACATTTTGCAAAGCGCAGTAGCTCAGTGGTGGTAACCTGGGTCAGTAATACGGGGGTCCATCCCAATCATACCGATGATTTGTTTTTGTTTAATTTTTATTACATTACCTTTTTAGAATTATTCCCCTTCTTTCATTCCCTTTATTTAAATAGGTATTTTAATTAAAACTTAATAGGGTAACTTACTAATGCAAACTTATCTATTCTATTTATATTGGTATCCTGGAGCCAACAGGTAAAGTATTTTTTTCTTTTTCTTTGAACTTGTACTAGCTATTGGCATACATTTTTAAATAACAAATGAGGGAAGGTATAAAAAAAATGACCTACTTCTTTTTAATTAAATGTATCCTAGTTAGACTACCCTTTCGTTTGCAATAAAATTAGCTTCATTTTTGTATTAATTAGTATAATAGCACCTAAGGAAACTGGTCTTTAAAAATTAATTAATGGGAAGAATTAAAAAAAGAACAGTAACCGCCGCTCTTGGGATTCAAACCTCCGACTTTGCAAACTGAGTTTCTCCCCGCTAGGCTATCACCACGTTCCAAACTTTTACTTATTCAAATCATGCGCTGCCGTATGTCCGACTCTTCTACAGGCGTGAATTATTATATGCGGGCAAATTCTGGCTAAAATTGCGTTATTTGGGCACATGTTAGCCATGATATCAGGGCTGTCCAAGTCCATAATTTATTATCCTCCTTACTAAGGATCTTTGTATATTGGGTTGCATTTCGGGCTCCTGAGGGTCGTACTTATGTGAATTAACTTGTACATATCAGATATAACAGCCTCTTGGTACATCCCTTCCTTTTTCTTTATTTATAAAGATAAAATTTTCAAACTTTCTACACTTGATGTCTTTATGAATTGTCGAATTTTGACATAAAAGTGACATATCTCCTGCTGCCACTTTGGCTAAAACTGATATCAACTTCTGATTTTTTAATGTAACACATTATTATTACAATTTTGGAATCTGAACAATTTTCTGGATAATACAAAACATATAAAATAGGTAATTTTTAAAGGATCAAAATGTTTGATCCATTAAAAATCACCCATTTTAGGCGTATTTTATTCTGAAAGTCCTGCAGACTCCAAAAATGTAATAATATATAGGGTGGCGAAAATGACCACAGTAAAAAAGTGATTTTTGAAATGCTAATAATTTTCTAAATCCATTTTATTATATGGCAATCTAGAAAGTCATGAAACATCTTTCTAACCGATGCCATTAACCCTGGAAAAAATAAAATTAAGAAAACTTAGGAGGCATACATTTTTGTTATATTTGTTTTCCGCCGATTTCTTACTGAAAAAATCTTAAAATGAATTGAAACTGAGTATTTTGAATTTGTTTGACTGTAACTTTAGTTCTATTGATTTCACAACAAAAGTAAAAATTCAGTTAGATTCGCCATCAATTGTACCTTTCATGGTACCACAGTACCATTATGATGCCATTTAAGAAAGCAAAGATATGACATATAAATTATTTCTTAGCTTTATCACACGATAAAAGCATGAAATGCCCCCTTTTTCAAGTTATTTGATATTTGTAGCATGAAGGTGATCCATTAGAACAAATTAGTCCAAATCATAGCATTCTAGGTTGAAAAATAAAGTGAGACCAAAAAATTTGTCGATCCTTTAAAGTTCACTTAGTTTATACCTACAGGCTGGACCATAAGTAAAGGTACACAGAGCAAGGGTGTATTATTCGCATAGAAATACTCCGATTTAGCTATATTTACCAAAAGTTGATATTAACAATTCGATTTTTTGGTATAACTATTAAATAAATTGTAATATAGGTACGAAATTGGCACAAGGGGCTTTCTTAAGTCGGCAAACCCTAATTTGTTAACATATTACCAATAGCTGATAGGAGGCGCTACCTGCTTCATCTTGCATGATTCTAAATCATCATAACTTTTTTGTCCATTCATATATATTTATTTTAAATAGGTAGCTTTATTTCCCATATTTTTTACGTAAAAAAACATACTTTCTGAAAGTTAATACTAGTAGCTGTTTCCAAGATATTTGCCGTTAAAGTTTGAAGTGCCTTTCCTTTCAATTACTAAGATATTAAATTTTCGAAGTAGGCCTGAAAAAAAAAAGTAATAATGAGAAAGCTTTCAGGGTAATTTATGTCAAATATTATTTTGCTGCATTACCCAAATTTTTGTGTTTTGTTTAAATTTATTTTAAAAATTTAAAAAAATATGTGTAATAATAATGTTAGTAGAGTAATATTTGATATAAAATATTTTACAGCGTGTTCTATTCATTGCATTTTAAAATCTGCTGCGAAAAATTCACATTTACATAACTTAAAATAAATGTGCGCCAAACTTTGACGGCAAATATCTTGAAAATGGTTGCTTATATCAACATTCAGAAAGTATACCATTTTTACATAAAACATGCATATAAATAAAAGAAAGTGTTTAAAATAAGTGTACATGGAACCACAAAAAAGTTGTGATACTTTAGAATAATACAGGGTAGCGCAGGTGGCGCCTCCTATGAGTTGCTGGCAATCTGTTAGCAAATTTCAATTTATTGACCAAAGAAATTCCCCTATGCCAAATTTATTGTCTATATTAAAATGTGTTCATCAGTTAGGTGACAAAATCAAAATATTTTTTCAACTTTGACACCATGTATCTCGGTTAATATAAACTTTTGGTATAAGGTAAATCTAGCTAAATCACGTAATTTTTATACGAAAAATCCACTCTTGCTCTATGTACTATTACTTATGGTCCAGCCTGTAAATCTTATTCAAAAAATTGTGCAGATTCCAAAAATGTAATAAAATACATTATGTTCCATTTAAAAATTAAAGTTGAATATAAGTTTTAGCAAAAGTGACACCAGGAAGAATGTCATTTTTAGATCAAAAATTGACATTTCATAAGCACATCAAGTGTAGTAAGTTTGATAAATTTATCTTCATAAATAAAGAAAAGACATAGGGTGCATCAAGATCCTTTTAGACCCGATATACCGGGTTATTTGCGATATGCGACACGGAAGATTATGCCCACGCTACTTGATTTTAAAAATGTTTTGTTTTGGGGAATGATAGAAACCTATTCCCGGTACATTTTAAAATTAGTTTTATACTATACAGGATTTGGTGAAACGGACTGGTCCTTGGTTATCTTCAAAAATTGAAATAGAGAACTTGTCCCCTGAAACCAAGAGATTAAAAAACACAACAAAGAGTCTCTAACGCGTTTCGTCAGCCAAGAGAGTTACTCTCTCTGAAGATGACAGATTGGCTGTCGAAACACGTTAGAGCAACCTTTGTTGTGTTTTTTAATAAATCTTGGTATCACGGGACAAGTTGTGAATTTCAACTATACACTATGTCCCAAAAACAAAAAAACCTATCAAAGTTTAATTATTTGAAATAGAACACCCTATATAAAGCTAGTTTTATTATGGCTTAAATTAACTAATCCTTAGGGTGCGTTTATACTACTAGACACTTTATTCCGCACATTTCTCTCTGACATAAGTGTCAACTATCCGGAGAAAGGCTATCTGAGACTAATATACACAGCTGAGAGTTGGACAGCTTATCTCAGGATAGTTGACACTTATGTCAGCGAGAAATAAATTTTATTTCAGAGAGAAATGTACGGAATAAATTGTCTAATGTAAACGCACCGTTAGGAAACTTGAGATATTTTGATTTATGTGAAAATGTGGTAACATTAAATTCTCAACACATATTTTAGCTATTAAAACTCAATTTGAGTTAACTTCTATTAATTTATTGATTTTTGTTTTGCACATTTTATCTCGACATCAGTTGTAGAATTTAATTCTCTATATAACATTTAATATATCTACTGGATAACTCTTCGCGTTTTCATGAAAAACGCACATTTTCAAAATGGAAAACGATTTTAACAAAGTTATAATTCTTAAGTCAATTGTGGTATTTTGAAAAATCAGAACTACTTGCAATAAATGGCAGACTAAGGGCAAACACATTTGATACAAATTTTTCAAATATTATGAATTTTTTTAAAGGAGGAAAACGAAAGAATGTTTGCGATACAATGAATAATATAGATCTATTTTAAAATCAAGTAATATAGGCATAATCTTTCGTGTCGTATGTCGTGAGTAACCCGATGAAGTTGAGAATATTATTTTTATATTTTTAAGATTAGAAATTTCTAGTTTAAATCCAAACAGTATGTTTTGAGAAAATCGCCAAATTTTGAAAAAACATTGGAAATTATATCTTTAAAATTTCTGGAAAATTGTCAAAACAGGGATTGAGGTCAAAATATTAAAAAATTAAGCGATAATTTAAAGGAAATTATAAAATGTGTGCAATGCATTAAAAATAGTTTTATGGAATTTATGGAAATTAAACTTGTAATTTATTTAAAATAAACTCCAAAAATTTCCAGTCTATCCTCGGATCTTCGATTTTAATCTTAAAAGCTGGAATTTAAATTCGATATTTATTACTACTATGGGGTCGGTCATCCCTGCAGCACTGAAGCTATGGCTTATTGTGCCCCCCCACGATTATCTCATAATAGACCCGTTATTTTGAAAAATTCCATAAACTCCTTTATGGGTGTCTCCACTATCGTCTTTGGTTCAATCAGAGCATTCCCAAAGCTGGAATGTCTGTCCCTTGCCAGAGCCGAACATTCGCATAATATGTGTAAAGAAGTCTCTTCCTCTCCACACATTCTACAAGTAGAATTTTCTTTTACGCCAATTGGTGTAAGATGTTTCATTAGGGCACAGTGTCCCGTACGGGAAATTCGAAATTAGTATTTTTAACTAAATTTTGACTTTTATACCCAGGATTTCCCTCTAAGTTTCTTCTTTTATGCGATAATAAAATAAAAATTACAGAGAAAAATCAAAATTTCAAAATTAAGCTTCAAATTTTGAAAAAGTTCTTTACCAAAAGAAACTTTTTTGAAATTTCAACTCCAATTTAAATTTTTTTTTGAAGAAAAAATTTACAAAAAGAAACTCTTAAATTTTAGATTTTAATGATGTCAAATACCACTTTGGCAAATTGATAAGTCATGACTTTCTTTTAGTCTAATGGCTCTCTATTTACCACCTGAAGTAGCTAAGCAGATATCCTGACAATTAAGAGGAAATAAAAAAGCTGACTAGTCACGTTCCATTTTGGATATGTTGTAGATTATTTAAAGAAAAGGCAAAATATATATCGAACTTTTAAACTAAAAATATTAATGTGTAATTTACCATTGTTTAAGGAAAGCTGTACTTTCCTAGCTTATACGAAAACACATAATTGCACGATAACTGGTTCAATTAAAATTTGCGAGTAGATTTTAATATATTTCGCTAATTTTAGTACCTACCTGAATGCTATACTTCCAATTCCAGGTCTTACAAAAATGCTAGCGGGCTCTTGATTGATTTTGTCAGTAGTTTCAGGAATATTTCCGCCCCTTAGGGCTTGCATGAAATCAGGTTGGGATACAGATCTAGTTAGACCATTATTAGGTGCACCGTTAATCTCACTTTTATCTTCTGCATATTCAGCCTCATTAAACACGTTGTCTAATCGACCACGGCGTGGATTGTCTATTGCTCCCCCATATAATACCTCTGAATCCCTTCGATAACCCTTAAGAGATCTTATTGATCTTTTTCCGTCTTCCATTTCACTAACCTGGTTGCAAATTTATAAAATATTATTTACAAGAAAAAAATTTAAAGTATTGGTACCTTAAAATCATCATCAGCTACGTTTCCTAAACGATTATTTCTGTTTAATACTTTTCTTTGTACAGTTCCCATAGTTCTTCCAGAGGAAATGGTTCCACCGCTAACGATAGCGCTAAAACTAGTTCTTGGTTGAGCTGTCCCTACGTTGGAAAGGTTTGACATAGATCCACTTTTGATTCTAAATTTAAGAGTTTCTATCATAGAGGGTTTAGTTTGCCTATTGACCTTTTTTTCTAACTTCTCCTGTTTGTAATCAATCTTGGCTTGACGCTTATTATATTCCTGAAAATCCATTATTCAAAAATATAAAATTGAACGATGACTTTATGAAGCAATGCACCTTAACTCTTTTCTCGCAATCTTTTTTGGCTTTCTCTTTCATAGCTTTGACCTTTTTTTTATCGCTGGCTTCCAACTTGGCATGAACTCCATCGAGAAATCGTAGAATGTCTTCTCTGTTGTTTATGCCGGCGAGTTCTTGGGCTGTCCTTCCATCTACGTCAGGTTGCGTAAATATTGGCACCGAAATTTACAAGAAACGTCACTATCGGTTTGTGACCTTGAGCTGCTGCCAGGTGCAAAGCAGTATTCCCGAAAAGATCCGCTTTATCTGGGTCGCCTCTGAAAACGTTAATATTTTTTGTGATTGCTTTCCATATACAGTATAATTTTCTCAAAAAGAGTAAGGCCATTATTTTTAACATGGTGATTATAGAATGTTTAGTATTATTTAACAGCTTAAGATTTAAGCAGTCTGTCCCATTTTATATAGGAGGGAGATTAAAAAACACAACAAGGGTTGCTCTAATGCGTTTTGATAGCCAAGCTATCATCTTTAGAGAAATATTAATACCTAATCCTAAAATTAGCCTTTATATATTAAGAATATTCACTTGGCTCATGATCGATCGGATCTGAACGCGCATGCGCATTTAATCATACACGTCGCAGTGTCACAATTCAAGTGATAGATAAGGAATTGTGACACTGCGACGTGTATGATTAGACGCGTATGCGCGTTCAGATGCGGTGGATCATGCACGAATTGAATACTACGTTGCATTGTACCAAGAGTACTGGTTAGTATTCAATTATCAACATAGGTGGCCGCCATGCACCAAGTGCACGGTTTAGTATTCTATTATCAACATAGGTGGCCGCTATGTATTCTGTGATTTCCCCGTTTAACTCGTTTGAGAAAGTTTATGGTGTTTACAGGTGCAGAGCAAATATTGAGTTAAGCATTATAAAACAATAATTTAAACAATATTTTACAAATATACCTGTTTTACTGATATATGATGGTCACTCAACATATATGAGCATATAGGTTTTCAGTATCAGAAGAAATAATTTTTATTATCGGTTTAAACATTACATAAACCTTCAAATAATGCACATTTGAAGCGTAATTTATGTAAAACTTTTAAAAATGTCATATTTTTAATTTAAATTTAAATCGCAAAGTCACCTAGTGCGTTGTGTAATCATAAACGTGTGTTCAATAAAAGATCACAAGACATACCATTTCATTTAGAAAAGAAATGTTGGGAGTTAGTTCTTGCCCTTCTATATGGCAAAAATATCCTAAAATGTAGCAAACTTTAAATAAAAATAAAGAAATTTTGCACAAACAATAATAATTTAAATATCTGTGGGAGAATCTGTATTATTGGCTTTCAGAAAATGAGTACACTAAGCAGAAAAAGAAGATTATTTTTTAATTATACAGAGCAGGACCTTACAAATGCTCTACAGACAATCGAAAGTGGAAAAGGAGTAGAAGAAGAGATGATCAGAAAATTGTTTCAGAAGCTTTATGTATTTTTAAAAGGTAATAAGTGGGAAGATATTTTTAATGATGCGCGGAGATGAAACGAGTTTCTCATTATGTCCTAAATCTGAAAAGATTTTAGTTCCTAAAGAAAAAAAATATTTATGACGTGAAAATGTCAAACAAAAAAGAGAACATAACTCTTCTGGGTTTTTTTCTGCGGAAATCTTTCATCCGATGGTAGTATTCTAATATGCTCGCTCACCAGCTTCTGTAGTGAAATCAGTACCTAAGAGTTGATTTACATGGAAATCTAGTTGAGGTTGAATGAAAGGTGACATTTTTTATGAATATATTGTCAATCAAGTCCACAGCTGGTTACAGGAGGATAATGTTTCTCGGCCAGAAATATTGTTCCCACCTATCTTCTTATCCTAGCAAATTATGTGATGAGTGATGAAAATAAATACTCTTTTACGCATTACCCCATCCAAATACAACACATATTATGCAACTTGCTGATGTATGCATTTTTAAACCATTGAAGTCAGAATGGAAGACAACGATTCGTGAATGGCAAAATAAATCTCAAAATGCAAATACGTGCTTAATCAAGAATAAATTTTGTTGATTGTTCGCGGATTGTTTGAATGTGCCTTCTTTATCCAAGAGTTCTCAAAATAGTTTTATGCGCTGTAGACTTTTTCCGCTAAATTCCGATGTCGTCGATTATAGCATATGCATTCAAAATAAGTTAAAAAAATAAAATTATTGATCATCAGAACGTTGAGCAGATAACCACCGAGGATGTAAACATAGCGAAATAGTCTTGCATTGTTACAAAAACGAATTAAAAATTCAGAACCTGGACACACAGGAAATAAGCGCTATTTTAGAAAATTTATTTGGTTCACAAACAAGAAACATTGTCAAACAACCTGCTGTTGGAGCCTGCATTGCGCAAGATGTTGGAACCTTAATATTGGATCAACAAGGAGTTGATAAAAACGACATAAACATCTCATTACTACTGGAAAATGACAAAGAAGTTTTTATTATCTAGAACATGAAATGGCAAATATTGAATGTCCAGATTCGGAGGGTATTAAACACACACACAAAATGATGTTGAAAAAGAGATCGAAATGAATACTGATGGAACGGGAAATACTAAAAAAAAAACCGAACAGAAAATGAAAAAGATAACCGATAAAAGAAATATCAAATTTGGAAAAACATTTATTTTTGGCACCTATTTGTACCCAGAAGAGGAAGGATAAAGAAATATTACCATCAGCAATTTCCTTGGCTACTTGCAGAAAGTATCTGGAAGAAAAAGAAAATCTATAAAAAACGAAGAAGTAAGAAAATTGAAGAGAAAGGCAGAAAAATACGATAAAAAAAAATGTCAATAAAGAAAATAAAAAAAAGTGTAAAGGCAGCAAATAGCTTATGAAATTGCTTAATTATAAACTATACACGTTTTTATTGTTACTAGGTCAATATGTGTTATTTATTGTTGTAGTTTTTTCCAGTTTATTGTATTTAAGCATTAAACATAAATATTATCCAACTTTTGCTTTTAATTTCGTTTATGTTAAATATTAAACAAATTTTACACTTGATTGTTAGATTTATTATGAAGCCCTGTCTATTTTTTAGTGTTAAGTATTTTACTAATAAATATTACAATTTTAAAATTAATGAAAATTATGTGGTGGACTAGTGGACTAGTGGACTAGTGGTCGCCTTTTAATCTTCAGTGGTCGACTACTTGCGATTTAGTTGTTTTTTAATATATTACTTTTTGTAATTTTTCTGCAGTAAAATAATAACGGGGGACTTCAAATTTAATAAATAAACTGTGTAGTCTATTTCGACATCACAAAATTAATGAAAGACCCTAATAAACAAAATTTTGATAAATTGATGAAGTCAAAATTTGCCGTAGCGGTCGGCTAGTAGTCGACCACTAGCTATAATATAATGTCTCAGAGTTCACAAGCGACACCTATGTTTAGGTCATTTACTATGTTAAATAATATGATTTTTAAGGCGAAAAAGATGAACTAGTCAAATCTTTCATTATATCTCCAAAAAATGTGATTTTTATTATTAAGTGGGCAAGCTACAAGGTTGCATACTACTTATTTTAGATAGTTCGTAATTAGGGACATATGTGGTCGAAATATGGAAAAAAATCTACGGTGGTCGAAATAGGGATAAAATCGTATTTGCAATCTCATTCCTTAATTGCAATATTATTTTGCTGTGAGAAAAATATTTGACGCTAATTTTAAAGATATAGACATACCATTCTTTCCCTAGATACTTACAGTTTTTTATATCATTTATCAGTAACTTAGTATGACCTGCCAAAAATAAACGACGTTAGGTGGGCAATATTTGGTACTTTTACATTAATAAGGTGTCCTAGTAGTGACTGAAACTTTTAAGGTGCAACTCCCCTCCCTTTTTCAAAGCTCTACAAAACTAAAATATGGCTAAATATACAGGGTGATTTATTAAGAATGAGCAATCTCTGAACTGGTGATACTACACACCAAAATATGGTGATTGAGCTTAACATGCCTTGTACAAATGTTGCAGGTTTACGAGATACAGGGTGTTCAAAGTTGGAATTTTAATTTGAAACTTCTTAATAATTTTGTGATTTTAAGCAGTATCGTCTAGAAAATTGGCAACTTTATGTTTTTTGGCATGAGAATTACGAATTTAATGCTGAATTGTGCACTATTTATACAGGGTGTTAGCTACACCCTGTTGCTTAAGTAAATTACAACATATCTTTTTTGCCTAATGAGTTATGGCTAAAATGACTAAAAAATCTAAAAGACAGTTCAATTTTAAATAAAAAAGGGACTCTTGTTTATTTCATGTAATTCTATCAGTTTTTGACTTATCTGCATTTTAAACATTCCATGAATTTGTTTGTTGGAAAATGAATTTATTCTTTTAAATTACTACTATGCGAGGTAACAACAGTAAAGGCAACAAATAACAATCAGTAACAGTAATAAAAAAAACTTCAAAGAAAATGCTCAAAATGACCGCCTTTCACTTCAATACACTTTGTAAAACGTGTCCTTAAAGATCTTTGAATATTAAATAACATTTGTCGATTATATTTAATAATATTAGCAGCTTCTTGAATTTTCTGTCGTAATTCTTCGATGAAATTAATTGTTTCTCTGTAAACCATGTCCTTCATTTGTGACCATATGGAGAAGTCTAGAGGGTTTAAATCTGGACTTCTAGGTGGCCAAACAATTTCACTGCCACGCCCAATCCACCGTTGAGGAAAATGTTCATTCAGGTATTGGCGTACTGACAGAGAAAAATATGGCGGCGCCCCGTCTTGCATAAACCACATGTTCCGCCTTATGGCTAGTGGTATATCTTCTAGTAGTGTGTTTAAATTTTGTTCAAGGAAGTTCAAATAGAGGGGCCCGTTTAGATTAGGAGGAAGTTTAAAACGACCAATAAAAAAACCAGATATCACACCGCACCAAATGTTTACCTTGAGTTCATGCTAAAAATGTCGTTCCTTTAGAGCCTGTGGATTTTCGGATTCCCACAAATGATTGTTTTTCCAATTAAAAATACATCGTCTAGTAAACGTCGCCTCATCGGTGAAAGCGAGGTTATTAAGAAAATCCTGGTTTTTGGTTTGTTTACCCAGCATAAATTGAGCAAACTGTAGGCGAACTGGTAAATCTTGAGGTAACAAATTTTGGACAGGAGTATAGTGGTATGGACGGAGATTATCTTTCTTTAAAATTTTCCAGATAGACGGTTGCCGCCCTTAACCGACGAGTACTAATATCTGGATTTTTCGAAACACGAACTAAAACCTCTTCTTCATCATCCACGTTGATAGTTTTTCTAGCACCACTTAAGCTTTTAGGACGAAAATACCCTGTTTCGCCTAGGCGGGTGTAAATACTTCTGAACAGTTTGTGATTGGGTTGTCTTCGACTTGGGTATAATTCTAAATACCTTCTGGCTGCACCAAGGTCACTATAATTTGACTGAGCAAAAACACAAATCATATCAGGCATTTCACTGTTACCAAATTTATTATGTCGTGGCATTTTCTTATTTTAGAATTTTTTCTACAAATAATACTAAGTAAATTAGAAAAATACAATAAACACTCTTACTTAGTGGCAGTAAAATTTTCAAATATTTCTTTACACGAAAAATTGATAAGTGCTGACACAAGCCGACTTGAAAAAAGTCAAAGTAATAACGGTGGCTTAGAAGTCTTTACACTGAATATTTAAAATGCAAATAACTCAAAAACTGATAGAGTTAAATGAAATTGACAAGAGTACCTTTTTTATTTAAAATTAATCTGTCTTTAGGCAAAAAAGATATGTTGTAATTTACTTAAGTAACAGGGTGTAACTAACGCTCTGTATAGATAGTGCGAAATTCAGTACTAAATTCGTAATTCTTATGCCAAAAAACATAAAGTTGCCAATTTTTCAGTCGGTACTGTGATACCGGAGCAGGAATAATTTAAGTTTCCCGCTCTTACTCTCACTCTGACGCCGCTAGATGGATCCAAGCACTAGGCATTGACCAATACATTTCCATCCCCGACGATTCACGGTCGTCCCCGACCAACGGAAAACACAAGGAGGGTTAGTCGTTAACCGCCCTTGCTTGACTCACTCTCTCCAAGTTTGGCCTCCGAACGAGGAGCACCTACCTGAGAATTCCGAACACGTGCCTAGTGCTTCGACCGTTAATTTGCTTTAAGATTATTTACCCGTTTAACCTAATAGTGCCACGGCGAAAGCTCCAGCTAAAACTGTAAGTCTGCGCATTTCTTTTTATCCATTTGTCCGAATTATATATTTGTATCGTGCTGCATTGTCCAATTGTTGTGAATTGTTTATTTTCGTCCTGTGAACCCAACACGACCACGTGCTTGTTAAAACGAGCAAGTTCTAGGCGAAATTCGAATTTTATTCGAGTTTCGGCCGAAGAATTAATTCTTATTCTCTTGTCGAGTAATATTTTATATTTCCTCAATTGTAATTGCCCCTGGAAGATTTCCTAACCGCGTGCAAACGCCTTAATAGCTAATTCGAGAGTCGGCGACTTGACGCTCCTTTTATTTCATTTTTTTTTTTGTTCAGTTGCACGTGTAGAAACCCGTTAGACGCCATTTTCTAGTATTTACCAGTGACATTGTCTTCTGTGGTTGACACGCAGTGCGCCTTCTGTGGCTGACACGCAGTGCTACCATCTATTGGTTGACACGCAGTACACTACTTGACATTTCTCTGGCGCAATCTCGCGTTCATAGACACAATTCCATCTGTCACTTGTCTTGTCTATGATACCAACACTCCGTTAGCGACATTTGCAATTTCCCTGTTGGACAGTGTTGCCAATAAGCATTTCTAATTATTGTGTGTGTGTGGAGCGAGTTTTAGCTGTGGTTATCTTCGTATACCCGCTTGTTCCTTTCCTTATCTTCCATTCACTTACCACGCTTTATTTACGCGTTTTATTTTATTTTATTTTTAATAATTTATACCGAGTACGGTATAAACTGCTTAAAATCACAAAATTATTAACAAGTTTCAAATTAAAATTCCAACTTTGAACACTTTTACCTTGTAAACCTGCAACATTTGTATAGGGCATTGTAAGCTCAATCACCATATTTTGGTGTGTAGTATTCTAGTTCAGAGATTGCTTATTCTTAATGAATGACCCTGTATAGTTTGTTCAATTTTCCCTGTACAGGTACCAACTTCAATTTTTTAAATTACAACCTCTATTTTTATGCGATTATCTGATTCCTTATGAAAAAGAAAGGGTATGTTGTAGGTAAAATTTTTTTTTGAATTTTCATTATTTTTTGAGTTACTAAGATGTTTATTCAAAAAAGGCAGTTTGGCGCATAGTGTAAAAAAATCCATTACGACTACGACTTACATCATGGACAAATGATTTTCTCAGACATTGACGACAAATAGCTGCCTAATTAAATTTTTTATTTTAGTTTTTAAAATAGTGTTGCGCTTTACCGGTTCGAATGACTAATACGTCGTGAATTGTAACCACTTTATTTCAAAACTAAACTCGGAACACTGCACTGTTTAATTAACTAACTTATTCATTGGCTTCTAACTCACTAACTCACTGTTCAATGAACTAACTCCTAAGGGAAAGTCGACCGCCTTATATAAGTCCCGCCTCGGGTTCTAGAAGAATCCAGCAGATTTCTGGAGCGTTATCTGCCGTTTGATTTATTATCGCGGCCGCTTCCCCTTATCAAATTTTCCAGAAAATTCCCAACTAAACTTTATAATTACTTTTTGTTACAATAGTATACAAGTAATCAAAGGAATATTTCTCCTTTTCTCATAAATAGAATACTGCTTATTTCCTTTAGTGATTGTATTGGGCGCACGTCGATTGGGTACCGCGGTCAACTTCACCTTTTAGACCTGGATGGGAAAGTTAAGCCCCTGCATCGATTGGGGCCCGTCCATCTAATTATACCCAAGATAAGAAATTTATATCCTGAATAAATAAATATAACTTTTAAATACATACAGGAATTACATAATTTGGTGGCTATCTCACAGACACGTATGAATCAGAAGATGCCATTATTCCTCCAGAGATTTGGGCCGAAAAGACAGATTTTTTTATTTCATATTAATGACGATATTTTTTTTAGAAATTTTTGAATGAACTTTCTTTATACAGGACTCTAAAAAAATAACCCGCACCGAGCTCTACGCCGAAAATTTTATGTAAACAAAAAAAAAATTGAAACATCGGCGACGTCCGCTTAAAAATGTCAGAGACTTGAAATACAGAATTATAATTGCCAAAAGAATGATTGAAACTTTAAGAACACACTTCCACATAGATATGTTATTACGAGCTCATTAAGGAATATTTTACCGTCGGTATCCAGTTATGTGCCATTTACACGGGCAAGTAAAGCTAACTTGCGTAGTGTAAACAAAAGAGTGCTCTCAGAGCAAGTCGTAAAACTTGCGCAAATGAATATATTTGCTCCCACAAGTCGCTCTCGCAAGTGCTATCGCAAGTTACTATCCCGTGTAAACGGCATATTAAAGTAGGAGATTACAGACGGGTGGTCATTCCCAGAGGTTGGTCCCCAATCGATGTAAGGAATTAAGTTTAAACTGACCATGGTCCCCAATCGGTGTGCACTGATTGTATTGGCCTCTTTATAATTACTTAATTACCTCCAACTTTAGTTAAATCATTTCTATGGTAACAATTTCTGGTTTTGGAGATATGGTCATTTTTCTTGATCAGACGATACAATTCGTTAGCTGCAAATAAAATTTTGACTGAGCAGTCTGTGCTCAGAGATTCTATTAAATTGCTGCTTGTCCTAAATGATAAATAATAGATAGAAAACCTCGACAAATCATTTTTAACAGCTCATTTATTAAAAAATCCATTTAATTGGCTTTAAGCAAAATTGTCGAAATGAAAAAATTTTGAAGTGCACTATCCGCAGAAAAACATTATTTTTCATGAAATGACTTGACTTAAATATGCAAGGACAGTAAAGAATGTTCTCTCAGATAAAATATACATAATTCAAGATAATTATTATTATGGAAAATAAATATTTTATCAAAAAATTGTCTAAAGTAAGCAGTGGCAACTTTGAAGCAAGTAAAGAAAATAAAGTTAATATAAGTATATGTATGTACCTATTATTATATTTAAATACCTAATAAATAAACACTCTAGCTTCCTCTGATAAATATTTGTAATTTTCGAAGTAAGTTTTAAGTGTGAATATCACAAAAATTAGACTCTATAGGGTACAATGATAACACGTATATTTTGTGTATGTTGTAAATGCTACATACATCACAAAAAAGGTTAGGTTCAGGGGACAAGATTTGTATTTCAATTTTTGCAGATAACCATAGACCAGCCCGTTTTATCAAAACAAAAAAAGGGAAAAAGTAAATCTCAAGCAGCACTAAAGGGGGTGTTCGAAATATCTTTAGTTTTCTTCTATGCATTTTTGAATCCTATTGCGTAATGATCTGAAGATATTTTCACACATTTTCAATATCTCTTGGAGTTTACAGTTTATAAATGTGATCTTTGATAAACCCCCACAGAAATAAATCGAGACAAAGTAAGTCAGTTGATGGTGACCAGGTTGCGAGTTTTGCATAAAATAATAAGTACAAAGCCTCCTTTATAAAATTTTTCTTGGCAGTTAATGAATTTTACCATCAGATCAAGAAAATTGACAATATCTTGATAACCAGTAATATTCAGTATAGAGTATTTGACAAAGGTTGTAAGTCATTAGGAAACCGATTTATTCATTAAAGAAATAAGGGGTGTTCTATTTAAAATAAGCGAGTTTTGGCTATTTAAAGTTCTCTAAAATCGAAATAATTCTTTGAGCATCCTATACAATATGTTAAACACCTAAGTGCATCTATTTGAAAATAATTCCTAAAAAAATATTTTGACTTGTCTTTCGCAGCCGTGATAACTTTTTTTACACCACGCAGAAAATTGCCGGTTTTGTACAAAACATCTAAATAACCCCAAAAATATTAGAAATTGGAAAAAGTATTACTCATGATTATCAAAAATATAGGTTGCCTTTAAAAAAATGAAGTTGGTGCCTGTATAGAGAAAACTTAAACCTCGGGTATATTTAGCCATATTTTAATTTGCTAGATCTTGGGAAAAGATAAGGAGTTGCCCCTTAAAAAGGTATTGTAACTTTAGACATTAATCAGATATTTTACTATTTCGCACTAGGGGGACATGCTGTTTCTATTTTTATAAAAAAGTAGTATATTATGTAGAGCTGATATCGTGAATGAAATATTAAGTATGATCCCTAGCGGTCCGTTTTCGGGTAATCGTAATCTGAAATGATTCTATATTCTACGGAATTTCAATGATTCATTCCGCAGGTTAGAAAAACGGATCTGCATCCGTCAGTGCAGTCACGCCAGATGTTTAGTAGCGGTGGTAGCGTCTCGTTGTAGGCAAACCTTTTTACTCCGATTACTGCCGGTGAACTACCTTAATTCGTATTCTTGCCAACGGTTGTATAACTTAGTGATTACAGCGGCAGATTTTGTTTCATAACTCTGATAATTCGTGGGTTCAAACTTCGCTGTCAATAACGCATTTTGTAATTCTATTACACGTCTTACTCCTAGCTAAATAGCATTGTTGGTAACGCAAATTAGCGTGAAGGTAACGCGAAACCATGTTTTTCCCTATCTAAAACCGTCCAACGTCCAACGAAATTTTCACATCAAAAATGCAAAATATATATGCTCTGTAAGTTGTACACAACGTTTCCCCACTTTAAAGATACGTTAGAAATGTATGAACTATTTATTAGTCAGACTTATAGATAAATTGCGTAAACGGTTCCATTGTGCGAATAATCTAATAGCAAAATGCTGCATTTTTGTAACAGACATTAATTTTAAGTATAACAATAAAGGTGCAGGCAAACCATTTGATAACAGTAACATTTGCCTGCGTTTACAGGATTTGTATAAAACATGCAATATGCAGAAAATAACGTATACAACAAAAGTTTTCTGAAAAAAATTCGATTGCCATATAAACAAAGAATAATAATAGTAAAGTATGTATATTATTTAAGATGTTTTTCCTCTGGATTTAACCCTTTCGCGACGTGCTATTTTCCTATTTAAGTGTGCTCATAAGGCAATAAAATAATAGACAAGGTTAAACTTGCCTATAAACATATCTAACACATAAAACGGAAGCGTCCGGCTTTCGTAGCGAAAATATAATGAAATTAGATAAATTCGTTCTTCTCTATTTGTCACATTTTTTTATCACGGGAACATAGGGTCTTCGGCGCGAAAGGATTAATTAATAAAAAACTACATTCAAATTATACTTAACGTTCCATCGCCCTCCAAGTGATGGACGTCACATTTCTGGAATTTTTTGAGAAATTCAACATCGTAACCGTTCTCCATTTCCGGTCTCCCAGCATTTATTATAGATCTTTTTACGCAATTTTATCCAAAAGTCTTTAATTGGGCATTCGGAGAATTATCATTTTTGGATACAAAATAAATGTTGCGAGCGCCTCACCAATATCTGTGCATTGTGAATTGCATAATAGATGAGATTAGGTTAGACCAAAGAACATTCTCATTATTAGAATAGTGAGCAGTGACTTCAGCAAATTTTGGAAGACATCTTTAATATTTGAAAAATCATGTTTCAGGAAATGCAAATACGATTTTTAGAACTTCCTGTTTATACGCCATAATTTCGTAAACTATATGACAACTACCATATGGAATCATAAATTATTGAAATATTTTTATATGTTTGTTTTAACTGGCAACTAAATGCTATCTATCTTATTATGCGTAACTGCACAGTTAATGATTTTTTCCGAAAAGTATTGTTACAGATATGCAACCTGTACAAGCATTAACATTTAAAAGAGGTTATATCGGTTTATACTGAAAAATATACCTATGTGTACCAGATTTAAACTATATTTTTATACCTAGATTGAAATTATCGTATTGTGCGCTCGTGGTGGACACCAAATAAAAATAAAACTAACCTAACCTAAGCTAACCCAGCTTAACCTAACCTAAGCAACTGTAGTTTTAAATAAATATGCAAAAAGCAAAATTACCCCCAGAAAAAATAACGAACCGTCGAAGTTTTTCATTTTTCATCTAATAATTTCGCTTTATAATTTAGTCATAAAGTGAGACCGAAAAAATTAATGAACCAGATTATTTTTTTCTCCTCCTCGGGAAAGATACATAGTAACACATTTTTGAAAAACCTGTCTGATTACCATTTATAATAAAAAAAGCAAAAAGAAAGCAACCTTTTTGTTTTAATTGTTCGAAGTAGCGATACTTCCGTACAATACAATCTTTCATCAAAATATCATTTTGTTCACGTGGTGTAGACTAATGACAAGTTAATGACTTGACCTGTATATTTAAGCAGAAAAGTAACTTACTTTTTATTTACAGGATGACCCACAGACAGATATCTGAAGGAAACCTTACGCCCCTGTAGCATCACTTTATTTTCAAGTTATCTATCGGTAGCATTATAAATGAAAATTAATTTACATTTACTTACTTTTATTTAATTACATCTGCTAATGGAGGTAATTTATGTTAATAAAAAAGTATCCAGCAATTTTAGGAGTTTTTTTTAAATAAGTTTCTAGTAACCCAAAGCTAACCGATTTAGATTATTCACAAATAATTTCTACAGTCGCATGTTTCCAGGAATATTTTATTGGCAAATTCTTTATACAATTTGGGCTGGATTCTACATGTTATCTATGCTAAAGATGGATTTAGGATATTGATTTTTGATAAAATGAGGTGTATCTAATCTATCCGTTTATTATTATAGAAAATAGCAATCTCGTGCATATTGTTTCAATAACAACTGATAGTGGTTTAAGGCATTCAAAAAAATTTAATCGAAGAACACTAAATTTAAATTAGTTGCTTAATTATAGGAATGATTAATTAATTAAGCTTAGTAAATGCTTTGGGGCCAATGATAATTCCAAGTTTAAGTGTTGCAAAGCATCTTAAATTTGCTAAAAACTCACCCTCTTCCACATAACAGCCTAAGAGCTTCCAAATGTCCGTAAAATGCGGCATATAGAGTCGGTGTCATGCCTTGCTCATCTCTTCCATTGCAATCTCTTCTAGTGGCTTCTTTAAGCACTTCAATCATACCATCTTTGGCAGCTCTGGAAATAGAATAAAAGGATTTTAGGTTAATGAAAATATAGGAGGGATATTTTTGCAGTACAGAGATAATAATAATAAAGATATTGTTAATATTTTTAATTCCACTCTTTACATATTGCTATGCTGCAATAGAACTTTGGATAACCATACTCTACGATCCACGTTATTTATTCTATAGTATTCAAAAAATATGGAATTAACTGGAACTTTTGAAATATACGTTTTAGTGAAAAATGACCTTAATGAAAGTTAAATGGTTATTGACGATAAATACTATGGCAACCTTAATTTTTTCTGTTTGCGACTCTTGTTGGAATGGAGATATATGCATTTTTTTTAAATAACAACTTATATACGATATAACTGAATTATATGGTACACCCCCGTTTATTATTTATTTCTGTAGATAAAATTTTCAAACTTGATACACTTGATGCATTTATGAAATCTCAAATTTTGACCTAAAAATAACATTCCTACTGCTGTCACTTTTGCTAAAACTGATAAAGACTTTTGATTTTTAAATATAACTCCCTGTATATTATTACATTTTTGGAATCTGCACAATTTTTTCTATGCAATACACTTAAAAAAAGTGGTTTTTCAAGAATGAAAAATGTTTTTGGTCTCATTTTATTTTTCAACCTAGTAGATCGTGAGTCATCCTAATTAATTCTAAACGCTGCAAAAAATATTTTTTTTAATTTCTTTAATTTGTTTTCCAAAGCTAGCTTACGTTCCATTTTGAATAAATCTTCAAATGAACTAAAACCGAATATTTTCAATTCTTTTAGTTGTAACTTCCGTTCTAATAACAAAAATGAAAATATTATTAGATTCGCTATTAATTATACTTTTTCGTGATACCATTATGATGCCATTTAAGAAAATGAAGTTATGATCTAAAAACCATTTTTTAACTTTATCAGAAGAATGAAATACACTTTTTTCAAGTGATTTGATTTTTGTGGCGTTAATGTAGTCGAGTAAAATGAACTAGAATGCCTTGCAGGTTGAAAAATAGGGCCAACAAAATTTTTCAATCATTTAAAAATCAGCTGTTTTAGGTGTATTGTATTCAGAAAACTGTACAGATTCTAAAAATGTAATAATATACGTATAATGGAGTTCATTTAAAAATCAAAAATTGATATGAGTTTTAGGGAGTGACAACAGTAGGAATGTCACTTTTATGTTAAAATTTGACATTTCACAAGTACATCAAATATGGCAAATTATATATTTTATTTTCACAAATAAAGAAAAAATAGAGGGTGTACAGTAGTCCTGTTACACTCGTTACATTTTATGTTTCTTAATATCTGAGCAGACTTTGTTGATAAGGTTACATAATAAACCAATCGAGTATATATCAAATTAAAAAATATATATTATTTATTTTTGATAAGTGAATCTAATTTAAGAAATGTTCAAACTGATCTCCATCCTTTCCTAAGCAATATAAGCTTTTGAGAAAATTATTGACTCTTCTGTGATATGTTGTGAATATAGTCAGTAATTCGAGCACTAAAATCTTTCACATTATTTGGCCTGTCTTTATCATTGTAGTTTTAAGGACCCCACGAATAATTCAAGAGATGTCAAGTCGGGAAATTTCCGTTCCTACCATCGAATATGGCATCCACCTCTGTTTGAGATCTTCGCATTCCGAAACCATAAGAAATTCTACCCTTTCTTATTCACCTAAATTTATAATTTTCTATTATCTTATAAATCGATAACTCATTGTCTCCTGTAATTAAGTATAACAATTTGGCACTTTATAATATCATTTCATTATAGCCTACATCCAATAAGATCTGGAAACTTTTATCTTAAATATTAAATATTAAAAATTAAATTTTCGACTTTTTCGTATCTAACTCTAGAAACCAGGGCTTCGAACCGCTAGTTGTTTCGTTCCGGTTTTCGGTTTTCGTTCCGGCAAAAAAATTATATCGGTTCAGTTCAGGTTTTCGTTCCGACAAAAATAACGGTTTTTCCGGTTTTCGGTTCAGTTCTGGGTGACTCATTTTTTGATTTTTAAAAGTTTTTTAAATTAAAAATTGATTTTTGAACATAATTTAGAAAATGTGATGTGTTTTTTTCTTTCATATTACAACAGATAATTACTCTGACCTTGTCTAAAATTGAAGGAAAATATTTTCTATTTTTAACATTTCAAAATTTTATGCTGAAACTCTAAACTTTTAGTTTGGTGGAACAGACTGGTCCTTGGTTATCTTCAAAAATTAAAATACAGAACAGGGGACAAATTCTATATTTCAATTTCTGAGTTTCCCTGGCTTGAATAAAAAACACGCTACTACTTTATTCCAAAGGTACAACAGAGGAATTCTTTTTTATTTTAGACTCGAAATTTTAGGAGAAGAACAGAAATATTTCGAGTAATTTCCAGATAAAAGTCCAAATTTCAAGAAAAAGGCTTGAAAAAAGTTCAAGTTAACTTAACATTTTAATTTGGGTTAAAATTTTGAGAATAAAGTCAATATTTACTAGAAAATGTGGAAATTGTGAGTTCCTAATCTGATGAAGATGAGATGAAAGTTGTATAGAATTGTGTAAAATTTAAAAAAAAATCCAAACTTAAGTATAAAGTAAATACTATTTTAAATATATAAATTCGACGAACCGAAATAAACCGATACTTTTTTTCGGTTTCGTTCCGGTTTTCGTTCCGGCGAAAATAACGGTTTTTTTCGGTTTTCGGTTTCGTTCCGGTTCGAAGCCCTGCTAGAAACACAATATGTTATTACATTAAGAAACAAAATCTGAATTCAAGGATTCAGGTCATTTGCTATACCAAAGTAATCTCCAAAATACCGTTGCCATAGTCTTTCGTCTTGACATTATGCTTTTGTCTTTCACTTTAACTTCAAAGGACATGTGTCGCTGTTGCATTGATTGCAAAGACAAACCGAAGACATGTCTATTGTGCCGATATGGTTGAACTAAAAATCGGGCCCCCTAAAAATTCATCCCTTTCCTAATTGCATCGGGTGAAAATGGCAAAGAATTTCTTGGATGTTCCTCAGGCAGAAGCTTTGATATCTACAAGTCGCAGGCAGAATTCTTGAAACTGTAATATTTTTGAAAGGATTTTGTATAGCACAATTCCATTTTTCCCCAAATTTCCATAAAAATATAAAACCTCAAAGACCTGAGATTTTTTAGAAATTAAGAAAAAGAAAACTTTAAAATATTGACATTTTGATCATAATTTGAAAATTCGAGCAAAAAACGAAATTTCGATAAGAGCTTAAACTATCAACAAAATATCATTTACGTCTTGAAACATTTGTGTTAAATTTCAAACTTTGTATTAATCCCAAATTTTAATTTTGCGAAAATTTTGAGCTTACAGTCAAAAATTACAAATTTAAGTTTTTGATGGAAATTCTCATATTGTTTCTTAATCTTCAGAGTGGTAGTCTTTAAAAAAAAAATCAAAAAACAACATTATGATATAGTTTTTCCAAATTGCATAGGGGATTAATTAAGAATTGGAGGCAGCATAAATTCTCTATAAGAAAAATGTGAATAGTGTTTGACTCCTTTCTGATCATTTAGAACTCGAAAATTCATTTTTATGTGAGAATTAATGTGATACTATCTATTATTTTAAAAACCATTGACAAATTAATATCAGTTGATAAGATATTCATTTTTTTGTTGTACAAACATATTTTATATTGTAATAACAAATTTATCAACGGTGTGTAATAGTTCAGCTGACGCATTTTTTTTAATATTTATTTAAATCGGAAGTTACAGAATGTATAAATAGTGTTAAGTTTTCGGAAAAATCACCGAGTCGTGATATATCCTGAAAATTAGAATAATAAAAAGAGGACATCCGCTATACCAGGTAAAGCAGTAAATAATAGTGTAATACTTACTTGTGATATCTATCTGTTGACATACTTCATTTATTGGTTTCGGGCCAATGTAAATTAAATTTCTTTTAGATTTTTAATTAATGTTGTCTATTATCAAAAATATTTTAACGTCATTAGGTGCAAACAAACTATTTCACTCAGAATAACGCAATTCTAACACTGTCATGATTCACAACAGTGGAGATAACTGATAAGTTCATACCTGACATTCACCTGTATTTAAGCCACCTGGCAAAACATAATTAAGGTATCTTTCGTGTAGTCTCGCATTTCGCGGACTTATACGAAAGTTCAGTGTTCGCGTAGCAGCGTCCTCTATTGGATAGCGGTAGATATCGAGATCGATAATATAACGTAACATTTGCGTCGTTTAGGCTTTCGAACAAAGATGACACTCAAATACAAAATCAGCGTTCTCTATAACTATAATTAGCTGTACAATTCTTTTCAGATCTATCGACGAACGTTAAAACCAACCATTCGATTTCCATAGGGCACTGCAATTGTCATACGACTTTTATAAAGATTCTGAAAGATGGGGGAATATGATGGAAATTCGTAGAAGAGCTTCCAGCAAGAGTCTGACGTTCTTTCACTCTATTTTCAGCTATTTCATAGCTCGAAAATTTTAACCGGTCATTTTTGGTATTTTTATCTGCCAGACCATAATACATTACTAAGTTAATTGCATTCAAAAAATCCAGCAAGAGCGAGTCCGGCTCTCAATTAGGGTTCCGCACCAGTAATGGGGTGAGCAGGCATTCAGTAGATCCAATTAAATTATTTTTTATTTATGTGTATCGAAATCTTATCCAAATTTTCCTGTGCGATAATTGAAAAATGAAGAGATTGCCTATTTTAAAATTGGCACTTTTTTTATACCCTCCATAGCAACATTTACGCAACTGGCGAATGTCGTAATTTTAACACCAAAAAATGTCTCAAATAAAAGGCATTCACATATTCACAATGACACATAGGCTTTATGAGAGTACGTTAAAATGTTCTGTCCAACGTCTTTTACTTTGCTCTAATTTCTTTGTTGCTTGTAATTAATAAACAAGTGATGTAGCCAATGTTCGCATTCGCGAACATTCGCATGGGTTTTAATATTCGCATTCGCATTCGTAAAAAGAAAAAAAAAAAAATATATTGCGAATGTACATGGCAATAAAATGGGACATTATTTATGAAATAATAACGCAACCGCTAAAGCAGGGTTTCTTAACCTGGGATCCACGGGCCCTTATCCAGTTCTGTCTAATAAATAGTATTTTTATATCTCCTTGTTTTCTTTTTCTACCAGTTAGCTACAGCAGGGCAGCGTGAGGAACGCTTGTTCTCCCTTGGTTCATACAGAATTTCAAAAATTTATATTCTCAACTGCGAGAACCTTATCAGAAAATTTCCTGAAAATTGGTCCTTTCCTTGAAATTTTCAAAATTTTCTCGAAATTTCACTTTTTCTCTTCAAATCGGACTTTTTTCATAAACTTTCTGATTTTCTTTGGAAATTTTCGAATTTATTTTAAAATTTGCCTTCTTTTATCAAAATTCGACCTTCTCAAAATCTAGAATAAAATTTCTCGTTGCTTTTATTTCATTTCTAAAAATTCGATAAATTTTTCTAATTAGACTTTCTACAAATTTGGCCTTGTTTTGAAACTTAGCCTTTTTCTCGAAATTTGATATATCTTATGATGAAAAAGTAAATATTTTTACAATAATATTTATCCGAAATTTTAAGAAAATATTTTTTGAAAGTTTTAAGAAATATATTTTGAAAATTATGAATTTTTGTTGAAAGAGAAAAATTTCACAAAATTCAAATTTTAACTCGTTTCTCAAAATTTCAACGTTTATCACAACAGTGGATATTTTCTGACGTCACAATGGGATAGGGGGGAGGAGCTGGTTCTTCACTCAGGCAGTCGAGAAATTCTAACTTGTTTTTTTGAAATTTCGCCTTTTTTTCACATTTTTTCCAAAATTCGCCTCTTTTTCGAAATTTCGACACAACTTGACTCTCTGGAAAATTTCGATGTTTTTCGCAAAATTTAAATCTTTTTCTCAAAATGTTGATCTTTCCCTCGAAATTTTAATTTTCTTTCAAAATGTGTTTGAGTTTTTGAACCTTTCCATTTTTACCTCGAAAATCGTCCTTTTCTCCGATATTTTTCAAGTTTTTTCAAAATGTCACGTTTCTATTTTAAATATGATTTCTTTAAAATTCTGACTATCCCAAAACTGGATTTTTTATTATAATTCGTTTTTTTCCTAAATTACAAATTTATTTTCAAAATTCTACTGTTTGTCTCAAAATTGAACTGTATTGAAAATTTTGAACTCCGACCTTTTTCTAGAGATTTCGTCTGTCCGAAAATTTCAACCTATTTCTCAAAATTCTCCAAGCTTCTACTAAATGTCTTATATTTCTGGAAATATCCACTTAAAATTGAGTTTTTTATCCAATATTTAAAATGTTTTCAAAATCTTTTATTTTTCCAAAACTGAACTGAATGTTTAATAAAAATATAAAAATCTTGAGAATATTATTTTTAAGAAATTTAGGGAAATGATTTCTTGTCAATTTGGAGATTATGTCAAAATATAAATGAAAATAAAAATGATGTAAGAAATATTTTAGAGAAACTGTTTTTTCTTCAAATTGGACTTATTTTGAAAATTGCTACTTTTCCCACAAAATTGTCCAAGTGTTAGTAAAAATGTGGAATTTGGAAATGAATATTCACATTCGCATTCGCGAATATGGAAAAACCAACATTCCTTACATCCGTATAATAAACCTAGGTTTGCTACTAAAATAGCCATCTAAATGAAACACTTAATATAAAGGACAGATTTGAACTGCATTATTCTATAATTCAGTTAACTAAAGTTTTTTATTTGGTAAGAATTAATGCTATAAAGGTCTCCCAAGGGGAAATGACAGTAATTAAGGAATGGTTATTCCACCCAAAACCGTTTAACAACATTATTTCGATATTTATTTTCCGTCAAAAGCCAAATTTTTGTTAAAAAAAGCAACTTTTTTATTATTTTATTGATGGCATGCGCCAAATCTGACACCTTCTTCAGAATCTTTTTTTTTAAGTTTAATCCACTCGCAAAGGGTAACCCCATTATGCTTTCAAAGCACTGCGAGTAGGATGCGGAAACAAGGATAGATGGCGGTGAACCTCCTTTTTAAACAAGGATAGGTTTTAATTTTTGTGGAGAATTCCTTTCGGTAACAAGTTCCTTAACTTGGAAGTTCTATAAAAAAAAGAGTCTCCGTAGACAGAAGTCCTCAGTGTGTCAAGCTGGACCGCACAGGAATTTGCTGTCTCCCACTGTCTAGTACGCCTCATGAATCTTGCCCTTGGGGGGATGAATCCTATTAGTTCCTGCAAGCATCTTCCATGATAGTACTTGCAGAAAAGAGACAAGTCACCAACCATGCTCTAGTGTTTCGAGAGAATCGGTCAAACTCTCCTCATCAATTAAGCGTATCGCTCTTCTTTAAATTGAACCCAAGAGAGCTAACGTTTGTTTTGGGGCTGAACTCCAAACATGAGAACACTATTCTAGTGTTAGCCTAATTTAAGCTTTGTATACTGTTAATAGCTGATGAGATGTGAAGTACTTTTTAGCTCTAAAAAGAAAGCCTAGCTTCTGAGAGGCGAATTTGGCAATGGCGCGCACATGATCGTCCAAGAGAAGTTAGTGCCCGCATTCACCCCTAGGAGAGATAGATTAGATCCCATCGGAGTGATTTTACCGTCCATTAGTATGTTTGTTGCATTATCCCTTGATGTTTTCTTAGAGAAAACCGCGGTCAGAGTTTTTGAAGCGTTGAAGTCGACCAAATTATTTTTACCCCATTCCAGAATAATCTCAAGATCCCGATTAATTGTCTGTATCTGCTTAGTCGATCTGAAGCAGCGATAGATAATGGTATGTCGGAGAAAAAAGATGACGCAAGGTTAATATCATCTGCGTAGCTGTATATAGGATTGGACGTTAAATTTTCGATAACATACCACCATATTTGTTGGAAAATGTGAATTCCTCAGGAGATTATAACAGCCAAACAAATTAAATGAGCAAAAATCAGCAATTTTCAAAAATATTCTGCAGAAAATCAAGCAATGAGTTTTTAAGCTGCAACGCAACCGAAAATTGCATTAGTTCATCAGCTTTCCATCGGTATCCAACTTTGAGAACCTAGATGAATTATAAAGATATATAAGGCTGGAAGATTAAGAAAGGTTAGGTATCTGTACAATTTTCTATGTTTTTATTTTTTTTTTTTTTTGCTAAGTTGTAAAGGTAAGAGTTAATACTGGAGTCAGGGTTTCTGATTCCGTGTATCCTTTTTATTGTTTATCGAACAATAATAAATTACCTTTGCAAGGTTAAATAAGTGTACTACCTAAAAATCATACATAGGCACCAATTTTTATTTCCAACAAGAGGGGAAAAGATAACAGAAATAAACGTATGCCCTTACAGGCAGATCTTTACCAGCATACAACAGAAGAGGTATCGCAAGGTGGTTAAATCAAGAGATTCCTCAGAGATGAATTGGCCTATAAAAGCTCGTGGCTTGGTCAGCGAGAAATCCTGATTTGACCTCACCGGAATTTTACACATGAGAAAACATCAGTGTACAGCACTGCTGTTGACACAAGAGATCAGTTGATAGTCAGAATTTAAATGGCCTGCAATGAAATGATAGGAAGAAATACTCCGTGCAGACCACTGAAAAATTATGAATAAAAAAATATTTCATATCAATGATATACCACACCCGATATTTTAATTAACACTTGATTTTTCTGTGAACCAAACTTACTCTACATTTATATATAAAATATTTCTTTTCCTAATATTTAACTGGCGAGATTTGCGAGAGTCGTCATCAAGAACTAAGAATACTACCTTTATATATATAGAATGAGTCATTCGTACGGTAATATCCTGTAGCTGCTACAATTATTTTAATAACAAAAATATTTAGCACAAAGGTACATTACCATGAGGCGTACATTCTAAAATTATTTTTCACTACGCAGGATGAATATATACACAGTGGTGCATTAAATTTGCCTTTTTTTAAATAGAACATTCTACATATTTTTACATATTTAAATGTTATACAAAATGCCGATTAAAATAATATTAAATAATAGGGATAAGCGATTAATAGTTTCTGAGATATTTAGAAAAATCATGAACTTTGAGTCCAATTTGGAAACTCGTTAGAAAGAGCAGAAGAAATCAAATGGTTTTATTTTTAGTGCAAATTATTACAGTATATCCATTTCGTGAAAAATAATTTAATTTTATTTAATTAATATTTGCCTACATGCATGGTGAATAGCAAATGCACAATTACATTTTTCTGAAAAAATTCAAATGGCACACATATTATTTTATATTTTTGGTAATCAACCACTTAGCTTTATTTAATGTAAGAATTTGTGGGTCTAGTTCTTATATATGAAGTAGCAGGAACATGGTTAACGCCTATTTTTTTTTATTTATAAAGTTAAAATTTTAAAAGTTGTATACTTGATGTACTTACAAAATGTCAAATTTTTATCATAAAAATGACATAACTACTGCTGTTGAAGGGGATATGCCTTTGTTGGTCCGTTCCAACAATTATTTGGTGGCCTAATTGAAGCAAACAGCCACAGGAAAACTTCCTTTTAAAATTATTCCATAAAATCTTTGAACACATTTTTCGGTCGTTTTTCCCAAAGAGTTGATAGGAGTATCCTTTAAAAAGTCATATTGCTCTTCGTTGACGGTGATTTCTGGTTATCCTTCTAGCAATATTCAAAGACA
This sequence comes from Dastarcus helophoroides, assembly GCA_028583605.1. NCBI lineage: Eukaryota > Metazoa > Arthropoda > Insecta > Coleoptera > Bothrideridae > Dastarcus > Dastarcus helophoroides. The sequence continues at coordinate 21,822,798 of CM053328.1, read as the reverse complement.
GATATCCGTCATAACTGACGCATAGATTTCACAAAGTTCTGGTACTCTTCGTCGGCTGTGCAATCTTTGAAGGTGTTTTGTTCTCAGAGTGGTTGCAATTTGGTACCCTCTGCCCCATAGTTGTCCCTACTTCTGCAGGTTAATTTGTCCGGGTAGCGGTTATCCTCCACTAGTTATTCCCTGGTTTAATTTGGCATTATCTCATCGTGTATTCGGAGACAACCTTTCTTCAGCTTCTTTATAGTCATTTGATCGTTTTTTAGGTTAGACTCTGTTTTTAGAGCTCGCTCTTCCTTTTTATTTACTTGCTGCAGGTCCCACGAGTAAGGACAAAATAAAAGTCAGCGTGTTAAGTATTGATATACATACTGAAGGCTATACACATTGAGGTTTGCCAGATGCCTCGAGGTTAGCCCACCGCGATGAGGTTTCCTCTTGATCTTGCATTCCTTTGTATATCTGGGTCCAGATCCGGGTGCCTGCAAAATATGGCCACAACAGCAATAGGACATGGTATTTTGAAATTTTTTTGAAAATGCATCGGCATCGCTTATTCCGATGCAGGCCTTAGCCACGATAGCTTGGCTTGGGGAGGCTGGTCCATGGCGGGGATTTTTGGGGTGCCAATAGGACCCTAAGACCGTATGAGCTCATACCTCATGCCGATGATGCTCATAGGCATAGCGTGGCTGTAACGTAAGGAGTAAAGGGATATTTCAAGCATAGATCCAACTACCTGCAAATACAGACAAATTGGCAACAAATACTTTTGTATTACAGATGGATCAAAACAGAATATGGAGTTTTTATTTGTGGTACAGGTACTATGTAACTCCTACCTGAAAATTAATCAGTATTGGATTATTTTACGACTTTTTCGTTTAAATATAAACCCGTTTTCTACGACGATCCTGCACGAACTTATTAATAACTGATCGAACATTAAATAGCTGAGATAAACTTGGTTATGATTATACTAAATGTTTAAGTCATATTCACACCAGTCTTGTCGGTAAATATAGGTTCATAAAAGGCAGTTACAGCGAATCGTGGTGAAGATACCATCTAGCGGTACCAACAAAAGGTACCTCGCAGCTCTCGCTTTATCCAATGCACTGATCTGGGACCGCTTTCTACCATCCTTTCATCAGATCTAGAAGGTGGATCTTTCGCTACAACTATGCGGACCTTATATATCGGAATAAGTAATTTTATTTCTGTTGTGTGATCACGATTCGATTATATCGACTTTTCAATTATAACTTATGTAAATGAAAGTTTCTACCAACTGCGATAAAGTCATGACCATTTGTCTCAATCTCACTTTAAACGTGCTTTGCAAGTTGATCATCTTAAAGGTACTTTCTACGAAGAACAAATTGGTATTGGAAAAATACTGAGATGGAATTATGTTCATCTTATGTAAAAAAAGTGTAACATATTATAACCGTTTAAGGCTTATTTATATTATCTTATATATATTTTTTTCATATCCCTTAAGAATCGTAGCAGGTAAACCCATGTGGGGAATCAGAGAAATCTTTTTTTATCTCACTTAATTCACTTAGTGAAATTACCAGTTCTCAAATTAACGGGTGATACATACTTACTTTGTTCCTCTCTGATTTTATATTGCCTAATCATATTGTAATCTACAGTAAAACTTCTCAACAGTGGTCACTAAAAATTGCATAAAAATTTTGCCAGTTTAAGAGTTATTGCTTTGACTCTGTAAATTCTATCTATTTTTTTAAATCTGTAACCTCTTTTCTTTTATTGCATACGTATTATTTGAAATGACGACTTGTACTCTTGAGATTGTGCATTTACAATCCTAATTCTCTTTTCATCTTTTTGAGATTTTGAATTAACCCAGATATGCCTATTGTCCTTTTAAAAGGACAAGGTATATCTCTCTATTTATTATTTTTTTAAGGATTGTAGTAATGAATAAAAAGATGACTTGATAAATCTGTCCTGTCACAGGATTTTTCTTGTTAATTCATGATTTTATTTTCAAATATTTCCTTTTGCTTTTCAAAGTAATCAGCCTTTCAAAAATGTCATTTTTGCATACGGAATATATCCAGGGTATACGTTTAGATAAGTAAGTAATATATTTGTTCTATAATTTATTTTCACATTATGTTTTCGTAGTAGTGTGTAGAAATTTGTAACCTCTAAATTCTATCGTTTTTTTGCTATGCGTCCCTAATTAGGGGTGTCCTTTTAAAAGGACAATCGGCAGATAGGGTAATAATCAATTTATTATGAGGGGTCTAACTCTTCATGAACTTCTGGCGGTATTTGAGAAAAATTTTTCAGCAAATAATTACCAAGAATTTAAAATAAATATTATCCATCCCATCAATGCAAATAACGACCTCACCGCCGAAGATTTTGGTGACGAAAATACTATGTCACTAAATAATCTGTCACGAAGACAACTAATGGTAGAAGCTGAAATAAACATATCATATGGTAATGATGAGGACAAGGAAGACAATATACCATTGATAATTTTACAACTGGGATGGAAGAGGTCTTCTAAAAAATATGATTGGAAAAATAATGACTTGATATTATCAGAGGTAAAATGGCCTTCAATTTTCACAGCTGAAAATAATAATTCTCCAATAAGATTATTTCACTATTTCATGGATCAAGAAGTGTTAGACATGTTTGTACACAAAAGCAATAGGTACGCAACAAAACACAATAAAAATGGAAATGTTACCGAAAGTGAAAATATCATTTTTTGGCATACTTTACTGAGTACGAAGACGAATGTTTTTGGAAAATAGTAAAGGCATATACACAATTCTACTATAGTTAATGACTTGTTTAGATTTGAATTTGTTATGGCTAATTTACAACCATACGTTGGACAGAACAGATCGTTTTGCAAAAGTTGGACCACTGTTTGACACAATTTAAAAACCATAGAATTTTGTTTTTTGTTTTTATAGTTATATGATGCTTATATTATATGGAAGGTCTACATTATTTTCTATTAAAATTTACAAACTTTATAATTCGGTCATTTTGTTACCTTATATTTTCCTTTTAAAAGGACACCGTATTTGAACCATTAAGAAGTTTTGCAAAATAAAATTTTCTATTGGATGTTATTATATGACATAATTTCAGTACTGTTTCATCAAAATGCCGCAAAAATAGAAAAGAAAGATTCAGACATATCTGGGTTAAACTGAGTTCTTTAATAAATTTTATTTTGTTTTCGAAAGTTCTTCATTGTTAAGTTTCAAATTTTCATTTTTTCCCAAATTTCAAATTTAAATATTTGATTTTTGTCTCTTTGCAATAAAATTTCGACTTTATGCTGCAATATTAAATTTTTTAAGATATTTTTACTATATTTTTTAAATATATTAAAATATTTTGAATTATTTTGTTAATACCCAAGTCAATCCATTCAATTTTTTTGTTTTATACTCCGAATTGTTATCTTTTTTTCTAAAATTTTTTCTTTCAAATCAAAAGTTAGAGATAATTGTTTTAAATATTTCGAAAATAAAAACCTAATTTTGGGGTCAAAATAAGACTTTTTTTCATAACTATTAAACTTTATTAACGAAGAAAAAGCAACAGATATTAAACATTTCACAAATTGGCAGCATATAAATCGATGATAAATTGAGCATATATGGTACCACTGAAAGAAGAAAATTTTAATTGAGAAATTAAGATAATTAAACAAATAGCGTGTAGCAATGGATATTCTGAAAACACAATTAATAGATAAATATCTAAAAAACAACACAAATTAGTTATTAATTCTATTTTTCCTAAACAATCAAATAAAAAAACAAACTATTTTGCTATTATGTACATATTTTGGAAACCTTTCGAAAAAGATAAGTAATATAATTTTTCATACATCCCAAGCGACATCTGACTTTAAATCATATAATTCGTTAAGTAATATGATTTTTAACGCAAAAGAAAAAACTCCACGAAGTCCGGTATTTATAAATTGAATTGCTCTAAGTGTAATACTGTCTGCATAGGTCAAACACAAGTAATTTTGACATTAGGTACAGCGAACAACTTGCTGTCTTTAGAAATAAACATCCAGAAAGATTAAATTTTGCAAAGCATCTATTAGAAACACAACATAAACTTACATACGAGAACACAGTAAAAGTATATGTTTTTAATAACACTACAAAACTTAATTTCTTGGAAGCCATAGAACTTCACAAATATTTACAATCTAGTCAATTTACACATATCAACAAGCAGCTTGATCTTCTAAACACACCTCTAATTCAAGCTTTGGGAGGTAATTCGAATTAGACGGAATATTCGTAAATCGATAACGATTTGAATCTCAATGCAGATGACATTGATTCATCTTTTGCTAATCTTTTTAGATTAGTACGCTTAGAAATGTCAGTTCTGTTGTCGAAATACGTATCGCGTAATTATTTATTTAATTGCCGTTGTGGTAAAGGGGTGAAATCTTCTTTGGACCCCGGACATCATACCTATTATGGTACGTTTACAGGAGAGCTTTATTTCAAGCATTCAGCTACCTGACAATAAATTGCTTTATCTGTCCTATACTAGGGCACAAATGAAAGCATATAATTGCCGACACTTCTGGTTGGAACTAAAAGGTGATATTTATCATTATTTTGTATTATATTTTGTTGTTTTAATTTTATCAATATTTGAAATTTTATGATCAAATTTTAATTAACATATTTTCCTAATATCACTCACTAAATTACTGCTTATGTACTTCTTTTTTTTTGTCAAAATTGTATTTACATGACCTGCATTTTGAAAAATGAAACCAAAAACATTTTACTGCTGCCATTTCACAATGAATATACATATAATATGTGACATCAAATTATTCAGAAAAAAATATCCACTCGTTCATCATCACCAATGTCATTAATAACGAAAAACATCTCTGCTTGGGTGTTACACTTCATTCTTATCCATATTTAAACACAAGAAAAAGTGTGTGGTATTTTAAGAGTTAAATTTTAAAGTTTAATGTGATGTAACAATATTTTCATTTTATGGAGGTTTCCTTTCCTCAATATACAGGTTCTTCTTATAGCGAGAATTCCGTATAAGCAAAAAATAAATCTCAGACCTGTCGTTTTCAGGTTTAATTTTAAAACATTTTTCATTTGCAGGATTTTCGCATGACAACTATACAACTTTTTTGGTTATCCAGGCAATGTTAACCTTTTACGTCCTAGAGGTATGATTTTGTAAAAAAAAAAACTATCCATTTAGGCATTGCTCATTTTCCGGTGAAGTCATTCATTGAATTTACATTAGCAAATTTAAATTAATAGAAATTCATTTTAAGGAAGGGTTTTCTAACAAGTTTTTAACAGCAAAGATGAGACAAAAAGACTTTGAAATCGAAACTTAACTTAAAAAAATTAAAAATTTGATGTCTAAAGCTTACATTTATACTTTTTTCTCAAATTACAAATTTCACATTTCAAAAAAGAAGTGTGGAAAGTTTTACTTCAAATTCTAGATATCAATATCTTCTCAAAATTTCAAGTGTTTGCTTATAATATTAAATTTACCCTCGAAATCTTAATTAACATTTTTAATAATCTTCAAATCTCCATTTCAATTTCAAAATTTCTATTTCTTCAAAATACTGGTTTCAGTGGAAATTTCGTGTTTTAGAATTTCAACTTTGATTTCACAGTTTTGCTATTTAATTCGATCTTGGGAAACAAGTTGCATTCTAAACTCAAAACTTATACTTTTTTAAAAAAAATTTAATTGAAAAGTTGAATCTCGAAAAGCTTTTTCTCAGAACTTCGACTATACTAAAGCTACGGTTTCCTACAAAGCTGCAACGTAAACGAACGGCCGTCATTTGACCGCCGGTTTATGCCTTGCAGCGGTCGAGCGGTGAATATTGATGTAAAGTAAGAAAAGCGCTGCAGTAGAGTACGTCGGCCGAGACTAGGGCTGTAAATTTGTCATAATTTGAGCTGTATTGTTCTAGTTTTCTTTTTCTTATTATTATTCTAATTATTTCTGACTATTGTTTACATTATATTGAAATTCCTGGAGAAGAATCTGAGGTATTGAAAAAAGTTTCAAGAAAAAATTGTACAGAATGTAATGTTGCAATGAACATAAATAAAAACTAAAGATACCATATCCATATCCATTATATTTAAGAACAAATTCTACATCATTTTGGGGAACGTATTTTTTTTTTCGTTCTTTAGTTGACAAAGTTTTATTTTGGGCCTGTCATTTTTTGGTTATATTAGAGATCTGTTTGGTCGACCAAAATTAGTTTTGGTCAGGATGTATGCAGATATAAACTTTTTTTCCTAAAATCGTTCAAAGATTATGCCCCTTCAGTAATGGCATTATTTCGAAAACACCCTATATAGTCTAATTGCATGTTTATTGCCATCAAAATCCTCGCAGGCAGAGGGATTATTGCTATGGTAATTATTTCTAAATATTGTTTACATTACATTCATATACCTAAAGAAGACTCTAAGGTATTGAAAAAATTTTCAATAAAAAAATCCTTCTGAATGTAATGTTGCAATAAACCCGAATAAAAACTTTACAGATGTCAAAATCATAAAATGACATATACCTAATTTAATTTTGCACTATATCATACGATTTCTTGCGATTGGAAATTAAAACAGATTATGTCTGTAAAATTTTATAATTGTTTCGAAAAGTATGAAAAATTTTCATCATATTGAAGAACAAATTCTATGTCATTGGGTATTTTCAACCTTTTTATTTAATAAAAATTGAATAATATAAATGAGAGATATAATATTATATAAAACATCCTGCATATGTATATAGTAAAAAAGTTAAATAAATCATAGTAGCTACATTCCAACGTAAAATGGCAACGAAACGTACAAAATCGTGCTTGCAGTATCCTCACCGTACACAGCGGTCGCTTCGAAAGTAGGGCCACTACTACTTTTTCGAAGCGGCAGCCCCTAACGTTCTGTAGGAAAACACTGCCTATTACAAGCACGTACACGGTTTTTGGTGACGTTACTGGACGTAACATTACGGACGCTCTTTTACGTTACCGTTCTGTGGGAAACCGTAGCTTTATTCTCAAAACTTCTACTATATTTCGAAACAACTTCACCTCGAAATTTCAACTTTCATCTCGAAATGTCATACTCTACATTTAACATTTCAAACTTTATCCCTTAGTTCTCTCAAAAATTTTAGTTCAAAAATTCAAATTTAATTGTTTCTCTAAATTTCGATTTTTAATTTTAATATGCCAATTTAAAAATTCTTTTTTTATTAAGCAATTGAAGTTTTGTGTTTAACCTTACAGACTTTTTGAATGTATTAGCTGATTAATTATAAAAACTAATTTAAATTTTCACTGTAAATTTAGAGAAAAAAGTAGATATTTAGTAAAAAATGCGAATTTTTGAAAACTCTGAATCTATAAAATAAACGTTTTTCAAAATTTTCAGATTTTAGAAAAATAAATAGAAAAAATTTAAAGTGGGAAATTTGAAATAATAGTTAAGTTTTAATCCAACATGTCTAGAAAAAGGTCAAACTTTCAAATTTAAATATTTTATATATAGAGGGTTCTGCAAAAAAATCTAATCGGGCCCCGCACTTATTGGATCGGGACCTGAGTTTGCTTATTAACAGAAAACGAATTCACAGTTCTTTTCAGTTACTGTAAGCATTAAAAGGTGTCAAAGTCTGTCGACAAATGTGATACGCGGAGAGTAAGTTACCCACCTGAAAAAAATGTATTTTATAAAAAACAACGTACCTGTACTCGAAATTTTAGCAATAAAATGAAATATTGTTTTCGATTTTTTCCGATCGAATTTCAAATCACATATCTCTTGCTTATGTATACATACATACCTTTTTCACTATATGGAATTGGTACTGCAGTGTTTGTTAATAATTTCTTCTTGTTGTTTTCTCTAATATCACTCGGTAAAATGTGCAATTCATAAATAACTTTTCTTTTTAGTTCATTTGTATCACATATTGACGCAATATTTACATTACCGCAATTTATCTGCCATTGTTTAATGCGATTTTTATTTGAAACGGGAAATGTAAAAAAAAGCTGATCTCTTTTTTCAGTCCATCGTCATTTCCACATCCCATATACACACATTTATGTCTAGCGATCTCTATTTTTAAAGTATATACACAGATACACTTAAAATCAAAAGCTAATAATAAAAAATAGGTTGATACTGGCGTACACTTTAAATTATTTAACTCAAGGCCTAATGTCACGTTTACACTAGAGATCTTTTCTCTACACTGCTCCCTATAACAAAATATAAGTTGAAGTCATTCCCAACACCCATTCAATATTCTCAAACCACTGATTACAAAATAATTATATATTCCGAGATTTCCATAACATTAAAATTCGTCATAAAGCTTGTAAGCAAATCTACTAAATTGATCCTAAATATATAAATCTAAATTGAATACCATGAAGAATTAGAGAATTAGGCCTAATCATTTCTTGGTTACTTAAGGATGTTTGGGAGGTATAGAAAACATGCTACCAGACAAACAAATATTCATTAGAATGTTTATCAGTTAATACTAAAGCTACTATCCTACAGGAGAGCAGAAAATCATATTTACTTAGACGGGAATATCCATTAAATCACCATTAGATTACGCAAAAAACGTATTTCCCTAAAAAGGTGCACATAGAAAATTTTTCCACAGCAGCGACGATTTCTTTTTCTGCTCTGCTGTAAAATCTCCATTTCAGCACATGCAACGACGATATGTAGAATCAGTTTTGCGTAGATTCATTCACATTAACTAAATGGTTGTTAAGAGAAAAATAAATCATGTATTTTCATAAAACTTTTTTATATCAATATTTTTTAAGCCGATTTTTATGAATCTTTTTAACAAAAATCCAGTGTGAAATATTTAGATCAAATATTTTTTGTTGAAAATCTATAGATCGTAGTTATCGATAACAATAACAATCGACATAATTAGTTAAGTTATAGATGATGTTAAAAAACCCAATTATTGATTATTCGATAAGCTTCAAAATACATTAACAAAAATATATCCTTGCAAAAGTGCTGGAATTTATATTTTTATGAACAGGAATACAGCTCTATATTCTAAAGGTGGAAATAGTAAAATCATGGAAGAGCTATTAAAAAGTTCTTAAGAGTAGCTTAGAAAAAGTTAGCCAGAAAAATCCATAATCTGTTCAACCAATTATAAATGAATTGAAAAAAATTAATTCCAATAACCAGAAAAGAAACTGATTATCGGAGAGAAAACTCTTTCTGATTGGTGCACTTTTTTAGCCACAGACCTTATTTTCATAAATGTTTGTATCAATTCTGTTACATACTTTTATGTCTTGCTCTTTTCCACGAAAAGCAAAATAAAAAATTTAGCTGCTCGTCTTGCATTATTTCAATCCATTGTTGGATAGTGTAAACCTTTGTAACAATTTAATAATTACTTAATAGCGATAATTTACGCTGTATCTGTGAGAGGCAGACGTTAAGCTAGGCACCCTTTGTTAGCATAATTTTGAAATGAATTTATCCGTAACTCTCCAGTTGTTTATTTTAGATACCAAGCATTGTACATTTTTGAAATTTACTCGTTAAGAGGAATCTAAGAAAATATAGAATGTGCCATTTAAAAACATAAAAAGGGTTGGTCTGGTGGCGCAAGAATGATAGTCACACCCAGTATGAATATGGCGAAATATTTCCCTCTTTATATATTTATAGACTTATTTTCATTAACACGCATTGCATAATAAAAGTTGCATGAAAACAAGTAATTTTAGTTAAAGAAATATATTTTGTGTGAATCGAATACGCAAATCACCTAGAATGGAGGTGTAACTGTATGTGGTTTAAGGTAAAGAAATAAATAGGTCCAGAAATGTCGGTAATGTTTTTTCTTTGTTTTAGTCGGTGAACATAATTTTGAGATGATAAGTCGCCAAAAATATTTACTGCTGGGGTAACAAAATGTCAATTAAATTTGATTCGTAAAGATTTATTATAAATATCATACGATTTTTTTCTTTTAGTAATTAAAAACATTTTCGAGTATCACATTTTTTCTCCTAAGCCTAAACTGTAACTAATAATATATTTTCATCTGCGTACCCCCTGTCAAAAAGTCACCAGCCGCCGTTGAGTATATTATCAATTATCTATCTTTTAATCTTTAGCAAATTGTGGTTTTGGAATTAAAGGTTGGAAATATTGAAAATCATTGTTTACGTATTAAATTAAGGCTACTGAAATTGTGTGATTTTTGTTACATTTGATTTCCTACTGCTAGAAAATATGCCATAACAAGGAAACAGCTGATACTAACATTAATAAACAGACATAATCGTATGATAAATAATATTTCCAAGGAAGGTGGTGCGTTCCAGAGATAAACTTCAAAGGATAATAATAAAGTCATTGTATCTTGACAGTTTTCTGCGGAATTATATTATAAATTGCTGGTTTTAAATTGTAGTTCAAAGAGTCAAGCCCATAATTTCGACTCTGAATCAATTTTTATTTTGTTCGAACTGCGCCTTGTATTTCATACTTTATGGCGGCATAATTTTATAGTGTTAAACATTATCTTCATTATTTAGGGTTTTATGAAATACCGAAGTGAAATATTATGTTGTGGTCACGACATGCCAAGTTCCCGGTAGGTGAACTTCTTACAAGTTCATCACTAAAATAATTTCTATGATCATTTCGCATGACTAAGGCTCGCCTCATGTCAATTTGTTATTAATAAAACGCTTTGGGCGTAATTGTGACTTATTTGGATTCATCTTAAATTCAAATTTAATGGTAGGTTCGAACTATAAATTTGTTTCATTTCAAGTGCCTGGCGTGCAGAATTTCAGTTTACTAATAAGCCAATAAACGAAAAATGGTTTAAATTTTTCATTAGGTGCAGGGGTAGTGGCGTTCACCGGGTAATGCAACTCACTCTCAATCACTTGATGAAAACGACACATGGGAAAACGTCATGGGGGTCGAAATCCACTCGAAACATAGCAGAGTAAAGTGTATGTGTTTGTTTGTGGCTTTCCTCATCTAATTTTTGTCAGTTAGTTTTTGGTGATAATTCCATAACTTGAATAATTAGTCATTAATGCTACTAATATTTTAGCTATAAAAACATTCTATTTAACGATGATGAAAACGATTTTTGCCACTCCCACCTGCATCTTCACTGTTTTCTTCAAAATTTTGTAACGCAATGTAAATAGATAAAATAGGATTTAAAATAAAATTGTAGAATTTAGTAAATAAAAAAAAAAGTTTCTAGAAGGGTTTGATAAGGGGAAAGCGGCCGCGATAACGAAACAAATGGCAGATAAGCGTTCCAGAAATTTCGGCAGACGATAAGCCTTATCTGCCGAAAAGTTCTAGAAGCCGGGGGCCAAAACTATAAAAAGGCGATCAGCTTTCCCTCGAGTCAGTCAGTTAGAGTCAGTGTAATTAGCGAGTTAGTAGAAGTCAATAATAAGTGAGTTAATTGTCAATTGTGGTGATCCAAGTTGAGTTCAGTAATAAAGTGGGTCTTATTCGATAAGTGTAATCAATTCGAACCGATAAGCCTGTAACATCTAGTGTCAGAAGCGGAATTATTCGTGGATTGTGCTTTATTACTCGAAAAAAAAATCGTGCCAGGTGCCGTAGTTGACTATCTTGGAAGTTTTAAACTGTTAAATAGTTTATACGAGGCGCGTCAAGTAAAATCTTGAACATTCTACTACGCTTTATGGATACAAGATTAAAATCCGCCAAAATGGAACAACAAATGCAAGCGTTATTAGCAATGTTTAAAGACCAAGCAGAAGAAAGACGGCAAGAAAAAGAACAAAGACGACAAGAAAAAGAACAGGAAAAAGAACGAAGACGACAAAAAAAAGAACAGGAGGAAGAACGAAGACGACAAGAAAAAGATCAGGAGGAAGAACGAAGACGACAAGGAAAACAAGAAGAAGATCAGAAAAGGAATGCAGAAAAACAAGAATTGCATAGTCAACTAGCAAACATGACAGAAAAAATGGGAGTAGACGCTGCAAAAATGAGAGGAGAAATAAAAGAACAAATTACAGGAATGAAAGAACAATTTACAGGAATGAGAAAAAAATGCAAGAAGAGATTGACGAAGTAAAAGAAAAATTCAACAGCAAGCTTCTTCATTTGGAAAATGCAACAAAGAGGGAGATCAGCAACATAATAAATAACATGAAAAAGTTGCTAAGTGGACAAAGCATACAACATGAATCCGAAAGTGTACCTGCTAATTCTTCCCAAAAAGTGAAACCCTCGACCTGCTGTCAGGGCCAATCGGAGGACGGAAGGCGAAAAGGCGACGTCATTGGTGGTATGCCTGCGCGGAAAAGCTCTGGAACTACTTCGAGCTCTATCTGAACGCGAACTAGCTAACTATGAAGATTTAGTTAGGGCTTTAGAGCTGAGATTTGGAGACCATCATTTGCCAGAAGTCGCCCAATCGCAACTACTAGTAAGGAAGCAGAAAAGTGATGAAATGCTGCAAGAATTCGAAGCTGACGTAAAAAGACTGGCTAATGCCGCCTATCCAACAGCACCAACTGAATTTCTGGAACTTTACGCAGCTAGAATTTTTATAGAAGGAATGAGAGACCCAGAAGTCCAAAAAGTGATGCGCTTGTCAAACTTCCGTACATCGAGGGAGGCACTGATTAGAGCTCTAGAGGTTGAAGCTGCTTACAAGGTTTCGGAGTCAGAGGCGTCACGGAGAATAAGAAAGGAAAACATCGGGGAGGTTGCAAATAACCCTGATATTGCGAACATGAGCGCAAACATAAAGGACACGACCGCGAACATTAGTGCTAACATCAAGAAAATTGACGTGAGTATCCAAGAACTGGTAGGAACTCTTAAAAACAGATCCAGCAGAAACATAACATGTTGCAGCTGTGACAAGTCGGGGCACGTCAAGAAGGACTGCAGGTCAACCCCCCAGAAGTCGACAAGCCCCACAATAAGAAAACAACATGGCGAGAAAGAGAACTCACTAGCTAATGTCAAGAAACCAGTCCCCAAAACTCTTCCCATCAGACAGATAAAAAGGACCAAGGAGAGTTTGGTGGTGAAAGCCGACGGCGATGGAAGAAATGTACAGGCAACAGTGGACCCAGGAGTCAAGGTTACTGTGGCACACGATACTCAAGCAATCTGTGACTGGCCAAAACCCAAAGATAAACATGAACTAAGGAAGTTTCTTGGGTTATGCACCTATTACAGGAGATTTGTGAAAGGATTCGCCATCATCGCTGCGCCGTTACACCGACTAACTGAAGGAAGATTGCCTAATGTCTGGACTCCCGATTGTGACACCGCTTTTTGAAAACTGAAGTCCGCCTTGTGTACAAGCCTTATCTTGGCGTATCCTCAGCAGAATGGGAAGTTCGTGTTGGACACAGACGCCAGCAACGTAGGCATTGGGGCTGTGCTGTCCCAAGTTCAAGGCGGTGAAGAAAGAGTGATCGAATATTACAGCAAGATCCTGACGAAGCCGGAGAGGAACTATTGCACCACCAGGAAGGAACTTCTTGCGATAGTAAAGGCTGTGGAACACTTTAACAAGTATTTGTACGGGACAGATCATTCGGTACTTTCTTGGTTACTCCGAATGAAGAACGCAGGGGGACAGACGGCTAGATGGTTAGAAAGGCTTCAACAGTATCACTTTAAGGTGCATCATCGTCCGGGACGACAGCATAACAACCCTGACGCTTTGTCCAGAAGACCTTGTGGGGATTGCAAACATTGCAGACGAGTTGAGGACCATGAGGACATGGTGGATATAAGGGTCACTTCTGTCCAGCCAGAAGACGAATGGACTGTTGAAGGTCTTCGGAAGCTACAGAGGAGCGACGCTGATATCGGACCCATATTGGAATGGAAAGAAGCTGAAGACAGACCGGAATGGCAAGAGGTTTCCGACAGAAGTCCAGCTCTTATTTATTTTACATTTTCTTAACAGATATATTCAGGAATGGTCAAAGAACCACCCCCAAAGCGACTTAGAATATCTGCGAGAAAGTTGTTTAATAGGGTAAAAAAAATAAAGGAAAGCAAAACGTAATAAAACTAGAAAAAATTACAAAAAGAATATCAACAATAACAAAAATGCAGTAAATTATAAAAATATGAAAGGTAAAGTTTTGCAAGGAAGTTCTTTGCAGACCGAACATGAAGAAAATCAAGATCTTTGCAATAGGGTTGAAATGCATGTGGACGATGAAAACTATAACAAATGCAATATTTGCCAAGGGTTTGGATGAAATACCTAGATGATGACTGATGATATCATCTTATGCCATATGCTCTGGATACTGAATAGGATCCTTTTCTTAACAGTACATCTGTTATTTGTATGATTAAGATTGAAACCTGATTTTTGCTTATACCATGTTATTTCTAGTAAAAATAATTTATGCGTAATTGTGATTGTAGACTGTAATTTGGCTGTTTAAAGTCAATCTCTCTAATATTTTACTAATCTCTCTATTACATTCAAATATTCCACCTTGAACGTCTTTACCCCTTTACCTGAGCGGTGTTAACCATAGTCTGGGGCAGGGGTCGGCAAACTTTTAAGCCGAAAGGGCCATCCGCAATAAAACAATTAATTTCGTGAATTTCAAACAGCCACAAATTTTTATTTCTGACTTTACGTTTTAATTCAAAATTAAACCACATAAATCAGACAAAATAAGGGACAGGGAGAGATTCTTCTGACTCTTTTTTTGCCATTTCGACTTTTCTAAGTGTTCTCTATATTGGTCTTCTTTTTTAATATCTACTTTGTTCCTAAAACTAGACTTTTACCCCAAATCTTCCTTTCTTCTCAAACTCCGACAATTTATGAAAATGTTTATTTTTTTTTCTAATTCGATTTACAAAAAGATTTGACTTATTTTTCAAAAAATCATCCTTTGTCAATTTTTTTTAATAAAAAAGTAAAAATTTGAAATAATTGGATATGTTAAGTAAAACAGTTTTTGAAGATTTCGATCTTTTTTTTCAAAGTGTTCTTTTTTTGAAATTTAGATCTATTCTCAAATTTAATTTTTTTCCAAAATTACATTTTTTCAACTTTGTTCTAAATTGCGGCCTTTTTTTAGAACTGTCTACATTCTTTTTAAAATTCGTTCTTTTTCCAAATTTAGCCATTTTGTCCAAATATTGACTTTTACTAAACATTTAAACTTTTATTTATTTTCTACAAATTTGGACTTGTTTCGCAAAATTTGTTTTTCTTTCGAAATTTCGATTTTTAAAATTCGACATTTTATTGTTTCTGCAAACTGCGATTTTCTCGACGCAATTTATCTACATATTTTCAAAATGTTTGACTTAATCTCAAAATTTGACTTTTTCTGGGAAATTTTGACCTTCAATACTTCAACACTTTTCTCTCGAAATTTGCATATTTTTTCTAAAATTTGTCCCTTTTCCAAATTAACCCATTTGGTCCAAATATGTGACTTAATTTCAAGATTTAATTTTTTTTACTTAAAATTTGACCTTTCTTTAAAGTTCACCATTTTTCTCGAAACTGGATATTGTATCAACATTGTCTTTTCTTTCAAAATTATTTACCAATTCTATCAAAATACTTATTTATCTGAACATTTGGAGTTTTTTTTAAGTCGCCTTGTTCTCGAAATTTCAAATTTATTCTCAACATTTAACTTTCTCTGGAAAAATGTTAATTTTTTATTTTGTTTTTCTCTGAAAAATTTCGGCTTTTCAAAAGTTTGACGATTTTTTCTAAGCTTTTAATTTTTTACAATTTTTCTTTTCGAAATTTTACAATTTTGCACAAAATTTAAATTTATCTAAACATTTTTTCAGGTTTTAAATTTGTTCTGTGTTTCAATCTATTGTCAAAATTCGACGTTTTTTTTATTTTACTTTTTTGAGAACTTTTGACAAATTCTTTTTTCCGAAATCTCTTTTTTTCAAAATTTGGTTTTTTCAAATTTCAACTTTTATTTCGAACTAAATTCATCTATTTTGTCTTTCTCTGGGAAATTTTGATCTTCTGAAAGTTTTATCGACATTTTCTTTTCTTTCGAAATTATTTCACCAATTTTTTCAAAATTTGATTTACATGAAAATTTGGAGTTTTTTTTAAATTGTCTTGGTCTCGAAATTTCAATTTATTCTCAAAATTTAACTTTATTTGGAAAATTACAAATTTTTTATTTTCTTCTTCTCTGGAAAATTTCGTCTTCTGAAAAAAAGTTCGACAATTTTTTTTAAGATTTTAATTTTTTTTTACAATTTCTGTCTTCGAAATTTTACAATTTAAATTTGTGTAAACAGTTCAGGTTTTTAAATTTCTTCTGAGAATTTCAATCTATTGTCAAAATTCTAAAATGTTGGTTTTTTGAAAACTTTTGATAAATTAATTTTTTTCGAAATCTTTTGCTTTTTCTCAATTTTTTCAAAACGTCTTTTTTTTCCTAATTTTTTCGAAGTCTTTTTTTTAATATTTTTGAAATCTCTTTTTCTCAAAATTTGGCTTTTTCTGAAAATTTCACCCCTTTTTTCGAATTTAAATATTTGCTGTTTCTGTAAATTTAGATTTTTTTTCTCAAAAAGTAATTTAACTTTTTTTACGAAATTTCAATTCTTTAGAAATTTTACAAATAAAAAAGTAAAAATCATGGAAAAAATATTTTTTAGAAATTTCGGCTCCCTAAACTGGTCTTTTTCTAAAAATTTCAAATTTCATGTATTTTTTCAAAATGTTAATTAAAAATTTCGGAAAAATACTTCTTAGAATCTTAACTTTTTTGTCAAAATTTAGGCAAAACGTAAAAATTTCTAGAAAAGTATTTTTAGAAATTTCGACTTCTGTAGGTCACTTGTTTAATAAATACTCATTTTCTGCGCATCTGTCCATTCTAGTTTTTATTTATGTATTTTTTTAGGGGAATTTAAAGAGCCGCAATTGCCTTTTAGCCGAGCCGTGGTTTGCCGACCCCTGGTCTGGGGTAATGCTGCCCAAATTTGTTTTTTTATAAGTTTTACTACTAATTTACGGTACAAGATAATTAGGTTTTGTGCAGAAAGGTTGAATATTGAATAGTTAATATCTTGTTATTTTGTCAGATTTTTGGTTTAAATTAAAATATAGTAAAATAAAGCTTTTTTTCCATAAGTGAGTAGTATTCCCCCTGCTACCCTAATAGACAATCATTGGCCTGATTGTTCTTCAGAATGGAAATAAGAATGAGATTTTAATGGTTCGGTTAAAGGTTACGGTTAAGGTACGGAATCCTTTATCGTTTGCAAAGTTTAAAGAAAGTTGGAATTTTAAGATTCCAGTCCTAAATTTGAAAGTGAAATTTCCTAGTATTTATATAAATGTTGACATTTTGATTTCGAAATCGAACTGGGGGTGTAGATTTTAGCAAAATATTCAAAATTAAAAAAACACTTTTTTTTGAGCAAAAATGTTAAGATTTCGAGATGAAAATAAACATTTAGACTGAAATAAACATTTCTAAAAAAACCTCAACATTAAATTATGTAAAATCTCATAGATATCTCATAATTTTTATATACTGTCAGGTTAAAAGTAAAGCATAAATTCATTTTCCTCATAATTTGAAATTTACGAATAAACTCCTGCAACAAGTCGATTGTTAATGCAAAAATGAAACTCTTTAAGCATAATTTTATCCATCCCCCTTGAAGTTACAGCCACCTTAAATTGAAGAAGGCTGCGTATGACAATTCATCTAAAATAACTTTCTATCCATTATTCAGCAGGGTAAGGTTTTTTGAATTTTAATTATATTAATTTTGATAATTTTGAAATATACAATCAAACGTTTCTTAAATTATACTTATGTGCCATCGTGCACTTAAAAAATTTCATGGGAATAGCTGTCACTACAGAGAAGTTAAAGGAAGGGGAGGATAAAATTATGTTTGAAAGTACCATTTTAGAATTAAAAATCGACCTTTTTCAGGATTCTACTCATAAATTTTAAACTTCGCCCATAATGCATTTATGCTTTATTTTTTAACCTCACTGTATAACAAATTTAAATTGTTAATACAACATTACGAGATTTAAGTTAAAATTTCGAGTTTATAACTAACAATAATTTTCCAAGAAACTAAATAAACAAATAAAATATGAAAATAATGGATACTTTTCGGAAAAAAAATTCCCCGTATTTTGGATAGTGAACTTTACAGATTGAAATCTGAATTTTAGATATCAACAGTTAATATTGAAAATTTAAATGCAACATGTGAACATTTAAAGAATCAGCCAGAAACTAAAATAGAAATCATTACTTCGTGTTTACACTTGCAATTTTTGCAACCATGGTAAAAAGTGAAATCTTCGATTTAGAGAAAATATTCGAAATTTCTTGGAAACTGTTAATTTCTATCAAAAAGAAATTTAAATTATTGACAAAAGCATGACATTTGGAGTTTAAATTTTAGAGAAAATTAGCTGAGCATTGAATTTGATAATTAAAGTCAAAACCTTAAAAGGTAATTTGAGTTACTAACCAACATTTTAATACTGAAACTTTATTTGGCTGCTAAGGTTTAGAATATAATATAGTAATAATAAAATAAACTCCAAATTTTATAAAAAATATCGAACGAGCAAATACTCCCTAATAGGGTAATGATTTTGTATGGTTTACATCTAAGATAAAATCTAAATTTCTGAAAATACGAAAACAACATAACAGCCAACATTTTCAGTCGAAATTCCAAGTTTATAAACAAAAGTGGAAAATTAACGATTGAAGTGACAATATCTGAAAAACGTTAAGAATATTAAATTTAGAAACAATACTCTAAATTCCGTAGAAGAGTAATAATTTCTACAAAAAGAAATTTTTAAATGTCGACAAAAATTTTCAACGTTTGCAGGTTACTCAAAATTTTTCAAAAAAAAATAGACTACCTGAAAAATTTTAATTTTAAGTCAAAATTTTAAGAGAAAGTCAGAGTTTTCGATTTCACACGTGAGGTTAATGTCATAATTTCCGAAAAATTCAAAATAAAACTTTTGGAGGTTAGTTAGATGATTTATAAACTTTTTGCTTTCATACTCAGCATTTGACTTAATGTTTGCTTATAAACTGCTTCCGTTATGCATGTTTCTTTTCCATCCGTTTTTTAAATTTTATTACACGTCTTACTCACAGCTACATAATACTCTTAACATTAGAACATATTGGCCATGCAAACTAGCGTAATGGCAACCCGAAACCATACGTTTTCTCTCTATCTGAAGTCGCCTTTTGCGCCTAAATAAGTTTTCACTTCAATAAATGTAATCATTAATTTGATAAATCAGGTGAATGCGATTAGTTATAATTAATGTTGTTTACAGTTCAGAGACCCATCTTAACCGAAGTCCATTAAATATTGTTCCTTCGTAGTTCAAACGTAGTACAAGAAAAAACTTTTTGATAATAACTTAATATAAATAAAAAAATATTTAATAAAAACCCAAATTAAGTAAAAAGGTCTAGCGCCAGTGGTAAAAATCTGACAGCTAACGGTGATGTAGGCTCAGATATGCATATATTCATTTCCATTTAATTACAAACGCGCAATGGAACCGTTGGGTAAGAGCAATTTTAAATTATACCGAAGGCAAAAGTAGACTGACGTGGATTGGAGTAGTCTGACGAAGGAAAGAGAGTTATTCAAAGGTGGTGACCGAATGAGACAGCATAAAATAGCTCGAGACGCGAGACCGCAAATTGAAAGACAAACACGCGACGATTTAATTTACATCGAAATAGGAAGTTGCAGATCGTAGAACAAAAATTAACCGTCTCCTTCATGCTGAAGCAAGAAAAAAAGCAATACGTTGTGAGTCCATCTTTCCTTTCAGTTTAATCTAAATGGATGGATCCATAATAATTGGAAATATGTATATACAGGTGGACTATAAATAATGTTACATAGAGCAAGAGTGGATTTTTCATATGAAAATATTGTAATTAAGCTACATTTACCATATACCAAAAGTTGATATTAACCGAGATATATAGTTTTAAAGTTGAAAAAACAATTGATTTTTTCTCCTAACTGGTGAACACATTTCAATATAGACAAGAAATTTGGCCTTAGTGGGCGTCATCTGCGCTACCTTGGATTATTTCAAAGGATCACAACTTTTTTGTCCCTCCATGTACACTTATTTTATATAGATACTTTTATTTATCTACATTTTGTATGTAAAAATGACTTTCTGAATGTTGATACAAGCAACCGTTTTCAAGATATTGGCCTTCAAAGTTTATCGTATATTTATTTTTAATTTATGTCAATGTGAATTTTCATAGTAGGTTCTAAAATAAAAGGAATAAAATTAGCTCTAAAATAGTTCATATTGAATATTACTCTACTGATATTATTATTACACATATTTTTTTAAATTTCTATAGCAAATTTTAACAAAAGAGCAAAACAAAATTTATTTTCAACAAATCAACTCAAATCAACTTTCAGAAAGTATGCTTTTTTTACGTAGAAAATGTGGAGAAATAAAACTACCTTTTTAAAATAAATATACGTGGGTGTACAAAGAATTTATAATGATTTAGAGTCATGCAGGATAGCGTTGGTAACGCCCCCTATCAGGTGTTGGTAATATGATAAGAAATTAGAGTTTGTTGACTTTAGAAACCCTCTTGTGCCAAATTTATTGTCTTTATTTCAATTGATTTAATCGTTATACGAAAATATAGGATTTTTTTTTCAACTTTGATATCCTGTATCCCGGTTAATATTAATTTTTGGTATAAAGTAATTTTAGCTAAATCACATTACTTTTACATGAAAAATCCGCTCTTACTCTGTGTACCATTACAAATGGTCCATTCTGTATTACACTGTACCCACTGATTATAACGGAAATATGCCGGACTTCATACACCGCTTTCATAATGAAAAGAAGAAATTTGATATTATCGTAATCTTATCGTATAGATATTATTGTTAAAAACGCCGGAAAATGTAACTAGCGTCCCAAGCTTACTAATTACATCCGTAAGGAGGTATCTAGCGTCCCGTGTTTGTTTCGGGTCCTACGTAAAATTATGAAAGAAATTCCTAACGAGTATTAGGGGTATAAAAACGTGGTTGAGAAATTTTAACTTCATTATAGTTTTTGGTTTCCTGTTTGTTTCACGTAGTGCATTGAATATATAATATGGAAGTTACAACTAGTTTTAAAAATCGAAGTATCTTTGTGATAGACGGGTACAGATATCGGTTTCACAAAATGCTGACAAATGATATTGAACGTTGGGCCTGCTCTACAAAAACTTGTAAGTGTTTTTTAAAATGAAGAAGAATCAAGAAATCTCGGAAGGACCATTTCCACACAATCATGAAACTATCGAGGAAAGTGTTTTACAACGTTACAAACTAAGTAACAGCTTAAAACGAATAGCTGTGGATGATGTCGGTGCAAGACCATCAAAATTAATCCATCTTTCGCTCAAAGACGGAGGGACCGACTCACTCACCCAGAAGGATCTATCGTATATCAAGATGAATATACACAACGCTCGGAGTTCCATGTATGTGCAGCCAAAATCCATGGAAGCGACTCTTACTACCCTTTCGACTATGGAGATAAAAACCAACGCGGGTGAAGATTTTTTGATTGTGAACGATTTTCGAAATAACATTATTGGATTTGCTACAAAAAGGAATTTAGATGTGCTTTGTCGTGCATGTAATGTATATGTTGACGGTACCTTTAAAAGTTGCCCGAAGTATTTTTACCAGTTATACACGTTTCACGCTTTAGTGAACCATTCCTATGTGCCTCTCGCTTTTTTTCTATTACTCGATAAATCTACGGAAACTTACAGTAATTGTTTGAAGAACTTAGTCGATACATGTTTAAGTATTGGACTTTGTTTTCCCCTGTAAATATATTCATTGATTTTGAAAAAGCCACCCACACAGGAGTGGAATTATTATTGTCAAATACAAATATAAGGGGGTGCCCCTTTCATCTTGGGCAAAGTTGGTATAGAAAAATTCAGACACTTGGCTTGAGTACAGAATACAAGTCCTGAAACTGCAATGTTTTTGAAATTATTTTTTGGACTTCCATTTTTACATTCTCGCCAAGTGTCTGATATATTTACAGACCATTTAATGGCAATTGCACCTAATGATACGAAAGTGGCAGAATTTTGCGATTACGTGCTAGACACTTATATATCTGAACAAGCACCGTTTCCTTCCAAAATTTGGGCCGAATTTTCTTCTTCTGCTAACAGAACAGCAAATAATTGTGAATCGTTTCACTCTAAGTTGTTCAATAGTCCGCATCCCAATATTTTCATATTTATGGACGCATTAAAAGAAATACAAACTGAAACGAGTATTCAATTAAGAAGTAACTCTGTTAAACAGTCTAAAATTATGAGAGAAAAGGAAATGTTTTTGAGAACCAACATGAGTAGCTTACTTAGGGAAAGTATAACTGTTTTTGAATTTGTAAAAAGGGTTTCCTTTAAGTTTCTGTCAATGTAACTGCCACCTATGTATATATAAATGTATGTATTTTTGATATCTGTGTATTGTACAAGTTCATAATAAACTGTATACTGTATCCTATATTGTTTTATTAACTTATACATATTTTGGCGTTGCAACTTCCAATCCCAATGAGTATAACCCTATCGAGAACAATACATACAACAAAATCTCCAGAATGTGTTCAAAAAAATAATTCTTTAATAATTCGGGTAGGTAAATAATTAAGACGCTAGTTATATACACACTTATTTAATGAGGAGCGCGGACGCTTGTTACGTACCTATAATTTTTGTGCCGGGCCGCTAGTTACCTAGTCAGGTAGAAATTGGACGCTAGTTACCCCGACCCAAAAACGCTATGACCCATCGGTAAATAATTTTACACGTACACATTTTGACCTATATTACAGGAACTCAATTTTACTTCCGGTTTTTCTGAAGGAAATACCAACTCTGTTAATTTTAATGCAACACTAACGATTTTGAGTTTAGTAAGGTAGCACATAATCAATCAAAATGCGGAAAAAGAATTGTTTCATTCTTTTATCACATGATAAAGTTAACAAAAATGCTTTTCATATCATAACTTTTCTTTCTTAACTGACACCATATTGGTACAGTGGTACGACGAAAAAGTATAATTAATTGCGAATCCGACAACATTTTCACTTTTTCTGATTGATCAATAGAAATGAAATTACTACGAAAAGAATCGAAAATATTCTATATTCAATAAGAAGGTACCAGCGGAAAATAAATGCAAAAATGTTGACACTTCCCAAGTTTTCCTAATTTATTCGTTTGAAAGATTAATGTGGTCAGTTAGAATTAATTAAGTCATAACCTTCTAGATTGACAAATAAAAAGGATTAATTTTCTTTATTTTTTGACTGATAACTTTTCTAAACTCAAAATCGTTTAGTAAAGTGGCACTTTGGCACATAGATACGGCACATTATTACACAGTATCCGTTACTGTCAATTAAACATAGTTGCACATAAAATAAGTAGGGATGGGTGGACCTGCTTTTTTTTCGGAACAGGTGCACCTACTCCGATCTTTATTTTGAACTAAGGATGGGTGGACCTGCTTTTTTTTCGGAACAGGGGCACCTACCCCGATCTTTATTTTGAACTAGGTGCACCAAACTAGGTGCAACAGGTGCAGGACCTGCGCGCCTGAATGGGTATTTAGATCTATTGGCGTCTTTTAGTTCATTGATCTTTTGGATCGGAACGCTGAACGAATCGAGTCGAACCGTCACCTGCAGATTCGGTGAATATAATAAATTGAAATAGCTACTATCTTATGCATATGTCTAATACATGGCTATGGCACGTACATATATATTTATATTCATTCCATAAAAATGCTGTATTTAACTGTAAATAATAAATATTTCTTTTTGTTGACTCGAAATGAAAATCAATTAGTTTTCTTATTATACAGGGTGACTTGCTTTTCATTGCGGAAATTTTAAGCGGCAACAATTAATTTTAACACTTTTTGCCTTATAAATATTTCTCAGCAAAATATATTAAATTAAAATATAATAGATGCAAAAAATGTTAAAGTTTTTGCGAAAGATCTATCGTTTCATTAATCGAACCACTATTCCTCCTAAGCTCAAAACAAATTATACTTGATTACATATTACTGTATTCAAATTCTCATAACAGAAATATTAAAATGACATGCATTATGGTATTCTAGCGACATCTTCATTTACCACACTTCTGTTCCCCTAATATGTCTACAGATTCCGTATTTTCGACTTTGCAACAACAACAATATTATGGTAAATCATTATATTTATTCTATCAGGACGGTAAGTACATTGGTCTAATCCTTTGACAAGGTCCAATCTTTGGGTCAGTACTCCCTTTTAAAATCTCGCACTTCCCCGAGTAGCTGAACCTGCGCACCTAGTTTATTGAAGTAGGAACTAAAGGTGCAAAAGAACAGGTCCGCGGTTCGATGCCCAACTCTAAAAATAAGCTCAAGAACGCTTCTAGAGCGGCATCTAACATTCGTGGACACATTTTTTAAAATTAATTTCAGTAGCTAGGCTCATTTTTACAATTACTTATGTGTAATTTAAATTCAATTCGACCCACAAAAATAAAACTTGTCAAATGTCAACTATTGTTATGCAATTATTTAAAATATATATATATATATATTGTTATGTAAATCATGGCAGGTTAATAGGTTATGGAAATAATAAACAGATAATTGTTTTAAATTTCCAAATTTGTAATGCTTTCAGTTTTTGAGTAATTTATTAATTTATTTATAATTAAGACAAATTGCGAAAAAATAGTATAATCAAATTCGCGAGAAAGCAGTCTTACTACACTCGTATAGCTTTAAGTTACTCGTGCATTAAAAGTTTGCTTTTCTGCACTTATTGTAGATTCTGGATTCGATGTGGGTTGCCTAAAATTTAGGCCAGCACTTAGGCCACCCTTTCCGGGCCCATTCTGCTATCCCCGTGATTGAGATGTTCTTGGTCAATCATTCGGCCACCCAACCTTGTTGCGAAACTGAAGAACGTCCCTTGGATGCGTCTCGCTTAAACTGGCCACACTAGGCCAGAAGTTCCCCAGCGTGGATTCTCTCATTGATGCTAGTGCGGGGTAGTGACACATCACGTGTTCGACACTCTTATCTTCTTCTAAAAACCCCCTACAACTTGGGTAGTTTATAATTCCCATTCTGTGGAAGTAATTGTTTAATCGACAGTGACCTGTCTAAATCCCTACAAGTTTCCTGAGGTTATTTCCTGAAAGTTGTAGGTATAGTTTTGGCCTTTCCCTGCATGGCATTCTAAGGAATGCGTGAGTTTGTCGGCATGTTGTTACTGATGCCCATATGGCTTTGTGTTTACGATGAATTTTTTTGTTAAGTACGGATCTTACGGTTGATCTCGCCAGGGGAAGGGTTGGTTCTGATTCAGCGAATTGTCCCTCCGAACCTTTCTTCATCAGTTTGTCGGCTCGTTCGTTTCCCTCTTTCCCAGAATGTCCTTTGATCCATATTAGATCGATTGCATTCTTCTGTGGTAGACATTTTAAAGCTAGGTGGCAGTTGCATACCAGCACGGAGTTTGTTTTCACATTCTTGAGAGCCTTAAGGGCTGCCCGGCTGTCCGTCATTGTTTAAATATATTCTGCTCTAGTGTTCAGTTGCGTCATTTGTTCGGCGCTATACAAAATTCCCAATATCTCCGCTTGAAAGACAGCAGAATAGGATAAAACTTAATTAACTAATTTAATAAAGGTATAAAAATGAAGAATTGACGTTTGTCAATGTGACAGATACGGTTATCCAAATTCGAATAGGCAAACGGCAAATCACAGAATAATCAATTATATAACCTATGGACTATTCTGTGCGTAAATTAATTTCTGACAGTACATTGACAGCGGTTTACAATTTTTGAATTTATAACCGCTTTTATAGTTTAAACATTTTAATTTATCGATTAAAAAGATAATTGACTGCGCGATTGATAAATATCGACAGAGAAGTGGCGCAATAAATTGTCATTCCCATTATTGAAGATGGAAGTGACGGAATTTGCCTGTCAGAAACTTGAAATTTTATAAGGAGCTTCCTGTGGTAAAGTTTCTCTTTTAAAATGAAGACAGGCAGATGTTTTCATACTTAGTTCATATCCAAATTTAGGCCTTGGCACAATTCTGGTTCTATATAACAGGTAAATATACATTTAAAGCAAGTAACTTACATTAAGTAGGATTTTAACACAATTTGTTCATAAAATTTATTAATTTTGTGCCCCATTGCGAAATTTGCACTTTTGGTTTAACAATATATTTTTGCGATAAAACACGGCTCTGTAATATTTGTCCGCAAAGTCCATACACGATTACGGAAAAAAAAGTGCAGCTATTACAAATTTGAATTTTATAATGATATTTTGTGTTGGAGCTCAAAATTAAATTCTAAACCACTTTTTCATAAGTTTTTTTGATAACTACAACGTAAAGCATTATATAAATTTTTACCTTTGAAATATTTGAAGAGGAATATTTAAAATTTAATTATTCTGTTGAAATCTAAATACTGGAACAATAAGTTAAGAATTTCACAGAATAATATTTAATTTTAACAAGAAATTAATATATTATTATTCAAATTAATTAAAATATTTTTTCCTTTCGATTTTTGTAGAAAACACCTGTTGTCAAAAAATTATCTTTGTATTTAATGATTTGTTTTTAAATTTTTCAAATTTGGAAAAAAATTAGCATTTGAAATATCCTAACAATAGGAAAAAACGAAAGTAGAAGTTTCATAATTCCATCTTTTAGTAGGAATCCTCCAGGTTTCAATATTATTTGTCCTGTTTCCCGCCTAAGAGTTCTTTGGGCTAAACCAAACATGCATAAAAATAGATTAATTCTATTTTACCTTGAATTTTTGATTTTTTAAAAATGCTATGTTTAAACAGGAAAGAACTATTTATATAAAAATCTCAATTTCAAACTTGAAATTTCGAGAAATTTGTATATTTTCTATTTCCTCTGAATTTATTTTTTTTCTTTTAGTAATTTCCATTTTAAACTTGACATGTATTTTTAAACCTCGCAATTTTCATTTATTTCTCTAAATATTTTAATTTAAAAATCAAGTAAAAACGTTTTCTAAAAAATAAAAGTTTGGTTCAAATTTATTCAAAATATTAACTCGAAATTTAACCTTCTTTTTTTCGACCTTTCGACATTTTTCTCGAAATTTATAGAAAAACATATTTTTTTAAAAGTATTTGTTTCAAAATGTCTATTTTTTTTTCAAAACTCCAAATTAGGACTTGAAATATGTACAATTTTTCGCAAAATCTCAATATAAAATCGAAATCACCAAAAATTAATTCATATTTTTCCTATTTTTCTGTTACAATATATATTATATATTATAGTATATTAATGACATGAATAATGTTATTAGTGATCCAAATACATTCCTAAACCTTTTTGCGGATGATACCCTTGTTACTGTGCTTGATGACAACATTGACAGTGCTATTGATAAAATGAACTTAGTGCTAGATTCAATGAGTCACTGGTTACAAACAAATAAATTGCTAATTAACACAAACAAATCCAAAGTAATGATAATGGGAAACTATGATGCATCTAATATACGACCAATAATATTAAACCAAACAAATTTAGAATATGTTAATGAGATCAAATACTTAGGTATTATTATAGATTCATCCCTGGACTTTAAAAATCATGCTAAGACTACTACTGGATTGCCCCTTTATTCATCTATTGCCCAACAATTACGCATTATTTCACTCAAAAACTCGTAAATAAACTACAACTATTACAAAATAGAGCATTAAGAATCATTTTGCGATGCAATAATCATGTTAGTGTTGACTTCATGCTTGAATGTCTCCAGTTCTTGTCCGTAAAACAATATCTGTTCTATCTTAACATGTGCTTTATTTTTAAAATAACTAAAAACCTTTTGCCGAATTATTTAAAAATTTATTTAATCAATGTTAGAGATATTCACAACCATAATACCCGCAACACAACAAATTTTTATATAAACACAGTTAAAAAGCAAAGTACCAAAAGCTCACTATTTTTTGATGGTTTATGTGAATTCAACAACTTACCTGTTGTAATAAAAAATTCTAATTCCCTCTATCAATTTAAGAGTCTTTTACGAAAAATTATCCCTAGAAAATAGATTCGGAATTTTATATATGTGTATTTTTTTTTTTTTAATATGTTAGATTAATTTATTGTTATTTTGTCATAATATGTATTTATTTATTATTAATATTATAAGTGTTACCATTCTTTTATGAATCATTTGTAATTAATATGTATTTTATACATTTAAAATAAACTACTACTACTACTACTACTACAAATCCTTCAATTTTGAAATCAAACTTCAAGAATATTTTAATTTTTTCTATGAATTGTACTGAGCTGAAAATTATTTTTCAAAATTTGATTTTTAAAATCGAAATTTCAACTTTCTTTTGGTAATTTTGAGTTTAACAAGTTATTAAAATTCCGATGATTTTCATTAAAAATTTTGACATAAAAGTTAAAAACACGAATATTTTCCAAATTATTTAATATCAGATATACATGGCACTAATATGTACAGATAAAATTTGGACTTCTCTTTAAAAAAAAATTCGTGTCCAAATTTGAAGTCGACTTTTTTTAAATTTTTCGAATTAAAACTTTCTCAAGTTTAAATTTTTCGTGTTTATTCTTAAAATATTTTAAAAAGTTTATCGAAAATTTGAATTTTTACTAAATACTTTGACCTTCAAATATATAAAGTTTTTCTCTAATTTCAAGAGAAAATTTGAATTTGTTTTTATAAATTTAATAATTTCTTTAATTTAATTTATTTAGGTGACTGCTAATACATCGAAAAAGTCTTTAGGTGTTAAACCCAAAATTTCAACTAAGAATGCTTAAAAAAAAAGAATTTTAAAATTTGGATATTGAATTTAAAGATCTATACAAAAAAATAAAATTTGAAAACTAAGCTGCACTTTTGGCCTGAACATTTTGGGAGGAAATAAAAGAAAAATTCGGAATTTTAAGTTTAAAGTGGACAGTATGGAAGTTCTGAAAAAAATTTTCCGAGACTCAACTCAAAATGTCAAGTTTTAATCTAAAATCATTTAACAAAGTACTAATTTCGTCCTTGAAATTAAGCTTTCTTCCCAAAATCGAAATAAAAAGCAAAATATTGAAATCAAAGTTGCAGTTGTAACAAAATGTTTGTTTTTTTCAAGACTGAATTTGAAATTTCTACTAAGACCTCGATTTCGAGATTTTAATAGAAATGTCAATTAGGTGACAGTTCGAGGGTAAATTTAATATTCAGAACAAACGCTTATGGGAAATATAGAAATTTTGAATTTGAAATGAAACTTCTCAGTTTTATTTTTTGAACTGTGCAATTAAAGTCGAAATTCTGAGCTGTAAGGTTTTCAATTCAAGAAAAAATTATAAATGTTAAGTTTAGATTGGAAATTTTTAATTCCTTTTAAAAATTTTGATTTCAAAGTAAATCATTTTGTCCCGAGTTTGTTGCTAGAAACTTGACAGCTCTTCTTTAAGAGGATTTCTGTCAATTTTACAAACTGATTTTTGTGAATACTGTTAGTAACTTTGGATAGCTGACTATAGTATATTCTTTTTCTGTTAATTTTTACCCAATACTTTATACCTATTTGTTTTATTGTGCTTATCTAAACTAATTTCATAAATGGGAAAACGTGTTGCGTTGTATCTATCAATGCGGTTCCGCCGTGCTATCTTATGATAACCCTTCTACTCTGGATCACTTTTTTTTGCTTGAAATGGAAATTGCTTTTTGGCTGAGGACCTAGCAGAAATAAAACAATGTTTAATAGAAGCGCTGTTATCGATGTCATATCTAAAGCAAAACAAATCGATGTCTTAATTTAACAAACCATGAAGTTGCATAAACTTTTTTTAACTTTGGATAGTTGATTACATAAACTTGAATTTTTGTTACCCAATTTTTACCTATGCATATGTAATACCAAAGAAGGTATCTTAGCTAACCGTTGACGGACCAATGCACAATCTAAATCTCTGGATATAGAAACCTAAACCTGGCTGTACCGGTAAATGGGCACTGCCTAACGTGGAAAGTTTTATTTTAGGAAATTAAACCTCGAGGAAATCAAATAGCATATTTATATGTTCTAGAAAAACACTCATATAATTCTACGCGGACGAAGTCGCGGCTAACACCTAGTGTAGATATATGTGGGTCTAGCTCTTATGCTTTATGGTAGACCCTTATTGACCGGAAATATTATTTTTTTTTTAATTTATTTAACATTTCTTCGGCCCAATTTGGAAATATTTTAATTTTTAGGGTTTGTTGACACTTTTCTAAACAGTTTTTGAAATGCGACTACGTGATATTTAAATTTATTAAAAACGTCACCTCATCACAGTTCACAAATTAAGAGGTTAGTTTATTTTACATAGAATAGGAATAATAAAAAATAGAAGACAAAAAATTAGATATGGAAAAAAATTGTTTTTTTGATAAATTGGGAAAATATAAAAAAATATGATAATAAAACCTGTCCACAGTATACCGAATGACTTCACCTGTTAAATTATACATCTCCGCCCTAATTTTGTTCCTTGAATTTTCAATATTATGCAATCTGTCCTGGTAGACTCTGTTTCAAATATCCCAAAAGAAAACAATCCAGGGACTTTAAGTCGGAGGATCTTGGATTAATTTACCTCGTCTATCAATCCAACGATTTGGAAACATTTCATCTAATATCGAACATCAATACCAAAATGTGAGGAAGCGCCATCTTGTTTGAACCAAATTTTTTCATTAAGCATATCTGTATCAAATCACAGCACAGTAGGTATCACGTCAAATGCGGCAGTAAGACTTTTTTCAAAAAAAAATGGGCCCAAGATTCTGTTGTTGATGATATACCTTATAGAGGTGGTATTTCTCTTCTTTCAAAAACATTCAAATTAGAGTTTAAGAAGCATCGTGATTGAGGGCAAATGAAACAATGAAAATAAGAGGATTTTCAACTAATGCAATGTCCAATTTCTTTTCGTCATTCAAAGCACGTGCCCGTCCAGTTTTAAGCAAAGTCTGTAGTGTACCGTGTTCCTCAAATTTGTAAAATATGTAACTAATTGTACCTTGTCAGAGTTGGCTTTCGAGATATTTCGCATTAAATAAATTGCGAACTTTAACCTGACTTCTTGTTTTGTCTTCACATCCAAGTAATATCAAGATTTCGATGTGTTGCCTTTCCGACTATACCATTGCAACTTAGTAAATAACTTGATTTTGTCAATACTCACGCTTCAAACTCCAATTTACAACTAAAGTGAAAAATTAACCAGAAAGCCTGGCAAGTAAGTGGTATAAAAAAAATACGCAACATAAAAAAGATACCATTTTTGCATTGGCAGTGATAGGTACAGTTTCACATTCTTTATTTTATTAAGTGTAAATTAAATGAGAATAGCACTAAAGAAAATTAAATTTTACTTCGCTTCTATAATGCACAGATCAATAGGTTTGAACATTTATTAGATTCGAAATACCGGCTTCGATCTTGTTAGATCTCGTCAGTAACAAGATCGAAACCGGTATTTGGTTTTCAAACTTAGAATCCTTGTCTTCTGGAAACTCTCCTAGAGAGCAACCGCTTCGCTAGGTGGCAGTGTTTCAACTGTTGGTAGTTCAGCTACCTATGATTCACTATACATGCCTGGAGGGCCGCATGAATTTGTAGTCTAGGTTGCATTTTTCTTGTTTACTTCGCTTGTTAAGTAAATGTTTCATACAACCCTAAAAACCTTGCTATTGAAAACATTAAGTTTGTTTATTTGGTATGGCTAAATTTGGTTTTCTATAAGCTTTGCAAGGAGTCTCCTCATGCTTAATGTTTCCAAAAAAAGAAGGGGTAGCTGGAGATTAGTCGGTGGTACAAAATTAATTACTATTTAACCAAAAGATGGAAAAAATCAGTTGACGGTGTTTTAAAGAAAATTAACTTATTCAAAAATACTTTAATAATAAAATGAGCCAAATGTGTATGAAAATTGAAAAAGAAATGCAAGAGTTTCTGCATTGGAATAACATGTTAGTTATAACCTCTGGATTATAACAAGCCTGAGCAATGACAAGCCGCGATCCAATCCCAGCGCACTCGCCACCCTCTCTTGAGGCTCTTATTTCAAAATAACATGTGTATGACAAGTTTTTCCATCTAGTGGGTTGTAAATTTTTTGGCATGTCTACATAAGTTCCTTGCTTGATCCGGATACGTCAAATTGACCTTTAACCTTGAAATAAAGTCAAATAAATATGTGTTGTCAAAGATGTCAACAGAGAGTCATAACCAATACCAATAATTAGGACACTGTTCAAGTCAGTAACATAGGTACACATGCAATAAACAAAACAACACATTAGATAGGAAAACTTTTTGTACACACGTTATATTCTTCATCATTCTTCTGTGTTATATTTTTGCTTAATTAACTGTTTAAATTGTCAAAAATTGTTATAATACCTAACCCAAATCTTCCAACATTTTAAATCAACCCATACGAAAGAGCGGGCGATCGCTAGTTGGGAACACTATGAAAATCTTTAGAACCTCATTCAAAGAAGTTATTTCAGCGCCCTACATAATTTATAGAGCATTGCTTGAGACAAATACCCATGTTTCAGGTGGATGGTGCTTATCCAAACGGAACCAACCGCCAAATTAGCATTTTTGAGTTATGGTCACCAAACAACCGACAAACAAATACTTTAATTTCTCTAAAAAGATCCAACTCCCAAAGCGTCTACAGCTTTATCTATTAGAGAACAAATCTAGCGCCAAATTAATTAGTTGGTTTCTATATTTCTGTAAAAAGAACCAAGTGCCAAATTCCATTTGACTAAGTAAAGCGCTCATGCCAGGTGGTCTCCTTTAACACTATTTAATGTAAAGTTTGTTCTTGTTATACATATTTTTAAAGGAGGTTTTAGTGGTGACAATGTAAACAGAAGTAGGAAAATACTTTTGCTAGCATTAGAGTCACATTAGGACATCATTTTTGAAAAAATAATTTTTTGAACTCCATTTGCCTTCTAACAAAGAAGATCAGACCCCTGCGGTGATCAAAATAGAAATATCCAAATTATTTTGTTTCTAAATGCTATTCTTTCCGCACATGCTACTTTGAAACGATTGTTTTTTAAATATGTTGTTACGGGACATGCCTTTCTCCCAAATAACACTGATTTTGGCAAAATCGAAAAGTCTTTAAAATACCAACTCGGGGTATTGCACACTGGAAAAGTTGAAAAATATCATTTTAACATGCAAGAAGAAAAAGGCTTTTGTAGTGACAAAGATGCAAAGCGAATATTTTTTCAGGTGCAGAGAATTAGAAAAAGTAATAGTTAATAGAATAAAAAGAGTATCCGGAAAAATATTGGTTGACTCAAATGCGGCGTAATAAAAATTGAGAAAGATAAGCCTAACTATCCTTCTTAAGAAGCACATCATCAATCTGAAAATTATAAAAAATAAATATTTCAAAACAGGTGAGAAGAAGACCGTTAATATTAACAGACTCAAAATTGAAACTTCTTTAACCTGACAGAAAAAAATATATCTGAAAAGAAGTTAGCAGATATGGTAGATATCAAAAGCATCTTGCCATTAATACCTAGTGATGTAAAAGACTTTTACACAAATTTAAAAGATGCAAACTTTGAGAACGATATCGATGGATTTGGAGAATCTATTGATTTTAAAATAGAATCAATCTGTATAGTAACGAAGAGATAGATTACTAAAATAATATGTTATTATGTTAAATATTATTAACGCATTGTGTTCTATGTTCGTTTATTATCTTAATATAACCTTTTTGAAAACTGCATTTTCTTAGTTTTATATTTAACAGAAAAGAACCAACCTTCAAAAATATATCAAAATAGTATCACAATTTCAATTTTTTTCAAAAATAACGGTAGAAAACCATAGTACATGACAATCCAAACCAGCAGAAATTAAAATTTGATGCAAATATTCAATCATTATTTTTTAATGTTAAATTGTAATTTAAACAGGGATTGCTCAAAACTTATGATTGGTAGTTGGTTCCGTTTAAATAAGCATCATCCAAATGGAAGCCTTCTTTGTATCAAATCAACGTTAGTATATGTACTGTAACGATATTATTAATGCAGTGAAGCGTTATTCAGGGTTAAAAACTTAAAAATATTACAACTTGATTTATACTAGAACAAAAGATCTTAACGGAGTAAGAATTAATAGCCGAGCATCGAAGCAAAAGAAACGAAACAATAAATTATAATCTGGGAAGTGGGTAGTTTAAAAACACCTTGCATGGAAATGAAATTCGATTTTAGTTTAGTAATTTACAGTAGGGGGCGTGTTGGATATTGTTAATACCGTACAGCCGCACAATACAACAAAACACGTGAACGGACCTTAACAAGCCAACACAAAACTTGGCTACACCTATCCCGAGGCTTCGAAGATCTTCTGCAATGATAACCCCCTCTCAACTAACACCACACGAAATGATTTCTTTACTAAATTCTTGGAAACTCAATGTGTATATGTGTATTATTCATAAGATTTTCGTCAAATACAAACTTTTTCCTCAATTTAGCAAATCATAAATATAACAAATATGACAAATTAAAGTTTTGCATAAGTAAATTTTTTAACGCGGTAACATTATAATCAGCTTGACTGTGATTTATTTGTAACAATTAATAGGCATTCTATTGCCTGCCCTTTGATAAAATTAACTGAACAGCGTAATTCAAAGAAAATTAAAATTAATTAAAAATTAATTTATTGGCATAAAACAGGTGCTTTTTAATGAAACTATCTTCTGTGTAATTGGATTAATATATCTTGGGATATTACCATAATATACTCGTTAGGAATATCCAACAACAATCAAAGATAGACAATCGCTTTCGTGGATACTGATAGCGTTTTTTCATTACAAGCATTATTAATTACTTTATTTACATTTTTATTAGTCTTTGTGTAACACAAGTGTATCAAACATCTATCAGTGTTTAACTTTGGATACGCCTATTAATTTTTTCATTAAGCTTTGTTATGTTCCACTTCTCACTCTTGTCCTCATAAATGAACACAAACATCCATTAGTTTAATGTTTTAATGATAAATAAATGATATTGGTGTTGTTATATTCAATTGAAAGTGACGATATATTGTCGATTTATAAGAAAACGAAAAAAAAAAGTATAAATTTTAATAAAGGCTATAACTTCTTATGATTTCGGAACGTGACGATAGAAAAAATCACAAATAGATGCGTGTACGCTGTTCAATGGTAGTAAGAGAACAATTGAATGGTCTGCCAGCTCTATGGATTCCCCTTGAATTTTTTGATGAGGTTCTTAAAGCTTAAGTTATAAAGGCAGGTCAAATAATTTGGAAGATCTTAGTACTCGACTTACTGACCATATGTAGAACAAGCTCATAATTTTTTCGAAAGGTAAAGCAACAGATTAGCATATTTCTTAGCAAGTAATGGAAAATAAATTAAATATTTGTTGAATTGAATCCGCATATCAAAACTAAACATAAAATACATTACTGTTAAATATCTATCGGAAAAGTGCCATTTTTAGTTTGCTGTCTTCAGCATCGACATATCTAAATGTGCAGCAAATTTAGGCCTATTTGAAAAATGTTAAATCCGGGTTTACCAGACCTTACCTCATTAAGTGACTTTAACTTTGTTCATCATAAGAATGAGTTATGTGGGGTCAAGAAAAATATAGCTTGTTATTTAAAAAAATAAATATGTCTCCATATCGACAGAAGTTGTAAACAGAAAAAAAATGTGGTTGCCACTGCATTCGGTGCTAATAACAAAGAAAAATCGAAAATATCTTTTGCTGTTTTTGAGATTTTTGAAAAAACGGTAAAATTTTGGGTTTTTATTTATTTAAAGAGTAATCAAAAAACTGAAAGACTTTTTTGTTGGCGTTTTTTTCCTGACAAATTTTTTGTTAGACGTTTCGTCTTTTCGTTATTATGTTATTTTAAAAACGGAGCTGTAATGTTTACTGCATCTTTGTGTAGCTTTTGAATCTGCGTCTTCACTGATGTATTAGACTTTTATGTGGCTAAAAGTTTCGTAACTGTAAATTATCATCAAGGAAAAATATCCTTTTTTCAGTATTTTGTATTTTTAAATAATAATTAACCACAATGTAAAAAAATATGACAGGTAAAATGTGACAATTATTGTTTTGTTTGTTATTGTAAATATCTACTTGTCCGTAGTTATTGGTCATTGATGTTCCTTGTCAAAATTTATTTATTGTGCTGTTACCTTGTATTTTTTGCAATTGTTTAAATATTTAAAATTTCATTGTTAATAATAATTATTAATTAATTATGACAAAATATTAAAGTAACTTTAATCTGAAAAAGAATATTTCCTTTGATTTAAAGATACATATTTTTAATCCACATACATCACAAAGTCGGAGTTTCAAAAGCTACAAAAAGATGCAATAAAAATTACAGGTCCCTAAATAATGTACTTGATGATAATAGCGAAAAAACAAATGGTCTTATAAAAAAAATTCTTATGCTATTTTGTATAGGATAAGAAATGCCAATAAAAAAGAGAGAGGACTGCCAAGTATAAAACAATTGGTTTGACTACCAAACACAATTTAAAATGTCAACAAAGAAAAGCTGGTTCCACTTTAGCTGTTAATAAGGCTTGGTCTAGTTTGGTTTCTGAAAAGTAGAATGGAATATGGTACATGATTGTTTCATAAAAGTATGATCAGTGCATGTTCCAGGAAATATTTTATAAAACAGATCCATATTATCACAAACTAAATATTGTTTACATACCCACTGATGTCAATTAGGGTTGCCAGATCTCTAGTACTAGAAAAAATTTGTCTCTTATTAACTCGTATTTAAAAAAAATCTCTTAGTTATTTGAAGAGCAATGTTAAGATCTGTTTTAAAAACTTTTTTTGGTCGTCAATTTTTCCTGGATGACAAAATCCCAGCCAGACGAGTTTTGTTGTCCAAAAAAAAAATGATGACAAAAAAGGGCTCTGTTTTTTTCAGAGAAAACTTTATGTTAATTTCAAAACATCTTCATTTTAAATGTTAATCTCCTTCAAACTCAAAAATTAGAGGTAGAAACCCTAATGTTAAGGCAATAATTTTAAAAGACCGCACCAAAGTATTTAGGAAGTTTGGTCAAATGCGAAGAAGGTGAATAAAATCTGCTAGAAAGCTAGATTTTATGTCATATCTAACGTAATTTTCACATTAGGTACAGTGAACATTTTGCTGCCTTCAAAAATCAACATCGAGAAAAATTAAA
Organism: Dastarcus helophoroides; assembly: GCA_028583605.1. NCBI lineage: Eukaryota > Metazoa > Arthropoda > Insecta > Coleoptera > Bothrideridae > Dastarcus > Dastarcus helophoroides. The sequence goes on along the minus strand of CM053328.1, from coordinate 21,785,147 downwards.
TTTTGCAAAGCATCTATTAGAAACACAACATAAACTTACATACGCGAACACAGTAGAAGTATTGCATATTTGTAATAACATTAAAAAACCTAATTTCTTGGAAGCCATAGAAATTCACAAATATTTACAATCTAGTCAATTTGCACTTATGAACGACCAGCTTGATCTTCTGATCAACCTCTAATTGAAGCTTTGGACGAGAATTTGGATTAGAGGGAATATTCGTAGTAGTCTGTGATCCATGGAGCTTGTTAGCATAACAACGGCTAAACAAATTGCTGGTATGACCACCGATGATGCAATAATGTGAAACCTGGTCCGGTGTTAGCAAATATTTATCGAAATATTGCGAAATTTTCAATTTATGTTGCGTTTTTGTCGTTAATAAAGTTTAATATTTATTAATATTAAAGCATTCTATGAAATAAGGGTTGGAAATGTCGGTCATATGTCATATTGTCATTGAATAAGAAAATTTCAAGTGATCAGAAATAGATTCCTTCACTCATTTTAATCTAAACATCTAATGTATTTTGCAGAATCTATCTAAAACAGACCTTAATGTGGATGCTATGTTATAATTTCTACGCCGTCTACAGCATTGTCTCTCTATTAATCTGTTATGCGTAATAAATCAATTGCAAAGTATAAATTAATAACCGCAAAAGACGAATGCCGAGCGATTACCAAATTGAGATAAGCGCCCAACCAGAAGAAAAAATCAAAGGCGTAAGATTATAAATGGCAAAAGCCAGATAAGGTATGAAGAACGTGAGTCCTGAAAATTAATAAAACAACATAACCTCGTGTTAATCTTCGCAGATTGAATCGAACCTCTTACCTGCTCGGTAATTAAGCCGCAAGAGATCGCGTTGCTAATTATTAACAGAATGCTTATTTAAATTTATTACAGTACAGCTCTATAACACTTTAGAGAGAGAACAGGATACAGCTGCTACAAGAGCTCGCAGACATTTTAAAGCTCGTTTCACATCATCCTTACGAGAAAAGATTTTTTAACTTTCGCGATATTAGATATATTGTCACCACCAAGTGTGTTTATATAAGGGTTCCGTTTTCAACAACATTTGACCTGTGTAATAAAGGTACTTCCAAATACAGAAATGTTGAAAAATTTGAATTTTATTTGTGCTTTTTATGGCATTTCATTGCTAAAGCCTCTGTTCTAGTCAATTTTATATAATATAGCAGCATTTGGAATTTTATGAGTGGACTAGCTCTGTGGCAGATCTCATTCTTGTTTTTAAACTCTTGTTGGTCGGAAATATGGCAATTGTTTTGCATTGCTGACGAGCTCAAATGATTTTATTTTAGAATTATTTTTTTTTTTTGGCTTAACAAATAAGTAGGTATACAAGTTGGACCAAATTTGATTTTCACTACAGGAAACTCGGAAGCTATTATAGATACAATAAAGCCTAAATGGGAAAAGTAGGGGAGAATTTAATGCCTAACAATATTTCGCTAAGAAAACAATTGAATTCCAATTCATCTAGATATTAAAAGGAACGCAAAAGCGGAATTTTTAATAATCAGTTGTAACTTGTTTATTTGTAATCTGATCACAAAAAATCAAAAACCATAGTTTAAGGTATTTTCATTGGTAAACGTAATTTTTTTCTAAAATAAACTGTTTTCAAAAAAATTATGTCAACTTTGTTATCGCGAAACTTTTCGCTCGTATGGAATGTGTGCCATTTCATAACTTGTTGTAGATTCTTCTATTTTGTTAGGCTAAAATTATGTGAATTATTGATCAAAAATACTAAAATTTTTCTTTTTTAAATCAATATTGCAGTCAATCCACACATGTTCTTGGTGGGGAAAAGAAACAAAAATAGTATTTACTTATTTCGTAACAAAAATCAATTTTTCCTGAAACAATTGGAATATTGGCGACAAATCATACTTTGGACTCTTAGGGTGTTTTGAGCTGCGGCATTTAGTTCAGCTGGCATTACTACATTTGCCGTCAGCAGAAGAAACCAGTCATATTTTTCGTTATTGGATCGAAATCTTTGCGAGTGGCTAGTGAAAGTGTTCAGTGTACACAATTTTCTGATTAATGGGGCCTCCCTAGTTGTCGTTACTTTAATATCCAGGGGAGGTGTTGCGTTACGTCTCTTTCACACGGAGAACCGTAAGGCTCGCACTCGCGAGCGAGCGGAAGGCTCCCAAAATTGAAATGTCAAGAGTACAATGGAGCTTTCACATGGGACGCACGGACCTTTAGGGCGCGCGAGTGAGAGCCGGTAAGGCTCGTGCACTTCAAGCCGTCCGCTTAAAAAGGAGTCACGTCTCTTGCTCGAAATGCAAAAGGAGGAATGGCAGCATTCACACGAGAAGAGCGATAGTCGCTCATGGCTCTCGCTTCCCAGCGTTAAGTCGAGATGGATTTTGATGCAGAGTTGTAAATTAATTCAATTAGTATCCGACTCACTCGTCACGATTTGGACGCGATCAGAATTTCGTGTGTCGATTATGCCTAATATTGCCAACCGATTTTTTTTTGTAATAAAAATTTTTGGGTATTGATAGTGTACCCCGATTTTTTTCGACACGAAAGATGACAACACTGATCCGATCCGCTCTTTGGTACAAAAATGCCAAGTAGCTTTGTTTGGCCCAAGTAGTATGTTACCAAATTTGGTTTTCTCTGGCGGGGATCCATTTTTAATTAAGTAACATATTAGCAAACAAAATGCTGAAGTTAACTTGTCAAAGAGGTTTTTTGAAAAATTGCAATTCCAAATCATCACTAGAAAGCAGAGGTTAGTATTCTCTGTCTTTCCATTTAAATTTTTTAAAAAAGGTTGGTGAAGAATGGATTTAATGGATTTCGCATGGTGATGCCATTTATTTATTTCTAAAAGTTATTGTTAAATTGAAAAACATTTTGTTTCATGCATAATGATCTAAGAGTTCTGTATCCTGAAATTAGTTCTATTATACAGTTAATAATAAAATTTAAAGCATTTTATAAATAATGCCTTGAAACAAAACCTGTTTGATATTCGCAGGTAGGTTTAAAGATTTTTAAGTGCACATCACTACACTGACTCCGTTTATGATTGTAAATCTTTGTGAGAACACTATATTTTGCCAATTAGATGAAGGACAAAATTTTAAAATCCATCTCAAGTCAGGATTATGAAGTTTTTGGTTTAAGGCTATTAGTGAAAGAACGAAAATGATGAGAAACTAACTTGTATCATTGTTAATGCAAATTCGCTTTGGTATATCGATGTCGATAAAGATAAAAACAGGTTAAATGAAGTCATTTGTAATAATTAATCGATATGTAATAAACACGCCAAGCTGGCCAAGCGCTGGTCAAGCTGATTATGAACAGTAGTTCTTACGTACGACATCTAATTTTATGGGCAATTATGCGGGTTGTGGGCAATTTAATAGCATAATCCCACAAATTTATTAAGCTACCAGCTTAATTACATACATATGCTAACGCTTATATTGATTATATCATTCAATTAAACTCTTTTCATTTTTGCAAACGTTTGGCCTTGCCATTTGAGTTTTTCTTTCAATAAGGGACTATGAAGGATGACAAATCATTATGATGTTAATTTTCTGATTTAGATATTTCGTAGGTGGTAGCTCTTAAATGCTTCAAATCCATCTGCCATATTTGGTAAAGTTTTATAACAAATGGTAAGGATTTATTTAAACGAAGATGTAGTTCGCCAAGTTTTAAAATAATTAAAAAAAATAAGGTTAACGCTGCACAATAAATACGATTTCAAGGTGTAATTTTAAAACAATTAAATCACACCGTACTATATCGGTCTCTGCATGTCGTTTTGTATTGCTGATGAGTTCAAACGAGGAGGAATTATCCATATCTTTTTGCTATAATATCCTTGCAACTTTATACATGGTGTTTGGAAAAGTTGGTACAATATTAAGAAAGTACAAAGTGAACCAAAAAACTTGGATATTGTTTATTAAAATCCTTTGCCATTAAGATAATATAATATGTTGTACATGACGTTCTTTTGAATATTAATAACACGTAAGACATTTTTCAGAGATTTGCAATTAATGTTTAAATAATTGAGCAATTTATATATTTTTTTCTAAAAATTAACGGAAAAAATATTTAACCCTAATCACAAAGAAAAGCTTCGAAATATTTAAAAAAAATAATTTTTTAAACTTTTGAAATTAAAGTCAAGCTTTCGTAATCAAAGTCAAAATTTCAGGTTCGACGTTAAAATGTAGAAATTAACATAAAAATTTTGAATATAAAGTGAATAATTTTAATTTTAAATTAATGTTTTAGGGTCCACATTTTGAAAAAATAGTTTTAAATGTTTTAAATGTATGAAATTATCTATCAAAATTTAAAGTTAAAAAAAAGTTAATTAAAAGTTAAATTTCTTTCGTGTTTTAAAATCAAATTTTATCAAAAATACTCAATGTTCCTAAACATATTTTTCTTAAAATTTCGAAATTGAACTCAAAGTTAGAATTTTGTATTTAAAATCAAAATTTCTATCTTAAAGTGAAAATGTAGCAAGGTGTCAAAAGAGAAATTTAGGAAAAATACTAAATTTTTTAAACTATATTATTTTTTTGAAATTTCGTTAGCAAATTTAAGCTTTTTTTATATTTAAATTAAGATTTTGAGATCTCCAGTTTTAAGTTAAAATTTTGAGGTCTAAATTAATATTTCAAAGAAAATTATATGATTTTAGAGGAAATATTTCTTGCAATTGCTAAATTAAAATCGAAATTTATATTAAACTCTGACTTTGTAAGAAAAAGGTCTTGAAATCAAAAGTTTAATTAAAAGTGCGGCCAAAGTGAAAACTTCAGGATAAAACGCATCTTCATTTCAAATTTTCAAATAAAAATGAAAATTGAAATATAGAACTTGTCTCTTAAAACCAAGAAAGATTAAATAACACAACAAAAGTTACTCTAACGCTTTTCGACAGCCAAGCTGTCATCTTCAGAGAGATACACTATCTCTCTGAAGATGACAGCTTGGCTGTCGAAACGCGTAAGAGTAACTTTTGTTGTGTTTTTTAATCTGTCTTGGTTTCAGGGGACAAGTTCTGTATTTCCATTTTTGAAGGTAACCAAGGACCAGTCCCTTAAACCAAAAAAAAAAAATGAAATTATATTAAACGCCAAATTTTAAAAACAAAGTTGGACTATTTAATTTGAAGTTAAAATTTATAAAGCATTAAGCCTCAAAATTTCTAAAACAAATAACGAGAAAATTTCCGTTGCTAAAGCTCGAACGTGAAAATCAAAGTTGCAAAAAAAATGTTATAAAAATTTTGATGTTAAAGTCGAAATGGGGAAGACTATAGTGGCTTAGAAATAATAAACCTTTGTTTCAAAATAAGTAAATACTAATTGTTTTTTAGAAATATCTTTATTTCGTCTTAATAAATAAGCTTAAAGATCAAAGATGAAAAATTTTGTTTTTTGTTTCTGACTTGAACGATTTTAATCTAATAAAAAATATTTCTTTTAAAAGTTGCAGAGCATAAGGTTCGCTACAAAAGAGTTAGTCGCCATTATTTTGTAGATCTAACCATTATTGAGAAAATGTTATATGAATAACATGCTTTCAGATAATTGCCCCAATTTTGTTCGACATCTCTCAAAAGGTACACCATATAACGCGTTTTTTAAGCGATTTTGCCAGGACGTCTGCTGCACTATTCATCCTTAGTTAAATTCGGTATTGATTGGCGTAAGGACTTCCTTCTTGGTCTCCATGTTACGTTCTTAATATAATTTGCCCTCATCATCGTTGATAACGAAGGCTTCCACGGCCAGAGTCAGTACAGGATATACTTCTTCCGGGATTGGATCGTGTCAAAGAACTACTAAAAGTGTTCGACGCTTAACCCACCATCGTAGGGGGCTTCTTCAGAGACAATATTTCCTTGTATTTTATTTCTTCGTTCCTGAAGATGCCCCCTACGATGGTGGGTGAAACGTCGAACACTTTTAGTAGTTCTTTGACATGGTCCAATCCCGGAAGAAGTATATTCATCATCGTTATCAAAAAAAAACCGTAATCTTAGTCTTCAAGATTAGCATCATTTTCCAATTGTCTAGATGTTATAATTTGTTTATGAAATTAGCCTATTTCTTCTTCTGCTGTAACGTTCAGTGTACGATATACTCTGGCAATTATTTTAAAATTCTACGATTTAGTTCACTTTTTTCGCAACCAAACCCAACCAAACGCTAATCCACATGAGTTTCAGAATCGAATTCGGAGCAGGAGGTAGGTTTGATGTAGTTGGTATCACATTGCTCCCGAATTTTCTATGTATAACGCTTCTATGATTCTGATCTCCGAAATTAATTATTGAATAATAAATAGAGTCGATCTTGCCTTTTTCAGACTAAGAGAAAAAAAAATTAATTTAATGCTATTAATAAAATTAACAGATGAACATCTTCTCCAACTACAACTTTATCTCTTGTTTACGGTTTCTGTGATTGCTCTCGATACAATCAAAACGTCCATATCACCAGGTGATTCCTTAGTAGAAATATTTCCACTTATAATTTTTTTGAAAGTATGTCTTGCAATTAAATTCGATTTGCTATTGTTGTATAGAGACCGTCTTGAATCAGAATGATATTTTCACTGAAGTTTACTGATTTAGACTTTTGAGATTTGCTGCTTTTGTCTTCATTGTAACCTCATGATAGTCACCAAATACCCGAAGGGTTTTTTGTTTCACGCATTCTAATTTGTAAGTAATAAAAGCCTTTGCTGTATTGATGGATTAATTGGTATGGCAGTATCCTGAATTTTGGTCTACTATTGATTATGGCCATCAGTGCTATTAGTATAGTATATGCTTCAACAAATTATGGATTGGCGATGGTAGCTCGGGCCGCTGGTGAGGGTCACTGTTTCGCGAGTTTTGAATATCCCACAGCAAACGTGTCGTAGACGATTCTTCCACTAACAAGATTGTATATAAAAACCCCTAAATATTCATAAAAAATCTCACAATTTAGAAACGCGAGGATTTAAATAAATACCTTAATTGTTAAATGTAACCATAGTAATAAAAACAAATTATTTGATATCCCGCCCTAGAATAAACCTAAACGGCTTCTGAATCGTCGAAAGCCGTATAGAATATATTTATTCTAAACGGTGTGTAGAATTACGAGTATTCTGAAGGGGTGCTGAAATGATATTTGTTTCATCTCAATTTTTCGTCACAGAATGTGCAGTTTCTATAAGAGTGCTAGAATTTTTTTCTAATACTGTTATAGAAACTGTACATTCTATGGCTAAAAATTGTGATGGAACCAATGTTATTTTCCATTTTTGGGGTTCATTTTTCCATTTGGAGAAATTTTACAATTTGTTACTCCAACTATACGTTAAATTGAGGACTTCGCAATTTTCCTTGGTAATAACGGATGTAAAAAATTTAGCTATGTACAAATGGTAGTAGCAATTGCATAAAAAATACCCCAACATGTCACTCTTACATGAAAAATGATGTTGACATTAGGGAATGTAAATCAAGTAACCTCGAACATCTCTTTCAAAAGTCAGCTCGATGTAATAACAGGCACAAAAGAATCGATTTTATATTTATATTATGTTATTATTCGAGCTGATTTATTAATGATATTGTAATTTACACCTCTCATTTTATGATTGATGAACGCATCTATTGATTTAGAACTTAACTATACGTAAAGCTGTCGTCCATCTCGTTCTTTCTTGCGCCTCTTATGTCTTCCGCCATTGCCTGTCGTAAAGTTTAATGGAAAGTGATAGAAAGGTGGAATTATCGCTTTAGAAAGATTGGATAGTTACGTCAGGGAAAGCAGTTGTTTGGTCGGAGCGAATTTGATTTATTGAAAAATTACTCTTACTTGGTGGGAAGAAAATTACAGGTTTGGTAACTAGATCATAAATATAATGCATTTAATAACTAAATTGTGTTATCCATACGTTATCTTAATTATAATTTCTTTTGTGCTTGATAATTTTGTTAAATCATACAGAATAATTCATACTGTCAACAGTCTCGAAAATATACCACATGTAAATAATTTTTTCATATGTCATATTTATTCGAATTATGCATTTTATTACTACGTTAAGTTCATAATGCCAATATTATGTTTAAGAGGAAGACTAGCACTTGTTATGTCGTATTTTACAATTCTATTGACATATTTAGAAGTTCTAGTTTATTATTGTGATTCAAATTAAGTGCGCAGCTAAGCGTTAGCACATTCTTTCTGACTCACCCTGTATAATAAGGAATACAAAAGCTGGTGCCCTGCTATGAAAAGTCCATTTTCATTAATGGACATTATATTGAAAAGTAATAAGACATGCACATTTCATGGCAATAAAGATAATTTCAAAGTTTTCAGTTGATTTTATTTTATGCTCCAACGGAACTTACTTTCTGGATATGCCTCGTGTTTTAACATATTTGGACTCTGCTTGTTTTCCACAATCCAAATATATATATATATATATATATATATATATATATATATAATTGCTATATACTTCATCGACAAATAGGCGACATATTTGCGATCAAAGAATTTGAGTGAAATAATTAAAAATCATTACAAACTAATTAGTTGGTTTAAACAATAATTAAATAAATATAAAAATTTAAATTCCTCTCTACATAGGAACCATCGTTTAAGAAAATTTTAATATGTATGATATCATTCTTCATAGCAGACTCTTATTGGTTGAAAACATTATGATAAATAAAAATTTAAATATTTCCAAACTGGGTCGCCGAAATGTTAAATAAAATTAATAAACATGTTTAATATCGTCATGGTACCGCCTCATTTTTTGGAAAAGGTAAATAACAACTATCTCTCAATTTAAATACTTAATGAGAATTAAATAAGACCTTTGACCGATTATTTTCACAGGCGTTAGTCAATTTATTTTTCAAAACCATCCAATAAAAGCCAAACGTTACCATCAAAATAGGATCTATGAAAGTAGGTCTTTAATCCCAAATAAATTGCCTATTTATCAATGAAGTATATAACAATTATATATCGAGTGTAACACGATGATGATACCCCCAATTTTTTTTTCTTTATTTATGAAGATAAAATTTTCAAATTTTTTACTTTTGATGTATTTATAAAATGTCAATTTTTGACATGAAAATGGCATCCCTACTGCTGTCACTTTCTTTAAAACTGATACCAGCTTTTAATTTTTAAATAGAATACCCTGTATATTATTGCATTTTTTAAATCTGCACAATTTTCTGATAATAACACACTTAAAATCGGTTATTTTTAAGAGATCGAAAATTTGTTTGATCCCATTATATTTTTTAACATAGGAGGCTATGACTTATTTTAATTAATTCTAATAGACCACGCTAAGAACATCAGCTGATTCTTAAAAATGGCGATTTTCAATTTTTTCCAAATAAAATCAAGACGAATTGAAATTCAATTGTTTTCTTAGCCGAATAATATTGGCCAGTAAATAAATTCTGCACTACTTTGCCTATTTAAGCTTCCTTCTAACTCTAATAGTTTACGAGATCCCTATAGTGGAAATCAAATTTGGTTTAAACAGTATATACAGATTAAAACTATAGAACAAATATTTAAGATCTAAGAATATTTAGAATTAATTATTTCGCCCTTTTGTTTAGGTGAATATAAAAAATAGCTAAAAATAAATTAAATATGCAGGATAACGGCCTAATAAAGAACTTTATCTGTCATTGGCAATGCAGTTCTATATTTTCTTTAGGTTGTAAAATTGCATTTATTGTACTAAATAAGAACATGCTATAGAATTATCCAATTACGTTCGATGCCTCGAGCTATGGCAGTAAAGCCGATGTCTTCATTACCCATTTCAGCTCTTACCAGTACTTTTTGTCATTACCGACATTCATCAATTATGTCGGTTCTCAGAAATAATTATATATGACATTCCAGAATTTAACTTTACCATGGTGCTGTGTGCGCATAAAACTCTCAGAAAGGATAACCAATGAACTACTAATATAAAAACGTGGCGTACACAAGCAATAAGACTTTTATTTTCCCACACCAGCCCAAAATAAATCGAATTGTTAAACTTCTATTAGCTGAATGCTTTACATCAAAAATATATTAAGTTTAAGCGCTTGTTAAAATCAGTGTATGTTATGCGAGAGACCTGGGGCAATTTTATAAATCGCATCTAACGCCGCCCTATTGAAAGATAAGAGAATTAGCGGCTTTCTGCCGGCCATATGCTGAACCAACTTATCGGCAAACGCTACGCCACCCCGTACCTTGTATCTACCCCTTAGATCGACATAAATCTACATCAGACGTACATATTTAGACGTGGAGTTATCCTATCAGTTTATTAATAAGAAGCAGATTTGAGGGGGGGAATAAGTATCTCTATAAAATGTATGATGATCATTATCTTTGTACTCTTTTCATACATATACGATAAGCCTTGTACGTTAGTCTTATTAAATAGACCCCCCTTTTATTTTCGGTATTGTCAACTATTTTGAAGATTTGAAAATGCAATCCTGCCTAGTTTTTCCTGAATTTTTAAGTTTTTATATAAAAATGTTTTCCGCTGTATGAATATATCGCAGGCATTTAGAGCAAAGCCATGTTTAGCTAAAAGCATAGACAATTTGGTGAACCCCGGCAAATAACAAAGGAATAAAATATTTTGTTATTTGACTGACCTAAAATAATCATTTACCTAAAAGACAATATGTATCGGGCGAATAAGAGAAAAGACATTATTTTAGTAAATGACTGAGATAACATCGTATTTAAGTCAAACGACGAATCCGTTTTAGGCGTTTAGCAAAAACTAAATGGCTACAAAAGAAGGAAATGTACAATCCGTCAAGGGTAAAAGAGAGTTGCTGAAAAAATTTTGGAAACCAATAAAAATAGTTGAAAAATTGAATAAGCTTCTCTTGCTATCAAAAGTTGATTTTGGACCACTAGAATAAAATTATATTACTGCGAAGTATTGGATATTAAAAAGTGATCATGCAAAAAAGTGTTGCTCATGACGCTATTCTGAAATTCCAAAAGATATTACATATTCACATTAAATTTAAAGAACGGTTTTTTTTTAAATAATTGTATAAATCATTTACAAAAAATGTTGCTGTAATCACATTACGCTCTAAAAAAGAACAGACCCCGTAAAAGTAAATTCAGGGGGGCTAAGTACGGCAATCAAGGGACCATTTAAAAAAAACCTTCCAATGCAATGCAACTCACAAGTACAGGATGGTGGCTGGTGGATGGGGGTGCTGACGTAACTTAGAACGGGTTAGTTAATACATGGTTTGAGTGCCTGTCCATATTACAGGAACCCTTTCGAGGTATATTTGATATCTTTTTTGACACTTTGAATATCTTTTGATACTGAGTTTAACATTGACTTTATTTTATTTTTAATAACTATTCTTACAAAAAGTTTCTTTTATTATTTATCATGTAGATAGTACATAGCTACCATTTTTATTTTATTTAATGTATGCAAATGTTTATAGTGCATCTATATGGGAGGTTTTCGTAAAAGCCTAAAAGGGATCCGTCATTTGAATAAAATATTAATTTTAACAGCCATATAGAAAGATATTATCTGTTTTACTTATTCGCCTGATGTGTAGTGTTTTTAGGTAAACCACCAATTTCTATCCAGTTGAATAGAAAAATATTTAATGATTTCTTTATTTGCCGGCTTTTACCAAACTGCCTCGTCTTTTAGCCGAAAGCAGCGTTATTCTAAATTCCTGAGATATAACATGATGAATCATTATCAAGTGTTTTTTTTTTTCTTTTTCTTATGGAACACTATTATTCTGCACATTTTACGATTTTGATCAGTTCTGGTAGCCAATAGATATGGGTGTAATAAATTAAATACACTCAAATATTTTATTTCCCTATTTTTAAAGGAAATTCTCAATTAGTTTTCTGACACTCAGACCTATAAAATGCCGAAACGTTAAAATTTTGAATAACTGTTAGCCATCTTTCGTCTGAACTAATATACTTTTGTTTTCATGTTGAATGAAACATTTTTGAAACAGATCAATCGCTTTTTTTTTTTTCTTATGGAACACCTATATATTTTTGCACATTTTGATTTTGATAGTTTTCTAGAATCCAAATATATATTGGGTGTAAGAGAATTATAATACACTCCCTATTTTTTCCCTATTTATAAAGATGAAATTCTCAGATTAGCTACACTTAATGTACCTATAAAATGTCAAATTTTAACATAAAAATGACATCCAAACTGCTGCCACTTTCGCTGAAACTGATACTAACTTTTGATTTTTAAATGAAACATTTTGTATATTATTACATTTTTCGAATCTGCACAATTTTCTAAACACAATACACATAAAATGAGTGATTTTTAAAGGATCGAATATTTTTTTGGTTCTTTTCATTTTTCAGCCAAGAAGGTCATCCTAATTAATTCCAACTGACCATATTAACCCCACAAAAAATTAAATTAGAAAAACTTAAGAAGCATAAATTTTTTAAATTTATTTTTCACAGCTATGTTCAGTTCTTATTGAATAAATCTTCAAATAAATGGAATTCGCATATTTTGAATTCTTTTGGCTGTAGCTTTAATTCTATTGATTTCACAGAAAATATGAAAATATGGTTAGATTCGCCATTCATTATACCTTTTCCTGGTACCACAATACAATTTTGGTGTTATTCGGGAAAATGAAGTTATGATATAAAAACTTTATTTGTTAATTTTGTCACATAATAAAAGAAAGACATACTTTTTTTTCAAGTGATTTGATTTTATTCGCGTTAGTACCAACGTGGTCTATTAGAATTAATTAAAATAAGTCACAGCCTTCTAGGTTGAAAAATATAATAAAACCAGAACAGTTTTTGTTCTCTTAAAAATCACCGATTTTAGGTATGTTATATTCAGAAAATTGTGCAGATTCCAAGAATGTAATAATAAACAGGTTATTCTATTTAAAAATTAAAATTTGGGATCAGTTTTAAACAAAGTGACATTTCATAAATACGTCAAATGTAGTACATTTGAAAATTTTATCTTCATAAATAAAGAAAAAAACAAGGGGGGATACTATGATCGCGTTAGACCCGATATATAATTGTTATGCAGTGTGTCCCACCGGGAAGAGTATTGAATTTGTCTCTGGACTACAGAACCGGTCAAGATACAAGCGTTCCAATTGGACGCATACGCGGTGTAGTAAAATACAATTGACAGTTGAGACAACACATACATTTCTATTGATATAAGTATTATTTTATTAATAATATTTTGGTTTTATTGTTTATGTTTTGTAGTTGTTTAGGCCGTAATTATTTGCATGTCGAGCTCAACTTTCGAATTGTTAGTTTGAATAGTTGTTATTGGAAGACATTTTAAATAGGACTTTGTAAATTTTTCGTTTGGTAAATGTGCGAGATTCAAAAAACTAACGCATATTGATGCATAATTTGAAAGAAGCGCGTGATTTATAAATTAATATACCTAACAGTGGATTGTGTGTATTTATATTATAAAATAAAAAATAATATGTGATTTCCAACTAATTTTAAGTTGAAAGAAATTGCAATTTCTGAACAATCTTTCCAAATTCGTCTTGGCATAAATTTGAAAAATGATGCATAGTTGTGTCTGCAGGAATATAGTGAAATTACTAACACCAGTTGGATTATTAACAGTGACCTTTACAATCCTCATACGTTTTTATTTTATTTACAGTTGAAGTGAAATATTCCTTAGGTGCCTTGTGCGACTTTTCGTAGGGAAAAATATAAAGGTTTGCGTTACCATCACGCTAATTTTCGTAAGCGACACGTTCCGATGTTTACAGTTTATTTACAAAGTTAGTTTTCTAAATGGATACCCCCTTTTTTATCTTTATTTTCAAAAAATTAAAAAGCTATATTGATATAAATTTTCTATAAAATGAATTTACATTATTTTATTTATTTTTTGGCCGAATGAATAACATTTTTCATTTACCCTTTGCCACACCAAAAAAAAGCAATACTGAAAAACCATACCAGAAGATTCAGGAACTATTTACTAGTTTGGGGTCCTGAAATGAAATTCAAAATTAAATACCAATAACATCCTGAATTTTGAGAAGGATATAATAAAACATTTCATTCATGATTGATCATTCGATTATGACAATTTGTCGCTTATGCCCAACACTACTTTAAATCCACAAACCTTAAAGATTACATTGATTTATATCATTAATAAAACAAAGTTCTACATACACATTCGGAACTTATGTTCAATAATTATTTTGTCATTTTATACAATTTTAAAGGCACACTTGCTTCTATATGGCCTACCATTTGAAAAAGTAACCTAAATAGTTTTTTTGTGATTTTGCTAAATTTGGAAGTAAGATAATCCAATATGGCTCTCTAGGAAAAAAAGTTGCTATAATTTTCTCAGAAATTATTTAATAGTAAAAAATAAATACTTACGCCAATATAAAGCATTTAAGAAATAAAGCAAAAATGATTAACAGTTTTGTTTAATCGGACTACAAACAAAGAATTTTCAGCAGATATTAGAAAATAATGCTTTTAACTTTTTTCTTAAAAAATCGAAACAATGTGATATTCAATTGTTTTCTCAACGCCATGTTAATGTACATGAAATGTCGTACTACTTTAACAATTTAACCGATGTTCTATCTCTACGAAGTTATTTATGTTATTTTAGAACCATTCGGATTTTTTTTGTAAACAACAAATAAGAGAAAATTAAGAAAATTCATAAAAATCGCTTTGCCTTAAATCAAATAAATGCATCAATCATCAACCAATTGGAACGCTTGTTTCTTGCCCGGTTCTGTAGTCCAGAGGCAAATACAATACGGCACCGGGAATCGCCGCGATCGATATCTGGCATCTAAAACATTTGAAAATTTGGCAACTTAGCAAAGACGATAAGACCACACTAACATATTCGCAACGTTGTAGTATTTCCGGTTATAGTGGAAGTTGACACCAACTTCGTTATTTTAAATAAGACACCCTATATATTTTTGCATTTTTGGATTTAGGTTAATATTTTGAGGGCACTTTAAAAAATAAACATTGTCCAAAAAATTTATAGTTTTTAAGATAATTGGATTTTTATAAAAAAATTTGACAGATGCAAGGTTCCACGAAATTCTTTGTTTCTTTTTCTAAAACCTGGATATTTATTTTATATTTGGTATATAGGTATAACACATACGAAGCTATCTTGCATAACTTTCATAAGTCTAAAAACATTGTACCGAGTGTTGATTTCAGGTCTGCATATTTTGGTAAATTCAAACAGTGCTAACTTTATTATCTCATATGAAACACTTTATATTTTTTCTGCCTATGTTATGTAGATTTTAGTTACCTTTTACCTAGTATAAGCTTTTTAGAAGTTGCTCTTACAACTTTAAGAAATAATTGCAATTTTTTACTGTTTTTGCCATTTCACATTAAATGAACTTTTATCGGGTCACATATCAGTAACGTTATGAGTAGAAATAATCTCTTTCGACAATTATGTTGTTTGAAAATCATTTGTCATTGTTTCGAAATTTAAATGTCGATATCAATTGTTTCTTTTTTTTAATTCATTTTATTTGTTTTTTCTTATTTTTTCACTGATATGCTACTCAGTAAGAATTTAATGACCGTGAAATAAAAAAATAAAAAAAAAATAATTACATTACATTTACTTTCAAAAGTTGTAAAAGCAACCTAAGCAATGCTTATATTGGTTGAAAGATAATTTAAATCTGCATTAGATAGGTCAAAAAATATAGGGTGTTCTATTTGAGATAACAAAGTTATCCCTGTTTGAATTTACTAAAATGTGCAGTCGTGAAATCATCTCTCGATATAATGTTTTTTAATCTTTGAAAGTTGTGCAAGATAGCTTTGTAAGTGTTCTACTAACGTATTAATTATAAAATAAATAACTAGTTTCTGAAAAAAGATACAAAGAATTTAGTGGAACCTTGCATCTGTCAAATTTTTTATAAAAATCCAATTATCTCAAAAACTATAAATTTTAAAAACAATGTTTTTTTAAGTGGCCTTAAAATGTTAAATAAAATTTAAAAATGCAAAAATATATAGGGTATCTTGTTTAAAATAACGAAGTAAATATTTTAGTTGTGTTGGCCACGTTGACTTTGCTAAGTTGTTAAATTTTCAAATTTATTAGATATGTACTTTGGCAGATATCGATCGTGGCGATTCCCGTTGGGACATACTGTATACTTCATTGACAAATAGGCTATTTATTTGCGATTAAAGACCTACTTTTTGAAAAATAAATTTGCTAACGACTGTCAATATAGTCGGTCGAACGTATTATTTATTTCTGATTAAGTATTTAAATTGAGAGTTGTTATTTACCTTTTCTGAAAAATGAGGCGGTACCATGACGATATTATACATGTTTATTAATTTTATTTAACATGTCTGCGACCCAGTTATTTATCATAATGTTTCCAACCAATAAGAGTCTGCTATGAAGAATGATATCACACATATTAAAATTTTCTTAAACGATGGTTTCTATGTAGAGGAGAATTTAAATTTTTATATTTATTTTATTATTGTTTATAACAATTAATTAGTTTGTAATGATTTATTAATTATTACACTCAAATCCTTTGATTGCAAATATGTCGCCTATTTGTCGATGAAGTATATAACAATTATATATACATTTGGATAGTGGAAAACAAGCAGAGTCCAAATATGTTAAAACACGAGGCATATCCAGAAAGTAAGTTCCGTTGGAGCATAAAATAAAATCAACTGAAAACTTTGAAATTATCTTTATTGCCATGAAATGTGCATGTCTTGCATCACTTTTCAACATAATGTCCATCAATGAACATGCACTTTTCATGGCAGGGCACCAGCTTTTGTTTTCCTTATTATACAGGCTGAGTCAGAAAGAATGGGCTAACGCTTAGCTGGAGATACTAGACATGAAAATATTACGATTAAGCTCAATATGCCTAATATTGATGTCGTTGGTTTACAAAATACAGGGCGTTTAAAGTTTAACTTTTATTTTGAAATTTCTCAAGAATTGCCAAAATTCTGATGCTATAAACTTAAAAATTGAAAGCTTTATGTTATTTGGTGTAAATTGAAAGATATTTTTATGCCTGTTAAGTTACATTTAAAACAACTACAGAATATAAAAGAACAATCAGTTCTACAAGAAAAGGTACTCTTGTTTACTCGTTTAAATATATAGGTTTTAAAGATATTTTCATTTAACAGTTTTAATGTATTTTTTATGGTTTTTTAAGGCGCAGATTATTACTACATTTTTTAAATATGAAGTTTTTAAAAAATCAAATCTTGTCCCCCGAAACAAAGAAATATTTAAAAGCACAGTAAGTTTTGCTCTAACTCGTTTCGATAGCCAAGCTATCATCTTCAGAGAGATACTAACGCCTAATCCTAAAATTAACCCTTACATACTAAGAATATTCACTTCGTGCATCTAATAATCCACGTCGTAATGTCACAACTCCTTATAGATAAACCCTAACTATTTTTAACAGAGATGAATGGCGTAAAGGTCCAGCGCAACCATTCATAAGATTGTCTCCAGCCTTATGGATGGCTAAGCTTTCACATGCATTTAACATATAATTCTCATTTATTACTTTTAACGGTTTAATATTATTATCTATCTTATGAACTAATTCAAAAGCATGTCAAGCCACACTTGACTTCTCAGTTCTTCCGTACCTCAAATAAGCCAAATGCCCCTTCAGTCTGATTTTAAGAGATCGTCTAGTCTGCCCGACGTACTTTTGGGGACAATCTTTACAGGAAATTTGGTAAATACCTGACTTGTCCTTTTGTTCTACTTTATCGTTCAAACTACTCAGAAGTGAATTTAATTTGCCGTTAGAGCGAGGGTTCAAATGGAAGTCAGACGAACTTAATTTTTTTTTCATCAGCGCGAATAGTTGTGGTATTTACTAACTGACATTTGAATTCATCAAGTTGCAACTTAAAATTACTACCAGAAGGTAGCAAATATGTAATTGCAGGATATATTTCTTCCGGGATTGGACCGTGTCAAAGAACTCTAAAAGTGTTCGACGTTTCGTCTACCATGGTAGGGGGCTTCTTTAGGAACAAAGAAAAGAAACAATAAATAAAAGAAAAATATAAGGGCCACCGATTTCGCTGAAAATACGTAACTTTCGATTAATAATAGTAATTTTTGGGACAAGAAAACGATATACATATATTGGTGCTATTTGGGAAAAATTCATGATCAACACACTTTAGGGATATCCTAAAATTTTTAAAGTTGCATGAACCTGTATAAAAAAAAATTATTGCCACGGGACTTGTGATACATATGTAGCGGGTTACAAAATATAATTGATCAATCAAAATATGTACAATTAGTGAAAAACGACATTTTTTATAGTTAACTAAAAGATAAATTATTACTCTTTACGTGTCAAGTTTGCATAATTTGTAAAATAAAATATTTTTCTCCAAAACGATTCTAATTATTTCGATGAAACTTTGTAACAATGGGATTCTTGCGACAAAAAAATTTTGTTGGGTGTCATTTTGTTCAAAATTTGGGATCAGCAGAAAGCAAATAAAGTTCTATAAGAAATATGTAAAATTATGGAGTTATAAAAAAAACCACATTATAAGAGGCTAATTATTCTAAATTGAAAGGCATAATTGTTTCAAAGTATAATTTCAAATTTTATTTTTAAAAAAACAGGCATTAATGTTTTTAATTATACATTAAACATAATGAAAGATATGTATTATTAAACATAACAGTAATAGTAAACATTTTAAGACGAAAATCGCAACTTATATTATTACCAACAGTTTTTGGGTAACGTGCATCATGTATATCAGTTATTAATTAATTTAAAAATGAATTTTTGTCTAGGTCAAAAGTTAAAATACTGCCCAAAAATCTACTTCCAGTTGCGGAAAAACATACAAACAAGTGCATGTTTCTCTATCGCCAGTGTAGGTAGGCACATATCGTTAAATATTTTTGAATCTTTAACATTATAAAGGTACAGAATACAATAAATTTAACTATAATGGCTGGAATATGTCTAATTCCTTATTTTATAAACAAAATCTTTGTTTTATGAAGCAAAATTTAACCAGAAGCGTTAAAATATAAAGCTTTCAAGTGGTATTTGCATGACTTCCCGCCGTAACTTTCTCGCAGCCTGCGAGAAGCGCAGTAGCGACGTATTTTGGTCCACCGGACTGACACCCGTTGGGAATATGCAAAAATCAAAGAATGAAAAGGCCAATTTCAAAATATCAGAGCACGGTAACTCAGTATGTCCACCATACCAGAGGCGAAACTCTTCTGAGAGCATGACACTATAACTAAAGAAGATAAGTTCACCCGCATGAGATAAGGGCATCTCTTTCCCGCACGTCTGACGTCATAGGGAGACAACTTTCTGTATCAGCACACAGCGGCATATGGCGTTAAGGGATGTTATTTGAATTGTATAACTTTTATACACAAATAAACGGTTTAACTTGCGAAGTCTATTAAGTCTACTCTTAGGGAACCTTTTCAGGAACATTTTAGAAATAAAATAAAATGTAGTATTTTCTTTGATTAGATAAATTATAAGAATTTATTTATAAACTAAACTGAAAATACAGCCCAATTAAATTCACATTTGATCAGGAAATAGATTATTTGGGTTCTCAGACATTTTAGTCATGAAACATAATTTTGAATCTTATTTGCACAGAAAGGAAACCAGTACACATTGTTTCATATACTTATCTGTAACAAAGGTTAGCAACTACTAATGCAGTTAATTGAACTATGAAGTTTTTAATCAATAAACTTTAAGCAAACCTAAATATAGCTTTAAAAAAATCTGTAAAGAAATAAATATAGAAGTAATATAGCCGATATTAGTACATTTATTTCTTAAGAACGAAAATGGCTACTAAAGGTGGTAAGCAAATATATTAAAAATTATGAAATACTTTTTTTAATTTCAAAATAATATTTGTAATTTTTAAAAATATAATTTTAAAGCAAGATATTAAAATTTGAGCGTTAGTTTTTTCAAAATATATATTTAGATTTTAAATTTCAAAGAAATTCCATGTCAATTTCTTTTTCCCAAAATAAAAAAAAAAGTATTTTAAATTGTAAAAATGATTTATATTTTTTTTAATATACTTCTAATTTTAAGTCCTTAAGAACGTCAAACAATTTTTCTAACTGTTTTTATGTGAATTTGTTTGATTATTGACATGATAACGCGAAATAAACTTCCACATCAAAAATGTAGATAATATGGTTAATAAAAAAATAAATCCCTGTTATTACACCAAGAGGTAATTTTTATGTCCCTATTCCTTACTCAACTTTTTTGGCGAAGAAAGTATTTAAATATTAGTTTTTTTTAGTTAACAAGATTAGTTTATTTACGCTCAGGTTTAAAATAATAATTATTGATAATGGAGAAACCTTAATTTTTTTCTATTTGTTACATGTATATGTAAGTCAGTCTTCCCTTTTCAATTTTGAATTTAAATATTTAGTTTTCAAAATAATTATTCTTATTTTAAGCAATAACAAACATTAAAAAAGAATTCATATACACCTATACCTTAATTTAACGGTAGCACGACTTTTAGACCGATGACAAAATATCCGCGACAAAATATCCCCGAAATAATATCCACAGACAAAATATTCAACAGACAAAATACCTAACAGACCAAATACCTGCAGACAAAATATCCGCTGGCAAAATATCCGAACGACAAAATATCCAATCGATAAATTTTCCGATGTCGGAATAACTGACAGACAAAATATCCGGTTTATAAATAAGATGTGTTAATTTCTTTTGATCGATCTCCTAAACTATTTTCAAATATGAACAATGATATATTTTTGAAAAGAATAAAAATCTTTCATTTCAGACTTTTTTATAATTTTGACTTTGCAAAAGACACTAATTTTTTCTGATATGTCTAAAAGATAATACATAAAAAAATGTTTAACTTTTGTGTTTTGTAGTTCACTAAACAAAGGTATCAGGTAGGGTGCAAAATTTATGTACATATGTTTATTATTTACCTGTACTGTACAGATAAACACTAGAGTTTGCATTTTTTCAAAAAGTTCACTTATTACCGTTTCCCCAAGTAACTTGTGGCAAAAGATAATCTAACAATGCAATAATTCCACGAAACGCAGAAAATAATGGTTTTTGTTCCATATATTTACATTTTAAAGAATAAATGAATTTTTTTCATACCTGAAATTAGTTCATTTCGAGTTTATCTGATAAGTTTGTATTGTTGATTGGAACATGCCGAGTTAGCATTTTATGTTATTAAATAATTTTTCGTAAATATTTTATTCATGAAGATTTTATCCGTTAGATATTTTGTCTGCGGATATTTTGTCCGTTGGATATTTTGCCTGCGGATATTTTGTCTGGTGGATATTTTGTCGTGGATTTTTTGTCATGGATTTTCTGTCATCGGATGTACACTGAACTATTATTTAAGGGCCCCGAGGAAGAGGAATATAGGATCCGTCATTCAACAGAGCGTTAATTTTGGATACATACACGGAATTATCCAAGATGACAGTTGCATTGCCTTTATCAGCCGAGAGAATAGTAATTGAAGAATCTGTTTTTAGGGTTCGAAGGGCACATCTTTCTTCTCTAGAAATCTTGGACTTTGGTGGTTTGGCATGTTTTGGTATTTTTGTAGTTTGAAAACGAATAGGATCTGCTGCCTTCTTTGGGAGAGTTCTGATGGTAGACTTTACTGCACTGATTACTTCCTCAGTTGAAATTTTTCTTGGAGCGACAGCAAAATTCAGTCCTTTAGATAAGATGGTATGTCCGCTATCCGATAGTGGACGAAAAGACCAATTGACCACCGTTTTTGAGACTAAACTATAAATTTTGACCTTGGGACTTAGGGATTTGAATTTCTTCTTGTGTTTCAGATTTTCTAATTCAAAAGTTTTTTATTTTCGCAGTCAGCCATTGCGGAACATCAACATGACACCGGACATAAGATTCTCCTTAATAATATTTCAATTATATCCATTATTTTCAATTACTATAATAGGAAGATACACGAGGCCATTGAAATCCAAAAATTTTCCAAAAACATCAACAGAGACGACGGTTACATGATTTCCTCTATCTGGAAACCAACCATTGGAAATCTTCGGGAGTGATCGCGTAGAAGAATGGTATATAAAGTTTTCCTATCCCTCTGTTTCGCCACTGGTATGGTGGACAAACTGAGTTACCATGCTCTTCTGTCTAAACTTTTTTATCCTTTGTACCAATTTTCAATTCAGAAAAGTTTCGCCTCTGGTATGGTAGACGTACTGAATTACCCTGCTCTGATGTTTTGAAATTGGTCTTTTCATTCTTTCATTTTTGCATGTTCTCTTATATTTCTCTTTTTATTTATTGTGTCTTTTCTTTGTTCCTGAAGAAGTCCCTCCCTCCGATGGTGGGAGAAACGTCGAACACTTTTAGTAGTTCTTTGACAAGGTCCAATCCCGGAAGAAGTATATCCTGTACTGACTTTGGCCGTGGAAACCTTCGTTATCAAATATGTAATTATTCTTCATGGTAAACCCTTATTGACCGGAAATATTATATTTTTTTGAATTTATTTAACATTTCTTCGGCCCAGTTTGGAAATATTTAAATTTTTATGGTTTATAGACAATTTTCTAAACAGTTTTTGAAATGCGACTACGTGATATTTAAATTTATTGAAAACGTCACTTCATGACAGTTCACAAATTAAGAGGTTATCTTATTTTACATAGAATAGGAATAATGAAAAATAGGAGACCCAACGAGTTACAACTTGAAATGAATACCAAATGAAAATTCGAAGACATTTTTAATTAAATACTTATTTGAACCACATCTCAGCCTGTTAGAAATACCTGGCACAAAACCTTGTATTTCTATAAACCAAAAGAAATTGCAACTTCAATATATAGGGTGTTTGAAAAAGTTGGCACAACATTTATGAAGGTGAAAGTAGAGCCAAAATTAGTAAAAAAAAAATTTATAAACATAGGGCCTGTGGAACGCAGTTACTCAGATATAAGCCTCTAAAAGAGGTTACAATATCATTTGACTCTCTTTGAAATAATTTTCTTTATAACTATCTTAATAAAATGCAATTTGCTGAGAATAATTATATGATAAAGGTTTTTAATTAGAAAATTACCATGAGTTTATTAAAAACCGATTGTAAATGAGGATAGTTCTGCAACCACCCTCAACATAAATTTTTCGACATAATTTTTATTTCTTTCAATTATTAAGCAAATGATTTTATTTTCTAAGGTATTGGACTTTTCAGTAAAAAATGCCTTCACAGTTACCTTTGAATCTCAGCGCAGGTTAGTAGGAAATTATTTACTTTCTTTTTTAACGATATCGACGTGTCGTTCAAGACAGTAACATTTTTCTACATTGCCACATGGTAGGTGCCTTGACGATTGCAGTTTTATTCTAATATTTCTTAACTTTTCCGTGCTTTCATTAAATTTTTATTTCATTTTAATTTCTCCTTACTATTTCAAGGGGTTGTTTTAAAAAAACATGCCACTAAATAGGAAAATTTTTTGATAATTTGTTTGAGTTTGCTTGATAATTCAAAGAAATTAAAAAATATACATAAATTTAGGTTAAGGGTAGTCGGAAAAGTAACGTTATTTAAAACCTATTTTCTTTAAACTCAAGAAATCTAAAACCCTAAGCACATGACTATTATTTGCAAATTTAATTTTATTAACTAAATTATAAAGAAAATAATTCAAAACCACATCAAATGATATAACCCTTTTTAGAGGGCGATATATCTTAGTAACGGTGCTGAGTTGGCCCCAGGTTTTTAAAACTTTTTTACTAATTTTGGATCTACTTTCATCTCCTTAAGTTTTGTACCAAAGTTTTAAACACACTGCATATCATAGAAGTGTTTAGGAATAAAATTGTAGAAAATATCATCAATAAATATTTATTGCTTTTGGTGTGTAATTTATTACATATTTTAAAGTACATGCTATAATTAAATGAATAAACAAAAAAGAAGAATTAATTATGTTAGGTATAATAATATTATATAACAATGAATAACTGCTTTTGCATTTCAGTCAATAGGTTCTGTTTCATTTCCTCTCCTATGGAAATAGCGTTTGTCCACAGGTTCTCGATGGATCAATAGGTGGCGGTATTTGGGAGTCACATGGAGGATATCCGTTGATTCTATAGCATCTACTTGCCAAAATATTTGTTACCATTAGGTTAGGATATACCAAACTGACGAGATCTAATAACATCGAAACCGGTCTTTGGTTTCCAAACTCTGAATCTGATAAACGTTTAAACCTATTGGTTTGCTATTTACTATGCTAAGGTTATCAAGCAAAAGGGAGAACCAAATTGGTTTTGTCAGGCTGAGACGTGGCATAAATAATTATATCATTAAAACAGAGACTGAGCATTCATTCGGCACTAACTTTAAGCTGTAGCTAGATAGGTATAATAACGATTCAAAAAAAAAAATACGAATACTTGTGCCCAAACATTGTAAAAAGATTAAATAAGGCATATATATTTCTCAATATAATTTTATAATTTCTTCCTTCTGGTAGTAATTTTAAGTTGTAACTCGATTGGTTCAATTAGTGTGCAAAAAGTTGACCGGAAGTGGGCCTATAATGAATTACCTAAACATTTCCAAACATAACTATTAAACTATATTAACGATTGAAGAGCAACAGATATTAAAAATTAATAAAGTTTAATAGTTACAAATATTAAAGGATGCCACGAAATAAGGGTTGAAAATGTCAATTTCCAACCAGGCACAAAAATAATTTTTTCGTTGTCGGTTGGAATTTTCGCACTCAGCCTATACGCATTTACGCAGGTTTTACTATTACCTCAACCCTATGTGAGCATGCTGCGCTGTAGGACTCAATTATTGACCGATAATTGAAGGTCAAATTCCTGTTGATTCTAAATTTTTCAGAATAGCAATTTATTTATTTTGAAAGTGTTTCCACTAGTATCCTAATTTTTATGTAGAAATGACAGATTCAGGGGTAACATTTTTCATGAAATTTTTATGAATATAGAATGCGGAACAATATTAGGCATTAAATTCTGCACTACTTTTCCCATTTAAGCTTCCTTGTATCTCTAGTGGTTTACGAGATACCTGTATTGGAAATCAAATTTGGTTCAACCTGTATAAGCCTCTAAACGTGTATAGTGGACTAACATTTTTATGAAAATAGAATACAACCTAGACTGCAGTATACAATCCTCTAAACATATACAGTGAATCAACCAAAATCATTCTGACAAAACAATCTGAAAAATTGTTAAGTTTTTCTTGTTGTTCTTATTTTTTGCATCAAAATGAATAAATAAAGATGCTCATTTATTTTAGTGAAAAAAATGACAAAAACACAGCCTTAACGATTTCTCAAATTGTGCTTCGGCAAACGATTGCGAATACTTTGAGAACCAAGTTCGCCTTGAGTTTTCTGTAAAAACTTCGTTACAAATAAAATAGTAGGTTATATAAGGACTTGTCTCAGAAAAACAAATTAACAACGATGTGTTTCTGCAGTGATATTCCTAGGAAGATATTCCTAGGAAGACATTTTTTAGGAATATTTTTAACACTTTCATATCCCTCCAAAGGGATGAGTTGTGTTAAATACAGCTTTCTTAAACAGATTTTTTGCATATGGAATAGCTGGATATGAATATCGTTCCTATACAGTGTGTCCCACCGGGAATCACCGCGATCGATATCTAGCAAAGTACTTACCCAAAACATTTGAAAATTTGGCAACTTAGCAAAGACAACAGGACCAATACAACTAAAATATTCGCAAAGTTGTAGTATTTCCGGTTATACCGAAAGTTACACCAATTTTGTTATTTTAAATAAAACACCCTCTATATTTTTGCATTTTTAAATTTAGTTTAATTAAGTGTTGAATTTAGGTCTGCATATTTTGGTAAATTCAAACAGCGATAACTTTGTTATCTCAAATGGAACACCTATATTTTTTCAGCCTTTCTTCTAGTTATCTTTCACCTAATATAAGCTTTCTAGGGGTTTCTTTTAAAACCTTTATAAATAATTGCAATTCTTTACCTTTTTTTGCCATTTTACATTAAATGAACTTTTATCGGGTCGCATATCATTGACGTTATGAGTAGAAATAATCTCTATCGACAGTTATACTGTTTGAAAACTATTTGTCAAATTCTTTATAGTTGATTTTATAGTGTGTGGTAAAGCTAAAATGAAAACATCCCTGATCATCTGTTTTAGTAATGAGAATTATTTTAAATTGGTTATTATTTTTTGACTATGCAACAGAGTAATTGCTGTTCGATATCCAATAAGGCCTCCATGAAATCCAATAAAGCGAATGGTAGAAAATCTCACCAATTTCGACTCCGTCAAAGAAAAATCACATAGAAGAAAATCTGTTGGTGATAATAAAAATGTCGAAATAGGATTTCCAATTATGTCAACTAGTCATGTTTTAATTTTAGCTTCATCACACACTATGAATTACTATAAGATATTTTACTGATTGTTTCATAACTTAAATGTCGATATCGATTGTTTCTCTTTTCTTAAGTACATTTTATTTGTTTCTATTTATTATGTCACTGATATACTACTGAGTAAGAATTCAGTGGCCGTGAAATAAAGAAAAAAAAATGTTAAAATTACAATTACTTTCAAGTTGTAAAAGAAACTTTCGCAATACCTTAATCAGTTAAAAGATAATTTAAATCTGCATTAGATAGGTTAAAAAAATATAGGGTGTTCCATTTGAGATAACAAAATTATTGCTGTTTGAATTTACTAAAATTTATTGTCGTAAAATCACCACTCGGTATAATGTTTTTAAATCTATACAAATTGTGCAAGATAGCTTTGTATGTGTTCTACTCATATGCCAAATATAAAATAAATATCTAGTTTTTGGAAAAAGATAAGAAGAATTTCGTGGAAGCTTGTAGATGTCAAATTTTGTATAAAAATCCAATTATCTTAAAAACTATACATTTTAAGAACAATGTTTGTTATTCAAAGTGCCCTTAAAATATAAAATTAAATTAAAAAATGCAAAAATATATAGGGTGTCTTATTTAAAATAACGAAGTTGGTGTCAACTTCCAGTATAACCGGAAATACTACAACTTTGCGAATATTTTAGTTGTATTGGCCCTATAGTCTTTGATAAGCTGCCAAATTTTTAAATGTTTTAGATAAGTACTTTGCCAGATATCGATCGCGGCGATTCCCGATGGGACATGCTGCATAAGATTATTGTGGATTGTTTTTTCAACCCTTCTAAGTACTAATCACAATAAAAAAAAACCTCACTGATATTAAACTGACAAATTAAGCAAATATCATGGCTAATTAGCAAAAAAACAGATCTACTTGATTTTTGAGATTTAATTAATCGTTTCCAATTAGATTGCCGCGAAATATAGCAATGGTATCACAATTATTTTTATAATTTTTTTTGTAGACATTAAATTTGCGATTTAATGCCATAAGATAAAATTATATATCTCAACTAATATAATATTGGAACAAAAGTTCGATATTCTAATATACAAGGTGATTCTAAAAGTGGAACCAGAAATTTAGATTCGTATTTTAGAGCCCAAAATAAGACGAACAGTTTATATAAACATATGTCGTGAAACGCTTTGTTTTCGAGTTACAGAACGCAGAAAGTTAGTTCCTAATTATAGTTTTTAATTAATATTTGCAAAACTTGTACAGATGATTGAATAAAATGTAGCAAAACTCCATATCTTTTCGTATCTTTTCCAAAAATCTAAGAATTGATTAACATAAGTTAACCACTGGCGGGTATACCTAGGGGGCAGTGCTTAAAACCTGCTTTTTTTTTGTATGGATTTTTGTCGCAGTTTTGAAACAAACATATAAACTACAACCCTTTTTTCATAAAAAAAGGTACTTTTAGTGAAATTCGATATTGTCAGCCGTTTTCGAGTAAAATGCATTTTTATTTCTCGATGCATTAAAAAACGCTCGCCCAAAAATATCGGGTTAACACATATTTGAAACAAAAAAAAAAATAAATAGCATTGACATTTTTATGCTTTCTTGTCACCGGCGGCCTCTTTGAGCAATTTCTGTAAATAAAGTATTGCATCGAGATATAGAAATGCATTTTACTCAAAAGCCGTTGACTGCAACGGAATATACAACAGTAAAAGTACCCTTTTCATGTTTAAACATTAGTAGTTTATGTTTTTGTTACTAAACTCGAACAAAAGTGCTCACAAGATAAATTAGGCACGTTTTAAGCACCACCCCTCTGGATATACCCGCCACTGGTTAAGTTCTGTTAATTAATTCTTAGATTTTTGGAAAGAGCACAGAAAGGTATAAAACTGTGCCAAATTTCATTTAATTATCTGTACATGTTTCGCAACTATTAATAAAATACTATAACCAGGAACTAACTTTCAACCCTCTGTAATTTGGAAACCAAGCGTTTTACGACATATGTTTATATAGACTTTTAGTCTTATTTTGGTCTTTAAAATACAATTTTAAATTTATAGCATTACCTTAAGAATCTCCTAGTATAATATAATATATTAAAATTAAAATATGCACAAGATATCGTTTCCAATTGGATTGCCGCCATTGAATCTGTTAAATCTTCAAAACTATTAAGCTGTAAATTAGAATAGCTTTCTTAATTATTAAATTATAAGGAAGGTATACGTGCACATAATAGAATCAAGACTACTATTCATAGTATCATTATTGTAATTGATCCCTAACTGACCTAATACTACGTAGGTATTTATTTATTTCAAAGAATCGTTAAGCAAGTTCACTATAAACTCACAGTAATACTAGTTTGTTGCAAAATTTAGCAACATTGGCATAAAAACAGCGATTATAGGTTTTTCATAAAAAGTTTACTCATCGAATATTAATAAAATTCAATCAACAAGGGTGAGCAACGTGACGATACTATTTTGAAGCGGTGTTTGCTTTGGTGTGTGAATGTTATGCAAGCTCTGAGATAATTAAGTTACACGTTGGTAATCATTTCATCATAGCCTACTGGACTTATCTCATTAACTTGCCTATATTTCAATCAATCTTTCAATTTATCATCCGTTGTAAGGCTTCTCATTCCAGTATTAATTAAACTTGGTGCTAAAAAACCTTTTTCTTCACTTCGGTCAGCTACTGCGCTTAATAAACATCTTTTGTTTTCTTATAAGAGAGTAAGAGATTGAAAACTGTTGAATTATCAGTGACTAAAGACTATTGTCTGTTTTATGTTGTGTCCCTATAAAATCCATTTTATCTCACAATGTATATATAATAATGTTTTAATTATACTCGTATATTTGGTAACTGAAAGATGGCTTAAAGATGCTCGTATATGTTGAAATGAATGTCTTTTACATTTCATTAGATAACCGTAATGATGTTCCGGAAACCTAAGAATTCTTAAATTATTAAATTGGATATACTTTATGATACGACCGGTGATGAGTTATCTAAAAACAGTGTGTAGGTGTTAATGATGTAATCCTATATGTCTAACAAATAGCACCTTATGCTGTGTCGTTTCCTGCATTAAGAAACTCATTGGGTACCTACACGCCATTACAAATGAGATAGTATCAACACCAGATTAAGATACATGGCTGCATGTTGATTTTAATACGCTTGAAGAACCTTTTTATACTCTTTAACATTCCTACAAACTTTATACAAATGTTTTATAACTAGTTCGTATTTATAATGTTAATTCCCTGCAACGGATGTTTTACCATGCTGACCATTTTATTTGATTTATAGGTTGTAGTCCACTAATTGTTTCTGATTAGTTCAGATAATTTTATGCTACTTCTCTTTGGACAGTCCATTTTTATCTAAGTAAAGCATTAGTTGCAGAAATGTATTTTCTAAGATAACGTATAAGAGTATTTGTGACAGACGAAATCTTAGGTGACTTACGATTTCGTCTGCGTAGATTTTCAATATTGAAAGATTTTCTTCAGTTACCTATGAGAAGAATTACAAGGTAATTCTAAAAGTAGTACCATAAATTCAGGACCGTATTTTAGAATCCAAAATAAGACGAAAAGTCTATATAAACATGTGTCGTAAAATGTTTCTTTTCCGAGTTACAGGGTGTGGAAATTTGGTTCCTGATTGTAGTTTTTGTTAGAGATATTTAAACAAATCCTGAAAATTAAGTCTAAATGGCAAATCCCCAAATCATTTTATTTTTAGTGCACATTATTTCAGAAGGTTCGCTTCTCAAAATATCATGTTATTTTATTTAAATGACATTTGGAGTTATACATGGTGGTTAGCAAACGCATATGATATTTTTCTTAAAAAATTCAAATAGCACACCCTTATTTCTGTTATTCAACAGCTAAGCGTTGCTTTGATGTAAATATCTGTTCGAGAGGTATTTAATTTTGAATTACAAAATTAAAATTTTCTAGTTTTATTTGGGTAAGATAGTTTTTTCTCAAATTTTTGGAACCTAAACAAAAATAATATCTTTAAAATACATCGATTTAATGTATTGTTCTGATTTTAATCATATAAATTACATCTTTTAACTATGAACTTTGAATTAAAAAACATATATAGCTAAATTCTATGCATTTATGCTCGACGAACCTATTTTTGACAACAACAACAAAATATTAATAAATATGTTATATGGAGCATACTTCAAAAAAAAAATAGTTTAACCTACACTGAGGCCTAAACAAGCTAATTTATAAAAATAACACTAGTATATTTCACCTTGGATTTGTAAAATCGCAGTGAGGACGAGGCATGTCGAATTTTTAGTGTTGTAAACTTTTTTGGAAATTATGCCATAAAAAGTTTATTTATTAGTGTTTTCCATTTCTGTTTGAAAATAAATTTTCAACACTTCAATCAGAGATGCATGTTGAACATACAAATATCGAAATTTTTGATTTTTCAAATTTAAAGTTAAATAACTCTCAAACTATAAGGGCTAAACATACAAATTTTTACACCGAACCAAAGCTTAGTTTTTGTTATTAAAAATGGAAAATATTATATGAATTGAGCCATTTGAATTTAAAAAAAAAATATTTTGCCTTTACTAATCACCATGTATAACATCAGATATAATTTAAATAAACTTACATTATTTTCCAAAAAAGAGATATACTGTAATAATCTGCACCAAAAATAAAATTATTTGATTCTTTCTGGTTTCTGAAACGACCTTTCACATTTGACTCGAATTTCATGAGTTTTATAAATATTTCAAATACTATTAATCTATTGTTTGATATCCTTTTAATCGTCATTTTATATACCAATCAAGACGTAAAAATGTTAAGATGTTTTATTTAAAAAAAGGTAATTTAAGTGCAAACCTGTATAATGAAAAATGATTGATGTATTAGAAAGATTTTTGTTATTAAAATAATTGTAGTAATTAGAGGACGTTATTGTACTTATCACTCACATTGAATATATTTCTTAGACGTTTGCAGAGGAACAAGAACCACAACATTTATTTAATAAACTGCTAATTTTTGTAGTGAAATTGAGCATTAATTAAATGGAACAACAATTGCAAGCGATATTAGCAACGATAAAAGACAACAAAGAACAAGACGAAGAACGAAGGTGACAAGAAAAAGAACAGGAGGAAGAGCGAAGAAGCCAAGACAGAGAAGAAATGCAGACAAACAAAAATTGCATAGTCTATTAGCAAATATAACAGAAAAGATGGGAGTAGATGTTACAAAAATGAAAGAACAAATTACAGGAATGAGAGAAGAAATGCAAGAAGAGATTAGCGAAGTCAAAAAAGAATTCAACAGTAAGCTTCTTGATTTGGAAAATGCAACACAGAAGAAGATCAGCCACATCAAAAAGGACATGAAGAAGTTGCTAAGCGGACAATTCACACAGCATGAATCCAAAAGTGTACCCGCTATTTCTTCCCAAAAGGTGAAACCTCCGACCTCCAGAAAGCAGTTCAAAGCTGCTGCTAAGGCCAAACGGTGGACGGAGGAAGGAAAGGCGATCTCATTGGTGGTATCCCTGCGCGGAGATGCTCTGGAATTACTCCGAACTTTATCTGATCACAAACAAGCCAACTATAATGATCTAGTTAGGGCTGTTAAGCTGAGATTTGAAGACCACCATTTGCAGCAGGTTGTCCAGTGGCAACTGCTAATGATAAGGCAGAAAAGTGGCGAAACGCTGCAAGAATTCGAGGCTAATGTGAGAAGACTGGCGTATATCGCCTATCCAACAGCACCAACTGACTTTCTGGAACTTCACGCAGTTAGAATCTTCATATAAGGAATAAGAAATCTGGAAGTTCAGAGAGTGATATGCTTGTCAAACGTCCGAACATCAAGGGAGGCACTGATTAGAGCTTTGGAGGTTGAAGCCGCTTACAAGGTTTCAGAGGCAGGGGTGTCACGTAAAATAAAAAAGTCCAACATTGAAGAGGCTGCGAGTGACCCTGTTCTCGCGAATATAAACGCTAATATAAAGGAAATGAACGCGAACATAAAGAAAATGGACAGGAGCATGAGCACTAACATAAAGGAAATGAAAGCCAGCATCCAAGAACTGGTGGGAGCTCTTAAAGGCAGATCCAACAGAAGCACAACATGTTACAACTGTGGCAAACCGGGGCACTTTAAGAAGAACTGCAGGTCAGCTCCTAGAAGTCGACAAGCACAACAGCAGGAAAACTATATTCAGTCAGTGGGAAGGGGCACTCACTGGCTGGTGTCGAGCAACCAGCCCCCAAAACTCTTTCCATCAAACAGATAAAAAGGACCATGAAAAGTTTGGTAGTGGCAGCCAGCGTAGATAAAAGGAATGTACAGGCAATAGTAAACACAGGCGCCATAGTTACTTTAGCACGAAGTAACATTCTAACCTCACAACCGAAGGTACTGTCGCAAAGAATGCTCCTCAGAACAATTACGGGAAATACTGCGCTAATTATTGGAGAGGCAGACGTCATAATTGGTCTGGAAAAACTATGGATTTTGCATCGGGTGTTGGTGGCAGATATTGAAGACGAGCTGATTCTGGGGATGGACGTAATCAGGCAACATGGCTTTACTTTCGACTCAGCGCAGAACATTTTAAGGATTGGAAATAAAGAGCTTGTCCCGACAACACCAAAGGACACTCCAAAGGAGGTGAGATGTTTGCCTTCGAAACAGCTGTGGTGCAGGGAAGCAGCAAGGAGACGGTTATGGCTGTGATGGAAAGAGATTTGGGCTGCTGCGTTGCATTAGTAGAACTGACTTATGACATTTTCAAGAATTTACTAATGACAAGATCCGTGGTTAGAACATCTCGAAAGGTACCTGTTTGAGTTGCCAAGGTATTTCCAACAGAACGCTCAATCAAGAAGGGTAGTATTCTGGCAGTCTGTACCCCGATAGCCTCGATAAGCTCCTTGGATGACAAATGTGCGTCAGTACAGGAAACAAAGATTGGGCAAGTCAAGTTGAGAGTGGACTTAAAACACCTATCCAAGGAAGAAGCAGCTCTGACTTAATCATTTCTACGGAAAAACCACAATGCCTTTATCGATGGAGACCAAAATTTAGGAAGGACGGACGTAGTTCGACACAAAATTAACACCGACGATGCAACACTTATTGGTCGACCTTCAAGAAGATTACCTGTAGGCAAGCAAGATAAAGTCGCAGGACTGGTTAAGAAGGTGATGAGAGATTGAGTCATCGAGGAGTCTAATAGTCCATGGTCTTCTCCTGTAATCTTGGTTACAAAGAAGGACAGGGTCAACAGATTCTGTGTCGACTACCAGAAATTAAACGACGTCATTAAGAAGGACAGCTACCCCTTGCCAAGGATTGATGACACCCTAACATCCTTGTCTGGTTCCACCTGGTTTTCAAATTTGGACTTGAAAAGTGGATATTGGCAAGTGAACATAGACCCCGACGACATAGAAAAGACGGCCTTTTCATCTGGAAGTAAATTATATCAATTTAAGGTTATGCCTTTTGGATTATGCAACGCAACGGCTACTTTCGAACGCCTAATGGAACTGGTACTTGGAGAATTCACTTGGAAAATCTGCTTGGTTTACTTAGATAACGCCTTGGTAATGCGCAAGAGCTTTAAAGAACATCTGGAAAATCTTCAAGAAGTCTTCGACAGATTAAAGCAAGCTAACTTAAAACTGAACCCGAACAAGTCCTCTTTGTTCCAAAGAAAAGTAGAATTCTTCTGTGACTGGCCAATACCCAGAGATAAACATGAACTGAGGAGTTTCCTGGGGTTATGCAACTATTACAAGATTTATGAACGGTTTCGCCTACATTGCTGCGCCATTACACCGACTAACGGAAGTAAGAACGCCGCACGTCAGGACTCCCGATTGTGATACCGCTTTCGGAAAACTGAAGTTTGCCTTGTGCACAAGCCCTAGCTTGGCTTATCCTCAGCAGAATGGAAAATTCGTGCTAGACACAGACGCCAGCAACGTCGGCCTGTGCTATCCCAAGTTCAAGGCGGTGAAGAAAGAATCATCGAATATTACAGCAAGATCCTGACAAAGCCGGAGAGAAACTATTGCATCACCAGAAAGGGACTATTTGCGATAGTGAAGGCCGTGGAACACTTTCACAAGTATTTTTATGGGCAGGAATTCCTCACCAGAACAGATCATTCGGCGCTTTCTTGGTTATTCCGAATGAAGAACGCAGAGGGACAGACGGCTAGATGGTTGGAAGGGTTCCAACAGTATCACTTTAAGTTGCATCATCGACCGAAACGATAGCATAACAACGCTTACGCTTTGTCCAGAAAACCTTGTGGGGATTGCAAACACTGCAGACGAGTTGAGGACCATGGGGACATGGTGGGTATAAGGATCACGTCTGTCAAGCCAGAAGACGGATGGACTGTTGAAGGTCTTTGGAAGCTACAGAACAGCGATGTTGATGTCGGACCCATATTGGAATGAAAAGAAGCTGGAGATAGACCTGAATGGCAAGAGGTTTTCGACAAAAGTCCAGCTCTTAAGAATTTGTGGGTCTAATGGAAATCTTTCCACGTGGAGGACGGGGTGCTGAAGAGGACATTAGAAAGCGCTGATGGAAAGCGCGTCAACATGCAGTTGGTGGGACGTCAGGCGAAGATTCCACAGGTTTTGTGAAAGGTGCACAATGGAACCTCTGGTGGACATTTAGGGATGAACAAGGCCCTGGAGAAGATTTTTAAAACAATAATTTAAAATAAAGAAGTGGATGTCAAATTCCGGTATAACCGAAAATACTACAACATTGCGAATATTTAATTTGTATTAGCCTTGTCATCTTTGCTAAGTTTTTAGAATTTAAAATTTTTTAGATGAGTACTTTGTCAGATATCGATCGCGGCGATTCCCGATGGGATATACTGTATCAGGCTGGACCATAAGTAATGGTACATAAAGCAAGAGTAGATTTTTCTTAAAAAAATGACGTGATTTAGCCCCATTTATTTTATACCAAAAGCTGATATTAACAGAGGTACAGGGTGTCAAAGTGGAAAAAAAAACTGTGATTTTTCGCACTACTGATGAACACATTTCACTATAGACAAGATATTTGGTATAGGAAAGTTTATTTAGTCAAGAAATTCTAATTTGCTAGCAGATTGTCAATAACTTATAGGGGACACTACCTTATATTATTCTAAAGCATCATAACTTTTATTGCCTTCATGTAGACTTATTTTAAATAGATATTTTTATTTACATATATATTTTACGTAAAAAAGAAATTCTTTCTAAATGTTGATGCAAGCAACCATACAGGGTCGCTATAAATAATGGTACACAGTATATCTGTTTATATCAAATTTTGGTATAAGGTAAATGTGACTAAATCACGTTATTTTTATACGAAAAATCTACTCTTGCTCTATTTACCATTACTTAGGGTCCACCCTGTATATGTCGATTTTTCAAGGGTGACCACTGCCACCCCTTAGCTACGCCAAACCCTATCTGAAAGCGTATTAAATATTTTAATGTAAAATCTAATTAAGGTAGTAAGTTTACACACTCTTTATTAATTCTGACGCGGTACTAAGTTCGTTGGGCTAGCTAGTTTGTAACATAATAAATAAATTATTTTCTTCTTAAAACTAGCTAAACTGTTTTTTTATCAAATAAACTTTTAGGTCTGAATTATTAGTCTAGCCCAATTCAGATCCAACGGGTATAGCAAAAACTTGTAACGGTCACAAAGCGATCGTTTTTATGCACACTACTGCGATTAATAAATATAATTTGTTGCACAAATTACAAAAGGCAAAATAAACAATGTGAGCGGATTTATGGCAAATTCCAATTATATTTATGTCGTGTGTGGCGCATTAATTGCGGAGAACTGGGTAAAAAGTGGAGCCCTTGGTCCTAGGAGGGTTGGACCAATTGCATGTTATCTACGGGCCCCGGGCTTAGCGCTGATATCACGGGAATATACTAATTGCATTTCGGCTTAAATATCCCAAATCAAATTACGCCGATTATACGGCATACGATTCCTATGCAACCGATCTTGATTTACGACTTCACTCTTTATCTATTTATTGCTGCAGCTCTCGAAATTTAGGCATGGTATTCTTTGGAGAAACAACAGTGATTAACTGATGTAAAGTGATTTCTTTTATATGTGTATATTATAAAGTAGAAGACAAATCTTGAATTTAGTTGTTGCACTTTGGTTATTGTCACTTATTTTGATTGCTCTATTCAGGGACTAGGGATTATTTGGCTACTTTGTTAAAATGAAAATGTCTTTAAGTGTATCGGATACTATTTTCGACAAGTGAACATTTCGAATTTGCACATTATTCGGAAAAATATTAAAAATAAGAACATTGTATTTCTGATTTCCTATTTGGACCACCTGGCAATAAAAATTTAATTATTTTGAAAATATCAAATTTAAAACAAGAAACGTGGGGCGCATACAATAAATATAATATAGGTTTTTTTTAACCTTACAAGAATATTCGTAGCTATTAAACATTCATAAATACTAATTTTCAGGACCATTTATATGGGCTTGGGAATCTATATGGGATTATAAATCTGTGTGGAACTAGGAGAAACTATTTTACACTTTTTGGTCCGTTTCAAAAAACGTGCTAAATAAAAAAGTTTTTTTTTTTTCATTCATTTTTTAGTTCTCAAGTTTTCTTGTTTTCCTTCAAATACGAGAGAAATACATACTTCAAAGAATTAAATTATTGTTTTAAAGACCTTCTTTAAAAAATCTATAACATACTAATTAGTAACCCTTTAGTCGAAACCATAGCAAGTGGCAACCCTACATCAGAAAAAGCGATGGAGCAAAAGTATCAGAC
Source organism: Dastarcus helophoroides (assembly GCA_028583605.1). NCBI lineage: Eukaryota > Metazoa > Arthropoda > Insecta > Coleoptera > Bothrideridae > Dastarcus > Dastarcus helophoroides. The sequence goes on along the minus strand of CM053328.1, from coordinate 21,747,500 downwards.
AGCAGGCAAAACTCAAAATGCGGAGGTCGCATGCGTCTTGTGGGATGCCACTCATGTAATTAATCGCGACTACAGTCGATTGAAAAACTTCTTATACATAATAGGTATAAGTATGCACAATTTCAGGAAAGACAAAATTTTAAGTATTTAGTATTTAGTTTATTTTATTTGTGATTTAAAACTTCGACTTAAAACTAAATTTTAAGTTATTTTTTAAATTTTAATTAAGATTGTAAATTTATTGTTGAATCAAATTTTTGGGCATATATGTACAGGGTCTTTTCTCGTGTCCTTTCGTCCGTCTGTCCCGACGAGAGAAAATTATGTAACGTAGAAATTTGAAATTTTGCGCAGGGTTAGTTCTCGATGACCCACGCAAATATCACCTGCTAACTGATTATAACCTGATTATAAAAAAAAATATTTTATATTAAAATGTGGGGTTAAGTTGGCCTCCGAAAAATAAAGATTCAGTTAATATATCGTGTAAGGTATCTTTTGAAAAAGCGGTGCCGCGCCGCCCCAATGTGCGAAGTGTGCGGCGCACACAGGTGCCAAGACAATAGGGGTGCCGCCATCAAAATTATTTTTGTTACACTTGCACAACAACATATTTTTTGTAGTGGAGCATTGATAAGTAAAGTGGATACAATAGGCGAAACATATGCCCTGTAAATAACAAAACATATATTAGGCTTATTGCACAAGTCTCCCAAGGTAATATTCACGTTTGTGGTTTAATTTTACGCTTTGGGTTTTATTTTGCATTAATTACGAGCTCAGCGTTAAAATCAAAAGAACCGCCGTGAGTTTGTTTAAATGAGTTTATGAAAGCAACTCGCCCAATGCAATGCGAGCGACATAAGCAGGGTGGGGTCACGGGGATTCCCCGACTTTAAGGAACGAGAGAGCCAAAACGATTAAACAATCATTCAACCGAAAGTGTGGGCAAGGTGCGCATTAATTTTTTTATAATAAGAATAGGTTCTAGCACTAAAAACAATATATAGTTTGTATGTTACTGATTGTTTTAATGTGTTTTCATGATGAGTGAAAGTAATCAAGATAAAAAAAAGAAATTATCTCGTTACTAAAATTTAATAAGGAAAAGAAAACAAGAAGAAGAACGTGATAAAAATACAAATAAAATAAGTAAACATTTTACGGCTCTACCATCCACTTCCAAATAATCTTTAGAGACAGAAAGCAGTCATTTTATCGACGAAGGTGTTATAAAATCTGATTCAAAAACGCTTCATGTAGTGGTATATGCTTTTTATTTAATTTTCTATACAAATAAATATAACTTTGTTCTGTTTGTAATGTCAAAAAAAAAAAAACATTTTCTTTTTTAATTTCTGTCTATCCTTTTCTTAATCTTCGAAACGCCTGCACCAATTTTGATGTGGCGGATAGATCACGTGACTGTCTTATTTTATAGAAGTAATCGCTGCCGGAAGTCATGGGTTCGATTCCCACAAGGTGCCTTGAAAAAAAAAACCTTTGTGTTTATGTATATGTAAAATGTATTTATTTGCAGAAAAAAGTATATTAATAGTATATCAAATTTAAATTTAAAATGCTATGCATCACTTTTGCACGTCACTTGTCTAGTACCCATAGTACAAGCCCTGCTTAGTTTGGGACTAGACGGAGTTTGATTGTGGTCATTTATTTATTTATTTTATTTATATTTATTATACATAATTATTCATAGATAGATAAATCAGTTTATTCAGACAAATAGATATGTACTCATGCGACCAATATTATGTCTTTGTATGTCTGGCTTTAATTTAAGATGCCGCCGCCGAAGTTACGTCCGTGTCTCTGCCTGTTACACCATTGTCACCGCTAGAACAATTATCGTCACTAATACCAACTTTTTTCAAAGATGACCCTGGACTCTGGCCAGAAATTTTAAATGCTACTTTGATCCAATATCTAATAGAAAATCCGATTAAACAAATTAAACAGTATAATTTTCCGCGTGACCCTTAGGGGAGAAAATTTTCCGAGTATTATTATGAAAGGCATTTAGGAAACGGTGAAAAGTATCACAGAGAGTGACTGCAGTATTCAGTGTCCAAAAATGCCGTTTATTGCTTTTGTTGCAAGCTATTTGAATCAAAACATAAAAATAAATTCTGCGAGGGATATTAGTGATTGGCAACATCTAACTTTGCAGCAGACATGAGAAAAGTTCTCATGTAAGTTCTCAATAATTATAAAAAATACACAGATTTGTGTCACACTCTTAAAAAATAAAAACACTATTGATAGTATTCAACAAAAACTTTTAGAGGTTGAAAAGCAGCGCTGGCACGATGTAATCAAAAGAATAATATATGTGGTCCAATTTCTAAGTACACAAAATATGGCGTTTCGTGGCCAAAGCCAAAAATTATACGACCGTAACAATGGTAATTTTTTAAAATGTATTGAAATGTTAGGAAAGTTCGATCTTTTAATGACTGAACATATACGACGCGTAACGAATGATTCAGATTTCAAAAATATGCTTGGAGATAAGATCCAAAATGAAATAATTTACATACTCGGTAACCAAATTCAACATTTTATTTTAAATTTATGTCAAATTAATAAATATTTTTCAATAATACTGGATTGCCCTCCTGACGTTTTACACGTAGAGCAAATTAGTAGTTTAATAAGATTTGTCAATTGCAACACAGAAACTAGTAAGTTGGAAATAAGGAAGTATTTCCTTCATCTTGTTCTTTTTCTTGTCGTCTTTGTCCTTTATCTTGTTCTTTTTCTTGTCGTCTTCGTTCTTCATCTTGTTCTTTTTTTTGTCTTCTTTGTTCTTCGTCTTGTCGCCTTTGTGCTTTATCCTGTTCTTCTTTGTCTTTCATCATTGCTAATATCGCTTGCAATTATTGTTCCATTTTGACGGATTTTAATCTCGTTTCCATAAAGCGTTCTAGAATGTTTCAAGATTTAATTATCGCTACGACTCAATAGCGCAATATTTCGGAAGCTCGCATGAATTCCGCCGCACAATCCGCAAAAATAATCTCGCCTCTGACACCAGTTGTTGCGGGTTATCGGTTTGAATGATTAACACTTAGTGAATTATATTTATTTGAACTCGGAGCACTACAATTTTAATTCGAGAACACTGTTTAATTAATCAACTTATTCATTGACTTCTAACTTATTGAGGGAAAAGTTACCGCCTTATATAGGTACCCCTTCGGGTTCTAGAAGGAATAAGCAGATAAGACTTATCGTTTGCCGAAATTTCTGGAACGCTTATCTGTCGTTTGATTTATTATCGCGGGCGCTTCTCCTTATTAAATTTTCTAGAAACTTCCCAACAAAATTTTATAATTACATTTTTGTTACAATATATAACATTTTTGCTTTTTTTAAATAGAACACCCTGAAAATTATTAGCCGAAACGAAAGACATCATTTTTCTGTTTTCAAAATTATATAACATTGTTGACTTTTAGACAAGCCGTTTTTGAAATATTTTAATTTAAAATATTAAGCATTATGTAATATTTCAAAAAAGCCAAGGTAGCCTGAAAAACAAATGTTTTATTTTATTTTGTGCTGTAACAGTTTAGTACAGGTTAATTTACTGTATTATTTATTAATCAAGAGTGATTGTTTTTATACTATTTCTATGATAGAGATATGGTATTCCAAAAAACAGAAAGGCTGAATATTTTAAAGTCAGTATCCAGAATCCAGAACGGTTTACTTAAATGTCAATATTGTATACCGGGTGTTTTTTTTTTAGTTGGGAGGTTACCTTTATATGGAGTATCACTTATTATAAAGGCAAACTGATTTTGTCGGTGGGGCTAATCGGAGCTAAACTACCTTCCAAAAGTATTTTCAATTTCCTCCCACTTCCGGTTATACCAGAAGTAGGTATCAACTTTCTTATTTTAAATGACAACTCCCAAATTTTATACTTTATTTAAATTTTACATAGAAAAATAAGGTGAGTTTATGTATACATATTTATTGCTATCTTTGATAGTTTTAAAGATATTTCAAATTTTCGAAAAAAAATGACAGAAAAGAGGGTTATTTTAACTCTTTGTATCTTTTTTATTATTTACAGCAAAACCATGACATTTGGGCTAAAGTCGTGGAATTTTATGGAGACTATAATAACGTAATCAGGTTTTACATTTATTTCACAGGGTGATGGAAATTTTATGATCTTTATTGTTTTTGTTTTATTCAAAAAAACTCTGTTTTTTTAAATGAGAGCTATGCGTTTTTTAATCATTTTTGGATTCTTCATGTAAAAAGAAGAAAAAAGTTATATGACTAATTTTTTAAAATTCTTCACTGTTAAGAGATATATTCAAAATAAAACAGAAAAATATTATTTTCTCTCTAGTAGCAACTTGGTAACAGAAAACAAAATGTTCAAAAAAAAACATAACAACAAGGCCTAAAAATTTTATTCTAAATAACATTTAAAAGATAACCGTACAAGACGAATAATTTTTGACTAATTGTTAGAATACTTATTGAAAAATGTTTAGGATGCCACGAATGTAAGTTTCGTAAAAATGATTTGTTAAACAGACTTCTTATTTTTGGAGTAATGAAAATCAACAACAAATGTTCAAGAAAATTCGTCCTTTAACTGTTATGCTGTTAGATTAGAACTCAGGATTTGTAAGCGTTAAATTTTATAATGAAAATCGAAATGGAAACTTTTTAGTGATTTTTTTTACTACTGCATACAAGCATAATGCTAGGAACAATCGGATGTGCTTAAAAACGTTACTCAATTAGAAATCTTAAAATATGCCTTCAAATGTATTGAAAGAGAAGGTCGTCCTTGTTGTTCTTGATGTAAATTTCTTATCAATTTTTTTTTTCGTATTACTTATTATGATTAATTGTTTAAGCTTTTATCGCCTACAGTTAATTTCTTACTTGAACAAAAAAGACATGCTTGATTCTTTTTATTTTGAGATTTATGTAAAATACCCCTTTAATGGCACAAAATTTTAAAAAATAAGTAATATAACTTTTTTCTTCTTTTTATGTGAAGAATCCAAAAATGATTAAGAAACATATAGTTCCCATTTAAAAATACAGAATTTTTTTGAATAAAACAAAAACAGCAAAGATTATAAAATTTTCATCACCCTGTATAATAAATGTAAAATCTGATTACGTTATTACAGTCTTTATAATATTTCGTAACTTCAACCGAAATTTCATGTTTTTACTGCAAATAATAAAAAAGATACAAAGAGTCAAAATAACCCTCTTTTCTGTCATTTTTTTTTCGAAAAATTGAAATATCTTTAAAACTATCAAAGGTAGCAATAAACGTGTATACATAAACTCACCTTATTTTTTTACGTAAAATCTAAATAAAATATAAAATTTGGGGGTTGCCATTTAAAATAAGAAAGTTGATGTCTACTTCCGATATAACCGGTAGTGGGGGGAAGTTGAAAATATTTTTAGAAGATAGCTTAGCTTCAATAAGCCCCATCGACAAAATCAGTTTGCCTTTATAATAAGTAGTACTCCAGATAAAGGTAACCTCCCAACTAAAAAAAAACACCCGGTATATTTCTGAAAACAAAAAACAGATCTTTCATTTTAGCTAATAAGGTAGGTTGACCTCTTAACGCCTACCTAAGGTTGTTTATTTCATATTTGAAAAAAGATTACCAATAAAATGCAAACTATCATTATTGTAAATCAAGCATATATTTTATAAACAATCGACTTTGGTGGAACAAAAAAGCCAAAATTTTCCATTTAAACTGAAGATAAAATATGTGTCAATGGGTGTTATAAAGCACCTCTGAACCAAATAATGCCCAGATTAAAATACTGAAAAATATAACGTCAAATAAAATAATTTAATAAAACAAATCACAATATTAAATCATTTTCATTACATCGAACTAGTTACAGCCTCTAAACAAATTAAAATATTTATCTTTCTTTTTTATTCCTACACACACGTCGCCAAACTTTCCTGCATCTCACACTGCTCAAAGCTGCAACAAGATGCTCCTTGGTCCATTGTTTACTTCTTTGTCGTTTATTTTTATTCATAATTAATTAAATATATACAATATTTTACGTGATCTTAGTAGCATCCATTACTCACTTGTATGGTTGATATTAGACACAATATATATATATATATATATATATATACTGGATCATAAGACAGTCAGTTTTGATATATTTGTGTTGGATGAAGACGTGAAGCCTTTAACCTGACCTGTGTTTTGATGAAATTGATCCTTAACGTCTAAAAATTTCTTGCAATATTCGTATAGACGATTTTTCTAGTTTTAGTAAATTCTCTGTCTTGTTTTATGTATAATACCTTTGTTATTATTAAAGATACAAAATTGGTTAAATTGGCAAACTAGTACAGTTTTTAACTATAAATAAGATTACATAATGGAAAAAACAACTGAAAATCGCGATTTTGAGATTTTTGACAAAGTTGCAATTTTTTAATTGAAACACCTTGTATATTTTACGTTTTTATGAAAGGTAATAAAATTTGGAATAAAAATGGTTAATATGAATTTTTTGGTATGATAAATAATAGCGGAGTTATGAGGTCCCGAACCAATCATAATAAGTCGAAAATTAATGTGAAATTAGTCAACAGGTTAATATGCATGTCTTAGGGATATTAAAGTAGGTATTAACGAACAGGGAACATTATTAAATAATCAGTTCTAATAAAAATATATCATTTTAATTTGGCCTTCAGAATTTGCTCGAAAATATCTCTTCGCTCTTCAATACATTTCTCTGCTCATTTCAGGGCAGTATGAACCTTTTAAGATAGTTCTATCATCTCGTTTTTATGAACTTCTTTTCGAACTATCTACATTTCTTTAGGTTTTGTACATTATTTTCTCGCTTTTATAAATACGATTTTTAAGATAATGCCACGACAAAAATTCGAGTAAAGTCAAATAAGGTGACCTTGGAGGTCATTCAATAATTCCATTAGTTTTAATCCATATTTCTTAGAAGATGGCGGGTTTTCCTATAATTATACGTAGGACATAATCCTACTGGAATGGGACATATTGTCTGCTTAATAAATCCATTTTATTCAAGAAGTTATTCTCTAAGATGTTTTGCACAATTTTCATATATTCTTTATCATTCAGGAAAAATTCATAAATGAAAGGTCCAAAGATTCTAAACGAAATTATCCCTTGCCATACGATAAAACCGAAACAAGTTTGAGGAGCTCATAGCTCCGTCATTATTCATCTTAGCAAAAAATGTTTAAAAACTATTTTTATGTTAAATGCCATTAGCTTTCATAAAAACATAAATTATACACGGTGTTCCATTTGAAATATTATAACTTTTTCAAAAATCCGAAAAACGCTATGTTCAATTGTTTTTTTCACAAGACCATTTTAATCAGCCACTCATGAAACCAATTTTGTATCTGTAATAATAACAAAGTTAGAAATGCTGCCAACTTAATTTTGATCACCCTGTATAGAGGGTCTTGCAAATTTAGACCAATTTTGTGGGATAAATTATCCGGTCAGCACAATTTTGAAAAATTAAAAATTTTCGAAAATTTTATACTGTTTGCAGCTCCTCTCCAATTAACTACAAAAATTGGGTTTAGGATATTCTTAATTTAATTTTATCGTAAAATTTATCGATATAAAAAATTTTTAATTAGGCTTTCAAATTTGGAGTTATAATCTAAAGTTATTTTTTTTTAAATAAAAACCATATCAGGCAATAGTTTGAAATGAACAAGCATTTTTTTTCTCTTTTCAAAAATATATATGTTTATATATGTAGTTTAAAAATTGTGAAGTTTTGATGATTTTTCTGTCAACTTGTAATGCATTAAGCCTGGGATTGTGCGTTACAGTTACCAAAGAAAAATTCACTCTAAGTGATGTCAAACATTTAGGGAGCTACCTTATCCAGAGGGAGGGTGGTGGTCGGTTGACGGCGACCGCGGTTCAAAAAGGACTGTTCGTTTTATTCTGTTTGGGAATTTTATAGAGCGGCCTGTAACGAAGTAGATAAAAAATGTAGTGTTAGTTAAATGTGTTCGTTTTCAAGCAGAGGGAAATGGCTAAATATTCGTATATTCAACGCTGAATTACAGTAGAATTATTAAACCTACAATAGGTCAGTTGACACCGTTTTAAAAATATTATTTTAATAATGTGAAGGTCTAGGTTTCAATTCCAATCATGGACTTAGACACTCAAAACTCTAAGATACGGAAAGGTTGTTTACGAAGGAGGGAATAATTGCAAACCTTAGCAATGAAATATTTCCAAATTCGATAATAATTTAGGTTTTACTCTTTTTTGACATAACATGATTTTTTTCAAAATATGTATCAGGTATTCTTGCCACTTCAAAAGTTTAATTTTAGCTTACCGAACATAGTTTGTAGCATATATAAAATATTACTTCAAAAATTCAAATTGTTGCTTAGATAATAATTAAATCCCACAAACTGGGCTTGGTGAGCTAAAATAAAAATTTTTTAAATAATTTAAGACGAGTAATTGACATTTGTATAAATTATGAATTCAAGACGAGTCAATAATGATCCAAAAATGAAAAAGTATCCTTGCAACTGAACCAAAGTCATTTTTCTTATATTTCATTTCATATAGGGATTACCGTTTGTTGTTGTTTTTGCTTTTGCAACTATTTTATATGATATTCAAAAGTATACTCGTGTTGCAGTGTTGTTATTAAATCAGTTTGGATTCTTTTTTTAGAGTTAGTGACTACACTTGTCGAAAGAGACAAAATGCGCGCGTTTCAAAAAATTATTAATGTATTTGAGCGAAATTTGCATTTTCTCGGACCTGGGGTTGTTAAACTTTAAGGTTTAAATAAAAAACGTTGCGTTTATCTGCCTCGTTTCATGGACCGACATAAAATTCCCTAAAGAGAGTAAAGAGAACTTTCATTTTTAACCTGCCCTGGCGCTCGACCGTCCACTGAATGCTTCTTCGAAGGAGATAGCTTCTTAAATGTTCGTTATCACGTGATTCTCCAGGGAATTTTCTCATTGGCAGATATAACACATAAAGCCGCATTTAATCAGTTAATAGCAAAATCGTTATAACGTCGAAATTTTTTGAAATACATATATAAACATGTATACTTTTAAAAAGAAAAAATTATCTTTTATTTAAAATTATTGCCTACTATGGTTTCCATTTTAAAAAATAGAACTTTAGGTTATAACTACAAAACCAAAAGGTCAATTAAAAAATCATTTTTATCATTAAATTCTACGTAAAAAATTACATTAGAAACAGTTTTGATTAAAATTTTTTTTAATTTTTAGTTTTTCAAAACTGTGCTAAAACGGGTAAAGATATAACATTTTTGTTATGACCAGGTAATTTATCTTAGAAAATTGGTTTAGGTTTGTAAAAACCCCGATCCCCTATCTCTGGTGCAAATAGTAGTAATAGGGGAAAACCATAGAAAATGGGATGCACTCTACAAAATGTGGATAACTTCTACAAATAATTCCAGGTATCAGTTTGTTTTGTGATTTACTGTTCAAAATCTAAAATGTTTAACTAAACTAAAGCTTGAATTATTAATGTTATTTGGCCTCCAACTATACAGCCAAGAAGTAGGAGTGTTAATGAAAGACATGCAGTGGCTTCTTTAGTAATAAATTCGTTAGAAAGCCGGAGTAATTCCAAAACAATGAATTTCAAAGAGGCGCCGCGTTTGAAACTATAAATTAGAGGCTAAGGCATAAAACATTCTGATTATACACGTAGAACTGTAATCCATCATAAGCAGATTGAATGTTGTTCGTTCTGTGCCATCAACAAAACATCGCGCATTTGAATAACCACGCACTAATCTAAATTAATATCTTACCCTGTACTTAAAAACTCATAATGTCTAAATAAACAACATAATAAAACCACTATTCCTGAAAGTCAGGGATTTTTTCTAACCTATACTTAAATAATAACTTTTCTGATATCGAGCGTTGACCTGAAAGTTTCTTTTAAAAGAAATTGTTCAGTTTTTGTGTTTCTTAGTTTTATATACGATATTGCTAATTATTATTTTTAGCCCACCTTGCTTTGGATTTGGATACAGGATTGCATAATAATAAGACATTTTAGGATAGTTTTATTTACTTTACTATCATTGTGGAATATAATGCCCTTCTTTTTTGTTGTCGGAATAATAAAAGGATTTTAATGCATTTGTTTAATACACTTATCCTTTATCGTTATTTGAAAACAGTTTAGGCTTAATTGATTGATGAATTAACATCTCCGCAATATGTTGCCACATGTATAAATAATTAACTATCTAGTTCTCTGTTTGTACAATTACACGCGTATTAATTAAATAAAAAACTAATTGAAAATCTATTTCGTCTTGCTTACTTTTGAAGCTCAGATATCTTACTGTCTGATATACTTTAGAAATCATCGGCTGGAATAATTGTTTAATAAAAGTATATTTGTGCCTCAAAGTGCTTTTTCAGTCTAGTCAATAAGGGCATTTCGATAAAAAATTTAAATTTCTAGCATTGCTGAATATTAAAATTTGAGATAAAAATCCAAACTTTAAGACACTTTAAAATAGCCAAACATTAAGAAGCTAGTTAAAATTTCTGGAAATTTAGAATCTACAAGGTCAAAATTTAAAAAAATCTTAATGTTAAAAGAAGAGATTAAGCCTCAAAAAAAAAACGATGAAAATTTCTGGAAAAGCTTTGAAATCGGGAAAGAATTCAAAATTTTCCACAGAAAGTTAATTTTAAGACAGAGTGTCGAATTTTGTGAACAACAAAAACGAATTATTAAAAAATAATGCAAAGTCTGCAAAAAAATGTAGGGTTCAAAAAAAAAAGATGGAAACTACACAAAAAAGATTAACTCTTCGAAGAGAAATTTTTCAATTTTTTGTCGAAATTTTGAAAAGTGGGAGAATTTTGAGCAAGAATCGGAATTTGCTGGCTGAATATTTATTTGCGTTTGGGTGTTTACCTGAGAGGGAGACAAGTGTTCTTCCCTGCCCAGTAGTGAGATTGTCGAAATTTTGAGAAACAAATTAAAACTTCCAGAAAGTTGGATTAAAAAACTGTTGAAGTTTCCAAAGAACATTTTTTCCAAATATTTGCCCTTACGTAAAAATTTAAAATTTGCAAAAAATATTTTTCAAAATTTTGACTTTAAGATCCTGAAAATGTTCACAACACTGCAAATTTTAATAAACCAACCGAAATTTGTTATCGGATTGTAAGAAAAGTCAACATTTTCAGAAAAAGACAAATTTTGAAAAGCAGTGAAATTTTGCAAAAAAAGTAACGAAGAATTTTGAGACAAGTTTCCAAAATTTTGAGAAAATCATATTTTAATAATAGAAGCTAAAACAAATTCGAAATTACAAGAAGAGTTTTTAAAAAATATCGATATTTAGAAAAATGTCGAAATTTCAAAAACAACTAATTTAGAAGAAAAAATTGGAAACTTCTAGAAAATGTGCCCCTAGTTGAATAGTGAATATAAATTTTGCGTTGATTGTTTGAATTGGAGGGGGGGGGGGGAGAATCGAGCTCTGGCCTATTCTAGCCACACCTATGAAAACACTAATGCATTATTAACTTCTGCTTTTGCAGAAAGGGACCAATGCCCTTGGGTTCCTTCTGCAGGATTTTTATCTGCCCAGGTCATTCATATGAATGGTTTTTCAGTTAATAGATGTTGATAGATCTTAAAATGAAAACTGATTCTTTTTACAGCTAAGACTATAATTTCTTCTGAATTAAAAAAATCTTATACTTAAAAATTTGGCTTGTTCTTTTCTACAACATGTTAGTTTTGTAATTTTCAGCGAATTTTACCGAGAGCACGTTGGCATATCATCGGTTTTAAGAACTACTTTCACACCTAAATTAAAGTTGTAGATATTGATGGTAAAAGTCCTGGTTTCCAGAATTATTTTTACAAAATTTCCTGTTGCTTAAAGATCTTTTTTTAGGTTTGCGATATCTGCAACAGTTTTTGAAATATTTGCCAAACATATTTTTTTTAATGTTGTATAATTCACACACTTAATAGCATGTAGAAAATATCGTTGGTAAAATTTTATATACTTTAAATTTAAACTCGATATTTGTTCCATACATAATGCACAGACCAATAGGTTTGAACATTTATTAGATTCGAAGTTTGGAAACCAAATACCGGTTTCGATCTTGTTAGATCTCGTCAGTTTGGCATATCCAACTCGAATGCTAATAAATGTTCCGACAAGTAAGTACTAAAACATTCACAGGCGTCGAGCGAGTGACTTTTTAGTACTACCACCTATTGGTCCATAGAGAAACTATGGCCATCGCCAACAATGTCGTATGCAAGAAGAATGCAACCTAGACTACAAATTCATGCAGCCCTCCAGGCGTGTATAGTGAATCATAGGTAGCTGAACTACCAACAGTTGAAACACTGCCAATTTGGGATTTCATCTCAAAAGCATTATTTTATAGAAATTGCGAATTTACTCGGTCCTTTATTTTGACTTTTTAAAAAGAATTCGCAAGGTAGATTGCAAATTCAAATTTTATCTCTTTACTTTCAAAATTTTGTAAATAAAGTAAAAATTTGCAGTTCAATCTTAACAAATTTTTTTTTCAAAATGTTCATCACCCGCTAAAGGTCGACTTTAGACTTCGAATGTCTACTTTTTTTCCTTTATTTTATTCCAAACATTTGAGGTTAATTTCAAGAGTTCGAGTTTAAGGCTACATGTGAAAATTAGTAAAAATCGAATTTTTACGAAACAGGCAAAACTGGTTTTAAAAGAATCGAATTTTAACTGCAAGTAAAAGTACTATATTTTAAATTTAAATCTGAAATTTTGAAAGGATGAATTAAAAATTTATAATAAAAGTTAAATTTTGAGACTTAGCTGTTTGGTTATTTAAAAACGATACTTAGGAAGGAGGATTGATTTCTAAAAGTGTATTTGCTCAAACTAATTTTCAGCATTCGACCTGGGCATGTCAAACTGTTGAAGATCCAACAATATCGAAATCGATCTTTGATTCCCAAATTCTGAATCTGATGAATTTTTTGCTTTATGAATGTAGCCATAACAAGCGTTCAGTTTTCGGTTAGTTGCAGGTTAAAATCAGAAGCTAATGGCTTTGATTAGTTTGTCTCTAAGTACCTTAAAGTAGATTGTAGACATTTGTTTATGCCCTACATTTATAGACTTTTAAAATTAAGTTATCCATTATTTCAAAATATGGAATTTACTTCAAAACAAATGAAAAGCAAATCAAAGATTTTTGGCATTGTATATGGCTGCATTACACAAAAGTATACAAGAGAAAATATTTAGAAAGCTCTTGCTAACATTCTTTGTTCATGAAAGTAAAAAACATGATATTTCATATACAGTGCTATTAGTTTCTCTTCGGTAACATTTCTATTGTGGAGGCAGTTAATGATATATTTTACTAAATGTTATCAATTTTAAATATAGTTTTACAGCCAGCTATTCCATTTCTCCTTAAGAAGGACATTCACGATACCATAACTACGCGACTAATATTTTAAATAATTTCCAACCATTAGAAGTATTCCAGAACTGTACTTCAATTCTAGTTTAAACAGCAACATATCTATGCTGCTGAATCAAAATGGTAAGGGTACCCAAATTTCAAAATTCGTCACTGAAATGAATCCTTCTTGGCTCATTACGGTGCTAAAAAGTGAACCCTTATCCAGTCATATCAATCATTTATCGAAATATCGTGGACTTTTTAATATTTATTGTTGCATTTATTGTTAATACAGTTTATTAATTGTGATTATTATTTTATCAGTAAAATATAGAGGGTTAAAGCATCCTGATAAACAATTTTTGAGAGTAGTAATTTAATTCAGTAGTTAGGATTAGGTGGATACTATCCTGATGGGCAAAGGTATTTTAATCAATGTAATGTGCAATTCAAACCTTATTAATATATTTTAAAGTTTTTCCATTTTCTTCTCTTGCACACCAATAATACACATGACTTCCATTCAGAAGACTTTCCCTTAAAAATATGTTCAGATCTTTAACTGAACAACAAAATTAACTAGTGTTAAGTATTACCAAGCCTTCTAAGAAATTATTTAGTTATTTCCTAATAACTTAGAACTTCAGGATAATTTTACTTATCTTTTAACTGATTCGTTACTTACAACTTTTAGAACGGTTAAACTGTTATACTAAATTAAAATATTCTCTGCAATTCACAAATATTTAAAAAAGGATGAAAATAATATTCCTGAGGGTTAAAGCTATAATGATAAATTTATCTTTTAACAGATATTCCATACAGAAGTAGAGCTGTAAAAACAAGATTAAGATGCTTATGCATCGCAATCTATCTCGCCCCTCTTCCAAAACATAAAAGCTTTTTCCCAGAATCCATTACAATTTGGCTTATTTTAATTAGCTTAATTATTGTTTTGCTAATGTACATATAATTCCATGAAAATCATGAAAATTATAACAACTGCTTGGCAAAATAAGAAAATATTCACAGGAGATGCCTAGTTTTTACATACATATTATAGCCTTAAAATAGATTATAAGCAAGCAACCTACTTGCGATCAGCTGATGGTTGGCCCGAACTTTTAATTTGAATCACCAATATGTGAGTTTATAATTCATAAAACTCACTAATAAACAAACTAATAATACTATTTGTGAAAGTCACTAATAAACAAAATTATTGAAAATTTTTTGCAAATTTTATCTTTTTATGGAAGAATCGAAGGGTATGGTAAGATCGGAAATTTTTGAAACGGTGTTTTTAGCATAAAATGGTGTAGAGAAACTTACTCTTTTATTTGAATCGTACTACTTACTTGCAAAACTATCTGTTTGTTCTAGTACCAATTAAATTATTTGCAGGTTGGCATAAAAATACTCAGATTAAAAAGATATCATATTTTAAGGTGAACTTAACTACTCGGTTGAGATCAAAAAATTAAAATTGTAAAAAGACTGAAATTTATTTCAAAAGCTCCTGAAAAAGTATTAGCCGAGAAAAGGGATAAAGAGATAAAGAGAAAACGTTGCGGAGAATATTGCATAATTATTTTTGAACTAAATATACAGTTAGAGATTTTGCCGAATATTTTTTATTACTAGAAGAAATCTGATGATTTAAAAGATGATGGTTTAGAAAATTGCTAGCTTTATTTTCCAAAAAAACCTGTTTCATTTTTCATCAAACTTCACTTTTTTTTAATGAATCTTAATTTAAAATGTTTAAGGTAGGTTTTGAAAAAATAAACACTACGTTTAATTATTACACTTGCTGAGTCCGGCTTTTTGAAAATGTTTAATTTTTTTAAATTAATGCGAAAAAAAATTTTTTTTGATCGATGTTATGAGGCGACGTTTTAGGAATTTTCAAATACCATATAGATGTACGTAATTTATTTTAGGAATTAGTCAATAATTATAATCTATTAAAAAAATTTCAACATTTTTGTATATGAGATGAAAATGAGACGAAAACTTTGATGTCCAATGCAATGTGATCCCTTTGCATTTTACTATACATATAGTGCTAGTCTGTAACTTGGAACAAATTCAGTAAATCAAAGATCGTTTTTTTTCGGACATATGTTTGGACAGGTCGATTAATATTTTAATTTGAGCTCTTTTTGATGTAGGAAAATTTTATACAGTATGTCTCAAATTTAATATAACGTCATCGACAAATTTTTAAATGGCAACCCTATTTTTTTCTAGACCATTCTTAAGGGGTATATTAAATTACACATGCGTACTACATTTCAATTTTTTATTTCTTGTTATTTAAAAGATATTTACAAATTTAGTAACTAATTCGAAAAATCAAGATATTTGATTCAATTCAATATATGTAATTTTCATAAAGTTTAAAAATCGGTATTTGTTTGACATTATTTGTCAAACTCAGTTGACGTCTTATCACAATCTTATTAAAAAGTTAATAAAACAAATAATAAGAGTAGTATCGTATTGATCAAAAAGGCTATTAGTTTGTCGTTTGGCAAAAAACATAAATTATTAAAAAATCGACCAAAATGAAAAACAAGATTGATATTTTAATAATGATTGGCTCCAGAGATAGAACAGGAACACAAAATGAAGTTATTCGTTTATTAAGGGAGAAGTATCCTGATTTACCAACCATATCGCAAAGTACAGTAAGCAACAGTTACGGAAAATTGACATTTGAGTAAAACAAGTAATATCCGTCAGAATGCGCTCAATTAAAATGTCGAAATTAATGTACTTCCTTCTATCCAAGAAAATGCTCATATTTCCACTAGTCAGAGAGGTAGGGAAACTCGAAATTAGGCCAGTCTTACAGTTGCAAGAATTTTAAAAATGCAAACATTTTATCCTTCTAAAATAACAACATTTTATGAACACTTTAAAGATGATCCGGATAGAAGACTCCATTTTTGTGACCAAATAATGAACCTACTGGACGGAAATGTTCTAAGCATAGGAAAATATCCTGTTTTTAGAGCTAAATTGTCAAAATTGTCGTTACTGGGCAGACAACAACCCACACTGAAAGGGGGAAGGCCACACTTAACATCCAGCGAAAGTTAATGGTTGGGCACGGATTGTTGGTGATCGAGTTATAGATCCAATTTTCTTCCAAGATATTTATAATTCTTGCAACAAGAGCTAATTTCTGATTTAGCGTTTTGTTTCCTGATCCGGTCAAAGCTGATGTCTTGAATAGAAATATCTGGTTTCAACAAGGCAGTACCCCTCCTCATTTTGCAAGACCTGTCACTGAGTATCTGGATGATGTATTTTAAGGCGGATGGATTGGTAGAAGAGGACCTTTTGAATGGTCATCCAGATCTCCGGACTTAAACCTATGGACAATTTTTTATGAGGGTATTTGAAAAGCAACGTTTCTAGGACCAAACGTGCAAATATTGAGGAGTTGAAAGGACGAATAAGATAGGAGTGTAGACTAACCGTATATGTCTGGTACAATAAAATAAAAATAATTTTAAAATGTGCTCCCTATAGATGTACACCACTCGACAAAATTTCATTTTAATATCTTCTCAGGCTTAGAAGCTATCTTCTGTCCCCGCACTAGTGGCGGATCCTGTATATTTCTATGTTAAATAATATTTTTGCTTTTAGTTTTTTTATCTGTAAGTCTTATTTTGTTTCTCTGTATTTCAATTTTGGTTATGTTATTCGTTTTGTGCCTAAGTAAAAAAAGCAGTAACGTCATGGGGTAACATTATAAGAATTATCTCATAGTCGTTTGCCAAAATTTTGTTAAGTTTTTCAATAAGTTTCACTGTATTTAAAAGATCTGAAATAATTTTCAAAACAGGAATTAAATCTCTACCTTCTGGATTCAATATTGAACATACCAAATTATATAATATGTTAAGATTTTTGTTTTGATTTAAATCTTTTATTCTACAATTTTGACATTTTTTAAATTCCCAATTGGGACTTAAAATTTACATAATTATTTTTTAGTTTTATATGAACATTTTCATGAAAGCATTCAAAACCTTAGGTAAAAAAAGTGAAAATGAAAGTTGAAATCTTAAAGTGCAAAAATTGAGAATAGCCCGTAAGTGCTAAAAACACAAGTCTTATTAAAAAAAAAAAACTCCCAATCTGGATTTTCATCTTTCACTTTCTTCTTTAATTCAAATTTTATGACACATATATTTTTTTTTATTTTAATGATATTGTCTCATTAATGAAGCTAAAATCTAGGATTTACTTTAAAGTAAAAAAGATATTTAATATTTGAAATAAAGGAAATATATTTAAATCGATTTAAGTTGCACGGCAAATTTATGAACCTTGGAATAATAGATTTTTAACTAAGATTTTCTTTAAACTTTAGGTGAGAAGATTTATTGAAAATTAAAGAAACTTAAGAAATATCTTAATTTGGATCGTGTTTTCGGTAAGAATATATTCCACACCTGGGCTCTTTCATAATAACTCATATGATTTATGGAAGTGAATATGTCACCCCCTAGGGGCTTGGCTCTGGCTAGAACTTCAGCCGACTCTTATGAGGACCACTAAATTCCACTCCAGTCAAACAAAACAGTATTGAATCGGTCTATAAATTGTTCGTTTTTAAAACCTTGGATTTCTACATGTTCGAGAAAATTAATGAGACTTATTAATTTAGTTTAGTAGAAGAATGTTAAAGTAATGTCGATTTCAGTCCTATATGCTGATATGAATAAGAACTAAATTTCTCTTCTAATTTTTTTTTTACAGAGAATGGGGAATAATTAAATTTTGATGTTCCATGATGTCCTATTAAAAAAACGAAAAATCAAGTCTTCTTATTGCATAACAGATTAAGTATACTTAACAATAAAGATAATAATCAAATATGAAATTTACCAGAGACCGGATTATATGCATTTGCATATCCAAATGCATATTTTACCCACTTTCATCGATTGTTGCATATTTTAGCTAAAATCTAGGTGATAATGTATATTTTCGCTATATTTTTAAAATGTTTCGATGGGCTAAATAATGAAGGATTTCTTTTTAAGCTATAACACTTGGCAATTTAAAATTGCGTTTAATGATTCTACTATAAAAAAAATCATAACTGCGATTAACACTCATTTTTCTACATAAGACGTGCGGATATGAGGAAGCTTAAAACTCAAGGTTTAGATTTGACTAAATCTAACTTCCTATTGCCAGAAATACTTTTAGGTACACTTAAAATAAAGGTTGCAAACATTTCAAAAAATTACCTAAAGTGTGTGTGTCAAATTAATAGTTCTATTAGTGGGACGAGTTAACTCTTGTCAGGAACAGTAAGTGCTAACATAACAATCAAATTTAAAGACTGCAAAGCTGCCTTTATGCATGGATGTGAAATGATCTCTTTTCTTATAAAAATATTTTGAGTGGTTGAAGGCACAATTTTACTACCGAATATTTAAAATAGTATCTGATTTTTTTTATATCTACCAGAGTAACAAAATGTTAAAAATTGCTAATTTATTTATATCGAATAAGTCGGTCATCATTTATTAAATTGCATGCCAATTTTGAAATAAACAAAATTAAAAATTACTATTTTTATTTGTCATTTAAATTTGCATATTCTGATATTTTTCGTGCATATTTTAAACATTTTTGGTGCATACTTGCATACATATTAAGCTTTTATGTTGAATTATATATTTCAGAGCAGTCCCATTTTACAAAAATTTCTGAGGATTATATCAGTAATTTGCTCGTCGTTATGCTATACTAACCGATTTTATGAACCGCAGCATAATTTTCTGAAGCTTCACATGTCTCATTAATGAAGTGTGACAAAGTAAAAGAAAGATAACAGTACGTTGCGGCGTTTCCTGGAATAGAATGTTATATTACCGGATTTTTTCTCAGTAGAGAATATTGCCAATGATAATTCAAAGTTATAAAAAATAATCTTAGGTGGCATAACAAAGTATTGAGAAATTCTCTAGTATTGCCGGCTAGTATCGGGAAAGGAGTAAAAGCCTTCCATTATTACAGGCTGGGAATCGATCCAGCTCTCTTAATCCCATAATCATTAATTTTGCATGATAACAGTCTCACGATAAAGATTCAAAAATTAAACCAAAAATTTCCCCGAGTCAATAGAATAGATGATCAAATTCATAGAAAAAAAAAACAGCACACGGCTGTACAAGATTCGAAATGGTAGTTTTCAATCTATGCACTTTTCCCGACAATCTTAGAGAACTACAAAAAAAATTAACGAAGCAGGACTATTAGCCGAAATTGATACAACCATTACAGTTCTACAACTTTTAAAGCAGTAGTAATCTGACAATTCTTAGCCCCTATTTCTTTGAAAATGATTTTAATTTTAAAATTTGAACTTTACCATAAAATGTGGAGTTTAAACTTTCAACAAATTTTTAATCCTCATTTTAGTTTGTTTTGAAATTACATCTTCTTTCACAACTCCAGCAGTTAAATTTTTTAACTGTTTAAACATTTTAATTTCAAGTATTAAATTTTAAGAAGTTTTGTTTTACTAAGTTTTTATTTTTCTCTCAAAATTTCTGGTTAAAAGGTTGAACTATTACTTTCTCCCTGCAATTTTAAATTAAAAATTAAAATTTTGACTCTCCTACATTCGACATTGGTCACAAAAGTTTTTTCGACATTTAAATCGAAATATGAACGTTTCTGCATGCTTTTTCATTTTAATATTTTCTGACTTTATGTTCAAATTTTGAAATAGAAGTCGAAATTTCGCACTTTTATTTGAAATTTCGTGCTAAAATTATACTTCTTTTATAATTTCGAGTTTCTGGAAAATTCAACCTTTCTAAATTCTAAAATTCTAAATTTTGAACTCCAATGGAAAATTATATGGCTAATAGCTCGCACCCCAACGGATATAAAATGGTGTGGAATTAACCTTTGTCTTATTTTTCGGTGTCGGTCCGTTTATGGTCAAGACGGCTTTATTAACACTTGCTAAGAATCATTGGATTTGTTATTGTAAGATATGAACAAGCTTATAGCATCTTCTTTTGTTGCCTCTACTAGTAGGTGACAAATAAATTGGATATTCTGAATATAAGGCATAAAGAATGTCACACTTTCTTATCCAAATCTCCTAAAATATTCCGATAAAATTCACTTTGGTGAAAATGCCATTCATTTTGAATAAGTATTTCAATAGACATAATTTCTGACACATTTAATCAATTCCTTTGAGTCCTCGCCGAAGAAAGTTTTTCTTATTGTTAATAAAAGATTCGCAGTTCTGTTCATATAAGTAAAAACTATTTTAATTACCATAAACTAGTTAATTCAAACTAAAACAAGGTAAGCTATATGTATTTAATAAGCAGATTATTACGCTATCCATTATCAGCGTTGAGATCATAATAATAGAATATGAGTAGTGCTAAAGCGATTGGTCGTTTGTTGCAGTTTATAGTTAATACCGTGGGCAAGTATCGATATGTTACCATCGATAAGCCATACGAAATCTGATAAACACGTTTCTAATTACTCAGTCTGAAGCACTTATAATTAATAACTGTGTATTCCAACACTTTGTTTTGTCTTAATTAAATCCGGCTCTCAAATTTATTTCCCATAATAATTTTGTTCTCATCTAAATAATTTTTCAGGTGAAAATATTCTTGTTCGAAAATTTTAACTTAAACATTTTAGGAAACATCAAAGTTCGATCAACTTCGAAAATGACGCACTTTCCGAACAAACGTCCAATATTTTACCATTATAGTCTCCAAAACGCCAATAGAACTGACTTTTATTTATAGACAGAAATGTAAGCATCACTTTTCTTATTTATAACTTCACAACTGACCAACTTCCATACAAATTTTTATTCTCTATTTAATACTTTTAGGGAATGAATATTGAATTATCCTTTCTTATTGCTTACTTACGCAATATAAGGGCAAATTTTGCCCTTTGTAAAATTTGGTGGTGTTTTATTCAAATTTCCTACTTTCTTCTCAAAGGTCCAAGTTTTAAAATTAATTTTGAGGGAATACTTTTTTAGAAATTTAATTTAAAAAAAAATACATTAATGGTTACAGACTGCCACATAAATTTTGTTTAAATATGCAATTATAAATACATATAAATAACCAATTAATACTCTTTACGCCAGCGAACGAAATTGGTATAAATTATTGATAAATGCTCTTTACTCTTATATGGTCTTATGTATTTGGTATTTAGTGTTAACCAATTTTCAGATTTCAACTACATAAGCCGCCTCAATAATTATTGCATAAACAAAATGGTAGGCCCATATTTGGACTTTTCCTCTACATTTTTCACCTAATAAACTACTTTAGGCTTCAAATATCAGAAAAAATAAGCCCTCCCATAATTCTTCCCGTCACTGATATACGTTAAATAACATTTTACAAATTATTTTATAAAGCATTAGAATTCAAATAAGTTTGTCAAATTTTAGTAAATTAGCTAGGCACGTTTCGAAAAACCTCATCACGATTTTACCTTTGACACCCTGTATCTTGAAAACAAAGCTTCTCCCGATAAATGTTTATAAAAAACTTGTTACTTGTTTTTGGACATAGAATCCACTGTTAAAATCCTTCAGTCTAATTTTGGAGCACTTGTATATTTATTGTAAAATGTTTTTTTAGAAATAGAAAGAACCCTTACCCTGCCACTGGAAATCATATTTTCTTATTAACAATTGATTCTTTTGATACCTATGTTTAAAATTTTCATTTATCCCTATATTCCTTTCTTAATTTGAACTTAATTAAAATTAGGTCAAAGTATTGCTCTGAAATGAGATTCGATTTTTCTCAAAATATCAAATGAAAAATTCAAGTTAAATATACAGGTTGTAACAAATTCTCTTTTCACTACAGGGATCTCGAAAACTGTAAGAGATACAGCATCTACTAAATTGGGGCAAAATTGCACAATTTGGTAACTACTAATATGCCGTTACGATTTAATCCGTTACATAAATTTATTGCAGCAAGTATTTAAAAGCCAAATTGTCAGCTAAAAACAAACGAAAAATTTATAGAACTTCTATTTCCAGGACAATTACTGCAATACAGTTAATCAAAAACTTAAATTTACGTATTTACGGCTTCTTCCTTCGCCTCAGCCATTTCGGATTCTTAAGGCCTAGCGCTGACATGCAATTTTCAGCTGCGCAACTGTTTGGTTTCAAGAGCGACTGCTATGGGTTTATATGGTAGCGCGCTCACATGCAACTAAAAGTTGCTGCAACTAAACAGTTTGTGTTTTGTCACAAACCAAACGATTGCAAAACTACCTGCAACTGTTTTGTATTGCATTGAAATAAATGCACTGGCGCTGACTTGCAACTGAAACCAGGCAATTTGTAGCATATGATCATCGTAGACGACAAAGGGTGTAATATAATTTTTAGTGTAAATTTTTAAACTTGTAACATTATTAAATTATACTAGGATATAATGTAATTTCTTTGTGTAGAACTTTTAAACTTGTTACATCAATTGGTTCCGGTGATAATTCTGAAGTACTCTTATTATGTATAAGCTTTATAACCCTTGATTTTTGTTCCATTGCCACAATTCTCGCAATTCGAGGCGAGGGTAATTTTGAGTACAAGGAAGAGAGTAGGGTTGTAAAAATTCTACAGTTAGGTGACAAGACATAATGAACCATATCGCGTCTTTTCCCTTTCAGTTTCTAGAAGTTACTAATATTGGTGTTTTCTTTTTCTGTATCTTATGCAGGAGAAAAAAGAAACTGCAGTATTTCTTAAGGTGTACTTGCGATTTTAGATTAGAGTAGTTGATGTTAACAGTTTAATTCGAATTACTTGACAAGTCGATATGATTTCTACAGAACCGCACGGTAAGAAATTATTTTTGTAAATATTTAATTTATAAGCTCTTAATCACATAAAATGAAGTGCTGCACAATCACTGTGCCGCGCCACATTACTGGACAATTAATTTTTTAGTTACCCTATTAATTAGAAATTTTTCCAACTAAAAAAAGATTTCTTTGACTTTAAACTTCAACTTTAAAGTATACAACTTGAACTTTTGTACTTAAGTTATTATTCAACATTCATCATATTACAGTTCAAAAAATGTTTTAGACCACCAATTACAATCATTAATTATTTTCTGAATGACTTCGCAAGCAAATCCTCGTGCAATTTATAAAATTGTCCTTTTGTTAAATGTAGTCTCAGCAGTGTTGACTATCTTTGAACTATGGCAGTTTTTAACAATGATTGGCAGGCAAGATTTTACGTTTGATATACATCGATTTCAGCAAAATGAAAATAAATATTTCTTTAAATCGACGTTTTTCAATAAAACAGCAAACTGGGTTTCATATATTTACACTGCTGTGGGGAGGAATTTAATTTGCACCAAAAATGAAGTTATAAGAACTTCTGATCCCTAAAAATTTTTCATTAGTTAATAAACCACATATTATCACATATTGAAGTATGCAATCGATCATTTCTAAAATCTGTATATAAAAAAAATTCAAATAAACAGCAACCAGAAATTCAAAAGTCTGTCGAAAATTGCGATATGTAGCGTGATTACATACATACTTACACATAGACCAACGGAAGGAATTAAATCATTTTCAATGGCGAATGCAGAAGATAATTGGAGTTGATTTTCAACTTTTTTGACTTTTTTCCAAAAAAGTAGGGTTTAAAGTTAAAATTTTGATAAAAAGAAGTTTGGAAATGTGCAATTTTGGTCTTAACTAGGATTATATTGTAGACTATTGGGAGCTAATTTCCAATTGAATGAAACATAACTTTCGTAAGAAATATGTTGACGTAACTGTTAAACAATAACAGATAATAATTGAATACGCTATTTGCTGTTAAAGGCTTACTCTGGCATAATAATAATAGTAGGGTTGCTATAGCAGTATACATCACACCTATCAGGCTACCTGCAATATTAATGTTAAATTAATTTTAAATAATTTACTTGCAAAACTATTTAAGGTTTCGAAGTTTTGTAATCTTATGAATCAGAAACATGTATATTGGGACAACCTAAACGGAGCAAAAAATACATTTACATCACCAAGTTTGAAGAGAACTTTAGGCTCTAAAATGTCTTATTCATATGCTAGTAACATGATTTGAATCAGAGCTATTATCCTGGCATGACATGGACTAATTTACTTAAAAAAACAAGGAACACTTCTGGTCAGACATGCAAGCAAATCGGTGTTTAGAATTGTGCGTGTCCAAACTAGAGTATTATTTAAGAAAAATTTGTCTGATAATTACATATCATGTGTCGGTAGTTAGAATTTTGGAGATTTTAATAAAGCAGCGTGATGACAAGGGCTCATTAAAATTTCCACTTTCAATTATTACCGACTGAAAAGGTGATAAGGCAACTATTTCCTGATATATCAAAAAGGTAGCTGTTTCTTTGTAAGCTGTAATTTTCGGTTGGTTTCCAGATTACATTATACATGATTTGATGGGGAATATTTTTAAGGGATAATGTAAATAGGTATATTGTTTCTATTATCAGAAAGATTATTGACATGAAATTGCATACACTTCGTGCCGCTTGTGAAAATGAGCACACCAACTATAACCTAGGTGTTAAATATGCTACATTCTCAAGTGTCAAAGTTCGTGCCAGGACATCAATCAAGCATTATAGCTAATAGCGGTGGTCAACTTAGCGCAAACATCGATACTTAACAGCTTTGCAACAAAATAACTTTCTTGTTATAATAATCTCTGCAAGACCCTGAACTTCGCAAGTCGCACTAAATCTAGGAAGAAACATTTCCAACGCGTTTCTAAAATACGTTAATTGAATAAAAAGTATTCAACAAAATGATGGGTATTATCTCTCATATTTTTAATGTTATTTTTAAATGCAGCTTGCAACAGCTTAGAGGGATATCTTAATAACTTAGTTTGACAGCTAAATTGCGTTAAGTTACCTCTCGGATGGGAATATAAACCACTCAAAGGAAATTAGTGACTGCAGTATACCTGCAGCTCATCATAAGTTAAAGTCCCTCTCCTTCATTACCTCACCTTAATTAAATAGCAAACTCATAGGAATAATTTCGTGCAAAAAAGCCGGCAGAAGGATGTGTGGTAATTACCCACAACAAGGGCATAAAAAGATTTCTACTAAACATTTCAACGTTGGCATGTTTATATTTAATAATTTACAAAGATCTTATAATTACCAAGTTGGGAGAGAGAGCTCCTAAATCAGTTACAAAGGCAACGACTTAATGTTCAAATGAAATAATGAACGCAACCAGTGAAAAAACTATAAATAAAAGAACTGAAACAAGGAAACGATAAAGAAGGTCTTATACATTATCCCACAACTCTCTAACATTTTATTTTAAAGTATAAACTAATTTATTAATTGCTAATTTGCAAGACAGTGTAACGCGAATATTGGCATGGCTATGATTTTGCGTTAGGAGGGTAAAGAGTAAGTGTCGATATTTCTAGACCAGATAGGGAGGCATCTAATGAATTACTGGTATCAATAATATAAGATTGGATTTTTCTAGAGTGAGCAATGAGATTTCTAAGGTAAGCAATGATCATCTTTGTCTTCCCTAGCTACACCAACGAACACGAATGAAATGCAAAAATTCAAAAATCAATTTGTAGTGGCTGTTAAATTTTTGTTTGAAAACAGCTGCATTAAGTCTGCAGTATCGTTGAAGAAGTTGATATTTTGTTTGGTTTATTGTCAGGTCAATAGGCTAAAAACTTCGGTTTATATCTAATTGATTTATAAAGTAAAACCTGTGTTACTGGCTACCTTTTAATACCGGCCACCTGAGGTAACGAATCGTTTTACCTTTCTAAGAATTTGTATGTATGGACCTTGCAATAACGGTCACCTTTATATATCCATCACATAGCCACTAGATTTAAAATTTTTGTAGTTTAATCATATTTAAATTTACCTGCCAATAACGGTTGGGTTCTTTACAATTTCTATGTCTAGATCAACTCCGTTGTTTCCGTCCCAATTTACCTGCTAATGGGGGTGATTTTAATAAGAGATAAGACTACTTCTAAACTGGGCATTTAGTTGCATTTTAGGTTATCGTTGACAATTAAAAATTAAATAAAAATGTAAACAATGCATTTAAACATTTAAACAAGGCATACGTTTAGATGAAACAGCAGGAATTCGTACCGTTATTAGAATGTGTTTCTGTTCATTTTAATTTTTTTTAATTACCCAATAATAGTATCTTTAAAATTTCAAAAATTCCTTAAAAAATTCTAAAATTTAGAATAATATCAAAATTTTTACAGGAAAAATGTGGAAAAGTCGAAATTTCTACCAACAATTTTTGTGCAGAATTTCCAAAGTCAAAATTTTAAGAACATTTTTTTTGTATAAAATAGAGATTATATAAAAAAAAATTGAAAATTTTGTAAACAAATTGAAACTTCTGGAAAAAACTTGGAGCTTCAGTGCAAAAAGTTGAACTTTCAATTTAAAATTTAAAGTCTTTCTTAATATTGCTACATTTTTCTGAAAATTTTCATGTTTTTCAGCATTTCGGTTTTTCTCTCAAAATTTTAATTGTTTTTTCAAAGTCTCTACAAAGATTTGTTTGTGATAATTATTATTTTTTATCAAAATTGCAAAATAAAATGAACTTTAAAATGTCGAAACGTCGTGAAAAAACTTGAAATTTCTAAAACAAGTTGGGAAAAAATAAAATTTCTGCAAATATAACCGGTAAAGTTAAAAATTCTGCAAAAAATATTTGTGATAAAATTTTCGGAAACAAGTCAGCAACGATGCAAGAAATTGTTTTGCATAAAATGTTTGTAGAATTAAAATACAAATTTTATCCGCTGAGACTATGAACGATTAAAAAACACAACAAAGGTTGTTCTAAAGCGTTTCGATAGCCAAGCTATCATTTTCAGAAAGACACTGTCTCTTTCTTTTTTGAACATAACCAAGAATCGGTCCGTGCCTCAAAAAAAATATTTGGAGAAAATAATTTTTTTTCTACTAAATACAAATTTCGTAGAAAAAATCAAAATTTCGTAGAAATAATTAACATTTCAGAAAAGACTTTAAATTTCTGTTTAAACAAATAATGCTTAAGATTTTAAGTTAACACTCAAAACGCGATTTTTGTAGACAAATATCAAACTGTAAAAAAAAGTTGAATTTAATTGTTTTTAGAAATATCAATTATTTTTTCAAAATTTGGATAATTTTATAGAAATTTCGGTTTCTTTTTCTCCAAATTAGTTATTTTCATAATGTTAATTTTTTCTTCGACATTTTAACAAAAACTAGTTTTAGTTTTTTATCAAAACCAAAAATAATAGAAACTTGAAGATGTAACTCCGTGAAAGAAACTTGGAATTTCTATAAACATAAATTATAGAAAAATCAAAATTTCTGTAAGGAAATTTATAGTGACGAAATTTTCCTGAAAAGGGATAAATTTCGAGAAAAAACTCGGAAGTGGAAATTGTGGGTGATGTAGTTCCGGATTGCCTATGTGCGAGCTCCACTGCATTAAATGTTATCGATTTGTTACACTATACCTTAAAGAGACATGCCAATGAAAAGATATCTTTGAAGGTTAAACTGCGATTGGAACAAATCTTGAGAACAATTAAATTATGGAGCCTATTGACAGTGAAGTAGTCGCTTGTGTTGGGTAGCGTGTACAAACATTTATTTCAGTTTGAAGTAAATCCCGCTTTTTTTGTGTTGTCACCTGTATATATCAGCCACCTTTCTATAACGGCCAATAATTTGAATTATTTTGATGGCCGGTATTCACAAGTTTTACTGTAATAGTTTCGCGCAGAAGCAATGTTAATTTTCTTTTAAAATGAATTGCCAAGTCCCAATTTTGACTTCCTTTGGCAGCTACCCGGTGTTCTAATAAAAAATGTAGTCATCATGTCCGTCAATAAAGAATTTAAGGGTACTGAATTTCTCAATTTATTGTGTCTAGAAATTCTATAAATTTTTTTTATGATTTAGTAGCTGCTTTGAAAATATTAGTCTCAAACTTGCAAATGTAGTAATTCCTTCTCTGACCTCTATTTTTCTGGGTGGTAAATCTCGTGTCATGGGTATAGTTTCTCTAATTTATTAAGTTGTATATCCTATTAATTGAAGAAAAAAATAACTTTCTGAAAAAATTTCTTTTGCCGTTGAAAACTAGCTACAAAATACCAACTTCATTGCATAAACTATGTCTCAAAAGTTTTGGCAAAAAATTTAACCATATTTATTTGTCATAAATAATTTTTTTAAACATAAATTAATTATTAAGTAAAATGGCTCAATAAATTACAAAATTAGTTGCAAATAAATGGGTCGATGATATTTAATGAGGAGCAGTTTTGGGTGAACATCAATAATTAGGTTCCGGCGATTAGAACATCAATTTCCTCTATCTTTGTGAAAATTTTGGTTTTTCTGCTTGCCACGCTCCATCATATCCTTTGCGTGATGACCGTACCTAAAAATCAGTTGGGTGGGTCTGAATTATTCTTAGGGCGATTATGGTTTTTCAAAACAAAGGGCGAAGCCTAAAACAATGGGATGTTGTGTTAAAACTATCTGATCAAATTTGCTTTTGTACATGAACATCACGTTGAAGACAATGTAATATTTTGGCATCCTGTCATTATTCCATAAAATTGGCTTGGTCAAAACAACACAACATTTGATCCCAGAAACGATATTCCTGCAAATTTAATTGAAAACCGTCTAATTGAAGATTTGAAGAACAGCTAGTGCGTATAAATTTCAGAAATATCCCCTGTTTAAGCCGCCCAAATCTTGTTGGTTGATATTAACAGAAAATTGTGCCTCGTTGAACATCAAGTGCCTCTTTATTTGGTTTAAGCTAATAATTTTGTTAGTTACTAAGGTGTTAATTATGGGAAATAATATAAATTTAAATCGTTATTTAATAAAAGAATAGCATTACACCTTTTTCTATGCCAAGATTTTAAGATGTCTATATGTTAAAACAAAATGTTAAAGACTGACTTTACACTACAGATTAAACCAAATAATCAATAAATAATGGCCATATCCTTTTCTAACAAAAAATCATGCATGCGTGTATTTCATTTTAAAGGTCGATATATTCTAGTGCATCTGACGAATGATTTATTTGAACAGTTCTGATATGTCATTCATTTCATTTGTTGATAATATCAAGAATTCTAAAATAATGTAATCTTAAAGCGTTTTAAAATGGAATAAATAAAAAGAAACCACAGAGGTTAGGTTAGGTTAGGTTAGCCAGTGGTGCATGTTCGAAATGATTTAGTAAAACATGTTTTGATTGCAGCACTTTCTAACGAAGAGCTTAAACCACAAAATAAATAACAACCAAAAGGCTAACCCCCATCATATGACCGTTTCCGTCACGTGACCTTCAAGTTTATCTATTTTGAAAGTGTCAGTGCAGTAGAGATGGCAAGGTCCGAGATTTTAAAGGAATCGACTAGACATCCAACTCTTAGACCCTTTTCTTTAGAATTAAAGTATTATATTTCATTTTAAAAATGTTAGTGTAGGATTTAATTCTTGAAAGGAATTCATAGAATTACTTAAATATTATCAAAACACAATAATTGAAATAATGTACGGTACGCCTATGTAAAAAAGCTGTTTATAACAATTCGAGGTTACAAGTTGTCGGCATCATATATGTACACAAAGAGATAAGGCGAGAGTTAACCCTTTGGTTGTTACTTATTTTGTGGTTTAAACATCACAACATTAATTATTATTTGCAAACAATGCTTCATACGAGGGCAAATCAAATATGAACCGAAATTTGTTTTTTAAAAGTTTATTGGTACCAGATACATATATAAAAGTATAAAAGTTATTAACTATTGGGATTGGGAGTTTTTTAATGCCATCGTCATAAAAGGAGGAAGGCGAGTTTGCAACCAATTGCGCACAAGTGTCTCGACAGCAGAATCATCATGGAATCGCTCACCTTCTAGAGCTTTTTTCAGTGGCTCAAATATATGATTATCGCATGGTGATGAGTCGGAACTATAAGGAGGGTGTTCTGATGTTTCCCAATGCATTTCCTCTAATTTTTAATGTGTTAAATTGTCTGAGTGGGGGCGGGTATTGTCGTGAAGCAAAATCACATTTCTGACCGAAAATTCATCCATCCAATAGCTGGCAGTGGAAGGCAGCATTAACCCTATTTCATGCAAAAAATCGACGTGCACAACAGCATTAATCTTGTCTGCAGTCACACTGGTCCGAGGACGACGGGCATGAGGTTCATTTTTAACTTAAGTTCGTCCTTCCAAAAATCTCTTGTGCCCTTCATACACTTAAGTTTTCTTCAAACAAGTATCCCCAAACTGTGCTTCTAGTCTACGAAGAATTTTGGCGGGTTTTACAACTTTAACGGCAAGAAATTCAATAATAATGCGCTGCGCAACATGCGGATGAACTTCTTACTCACTCATTGTATTTACAACTGACGAATGGCGAGAACGGAATTCGCTTAAGCGTAGGAAGACATGTGATATTCCCACTTAACATGTCTAAAAGTATGCTCACACCCCCTACGCCCTCATGGCGACATGATGGAAATTCCGGTTGGATTTACCCCCCTAAATACTATTTCATGTTTTGCATCTTGAATGATTATATTTATTATATTATATTTTATTTATAAACCATTAGTATATTTTATATTTTACAAGTTTTACATGCATACATGTTTTGAAGAAATGTCATTATGAAGCGAACACATTATTGATTAACTCGAACAAGATTACGTTCATCTGAAAAGTTCTGATTTTTGATTCAAATGAAGCTACTAAGTTTGTTTATGCTTTTGCTTATCCATTCAGCTAATGCACCTAAAAATGACTGGTAAAACTCAAGATTCCTTATTACTGCTAATTTCGGGTACCACTGGACTATAAAACCTTCCTAAAGACATTATTAAAAAGGTACTGTGTTTGCCCTGTGCAAGTCCTAGGTAATAATAATGATGACCTATTTTTATTAATAATTGACTGGAAACGCAAACTTATTCGTTTAAATGCTCTCAATAACGATGCAGCTACTACTGTACCCAGAGACTATTTCGTGGGTTAATATAATTGCAATGAAAATTGGCCTGCAGCAGTATTATCGGTTAGTGGATGATATAGTAATCATGATATCTGGCATATCGTGCCATACATGGTATTTAACTTAATTTAAATTTATGTTAAGGTTTTAAGAAAGACTGCCTCAATGCCATCATTTTTTACTATTACTTAATTAACATACAACATAAATTGTCTTAGGTCTATCCTGTCGTACTTCTGAAAATGTTGTTTTAAAATATTATTATTGTTATTAGGAACGCCTCTCTGATTGTTTCCATTTGATCTACTTGCGACTTGCTACGGATACCTAAAGATGTTCGTGTTTAATTGAAGCACCTCTAAAAGACTACTCGAATGTCCCCTTTCATTGAAGGGGTCAGTATAAATTTATGTCCACTAATAAGAAACCTAAGATATTGACTCCTTGTAAACAAAGTTCTTAATAATAATTAGCACTCGTTACGTATGTACTTTAATCCTTACCTTAAAGTTCATTGTAAGAGCCATTAGGTTATCACATTTCTCCTCATTTTTTGATGACACATTTTTATAAAGGTTAACTTGAACAATATTTTTACATTGGTGCACTAATTATTTTACTTTTTGTCCAATATGTATTTAAGGTTTTCTTCATTATGCTGGAAATCTTGTTCGAGCCCCTTACAAAATTATTCTAACGAGTCTATTTTTTACCCTACATGGATTTGTTTCCTCTTCTAAATATTCATTGTAGTGTTAAAAAAAGGGCTGAAATGTTGTTTCTTTGGTTTGCTACCCTTGTAGCAATTTTTATAAATAATCTGAGAGCTGATGATGAATTGAGGGAAGGTATTTTAGGCCAGTTGAAGTTATAAAAAACGTATCTATTTCAATTTAGTGAATCCGACATGAACGGTCAGAAGCGGGTGTTTGCGGTTACTTAGCTAAATTAACATAAAATTTTAAATAAGTCAAAAACTATTACACTTAGACATAAAACATTATTTGTAGAATGTATCTAGAATATTATGTAAAATTTAAAAATAAAATAATATTTACAATTATAAAACTTTATTAACGATTAAAAAGTAACAGATGATTCCTTACATCCTATTTTACACAAATTCGCAGCATACAAATCGATGATAAATAAGGCTTATACAGTGCTGGTATATAACTTGAAATAAATTCAGTAAATCAAAGACACCTTTTTTTTTCAAAGGTATGTTTAGACTCCTTGAATAATATTTTACTTTGCGCTCTTTTTGATGTAGAAAAATTTCAAACAACATCTCCCAAATTTTAGATATGAGGTCATCGACAATTTTTTTTAAATAGCAATCCTATTTTTTCTTGACAATTTTTAAGGGGTGTATTAAGCTACTATGTGTTCTGAATTGTTATTTTTTATTACCCGTCATTTAAAAGATATTTACAAATTTAGTAACTAATTCGAAAAATTAAGAAATCTGATTCAGTTCAATACAATTTTCATAAAGTTCAAAAATCGCGTATCAGAAGGTTTTTGTTTGACTTTTTTTGTCAAACTGGGTTGACGCCTTATCACAATCTCATAAAAAAGTTAATAAAAACAAATAAGAAGAGTAGTATCCTATTGATCGAGGGGTACTATTAGTGTGTCGTTTAGTAAGAAATACAATTTATTAAAAAAATACCAACATGCTGTACTTAACTGAAACCCACAAGATTGAAATTTTAATAATGATTGGCTACGGAGATGCAACAAGAACACAAAATAAAGTAATTTGTTTATTCATAGAGAAGTATCCTGATTTATCTCTTCTATCGCAAAGTACCATAAGCAAGATTGAAAAACAGTTTCGGGAAAATGGACATTTAAGAAAAACAAGTAATCCCCGTCAGAATGCGCTCAATAAAGGTGTTAAAATTAATGTACTTTTCTCTGCCCAAGAAAATTCTCATGTCCCTACTAATTAGATAGGTAGGGAACTCAAAATTAGCCAGTCTTCAGTTGCCAGAATTCTGAAAATGCAAAAAGAATACTTGTAAAACGACAATTCTTCATAAACTCTTAGAAGATGATCCGGATAGAAGACTCCAGTTTTGCGAATAAATGATGGATCTACTGAACAAAAATGTTCTAAGCATAGAAAATATTCTGTTTTCAGATGAATCAAGGTTTAGGTTAAATGTTGAGCTAAATCGTCAAAATTGTCTTACTGGGACGACAACAATCCACGCTGGATGAGGCCAGGCCACACTAAACATCCAGAGAAAGTCAATGTTTGGGCAGAAATTGTTGATCAAGCTAGAGGACAAATTTTCTTTTAAGGAAATCTCAATGAGGCAGAATATTTAGAATTCTTGCAGGAAAAGCCAATCCCTGATTTAGCTATTTTGTTTCCTGATCTGGTCGAAGCTGATGTCCCGAATAGAAACATCTGGTTTCAACAAGACGCTGCCTCTCCTTATTTTTCAAGACCTGTCCGTTAGTATCTGGATAATGTCTTTCCAATCTTTCCAAGCAGATTGATCGTTAGAAGAGGATCCTTTGAATGGCCATCCAGGTCTTCGGACTTAACACCTATGGACTCTGTCTTATTGGGATATTTGAAAAGCAAAGTTTTTTAAACCAAACCTGCAAATATTTACCAGCTGAAAGGACGAATAAGACAGGAGTGTGGACTAATTTCTCCCGAAGTAATTAGAAATGTTCAAAACGAGTTTGAGTTCCATTTAGGGTATTATCATTTAGTAAATGGACAACATTTTAAAAATTTATGAACGAAAGATTATTGAGTTGAATCAGATCCCATGATTTTTCAAATTAGTTAATATTTGGTAAATATCTTTTAAATGACAAGAGATGAAAAATATAAATTCGGTACGCATGTGTACCTTGATATATACTTAAAAAATAGTCAACAAAAAGATAAGACTACCATTAAAAAAAATTCTCGGTGTATCGGTGTATCTTTTTGGGACATTCTATATAAAATTTTCCTACATCAAAAAGAGAGCAAATTAAAATATCATTTGATGTATCCGAGCTTATTTCCAAAAAAACTGCCCTTGATTTACTGAATTTATTCCATGTTACAGACGTGCACTGTATAGTACCGATGAATAAAGAAAATTTTAATCAAGAATTTAACGTAATTAAAAAAATAGCTTATTGCAATAAATATTCTGAAAACACAATTAATAGATTAAAATTTAAAAAAGAACGCAAATTAGCTATTAATTCTATTTTTCCTAAACAACCAAACACAAAAACAAATTTTTGGAAACATCTTGAACAGAATAAGTAATATAATTTCTCCCAAGTGACACCTGGCCTTAAATCATATAATTCATTAAGTAACATGATTTTTAACGCAAAAGAAAATACTCTATAACTTGATAAATCTGGTATTTATAAATTGAATTGCCCTGAGTATAATGCTTGTATACATAATCATAACTATTAAACTTTATCAACGATAAAAACGCAACAAAAATCTAAAAATTCCACAAATTTTCGATAAATATTTGCTAACACCAGACTAGGTTTCGCATTACTGCACCATCGGCGGTCATACCAGCAATTTGTTTAGTCGTTGTTATGCTAACAAGTTCCATGGATCACAGACTCCTACGAATATTCCGCCTAATTCAAATTCTCGTTCAAAGTTTCAATTAAAGGTGTGTTCAGAAGATCAAGCTTCTCGTTCATAAGTGTTAATTGACTAGATTTTAAATATTTGTGAATTTCTATGGCTTCCAAGAAATTAATTTTTTTGGTGTTATTACAAATATGTTATACTTCTACTGTGCTCGCGCATGTAAGTTTATGTTGTGTTTTTAATAGATGCTTTGCAAAATTTGATCTTTCTGGATGTTGATTTTTGAATGCAGCAAGATGTACGCTGTACCTAATATGAAAATTACGTGATGTTTGTCATATGTATACAGCATTACATTCAGAGCAATTCAATTTATAAATACCAGTCGTGGAGTTTTTTCTTTTGCATTAAAAATCATGTTACTTAACGAATTATATGATTTAAAGCTAGGTGTCGCTTGGGATGTATGAGAAATTATGTTACATATCTTTTTCGAGATATTTCCAAGATATGTAATAGCAAAATAGTCTGCCTATATAGGCCAAACATCACGTAATTTTTAAATAAGGTACAGCGAACATATTGATGCCTTTAGAAATAAACATCAGAAAGATCAAATTTTGCAAAGTATCTATTAGAAAGATAAACTTAAGCGCGAACACAATAGAAGTATTACATGATTGTAATAACACTAAAAAACTTAATTTCTTGGAAACCATAGAAATACACAAATATCTACAATATAGTCAATTAACACCTATAAACGAGTAGCTTGATCTTCTGAACATACTTCTAATTAAACTTTTGAACGAAAATTTGGATTAGACGGGATATTCGTAGGAGTCTGTGATCTATGGAGCTTGTTAACATAACAACGGCTAAACCAATTGCTGGTATAACCGCCGATGATGCAGTAATGCGAAACCTTCCGGTGTTCGCAAATATTAGTCGAAACATTGTGGAATTTTTAATATCTGTTACTTTTTAATCGTTAATAAAGTTTAATATTTATGAATATTAAAGAATTCCACAAAGCACGTGTTGGAAATATCAATTAATTAAATAATATGCTGAGTGTGCTATTTAAAATAAAAAAGTTGACATCTACTTCCGGAATAACTAGAAATGCCATCTTATTGAAAATAATCCAGTTGTGTTGCCCTTGGAGGCAATTAAATTCTCCTAAATTTTCAAAATCGTAAAAACTTTATTTTCTGAGAATTTGCCGTGACTTATTTCGCCGTACACCCTGCATTATAATAATACATATATATTCAGTGCAGTCGGGTTGTACGTCAAAACCATCTAAACAGTTTGGAATTTTTATTTCTGGGTTCTATAAATGCCAAAAATAAATATTAAAATAACTTGCTGAAGAATATTTATTTTTGATTGATTTTTTGCTAACTTTGGAGGCGCCTCAGTTGTTAAATAACCGGAAACACCCTCCCTTCAGACTAAGTAAATTGAAATGGTTATGCTATTATAATTCCAACTTGCCTAAAATACCTTTCCTAAATTCTTCATCAGCTCTCTGATGGAGTACCTTTTTGCTTGAAATTCTGGAAATCGAAAAAAAATTTTATAACGATGGAAAAGGAACTTTTGCTTGCAAAATTATTCACTTGTCAATTGCAAAACAAATTCATACTGCAATTGGAAACCATCTCTTATGAATGAAGGTTTATTAAGTGGAATACAAGAATTGAATAGAATTAAATTGTTGATAATAACATTGTCAATTAAATGATCTGTAATGAAATAATTTAATGTGCAAAACCAACAAACCATAAACCTATAGATCGGTTTCAGCCTTGCTTGAGCTCATTCATCAGTATAGTAAGATGACTACCTTCTGAACCTAAGCAAAGACATAACCGCCATTTAAGATAATCAGCAATATTTGTTAATTTTTCCGGGCCTTTATTTCGTAAAATTTCTTCCATTTGATCTGCAAAATTCTTTAATATTATTAGATGTGTGGCAAAAAAATTCTCTTATATATCTTCATAAAATAATCCGTGAATTTAAGTCGGGGATCATAGGGGTCAACTCCCAAAAAATTTCTTCAGATCTAATGATTATCGAAATAAACATTTGAAAAACTCTGCGATCTCAAAATGGAAAATTTCGGAAGCTTCATCCATTTGAAGCCGCATCGTTGCTCTTATGTCCAAAGGTAATAAGGTCTTGAAAAAAGTGTATGCTTTTGTTTAGAGTCAGAGGGTAGTAATTTTAAGCACTTAAATTATAACAGACCAATATTATTTGTTGTATTTGCAACTCATTTATTTTTTTCTTTCAAATTATTTCAAAATTATTAAAATTTTAAGTGATGATAAAAAATGTTTTTCTCTTAAATCTGTTTTGCTAATTACAAGTAGTTTTGATTTTTTAGATTGCTATAACTTAAATAAAAATCTTGGCCCCTGAAACCAAGAAGAATTAAAAAACACAACAAAGGTTGCTCAATTTTTTTAAAATCTTTCTCGGTTTCAGGGGACAAGTTTTATATTTTAATTTTCGAAGATAACCAAAGACCAGTCCGTTCCACCAAAAAAAAAAAAATGCTTTAACTGACTTGATGACTATTAAATTGGTTAAAATCTGCTTCCATTCTGAAAATGTGCGTTTCCATGAAAAATATTTGATACGAAATTAAATTCTGCAACTAATGCTGACATAAAATACACGATATTCTATTTAAAAACAAGTTATTAGGTTTAAAACTTGGAATTATTCGGTTATAATTTTTGGACTCCTCGTATACGCTAATCAATTTTTTAGTTATGCGACACAGAACCTAATCAATTAGTAGACCTCAACCTAAATTTGGTTTTAATAGTGGAAGTACATATTGAGAATCTAAATGGTAAAATTTTTACCATATTTTCACAAAAATGAAAATATCTCAAAATCCTTAAGGTTTGGCTGAAGTAAATATCAATAATAAAGAAATAAAATTAAAAATATACTTAAGCTCAAATCAGTAATTCTTAGGAAAAAGTTGACATTTTGAGACAGTAGCCGAAATTTCGAAAAAAATTGCAATTTTAAGAAAATAATTATATTAAGTGGTGGTTAAACCTGCAGTAATGACAACATTTTTGTTTAAGCTTTCCAATAATTTGCACGAACTCTTAAAACATCTTAATATTCTATTTTTTTATTTTCCACCTTTTCTGTGGTTCGTTGCATACCGCAAGTTACAGTTGATGTCTGCTACAAGGATAACATTTTTTCGCAGATGAAACAGATATCGTTTTTTGTCATTTTTACAACAATATAAACAATGCAGTGAAGTCTGTCATAAAGTTTAATACTGTTAAGTAAAGATCGCTCTTCACGTGCGAAGAGGATTACAACTCGCAGTTGAAAATATTGTTTGAAATTAAATGATTTTTGGAGTTCTTTAAAATATCATCTACATATTCTTAAGGAATATAAAACGTAAACGTAATGTAAACGTCAAATGCATATATAAATTATATCCTCCTCATCTCGTCCTTCCAACATTTCCTGAGATTATTTTTTTTCTTTATTTGCCAAAAAACCTATCAAATTTTCCACTCATTAACTTTTACGAGAAAAGCTTCTGGTAGGAATAAAATTGCCCAAATTATTTAAAAAAATAGAATATTTCCAATTTTATTCAATATAGCGGCAATTCGGCATAAGCTTGTGCCGAGAATCTTTGGTACAGGGTGAGCGAAACTCCATGCCCCAGGTCTATTATAAGAAAAGGAAAAGCGACATAAGAAATCTGAAAAAAGTTTCTTAAATTAGATTGAATAAGGTTCATTTAAGTCAAATTTGCATATATTTCCAAATATGAAAGCCAAAGTAATTACGTCATTTAACTTTTTTTTCAGAAACATACCTGCATTTTTGCATATTTAAAAAGAGCTAGTTTTTATAAACAAATTTTGTAAAAAAAATATTATCAAAAGTTCGTAACTACTACGATTTAAACTATAGTCTTTGGAAATGCAATAAATCAAAAATCAAGGTATAGTGGCACCTGTCAATAATTGCAGTAATGGTTGAAAAACATTGTTTGTTGCTATTTGGCTTAAGAATATTTACGTCAATAATTTACAGGGTGAGTCAGAAAGAATGGGCCAAAGCTAAACTGGAAACACTAGACACCGAAATATTACGATCGAGCTCAACATGCCTTATGTGGCTGGTTTAAGAGATACAGGGCGTTCAAAGTTTAAATTTTATTCTGAATTTTTTTAATAATTAATTAAGTTTTGATGCTATTAATTTAATATTTTGGAATTTTATGTTTTTCGATGTGAGAATTACGAATTTTAAATTTATATTGTAACGAAGTGTAAATTGTAGAATTTGGTGCGTAAGAAAAGTTTCTAGAAAAATCTGATAATTAGAAAGCGGCCGCGGCTAATAAAGCAAACGCCAGATAAGCGTTCCAGAAATTTCGGCAAACGATAAGCCTTATCTGCGGGATTTTTCTAGAACCTGGGATCCAAAACTATATAAGGGGGTCGCCTTATCCTCCAGTCAGTCAGTTAGAGTCAGTGTATTTGTGAGTTAGTAGAAGTCAATAATAAGTGAGTTAATTGTTGATTTGTGGTGATCCGAGTTAAGTTTAATAATAAAGTGGATATTATTCAGCACGTGTTTAATAATTAATTCGAACTGATAGGCCCGTAACAATATTGACGTTGCCACTAGGGGACGCTAGTTTTACATAATCATTTACGTAAATTAATACATATTTTTTAATCTGTTGATCTATACTTAAAACAAATAGACAATATAAAAGAACAACTAATTCTACAAAGAAAAGATACTCTTATTTAAGTAGTCTAAAGCTAAAGGTTTTTAAGATATTTGCGTTTAAAAGTTTTAATGTATTTTTTTACGATTTTTTAAGGCCTAGATATTACTATACTAAATTATTAAATTTATATCACCAAAACTTTCTTAATTATTGAAAAATTTCAGAATAAAATTTAAACCTTGAAGGCCCTGTATCTCTTAAACCAGTCATATTAGTATAAAGCATGTTGAGCTGCATCGTAATATTTTGGTGCCTAGTTTTGCGTTGTCCTATTCTTTTTGATTCACCCTGTATTATTTATTAGTTTATGGGGAATTTCAGAGCAACCCTAGAAGAGCAGATGAATATTCTCTGAGATACCTCGAACATTTTATTGCAAACCCAAAAATATTCGATAGATTTCTTTCCAAACGCAAATTTTTAATAATAAATTTTTTACAAGGAATTTACTCATAGCTTTTTAACGAAAAAAAATGCCAAATTTTTTGTTAACAAAATTTGTTTAGAAAAATTATCTCTTTTTAAATGTGCAAAAATATAGGTATGTTTCTCGAGAAAAAAAATTCAGTATTGTCATTACTTTGGTTTCCAAATCTGGAAAAATATGCAAATTTAGTTTAAAATAGACTTATTTAATCCAATGTAAAAATCTTTTTTCAGATTTCCTATATCGTTTTTCCTTTTCTTATTACAGCGCCGAGACATCGAGTTTCGGCTCACCCTGTACTTCTTTCTTATTTCGAAATAAAGATACATGTTTCTAAAAAAAAATTGTATTTACTTATTAGGCAACATAGTGATTTTGCCGCTTCCGTTCCTGCTACTAACGTTAGTTGCATCTTATGAACCGGTTTCTCCTTTACCATTAGTATTAATTAACTTAAATCAATAAAATATTTATCACTCATTGTTAAATTAATTCTAGACTGCAAGTGAAACAAAAAGTATTCAAGTTCCGCTATACATATATAGGGTTATGAACTAGTAACAGGTAAGATTATGTTATTATATTATGTTATTAGACGCCATGACAGTTTAATGTAGTGTGAAATATGACCTAAACAACTAACACAAGTACCACAATTTCTTTACTCTTTAGCTTCGGATTTCTAAGAATCAGAGTCATGTTAACTTTACTGAAAATGCATCGTGGAAGGTGTAAAGCTTTGTGTTCAGGACTGACATCTTAAGCCCGTATTATAATTGAAATATCTCTGACTTATGAGACACCAAACAGACCGCCTCTATTAAAACAAATTCTTTGCGTGCAGGTTATTAACTTAGTTGAAGCACTAATCTTTTGTTTCGCGAAATTTAATTTGCAAGCCGTTTGGACGTTTCCTCGGGTTAAACGCTTTGTAATGCATAAATTTTAATTGAGTTAAGTTGATTCCTTTTGGCCCACAGAAATTGTTTCGCCGAGGCTAATTTTTGAAAGACATTTATGCAAAACTACAGAGTTTTAGTGGATACAATTTTAATAGTATGTCCATTAATTATTAGAGACCGTATTATGTGCAATTGTATATTTTCATATGCAAATGCACATTTAACCCACTTTCATCGGTTTTTGCATATCTTAGCTAAAATAGTTTTATTAGTGGGATGAGTGAACTTTTGCCAGGAACAATAAGTGCTAATATAGTGATATAGTGATCAAATTTGAATAGTGCAAAGTCATCTTAATGGATATGGAACGGCCTTTATCCTTATAAAATATTTTAAGATGGTCAAAGACAATCTTACTACCGAACATTGGAAAGAGTGATGTCTGATGTTTTATATTTGTTAGAGTAACTAAATGTTAAACAGTTGATAATTCATTCATAGCAGATAAGTCATTCATCAGTGTTCTAACTGTAAGCTGATTTTGAAATTAAAAAGAAAATCTAAAATTTACTGACTATTCCTTTGTCATTTAAGGTTGACATTTTTCGTGCATATTCTAAGCAATTTTTGGCGCATATTTGCTTGCATATTTTAAGCTTCTTAATGTTGCATACAATCCGGTATCTACTAATAATCAGTGTTGCCTTGCTTAAGTGGGCCTTAATACTTACTGATTTTTTAAATTTACGATAGTTCGCCAAGCGCTGCATCAGTATGGGGATCCAAGTTTTTCACCTATAATCATTTCAAGGCACGCAAGGAATTTTATTTGATTTAACAATCTCTGCTATTTTATAATAATTGAATTATTATGTGGAACGAACCAGCTGAAATTTCAGATTGGAGTATTAAACTGTTGTTGCAATCAAAAATACACTTTTGTTGTATTTTTTGGGTGTCACGCTATCCACGAATTGGATAATATTTTCTCCGAGGCACTTATTTATCAGGAAATCCAACAGTATTATTAGATATAATAACAGTCTAATAATATACTAACAAGGTGATTACTTAATTTTTTGAATAAAGAAAGAAATTGTGTTCCACTTCATATTTTTTAAGGCGAAAGATTTTAGATATGTAACTTCTGTTAATGCTGTTTTGTTCAATATTTTATAAGCGCTTCTTAAGGCAAAATTGCTTCATAATTTACTTTAAATTCATCAGTTAAAACGTGGTACTATTTATCTCAGTTATTGGATGGA
Source organism: Dastarcus helophoroides (assembly GCA_028583605.1). Lineage (NCBI taxonomy): Eukaryota > Metazoa > Arthropoda > Insecta > Coleoptera > Bothrideridae > Dastarcus > Dastarcus helophoroides. The sequence continues at coordinate 21,704,776 of CM053328.1, read as the reverse complement.
ATCATTGCTTGGTAATCAGACTATAAAATAGCCGAGCCCTCCATTTGGTTTTTATAACTAAAATCTTAAATTCTGACTTATCTCTCGACAGTTCCTCTTTTTTTTAAGCTTCAAATTTCAGGCCCGGCTCGAGCTTTTAACCAAAATTTGAATTCAAAGCTTCTTGCGGTCTTGGCTTTATCAATTAATTGTCAAGAATCGACTTCAAACATTAAAACTCTAGGTTGACAATTTTAAATGCAATCGACCAAATTTCAAATTTTGACTTTAAGTTTAAGATTGTTAAACTTTTGAAACAGTCGAGATTATGGGTTCAATCTAGACAGAATTGCAGAAATTAAATGTGTGAACCTGAAATTAAAAAGAAAGTTATATTTAAAAAAAACATTTTGGGAAAAGAATTTGAAATTAAACTCGTTTGATAAAATAGTCAACATTTTTGCAGTTAAATATTACTTAATCTTATGCTAGTAATATCCGAAACGGCTCTATTGATTTCACTAAAATTTGATAATTATATTATTATTTTGTTAGGGCTAATAAGACAATCATTATATATACTTTTATATATAATTAAATGAATTACAAAGTTTCTATCGGCATATATGTATCACTATATTACTAAAGATATGTATTCACAATTTCATGTTTGAGTTCCTTACTTGTACATATTTACTTATTTTTAGCAGAATATTTTGAACTTATTTGATTTTTACATTTTATTTACCGTACTTATAATATATTTCACCTTATAAATCTAGTCCTACTGCATACCATGACTGTTGCTTTATTATTGGGAAAGACCAAAAAAATACGACATTTCGCCATAAAAATGTTCAGGTAATTTTGCACCAAATCAGTTGTAATATAGCTGTTTGTTTAGAAGAGAGCTTTGTCTAAATGATGATACCTTTTGTTATACTTTTAAGTTGGGATTGTTAGTCTGTATGCATGTCTCTTATCACGTTGCAGCTCGCAGTTCTTAACCGATTATTGCTATTCTGGTTTCTACCGATTCAAATTTACTTAGAATAAAGCACTATTAATTGAGGAAATGATTGGTCAAATAGTTTAAATTTTATTAAAAAAAAACATGGTTTATTAGAGAAAAGTCAAATTTAAAAATCTCGGATTCTTATAATTTTTTTAATATTGTAGGCCATATTCCTCCCAAGTATAATGGAAAAAGGTAAGGCGTCATTCCCTTTTATTCTCGAGAAACCTTTGTTTAGCGAAAAAGTGTTTTTGTTCATTTCATCGAAACTGTTTTGCGCACGTAAAAGTTATTTATTTCAAACTCACATTTCGCACCCTCACTTTGTGGAACTGTTCAATATTCATAACTATTAAATTTTATTAACAATTAAACGAAAAACAAAAATGCCACAATATTTCTTTAAATATTTGCCTTTTAGAAGTTATCACTAATTTAATCAATAAGTTGCGGTGTTTTCATTATTTTACGGCAAATTTTTAATTCTGCTTTAAAATAGTTTTTTTAGCCTTTTTTTTCATAAACAATCACATTTTTGAAAAAAACTTTTGATTCACTGCCCACACCATACCTAGGCGTTGAAATAAAAACAACGGATAAAATAGTTTCCTTACTGGCTGTTAACAACAAAATCGAAATTCATGAACAAGTCCTATCTGTACATGAATTGTTACTTTTTCAACGTATTTGTGTTCTCAATAAGTCAAAAAAGAACGTCAAGCATACAACATACATAAATTTTGAGCTAACCCACATCTTCGCCACTATTCAATCAAGGTTTAACGCGAAAGACAACTATACTATAAATCAAACTTTATAATTTATTTGCACATTCCACACCGAAATATTAGTAAAAATGGTAAAGATACAAATACTAATTAAATAAAGAGTTGGGGCGATATTAAAGAAACAATTATTGTCGTTTTTGACCAATATAGCAGTACCAATTGCACCTCAAAGGGTGAATAATATTGTTGATTATTGAAAAATATCTACAAATTAAATTTTTAATAAAAAAAGTTATATTAGGCAAATACCTATTTGTATTTGTAACAAAAATAACGAAAGTAGATTTCTCATAAGTTACGAAAGAAACTAAGTGATTACAGTAACTTTCTTGTGTCTGATACAGAGACTAAATAGAGTGAACCTAACACGGTAAGCAGTGAAGCCAGTTGAAAGCCTGGCGAAAGCCTAGCTCCATCTAGCTCGCAATGCCCTCTTATTATTTGACAGACCTTTACGAAGATAACATCGGTTTTTTTTTAAAGAAAATGGGCTGTAAATATGGGGAAGTGTATTGTGGATCATTGTTGAAACCTCAGTGAACACATTAGTGAAGGAAAATCAAGAGTTTCATTGTTTGGGTAGGTAAAAATAAAATATATAAATATTCAATTATCGGCGTGCGCGCGTCGCCATTTCACTGCAATCATGACGTGTTTACAGCACCGGCTTAACAATATTGTACACAGGCGTCGCATATTGAAAGAAAATTATTTTACTATTAAACCAAGATGTCTTTGAAAATAGTTCTCCTGAACTTTTACCAAAAAGCACTTATAAAAATTATCCTATTGGTCCAGAAGCCCCTAATTCTAAAGTTTCATCTAAATCGTTAGAACCGTTACGAGGCAAGTTTCGTATTTATAAATTTTACTTAATCCGACCATATCGAATAGTAGTGGACTGCACCTCCCCACTTCCCCGGATTTTAGCTTCAACTGTACGCATGAGACAACATTGAAACGTTCAGTCTATTTAGTCTCTGGTCTGATAGTTATTATTTAGACGATTCAATAGCTTATGTCCTTAAAAATTGGTACGCTTGTTTTATGTAATATTTGTTTCATTTAATTCGCTTTTTGTAGACTCTGTGATGAAATTAATTTTTACATTTTTTTCCTTACAAATTCTGCATAAACAACCTCAAAAACTATAAAAATAATGATTATTTCAAAAGAAATATGTAAAAGTTTCTCATTTAACTCACGGGGCATGCGAAATAAACTAAAAAATATTTCATAGGTTTCTCTAAGAGCTACATCTTTCATATTTTGTGTTTTTCTCAGAAATGTAACTTTTTACAACAAAAAATTTAAAACCCCCAAAAAGCAGTCTTGAAACCACTTTCTCGCTTTTGCTCAGGTTTGCGATGTAGGCACACTTTACAGTGATACACGCCTCTTACACACAAGCGACTTTTCGCCGGTCACACTTTACGTGAACCGTAATGGGTAGAGTTGCTACGAAAGTTTTGTGTGCATATGCTATATGTAAAAGACGAAAATCACGTAAAAACAAAAATGAAAATGTGGATTCATCCCCTGCGGTAGGAGAGAATTACTATCGGAGCGTTGTGAGCCCTTTTACCAAAGTAAAATGAGATGAATCCATTTTTTGAAATTATATTCAAATGTATATTTTATCGTTCGATTTTTTGCTTAGGCAGTGTGTAACATAAAAGAAAAGAGTATTTAAATTATCGTAAGAGCAGTTTAGAAATTTTATACAACAAAAAAATTAAAGTACAGTCAAACAGGAATTTTAGAGAAGTTTGGATTCGGCTCTGACCTCTGCAAAATATTTAGCGCGGCGACGGCTTTGTTGCCGTTCGTCTGCAAACCTACATAAGCTACCAGCTAACAAAACCTCAGCGACGGCGAAAATGCCGACCGGCAGCCGTGTGTTCGGCGTCGATATTTTAACATTTGCGGCAGCTGGTCGATCAAATTGCAGTCGCCGCTGTCGTGTGTAAAGATGCATTAAACTTCTTGTTATTTAAAACTTGGTCGGTTTTTGTGCCGGTCGGCAAATTTGCCGACCGGCGAAAAACCGTCCATGTGTAAGAGGTCGAATTATGGAATCTCCTCAGCCATATCGAAAAAGTTGGCTTTGCATCCACGTTATTCCAACTTTCCGCCGGGTACCTTCTTGAACAGTAATTTGCCTTCTATTCGCTAAAGAAGAAAACGCTCAGGATGTTGCTGAATTGGTGTGCGCATCCGATGTTACCAAAGATCCAATAAAGGGTCCACCTCTGGTTTTGACCCAGTATCCACCGCGAAAACATTGGGTTTCAACTCGGGGTCTAGAACTTGATCAATCAATCGTTGCCAGGTAACAGGACTGCCACACAAGTCAAAAGCCATCTCCTTGAACTGATAGAAGCCTCGACCAGGTACTGAGAAGCTAGTATATTGTAAAAAAAATGTTGTTATAAAATGTAGTAGGGAATTTTTCTAGATAAATTTGATAAGGGGAAGCGGTCGCGATAATGAATCAAACGGCTGATAAGTGTTTCGGAAATTTCCGCAAACAATAAATTCTATCTATACTTTTCTTCTAGAAACCGGAACGGCACCTATAAATATACGCGGTCGTCTTTCCCTCACTTAGTTAATTAAACAGTGTTAGTGAGTTAATTAGTCAGTTAAGTGAATTAAAATTGTAGTATTCCGAGATCAGTTTGGAAATAAATTGGTTACAATTCACCCAGCTTTAATTTCGAACCGATAACAACTGGTGTCAGAAGATTATTTTTGTAGATTGTGCTTTAGTTCTCGGTAGAATTTGTGCAGGGTTCCAAAATATTGCGTTAGTGAACCGCAGCTAGCAGAGATAATAAAATTTAGACTTTATCACTGACTTTATAAACTAAAAAATAGTTTATACGGGGCGCTTTTAAGAAAAATGGAGGAAGAACAGGAGGAAGAATGAGGACAAAAAGAAAAAACCAGAGGAAAGAACGAAGACGACAAGAAAAAGAACAAGATGTTGCAGAAATATAAGACGAAATGAAAAAAGAGCTGGGCAAAGTCAAACAAGAATTCAACAGCCAGCTTCTTGATTCAAAAAATACAACACGGAAGATCAGCAATATCGAAAATGCCATAAAGAAGTTGCTAAGTGGACAAGTTACACAACATGAATTCAAAAGCCTACTCGCCATTTCTTTCCAAAAAGTAAAACATTCGACCTATGATGAAAAAACATCCTTCCAGGCCTACAGAAAATAGTTTGAAGCTAATGCTAAAGCAGCAGTGAACGGAGGAAGAAAATACGACCGGATTGGTGGTATCCCTGCGTGGAGAAGCTCTGGAACTACTCCGAACTCTATCTGATTACGAACAAGCTAACTATGAAAATGTAGTTAAGGCTTTAAAACTAATATTTGGAGACCACCATTTGCAGCAAGTTGTCTAGTCTTAATTGCTAGTGGGAAATAGAAAAGTGGTGCAACGCTGCAAAAATTGGCGACTTTAAGCGTATATCGCCTATTTAAAAACCACAAATCTAGAAAGTGATACGCTTGTCAAATTTCCGTACATCGAGATAGGCATTGATTAATTTTGGAGGTTGAAGCCGCTTATAAGGTTTCAGAGCCAGGGGCGTCACGCAGAGTTAGGGAGGCCGACATCGAAATGACTGCAAATGACCCTGATCTCACAAACATGAGCGCTAATATAAAGGTAATAATTTCGAACATAAACGCTAACACGAAAGAAATGAATGGGAGCAGCAAAGAATTTCTGGGAGTTCTCAAATGCAGATCCAGCAAAAGTACAAAATGTTACAACTGTGGCAAACCGGGGCACTTCAAAAGAAATGGCAGGTCAGCCCCAAGAAGTCGACAAGCCCCACAGCAGAAAAACAACTAAAATCAGTCAGTGAGAAGGGGCACTCACTGGTTGGTGTCGAGCAACCAGCCTCCAAAAATCTTTCCATCAAACAAATAAAAAGGACTATGGAAAGTTTGGTAGTGAAAGCCAGCGTAGATGGAAGGAATGTACTGGCAACAGTGGACACAGGAGCCATGGTTACTTTAGCAGGCAGGAACATTTTACAGCCACAACCGAAGGTACTGCCGCACAGAATGCTCCTCAAAACAGTTACGGGAGATACCGCGCCAATTACAGGAGAGGCAGACGTCATAGTTGGTCTGGAAAAACAACGGATATTGTATTGGGTGTTTGTTGCAGGTATCGAAGACGAGCTGATTTTGGGGATGGATGTAATTAGGCAGCACGGCTTCACTTTCGACCCAGCGCAGACCATTTTAAGGATTGGAAATGAAGAGCTTGTCCGAACAACACCAAAAGAAACCCCAAAGGAGGTAAGACGTTTGCCTGCGAAACAGCTGTGTGCAGAAAAGGAGTTAGAAAACAATTATGGCTGTGATCAAAGGAGATTTGTTCGGCTGCCTTGAATTAGTGGAATTGACTTATGACATTTTCAATAATTTACTGAAGCCAACATTTGCGGTTAGAAAATCTCAGAAGGTGCCTGTGGGAATTGCCAATGTATTTCCAACAGCACGCTTCATCTAGAAGGGTAGTATTCTGGCAGTCTGTACCCCGGTAGCCTCAATAAGCTTCTTGCGTGGCAATTGTGCGCCCGTACAGGAAACCAAGATTGGGCGAGTCAATTTCGACATAGACTTGAAATACCTATCCAAGGAAGAATGCTCGATTATTTCTACAGAGAAACTATGACGCTTTTAGCGATGAAGACCAAAATCTAGGAAGGACCAACGTAGTTCAACACAAAATTAATTTTCAAAAAGGCTACCAGTAGATGAGCAAGATAAAGTTACAGGACTGGTTAAGAAGATGATGAAGGATAGAGTCATCGAGGAGACTCATAGTCGATGGTCTTTTCCTACAGCCTTGGTTACAAAGAAGGACGGATCAACAAGATCCTGTGTCGACTGCCAGAAATTTAACGACGTCACTAAGAAAGGCAGCTACTTCTTGTCAAGGATTGAAAATACCCTTAAATCCCTGCCTCTTTCTACCTGGTTTTCAACTCTGGACTTTGATATTGAAAAGCAACTTTTTCATCTGGAAGTGGATAATATTAGTTCCCGGTTGTGCCTTTTGGATTAAGCAACGCACCGCACACTATTAAACCTCTAATGGAACTGGTACTTTAAGGACTTATTTTAAAAACCGGCTTGGTTTACTTAGATGACATATTGATGATGAGCAAGAGCTTTAAAGAACATCTAGAAAATCTTCAAGAAGTCTTCGACGGGTTAAAGCAGCTATTTGAAGCTTAATCCGAAGAACTGCTCTTTGTTTCAAAGAAAAGTAGAATTCTTGGGCTACACTGTATCAGCTGCAGGAGTAGAAACAAATATAAGCAAGACTCAAGCAATCCGCGACTGGCCAAGAGCCAAAGATAAACATAAACTGAGAAGTTTCCTGGGGTTATGCACGTATTACAGAAAATTTGTCAAAGGTTTTTCCAACATCGCTGTGCTATTACATTGACTAACGGAAAGCAGAGCGCCGAAAACTGAAATCCGCCTTGTGCACAAGCCCTATATTGACTTACTTTCAGCAGAATAAGAAGTTCGTATTAGACACTGATGCCAGCAATGTTGGCATTGGGGCTGGGCTATCCTAAGTTCAAAGCGGTGAAGAAAGAATTATCGAATATTACAGCAAGATCCTGACGAAGCCGAAGAGGAACTATTGCACCACCAGAACACCACCAGGAAAGATAGTGAAGGCCGTGGAACACTTTCACAAATATTTGTATGAACAAGAATTTTTTATCAGGATAGATCATTCGGCGCTTTCTTGGTTACTCAGAATGAAGAACGCGGGCGGGCTAAATGGTTAGAAAGGCTCCAACAGTATCACTTTAAGATGTATTGTTGATCGCGACGATAGCATAACAACGCTGACGCTTTGTCCAGAAGACTTAGTAGGGATTGCAAACACTGCAGACAATTTGAGGACCACGAGGACATGCTGGATATAAGGGTAACATCTGTTCAGCCAGAAGATGAATGGATACTTGAAAATCTTTGGGAGCTACAGACGAGCGGTGCTGATATCAACCCATATTGGAATGGAAAGAAGCGGGAGATAGACCTGAATGGCAAGAAGTTTTCGACAGAAGTCCAGCACTTAAGAGTTTGTGGGCCCAATGGAAATCGCTCCAGGTATAGTAGGAATATTTCTAGGTTCTTTCTAGAAACTGGAACGGACCTATAAATATACGCAGTCATTTTTCCCTCAGTTAGTTAATTAATTAAACAGTGTTAGTGAGTTAATTAGTTAAATCTAGTGTTTCGAGATCAGTTCGGAAATAAAGTGTTTACAATTTACGCAGTTTTAATTTCGAAGCGACAACCCACAACAATATTCTTTCAACTTGACCTCCACGAAAATTTGCCAAGATGTGGATTTAAATTCCAAAGAGCTGAGAAATCTTGAGTTCTAAGGTTTATCTACAATGCTCGAAATGAAAGAAAGTGGGTAATCAGCCTTTCTACTGATGGCGTTTAGAAACTTTGCTTTTCTTCTCTTGTTGTTTAACATATAGTATTTTCGATCTACGAGCTGGATTTATCCAGTTATTTAAAAACATCTTTTCATAATAACTCTTATAACACCAACCAGGTCTGATTTACACTTCATAGGAAAGCGCAATTGTGGGTTATGTTATTATGTATTATCAAGCAATGTGAGTTTTTTTCAGGTTTAAATCAAAATTGTTTTAAGTATTCTGCATTTAGTGAAAAACTGAAAAATGTTAGATAAAACAATATACTTTGAAATACTTCAGAGCATGTTTTAATGTAGGCTATTCAAAATAAACTTGGCACTACTGTTAACTTTCTTCATATTAAAGGTACAGCTTCGGTTACATTAGATTTGTGTATTTTAGATTATTTTGGTGACACTAAAAAACCAACAATGGATGTAAAATAAGTGATATCTAAAGAATAGAAAAATGTTTTGGTCCGATTGCGACCTAGAAGGCTATGATTCCTTGTTATTTCTAGTCGGCTACATTGATGCTGCAAAAATCAAATCACGTGGGAAAAGAAATATTTTTTTATCAGGCGATAAAATTAACATAAATGGTTTTAAATCATAATTTTATTTTTTTAAGTGGCACCATAATGGTGGTACCACGAAAAAGTATAATAACCATATTTTTACTTTATTGCAGTGAAATCAACACAATTGAAGTTACAGTTAAATAATTCAAAATATTTTAATTTGATTTATTTTAACATTTATTTATGATATCCATGGAAAATAAATTAAAAAATTGAGACTTTCAAAGATTTCCTAATTTATAATTTTTGTAGGGTTAATGTGGTCGATTAGAAATGATTAGGATAAATCATAACCTTTTAGACTGAAAAATAAAATGGATTAAAAAAATTACCACCACTTGAAAAATCACTTATTATGTGCATTGATTCAAAAAAATATTGTAACATACAGGCTGTCCTTAGCGAGAGTGGCAGCAATAGGAGTGTCGTTTTAATGTCAAAAAGTCATATGTGCATTAAATGTCACAAATTTGAAAGCTTCATCTTCGTAAATAAAGAAAAAGTAGCGAGTGTACCATGATCCTGTCACACCCGACATATGTACAAAAAAAAAGATAACTATGAATGGCTAAAGGAATACGGATGTTTTGCATATGATGAAGTCTTGTAGACGAAGTTTTCTTTTCCATTACCTGAAACTGATGTAGATTTAGATTTATCAGAATTATCCAGCTCACTCAGTAAAGGATTATTAATAGCCTCATGTTGCTACCTGTATAATTATGTTGTGAAACGAGATACTTGCCTCACTCACACCTCCAACATAACTTACCTTTAAATGATTTATTTTAATTAAAACTTAATAATTATAATAATCTGTGCGAGTCTTTAGCTTGATATATGGTTTATTGTTAATTAAATTTGATTATTAACTGGGATGTTATTTTAGCAGTTTTTTAATCACAATATACTTAGTCAATTAAGAAACGTACAGTTGAACTAGATTACTCGACCTTGATTTAAAATTGCTTAGATGTGAGTTTGCTGATTAAACTTGTCAATATTATTAATTATTTATGGGAGGTTTAAGAAAACGAGTTTTTGCTCTTTCTCTTCAATGAAATTGAATTTTGGGAATCAAAAAATAGCTTAAAGGACATTAAGCAATCTCCAAGAATCTTTTCTAAAATATTGAGAACTAGAATTTATATGTTTAATTATAAATGATCCAATAGTATATTGGTTATTTAACCAGATTGGAAAGCACCAATAAATTCAATTTCTATGTGAGCATTCAATTTAGATTTCTTTCTTTCGTACATAATTAAATTTTAATATAAGCTCTGCAAGACCCCTTTAGAAGTGGAAATATAATTATTGCAAATGGAGTTCATAATTTTGTGGATAATCATAATTTTTATGACCTGAAAAGATTATCAATTTACAGTTCGTCCATAAAGTCTGCTTCTTTATGCGTGTATAAGGCTTAGTGTGACTTTTATGGAGAATTATTTTTAACCAACCATGCTCGACACCTAGTTATGATCGAAAATTAAAAACTATCAACAAAAACCCTGCCAGGAAATTAAATTATGGTAAGTTACATCTTCGAAGACTTGATTGTGTTGCTGCTACTGGCAGCACCTCATCATAAGAAAGCGGAACAGGCCACAATGCTGGATCAAATTGTGGCGTAAAGTTGATTGTTGAATATATGGATTTTGGTCCCGCCTCTGTTTTGCATGTATAACTTTTTGAATCGTTTATAATGGTTTGGTCAAAACATTACATGAAAAAGGTATATTTGAAATAGGCACCACTTAAACACTCAAAGAGAGCAAATTAAAAGAGATAATATAAAAAAAAGTTCAACAAAAATATTAGGAACTAGCGACCTTCCTCGGTTTCGCCAGGGTGTACAATGTCTAGCCTCCAATGTAAGTGGATTACTTGTATAAAATGTGATTAGAGGATTTGATGATCCCGGGAGCCAGAAAATCGGCAATCCGGAACCCTGACCGCTATTCAGTCCAGAAATTTTCGGCATTAAACTTTTCTGATTCTGGGATTTTTGGGATTGAAATCATTTAAAAAAAAGTGTAAAATAGACTGCACACACCGAAACGCTCAGTGCCAATGCTCCCATTAAAATAGCTTGCCCATCTTTTTGATATAAAAAACAAAGTTTTATTTTAAGCAAGTGCCTTAAATTAAAGCACCGAGATTGCCGTGCATGCTTGAAATAACACTTTTTTTTTATTTTGAACTAAAACGTTTGGTGACGGACGTGTTGTTATTTCTCAGGTCATATTCTCGTAATTCAAATTAGAATGTTCCTATCAACCTAGTTTCCTTTATATTTAATAGAAATGTGAGTGGTTAATATTATTTTTAAATACTTTTTGCGTTTTATTAGCTACTGCAGGGAGTTACCTGAAAGCCATCGGTTTAGGTAAAAAGGGAATTTTGCTAATTTTCAAAGTATATTTCCATAGTCACATAAAGCTTTTTCCAATTGATGCAAGTTTAAAGAGATATTAAAAAAGAATAATTATAACAAACAGTGAATGATTTTAAAAGTCTGGTTAGTCTGATTAGTTAGAAGAGTGAGGAAAATGCACTGATTTTTGTCTAAATTTTAATTACGTTGATGGCTGTCTAAATTTTAATTTGATAATTAAAAAACTGACTTCTACAAAATTTCTTTTTTACTCGTTATATTTAATAATGAAATAATTTCGGGATCCCAGGATTAACCTAATATAATCCTGAAATCTGGGAATTAGAAATAAAAACCGGCATCGAATTCCCTAAATGGGATGAATAAATCGCTTTGTATAGTTTTATTGACAGTAATTTATTTTCATATTCCTGACTATGCTACATTTTTGGTAATACCTCGTTTTGGTTCAACATTCTCTAATCTCTTGAGGCTAATATAAAATCAATAACAAGGTGGTTAATAGATGCATTAACTTGTAATAAGCATTTTATTCTTGAAAATTTTATTTTATGTAAATGATATTAATCTTAAGAACCAACTCAATTTATAAAACAAACAAAGAGATACTAAGTATCTCTATGAAGATAACAGCTTTGCTGTCGAAACGCGTTAGAGCGTTGAGAGTTGTGTTTTTAATCTTTCTGGGTTTCAGGGAACAATTTTTGTATTTCAATTTTTGGACTTCAAATAAACAAGTTACAGTTTCAATATTTTTCAAATAAAATCAAGACGAATTGAAATTCAATTGTTTTCTTAGCGGAATATTTTAGGCATTAAATTCGGCACTACTTTACTTATTTAAGCTTCCTTGTATTTTTAATAGTTTCCGAGTTCCATGTAATGGAAAATTAATTTTGTTTAGAGTTTAGCCTCAAAGCACACTTTGGCTCTTTTCAATTAAATTCAAAGAAGAGTCATTCGCCTAATTGATAGGTCAATTTGACCGATTTTCTCGAAACACTAGAGCACAGGCGGATGGTTGGTGACTTTTCTCTTTTCTACAAGAACTATTATGAAAGATGCTCGCAAGAACTAATAGGAGTGATCCACCCAAGAGAAAGATTCTTGAAGCATGCAAGACAGTCGCAGACGGAAAATTCCTTTGCAGTCCAGCTTGACACAGTGAGGACTTCTGTCTACGAAGAAAAAGACTCTTTTTTCCATAGAACTTCCAATCGATGGAACTACCTATCCTGGTTTAAGAAGGTGGTTCATTGCCATCTATCTTTGTTTCCGCATCCTACTCGCAGTGCTTTGAAGCCATAATGGGGTTATTCTTTGCGAGAGGGTTAAACCTAAAAAAAAATTAGTTCAACCTGTATATTTACACAATCACGACCGTAGCCGACGTGATTTGCGGGATTGCTCTATTATGAAGAATTGGCACAAACTTGATTCTTTACCATCAAACTAATTATTTTTCGGATTACTTTACACCAAATCAATCGCAAAAGAAAGTTTTCTAGACTAGATGATAATACTTAAGTAGTTATTGGTCAAATAGTTTAATTTGTATTAAACAACAACGTCGTTTTTTGTGAACACCAAATTGCCGAATTATCATCATCATCATCAGACACTTGTAACTTCTACAGGTTGAACCAAATTTGATTTCCACTACAGGGATCTCGTAAAACATTGGAGATTCAAGGAAGCTTAAATGGGAAGAGTAGTGCAGAATTTCATGCCTAACATTATTCCGCTGAGATAGCAAGTGAATTCCAATTCGTCTTGATTTTAGTTTAAAAAAATGAAAATCGCCACTTTTAAAAATTAGCTGTAACTTGCTTATTTGAAGCCCGATTGAAAAAATCGAAAAATGTAATTAGTTGTTGTTTAAGGCCTTTTTATTATTGCGAAATATTTTTTCCAAATTCAACTTTTTTCTAAAAAATTATATCAACTTCGTTATTTTTTATGCACGTTATATTGGATTTTATCATTTTCGAATTTGGTATATTTTCCTGATTAATTTGATGTATGTCTTGGCATACTTTGAATGTGGCAAAGTGGGTTAAATGAACTAATAATTTGTTTTAAACAAAAAAATTATAGTCGGTGATGCAAGTGCCATAACTTTAATAATAAAAAAGGTCCTAAAAAGGCAATAATTATTGTTAAAAAATCGAAAATATTATAAAAACCTGTATAGTATTGAAATATACAGCGTGTCCCACTAGTGCGGGAAAGTCTAATAACTATGTTAAAATGAAGAATATATGGATTATTCTTTTTACGGTGTTGTCACATTTCTTGAAATGTACAAATTAAAAATATTTTCAACTACACAGGGTGTTCCACTTTTCCTGGCCAGACACCAACTTTTGTTTTTTGAATAGAAACACACATTTTTTATATTTTTTTCGAATTTTACATCAAAAATAAAGGGTACTTTCTGTTGAATAGTCCTATTCGAATATTCACGGTTTTTGAGTTATCTCGCTTGAAAGGTTTTTCTAGTCGATATTGGCTGCTTACATTATTTGATACTAACAGGTTATGCTAAGAGCTCCTAAGCCCATTTTTCTATCACATGTTTAGTAAAGACGACTCTTCCGAATCGTGCTCCAAAAACTGCCCTGCGTTATACAGGGTGACCAAAATAACATGTCAAAATAAGCAATTTAAAAATTGAAAAATTTCGAAAATTTTAAATGCAACACCCTGTGTATTTTTATACCATGAGATGCAGAATTAAATTCTCTACAACTTTGCTACACCTGCTCATATACCTACATTCATTAGTTTCTCATGAAATCTCATTTTTATGAAAAAATGCGAAGTTTACAAATAGTTTATTTGTAAGATAACGTAGTAGGCACCTGTCAAAGGATAATCAATCAATAAACAGTTACCATGAGCTTCTCCTACGGCGTACACCATATTTATTAATTCTTCTTTAGAGTAATTCATTTCACAATTATTAGTGTAACTTTTCTATTGAACTTTATGTCACTCGAAAATTTGTATGATTATCCTTTGACAGGTGCCTACTACATTATCTTACAAATAAACTATTTGTAAACTTCGCATTTTTTCATAAAAATAAGATTTCATGAGAAACTAATGAATTTAGGTATATGAGCAGGTGTAGCAAAGTTGTAGAGAATTTAATTCTGCATCTCATGGTATGAAAATATACAGAGTGTTGCATTTAAAATTTTCGAAATTTTTCAATTTTTATATTATCAATTTTGACATGATATTTTGGTCACCCTGTATAACGCAGGGCAGTTTTTGAAGCACTATTCGGAAGAGTCGTCCTTACTAAACATCTGATAAAAAAATGGGCATAGTAGCTCTTAGCATAACCTGTTAGTATCAAATAATGTAGGCAGCCAATATCGACTAGAAAAACCTTTCAAGCGAGATAACTCAAAAACCGTGAATATTCGAATAGGACTATTCTTTAAAAAGTACCCTTTATTTTTAAAGTAGAATCCGAAAAAAATATAAAAAATGTGTGTTTCTATTTAAAAAACAAAAGTTGGTGTCTGGCCAGGAAAAGTGGAACACCCTGTGTAGTTGAAAATATTTTTAATTTGTACATTTTGAGAAATGTCACAACACCGTAAAAAGAATAATCCATATATTCCTCATTTTAACATAGATATTGGACTTTCCCGCACTAGTGGGACACGCTGTATATTAAAAATCATCACGTGCATGATTCCCTTTAAATTACGTAATTCTCAAAACATTCTAAGGGCTTTATTAAGGACGACTTTCCCAAGACTCATACGCAAGTGTACGTTCTAGACTTCCCTAGAAGTTAAATATTTTAAGACGGATAATGTGCATAAAAATGACAGTCATTTCTGATGTTAGATTGTTAGATATTGCACGTTACACGAATAAGTAAGTATTCAATGTTAAAAAGATTTTTGTAAAAACTGCCGACAAAATTTTTAAACATCCACATTTTTCATAGAAATACCTCATTTAAAAGGGTACATGCACGTTAAGATTATACTAATAACCGTTTAAATATTGCTCAGTTTGTTACAATATTTTTAGTTTTTTAATAATTACTTTTACGTAATTAGGTACTATATTTTTATTATTATACCCTCCGTCTAATGCAGTATAAATAAGATATGTATATTGTGCCGAGAGTAATTTTCTCTACTGTAGTGGTTTTTTTCGGGAACTTTTAAAATTTTTTCGTTTAAAAAAAATTGTCACTTTTTTTAAATTCAACTCTTATCTCAAAATCCAACTTTCTCTAGAACACTTAGACGTTTTTCTAAATTTTGGCTTTTTTCCAAATATAGTTTTTTTTCTTTTTGGAGGGTTTTTAGTTTTTATAATAATTCTAGCTTTTATAAAATTTGTTTGCATTAAATACGATCAAATTTTGAATCGAATTTCTATAAATTTGATGAATGAAAGCTTGGTTTTTTCTGAAATTTTTAACTGTTTTCCCCAAGTTCGTTTTCTTTCCAACATTTTTTTCTTAAAATTCGGCTTTTTAGAATGTTTGACTTTATTCTCGAAACCTTTTTTTCAAAATTTGATTCACTCTGAAAAATCTTGTCTTTTAATTGAATTTATTTTTTTTTTGTAATTAATCTTTTTCAATTAAAATTTCGCTCGAAATTTAAATTTCTCAGGGTAATTTCATGTAACACCCGCTCCGTT
This sequence comes from Dastarcus helophoroides, assembly GCA_028583605.1. NCBI lineage: Eukaryota > Metazoa > Arthropoda > Insecta > Coleoptera > Bothrideridae > Dastarcus > Dastarcus helophoroides. Next base: position 21,688,837 of record CM053328.1, on the reverse strand, counting down.
TGGTTACAATTTAAATATTTTAAGGCGTCAATTTTTTATTAATTTACTACAAAAAGCATTTTGATAACTCCTCAGCTTTTGTACTTCAATCTGGTTTAAGGAAATAACACTTTTTAATTATGTTCATGACGGGTAAAAAGTTGAAGAATTCCAAGCGCATTAAGCATACAGTTTTTTTCCTTTGGACTTCGTTCATATTATTTGTGGATTTCTGCAATTTTTTGTAGATAATAAGTTTTTTCTTAAGGTTAATTAGAAGTTCCTTGATGTAGCTACATGATAGCTATAAAATGTTAACATAATTGTGTTTGAATATTTTTATACAGAAATAACAAACAGGTCACGGGTGTTTAGAAATCGCCTAATCTACTTAAAGCTCGAACATTTTTTCCACGACAATATGGATAAAAAAATATTATGCTGACATAGACATTTCGTCGTAATATGATGGTTTATTACTGGTGACTTTTTTTTCAAAATTCTCACTTTTCAAAGAGATCTTCTTTTTCTGAAAAGAAGGGGTAACATTTCGATAATTTAGAGAAAAAGGAAGCAGCTTTTTTCTCAAATTTTCAAGATTAAGTCAGACTAAATAAAAAGGTGGAGATTATGAGAAAATTGCTCTGGGAAATTTTCATATTTTTGTCAATATTCGTCGTTTGCTTTAAGTTACGTATTTTGCTTTAAAATTCGTTTATTTTTTAGGTGGATATTTCAATCACAACGGCGATAAATTTTTAGAATATTCGTTCAAAATTTAAATAGGTAAAAATGAAGCAAAAACTTTTAAAAATTTTAGCTTTTTTTTTCAAACGAAGAAAGATATCTTCGGTTAGAATGAATGTTTTCTCCCCTCCCCTATCTGCAAATATGGTTGTTTAAAAATTTATAAATGCAACACATTGATATGCATACTACTGCTCCTGCATTCTCTGGCTCTGTCTAAAATTCTTTGGAAACACAAGGTAATAGCTGTAAAAGAACTGTCGTAGAACACGTAAATACAAATTAAATGTTTCTGGTAATCACAGTCGGTGGTTTTATGGTCATTTCAAAGTGTGAGCGGTCATTATTGTTCAAATTGAGCCATAAACGTTATTGTTTTTCATGTCGCCCGCTGAATCGCGTGTCTTAGCAATAATCAGATATATTTCAGTTCCTATTAGAAGTGAGCTAATGACTCAATCGCGGGCCATATTCCATTCACATCGGGACACCAGCGTTGTATTTACGCCAAACTGCATCTTCAGAACACGTGTCACTGCTTATATTAGGTCCACACTGATTCAATTGTTCTTGTCCATACATTACGCCGTGGATAATTCCTTAAGAATGAAACAACGATGTAAATGAACTTACATTAATTTACAACATTCTTTATGTTAGTAGCAGCTTAAATTTATGTTTGAAATTGATGCTATTCTCCTGAGTGCCCTGATCGATCTACTAAGCAAAAGCAATTATCGCAGTTTATACAAAATACGTGCTTATTGTACCTAAGCGCAAATTATGTTCTTATAATAATGATGAATGTAAAAATGTTTTTGTATGTAAAACAAAACACCTAGCAAACTATGCTTCAGAGTTTAATAATGTGGCAGTTATTTTTTTCCATCCATTTTATGTTGAAACAATAAAATAACTTTTGCGCCAGTCAGTTGTGGGAATCATATTATGCTAGATCTGAAACAAAAGCGGCTGCTACATTTCAAAACAAAGTATAACCAAGATTGTTTTCAAAAATTAGTTTTCGATTCCCCACAAATATTGACTTGTTTCTACGCCTTTGTTGCTAAGGAAAATAAACCTATCTCTTCTATTTACAAAGATATGGTATGTAGAAACACCGTATCTACAATGCTTTCAAGTGTCAAGACTTAAAAGTTTCTTTGGTTCTTCTCTAAATGTTGATAGAAACAGATATTGTGTTTCGAAATATCGCAGCCGAGTTGGGTGATAACGGAAGTTAGGGAAAAAATACAAACAAATACCAGAAAAGATACCAGTAGTATCCTTTTTGAATTGCCTCGCTCTTTTAGTTGCCTTGGTTGCCGTTCTTTCTGAATGCGATGAGTCAAAAGGTGTATGCTTCCGTTAAGTGGAAAGTTTTTTGTCTAACACCTTAAAACACTTACGTTGTAGTGTTGAATGTAGATGATTTGTTAGACGATATAATTAAGAAAAAGAATTAAAGTTCATATGAGTACATGATTTTACGTATTTAATAAAATGTAACTAAAGGAAACAATAAATGATACATGACAAATGCATATGATCTTTTGAATGGAGGCTGTGCAAGTTTGAGAATCATTGAAGCCTCTGCGTCAAAGTCACACATAGAGTGTTGACGGTGACGATATGTTACTCTTCGCTGAGTATTTCTTCAGACCTGATTTTGAAGTGGTCAATCTACTGATCGCCTCTGCTACTTATTTGCGATATCCAGCTTCGACAACTATTGCGCAATCTTTTGCAAATTATTAGGCTCTACATGTTTGATTGTGAGAAGATGGCATCACGATTCATGTTGCCATGTATGAGACAATGATTCTTTCGTCCTTCCTTTGGGATAAACAATTAGAGTGCAGTAAGAGAGATAACCAATTTCTATATAAACATTATAAAAGTAAAATATGTTTAAAATTTCCTTTTAAGAAAAGAAAAAGAGGGAACAGCAAGGGCAGCAACTTCCCAGCTCTTCACTTCTACAAGTAGGCTGGAAGTAAGGGCAGCAATTACCCAGGCCTTCACCTATACAAGCGCAGTGGGAGCAAGGGCAACAACTGTCCTAGTCCTCTATGTCAACCAGCTCGAGAGAGCGCTGCCCGGGAGGCGGTTAAACGCCGGGAAGCCGAACACCATATTCCCAAATGTAAGTACTCAGCGGGCAAAGACCTAGGGTCAGCCACGGCACAAAGTCCTATGCTCAGGCTGCTGCTAATTGTGTCCGGGTGGCACTTATTCTCGAAAACTTCCCGACAGAAAATTGACTCAATCAGAAGTCGAGTCAACCAAAATCCTCATACGGAAACTCATAGCTGGTATACCGGTGGGGAGTGCCTTTCTGTGATTCAAAGGAATATGGGAAAAGGGACGATGCATCCATAGTTGGCTGCAGTAACGAAGCCTCTGAAGTGTGGTTGAATAGCCTATTCCCAGAGAACAAATTGAACAGGGAGATCGTCCTGAGGGGAGTACCGGCCCATAACCTTCTAAAGCATCACCGAGAGGTTGTTCGCATGGAAGGACCTCGAAATAATAGTCAAAAGAACCTTATGGTTTTTAGATTAACAGAATAAAGAGCCGCAGGTCTCCAGCCTGATCGTGTTGCGGGTCACCGAAAAGTCGTGACGCCAAAAGCGCTTACTTTATTACCATGATACCCGAATTCGGCAGCACTAAGAAGTTCTTAGAGTAACTGTAAGGCTGGTCGAGAAATCCCGAAAGGAACAGAAAAAACCTGCATCCGCGAAGGAGGGATCACCTTCATTATTGTGGTGACTTACTCTCTGCGCATTGAAAGAGGGACTTCGTCAATTTCGATGAGGCAGCTTTCAGTGATGCAAACAAGTTTATCAATAATTCAAGAGCCTCGGCTCTTGAATAATGAAATAAAAGAGGGCAAGGTTTGTTGTACTATGCCAACACAAACGAAAAAGTGAGGACTTTCATCATAATCACAGGGCTGCATGCAGTCTTTATGCCCCAACTCAGTAGTGAAGATCTAAGTGTCATACAACTGAGTCTAAAAATGAATAACGATTCTTTGGAAGTACTAGTGGTGTCAGTATGCATACCTAATGGAATCGAGGAACCAGCATTCAGCCGATACATAGGACAGAAAGCTTAATTTTTTTCTGAGATGCGATGCAAACGCGTGGGGTAGTTTTGACATCAACCAAAGAGATAAAAGTCTTCTCTTACATAAGTTCTTGGAGCTAGTATTGCTCGAGGTCACATACTAAACACTTAGAAAAATACTGAGGTAGTCTTTATTCCAAAGCCAGCAAGAAACGGTTAAAATCAGATCAAAAATTTCCGTCCAATTAGTATATATTAAAGGTACTGGAAGGACTACTAGACACATACATAAAAACCGTACAACTACGGCTACGCCCATTGGTGAGAAAGCCCACGGAAATGGCCTTACACCACCTGGTAAGCGGTGTGCAACAGCAGTTATTGATAAAAATTATGCAATATGGATCTTTCTGGACATCGCAGGGGCTCTTGACAGCACCACGTGTGAAGCCATCAAGCCACAACCCTAATAAGATGGACACAATACACGATAACATCAAGAGAAATCTCAGTTCAGACAATCTTTTAGTTACACTTAAAAAAGCAGGCTTCCGTGTCTTCGGGTACGCCGAAGACGTGGCAATAATGTTCGAAGGCAAATTCTTAAACACACTCAGAGAACTGGCTAACAATTCACTGAGAGTTGTTGAATCCTGGTGTATCCGTTCAAGACTGTAGCCCTAATATTTACTAGGAGATATAAACCAACTCCCATAGAACCACTGTATCTATGGGAGCAGACAACAACTTACTCCACCTCGTTAAAGTATCTTGTATTGTACCTAGATACTAAACTGAAATGGAATTGACACTTGAAAACCCAAAGGAATAAACTACACGCCACTATGTGGGCGTGTAAGAAAGCCATGGGCAAAATCTGGGGCTTAAAACCAGGCGTAGTGGTGTGGCTCTACAAAGCGGTATTGTTACCGTTTTTAACCTATGCTGCTGTGATATGGTGGCATAGGATAGAAACAGCACAGGCAAAGAGCCTGTTAAAGAACCTACAGGGCACATACCTAAGGGTTGCTACAGGGGCTATGTGCACCACTCCAACAAAAGCTCTAGAAGTAGCGTTAAATATGTCTCCTCTAGATGAATTCATTAAGACACATGCCAAATTAACTGCCTACAGAGTTAAATGTTTAGGGAACTGGAAGGAGATAAGGGTAGTCATACTACAGTTAGAGACTTTAACAACAGACCTTTTACCTTAAGACAAGACCACATTCCCAGAAAAGCTCTGGTTGAGATGGAGTTATAAGATTTTGATCACGAACAGAAATATTGCGAAAAACCAGAAACCGTGGTAGGCCAAGGACATGACTTTTGATTACAGACAGGATTCGGCCTCGGCGGAAGATACGGAGCTGGGATCTATAGACCAAGCAATAATTACAGGAAAATTATTCCAATGGGAGAACATGCTTCTGTCTTCATGACTGAAGTATGGGCCATTCGAGAATGCGCAAATTTCCAAATCGGCGCTCAATCTACATATGCACGGATAGCCGTGCAGTGTTAAATGCCCTACAGGGGCATACCACTAGTTCGACTGTGTGTGGGACTGTATGCAAACCTGACCTACAAAGAAACATTAAGTCCAGACAATCTGGAAGGAATGACTATAGGTCAGTTGTTGAACTTGGCTGTAAAGGCCGGGATATATAATACTGACTGTGACTCGAACAAACTTGTAGAAGTTGCAAACGATTTAGAATCTAAGTGACAGAGCCTATAACGGCCCCCACAAAAGCTTAAAAAAAAGTATAAGAAGTGATTTCTTATAAAGAAATGAAAACAATTATATCTTTTTTATTAATATGTATTTCTTCGTCACATAATATGTCTTATTTTTGAGAATTGAAACATTGTTTTGCATTGCATATTACGCAGAAACACCATAGGTCAAGGTCTTTGAAGTATGATTCTTACGAGTGTAGAAAAGTCATAAACGATAATTGAGTTTCTAATTATAGTATTACCTTTTTCTGTTGTCAGTTTTAATATTATCAGCTAAAATACAACGTTTCCTCTTATGGGAACATTTTATCCTTGTTAGATTTAAAATATAGTCAAGCGTCAATGCTCTATGGGCGTCCATAATTTAACCGTATAGCGACCGCGTTGTAAATTATATCTGGCATGATTGTTTTTCCAGTTTTTGTGGCAACACCAAGCTTTCTATGGGAGTCAATTGTTAAATTGATTACATTGTAGATAATGTAATAATAAAGTAATACCGCCATAAATTAAATGCCATAAAAAGGGTTGACCAAGAAATAAATGTATATGGTAAAAAGAGAGATAAGCACTAGCTTGACTTTTAAAGGTGAATGATATTAGTTACTAGATGTCATTATCAAAAACTAACCTTCATCCATTTGAATTTTGTCTAAATTATAGAAGATCAAAAAAATATCCCTATGTCTTTCATTGGTGGTGGTGTATTAAAGCAATAAAGCAAATAATATTATGGAATAAATAATTTATTTCTTGACTTCCTTATTTAGTTTGATATAATAGTACTGTAGATCACTGAAATTTGTTGAATTGGTAACAAAATTAGATATCCTTTATTACGAAAATATCAATAAAAATTCTAATTTTATCTTGGTCCAAACAAAAATGACTAGATGCATACAAACATCAACAGTATTTATGCCAATTTTCTTTCGTGAGTTTGCAACTCCATCGAATTTCACTAAAATTGTTTTTGCATGTGTTAAATTTGATGATTTCTCAAGTTAACATTTAGAACATCTATTAACCCTTGGGATTCATAAAATGTACAATTCATTGATAGATCGGTTATGCTTAAGAAGGTCCAATTTGTTGATGCTTAACGGCAACTATTTCAGTATAAAATAATTGAGGAAAAATTTACATTTCAAATGATCTTGTGGTTTACAGGTTCCAAAAATTCATCTTAATATTAAGTTTGGTAAAAAAATGTATAAATAAAGTGACCATTTTTTAGTATACAGAGTAGGAAAGTTAAACATTGTCCATAGGGAGAATATAATGGAAGATTTAACATTGAGAGCGTATCGGCGAAATAGGCGGTCGCGCCTTGTATTCTCCTACACCGACCGAACTAATTGAACTGAGAAGGGAAACATGTTGACATGAGACATTCCGCAGCGACCAGAGGTAGCAGAAATTTCAGTACAAAATCATCATTATTAAAGATGTTACTATTGGGACCAGCACACAACAATTTTATTGCAATTTGCATTCTCTACATGTTCTTTAAGCCGTTAATTTAATCACCTTAATCACACCACGTTTTGTGCACTCTGAGGCGCGAAATTATAACTGGTATTCATTGCTAAACAAATTAAATGAAGAAACAGGCTTGCTCTAGTAAAATAGGGGAGTGGAGTAGGTTTAGAGGATCTGCAGACGAAGCTAGAGATTTTCCTTGTCTGTATATTGCAATCTCAATTTTTGTTCGTGTAACATAATTGTACATTTACAAATAAATAATTTTGTTACCAATTCTTTTTCCAACTAATCAAAACAAGTAAGGTCTACATGCACGAGAGATATCTAAATCTAAGCAATTTGAACTTGTGGAATGTATTGCTGAGCTAACTGTATCACTATTAATCAATAAATACAAGATCGGAATGATAAGGAACTATATGTACAAACGGACATATGTACAAATATTTCAAATAAATATTACCGACGTTTAAATACAACCAAGTTATATTTTAACATCTCAGTTCTTAAATACTAAATCACTATATTGCACACAAAAGCATTTCAACACGACCTGTTTCAGGTATTAAGAAGAGACTCTATGCTAAACGGGTTCGGTCTTCTTAATTTATCGTCGTGCGATCCAGATGTCAAGTCCATTCCCGTTTCTCCAGACGCAAACATCGAGTGTTCACCGCTAGTAAAACTTTCCGATTCAGCACCAGAATCCCCTACAACGTCAATATCACTGTCACTGTCAGCGTCTGTTCCCCTTTGGGCCAGGTACTCCCGCTTTAATGCCACTAAATCGACCTGTATACCTTTCGCTCTAAGTTTTCGTGCTTGGCGCTCTAAAGCTTTTTGGAGTTTTTTCCTTCGCCTTGCTCTTTCTCTAGCTCGGAGTTCCGCCGGAGGGATGGGTTCGCCGGAACAAGATTGCGGATGGGCGTTGTGGGCGGGTCGTCCTGGTCCTTTTTTCGTGTGCTCTTTTTTCCTCCATTTTGCTCGTCGATTTTGAAACCACACCTGGAAGTAAGGTTAAGTATTATTAATCAAGAATTCGACGAAAACAAAGGTTTATAAAACAATTTTTGAATTAATGCTTAAAGCTCATGATTACACAGGATTCGTTAGTTAACGAAATAACTAGCTGCTAACTTTGAGCTTTAAGCTATCTAGAGATATGAAAAGTTATTATAGATAAATTTTTTTCTATTAGCCTATATTTCCATCGTTTAAGTGAATCTTTCATTACTTGCTTCATAACTTTTTTAGTACTTCGAGCCCAGATTGAATACTTAGTTTTCATTTGATATTCCATAAGCAAGGCTGACCCAAAAATTCTTGACCTTTAACAAAATCTCATTCTTGTTATTCTTTCATTAAACATTTTCGCTTTTGTTTCATAACAATTATCATAAAAAAATGGGAATAGATTCGTTAAAAATAATAATTCTGTAAACAGGAGAATTCTCCCTACTTCTCTCGGAATAGTTGCCTGTTCAGATATATACAATATGTATCTAAAACATAGTCACCAAAATTGATTAGGCATTTATCTTGTGGAAGTGACGTCACGATATTTCTCATAAATATATCAACATCAACTTGTTTTGAGTTTAAAAAGAGGAGTTTAAAGAATTACATTAGAAATGTTTTCGTCTCTATTTGAAAGGTGTAATGCCAAGAGCATCTTTTTCCAACCTAGGGGATCACCACCCCCAGGAGGGTTATGAACAGAGGGTCGTAATCTGTCCAAAAAGTAAAACCTGTTGCGAAAAACATTTTCATTGACAAGTATTGCAACTTAATAAAATACATTAATAACCAACGTTGTTTGAAATATTAATCATTTGGCCTTTTTAAAAGAAAAGGTTTTATACTATTTTGGAGAATCGTATCACTAAAAACGTTAACACATGATACTCTAGAGCATCAAGGTTTGAATATTTCGGTATCAGGAGTGACACAAATGCAAATGACATGCTTTTGATGATGGTGCCGGGTAAGAACTGTTTGCAGTATCACATGTATCGATTCAATCAATAACAATCTTTGGCAGTAAAAATAGAAGTCCTCTTTGTTCATCGATGTTTTAATGAAAGATTAGACATTCAAAGAGAAATATTTATTTAGAAACTTAAACAAAAATCTTTTTTTCAAGATTAATCTTTTTTCCTTGACAATATTTATCTTATTTTCATAAAAAACTGAAATTCTTTGAAAAATATTTTCTCTTGAGTTTTTGACTTGTTTGTTAAAACCCATAATTTTGACTTAATCACAAAATTTATTTAACCTTTTCTGACATAGGGCCATGATGAATCAGAGTGTAACCATGACTCATTAGGTTAAGCCCATATATGTAATACTTCTATATGGCGTGTTTTGTCCCTTTGTTTGTGTCAAAAAGGCGCGATGGATATATATGTTTGTCTTTTTCGAGGACAGAATATATTAATCAATCCCAAACTTTATTTCAAAGATTCCTCTTCTCGGCAGTCGTTATTGTTGTTATTCATTTATTAGTGTTCCCGCCCATCCTGTCATCTGTTCCACTATAAATGAATGAATGCTTGTCCTCGAAAGAGTGTGACATATACTTTCATCTCATCTTTCTGACAAAGCATTTCCAGTGCCGATTATACACAACACGCCATATAAAAGTATTACATATATGGGTTAACCGAAAATATATAAATATATATATATTAAGTTAGGAGGACATTTTGTCGAAATGAGGAATCTTTTCTAAAATATGTTTTTTCTCGAAATTCATCTTTTTCTTTTCTGGAATATCAAAGTTTTTTCTTAAAAAAGGTTTGCAACCTTCTAAATTTGGAAATGTCTTAAAATTTCGACTCTTTTAATTTCTCAAAATTCGGTATTTGAAAAATCTCAACTTTTGCCCTAAAATAGTTATGCTCCAAAAATTTTCACGTTTCTTAAAATTCACCTTTTTCTCGAAATTTGACTGTTACCTCAAAATTTGATACTTTTCTAGCATGGGCATAGAGCAGGATCGCTTGTCCTCTCCGGCTCATATAGTCAAGGCGAAAATATTTATCCAGCCGTGATAAGGTTTCTCTCGAAGTTTATAGTTTTATTTTAAAAGTAGGTGTTTCGAAATTGCACATTTATTTTCGAACTTATTTTTTGTTTAACTTCGAAGTTCCGAAGTCTTCCTCTCTCTCCAAAATAATTTGATTTTTTCTTGGAAAGTTCGATTTTGGAACTTTGGACTTTTTTTAAAATTATTCTTTTTTTGCACAGTTGTAATTTAAAAAAAATCAATTTTGAACATTTTTTATTATCAAAATTTGTCTTATTATTATTTTGAATTTTATGATTTTCATTTTAAAATTCTAAAACTTTTAACATTTTCTTGAAATTTATGATTTTTTATTAAGATTTTTTAGAAATGTCAAGAAAAAGAAGTTTTTGAAAATTTAAATATTGTTCTCGCAATTTGAAAGTTACAAAATTTAAATAAAAAAGTACAATTACTAAAAAATTAGTACCATATAATTTCGACCTTTTCTTCAAAACTACGTTTATTTTCTAAATATTGGGTCAAAATGTTAAAGAAAACCAAATAGTTTTGACTATGGCATATTTATGGTCAGGAAGATTCAAAACAATATTTCTTGAAAATATTTTTTTCCCAAAATTTAAGGTATGTCAAAATGGAAACAAAAATAGAAATTCTGAAAAAACATTTATGAAAATCTCGACTTTTTTTTGAAACTCGACCTATCTTTGGAAATTTCAAATTTTTTGACACATGTATTTAAAAATTTGGACTTTTATTTTGAAGTTTTGGCATTTTTTATAATTCGGCTTCTAGATTTTAAAGTTGCGGATTTTTTTTCAAATTGGATTTTCTAAAATTAAAGTTTTTTCCGACATTTGGCTTTTCCTCGAAATTTTTATTACATTATCTCAAAACTTTTTTTAGTTTTTTTAATAAATTGACGTCTATAAACTTTCACCATTTTGAGGATTTATGAAGTCTAGGAGTCTCTGAGCAAAAATTCCAATAGTCGAAATTGGGGCCGGTTGTAGGTTAGAGCGAAGTGTGCAGCCACTTCAGGAACCGGATGGCAAAAAACTTCAATATGGGGAAGTGATAGAAAGTTTCTTTTACTAGGATAAATCAGTTATCAAAAATTGTCACGGTAAATGTCATGTATAACTGAAAAAAGAACTTTTTTTAGTTGTCGAAATTATGTAGAACGGGTAAGTTGATGATATATTGTGGCGACACGTTTTTTCTTAGTCATCCAAATTAAGCTTTTTTAGAAAATGGCAATCAATATATTGCTAAAGGCAACGGTTTTTTTAGTCATCAAACATGCGAAGTGGGTGATGTATTACAAAATGTTTTTTTTTTGCCATTCAAAATTATTTGGGACGCCCAATTTATTATAGAAATGCGTCAAAAACACAATCTTACTTTACACTGGTAAAGGTCTAGGGCCGCCGATGTTCAAAATTCCACATAAGAGTTTATAGGAAAAAGTTTTGACTAGACGAGTCAACGAATCAAACAAGCCACTCTTCTATTCTCATCTTCCGACGGACTACAAAATTCGCAAAATGTAAAGTTGAATTGACAGCAATATTTTTGTAATAAATACTCTCAAGATTCGTATTATAAAAACAGAAGCTATTTTTTGTGGAAAAATATTTCAGGAAATGTACGAAACAAATACTTGAAATTGCTATCCCTTGATGGCTGTGCACGACGTAAATTCATGTCGAGCTAATTTAAAAATAGTTTAATAGAATGGATTAACCATCAGTAACACCCAACACAAAAGCGTGTTACTAGAGCCAAAGCGGCCGTCAAAAATACCTCACGAACTCACCTGTCAGTTTAGTAAATGTTGCACCTTTTTTAAAAACGTCTACGTGAATATGGCTTGCTCTCTTTGACGGATTAGTTGCAATGAGCGTTGGACAGAGACACGAAGAGGTGTTGGAGCTAATGAAAATTAGCCCGGGTGGATATTACACCAGTGCACGCTATCCTGCACCCCAGCTTCGGTACATAGTATAATTAACATGGTAATTTGGGGGCGTGATGTTGGCAGTAAGTCTTGCTGGCGTGTAGTGGCCAGCCTGATAGTGTAACGTTTTGCCGTCGGGCACAGAGCCCTAGGGTTCATTTTGGCTCTATCTCAGCTAGATCGGACCGGTAGTTTATTATAATTGCATGATATACATATAAATTGATTGTAGTAAGGTTGATGACTTCATATGTGCCGTATAAACCTGATGATTACTTTATTGGGTGAATAAATCTAGTCGCTTATTAAACAGAACCGTGATGTTAGCTATTTCACCTTGATTAATTTTCGTTTGTTAATGAATTGAGACGACCAATCTTGTGGTGTTTCGTTTGACAAGTCATCAACACCTTTCCCATTAATCATTTTCATTTTGAGGATGCTAACTACAAACTAAGGATTATAATTTGTTCTGGCCATTTATTTATTAATTTAGTTAAAAGATCTGAGGCAGTAGATTAATTGACATTTCCAACCCTAACTTCATGGAATTCTTCTTCTTCTTCTTCAAATAAACTTTATTAACGATTTAAAGCAACAGATATTCAAAAATTCCACAGTGCTTCGAAAAATATTTGCTAACATCGGACTAGGTTTCGCATTACTGCATCAAATTTGGCCGTTAAGAGGGGTGGCCACTTTGGGGGAAAATGAAATATAGAAATTAGTTTTACTACCGTCAATATAATAAAATGTATTCCTGCACATTGTCATGCTTTTTGGTTTAAAGGCAGATTCTATGCTAAATACTAAATTAGAAAACTATATATGTAACACATACCTAGATTGTACCTAGATATGGATATGTGGCACGACACACATATTTTTCTTTAAAAAAATGCTAGGGTGAAAGAGCTAATAATTTCGAAATGTGCAAATTGTTCTAAAATGAAATAAATACTTTATTATCTTGAAACATTTTTAGTTTTTGTTTCACTGACATTATTTTCACATTTTATTAAAATATGAGAAATAAAATTTGTCTGCATTAAACTTATATTTATATTATATTTCTTTATTTTCCGCGATTATTTTCAACTTATTTTTGATATAATTAATACGAAATTTAAAAGATTACTCAAACGTCATTTTATAACATCAAAGATTAAATGAAAAAACATTAAACTAGATTTTCCAAATTTTATTCATGGGATATAAAAATTAAAAAATAGCAGGTTAAAAAATTAGATATGCAAGTGGATTAAAATTTTAAAAAATTATTAAGCAAAAATATAAATGGAGAAGTTGAAAGGAAGTTATTAGATTTGCATTTGAATTCATCAGCATAATCACATTGAAGAAAATGTTAGAAGAAGAAGAGAAAGAAAGTGACAGTCAGAGCTTAATTGACAATAGTTGAAACATTTTTTTCCTAATCTGGCACTAAAATGTTACTTTTACATAAATTTCGGAAAAAAACTATTTTTATGTACTTAACGGGGTTTTAAATTTCCCATAATTCATATAAAATACACAATGTTTGAAGCAAGGGTTAGTTTTTGCTGGGTCATTAAGGCTTTATGAGGGTTATTGAGGATAAATTTTCCATGTAATTTTGCTAAATAATATCGGTTGAAGCAACCGCGACTGGTTTGGAGAGATTCGTTACAGAGGACATCCCTTTTAAAGAAGTTGTCATAACACCTATTTTCAAAAACTCAAAAGTAACTGTTAAGGGGGCCGTTATGAGAAGTTTTCCTGCATAAAGCTTCTTAACGTTTAGTAACACTAATAAGCCATGAAACCAACTTGTATATAAGGTAGGCTACATTAACTTCACATTGAGATACTTTCTTTAATAAGGTACTTATTCAATGTAAAGCCATGCACTTAATAACGCCAGTCATTTATGTTTACAAAATTACAAGGAAAATGAGACAAGCAGTGACGTTTGCATTCGCGGTAGCATGAATGCCTAGCGCGGAAGCAAGATTTCTTTCATCAAAAATCCATAGGCTACAGTGTAGGCATTATTATTTCCTATTGGTCAAATAAAAATGTTGTTCCTCATATCCCTATTTCTATAATGTTTACCCTTTGAATAAAGTGTTAAGATTAATCGCACTATAAGTAGACCTTAGAACTAAAAAGTGAGAATGATTTCTTTCAGAAGATATGCATACGAAGCTAACAAAAACAACAAAAGTTTCTTATTAGCTACATTAGCTTTAATTTTGTGCATTCTAAAACAACTTTGGCGAAACATTAAACAGTATAAATCAAACATCAAACTGCAAACATACTTAAAACCACAGAAAATCAAATATGAAGAATATCTCCAAGACACGGGTAAAAAATTTGATGTCTGGTTAAATCCTACATAAAGGCAAATAATGAATCTAAAGGCAAAGATTATATGCTTTTAATAAACTTTGTTCCAAAAGAATTGACAGCCAACACTGCAAATTTTATATTTTTGAAATCTTAATTAATTTTTAAGTAACGAAGATCTTTACGACGTATTCATCAATTTCTTGCATCTTACGCTACATATATTTAACTTCAAAAGTGAAAATAACATACTTTACTAGTCATCTGAAACTTCTCTGTCATTAAAACATTAAAACAAGTAAGCATTTGAATGCAAGTATGCAATTTATTGTAATTCTGCAAAAAACACCTCTGATGCGGCCAAAGAAAAACTAATTAGAAATGTCCTTCTGTTTCATATAGTAAGAAGAAGACATGCTCAATATAAGTATTTGTGTGTATTTATGATATTTCATAAATTCATCAAGTGAAGCAAGTTTTAAGGTTTTATCCTTATAAATAAAAAAAAATAGGGGGTGTACTATGATCCTGTTACACCCGATATGAATTATATATCAGTGAAATTAGCATGAAAAGCGCTATCTTAATGTTTAATTGTTTCTTTAATAATATTCCAAGGATGTCCATAAAAAAATCATAATTATCATTTTTTTGAACTAATACGATGAGAAATGATCAAGGTACAGATGCTCAAAAATGTATAGGCGTGAACATGGACACCCTGTACACTGTACATATAAAAAAAGTTTATCAGCAATGTGTAAGCTTAAGGAACGTCCATATATGGTGATTTACTAGAGCGTTGGTTGAAGAATTTTTGATTTGCTAAAATCATATTACTGCAAAAATTTAAAAGACATCCAGAATTGCCTGCAGCAAGTACCTATAAATAAAATACTTTCAAAATTGTAGCATTTACCAAAATACCAAAAATAATGGATGCAGTCATTGTATTTTTCAACAGCCAATTTATGCTACTTTATGATTTAAGTCAATTGTTCATTAAAAAATATACTTTGATTTATTAAAAATAATTAGTTTAAAATTTCCAGTTTTGATTTCACATATTGAATTTCTCTGGAATTTTAAAAATTCTGAAATACTCATGTGGAGTTGAAATTTTGCAAATAAAGTAAAAAATTAGGGAACTAACAACCATTGCCTTTGTTTTTTTTTTTCGAAATATTGAGTGCCTGCTCAAAATTTTGACCGTAAGACTATAAATATAATTTTTTATAAAACTGTTATTTGGTCATTAAAATTTTACACCTTATTGTTTATTTTATTACTTGAAAATTTGAATTCAAACTTTTGCTCAGCCTTTTATGGAAATCTGATGTTGAAACAAATTTTTCTTAAGTAAATTAATTATTTTTCTTAAAATTCCTTGCTCTTAAAATCCAAAATGGTATTATTAAGAATTTTAAGGTTTTTTACAAATTTCAGCTCTTTTTGAAATCTTTGGATTTTTTTTGAACAATTCACTAGCAAAGAGTAATCCTAGTATGCCTTTGGAGCAATGCGAGTAGAATGCCCAAATAAAGATAAATGGAGACAAATCGCCTTTTTAAATAAGTTTAAGTTGTAAATATTTGTGGGGAAAAGTCTACCATGCAAAGAATTCCAAAGTTTTGAAATTCTCTATTTTAAGGAAAAAAAAAGAATCTCCATAGATAAAAGTAATCTCACTGTGCCAACTTGGACTACATAGAAATTTGCTATCTCTGACTGCCTTGTAAGCGTGAAGGCTGATGCTCTCTACCTATTAGTTCTTGCGAGCATCTGCCATAAAGTACTTGTAGAAAAGACATGTCACCAACATTCATCTGTGCTTCAGTGTCTCGAGAGACTGCCAATTCCTCGTTTAATTAGGCGAATCGCTTTTCTGGAAATTAAATCCAAAAGAGCCAAATTATGCTTTGATGTTGAACTCCAAACATGAGAACAGTTTCAAGTTTTAAATCATACCTAATTACAGTTTCTAAAATTTTAACTTAAAAATCTAAATTTTAGTTTTACTTAAAATTGTAACATGCCTTCAAAATTTCCAGTTTAAGTTTGAAACTTCAACATTCCTAATACAATTGATCTTAAAATATAAAACACAAACGTAACTTGCTGTTTCTTATCAGATCATTGCCCAATTTAAACGAGTCACTGAATTTTCGAAAATTGCTCTTATTACCACTCCTAGAAATATGTATTATATCCAATGTCTATCGACATACTCGTCAAACTAAAGTAAATTATTTAGCCTATAATTGCATACGTATTATTTAACCCAGCACCGCAACAAATCTAAAAAAGAAAACAAAGAAAAATCACTTGCTGCATTCAGTAGCGGTCGAGTTGAAATTGCTTGAGGCATGCTATCGAGTTAAACCGCGATATATTTGATTATGTAACCCTCACTTGGGTCGTAGAAGTCGGGCAATAGCCGAAGCATCTGTTGGAAAAATCCACGAGGCCATCAATTTAAAAACAATAGACATATTGAGCAGCTTTTTGGGGCTGAACGGCTTTCGATGCCGACAACTTAGTTTGTATCAAATCGTAATCTTCCATCTACCGGATCGATCTCCTGGGAAAACCTTCTTTACCCTGCTGACATCTGGCTGACCTGCGAACTAAATCCGTGATAGTGCGAGTCCATCTGTTAGCCCCGGAGTTTTCAACGTGAAATATTTTCACTGCAAAACTTGCTTTTGATGACATTTTTAAACCTTACTGTGTGAAATTCTTCAATAGTCATAACTAATTAATGATAAATACAATAAGAGATGAACAAATTTCACAATGTTTCTATAAATTTTTCAGCATCGTTGGCGGTTATACCAGTAGTTTTGTTTAGCCGTTGTTATGTTAACAAGCTCCGTGTATTATTTATCTGCACTAATACTAAAAACTCAATTTTTTGGAAGCTATAAAAATTCACAAATATTTACAATCGAGACAATTTACATTTATGAATGAGCAGCTAGATCTTCTGGACATCCCTTTAATTAAAGCTTTGGATAAGAATTCGGATTAGACGGAATATTCGTAGGAGTCTGTGATCCATGGAGCTGGTTAGCATAACAACGGCTAAACAAACTACTGGTATAACCGTCGATAAAGCTAAAAAGCGAAACCATGTCCGAGCACAGCAAATATTTATAGAAACATTGTGGACTTTTAATATCTCTTTTTGTATTTATGGTTAATAGAGTTTACTAGTTATGTTTTTTTGATTATTAGTAGCAGGCTGAACGTGTCAATGAAAATAAATTCCAAGAGTAATTATTCATATTTGGCTATATGTATGTATACAGGATGGACCATAAGTAATGGTACACAGAGCAATGGTAAATTTTTCGAATAAAAATAATGTGATTTAGCTACATTTACCTTATACCAAAAATTGATATTAACAGAGATACAGGGTGTCAAAGTTGAAAAAAAAATTTTGATTTTTTCGTTTAATTATGGAATGAATTGTAATATAGGCACGAAATTTGGTACAAGGGAGTTTCTTAAGTTGACAAACTCTAATTTGCTAACATATTACCAATAGCTGATAGGGGGCGCTACCTGCGCTCTCCTTCATAATTCTAAATCATCATAATTCTTTTGTGCACCCACGTATATTAATTTCAAATGGGTTATTTTATTTCCCCATATTTTTTACGTATAAAAGGTGTATATTTGCCTTTAAAGCTTGACGTGCCTTGGTTTTAAATGACTAAGATGTTAAATTTTCGAAGTACACTTGAAAAAAAAGTAATTATAAGACAGCTTTGAAACTAATTTATGTCAAATATTACTTTGCTGATAATATTGTTACCTAAATTTTAAAAATCTCAATAAAGAAAATCCTAAAAATTAAGACGTAATTTATTTTCTAACATCGAGATGTCAGATATGATCTCTGAGTCAGCACAAGAAAATTTTAATAGCCTGGGTGGTCAAAGCAGATATTTGGAGATCAATTTCAATAAAAGACATCCAGATTTTTAATTTTTTACAATCCCTTTACATGAAATACTTATTTTTTAAAATAAATTTTGTTTTGGTATTTTATTTAAATTTGCTTTACAAATTGTGTAATAATAATGCCAGTAGAGTAATATTTGGTATAAACTATTTTAGGGTCACTTTTATTGCTTTTATTTTGAAACCTACTACTGTATATTGATATTCTTTATTTTTTATTTCGTATTATTTGGCAGGTGCATGTGTTTTTATCAGATCTCTATCACTCACTTAAATTAATACATCATGAAAATTTCTTTAAAACTCTTCACCACTTTAGCAGACTAATTGCTTTCGTTATCTGAGTAGTAAAAGCTAATTTAATTGGCAATTTTGAACAAAACAAGTAAAAGAGAAGTTTGTAAACATTTCAGATAAGAGTTTAATGTCCAATTTGAGCATGATTTGTTTGTCTTATCTTCAGCAATTAATTAAAAAAATAATGGTATTTGTGCACGAAAGAAGGACCATGCCATGTTAGAATGTGAAATTTAAGATATCTATCATTCATATTTCTTCGCATGCTCCATTTTATATCAAAATAAAACAAGATGGAGCAGCAAATAACTTTGAACTATTTGAGACCAGACTTAGAGGAATATGAATTGGCGTAAATAATCTATCATAGTTGTTTGTAAATATCTTTCTAAGAGGTTTTAATTTAATTAGGGATGTGAATTTTTTATTTTATACATACGCTAATCATTTTTTGTTTATGTTTTTAACATCATAATTAATTACTACCTAAGAATTTTTGAATTTGTTTTTAAAAAAATATAAAAGCTATTTGAAAACCACCGCAGGTAAATAAGTAAAACTTAAGATTGACGCACATATGTTTCATACTGGAAGGGAAGCGTCGTGAATAGGGAATTCGATCCCGTTCCTTATTTCTAATCCCGGGATTTCGGGATTCTATTTGGTTGATTCCGGGATTATTTTGGTATTGAACATTACAAATAAAATATAAAAAATTAACAGCAATCAGCTTTATAACCCACAAATAAAAATTTAGCCGACAGTCAACGTATTTTACGATATACACAGTTAACCTAATAACTCCAAATAATCAGAATTAACTCTCTGGAAATATTTGTTAATAGCAAGCGGCCGCGAGAATGAATAATACGGCAGATAAGCGTCCTAGACTTTTCCCACTTGCTCAAGCCCGATCTGTACGAAGATCCGTTCTAGAACCCGAAACGGTATAAATACGCGGTCGTCTTTCCCTCACGTCAGTCAGATAGTCAGATACTGAGTTAGGTAAGCGAATCATAATTGTGGTGTTATGAAATAAGTTTCAAATAAAGTCTTTACAATTCACGGGGTTTTAATTATCGAACCGGTTATATGCAACAATATCGAAAAATCTCGAATGGTCACTAATTCGTAAGAGGAAAATTAGTTCCTATACGACAAAACCAACAATTTGTTTTTGTAATAACAATTTTTTTAATAACAATATTTTTATTTTTCAGTGTCGCTTTACCAGTAACTGTCATAACATTTAAATAGTTAAGTTGCTTCATAAGAAAAAAGTTGAACAATATGGAGATTTATTTATACTGGGCTGGGCAAAAGTCCCGGAACGGCTCGATTACAGCCGAACGGGACCTCGTATCAACTTCGAGTTTTCGACACTGTATTCAGGTAAATTTTTGGAACTTCTTGACATGTATTTCAGGACCGTGACGTCTTTACGGTCGGAGGTGTGACATAAGGGTCAATCTTTTTAAATAAAACACCCGGTATATTTTTCTATATTTGTATACTTTAAGGAGTTCCAAATTCAACGATGTAACGTTTATATGGATTCTGTTATGTAATGTGGTCTCAATATGGAAAAATTAGAAATTACAATCGTAAGTTTGGAAACTGGGCCGAAGAAATGTTAAATAAATTGAAAAAACATAATATTTTCGGTCAATAAGGGTCTACCATGATGAATAAACCTATTCCTCTAACGGAACGAACGAACTCCGCAAATGGTGAGTGCTTCTAACTCCCAAGCTGAATAGATTTCAGCGGTTAGGAACAGTAGTCACCAAGAGCATGTAAGTTCGACCCACAAGTGTAGTTCAATACCGGGAGGGGTATTAGCCCTCGGAGTAGTTGTTTCTTGTAGATCGGGCCTTTTAACACAGTAAATTGATGATGAAACGTGTATTAATGTTAAAATTTCTTTATTTTTTTTTTTCAATTTTGGCCCCTCTCAATAAACACATCGAGGAAGGGTAGTTTGTTATCTAATTTAATTTCCAAAGTAAATTTTATCGTTTATTCTTGTTCGTTTATGTAATTTAAAAATGAATTTATAGTATCTATTGAATAAGGCCAGATGGCAAACACATCATCTACATATCTACACCAGACAAGTGGTCTCTGAGTATAGTTTAGTATGACTTTCTGTAGTTCTTCCATAAAAATATTAGCCATAAATGGGAATAACGGCGAACCCATCGGCATACCAAACTGTTGTTGATAGAATTCACTGTCTGTTTGGAAACGCTTGCTTACAAAGCGGCAGAAGAGGTAAAGGAACTACTAAGAGAAACACACAGCACTCACTGGAGTGGTGTCAACGGACCATCAGAAAAGAGAGTCGGAGAACTATTACAGTTAAGCAAAAATTAGCTCAGGTGGACAGTTGGACTATTTACAGGACACTGTGCCCTAATGAAACATCTTACAACAATTGGCGTAGAAGAAAATTTTACTTGTAGAATGTGTGGAGAGGAAGAAGAAACTCCTTTACATATATTATGTGAATATTCAGCTCTGGCAAGGGATAGACATTCCAGCTTTGGGAATGCTCTGACTGAACCAAGGACAATAGTGGAGACACCCATAAAGAAGGTTCTCGAATTTTTCCAAAGAACAAGCCTATTATGAGATAATCGTGGGGGCACAATAAATGAAAGCTTCAGTGCTGCAAGGATAACCGACCCATAAGAATAATAATAATGAAAAATCCAGATCTCGCTCACCCGAACCTCGCTAATCTGAAGCATAAGTACATTGAAAACATATTTTTTTGAAATATCTTGAAACTTGCCATGCAAATATAAAATTTATATAGTGTGACATGTTTTTTATTATGCAATAACCCAGAATAGACAAGATCAAAGACTAGATTGTATTCAAATTCAGGGTGAGTCAGAGAAAATGAGCCAACGCTAAACTGGAGATACTACACACCAAAATATTACGACTGAGCTCAACATGCCTTATACCTGGTTTAAGAGATACAGGGTGTTCAAAGTTTAAATTTCATTCTGAAACTTCTCAATAATTGAGAAAGTTTTGATGCTATAAATTTAATATTTGGTAATTTCATGTTTTTTGGTATAAGAATTTTGAATTGAAAGTTTATTTTGACTCTGCCCATAGAGGTCGCTAATTTCACATTATTATTTATGTAAAATAAAACATATTTTTTTATCTGTTGAGTTATGCTTAAAACAAGTGGAGATTATAAAACAACGATCAATTTTACGAAGAAAAGGTTATTTAGTTTGGGTCGCCTAAATCTATCGGTTTTCAAGGTTATTTGCATTTATATGGTTCAATGTATTTTGTTATGATATTTTTATTCTTAAAATATGCAAAGATACGGAGAAGCAGTCAAAGCAGCAGTAAATAACAATATTAATCATTGATAATAGAGACAGAGACAAATCCTTATATCTATTGTTGGAAGGTGTCTACCATCTTGTTTCAATAAATATCAAAATTCACCATTTTAAATATTAAAATAAAAATTTCCGTTTCATTTTTAAATGTATTTGCGGCTTCTTGGATTATTTACCGTAACTCCTAAAGACCATTTAATTTTTCTTCATAAACTAATTTCTTCAAATTTATAAAAAGATAGTGATAATTGGCGCCTTAAAAAATACATAAAAAATACATTTAAAACCTAATGGATAGCTTTTGATGACAATTAATTCACGGGTTAACTTGATTGTGTGGTGAAAACTGATGGCGTTTTAATAAAGTTGTTAGTGATACATTTAGTTGTTTTATCGAATTTAATTATTGTTTCATAATATCTGGATAATTTAGAGTATGTTTACAAAAAAAATGAGTATAAATTTATATATTTTTTTGGAGAAAATTTGGCTCAAGGGCATTTTTCAAAGAGAATGATTTTTTTAGATGGGAAAGACAAAATATATTCTCTCAATAACATTTTTGGTAGTTTTAACCCTTCTAAAGAATACTGCCTACTCCCAAAGAAAAATATCGGATTTAATTCACGTTTCTGTTGCCATAGTTAACAGAATCAAAGTAAAAAAAAATGAAAAATGAGAGTGGTTGAGGGAAACGTATTGAGAATTGTTGTTAAAAACATCTAACAATACCGCAAGGGTGAAAGAAAAATAAGAGATATTTGTTTACAAAATCCAACCAGAAGCAGTAAAACGCTAACAAAATTGTTCCAAAACTCAGGAATGAATTCGCCGAGAAAACCGTTCGAAGGTTCAAAGACGTCTGCAAGAGCAAAGTTTTAAGTATCGCAGGCCAGTAAAAAAATCAAGAATGACCAAAGTCTTGAAAAAAAGGCGATTGGAGTGGGTCAAAAAATTCGTAGTCAGATGTTGTCAGAAAAAAAGATTAAATTTTAAGTGTTTCTAATAATATGGTCACCTCGCTGTATATAAAAACTAGAAATAATAATCTTATTTTACAAATTATAAAATTTTTATATTTGATATTGCAATTTCTAAATTAAAAAAAACTATTTCTTAAGGTTTCTTTCTCTATAGCTCAATTCAATGGTTTTTTTTTTTGGAAAATGCAGACTTTTTGGAAAATCTACTTTTTCTATAGCTTAATTGGTATTAAAAACGTAGTTAGCATTTTTTAGATAACAATCTGTGATGTTTTCGTTCAAACCTTATGTTTAATAGTAATAAACAGCATAAATTAATATAAAGAACAATTAGTCGATATGTAATCACAGGCGAAGCTCGTGATAACTGATTGTTAGTTTCACCTACTATTTACAAAACAAATCACCCTAATTGCAAAGATTTTCCCCCTTTTGACAGATTTTCTAAAATCATAAGCCAGATTTTACACACGGATAATTATTTTAAAAAAATCGGAAGAGCACGTGAAGCTTCCGGTCACAATGGTTAAATTTGCATTGTTACATTCGTTATTTAAAATTCACCTGTAAGTGAAAGAAAAATTAATGATAATCTTCAAATTTTGAAAAACTGTAGTTAATATATTCCTAATTAAGAATAAGTTTTACTCTTATCGCATCCCTTATCATCATATATTAACATAGCTAGATTTTCAAAAGAGACAGTAATTTTACCATTTTGCGGTGGCCAATTTTTTTTTAAATCCATTTATTTTGTAAAGTGCTTTTAACGGATACATTTTAGGATTTGTTATGCAGGTTGGACAAATGTTACACAACTGTCACCGTTATAATCTCCATAACCCTCGGCAAAAAGCTACATTTTTCACAAAATCGAAATTTTCCAAAAGCTATTAGCCTTAGCTATAGGAAAAGTCTTAAGAAAATCAATGCGCCTTTCTTTGGTTCTTCCTACTGGAGTAATAAAATGTTGGATGTTCTTTTTAAAAAAATGGGTTTTTGACCTTTAAAAGTAGCAAAATTTAAAATTAACTTTGTAGGCCCTGTTTAACAATTTTGAAGTGTTCTAAGTACTTTTAGATCGCCTTTCAATATGACTCATTACCATGGAAAAAATAGAGCTTTAGATTTTTAATTCTAAAAAAGTATTAATTTTTGCTGAAAGATGAAAAAAAATTTATTTTCGACAAAAAACAAAATATCTTCGAAAATGAGGTATAAATATAATGAAAGCTTATAAAACCCCTTACTAAAATGATGAGTAGAATGCGAAAAAAGCATAAAATATATAGATGGTAATTTAAAAAAAAAACAAAGTTATCATCTGCCCGGAGAATGCAGAACACCCTGCCTAATGGAAACTATTTTTAAATTGTAGAGCTAAGGTAGTTTGGTAACGTTGCAAAAAATGAAAACAATATCTCCTTCCGCGTACTAGTGGAACATACTGTATATGGAAGAGAGAGAGTCATGCCCTATCGCGTTATGACGCGGCCAAATTGTCAGAGCTTTATATTTCTTCTAAAATAATCCTACCTGCAAAGTTTTCAGTTTGGACCCTCATCGTTAGATGACGCCTTCGTCATATTTTCGTTGCCAAGTTTTGCATTTATTTACATAGAAAATGAATCGTGTTATATGCACGAGAGTAGAGACAGATAGACAGACAAACTGACTTTCTCATTTATGCAGTGTGGAAACAGACAAATGGAATAAATTCCGTATCTTAGTTATTCTACTAATTTATGAAAAATCTCGAGATAAGACAATTTTGGATTAATAGAATGACATCCTCTACGGTAAAAATTTCATCACTAGATGTAACCCTCTTTGAATGACAGTTGCAACCCCTAAGTTTTTAAACCGAAAGTAGGGGCTTCTTATACCTCATTTGAAAGGTGTTTTCATTCTCCATTAAAAATATCATATATTTATTTAAAAAATAAAAGTAAAAAAAAAATAATTTCAATTTTCGACAACAAAATATAAGTCTAATATTTTCATTTAATAAAATAGAAAACGAACCATAGCTTAATGTAGGAGATGTTTAAAATGGGCACCTCCAACATCTTGGCAGCATCATACTCGTGAATACAAATGTCGCCTGACATTATTCAACATCTCAGGTGTCACCGACTAAATCGCAAGCGTTATTCTTGCTTGTAAGTTAACTACGTCGCGGAGTTTGGTTTCATACACTGTACTTTTCACATAACCTCATAAAAAAGTATTTTATTTTTTATTTTATAAATAAATGTAGCAACCATGACCTTTTTAATATAGAATGAAAAGACCTTTCAAATCAGGTATACCAAGACTCTATTTCTAATTAAAAAATTTAGGGATTGAAACGGTAACTTAAAGGGGTTGCATCTAGGTATAAAATTTTTGCGATACAGGAAACCATCTTATAATCTAAAATTGCTTGTCTCGGGATTTTTCATAAATTTAACTAGGATATTGAATTTATTCCATTTGGCTGTTCCACATTGTATATTAGTACGGATTGATAAAATATAAACGTACAATAAGTTGAAGGTGCAAAAAGAAATGTCTTCATTCGCAATCTATTAATGATCAATTCCATGGGGTTCATCAACCCTCATAAAAATTACGGTTCTATATTATTTCAGTTTTAATGTAAAATTTAATGCAGAATAAGGGTTACAGCAAAAAAATAGAACACATATGTTGTGATTAATTTTGCATATCACTGTGCAGAAAAAGAATAATCCTAGGGGTAAATTACCCCTTCTCATAATTTTTTTGTAAAAACCAGTGACAGCTCAATTTTATTTTTAAATTTTCTTAATGAGGTTGCTAAATTCAAAGAAATTCAGTTGTTTAAAAGTTGATATACCATGTAAGAAAAGATCAAACACACTGGTAAGTTTTTAGGGGCGCATTTTTATGGAAAATAATATAACGTTTGTTTCGTCCAATAATTCGAATTAAATCCTGATATATAAAAGGAAACTTGCTTTTAAGAGTTATTTTAAGGTGGGGGGGGGGGTGTCACAATCTAAATAAGAGGGTAAGTATCTAAAAAAAATGTTAATATATCAATATGTAATCACCTGAAGGTGAAAAAATAAGTATTTTGACTCGCAATCTAATAACGGTCAATTCCTTGGGGTTCTCCTACCCTCATAAAAGTAAGGGTGTTGTGTTATTTCATTGTTAATGCTAAATATATGTCAGAATAAGCATTATAGCAATAAAATTGAAAACATGTGTTGTGATTAATTTTCCATGTCACTGTACCGAAAAAGAAAATAACCCAAGGGACAAATCAGCCTTTCCAATGATTATTTTTTGCAAAATCCCGAGACAAGTCAATTGTGTCTTTGAATTTTCTTAATGACATTGGAAAATTTCAATGAAATTCAGTTGTTTAAAAGTTGATATGTAATAAAAAAAATCAAACTCACACCTATAAAAATTAGGGGTTGCAACTGTCTCGCACAAATTTTGTGTCGAAAAACTGTTTTTGAGGGTTACCTTTGGTCAAGGGGGGTTCATCACTTAAATCACCGAGTTAGCATCTAAACAAATACGTGTCTAATATTTTGTATGTACTATAACATGTTACAAAATGAAGAAAATCGATGAGATACACCTCGGGATACTTTCCTTGTAAGTGACAGGTTAATTCACATGAATTATGAATTTGAAATTATTAGTAAAAGATAAATATACTTTGAATTCGTTAAGCAGACTAGATTTTGTGAAACGTAACCGCATAGTTATCTTTCAAGAGATGATTCTAAAAATATTTGAAATAAACTTCCTTATTATCTTATACAGGTTGAACCAAATTTAATTTCCTATATAGGGAATTCTGAAACTGTTAGAGATACAAGGAAGCTTAAATAGGCAAAGTAGTGCAGAATTTAATTCCTAACAATATTCCGCTGAGAAAACAATTGAATTCCAAGTCATCTTGATTTTATTTAGAAAAAACTGAAAATTTCCATTTTTAATATTCAGCCATAACTTGTTTATTTGAAGTCCGAATCAAAAACTATAGTTGACTGTTTTTTAAGGCCTTTCCATTGGTGTAGGTTATTTTTTCTGAAATAAACTGTTTCCAAGAAAATTAAGTTTCGTTTGTTATTTCTTATGGACGCCACATTAAATTTTATCATTTTCGATTTAAGCATATTTTTCTGATTAATTTGATGTATGCCGTGGCATACTTTGACTGTGACAAAGTGGATTAAATAAAGTAATTTAATATTACAAAAAAAATCATAGCTGGCGATGCAGTCGTTAGATCTGTTAATAATAAAAAAAGTTCCTAAAAATTTATTTGTAATCGTAACGTGTATGATTCTCTTTAAATGACGTAATTCACACAACATTATAAGAATTTTATTAGGGGCGACTTTGCCATAACTCACTACGTAAGTGTTCGTTCTAGTCTTCTCTAGAAGATAGGTATTCTAAGATCGATCATGTGCATAAATATGAGAGTCATTTCTAATGTTATTTTGTAAGATTTTCATGTTACACAAATTCAATGTTGAAAGAATTTTTCTAAAATCTACCGACAAGATATTTAGAACATCTACACTTTTTCACAGAATTACGCCATTTAAAGGGGTGTACGATTAAACTAGTAACTAATAACTCTTTCAATATTGCATCAGTTTGTTAAAATATCTTTAGTTTTTCAATAGTTATATGTTAGGTTATTAGGTGCGGTATTTTTATTATTAAAAGTTATTGCACTTGTATCGCCCACTATAATTTTTTTGTTAAAAAATATAATAAATTACTTCATTTGACCCACTTTTCCACATTTAAAGTATGGAATGTCATATATCAAATTAACCAGAAACATATACTGAACTCGAAAATCGTAAAATTCCATAGGGCGCCCACAAGAAAAAACAAAGTTGTCCTATTATACAACAGAATATCGTCTAGCAAATCTATGAATCTATTATTTTGAACCAAGTTATTTACTCAATAAGGTGACGAAATATTATCCGCAAAACAGCACATTTTAAATTTATATGACTTTTCAATATATTGATGTTTTAATATTCTGAAGAGTATTCAGTGTATCTAGGTAGTAAAGAAGCGGGTTGAAGCGTACTAATAAGTACCTCTTCTCACTTATTTCTTGGTGTTTTAATGACTTTATTACCCTCGATATCAACACAAAAAGTGAGTGGTATAATTACGAGTTATTTCTTAAATGATGAAGTTATTTGCATTTTTATCACAGATTTCCGTGAGCATATTCATATGAAATGGATTTTAAATGGGTTATTATTTTGCTATTACACTTGTTTGTAGTTTTCTTAATATCATTAAAACTTCTTATTAATAGCATTTTCGTACCTTACACTGTGTACTTAATATCACATCATATTTAAATTTGCGTTCAAGTGAATATAAACCTCCGAACAAGAATAATTTAAATCAAGTATAGTAATCATTTATTTCTTTTTTAAATGCACGTGAACACGCGATAGTCGTCTCTGTGCAGGCTTTAGAGCAAAAAATTGATAGTTCTGGATATACAACACATTAATTAATATTAGAAGATCCAATTAAAGGCAGTTTTTCAAATACTCACAGCTACTCTACTTTCTTTAAGATCCAAGCGCATCGCAAGTGCTTCCCTCATAAAAACATCAGGATAATGACTTGCTAAGAATGCCCTCTCCAACTCTTCTAATTGCCAACTATTAAAATTGGTTCTACTTCTTCTTCTTTTTGAAGCGGCACTTTCGGAATCAGCCTCACCGCTGCTGCTAGCGCCACCTGAAAAAAAAATCAAAATACTTAATCACGCCCATTAATATAAATGAAAATTAACGTCTGTACCGCGGGTAATTCAAAGTAAAACCCGCAATACAAATTATAATTCAACGTTAATGACACGGTACTAAATGTAATCGTTACAAATTGATAAAGGCAGGTATTAACCAGTAAACACGGTGATTTGTCCGCACGGTTGGCATTACTGTTAGTTCATCGACCAATAGGACCTCAGGCATGCCGGCACATCCTATAAATCAAGTGGGACAATTGAAACCGATTCAATTCGACGTTGCGAATTATAAATGGACAGTCTATTTCATAGCATTGATCGCCATGTACTGAAGCGCTGTTTAAATGTCGTTGATGTTTACATTTTAATTTAATAATCCGAAAGTAAATTACTGAGATACTTCTATCTGCTGCTGTATACATAACTAGCCCCCCCCCCTGGATTTTATTTACGTACCTACAACCCTAGAAATTTTACTGGCAATGCCTTATTTCACTGCTACAATTAGGAAGTTTCCACTAATCAAAAGTATAACTAATTTTAAAGTTAAGTAATAGAAAACAGCCAACTTAAAAAATTACTGAAAGAATTATTTCAATATCTTTAAATTTAAATAAGTTATTACATTTTAAAGTATCTATGGTACAGCCATCTCGGCAAATGTTGCGTGACGTCACTAGGCACGACCCGGCATGCTGTTACTACCTATAAACTAATAAACCATAGGGATAATGTGAATTCAATAAATTGTTTTACTTTCATTTACTGTTGAGAAATAATCGACGATGGAAGAAGGTTTTGTACGTGGTCATTCCAAAAATTTACCGAAAGTTGATGTAGCAATGATTATGGATTTTCTTTAATTTTTCAAATAATCCACTATATGGCAGTGCAGAAATCCGGGGTGCAAAGCTTTCAAAGTATATAGACTAGTTCACTATTTGCTTAGGAATATTCGAACTGATTATACTTACATAAATAGTTTGAAATTATGAAGATGTATTACTACACTTCTCCACGCACCACTTGGAAATTTCGAGATAATTAAACAATTATCTCAAAATCATATAATTTGATATTCAGAACTTTAACAGCTTAAGGATTAAATGACTTTTATTCTCCCAGTCATTTAATGACAGTAGTTTTTAAGATTTATTCAATACTTAACAAAATATTGCGAAATTCTAATTTTTTCAAATTTTTTTTTAAGGTTAATATTGTGTGTTTCCCCCTTTACTGCGGATAACAGCTTCACACCGACGTGGCAGACTCTCTATTAAACTTGTTATCTCCCTTTGATCTAGTCCATCCCAAATTTCTAGAATTCTTTCTTGTACCTCACCAAGGGTAACTGGAGGGGGCATAAGAGCTTTGACTTGCTTTCCAATAATGTTCCACAAATGTTCTATGGGATTCAGGTCTGGACTTCTTGCTGGCCAGTCCATAACCTGAATACCAATTTCATCAAAGTATTCTCTCACTATTCTAACAATGTGTGGTTTCGCATTATCTTGCATTAGAATAAAATCATCGCCAATATAGGGACCGTATGGCACGACATGTTCTTGTACAATTTCGGTTATGTATCGTCGACTATTCAATGAACCTCGATTGATCACCTGCAAGTCTGTGTGACCCGTTGAAGAGATGCCACCCCATACCATTACTGATCCGCCACCAAAAGCTTGGACTGGTCTTATGTTGCATTGGTCATACCGTTCGTTTCTTCGTCGAAACACTCTCATACGTCTATCATTGTTAAACAGACAAAATCTGGACTCGTCTGTGAATAAGACACGAGCCCATTCGGCGTTGGTCCAATTGACGTGATCTCTAGCACATTGTAGTCTTATTCGGCGATGGTCTGCCGTTAAGAATGGACCCCTGGCTGGAATTCTGGGGTGCAACTCGTCAGCAGCAAGCCGCCTTCTAACCGTTTCTATGCTAACTTGCAGATTATGTGTGGTTGCAAGCTGGATTTGCAAACTTCTACAGGTTGTAAATCTCTCACGTAATGCACGGAGTCTCAAAAAACGATCTTGTAGAGCGGTTGTTTTGCTAGGCCTTCCTTGTCCTGGTTTTCTTTAATTCGTATTTGTTTCCCGGAACCGTTGAACGACACGAGAAATTGTTGAATGGCATACCCCAAGTCTTTGGGCAATGATTCGGTAACTTAATCGTTCATCGGCTAATGTTACAGCCTGGACACACTCATCACGACTTAAATTGCGCGAAACACGGTTTATCTTTTGAAAATAATGTTTTTCAATCCAAAATGCCAAACCACACCTCAAACAGTCAATTAGGCAGAACTCTAATGGAACAACACAAAATCCTGTTTTATGTTGTTTATACCTTATTTTGTTTTTTTCTTGATACCAGCTGCAAAATGGACCAACAAAAAAAGGTAACAGCATTTATCACATCCTAACATGATATGCTAATGGCCATGCATGTGAAAATTTTAAATTATTCGCACATGTACATGATTTTTGATAAAAGGATAGTGGTGCGTTAATTTTGTGGAGAAGTGTATATACGAAAAACAATATTGTTAAATTTTTTAAGATTTAGGAATGGAAAGCTTAACATACACTATATCCCAAGAGTACTGAAGAGGGTTTTTTTTTACTTTGTGGATTTACGAAAAAAAAATCATTCTTTATAAAAGCTCCTGTGCTTGATCTTAAATCACAACAATATAAAAAACAACAATTTACTTTTCGCCATTTTTTGAAATTTTCAAATAATTAAACTCTCTGTACAAAAAACCTCGAAAGAAAAAGTCATTTTCGGTGATTTAAGATCAAGCAGGAATTTTTATAAAGAATAACTTTTTCTCATAAAACCACAAATAAAAAAATTCCCCTTCAGTGCTGTATCGTGGGACACATTGTAGAATTGACAAAAATCACCCTTGTGAGAAAAGTTTTTAGTTTAAATAGTATTCTGCGCAATCCAAATTGATAAATGTATAGTAATTGTAATTGTTATTTAAGAAATTTGTATGTATTTAGCTAGAGGTGTAGCGATGTGACTGTTACGCAGTATGTCGATATCAATGTTTAGTTTTGAGGTTTTTTTTATGTAAGAACGATTTATTTACAAAAAGATTATTTATGTTTAAAGGCGATAACAACTATTATTTATTTCTTTGTAAAATCAAATAGTTTCGTGGCAGATCCGGAAAAACACGCCTAGAGGGCAAGAGACAGCAGTATTTCTACATTTAGGAACAATTAAATATTTATATGAGGAATTTTTGGCCCTCATTTCTTGCTAGTATTTATTTAGGGCGAAATAACGATTGTTTTCAATGGGAACAAGAGTTGCAATGTGCAGCGAGGTAGTGTTAATTAAAAGAGCACGGCAAAGACAAGGCGACTTTAGGCGATCCAGACTCCTATCATGTTTTATGACGTCACAGATGTTTTCAGCGCCAAATTGAGAGAACGTAACAATTTTAAACTTCAAAGAACCATAAGTCAGCCATTTTAATAGATATTAGATATTTGAAATAAGTTTGTGAAATACAGAGTGTTACTTTTTTTCAGAATAAAATTCAACTTTGGGTTTTTCAATGGAACGCTGACATTAATTGATTATTTTCGAATTTTACACATATCTTATATAGGATATTTTATTCCTAAATTCAACTGTTTCTAAAATATTGTTAGTTGAAAATCGTCAATCTGATGCACATTTTCCAGTACGCAACTTTGTATATTCACTTAATCATTTCCACAATTTTCTATTTTGCCCTGATAACATGAAACAAACGAATGATATGTTAGAAATGTCAAAAAAGTGTTTTGAAAAAGATAAGTGAATCGAGAGACGTTGTCTAGTGGCAAAAAGGTTCCAAATTGACGATTTTCAACTAACAATATTTAAGGAACTGCTGAGTTTAGGACTATAGTGTATTATATTAAATATATGTGTAGAATTTTTAGGAGAATGTAAAGTTGAAATAATAATTGGTGTGTTCTATTTATAAAGGCAATGCTGACTTTAATTCTACAAAAACGTAACACCTTGTCCATGGCAAACTTGTATTGAATAGAAATTAAAGCGGGTTTCAAAAACTGTCGCATTTAAAATGCTTTAATATCTATTAAATTTTGAAAGTTAATTGGGGGATACATTTGTACAAAAGACACTGTACTGTATACAATGTAATTAAACTACAAGGGCCACTAGTACTGAGCCATCTTTCTTGTATTATAGACTGCATAGGAACATTAAAGATTAAATATCTCGGCATAACTTGCGCTTTGTTCAATTGAACTAGTACTTTGAAATGTTTTGTATTGAAACATTCGAACATGCTACAACTGAAAATACCTAAGCGCCTTGTTGCGCCGAGATCTCTTGTATTTAAGGGATGTTGCTGTTGTTGTGTGGCCATCAGAAACTAATGGCTATCGAAACGAGTTGGAGCAACCTGTGTTGCGTTTTTTAATCTTTCTTGGTTTCAGGGAACAAGATTTGTGTTTCAGTTTTTGAAGATAACCAAGGACCAGTCCGTTCCACCTAAAACTATTGTTATGTAAATCAACAAACCTATGGCAAGTTATTAGATTACGGCAATAATAAACAGATTATTTTTTTAAATTTTTAACTTCGTAATACGTTCATGTATCTAGTTATTTATTTATAACTATCACAAAATGCGAAAAAATAGTATAAACAGAATTGTAAGAAAAGCAGTTTTACTGAACTCGTATAGCATTACCACAAAATAAGTAACAACCAGAAGGTTAACTCTCGCCTTATCTGTTTGTGGTAGATGCCGACAGCCTCTAACCCTGAATTATTATAAAGAGATTTTTTACATATGCCTACCGCACATTATTTTAATTAATCCTACAGTCAACATTGGTAGAACGAAATATGATGCTTCAGTCCTAAAGAAATGGGTCCCAGAGTTGGATGTACAACCCGACTTGATTCCTTTAAGATCTCGGACCTTGCCACCGTCTACTGCACTGGCACTTTTGTCATAGATTTTCGACATAAACGTGCTTGAAGGTTACGGTACTAAAACGGTCACGTGATGAGAGTTAGTCCTTCTGATTGTTATTTATTTTGTCGCATTACGCTCTTCTCGTTTAGCAAAACTTTACTTTTCCACACTTGTTGCTTTAATATGCATATTATTTTCGCATTTTGGCAGATAATATGCTACTTTACTAAACTGAAAGTCATTTAGTAAAGTGACACTTTACCACACAGATACCACATAACAAGCGTCGCTATCAATTAAACATTGCTGGACATAAAATATGCACAAAAACTGTTCTAGCGCGGCATTTAAAATGTCTGAGTCACAATTTTATAAATTATTTTCAGTAGCAAGATTCATTTATGTAATTACTATTATGCAATTTAAACTAAATTTGACCCAAAAAATGACACTTGTCAACTAATGTCATGTAAATCAACACAGCCCTGTCAGGTTGCTAGGTGAAGGAAATAATAAACAGATAATTTTTTAAATTTGTAACGCTTTTATATCTCTTATTATTTATTTATAACTCTCACAAAATGCGAATAAATAGTATTAACAAATTCGTGAGAAAAGCAGTTTTACCGAACTCCTACAGCTTAAAGTTACTCGCCCGCTATGTTCGCTCGTACTCAAACGCTTTCCTGGTTTGGTAAAATTTTGCTTTTTCTACAATCGTTTAATATACTGTTACCTAATTTTAGGATGTTTACTCTTTTATTCGCCGAAATTTGATGTTCTGTGCGATCAACTTTCAATTCGAACAACATAATCTACTTAAAACAAACCTTATTCAACCTTGTTTAGAACATGAAATTTCATCTATCCTAACAAAAAGGTAAGTCCGTAATGGCTAGTACACATTCGCAACAAAATCAAGAAACTTTTGTCTATAGACAAATGGCAAAGAAATCGCTTTTTCTACAACTCCCTGTGAACAAACAGCAATGCCACAGATCCTTGTCTCACTTGCCACGGTGTCTCGCGGAAACTAGTTTAGCCTGAATTGGGCAGGTGTGGACGCCTGACAAAATCGCTATAGTTCAGGAAAAATAGATGAGAAATCACCCTTGTTGCAAAAAAATGAAATAATAAATTTTTATTTTTTAAATATTTTCACTTTGCTTTAACAAATAAGTACAGAAAATTCCCCGCCAAGATCGATGCGGAATGACCATCATATTGATTTAAAGACGTAAGATTTTGTTTTTTGCCAATCTTGAAAACAACTCCCCAAATGGGGCGTTTCGCATTCCTTATAAGTTATTTGGGTCGCTGATTGCGAATCCGTGGTTTGTTTCCCGGAAAGCTCATTGCTTGGCCGGAAAATGAAGAACATTTGCCATTTTATTGATTTTAGAGAATGTAATAACATTTTTATTCGAAACGGTGTCCCAGGGATTCTTGAGGTCGCTGATTAAGAATCCGAGATTTGTTTTTCCAAAACACTCATTTCCCGGTCGGAAAATCAAGAAAATTTGCAATTTTATGTGTTTTAAGAAAATGTAGTAAAATTTTCATTTGACATGGTCTCCTAGGGGTTTTCGGGGTCGCTTATTCAGAATCCAAGGTCTGTCTTTTCGTAAAACTCGGGATATGGCCGAAAATGAAAAACAACAACAAAACATTTTTTGTTTTTTATCTATTAGTAAAAAGTGTAAGTATTTTTAATTATAATAATATGGAACCAACATACATAAGTGGGTGTGGACGAGTTTGTAGATGTTGAAAGAATGGCTTGCATTGCACAAGCAATTGCTCTTTTTGTAAGGGTCAAAATTGCACCAATTAGCAGATGCATGTCCTGATGAAGAAGTCACTGACAATATTCAAGATATAAACTTTGAAGAAGGCAGCAGCGATGATGAAAATACACGGGAAAATGAAAATGACAAACTAATCCTTGAATATATCCGACAATGAATTGTGTTAACATTTTTGAAAAATAACTGACTGATTATAGAATCTAAATAATTAAAAAAAAATATTTTACTTCTAAATAATATAAAAAATAATAATAAATAAATCATTTGTTCGAATTTTAAGTTTTTCATCCATTTCCAACAAGATTTCTGTAATTTTCAATTTACTTTTTCTTTAAAAAATAAACTTTTAAATAATTACATTAAATTAATCTTTCAAATACTTTGAAAATGATTAATTATCTTTACAAATATAATGTCCCAAAATTTTCCTGATTTTTCCATAACGGAAGTATTTTTCCAGAACTCAGATTTTTTATCATCGAAGCAAAACCCCTTTCATACATAATTATAATGAAAAATTAAGTTGTATTATTTGAAAATCGTTGAAAAAACGACAATTTTTTTTTGATTTTAAGACCAGCAAATGAACTTTTCAAAAAACAAACCTTAGATTTCAAATCAGCGACCCCGAAATCCCCTAGGACACCGTTTTAAGTAAAAATTTTACTACATTGTCTCGAAACTTCTAAAATGGGGAATTTTCTTAATTTTTCGACCAGAAAATAAGTTTTTCGAAAAAGCAAGACTTTTGAGATACAATTTCGAAAAAAAGGTTTATCATATGTTTTCAAAACCCACTAGAATATTTAAAAGTTTTCATGATTTTCCCACCGGGAAATAATTTTTTCGGAAAAACAGATCTCGGATTGCTAATCAGAGGCCTCGAAAACCCCTAGGACACCGTTTCGAGTAAAAATGTTATTACATTATCTCAAAACCCTTACCATGTCTAATTTTCTCCATTTCCCGCCAAGCAATGAGTTTTCCGGGAAAACCAACCACGCATTTGTAAACAGCGACCCAAATAATATATTAGGATTCATTTCTGAGGCAGTTGTTTTCAAGATTAACGGGTGAAGGAGGGTCGAGCGTCTTTGCCTTAGTAGCACTGAATGATCTTTGGGTTATCAGAAATCGAATGCAGATAGAATTTTAAAAATCTAACTTACTTTATTATTTTCATCTATTTCATGGCTTATTGCCTGGACTATAAGGACGGAGTAGTGCATTAGACATCTGGCAAAATTGATTATAAAAACGCATCACATGCTGTACATTTTGGGTGATGTCGAAATCAATACAACTATCCAAAAGCATATTGAAATACAGAACTTGTCCCCTGAAACCAAGAAAGATTTAAAAACATAACAAACGTTGCTCTAACGAGTTTCGACATCCAAGCTGTCATCTTCAGAGAGATACTCGTTACTACGTTAGTATCTCCCTGAAGATGACAGCTTGGCTGTCGAAACGCGTAACAGCAACGTCTGTTGTATTTTTTAATCTTTCTTGGTTTCAGGAGACAAGTTCTGTATTTCAATTTTTGAAGATAACCAAGGACCAGTCCGTTCCACCAAAAGCATATTATTCATGTGGAAGTCTCAGTAACGACTAGGTCTACAAAAAATGGCAATGTAGCAAATTTTAAGCTTTCAAACTTTTATAAGGAATATTTGAGTGAGTTATTGGAAAAAAACAAAATTTTCCATCTTTAACTAAATAAATCTTTGATCTTTCTGTATTTATTTGTTAAGCCGAAGTGTAGATAATCCTAAAAAAAAATATTTTTCCTGGATTGCTGTACCATTTTGGGATTTCGTTGGGACTGTCTTGAGACATAATCCTCGATTTATAAATAGACAGTAGCGCGATCTGTCCACCAGTGTGTACTAGCCTTAACTTAACATTTTTGGATTTAGATCCACTTACTGAAAATGGTCGAAATCCTTTGCTGACTACTCAAAAGTTACGCTGCTTGTTTAAAGCTTTGGGTATAAAATTCCGAAAATATGCGCCGGAGTCCTTATACAAGAAGGAAGCTAAAAATTAATGATAATAAATAGGTCGAGCTACCACCAAATTGAAATATAATTTGAGAAAATAAAACTCCGCAAATTACGACAAGATAAGTTAGTTATTAAAATCCAATTTAAGTTAAGATCTTTGCTATTCCAACTCAGCTTTTGACATGTTTATAACTTTATAAGCGAGGTTATGGCGTCTCTTAATAACTTAATATTTCAATGCATAAATATTATAGCGGCAGACATCTTGCAAATTTACGACAAGCATGTAATTTTAAATTAAACGCATCTAAAGTCCAGTGGATTATGAAAATAATGCAATTTACAAGCAACTACAAACGGGTGCCTTGAGGGAGTATAACCATTATATTGAAATCATGGCAATGGGAAAAGCTACGTTTAAATGCTTTTTGTTCTTTTGATAAAAAAATCAGTCCGTCAAACTATATTACCTTGTGATAAATTCTGGAATAGTTATAAATTTGAATAAAAATCATGATTTAACAGAAATTTTAGACAGATTATAAGTTTCAATTAAATTGATAGAGTAGGACATTAAAAGGATAGTGACAATAATATCTTGTAAGCAAGAAATCCGACAAATATCTCCAATTTGAGACTTTGATTTTCGGCACCGATTTTAACTTTTCGACATTTGGATCATTTTGAATTTAAATTTAATATTTCTGCAAGCAAATTAAAGAATAGAAATTTCCACTTTTTTTTGAACTTCGAAGATTTAAGGTTCTGAAACTTCGACTGAAATTACTGTATTATCCAAACATAAATTTTTTTGTAATAATTTAAAAATTGTTGGTAATAACCCCATATCAATGGGTATCATTTTGAAGCTGATCATTTACTTATTTCAATAAAATAATAATATACTGGGTGCTCCATTAAAAAAAATCAGTTTTGGACTATTGAATGCAAAGTTTTTTGACCTACTGCGATACTCTGAAGTAACTACAGTTAATACAAGAGCCACTAGTAATAAAAAAAATTTTTTGCAATGTGTGTGACAAGATTTGTATTTCAATAGCAAGTGTCAATATTATTTTTGAAACAAAAACTGAATAGAGCGGTTAAAAACCCAGAGCCATTGCCAATTTTCAGAAGATTTGATCAGTAAACTGTAGTTACATGGTGATATATTAATAATTTTTTCTTGCGCAAGTTACTGTGAAACTCGGAGGGTATGCACTTTGGGACATATTTATATATTGGTCAAATACGACCTTAAAATAAGTAAAAAAGGGTTATGCATTGAATTTTGAACCATTCTGTATAGCGTCGCAATAATTTTGAAACGAAATCAAATCACCACATTAGAATTAACAGTTAGCAATAAATACTGCAAATAATCAGTGTTTATTTTAGTTATTATTTAGTGTTTATGACGCTTTGTAAATAAACATTTAGATAAAATGCACATTACTGGAGAATATTTTTCATATAAGTTGAAGAACTCCGCTTTTATTTAACATAGCAATAGCGATAAATCAGGCGAACGTCCAAAAGAAAATGCAAAACAAATACAAAAGTTTTAATTTAAAGTTAGGGTCCCATAATTTTATAACTTCATCTTTCTGTCTTGTATATTCCCCAGCGGTTGTTCGTATTCTATTTTGTTGGAAATATAACTTTATCTGAACCATACATCTACGTCCGGCAGACGTTGCTTCGTTCCAGAAATTGAATAAATCAAATGAAAATCTGTTATGCGATCTATCTGCTCTGATAAAATTTTCCATAAGGCGGAAATTCGCGTATGCAGCTTTTATTGTACTTATCAAGAATTTCTATTTTAATAGATGAATTGAATCTATATATCATGCAGCGATTTGAGCAAATGACACATAAAATAATATAGCTTCTCATTTTCTTATCTTATCTTTCCATGGGGAGACAAATTGCAATGTTCTGTCTCAGAAAATAAAGTGCAACTGTTATGATATACTATGACCTAGTATATCTATTTGTATCTATATAAGGTGATCCAAATTAAGTTGGACAGCATTGCTAGCTTTGTTATTATTAAAGGTATAGAATTGGCTTAATTAGCAAACTAGTATCGTTCTTGACGTTGATTAAGATGGCATTATTATGTTTTTGAGATTTTTGAGAAAGTTTTAATTTTTTAAATAAAACGCCCACCACATATGTTTTTATGGAAGGTAATACAATTTTAAACAAAAATAGTTATAATAAATTTTTTCCTAAGATAAATAATAACGGAACCATGAGCTCCTCAAATTCGTTTTAGTCTTAAGTATGGAGGGAGATCATTTCATTTAGAATCTTTGGACCTTTTATTTATGACTTTTTCCTGAATGGTAAAAGATATATGAAAAGTATGTAAAATATCTTGCAGAATAATTTCTTAGTTAAAATGGATTTATTAGGCAGGCAATTTGTCACATTTCAGCAGAATTGAGCTCATATGTATAATTACAGGAAAACTCGTCATCTGTTAAGATATTTGGATTGAAACTAATGGCATTATTAAATAACCTCCTAGATCACCTGATTTGACCCCAATCGAATTTTTGTTGCGGGATTATCTTTAAAATCTTATTAATACAAAGCGAGACGATAATGTAAATAACCTGAAAAAATTTAGAGAGTTAATGAAAACAACATGGCAGGACTACTTTAAAAAGTATTCCTACTCTCCTGAAATGAGCAGAGAAATGTATTAAAGAGACAAGAGACATTTTCAAGCAAAAGCGAAATTAGCGGTTTCAAAAAATTACATTTTTATTAGGATTGAATTTTAAATAATGTTTCCTGTTTGTTAAGACATACTTTAATATTCCCAAGACGTACATACTAACCTGTTAACATTTGGTTTCGTAGTCTACTAAGTTAGTTACACATTAATTTTGATTTATTATGATGTATATACGTTTAAGGTCCTCATAACTCCGTAATTATTCATCTTAGCAGAAATTTCTATTATAAATTCCATTACCTTTCATAAAAACAAAATATAACAGGGTTTTTCCAATTAAAAAATGCAACATGACGTCATTTTATTCACCGTCAAAAACTGTAATAGTTTCCTAATTTAACCAATTTTGTATCTTTAGTAATAACAAAGTTAGCAATGTTGCAGAATTAATTTGGATCACCCTGTATATTTATCTAATTAGAGATATAAAACAGATTTTTAAAAATATATACATCGGTTTAGATTACGTGACATATTTTGCTGCAGTTCATTTCTGAAATTGCAATATGTATATTATGTAAACAAAATAATTTTAATTGTTATTCACATTTTTTCTTAGTGTAGTGAAACCTGAATAACTACTTGGGATTCCATTTATTTCTTCTCGTGGAAGTAAATAATATCTTACTTTTTCAGTTTTCCGGGAATCTATTAGCATATTTAGTAGTTATATTTTTTCCCTAGAAGGATTGCTGGTTAGACCGTCAACAACTACACTTTAATTGAATCAATGTTCCTTTCGTGGGGATGACACCAAGCTTTCCGGTTGAGGGATTCTGTGGCTACTTACAAAGGCATACATCAGCCTAAACTTTTTTTAGAAATATGAACATTTGATTTGAAATTTCAAGATAAATTAAAATTTTTTTCTTTAAGTCGAAATATCGATACTTAAGTTAAACTCTCGAGCTTAAAATTGAAATGTGGACTATACTAAATTCGAAATTACACGACTAAAATAAAAAAATTTCGATTTTGAGAATAAAATATTAACATTTTTATAGAACCTTTAATTCTGGTATCGGAAAAAAGAATTTAAAGTTAAAACTTTGGGTAAAAATAAGTGTTTTGAGAGAAAATCGAAAATAAAAACTTTTGGTGTCCACAGAAATTTTTCAAATTTCGAATTTAATGTTGAAATAGTAACAAAAAAAAAACCTCAAAATCTGGGCTAAGGCTTAGCAAATAACATATTTGAGGGAAGAAGGAGAATGTTTTATAAAAAAAAATAAAATTCGAACGTTCAAAATTTTAAAAAGCTGAAAGAATTAAAACATTAAAACCCTTTGAAATATTAATATTACAGTCAAACATTTTGAAATGAAAAATACCGCGGGGAAGCTGAGTTATTCTGGGCCACAAGAAATTGCGAACCAGCGTCAAATTTTTTCCCATTGGT
Organism: Dastarcus helophoroides; assembly: GCA_028583605.1. Taxonomy (NCBI): domain Eukaryota; kingdom Metazoa; phylum Arthropoda; class Insecta; order Coleoptera; family Bothrideridae; genus Dastarcus; species Dastarcus helophoroides. Next base: position 21,647,141 of record CM053328.1, on the reverse strand, counting down.
TGACAACTGCAAATTACTGTCACCACTTCGGCTCATGTTAAGCTCATTTTTCCCTCAGTACCATTGCCTCGCTTCGACAGCAAATCGAAATGTCATACTTGGAAAAAAAATTCCCATTAATTTTCCTTTAATTTGATCACATTTTTCAAGATACAATCCAGCTAAATATGTTCATAGTATTCGACGAGGACATGAAATTTGCATGAAGTTGGTATTGCGTTATTTATACGCTGCCATATTGTAAAAAAGGCCGATTAGGTATTTGCGGACCATTTTTGTCGTTGAATTATGGACCAGACAATTCTTTACATTCGACAAGGTAACTTATTGTTAGTGTATTTGATGCATGTATGTAATTTTTTATTTAAATTTTCAACACACCATTAGTTTTTCGGCAATTTCTAACAGTATTTTGGTACGGTAATAATTTTTCAAATGTAAGCATACAATTTTGAGATTAGGTTCTCTTCTGTAGAGAATTTGGGTTGCATTTTCCAAAAAGAAAAATGGAACATATTTATTGTTCATAAATATATATAATTTTGAACGTTCAAAAAATTAAATTAATTTCGAAGAGAACACCGAAGAAGCAATCGTCTTCAACCGATAGTGATGCTGAAGAAGACATGGATTTCTGCATAATCTGTATAAAAATACGCCAGGTGAAGATGCAAAATATCATCTATTGCAACGTGTGCGATCGAGCTGCTCACTTGGAATCCGCTGGAATAATTGCAAGATACTGGACTTACAAACATTGTGTTTTGGACTGATTTTCATTGCTATTTTCTACTTCACTTCACTTTGCTTCTCTGTTATTTTTAATCAAAAATAAAAGCTTTTTTTTTGCCACATTTTCCTACATTTATTTTTAATGGCAAAATATTTTTGGCGATTTTTTAGGTAAAACGGAAAGGCGCTCTACAACACTCGAGTCTTCCCTGCAAATACGGGTTTAAAAAAACAACTGCTTCCGAAATAATGTCCAAATTTTGAAGAAAAAACTTTGTGTTTAAATAAAAACTTAAACATTTTTACCTTACAGTCAAAATGTTTGAAATTGGACAGTTTTAGAAGAAAAGTCGAAATTTTGAGAAAAAAATTAAAAATTTTTAAACAAACACCAAAACATGGTTAACGTGGTTTAAAACAAATCTTAACAAAGGAAAAACTGCGATCAGACTGATAAGTGAAAAAACTTTACAGTTTGTTAGAAAAAATCTAAATTTCAAAAAACTAGAAACAGAAAGTTGCAGAGCTGTCACGACCGATGCTGGTTATAAAAGATTCTTTCTCTTATCCAGATTCAGACTCATTAAATAAATTTTAAAGTATTGGTTCTCAATTTCGCTTCTTATCTTATGGGGAATTGTGTATTCTAAATATTTGATTTTCTGCATTCAAATTAATGACCCTTTGACATAATAAGATGCAATGGATTTAAGATAATCACTAACGAGCCCATAGTTTTCATATGATTTATTAATATTCCACGCCGTGTTCCCAAAGAAAATAAAATCGACCGTAATATCGGTTTGCACGATGCTATCATTGGAAAATTAATTATTGCAGTGAAAAACAGTATTTATGGATAATAGGTGGGTCATTTCGTGGGGCTAAATGCGGCCTTTTTCATTCCTCGACCGGTAATAAAGACGTTATATGTAAATGTTCTTGAGAGCGGCAAATAGCTATCTTATCATTAAGTGTTTGAGATTGACCAAATTGATATAAGCAATCGATGGATGGTTTCAGTAATGATAGTCTTCGATGTTTTTATGTGTTTTGCTTAACAGCCGTCATTTTTCAATGTATGCAGTTCAGGTCTTGCTCGACTCTCAATTTGACTGGTACAAATTACCTTTAGGTTGTTTCATTTTGTCTTCATAATTTTATTCGAGTGTGCGAAGAAAATAACCTAAAGTTTAAACTTGTTGTGTTAGAAAATAATGCACATGAATCTTATTAATTTTAAGTATATACAGGGTGTGTTATTAGTGGGGTAAAGCTTTGTAGCTCTTTCAGATTCTTTACTAATAACATTATTTTTGGTACGCATATTCTAAAGTTATATTTTACTATACAGAAGGAACATATACATAGGGGCGCGCTAAAGTTGCATTTTTTTAAATATAATACCCTATATATTTTTAAATATTTAAATTTCTTCCGAAATACTTATCAACATGATATCAAACAATCGAGTTCTGCGGTTAACAGTTTTTGAAATATCTAGAAATAGCACGAAAATTAGGCCTAAATTGCAAGCTCGCTTGAAAAACGCGAAACACCCAAATGATTTTATTTCTAGTGCAGATTAGTTTAGAACATCTTTTTCTTAGAAAATAATGTAATTTTATTTAGGTAACATTTGGAGTTTTACAGGGTAGTTAGTAAATCAAAACATTTTTCTCAAAAAATTCAAATGGCACATCCTGCATATTATTTTTAGTTTCTGTTATTTAACAGCTAAGCTTGCTTTGATATAAATATCTGTGGGTCATATTGTTATAGTTCGGGAAATATTTAATTTTAAATGAAAAAAATTAAAATTGTTTAGACTTATTTTAGTACAATAGGTTTTTTCTGAAATTTTTTGGACCTACATGAAAATAATGCCTTTAAAATGCACTATGTTAATGCATTTTTCTAATTTTAATCATATAAATTATATGTTTTAGAAAAATGATCTCCCAGAAAACATATTGTTTTGAATGCTGATTAACATCTACACCCAAAATCTATGCATCTATGTTCTGTGTTTTCTGGAGGGTTCACTTTATTTGGGAAAATAAGGGTAAAACTAGTGCATGGTACAACATTCGTTTATGTTAGTCAGCTTTACGTTTGTATTTGTTAAGAAAATTAACGGAACAAACCCGACGACAATAAAAAAAATATATGTATTAATAAATATATTTTATGAAGCAATTTTTGAAAAGAAAGCAAGTTAAACCTACACTGTGATGGGCCGCACTGTTATTATTGTGCTTTAGCTTAATTAGGATTAAGCTAAAGTACAATAATAACAGTTGTATATTTTATATTGGATTGATAAAATCGCAATGGGGATGAGATGTTAAATTTCTGGTTTTGGAAATTATGCGGTTAATAGTATATTTATTGGTGTTGTTTATTACCGTTAAAATATAAATTTTGAAGAACTTTAAAGCAGAAATGCATTTTGAACATCCAAATATCGAAATTACTTATTTCTCAAATTTAAAGTTAAATTACTCTGAAACTATAAGAGTTAAACCTACAAATTTTTGAAATTGGACCAAAGATTAGTTGTTGCTTAATGAAAACAGATAATAGTATACATGGTGTGCCATTTGAATTTCTCGAGAAAAATATAACTTCACATTTGCTAATCACCCTGTATAATAGCAAATATTATTTAAATAAAGTTACATCATTTTTTAAGCAGAAGGTATAGTGTAATAATATGCACTCAAAATAAAATGCTTTGATTGTTTCCGATCTTTCATACGAACTTATAAATTGGACTTCAAATTTCATGACTTTTTTAAATGTCTCGAAAACTATTAATCGCACACTCCTATTGTTAGATATCATTTTATTCGGCAGTTTATATAACATTCAAATATGTATATGAAAATATATTTGGTAATTTCATTAAAAAAAAAGGCAACTGTATAATGAGAAATAAATTAAGAATGTGCGCTTCGTGGTAGTGTACCTTTGTACTAAAAAGATATTTGTTATTAAAACAATTGTACGAGCTACAGGGTCCTTAGCCGTACTAACCTGACTTACCCTGCATAAAATAGTTTAAAAGTAACCATTATTTTAAAAAAAATTACTGGCTTACGTTTGTTAAGGTTGAAAGATAAAGAATTGTGACACTACGACGTGTATGATAAGATGCGCATACGCGTTCGGATACGGTCGATCATGCACGAAGTGTATATTCTTAGTATATAAGGGTAAATTTTACGGATTAGGTGTAAGTATCTCTCTAAAGATGTTAGCTTCGCTGTCGAAATGCGTTGGAGCAACCTTTGTTGTGTTTTTTAATCTTTCTTGGTTTCACGGGACAAGTTTTGTATTTCAGTTTTTATACTGGATTTGATAATAATTTTGTTTTCTTTTAAACTACTTAATGCACAAATTAATTTGACATTTTCTGCCAAAAATGATCAGTTTTTTTCACTAACTTAGTTTCATGAATATACAGGTTGAACCAAATTTAATTTCCACTATAGGAATCTCGTAAACTATTAGAGATACAAGGAAGCTTAAATAGGCAAAATAGTGTAGAATTTAATGCCTAATAATATACCGTTGAAAAAACAATTGATTTCCAATTCCTCTTGATTTTATTTAGAAAAAACTGAAAATCGCCATATTTTAAAAATCAGCTGTAACTTGTTTATTCAAAGTCCGATTGAAAAATTTAAAAACTGTTATTAGTTGTTTTTTAAGGTCTTTTTACTGATGTACGTTATTTTTTTCTAAATTTAACTGTTTTCATGAAAATTATGTCAACTTCGTTAATTCTTATGGACGACATATTGAAGTTTATTATTTTCGAATTCATCATATTTTTCTAATTAAGTTGATATATTATATACCATATTTCAAATCTGACAAAGTAGAATAAATAAAGTGACTTCATTATTTTTAAACAAAAAAAAAATATCGTAGGCAATGCAAGTGCCATAATTTTAATAATAAAAATACAGTATCCTAATTACGCAACAATTATTATTGAAAAACCTAAAATATTGTAACAAACTGTGCAATATTAAAAGATATATTAGTATAATCGTAACATGCATACACCCCTTTAAATGGAGTAATTCTATGAAAACGTGCGGATGTGCTAAACATTTTGTCGTCAATTTTTACAAAAATTCTTTTAACCTTGAATACTTACTCATGTAACGTAAAATATCTAACAAACTAACATTAGAAATAATTCTCATAGTTATACACATTATCTGTCTTAGAATACTTAACTTCTAGAGAAGTCTAGAACGCACACTTGGCTATGGGTTATGCGAAAGTCGCTCCTAATAAAATTATTAGAATGTTCTGAGAACTACGTCATTCAAAGGAAATCATGCACATTACTAGTATAAATAAATATTTCAATATTACATAGTTTGTTACAATATCTTTGATTTTTTAATAATAACTATTGCTTTTTTAGGGACTGTATTTTTTATTATTAAGAGCTATAGCGATTGCACTACCTACTATGATTTATTTATTTTTAAATAATAACCTACCTTATTTAACCCACATTGCCACATTTGAGGTATGCATAACATGCATCAAATCAATCATAAAAAATATGTTGAATTCGAAAAAGAAACAATTCAACATAGTTTTCATAAGAATTAACATAAGTTGTATAATTTTCTCAGAAACAGTTAAATTTAGAAAAAAAACCAATGAAAAGGCCCTAAAAAGCAAAGAATTACAGTTTTTGATTTTTTTCGATTGGACTCCAAATAAACAAGTTACAGCTGATTATTAAAAATGGCGATTTTCAGTCTTTTCTAAATAAAATCAAAAGGAATTGGAATTCAATTGTTTTCTCAGCAGAATATTGTCAAGCATTAAATCCTGCACTACTTTGCTTATTTATGCTTTCTTGTATCTCTAATGGTTTTCGAGATCCCTGTAGTGGAAATGAAATTTGGTTCAACCTGTTTATTGACAAGTTTTTAGAATGATAAATTATAAAATATGGTAAGCAAATGGGCAAATAAAATTTTGTTTACAACGTAATATTTTCGTTCGTCTGAGGCAGGGGCATATTCAAAATTTGCCAGAAAGGAGCACTCGAGTCAGACACGGGTTAGTGCATTAAGTAGTTACAAACTATTCTTACAATAAATATCTTTTATGATTTTTCATCTAGGTAGTGTACAGTTACCAATCCCATTTATTGTCAAGATAGTAAATGTCTATAGGGAACGCATGTGTATGGAATGCTTTCTTAAAGCCTAAAACAGCTTTGTTGCTTGAATGAAAGACTAATTTATATCAGTCATATAGAAAAATAACACGTTATTTTACATGCCTGAGACATGCATAATGCCTTTATTTTTTGTGTGTGCATAATTAGGTATTCTTCACAGAGCGCCCCTACTTGGACTTAAAAAGTAGTCATAAGCGATTTAAAACACCTTGGTAAAAAAAGTAAAAAAACATAAATTAGTGAAAATATCTAAATACGATGATAAATTATTTAGTTTTGAGTAAATTCAAAATAATGACGTCGACACAAAACTTTAATTAATTAATTAGTTGTTAATCAATTTGCTTATTGCAAGAAATGGTTAATAGAGTTTACCTTAAAACAAGTTAAATAAATAAAGCACATGGTTAGTAACTAGTTTAATTTTGGTTGTGTACTCCTCGATACAAATTTAAGCATATTGTGCGAAGAATTTCCGTCAGCGCAGACGGTTCCTTCCGTGCCCCACTATCTTAAAAAGTCACGAGTCGCCACTGAAATTATGTTGACTACTGATGGATTTAAACTGCCCGAGTTAATTGAAAAAGAATCAGGAATCACATAACAGTTTGGATAAATTTTATGTTACATAAACCTGTTTGCAAGTTAGGAATTAAGTATCTTTTTATTACGTGATGCGTGCACAACAGATTATTAATTTTACAACTGTTAACTGTTACAAGACTAGTGAAACATTATACTTTAATCATAATAACTAAAATATTATTTGTACTACTTACAATTAATGCTTAGATAGAAATTAACACTGTAGTAATTTTTGGGTTTACAAAACAAATGTCTTTGGACTCCATTAACTCAAAATTGATAATTCGTATTTTGAGGGGTCGATCACCTGAACCCCACTGAAATATTCTATCTAGTCATTTACAATAATCACACGAAATCCAAGAAAAAGCAGATATTAAAAGAAGCATATGATATTTCCAACAGCATAATCTATGTACTGTAGGACGATAAAATTCAAATTTGAATTTGGCGGTCAATCTCGATGACAGATGGCAGCCCCGACTGTCACTAGCAGCTCCTTCGTTTACACAGAGTACTCAGACAAGTCTATGCGAGTGGTTGATTATAAGATGTGTGTGTTCGAGTTAATAAATCTTAATAAAAATCTGAAGTATTATTCACGGGTCCAGTAGCTCCCCCTTACAGTTTTCAGGTGTGGGGTAACGCGGAACACGGTCACGCGGGACACGGTACGAATACACTGTAACGCGGTCCAAAAAATTGGTTAGAAGGAGTATCGCGGTTCGTTTTATGTTCATGTTATTTTGCGGTAATGGTAATGGTACGGTTTCGGGTCTTCTGGTTTTCCCAACTTTTCTTGGTAAAATTACTTTCCTTACGTCTTTAGCTTCCCATTTCTCCAAAAATTTTCTTTCGGAAACTGTTCGTTCTCAACTTATGCCCTTTTTTACTTTGCCGCATTCAACGACTAAATTTACCCTTTCTGTGGTTCCTATACACCACAAACATCATGCATATCTCTCATCGACTCAATAAGGCCGAACCGCTTTCATTTCAATTATTCTACACAAATAACCTTCCAACATACTAACCTTGCGTGGAAATTCGTTCTGCGTGGATATGCCTCTGCGAATAGTAAAAACGACACAAATGAACTTCCAACTTGCTAACCTCGCGTGGAAATTCGTTTTTCTTTCCAAGTTGGACAGTGGGTATTAGAATAGTTGAAATAAAAGCGGTTTCGGCCTTATTGAGCCGATGAGAGATATCCATGATGTTTGTGGTGTATAGGAAGCACAGAAAGGGTAAATTTAGTCGTTGAATGCGGCAAAGTAAAAAAGGGCATAAGTTGAGAACGAACAGTTTCCGAAAGAAAATTTTTGGATAAATGGGAAGCTAAAGACGTTAGGAAAGTAATTTTACCAAGAAAAGTTGGGAAAACCAGAAGACCCGAAACCGTACAATGACCGAAAGTTCGAGTGAAGTAGGCGAAGTACGATGGCTTCCCCAAATTATGACGACGTTAAGAATGCTGAACAGGAGCACCCACCGAATGAGCAGGTATCCGTAGCCGCCTCCGTTGATGATATTATACAGGCTGCTGTGAGAGCCATAATCCTACATCAAGAAGCGCAACAAACTCGTCCAGCTGTTCCGTTGTCACCCACAGTGCACGATAAACCCGTGAAATTCAGTAACCAGGAAATTGCCGCGCTGTTGCCAGATTTCTCCGGCCATGAAGATGATGTCGAAGCTTGGGTTAGAAGAGTGGATGCCGTCCAGGCTACTTACCAGGTACCCGAAGAAATTATCCAGCTAATTGCGGTTGGAAAATTAGTTGGGCAAGCAAAAACATGGTTCCACACGAAATTAGAATACATAACGATGCCATGGTCCCTTTTAAAGCTCGAATTGATGAGTATGTTTCAGTGCAGATTAAACAAGGTGGAACTGATGAGAAAAATGGAGAATCGTAAGTGGAAAAAGGGAGAAAAGTTCTCGAAGTACTTCACTGACAAAGTTTCTTTATGCAATAAATTATCCATGACTGATAGTGATATAATAGACTATGTTATTGATGGTTTTGAGTCGGTTCAACTTCAGAGCCAAGCCTGAATGCAGCGCTTTGCTTCACTAGGCGAACTATTAAGTACCATCAAAAATGTAACCAGCGAAGAAAGAAATCCCCGCCACGTACACGATGTAAAAAAAGAACCAAACACCTTTACACCACGTAAAAATCCTTTAGACCATAAACCAAAATGTTTTAACTGTTTTGAGGAAGGTCACAAGATTTCAGATTGTCCACAGCCTAAGAGGGAAAGAGGAAGCTGTTTCAAATGCGGAAAAATGGGACATTTACAGAGGAATTGCACAGATGCCAAGGAATCTCCCAGGCAACAGACATTGCTGATAGAAGAGAAAACCATACCGCCATATTTGGTCCAGATCAAGATGGAACACGGTACAAAGGAGGATAAGGAGATTACATCAGTGGTGGATGGAGGTTCAGGTATTTCTTTAATATCAATTGACTTGGTGGACATGTCAAAAGTGGTACCAGTAAGAGAACATAATTTTACTGGCATTAATAACTCCCGTTTGCAGATCTTAGGTTTATTAAAATCTAATATTTACTTACCTGTATGTAACGTATACTTATAATGTGACTTTTATGTTGTCCCCCAAAATACCATACCTATTCATCAGTGTATATTAGGACGCAATTTTATAAGTAATCCTAGAATATGTATCACATCGTCGGATGTGATACAATGTGATCAATATTACAAAGAATGAAAATTTTCTAGACGGTGGTTTTGGACACAATGAGATTTTATTAATCGAAGATACTAATGACAGTTATGTACCTACCTTAGACGTTGAAGATTCATTGACACCATCACAAAAATTAGCGGTAAAGCAAACTTACCAAGATTTTTATGCACTCCCTAGTCGGAAAAGTGAACCCGTAATTGATTATGAAGTTAAAGTAAACTTAAAACCCGATGACAAACCGTTTTTCTTCAGACCAAGACGTTTATCACATTTTGAATCAGTAGAGCTTGACAAAATGATTAAAGATTTATTAGAGCAAAAAATTATTAGACCTAGTAATTCGGAGTATAGTTCTCGAATAGTTTTAGTTAAGAAAAAAGATAATTCCTTGCGTTTGTGTGTAGATTTCAGAGAGTTAAATCAGTCTGTCCTTCGAGATAACTTTCCAGTGCCCGTAGTTGAAGAACAAATATATAAATTAAAGAACAAAAAATATTTTACACGTTTAGATTTAAAGAATGCTTTCTATCATATAAAAGTTCACAAAGAATCGACAAAATATTTCTCGTTTGTTACACCCACTCAGCAGTTTGAATTTGAAAAACTCCCATTTGGATTCTGCAATTCCCCAGCTATTTTCATGCGATTCATATCAAAGATATTTAAAAAATTGATAGAGGAGGGCAAAATTTTGATCTACATCGATGACATTTTGATAGCTACTAAAACGGTAACTGAGAATTTGGAAATCTTAAAAGAAGTGTTTACATTGATGGTAGATAACTTGTTGAAGTTAAGGTTAGACAAATGCTCCTTTTTCAAAACTAGTATTAACTATTTAGGGCATATTATCAATAAGGATGGGATTAAACCAAATCAAGAAAATATTGAGGCTATACAAAACTTTCCAATACCGAAAAATAAAAAAGAAGTTCATAGTTTCCTTGGTTTAACTTCGTATTTCCGAAAATTTGTTAAAGATTTTTCCGTTTTAGCAAAACCCCTTTATGATTGCATAAAATTGAACAACGATTTCAAATTCGGCATTGAAGAGATCCATGTTTTTGAATTACTGAAGAATAAGCTTATTAACGCCCCAGTTTTGAGTATTTACTCTCCTAATGCACCCACAGAATTGCATTGCGATGAATCGAAGTTAGGTTTTGGTGCTATTTTATTACAAAAGCATGATGACCAAAAGTTTCACCCTATATTTTTCTTTAGTAAAAGAACCACAGAAGCAGAGTCGCGATATCATAGTTATGAGTTAGAGTGTCTAGCAATAAAATATGCCACAGAAAGATTTCACGTTTATCTGTATGGTACCGAATTCAAAGTAGTTACAGATTGTGACAGTTTACGATTGACTTTGAGCAAAAAGGACATAGTACCAAGAATAATGCGTTGGGCACTTTTTTTTGGAAAATTATCGGTATAGGGTTAAACATCGACCAAACGAGCGAATGAAACATGTAGACGCGCTGAGCAGATGCCATAATGTCTTATTATTAGAAAAAAGCAGTTCAGAACAGATTTTAGCTCTAAAGCAACAAAGCGATGAAGAAATTACAAAGATAAGAGAGAAATTAATGACAACTGAATTGCCCCTGTTTGAATTAAGGCACGGTTTAGTTTATAGAAAGACGAAAAAGGGTATAAGGTTTTACGTTCCTAAGGTTCTAGAAGATAATATCATTAGGTGCAATCATGATGACATGGGTCGCATAGGTGTAGAAAAGGTAATGGAATAAACAAGTCGAACGTATTGGTTTCCGGAAATGAAAAGAAAGGTGCAGGAATATATAAGTAACTGTTTAAAGTGTAAAGTGTATCAGCCAGATTACGGGAAAAAAAGAGGGTATATTACATAGCATTCCAAAAGGAACAGTTCCGTTCGATACTGTGCATATTGTTCATTATGGTCCCCTTGAAAAATGTAAGAATGGTGAAAAATACGTTTTCTTAGTAGTTGATGGCTTTTCAAAGTTTGTTAAGTTATATGCATGTAAAACTACAAATACCAATGAGGTTATGAAACATTTGCGGTCTTCTTTCACGGAATACAGTACTCCAGTGCGTTTAGTGCCTCTTAGGTTAGAGGTACTTCATTAAAGTCATAAGCGTTCGAAGAGTTTTTAAATGAAAATGAGGTAAAACAAGTTTTAGAAACCTTAAATGAAAATGAAACAGATTCAATAAGTTTAGAGGAATTGCGCCAAGAGGCGTCAGAAAAAATATCAAAATCGCAAGAATCTAACAAAAAATATTTTGACAAAAGTCATAAGACACCCACCAAATATTCTGTTGGTGATAAAATTTTGATTACTAATGTTGGCACGAGTATAGGCACTAACAAAAAATTATTACCTAAGTACAGAGGCCCTTACGAAATTAGTGTAGTTTTAGACAATGATCGGTATATAGTTAAAGACATTGAAGGGTTTCAAATAACCCAAATGCCTTATGAAGGTACACATGAGTCTTCGCAAATTAGACCATGGATAGCTGACTAAATCTGATTGGGTCCAACCGCCTGAGTGTAACTTATCTGTAAAATTTATTTTCTTGTTATGCCAGAAGTATTTGTTATGTACTTACCTGTCTTATGTTTATGAAAATGAGAATTTATGTAATACTTACCTTATGTACCCTTATGGTTATGGTTATGTTATGGTTATGGAAAATTATGGTATTTATGTCTTTATGCCTTTTATGAAACTTATGTGAACTTATGTCCTTATGCATCTTATGTTCTAATGTATACGAGCTTATGTTATGGTTAGGATTTATGTACTTATGTGTTTATGTTATGTAAACAAGTTTGCGACTTATTATGGAAAAACTTATGAAGGGAGGAAAATATACTAGGCACGACGAGATAATTAAGGATTAAGTTACTGAATAAGTTATTGCTCATAGGTTGTACCATTACTCAGATTAGTTCTTCCTCATGTATATTGTTGTCTTTACGAAATGCTCCAATTGTTAGGTTAAGTTGTTATTAAGGAAGCTGCCAGGAAAGATCGAGGCGATCTTTTGTCAGGTTGGCCGAACTGTAGGACGATAAAATTCAAATTTGAATTTGGTGGTCAATCTCGATGACAGATGGCAGCCCCGACTGTCACTAGCAGCGCCCGCGTTTACACAGAGTACTCAGACAAGTCTATGCGAGTGGTTGATTATAAGATGTGTGTGTTCGAGTTAATAAATCTTAATAAAAATCTGAAGTATTATTCACGGGTCCAGTAGCTCCCCCTTACAATACCTAACCTAAGCACAAGCAGTAGCGGACCGTAGGGAAGAAGATACTGGTGCGTTATCGGTTCGAAGTCATTATTACGCATGAATTATAACCACCTTAATTCCAAACTAAACTCGGAACACTACAACTGAATAATTAACTTACTTATTGACTTTTAACTGCTAACTCACAAATTAACTACACTGACTAACTGACTGACTGAGAAAAAGCCAACCGGACCCCTTTTTATAGATCTCTGGTTCGGGTTCTAGAAGTTTTCGGCCTATATGGCTTATCGTTTGCTGAAATTTGTGAAACGCTTATCTGCCGTTTGCTTCATTATCGCGGCCGCTTTCCCTTATAAGATCTTTCTAGAAAATTTTCTTAGCTACTAAATTCTACAATTTACATTTCGTTACAATATTATTATTATCAAAACATAACATTTATGTCCGTTTCTAAATTTCGCCAAAACTCCAACAATGTCTATTACGAAAAACAGAATACCTTTGAACTTGGAAGGGTCTACAATGTTCCATGCACGACTGACTGCAGATAAATTGGTAAAACCAAGTTTACAATCACAACCCCAATCAAGGAGCACGAAAATTGTTTCAACTTTTCTTAAAGCAAGTAATTTCAAAGATTTTTTGTCTTACAAATTATGAGGTTTTTCTCAAAATTTTGATTTTTGTTCTCAACTTTTTCAGCTTAATATTTCCACCTTTTACTACTTTTGCCTCAGTCTGCAAATTTAGATATTTGTTGCAACATTTCGTTTTAAGTGTTTATACAATTTGGACATTCAACGAAAAATTTCCCCTATTCCAATTAAATCGACCTTAATTCCAAAATTCTTATTGGTATCTATATTTTGTAATTTACCTACTGAAAGTTCCAGATTAAAATCAAAATCTAGCAATTTAACTCCAAATTTTGAATTAAAATTTCATTTTTGGTTATAGTTTTTTGAAAATTCGATAATCCAATCATATTCTTTAAAATCACCTAAATCTTGAATATATTATTTCATTTAATGATATAGAGATTCCGCAGATTTCAGAAAAAAAATATAGGTGTATGAGTTTAAAGTTTAAGACCTTCTTTCTAAAAATTGTAATTCAGAGTAAATATCTGGAGTACAAATTTAAAATTTCAAAAAAGAGTCAAAAATTTAACTGCATAATCCATAAAAACGAGCATGTTCACTTTTCTTTTTACCATCGATTTTCAAATTAATTTAATTTCAAAATAGTTAACTCTGTGATATGTTACAAGTAAAAAAAACCGCTTTTGATAACCAACAAGTCATCAGTAATCCTTTAACTTTATACAATTTAAGATTTATTAATTTAAATATCATTAATTATTTTAAGTTTTTTAACTGCATATAATTTGCGTTGTAAATGACCATCTTGCTATTGGAAGGAACTCACAATTATTCAGGGAAATTTTATGTGAAACCCTTACTATAAACACTTTTAATTTTCAAATGCTGGAAAATATATTTTTGACGATTTCACTTTTACACTGTGGAGTTAAAATCTAGCAATTGGGATTGTCAAGAGAGTATAAGAGCAATTATACTTCTCCAATGAAAAGTGGTTAAATCACATCATTTTCATCAACTGATGTAGTTGACTTTATTGAAGATAACCCCGAATCAAGTGTTTTCTGACTACTTAAGAATCAGGAAAGCACTTTTTTTTCCAAAGATATCGACCGTCACAAGTGCAAGTGTCTAGGACGACGGACCCTAGTGAATCATTTCGTTCAAAATATCGACTTTTGCCTTTTATTTAGACTTCTCAGAATCATGTATTTTTAAATAGTACAAAATCCACTTACGCAGAGTCTGATTTGCTGCAGCATTAATTTTACTGGAAGGTTGGGAACAAAGACCAAATTTGATCCTAATAGGTCTGGTTAGTTTGGTATATCCAAAAAAAATCAAATAAATACACACGGGATCTCAAATAGTCAAATTGGATATGTTATGGATTAGAAAATTAATATTATTATCCATTAAAATGTCCTCATTTAAAATTTTGCAATGCAGAAAAGCAATGCTTTGGAATATTTTTCAAAATGCAATGATTGCCTATTTTGATAATAATATTAATAATTTACACGCATATGCATTCAGATATCAACAAGATATTTATCGCAGAGATATGTAAATATTTAAAACGGAAAAATCTTGTCATTCTATCTATGTAATTCCTATAGTTATGGCGAATTAAGGATAAAATGATTCGAGGCTAAAGTGAACGAATGAACTTGTATTTCACAGTTGAGAAAACTCAAATGAGATTGCCATGATTAGCATTAAAATTCAATAACTGTATGTCAGTAATTATCTACATAGGTTTTTAATTTTATATACTCATGTTCTAAAGTTTTATAATTACTATAATAACCTTGATTTTTTTAAAACAAAATTTTGATTTAATTCTCAGATATAATTTCTTTTATTAATGTTTATGGAAGCAGCTTTTTTGGTATGTCATCTTTCCGTAACTATTACTAAAGTCCAGTTAGTTTTATGTATTTTATTACTACGTGAAGTAATTATGGACTTTTCTGATTACCATTGCATCAAGAATTTATATCAATGTCAAAGACATTTATGCTACCAAATTGAATCCATATTAGCGGAATATAGCAAGAGGTGCCACGGAATTGAAATTTTTAGTAATATTACTTGTGACGTAATTACCATGATACAAGAATACAAGAATAAAAGATATGATGCTACGCATCTGTCATCGTCTTGCACATTACACCTTACTGGAATTAGATGCCATATACTTGCTATCAGATTTTGGGCTGCAATTTAAATTCTCTAATTATTAAATTTTTAAACTGATTGCTTTTGTCGCATCAGTGTTTTCTCCTATTCGAATTTATTTAATTGTAAGATTCCTAAATTTGATAACTTTTTCAAAATAATTAATAAAACATATAGGAATACTTCGCGCTTTCGTCTTTAGTTTTTAGAAAAGAGTCATTTCTAATATTTTATAGTTTTTTCATTATAGCATTATATGATAGACAAAAAGGAAATTTAGGGCAGTATTCAGACAAACGTGTACCTATTTACAAGCACCACGCTTAACTCGTTACAGGTCAGTTAATTAATTTCAAACAGCTTTATCAAATAAAATTAGTATACCGTCCAACTTCGGATTGTTAGATTAAATAAGTAAGAATGTGTTGTTTTAGTTTTACTGTTTAAGAAAGACAAATTAATGTTTCTTTAGAGAAAAATTGTAACATATAGAGTGAGTCATTTTTAAGGTAAAGTTCTGTAGCTTCTACAAATTCTTCGCTAACAAAAATACTTTTTGTTTATTAATTTTATTTAACATTTCTTCGGCCCAGTTTGGAAATATTTAAATTTTTATTGTTTGTTGACAATATTCTAAAACAGTTTCTGAAATATGACTACGTGATATTTAAATTTTTTTAAAACGTCACCTCATGACTGTTGACAAAATAAGAGGTTAGTTTATTTTACATAGAATAGGAAAAATGAAAAATAGCAGACCAAAATTAGATATGAAAAAATTTTGTCTTTTTTGAAAAATTATGAAAAGATAGAAATATAAAAAATACATAAAAAGGGTTGTAGCACTGGACAACGATGTTTCGTTCTCATTTGAGCTCGTCAGCAGTGCATAACATGGAAAGGGAACAATGAGAAAGAAATTCTTCTTGTGGATCGAGCTTCAAATATTTAAATTTTTACCATAGTAAATTATTGATGAAACGTCTATTTATGTTAAAAAATTTTTATATTTTTTAAAATTTTTATTTTTAAGAATTTTTTCTCAAAATTTTTTATAACTAAATTTTTCATTTTTCCTATTCTATGTAAAATAAACTAACCTCTTATTTTATCAACTGTCATGAAGGACCGTTTTAAAAAAATTTAAATATTACGTGGTCATATTTCAGAAACTGTTTTAGAATATTGTCAACAAACAATAAAAATTTAAATGTTTCCAAACCGGGCCGAAGAAATGTTAAATAAAATTAATAAACATAATGTTTTCGGTCAGTAAGAGTTCACCATGAAGAATAAACCTATTCCTCTAACGGAACGAACGGACTCCGCAAATAATGAGTGCTTCTAACTACCAAGCTGAAGAGATTTCGGCGGTTGGGAACAGTAATCACCAAGAGCATGTAAGTTCGACCCACAAGTGTAGTTCAATGCCGGAAGGGGTATTAGCCCTCGAAGTAGTTGTTTTTTGTGGATCGAGCTTCAAATATTTAAATTTTTACCAGAGTAAATTATTGATGAAACGTCTATTCATGTTAAAATTTTTTTTATATATTTTTTTTCATATTTTTTAAAATTTTTATTTTTAAGTATTTCTTCCTCATTGTTCCCTTTCCATGTTATGCACTGCTGATGAGCTCAAATGAGAGCGAAACATCGTTGTCCAGTGCTACAACCTTTTTTATATTTCTATCTTTTCATAATTTATCAAAAAAGACAAAATTTTTTCATACCTAATTTTGGTCTTCTATTTTTAATTTTTCCTATTCTATGTAAAATAAACTAACCTCTTATTTTGTCAACTGTCATGGGGTGACGTTTTAAAAAAATTTATATTTCACGTAGTCATATTTCAGAAATTGTTTTAAAATATTGTCAAAAAACAATAAAAATTCAAATATTTCCAAACTGGGCCAAAGAAATGTTAAATAAAATTAATAAACATAATGTTTCCGGTCAATGAGAGTTCACCATGAAAAATAAAAATACTTTTGGTACGAAGGTACTAGCATAAGGCACACAGTCTAAAATTATTTTTACTATACAGGATGAACACATACAGAATGGTGCACAAAAGTTTCCTTTTTTTTAAATAGAACATTTTATATATCTTTACATATTTAAATCTCTTACAAAATGGTGATTAAAATGATATCAAACAACAGGGGTCCGCGGTTAACAAGTTTTGAGATATTTAAAAAAAATCATGAAAATTAAGTTTAAATTGTAAGCTTGCTTGAAAGGTGGGAAACGCCCTTTGATTTTAAATTTAGAACAGATTATTTCACAATATCCTTTTCTTAGAAAATAATTTAATTTTATATAAATAATAATAGGTGTGATTAGCACACGGTGATGGATATTCCAAGAATGTCTCAATTCAAAACCATCTATCTGCTAGTAAAATAAACACAAAATATAAAAATATGTAAATCTATTTACTTTAAGGAGTTGATGAACTGGGATCTTGAAGTTGCAAAATGCCCAATTTTTTGCAACATTTTTTGTGCATTTTTAATGAGTTGCACAGAGATTTACTGAAACTCCGTTCTTTAAATTTATTGTAAACAAAATAGTTGGAAATTTCAGTAAGTAATTTTGCTCCAGATAAAATTTTGGTGGCATTTCGAAATAAGCATTTTTTTTTTTAAATAACGTGAGCAGTATCTTGTCTTTTTTTAATGTTCAATACTTTTGCTATAATATTTTTGTAATGTAATTGTCCAGGATCAACTTTTGATTCTTCTATTAGCTCAGAGAAAAAATTTTTAGTTTTTTAATTAAAATTTCCAAAAATGTTTTCAGCACCTCCCTTTTGACCCTGGACAGGTTGTACCCCTTCTTCTTTTATGGCCGCTTAGCGTTTGCTATGCGTCTAAAACGGATTCGTCGTTTGAGTAAAATAATAAATTATCTGAGTCATCTAGTAAAATAAAGTCTGTTTTACTTAGTTGCCCGATACATAGTGCCTTTTAGGTAAATGACTATTTTAGGCCAGTCAAATAACAAAATATTTTATTACTTTGTTTTTTTGCCGGCGTTTTCCAAATTGTTTAGACTTTTAGCTAAAAACACAGTTATTCTAAATGCCTGCGACATATATGATTTATAGAAATCAATATTATTTTAATGAATTATTTTCATGTTTTAGCTCTAGTTTTTTAGACACTCTTTTAATTGCTAATTATTTATTTAAGGATATACAGAATGTCCTGAAATTAAGTTGAAAAAATTTAGCAGCAGATTCTATGTCGAAAAATAAGTGAAAAGTTTTTTATAGACCCTTATCGGGAGAAGCTTCGTTTTCGAGATACAGGATGTCAAAGATAAAATCAAAATGAAGGCTTTTTATTGATCTTTTTCGAAAAGTGAGAAGATAAATAACTAAAATTTGGAACACATATTTAGATTTTAATGCTCCGGGAGGGGCAGTGGCGGGTAAAAATAGGGGAAGGTGTGATAAAATTATTCCTAATTTAATTTTTAATTTGTTTGATATTTTAAGCCTAAAATCTGTTAGTAGGGTCTTTTTAAAGCAAAAAAGAACTATTATTTTACTTCAATAGAATGGACTGTTTTAGAGTAAAATGCATTAAAAAAATATATTGCATGTCTAGGAATTACTTTAAAAAAGGTCTTAGTTGTTCGTGAGCCATGCAAAAAAAATGATTGTAAATACAGCTGCAGTTTAACGCCAAAACATTAAAGCAATTCATTTCTTTGCTTCTGATATTCTGATTCCAAACGAATAAGCTTTTAAGATCAAAATGTGACTTTTTAAACAATTAATGTACGAATGTACTCAATTTTTTTCTAAATGCATTTTGTCTTATTATAATAATAGGTATCAAATAAAATGCAAAGATTTTTATTAGTACCCCACCACATAAGCCATATCGAAATACTGGACTCTGCTAAATAATATTATGGCATAATTTTGAAGTGAAATACTTTGCTTTGTATTAAATATTCTTCAAGTTGGACAATGAAGATGGAAAATGCAAAGCTTTTTTTATATTTATGCACCTAGGTTTTAATAAAAATAAAGTTATCGAATGCATTAAAATTTTAAATTAAAAAACCTTTTTAGTATGAATCACGAAGGGTATAATTTTTATTACAGGGATATCTTCTAAGAATGAATTTTTCGTGGAGTCAATTACAAATTAAAGTCCCTGGACAATAAATAAAACCAAAGTCGACAAGCGTAACAAATAGGGTATTTACCACCAAAAATAAGCTTAATTTCTATTCCGCCGCCGTACACGCTCCGAGGTTTAACAAACAGGGGCCAAAACAACATCAACTTGTGGTGATAAGCTTAAGGCCATAACAATCTAAACGTCTGTCTCTGTTGCTCATTCTCCCCACCACATTTAAGAACGATGGCAAGACAAAGAGAAAATGCATTGTTGCTGGTTAGTCAAACGACGGCCGCCCTGGAAATATTAGATTAACCGTAATCCTAACCTAATATACTTGGATACGCGTTGAAAGACGGCAACGAGGGTGGAAATGTACAGGCAATTTGAAAAAATCAACTCGATCTTTGTCGGAACGCACAGAATAATATTAGGGTGAGAAGTGAAAATTCAGCAACACTGTATATAAGAAATAAAAATAAATAGCGATATTTAATTTAATCTCTGCAATAAAAAAGGAAGTTTTAATGAAGCTTGCTGTTGTGATTTATTTGTTACCTAAAGAGCAATGGTATTTTTCAATTCTATTACGCTTGTTGGTTCATAAGAATAGCACAAACACTTTTAATTAACATCTACATGAACGCGATGTTAATTGAAATGATCGAAATAATCTGCTAACTTTTGAATCGACATATGAATTAATTAGTTTAATATTGATGCCAAACACGTCGACGTTCAGATTGACCTTTCTGATGAAAACGAACCTGAGGGAAATTGTAGGTTTGAGAATGGGATTATATCAATTAATAATTTTTGCCTATAAGATAAGGAGTGGGGAAATCTGTTGCTATGACTAATTATTAAATTACCTAAAGATAATTGTTATCCTGAAAGGGTTGAATGTATCTGAACTGATATAATTTTGTGTAGGTAATTTATGAAAAAAAAAAAACGCTAAAACAAAGAAAAGTTGATAAGAAAAAAAAATAAGATCCTTTGTAAAACCGAAAGTTCAAATCACGGGAATTGGTTTTATAGTTTACAGTTAATTATTCGCAGAAAGCATAAGGTTCCTCGTCAAACTAAATACACAAAAGTCTACTTTTGTCTTCAAAACTATTTCTGACATACCTTATGCCACTTCAGTTTTATGAAAAATGTGCCCAACAGTGTTGCAATTCTCACAGGACTGGTGACAGTAAATATTTTGTTTGGAAATAAGCTAATTGTCTAGTGAACTTGCTGCAAGGACTTAATGACAAAGTTGACTAAAAATCAGTGAGTAATTTGTGCAGTAATCTGTCCATGACAATTATACTACAGTACATTTCATTTCGCTATTCTATATTCATCTTTGTGTAGTTTCTAGCTCGTTTTGCAGATATCTCAATAAATATCATCAGTTATTATTATTCTTGGGCGATGGTGGTTCTGAAACAAATTGGTTTGATGTGCCAGCTTTGACAAGATTGTTATAATTTTGTCATCATTTAGACAAAGAACACAAAACAATTTCTATGAAATGAAAAAAAAAAGAGAAAACTTTTCATTCAATTAATTTTTGTCGAAAATGAAAGCAAATTACATCTTACTCTTTCTCACTGTACCAATTGTAAGAGGAACTTGACTTACAGTATGTATATATAAGTCTTAGGAATCTTTAAGATTGATTTTTCTCTAATAAATTATGTTATCCTTTAATACAATTCAAACTATTTGACCAATTATTTCCAAAATCAATAGGGTTTTATTCTTAGATATTTCGAATCCATAAAAACAAGAATAAAAAAAGATAAGAATTACGAACCTGTAGCGAGATAATAAACATTAACACAGGCTGATAGTCGTTAATCCTAACGAATTTTCGAGTTATTCGCAAATTAAAAATATAACAAATGATATCATCGCTTAAAGAAAATTCTTCTCTAATCAAAAACAACTAATTTGGTGCAAAATTACCCAAGACATATTCATTGCTGTGGCGAAAAGTCGTGTTTTTTTTGGAATTTTCCGATAGTAAAGCAAACCACTGCCCTCAGAAAGATCGTGGTAAGCAAAAAATCATGAAACAAGGTTATTCTAAAAGTACTACTATAAATTTAGGATCGTATTTTAGAGCCCAAAATAAGACTAAAAGTCTTAATAAACATATGTCGTAAAAGGCTTTGTTTCCGAGTTACAGGGTGTGGAAAGTTAGTTCCTGATTATAGTTTTTTATTAATCGTTGCAAAAGTTGTACAGATAATTGAATTAATTTTAGCACAACTCTATACTTTTTTGGGCTTTTTTTAAAGATTTAAACATTAATACAACTTAACCGGTGGCGGGTATACCTAGGGGGGCAGTCTTTAAAACGTGATTTATTTATTTTGTAGGCATTTTTGTGGCAGTGTCGTAGCAAAAATACAAACTACACACATTTTTACATAAAAAATGTACTCTTAGAGAAATTCAATATTGCCAGCGGTTTTCGAGTAAAATGCATTTTTATATCTCGATACATTAAAAACGCTCGCCCAAAAATATCAGGTGTAACACATAATTGGCATTGAAATGAAAGAAAATAAATAGCATTGACATTTTTATGTTTTCTTGTCACCGGTGTTTACTTTCAGCAATTTCTGTAAATAAAAGTTAATATTTTTAAATTCGTAATGTGTTAGATATTTACGAAACAGTTTTTTATTTAAATATTAGTTAAAATTAGTTAAATATTAATTGAAAATAATTTGTTTTAAGAATATATTTTAACTAATATTATCTTCTTTCATTTCAAAGCCAACTATGTGTCACATCCGAGATTTTTGGGCGGGCGTTTTTAATGCATCGAGATAGAAACACGCATTTTACTTGAAAACCGTTGACAATATCAAATTTCAAACAATTTCAAATTTTATGTAAAAACGTTTGTAATTTATATTTTTGTTATTAAACTGCTATAAAAGTGCACACAAAATAAATAAGAAACTTTTCAAACAGCACCCCTCTGGGTATAGCCTCCACTGGTTAAGTTCTGTTAATTAATTCTTAGATTTTTGGAAAGGGTATGAAAAAGTATTGAATTGTTCTAAATTTCATTCAATTATCAGTACCTAACTATTAATTAAAAACTATGATCAGGAAGTAACCTTCTACACCCTGTAACTCGGAAAGAAAGCGTTTTACGACATATGTTTACATAGGTTTTTCGTCTTATTTTAGGCTCTAGAAAACGAACCTAAATTTATGGTATTACTTTTAGAATCACCTTGTATAACCAGAGATTTTTTTAAGAAAGATATGAAATACGTAACAATTTAACGCAAAGGTATATAAATTTAAATCTAACAAATTAAAAAAATGTTTCATCACCCAAAACTCTGTGTAAAAAATTTACAGAGGGTGATCTTTAGAAAATAAGTTTATATCACCAGAGGTCCGGAAAAAAAATAGAATTTTTTTGTAAGTAATCTAAAAATTATAAATTTTACGTTCAAACTAGAAAATAATTTAAAATTGCCAGAAAACGAAAATTGTATGACATATTTTTAAAAAATGTTGAATAATTTTTGAAAAAGTTCATTGTCGAAATTTGCCTCTGTGTCAAATTTTATTTTTTTTAACTCGTATCATAATATTTATGGTCTAACTCAAAAACTCAGGAGAAAAATTTTGAGGACAAAGTCCAAATTTCGAAACCAAATTAAAAATTTAGTAGGCAAATTTTAAATTAAAAAAAAAAATATCGACATTCCTGGAAAAATTTAAATATTTTTAAAAGAACTTTATACTTAAACAAATAATGTGAAGAAAATACATTCTCAAAATAATAAAAAAATACGTTTTCGACTTTGTCCTTGAAATGATCAGCATACAGTCAAACTTTTTTAGTTAGAGTTATTATTTTGTGAAAAAAACTCTGGGATATTGGCGCCATAAACTGGGATGAAAATCGAAATTTAAAGCTCAAATTTTAAATAGAAACTTAGACTGTAAAGTCAGATTTCTCAAAATATTACAACCTTATTTCCTTAAATTTATACTTAAGTAATTCCTTGTTATAAGGTTATATAACATTGCTTTTGTGGCTGAATTTAAAATGTCGAGAAAAAGTTGAAATTTTAAAATTTAAATCTTAATGTTGGCTTAGCTTCTGTCACTTATTTAAAAAAAATAAAAATTATTGTCGTTTTCTTCCACTAAATGAATTATAGCCACTTATTAGATATAAAGGCAAAAGAATTAAAAAAAATAATCTATGGGTTGTTATAAGACTAATTAAATCTGTTATATTTCTTTAGTAAGGGTCAGGTGTCAAAATTTACCAACCAGTTTTCAATAATAATTAGTTTTTCTTAAAAGTAATTGTTTCAGTTGATAGGAACTGCGATTCTAAAAAGATATTTTGAAATATTTGGTAAGAAATTATATTCTTTGGTAATACAACAAACGATACATGCAATTTTCATCTTCACATTTTTTTCCTAGTAAATTGTTCGATAAGTTTCTATTAAGTCGGATGTTAAACCCGTATATTATTTTAATCATTTATAATCGATCAAACTTTATATTGAAATAAAAATGTTATAATTCATGTACAAAGTCGAACTTTACTATTGAGCTTTTTAAATATATAGCCAAAGTATCTTATTAAATAGCACTGCTATATGATTTAGGATAATAAATTATTTCAAATTATCTATTTAGCAAAGCCGCATCAGTGTAACATATTTTTTATACTGCAGATCACCAAGACTAACACTTCGTAAGACTAATCTGGTCAAATTAATCCGTAGGATGAACGCTATAACATTGCCGCAGGATTAATTCGAGGCGAAAGTCATTGGTGCTAACAAGATACGACCACAGATGGGCTTAACCACTGCTCTTCCGTAATGTAGCGGTAAATTGAGTAAGGGATGCACCCCCGGCTGAGGTATCACCCCCTCGGGTACCATTTATAAGCCAGACTCTATTATTATTGTATAGAACAAATCAGGAGGTTAGCACAGACTGCCCTAATACCAATATAAATCATCGACAAATAAAAATGTAACTGGGGATTTTCGAATGCTTTTGGGGCCTGTTTTTGTACAACCTGCTCGAGGTTATCGAGCTTTCGGGATGCGCCTTGAACATCGCGGTTTATTAGCTACTCGAGATTTCAGCGAAATTGAGATTTATCACCCGCTTATTTCATAAATGAAATTACACGCAACTGCGTTTGTTTTTTATTTGTTTCCTCCTGTTGTATGAATTTATCTTTACGCAATTATAAATTAGTTTCAGTGAGAATCTCCTCTGAAAGTAATCAATTATATTTTCCCGTACTAGATTTATATTAGATTTCACCGAAGGTAATTTGACGGTATCCAGTAAAACACAATTTATTAATATTATTTTAATAGGTGCCATTATCTTTCATTCTACTGATGAGATTTTTCCTCTGAAGTGGATTTATTTAATCGCTAGTTCTATTTTTTGTGCATATATGATATATTGTTATTAATTTAACCGATGGCAATATACAGCGTGTCCCAAGATAGAATAGTAAAGAGGGATTTCTATTTTGTTTGTGTGTAAATAAGGAAAAGTATTTCTTTTTGAAACTCCCGCTTGATCTTAAATCACCTAAAATGATATTTTTTTCAATATTTTCTCGTACAGGGATTTCAATTATATGAACATTTTAAAAAAATAATGGCCAAGAGTGAATTGCTGTTATTTTTGGCGATATCAAAAATTGTTACTGAGAAATGCAGTTTGTAATGACAAAATATATTCAAAAACAAAATTTTGGTTAATTTTATAAAAATTAATCAAAACAGGTTACAAATCAAGATTAGACACAAAAATATAAAAAGGGATTTGGTAATAGGAATACGCGATTGAACTAAAACCTCATCATTCAAAGTAAAGGCCGGATTTTAAGTAAAATCGAAAATCTTATCATCCTACCTTTTCACCTTTTCGGAGTTTTTCAAAGGTTATTATCTAAATTTCAATGTTGCTTGCTTTTACCTAACACGATTGAAACTTATTTTTAAAAATTTTCGTGCCTATTTATCATTTTCTATGGGTTTTCCGATATTTATGATACACTTCTGCAGAATTTAAGAAAAGCTATGTACTTGACAAAACAAAGCAATGAAATGGAAATTTAATTCATCATAATAATGAGAAGAAGCTTAAACAAGATATTTATTAATTTTATTTACCATTTCTGCGACCTATTTTGGAAACATTTAATATTTTTTAAATTATATCCAAACTGCGTTGCAGATATGTTAAATAAAATTAATAAACAAATAGTAATTAATAAAAATTGCATTTATTATTACCTTGGTACGTTGGTTATTTATCTTAATTTCTGAGTAAGAACAGATGTTTGAGTAAATTGATAAAATTATCCGAATGATATTCCTTTTCAAAGTGCTCCAATTAAACACATAGTTTAGAAAAATTGTGTAATTGTAAAAAAGGGTTTGTAATAATTTAAATTAAGTTGCAGCAAACATTTTTTTCAGTGAAACATTGTGTTCGTTTCAATTAAACGCAAACAAACCTTATGTTACGTAACATTATATTTCACATTTACCGTTAATCAATAATAATAATAATAATAATTTAATAATATACAGGGTGGACCATAAGTAATGGTACACAGAGCAATGGTGGATTTTTTGAATGAAAATAAAGTGATTTAGCTACATTTACCTTATACCAAAAGTTGATATTAACAGAGATACAGGGTGTCAAAGTTGAAAAAAAAATTTCGATTTTTTCGTATAATTATGGAATAAATTGTAATATAAGCACGAAATTTGGCACAAGGGGGTTTCTTAAGTCGACAAACTCTAATTTGCTAACATATTATCAATAGCTGATAGGGGGCGCTACCTGCGCTATCCTGCATAATTCTAAATCATCATAACTTTTTTGTGCACCCACGTATATTAATTTTAAATGGGTAATTTTATTTCTCCATATTTTTTACGTAAAAAAAGTGTGCTTTCTGAAAGTTGATACGAGCAACCGTTTTCAAAATATTTGCCTTTAAATCTTGAAGTGCCTTGGTTTTAAATTACTAAGAAATTAAATTTTCGAAGTAGGCTTAAAAGAAAGTAATGATAAGGCAGCTTTAAAAGTAATTTATGTCAAATATTACTTTGCTGATAATATTATTACCCAAATTTTGAAAATGTCAATAAATAAAATCCAAAAAATTAAGACGTAATTTATTTTATAACATAGAGATGTGAGATATGATCTCTGAGTCTGCACAAGAAAATTTTAATAGCCTGGGTGGTCAAAGCAGATATTTAGGAATGAATTTTAATAAGAGACAGCCAGATTTTTAATTGTTTACAATTCCTTTACATGAAAAAGTTCATTTCCCATATACTTATTTTTTAAAATAAATTTTGTTTTGGTATTTTATTTAAATTTGCTTTAGAAATTTAAAAAAATATGTGAAATAATAATGCCAGTAGAGTAATATTTGATATAAACTATTTTGAAGTCAGTTTTATTACTTTTATTTGGAAACCTACTGCGAAAAATTTACATTTACATAACTTAAAATAAACGTACGGCAAACTTTGAAGGCAAATATCTTGAAAACGGTTGCTTATATCAACATTTAGAAAGTATACCATTTTTACGAAAAAAATGTAGGTAAATAAAAATATCTATTTAAAATAAGTCTACATGAAGACACAAAAAAGTTATGATGCTTTAGAATAATAAAAGGTGGCGCCCCCTATAAGTTACTGACAATATGTTAGCAAATTGGAATTTCTTGACCAAAGAAACCCCCCTATGCCAAATTTCTTGTCTATAGTGAAATGTGTTCATCAGTTATGCGAAAAAATCACAATTTTTTTTTAACTTTGATACCCTGTATCTCAGTTAATATCAAATTTTGGTATAAGGTAAATGTGGCTAAATCACGTTATTTTTATACGAAAAATCTACTCCTGCTCTATGTACCATTACTTATGGTCCGCCCTGTATAATAATAATAATTACTTCACAGCCAAGGAGGCCGTGGAGAAATTGACATTACCATCCTTCATGACAAACACATTGCAAACTTAAGAACATATTTTCATGAAAAAGCAATACAAAACAATATATACGGATGCATAGTCTCGCTCGATAGAAATATCACCCCGCTAAAGCTATCCACAGAACTAAACACACCGGCTGAACCCAACAACAAAATCGAAAGATGGCTCAGCAAGGAACTACACGGTAGATACCCAATGAGTCTTAAAGCAGAGCACATAGAAAAAAAAGCCTTCTTAGAATGGTTAACCAGAGCATACCTGTTCCCAGAAACAGAGGGATTTGCCACTGCCATTCAAGATCAAGTCATCGCCACAGCAAACTACCGCAAATACATAATGAAAAAATCAGCAGTAAACACCAACTGCAGAATGTGTGAAAATCAAAATGAAACCATCGACCATATCATAAGTGGATGTCGAACGCTGGCGCCAACAGACTACACGCAGAGATACAACAATGTAGGAAAAATAGTACACCAAGCGATTCTAAGAAAATTCAAACGAGAACATCAAAAGATATCCTATTACAAATACATCCCAAATACAGTAATAGACGAAGATTAGTTTAAACTATATTGGAATAGAGATATAATCACAGACGTCACAATACATAACAATAGATCAGAATTTGTACTAACAGTAAAACAAACAAGAACAACATACCTAGTGGACTTTTCGGTACCGCTGTCTACTAACATCCAGAGAAAATATACAGACAAGATAAGCAAATACCTACCACTGTCAAGAGAAATAAAAGAAATGTGGGATCAAGAAAGAGTTATTATACTGCCCCTCATTATTGGCGCTACGGGTGAAATACCCCATTCACTTATTAGAAATTTAAAAGAACTTGGCATAAACTCTAATATCCTATATAGAAATGCAGCAAATTGTCCTGTTAGAAACATGTGCTACTGTAAAGAAAGTATGAAATGAACAAAACGTATAAAACCAAAAGCACCGTCTCAAAAATAACATGCTGAAATACTTACCACATCCTCTGTACTCTGGTACTGGTACTCTGGAAGATTTTAACAAGGACATATCTTGTGAACAAGAAAATAATAATAATAATGCAGAAACTGAAGGATTCATGTGCGTTATACAGGATCAGGTGCTAATAACTAAATGCTATAAAACGCTCATAATGAAACCGACAACAGACGATAAGTGCAGACCATGTGGGAAATCTAATGAAACTGTCCAGCATATATACTCGGGATGTTCAGAAATTGAAATACAGAACTTGTCGCCTGAAACCAAGAAAGATTAAAAAACACAACAAATTTGCTCTAACGCGTTTCGATAGCCAAGCTGTCATCTTCAGAGAGAAACTAGTTTATCTCTCAAAAAGTGGTAAAATGACCCACAATAGTGTTGATAAGTGGCTAAAAAAGTATCTTGCGCCTATTGCCAATAATAAACTTCTTCTAGCTCAAGACTCTTGTACTGGACAAAAAGATCACGAATTTTTCAAGCCTAATGTTGAAATGTTTCCTGCCAAGGTAATTTCGCCTAAAGCGACCATATATATTCAGCCACTTGATGTTTACTTTTTTAGACAGTTTAAAATAGTAATTCGAAAATTTTATGACACAATTCGAAGGAAGTATAGTTTAAATGACGATTCCTCCAAATTAAATAACCGTAAGGTAATAATGTAGATGTTGTCATTTACCCACAACCAATTATTTCCCAAATTCTTTAAGATGCGCTTGGCAGACTTATTGATACAGTATGAGTGTACCAGTCCAATAGTTTCAGAACGTGATCGAAATATTATTTAATACCTTTTCTGAGGATTGTCTCCTACGTAATTGTTCAAACTTTGCTTTCTTTCATACAATGCAGTTATTGTGACATGTGTTTGTGCACAGACCATTGTTTGCAACCATTACATATTCATTAGTAAGCAGGTAAGTATTAGAGAGCCTGAAATGTGTTAAATGTGTAAAAATAAATTTAAAAAAAACCTCCCAAGCTTCGAACCCATAAGCATCAGAGCATAGTCTTTCGATCTATATACAAAGCTGCATTGACTGATGCAGAAGATAGTTTAAAAGAATTATACATTCGCTGCAGCCTTAAAATGAAATTTTAAACCAGTTTTTTATCTTTGCAGTCCATCGATATATGACTCATGCTGATTTTCCGTTCACGTTCGCATGTAAGACACTTCCCTTTTTAATAATAGAAAGTACAGCTCATAAAAGTATTAAACAAACTGTATAATATCGAAATATTTATCAGCAACCGTAATGTGTATGAATCCCCTTAATTGACGGAATTATAAGAAACATTTTAAGAATTTTATTAAGAAAGACTTGCTTATGACTAAAGCCCGGAAATTTAAGCAATATGCTTAAAATACTTATTTTTGCTATTTTGAGAGGTTACTGCTTAAAAAGCTTATAACAGAAAATATTTGCTTATAGAAACATAATAATGGGTTTCGTCATAATCTCATAATATCTTAAATACATTATTTTCTTGTATTCATTAGCCATTACCGTATACAATGCAATATATCTCAGTAGGGGTGCAATTTCAGGAATATTTAAATTCTGGAGATATATTTATTTTATCATTATTATTTCGTTCTAAATGTAAGTTCGTTTCCTTTGGAAATTATTTTGTATGTAATCTTAGAAAAAATGCCAAAAGTTGCGTTCTCATTAAAAGACAAATTAAAAGAATTCGTTCGCGAATACGGAAAAGACATTTTGTCAACGGATGGTGAAGTGCTTTTGTGTAAAGTGTGTGAAGTGTAAGTATTAATGGAGAAAAAAAGTTCCATATCACACAGCATTTAAATGGTAAATTTCATAAGAAGGCTGCAATTAAGAAGAAAATTTTTAAAAACGACTTTTACAGCCGTTTGCGGAGATAAATAACCGCCAGTCTCAGTTTTCCACTGGATGTATGTACTGCATTGTTCAAGCCGGTTTCCCTTTTATGGAAAGTACAACACAAATCAATAAAAGATTTATTTGAAAAGTACATTAAAGAAAAGCTTCCCTGTGAATGAATCTTCTTTAAGAAAAGGATATTTGGAGAAGGCCTATCAAGGAAAATTAGTTCAAATACGTCAAGGCATTGGCAACAATAACATTTGGGTATCAATAGATGAAACTACTGATGCAATGAAGAGACATATGGCTTATGTAGTCATAGGTAGTATGTGCCCCGAAAGCCCTCCTACAATTTACCTACTAACTTCAGAATTCCTAGAAAAAGTTGATAGCAGTAGCATTGCTCAACTGTTTATTTCATCGTTAAGTATACTTTGGCCAGAAGGGATTCAATACGAACGTGTACTTTTATTCATATCTGATGCGGCTTCTTACATGAAAAAGGCGGCAAAAAGCTTGAAAGTGATTTTTCCGAAAATGATGCATTTGACTTGCTTAGCACATGCCTTACACAGAGTCGCCGAAGAAATTCGTCGAACATTCCCTGATGTAGACAAACTAATTTCAAACGGTAAGAAAATTTTCTTAAAAGCCCCTTCGAGAATTCAAGTATTTAAAAAATGGCTCCTGATCTACTTTTGCCTCCTCGACCAATATTAACAAATTGGGCTACATGGATTTCAGCTGTTGTATATTATTCAAAGAATTAGGAAGTTTTTTTAAAAACAGGCTCAAATATAGTCCTAAAAATTATGAAACGAACGAACAGATTTTTTTTGAAATATCTTTAAAATTAGCTGAATTATGGTCCTTTGAAGTTCAAATTTCTCACGTCCTCTCGATGTGCCGCTGAAAACATCTGTGACGTCATAAAACATGATAGGAGTCTGGATCACCTAAAGTCGCCTTGTCTTTGCCGTACTCTTTCAGTTAGCACTTCTTCGAATCTTGTTTCCGTCGTCATTTCGTGCTAAATAATGACCAGCAAAAAATGAGTGCAAAGACTTCCTTATATAAATATTGTATAGTTTCTAAATATAGAAAAACTACTGTCATCTGCCCGGAGGAAATTTTCTTTTCCGTACCGAAAGTACAAAGTTTGAGAAAAAAGTGGTGTAGTTATGAAAAGACCACTTTTATGTCAGTCTTCATTATATTACTGTGAAGATCATTTTGATATAGGTATATTCCAATTTAATAACAAACATAAATATGATCTACTGTAGTAAAAAGAGTGGGTGACAAATAAATAAATAAATAAACAACATAATTGTTAAGTGAGTAAATTTAAATATAATATCGTTTGTTTTTAAAATATGATATTAAAAGAAAAAAGATGACTTTTAGCCTTGTTTTTAATCTTCATTTTTTAAGTTTAATATTACATAAGTGAAATGTAACGTCACTGGTTTTTATTTAATGTATTTTTATGAAATACAACAAAAACATTGTTGCAGGGTCGAAGCGGATGTATCTTTGTATCTTTGTGATAACTTCTTCATTTTCATTACATTCAAATGAACTTTATGTTCCGGTGTTATTCTTGCTCGAACAATGCAATGGTTTCCTTCTCTTTTTACTTACACGTATCCAATCCAGATCTCTTCCAGGTCTACCACAAAAATATTTATTGTTATAAAGAAATAACACTTTTACCACCCTTAAATATAAATAATATTTTTGTTAATAAGTCGTTCTTATACAAAAAAAAAAACTCAAAATCAAATATTGATATCGACATACTCCATAAGAATGACATCACTTGATCTCTCACTAAATATTTACTGATTTCTTAAATATCAATTACTATACACTAGTCAATACTAATTATTTATGTAAGCATAAGCACTTCAAAAGTTCTTAAGAAAGAAGTGGAATAGTCTACTTTGCACCTCGAATTTCTGCATTGGTATATAGAGGATTATTCGAAAAAAATTCTATAATCATTGCTATATCCACTTTCGGTAAATTTTTGGAGTCACCACGAACAAAACCTTCTTCCATTGTTGATTATTTCCCGACAACAACAAAATAGAACAGTTCATTGAATTCACACTGACCCTATGGTTAATTAATTTATAGCATATACTTAGTTTGTAGGTAGCCGGCATATTAGCCGGGTCGTGCCTAGTGACGTCACACATCATTTACGGAGTCGCCTGTACCATAAATACTTTAAAGTGCAATAACTTATTCAAATTTAAAGGTACTGAAATTATTCTTTCGGCAATTTTTTAAGTTTACTTTATACTGTCACGTAACGTTAAAATTAGTAGTACTTTTGACAAGTGGAAACTTCCTAATTTTGCCACATTTAAACAAATTGCGGACCGCCTCGATGAAGCTGACGCAGCATTCATAGAAATCGTTAAAGAATTTCTTCAACAACAAAGTGTCAAGAATGCTCTCAGTTTTATTGCTGTTAACTACTGCGATTTGGGTGAATCAATAAGAGCTTTGGAAAAACGAGGTGAATTGTTAACAGATTCAATTAAAGTTGTTGAAGAGATAATAAAAAAATGTCTGGAATTCCTGGCGATAAAGGAAATAAGATTTTTCAAAAATTGCAACAGGTAATAGATGCGAATACTGAAAATCAAACTTTAAAAAATATTTCAGAAATTCTTTGTGGGAACGAAGCTAATGTTGAATTACCAGTAGACAAAATTGTATGTTTTAAATATGCAACTATTTCATGTGTGAAGGTAGAAAAAAATAAGATTTTTCGAAAATTGCAACAGGTAATATATGCGAATACTGAAAATCAAACTTTAAGAAATATTTCAGAAATTCTTTGTGGTAACGAAGCTAACGTTGAATTACCAGTAGACAAAATTGTATGTCTTAAATATGCAACTATTTCATGTGTGAAGGTAGAAAGAACATTTTCAACATTTTCTAAATTAAAATATATTATTTCGGACAGACGCCAAAATTTTACCATAGAAAATCTAAAGCAATATTTAGTAATTACTTATAATATAAATGATAATAATGTTGATGATGACCAATGTTAGAAAAATGTATATATGTATAAAATGTATGTATATGTATATTTTATAGAAATAAATGCTTAAAATATTGTTTTTAATGCTTAAATGCCTCTTTTTTAGTGCTAATATAAGCGCTTATTTTAAAGATTTTTAGTGATTGAACTTCTGGCCTTTACTCATGACTCATAGGCAAGTGTGCGTTCTGAAATTCTCTAGAAGTGTAGTATTCTAAGACGAATAATCTGCATAGAAATGTTAGTTTGTCAGATATGTCACCTTAGACGAATAGGTTTTCAATCTTAAAAGAATTTTCGTAAGAATTGCCAAATATTTTAAACTTTGCAATGAAAGTTTTAATAAGTTAATTGCATTCGAATGTTCTAATATAAAAAAAGGATAACGGTTTAAAGATTGTCTTCAAGATAATACGAAATAACGATCTTATTATGCTACTATTTTACTAAAATACTATGTGCGATCAAAGTTCTATCTACTTTAATACCAGTTTTCCCAATTTTTCTTTGGTTTAGTGTCTGTTCAAACTTGCTATATTTGTTTTTAGGGTCCTAACACTGAACATTATCTGATATAGTTTATCCTGAAATATATTCTTAGGAAATTCAATATCGCGTTTATGAGCAGTAATAAAGTTGATATAATTTCATCAGAAATAGTTCATTTCAGAAAAAAATTACGTAGTCCAATGAAAAGGTCTTAACAAACAACTAAATATCATTTTTAATTTTTATAGATCCGTTTCTATTAAGTAAGTTAAGTAGATTTTTTTAATGAGAAATCTTTAACATTTACGAGATCCCTGTAGTAGAGGTTAAATTTGGTTCATCTTGCCTATTTCTTCCATACATAATTTAACAAAGAGTTTTGGGTTATGAAAGACTATGTTACTTTTGTCGCAATTTTTAAGCTTTGGTACTCCTTTTTTACCTTTAGGGGTTGAATATTAAAATCGTCTAAATATACAGGGTGATTCAGCCATAATGGCATTAATTTTAACTAGGTGTTCGGAAGGCTTGATAAAGACAGAAAATCAAAAAGAAAAAATTTTATTCGACTCTTTAAAGTAGACCCAAATCAAACCATTGAATATTAAAAGCTTGGCTCTACTGACTACATTAAATGCTTTACGGCAACAGACGCCGATCACATTATCATCCACTCACCAGCTTCAGTGATAAACGGGACTGGCAAGGGCGAAACATCGCTAATTAATGAGCAACAAATTTTTATTATTTATTTTGACGAATAAGTATTTGTATTTTCGTACTTTTTTTTTAGTGAATTAATCTGTCTGATGAAAAGTAAAACGCAAATTCAAAAAATAAACGAACACCAACGAGTTAAACTAAAATATTAATTCTACAAAATAAATAACGATACGACGCACTAGTTTATTTAATATTGAAGAATATTAACGTTGGTTAGCAATTAGGTTTTTGTTTATAAGAAATATGTGAACGATAGCCCACAGTCAGAATAGGTGCAGTGTACTTACATTAATACTCGAGTACCTCGTTTCCGAATTATTTTAGACCTGTCGGGCGCAGTAAAAAAAGTCATAATTGGTCGGTAAACTACACATGGTTTAAAAAATTTCCATATCTCAAAGGGTCACAAAAATAAAAGGTCGATAAATAACTCTCGAGTATTAACCACTTTTAACATTTGCACTTACAATAGCGAATTTAATTCATTATTTGCAGCATTCATATCAACTTTTACATCCACCTCGAGATTTCACCTTTTTTTATTTCCGCGTAACTTTCTTCTGCAGTTCGTTGTTACCCGATTTTCATAAAAAAAGCAAATAACCCAACGTTTTTTCCGCAAGCATCGGTGCCCCGCCAGGATCATTTAATGTTTTTCGTATTGTCATTTATACATAAGACTGAAGTATCTTTATGTAAAAATGAAGAAAATTTTAGAAATAATTTGCTAATTTTTTGGTAACTATAATTGTTTTAAAATATAAACATATTCATGAACAACTTTAATTTATATACTAACTATATGACAAAACTAGATTTTTATTTTAAAACCCATTAACAGAAATTAACTCTGATTTGAAAACTTCTTGACTTTCCCTTAAAAATTTTGTTTTTCAGTAAGCCTCAGTGGCGGCTGGTGACCTTTTGACAGGAGCTACGCAGATTAATATTATTATTATACAGTTTAGTTTTAGCTGATTTTATTGCCGTAGTAAGATGATTTTAGTAAAAAAATATTTATGACGACTAGAAAAGGGTGTGATATTCATAATAATACTTTTTGCAACTAGGTTTAATTAATATCTTGTCACTTTAAAAAAAAATATTTTACGTGACGTGAAAAAAAACGTTATCACCTCAAAATTATTTTTATCGTAAAAAAAAAAACAAACATCATCGATATTTCTCGGTCGATTCATTATTTTACCTTAAGCCACGTACAGTTGCATCTCGCTACCGGTCTAGGTGACTTGCTGCTTATTCGATTAATTATTATACATATAGAGCTATACATATGCTCAGAAAATGGATTTTTTTAATTCAAATTATGTTCATGGGTATACCGGGTGTAACTGAATCATGGTACACCGACTTTTTTTTCTTTACTTATGAAGATAACATTTTTAAACTAACTACACTTGATGTACTTATAAAATGTCAAATTTTGATATAAAAATTATTTGCATTCCTACTGCTGCCACTTTTGCTAGAAGTGATACAAATTTTTGATTTTTAAATAAGTCTCATGTATATTACTACACTTTTGAAATTTGCCCGATATTCTGGATACAATGCACCTAAAAAAAGTGATTTTTAAAAAAATCGAAAATTTTTTCGTCTCATTTTATTTTTCAACATAGAAGGCTACGACCCATTCTAACGGACCAAATTAACGCTAAAAAAATCAAATCACTTGAAAAAGAAATATTTTATTTTTTATGACGTGATAAAAGTTAACAAAAATAGTTATTATATCATAACTTTATTTTCTTAAATGGCACCATATTGGTACTGCGGTACCACCGAGAAGTATAATTGATAACGAATCTAACAATATTTTCATTTTTGCTGTGAAATCCATAGAACCGACGATACTGCCAAAAGAATTCAAAATATTCGGTTTCAATTTGTTTGAAGATTTATTCAATAAGAACATAAGATAGCCGTAAAAAACAAATTAAGAAAAAAGATACACCCTAAGTTTTCCTAATCTCATTTTCTTGCAGCGCTAGTATGGTTAGTTAGCGTTAATTAGGATGAGTCATGGCCTTCTAGGCTAAAAAATAAGAGACCAAAAAAAAATTTCAATTTTTTAAAAATCACTCGTTTTATGTGTATTGTATCCAGAAAATTGTACAGATTCCAAAAATGTAATAATATGCAGAGTGTTCTATTGAAAAATATAAGTTGCTATCAGCTTTAGAGAAAGTGACAGCAGTGGAAATGTCAATTTAGAAAATCTCGAAAATTTTAACCTTATAAATGAAGAAATAATAAGGGGTATACCATGATCCTGTTACACCCGATATATCACTTTCGATTCCAACTATCCTGATCGAGTAAAAGTGGATTTTTCCAAATGTTTGTTTATGTATTTTATTACGATAAATTAATAATTAGGCCAAATGCCTAGGTAGTTAGGGATGGTGCCGGCAAAATAGACGCAATGAGCAAGCAGCCGGCGAAACGTTTGTCACGTACCCACCCATCTATTATTGTTTTTGCAGAGGTGTTTGGTGTGCAGTCCCCCGTTTTCTTTAACATGGTATTCTGCGGCTTTAACCGGCTTATTTTTAGTTGGTTTTCCGTGACAGGTGGATGCAGTTTTTAAGCAATGGCAGCCACGAGAAGTGCATAATTGTGAGCTCTCCAACTTATTTAAATTTCCCTACAAGGGAAAAAACCTGTGTGTACTTTATTCCAATTTACCCGTAAGTACTATTTAATTGGGATACCATTATTTTGTGCATAAAAATGTGCTAAATCGTAGTATTTTACATTAAACAGGAAACAATTACTCAGCCCATTTCACAAGGTGTGCGCATTCCTGCCTCTTTTAGGACCCGCCGCCACTGATAAGTCTAATGCCCAAGCTTTCTCTCTTTCAACATTAGATTTATTAAAAGCAGTTCTTCTACGATCTGCCCTGTAAATTATCTAGTTTGACAACTCAATTACTTTAAAAGAACCTGAGGTGCCAAATTCTCAGGATACATGAATATATTTTAGTTTGCCTAATCGAAATACAGGGGGCCATTAATTTTCTTCTGAATATTACACCAATTAATTTAAATAAATTTTAATACTATACACGCGTATAATTTTTTTAAATTAGTAAATATTTTTGCCGCAATACAAGTTCTTTTTTTCTATACAAATAAATTAAAAGATTAAATAAAATTTTAATTTAATTGATTTTATTTAATAAGTTATGCCAACGTGATAATTAAGAATGTGGGATTGTAATTACGACTTTGAAATAATAAATTACACATAAGCGTTAAATTTCATGACATTCGAATGACTTAATTATACACTGTCGTGTCATAAAGATTTTTATTACTGGTAACTTAATTAAAATTCTACCAAACTTTGCCTTCAAATTATTATGTTGCCGAAATCTTTTAAATTTCTTCGCAGATAGAACAGTGCGGCATGGAAGTAGAATCGACAGGTGGATATGAAAT
Organism: Dastarcus helophoroides; assembly: GCA_028583605.1. NCBI lineage: Eukaryota > Metazoa > Arthropoda > Insecta > Coleoptera > Bothrideridae > Dastarcus > Dastarcus helophoroides. The sequence continues at coordinate 21,609,056 of CM053328.1, read as the reverse complement.
ACATTCTAACACATTCGTCATCAATACTCCTTTGATAATTAAAAATATTGTGTCAATAATATTTTGCTGTCAGAACTAATATTCATAAGTACAGCAGAGATACAGGAGGAGCCCTATATAGTCCGAAATTTGCAGAACAAACAAAAAATTCTTCAAAATCATCGCTTCCTGCAAGAAAGTTTGTTGCAACCTCTGGAATAATATTATATTACAAGTGTAAAGTTTTAATAATAAACCGAAATAAAAATTTCATTCAAATCCAGGCGTGCTTTGTTTAACCGTATATAGTGTATAATTGTATACAATGTGGTGAGGTAACTTTTTTCTACTATGGGTATGGGTTGCATATCCATTGAACACAACCCCACGCATCCCCTTCTGAAACCGGTTTATGGTGGTTAGTTGTAAACGCTTTCTACTGTTTTATTGCAGAATCTTTAATTGACGTGCATTATTACACATTTATTTTGCATTTTAATAAAATTCTAATTTTGACTAAATATCTAGAATGCCTACTTTATGAGTAATTACTTAAAATTTCAAAATTTTCCTATTATAAACAAATTTAGTTTTTGAAAAATATTTGACATAAAAAATAATGGGTAGTTATGGGTACTGCCGACAGAAGTTAAAAACTTTAAGCTATGATACAACAAATTTCAAAATATTGTAAAAAAATATGTTTTTAATATACTAATTTTACAACTATCTCAGAAATTACTTCCATTTCAATAATAAAAAATTGGATCTTGGCGTTTTGGCATGTGACATAATATCTACTTGACACTTCCAGTTATCCCGGAAGTTGACCCAAATCTTGCAATTTTAAAGAATACACGCTGTATAAAAGTTTGATTTTTGAATTTATTATAAAATGTTCAATAAGTTTTGGTAAATTAGGTCTCTAACAGTTTTTGAAATAATTGCAATTTCCACTTTAAACTATGATACAACAAATTTCAAAATATTGTAAAAACAATATGTTTTTAATATACTAATTTTTCGGATTAGCAGAGTGTCGGATTTGGCGGATGTCGGATTATCTGAATGTCGAATTATCCAAATGTCGGATTACCCAAATGTCTGACTATCCGGGCGCCGGATTATCCGGGTGTCGGAAACGTTTTAAGAAATGTCATTAAAGGTTTGAAGTGGCGCAATAGTAGAGCAATCGACTAGTAGTTCAAAGTGGCGTTTTTTGTTAACGCAAAACCAGACTTTGTCGCCTGTAAGTCGCTTAGCTCGCCTAAAGGAATTTTCACTGCAAAGATGAACATGGCTGAAGGCCATTTTCTTTGTAGGACTGTTTAAAATTGGATTGTTATTGATTTACCAATTATGTGAATTGTAACTTTTTATATTTGGTTCTATTAAAGGCTGTTTTCAAATTAGTTTTGGCTAACGAACCTCAACTTGTGAATTGCAAATTGTGTTGTTATGAATTACTGGAGAAAAATTTTTTGGCTATGCATCAGTTAATAATGTGATCGTATCAGCCAATGAGTACAGCAGAAGTAAGATAACGAAGGCTCCCACGGCCAGAGTCAGTACAGAATATACTTCTTCCGGGATTGGACCGTATCAAAGAACTTTTAAAAGTGTTCGACGTTTCGTCCATCATCGTAGGGGGCTTCTTCAGAAACAAAGAAAAGAAACAATAAATAAAAAGACAAATATAAGGGAATATGTAAAAATGAAAAAAGAGTTTCTCCTCTGGTATGGTGGACATACTGAGTTACCGTGCTCTTCTGTCTAAACTTTCTTATCCTTTGTACCAATTTTCAATTCAGAAGAGTTTCACCTCTGGTATGATGGACATATTGAGTTATCGTGCTCTAACGTTTTTAAATTGGCCTTTTCCATTCTTTCATTTTTACATATTCCTTTATATTTGTCTTTTTATTTATTGTTTCTTTTCTTTGTTCCTGAAGAAACCCCCTACGATGGTGGACGAAACGTCGAACACTTTTAGTAGTTCTTTGACACGGTCCAATGCCGTTTTCCAACTGAAATAAATAAATCGATCTTTATCAATTTAGCAAACCATGATTTTGTGTAAACTGTTTGTTACTTTGGACTCTTCATTAAGTAATGTAAGTTATCGGCTTTTAGTTAATACTTTAGACCCTTTTATTTTATTAAAGGCGTCGACTGAGTATATTTAATTAACGGTAAAGTTAACGAAATTTCTAAAAAAAATCAAATTTAAACAAACGACTCATGTGAAATTTAAGCAGATCTTTCAAATATTACAAAACAAGAAAATAAATACACGTCAGCCTATATACAAAACTATCAGCAATATTATTCGTTATTTTGTCCATCAGTATGTAGAAGCTTCTAGCTTTTGACTAATAAGGCAGGAGCATCTGTTTGTTAAATAATAATTATTTGTTGGTAGAAAATACTCTAGTCCACGGTTTTTTGATTTTTTCCGTTACTGAGAATCACTATTTTTATTAATTCTTTTACGTGTAATGTACGAAAGAAAACTGAAAAGTTTCTGGCTTAAGGTAGCTTGAGTTACATTCTTAATACAGCGTAAATGATTACTTTATCAGTATATAAAAAAGCGTCAAGTGATTAGGTTTACCTTTACATTTAGCTTTCAGGAGTGAGTTTGTAGCATCTATTAACAAAAAAATAAATAGGGGTCATTTGAGTAAAAATAAATATTGATTACATGTTTAGTAGGTCACCTGCGTAAGATTTACCAGTAGCAAAATTCATGGTCGCGAATTGAGCCAGCTACATATATCCTTCAATGAGACGATCGGTGGACGTAGACAATGAGAGCTTAAAACTTCATGGCAACCACGAAGCCTTCACTTGAACGACGTTCTGCTGCGAGTGTGTAATCTACTCTAAACGAAATGTCTATTGTACATCGATGGATAATTTATCGCGTTAGTTATTAGTTAAGCAATTCAATAAGAAAATAGACTACCATGTTTAAGAAATTCTTATGTCTTTGAAATTTAGAACCTGATTCCGTGGTCAAATTTCTCACATAAATAATGAAAATGCCAAAAGCTATTATACAGATGTCTACGATTTTTGGAGTTAACAGTGACTTGTTTAGAGTCGGCTATTCTGATGAGGTCGAGAGTTAACTGATCGACGACCCTTGTTCAAATTGCCTGTCTGCGGCTGTTATTACTAATCAAATATTGATAAAATGCGTACTTCAATACCACAGAATTTCGATGTGGCAGATATCTGAGGCTTTGGTGATAAGCAGGGCGTGAGTGCGACAAATATGTTACGCATTTACTCATCGAAAAAGGAGTGCACATTAGATTTCGAAAATTTCCATTAGGCACGACATTCGGGGGCAAATTGAATGGTCGTAATAATTTTTGGATTTATGATGCAAGTGATGCAGTTTTGGCTCCTATCTACCAATTAATTTCCATCATATACATTTTCTCGTAGTACAAACCGGAAAACTGTCCAAACCGAAACGAAATTTCGTATTCGTTGTGTTACGGCTTAGACAGGTTTAACTATAATTCCTATTCACTGACCTGGAAAAATAGCTACCAAAGCTGCCGGAGAAAAATATTTGGAAGCGAAGAAAATATTAAAGCACCCATGAATGAACATTTAAAAGGAAAGGCAATGTATCAAAGATGAAAGAAAGCTATTGAGATATGCAGAGTTCATGTTGACAAATAATAACACTGCGTAACACCGTATTTTGACCAAGAAATGAAGGTCGTTTATGAAATTGTACTTAATTTGTAAAAAAGCAGCGACGTACCATTTTTTCTTTAATTACACTCAAAGACATATTGGCAAGGACGCCCCTGATGGAAGAAAATCAAATATTTTTCCTGCAAAAAAATCGTGTTTATTCCTAGTTAGTATCTACCAAAATTGAAAAAAAAATATTTTGAGGGTTTCATAGTATTTAAGGAAAAATGTTTAAGACCCTGTAACCTAAAAATAAAGCGGTTCCAGACCTATGTTAGTATAAACTTTTTTTCTTAAAATCGCTCAAAGATTATGCTCCTTATTTTAAAACACCCGATTTATTATTATTATTATTTTTAATAAAGATCAGAATTTTTTAGTAGGTAAATTTTTTGACATATATTATTAGCTAAACATTCTATATATTTTAATTTAATTTCAGTAATCCGACGTTAAAACCCCTAGACACTCCACTAATGATATTTGCTCTATGGAATAGTATTGTCAAAGAAGAAAAAACTGTGCACTTGACACTAAACGAAAATCTTTTTAGTGTGGTTCAATATTTTCTCCATTATTATTTGTCACGTTAAAGCACATAGTTACTCAGCCGCTTCATTTAATTTGTAGCAATCTTTGGATAATCTTCGGTAATAATTCTAAAACTAATATATTTGAAGCGAAATACTTAGAAAACAGCTTATCTAAATATCAATTACGCATATATTTTTGAAATCAGAGAAAAAATGCTTTCATTTCAAAAATTTTTTTTGGGTACTTCATTAAAAAAGTAAAAGTAAGGATGTGAGATGTTAATATTATCTGTTCAAACGTAAATTCTTATAGCTAGCAAATAGTTTACAGCTTTCATTTGACTTTGTTTTTTATTTCCAAAATTAAGGGGACCAGAAGCCGCACTAATTATATGTACTGGACCCTGTACTTTCTTAATATTCACAACAAATATAAGATTACAAACCTGTCTTTCCAACTATTTATTTAAGTGGCTTAGCATACAATTGATACAAGATAATCGATGAGCAATGTTAATGGTTTAGATCATTTTAGGTGTAAAAAAAAATCATTCAGTTATTCAAACAATCCGTAAAAGTAACCAAACTTACCTTTTCCATTTTGAGTTTCACTACCACTATCCTCTGATGGTGGACCTTGTGGTGCTCTCAAAATAGGTCCAATCCCGTGAGGATACCTAGGTCTGTTGAGAGGAGAAAACGCACCTGGCATCCCCAGTAGACTGGCAGCTCCAGGAAATTGTAACAGAGGTGCCCATGGCGGCCTGGGTGTCAAGTGGGCAGCTGCTGCGGCATATAACTGCAACGGCGGAGGAAGGACACCAGATTCGAGCACCATATTTGCTATGTTAACTTCAAATTGTCCATAACAGCGATGCCATGCCGGAATGATGATATGTTATTGTTTAAGGTGAAAACCGACGGATGATTATTATTTTGGAATGCAGCTCCTGTATTTCACGATGCAGTTCTTGACATAATTCAACAACCCACATTCGATATTCAGTCGCGTTTCGGTTTTCATATTTGGTTCACTATAATACTATATAAGAATACAACTGAAATATTAACACAATTTCACGCACAGTTTACTAGTCTGATGGCAAAGGGTGAATATTTTCGAGTTTTTGAATATTACAACCGGAGGTACGATACGCGATTATGTTTTCGAAAATAAAGTCCCTGCTTTAACTTCTTTAGGGCGATATGTGTTATTCCGTTCGATGAGTGTGTTTCACTAAACAAGTTGTAGAGTTTAGTATCCTGAGGGGCGTTACACACTTCTCCTGGAAAGGACCAATGCCACGATTGGTCGACATAAACTCCGCCTATTTCCACAGACCATCCTTCATGTTCTTGTCTGTTTGTCAGGATTTATGAGGTGATGTCAATATACTACTAATTATATCACTTTATCTTAATAGGATAGTATTAATTTTATTAAAACAATCAATAGATATTTGGCTGATTTTAACAGAAGGTATTTGTTGCATATTTCAAGGATTTACACATCCCATATGTTTAGGTAGAGTTTCATCTTATGTGTTAAGTTAATGCTGAAAAGACAATCTAGCAATCATTCCCATTATTTTCTCAATATTTGGCAATGTTACTTTTTTATTATTTCTTACCTCAAATACAGTGGTGTAACGCCACGGCTGAGGTTCGTGCCAAATTCGTAGGATGGGACCCTCCCTCAATGTAAAGAAGCTCGACAAAAGTCGAAGGTTCTTTTCAAAAAATCACCACGATTTTGGAAAACTGGTAGAATCCAAATATGTAAAAATATACAGGACGTTTCATAAGGAAAAACCAACTTGACATTGATTCACCCTGTGTACCTACACCAAAAAAAGGTAAAATAATTCAGATAGCACTAAGTATAACGATATTACAAAATATTCTGAAATGTCAATAATAAAGAAAATAAAGGGGGGCTCCCTTTAACAAGACTAACCCTTAGATTATAACTATCTCAGAAATTAATTCCATTTCAATATTGAAAACTTGGATCTTGGCGTTTTGGCATGTGACCTCTTTGAATAAAAATAATGCCTACGTGACACTTCCAGTTATCCCGGAAGATGACCCAAACCTTGCAATTTTAAAGAGTACACGTGATTTTTGAATTTATTATAAAATGTTCAATAAGTTTTGGTAAAATAGGTCTCTAACAGTTTTTGAAATAATTACAATTTCCTTGGAAAAGGCAACTTTTTCACACTTTCTCTAAAATCCTCATGTCTTTCGGCAAAAATAGCTCAATGAAATTGTAATTTCTCTTCACCGAAACACAATGCAATCTAATCCAGTATTAAATAAGCATTGCTGATATAAGGTGTTCAAAAATCAACACCGAATTTAAGGAAAATAGAATTAACAAAAACTAATTTTTTTGATACCTTGCTTCTAATCCCATCTCTAAAGATTTCGTATTTATTTAGATTTTATTGAAGAATCGGTCAGATTACTAACAATCTGGAAATTATTTCATATGAAGGCCATGGAAACAACCCAGGAAAATTTCCTTTTAGTAAGAATATGACAATTTTATTTCCAAGTGGTTTGTTTTTCCGGCCTATTTGTCACATAATTTTGATTGTAAAAAATCTGCTTCAGTTTTCAATCAAATGCGAGTAAATAAGAAACCGTTGGATGTAAGTATAGGATAGGGATATGTTGTACAACATCATGATAGCATGTTATACTATCTATAGAATACACCAATTAAGTGAGTGGCAATGCATTAAAACAACAGTTTTTGATATATGTATTTTCTAGATATTTTGCTTAACTCAAAATTTTACCTCAAATTTGAAAACATAAATAATAAAATTCCCTACGATTACATACCTCTCAGGCAGAAACACGGATTCTAATTGTTTTAGGTAGATATTTCCCTATTAATTTTTCTTTAATTTAAAGCCAATATTTTCATTTTTTAATTGTCTCCTGCACTAACTTCCAATTTTGAATTAGCGACATAGGTTTTTTCGTAATACATTTGATTTTAATAAGATCTATTTCTTTTGAAACTTTTTCTGCACTATCTTGATATAAAATAGTATGCATCTATATTTGGTTATCCTTGATTCAGTTCAAAGGTACGATTTCCTAGGATCATCGGTCAGCAGAAACCGACATCCGTCCGAACTAATTACACGATAGCAAATGAAATTGATTTCCTGTAACGTCAGTCCAGCTCCACCGAAAATTTCGCCCGTCTTTTGTCAGTTTCGATCGATAGTCCGTTTCAGTCGATAATTGATTTGGACGGAAACAGGCGACGTCGGAAAATGTTTTAGATTATCCAATAGGAATCTTAGCTGTTGGCAAAAATAAATACATTAACATCATGATGATAGGAATTATTTAAGAAATTTATTCATTATTTTTATGAAGATAATTTTACATATTTCCTTTTTTTTTTGATTTAACGGAAAAAAAAAGTTATTTAATTGTTGAATTTAAAAAAAACACACGAGATCTAAAATAGCATTTTATTTCAAAAGTTGCCAAAATAGTGTTTTTTTTTTTTGGAGTGTGGAGAATAAAGAAACACATATTAGTCACTAAATATTTACAGAATTTTTTGTAATCTCATTCGAAATGAGAAAAAAACTTTATTTTGTGAAAATGCCAACATTTTTTATCACTAAATTGTATTGATTTTTCCATAGAAATCCATAACACAATAACGCAATATTAAATTGAGTGTTATAATGAAATTTTGTTTCACTCTCAAGTGTGAAATAATAGTTGTTTATGATACAAGGGTTAAAAGTGACATTTTATTTTGTGAGTGGGGTGTATTGCGTAACGAGCGTAGCGAGTGGAGGAACCCCACGAACAAAATAAAATCACTTTTAACAAGTGTATAATATTATTTTTTGTAAAACTGTTAAATTTAAAAAAAAATGCTGTCTCTAAGATTGAATTTTCGATTTATTGTTTGCTTGTTGAGTTAAATATTTGACAATTACATTTGACAATCAAGTCATGTACTGGATAGAGTGTAACTAACAAGGAAAGTACCCGAGGTGTACCCCACCGATTTTTTTTCATTTTGCGATATGCTATAGTACATAAAAAAATATTGAACACGTATTTTTTTTAGATGCTAACTCGGCGATTTAAGTGGTGAAACCAACCCTTAAAGTTAACCCCAAAAAAACAGTTTTTCTTCAATAACTCAAGAATTATGTAGAATTTTTTAATGAAACAAACGCTTTGTTATTTCTTATAAAAAATCGCTCCTAAAAACATATTAACTATGTTAAAAAGATGCAACCCTTAATTTTTATGGGGGTGAGTTGCATTTTTTTCTTATATATCAACTTTTGAACAATTGAATTTTATCAAATGTAACAATTTTACTAAGAAAACTTAAATATAAAATTGACCTGTCTCGTAGTTTTTCAAAACAAATCCATGAAAGGGGTGATTTACCCCTTGAGCTAATTTTTTTCTGTACAGTGATATGGAAGGTAAAACACAACATATGTTTTCAATTTTATTTCTATAATGATTATTTTGACATATATTTTACATTAACAGTGAAATAACGTAACACCCCTATTTTTATGCGAAACAAAACATTCATTTCTTCACCTTTAACTTATTATATGTTAATATTTCATCAAAATAATGTATCAACAGTTTTTTTAGATGCTAAATATGGGGTGTAGGTGGTCAACTCCCCTAAAGATAACCCCCAAAAACAGATTTTCTTTAATATCTCAAGAATAAATTGGAATTTTCTGCTAAAACCCTTGTTACGTTATTTCTCATAAGAATGTGCTTCTAAAAACGTATCAGTTATGCCAAAGTGTTGCAACTCCTAATTTGTATAGGGGTGGGTTTAATTTTTTTTTTTATACCAACTTTTAAATCATTCAATTTTATGGAATGCGGCAATGTCATTAAGAAAATTAAAAAATAAAATTGACCTGTCTCCAAGTTTTACAAAAAAAAATCTGTGGAAAGGGTAATTTACCCCTAGAGTCATTTTTTTCTGTAGAATGATATAAATAATTAAACAGCGTATGGTTTTAATTCTACTGCTATAATGCTTTTTCTGACATATAATTTGCATTAAAAGTAAAATAATATAAAACTTTTACCTTTATGAGGGTTAGCGATGGGATTGATCATTATATCAGATTGCGGGGCAAAACATTCGCTTTTTCACCTTCTACTTGTTCTATTTATTTTATGTCGATATTTCAACAATATAATATGTCACCAAATGAGTTTTAATTTGAAAATATTTATTGTTTAGGGTCTCACCCCCAAAATTTATATTTTCGCTTGAATGGAAAGAAGTGTTTTTTACTGAACAAAGTCTCGAAACATTATATTGTGCTGAAAAAAAAAACTACATTTACCGATCATTTCAGTTAATATAGCAATATTATTAAGAAAATTAAAAACCAAAGTTGACCTCTTCCGGTTTTGTAAAAAAAATCATCGAAAGGGGTGATTTCCCCCAAGAGTTAATTTTTTATTTGCAGTAATATAGAACATTAATCGTAACATATATTTTCAGTGTTACTGTTGAAACGTGTATTGTGACATACATTTTGCATTAGAAGAAAAATACCATAAAACTTTAATTTAAGAGGTTTGAAAATCCCGTGGAATTAATCATTATTAAATTATGCCTAAATTATTTTCACTGAACCAAAAGTGAGCATAAATACAATGAAAAAGTTCGTAGCGCAGATGAAATGTTTCGTTAAAATTGGTCATACGTAAAGAAAGGTTCATTGGGCTAACGAAACTTAGTTCGTCACTTAATGTAATGAAATTTCAACGAATTCCGTTCATGTTTTAATGTCATATATTTGTTGATTCAATGATCATTCGTAATTCATTTTATGAATACAATTCGTAATCTTTATGAATTGGTTGAATGAACAGGAACATTGATGCAATGAATCTTATTCGTTGGTACAACAATTATTAGATATTGCTATTACCATAATGTTCATTGTTTTTATGAATTTTGATAATTGTTGGAATAAATAAGGTTGTCATTCTAACAAATTTTATTGAAAAATAATAGTATACAAAATTTTATTAATATAGTAATGTTAAATCATCAATTTGTCCTCATGTGCAACATGTAAAGAGTTGAATCTGAAGGTTTTTCTATTTTAGATTGTGGTTCCTCGATGTATGTAAATGTTTCACAATAAGTAAACAATAATTCGCGCTAATCTTTGATGCTTCTTTCATTATTTGCTTCCTTTTTCATTATCAGATTGGTTTTTATGGAGTATCGATGCATTGTCCACGTCCATCTGTCCGTATGTGTACCTACCAAACATAATTCAATAATATTGATTGCAGAATTAACTTAAAATGTTAAAACCAAATAGGTAACTAATACTTACTTTTAGAAATATTTTTCTTGGTTTTGACCTACTCCAAAGAAACCTTGATATTTTTTTCACATGATAAAGTTATCCAGAGAAATAAGTATGTCGTTTATTATGTTGTTCCAAGTATTTATCCATGTGTGTGTCGGGAACAACGTTATTCAATCTGTAAGGAAGAGAAAATAAAGAAAGTGCTAGATTTATTTAAACCATACGTACCATCATGTCGGGATTTACTAAAACCGCCATTTTTTAGCTGGTGTTTTGCTTCTAAATGATTTTGAATATGGTTAAGTAAAATTGCACCTTATAATAACTGTAACAGAAATAATTGAACTAGGCAAAACTTTATATTTAATAATAATAGTTACTTTTTCCTTTCTAAACATTTAGTAAATATTTCATAGAAAGCCCTCACTCAAACCACATGTTGTTGATATTATAAACAGTATTTTTTACAGCGTATATACTTTATTGTAATGTATCATTTTCCAGATATGTGCAAAAGATACTCTTTTTTCTTCTTTCTTCTTGTTGGATATTTCTTCACCTGCCTAAAGGAAAAAAATCAATAATTATGACACAAAATCTATTAGAAAAGACAAATGTAACAGATTTATGGCACATATGCATAGGTTAAAATATGTTTGATTGTGTGGATTTTAAATACATTTAAAAATGTTTAAATTCTATTTTCTTGATGAATATTAGCAAAATTCAAAAAAGCCTAAGTCTGCTGAATAGAGAATTAAAAACCATTTTAAATGAGGTATCACACGCATCCTTGTTCAGAGGGAAATAATTATGCCTTAAGAGTTTCATTTGATAATCTCAAATTTCAGAGATAATAAATTTACATGCGTTACTTTTGGATCTCACGGTATGTATTTAAACCAAAACTGAAAGAGATCAACTTTGGTTTTTAATTCTCTTCTACTACATTACCTGAAATAATCGGAAAATGTAGATTTTTTTCGCACAATATAATTTTTCGAGACTTTGTCCAGTAAATAACATTTGTTTGCATTCAAGCGAAAATAGAAATTTTAGGGGTGAGACTAAACAATAAGTATTTTCAAATTAAAACTTAATTGTTGGTATAATTATATTGATGAAATATTGACATAAAATAAGTAGAAAGTGAAAAAATGAATGTTTTGACTGGTAATCTGGTAATGCTCAATTCCATCTCCAACCCTTATAAAGGTAAAAGTTTAATAATATTTAACTTTTACTGTAAAATATATGTCAGAAAAAACATTAGAGCAATAAAATTAAAGCTATATATTGTTAATTATTTATATCATTCTACAGAAAAAATCACTCTAAGGGTAAATCACCCTTTCCAATGACTTTTTTTTTTGTAAAACTTCGAGATAGGTCAATTTTACGTTATTAATTTTCTTAATGACATTGCCAAATTCCATAAAATAGAATGATTTAAGAGTTGGTATAAAAAAAAATTAAACCCACCCCTATACAAATTAGGGTTTGCAACCCTTTGGCAAAACTAATAAGTTTTTAGAAGCACATTCTTATGAGAAATAACGTAACAATGGTTTTACCGAAAAATTTCAATTTATTCTTGAGATATTAAAGAAAAACTGTTTTTGGGGGTGATGTTTAGGGGTAGCGAGTTCACCACCTAAATCACAAATTAAGCATCTAAAAAAATTGTTGCTACATTATTTTGATGAAATATCAACATACAATAAGTTAAAGGTGAAAAAAAATGTCTTGATTCGCAAGCTAATAATGATCAAATTCATGGGGTTCTCCAAGCGTCATAAAATAGGGGTGTTACATTATTTCACTGTTAATGTAAAATATATGTCAAAATAATCATTATAGAAATAAAATGGAAAACATATATTGTGTTTTACTTTCCATATCACTGTACAGTGAAGTCTCGCATTTCAAATTTGTAATCTATTTTGAAGAGTTTTAAGAACATTTAAGGGTTTTTCTATAATCTTGTTAGAGAAAGTATAGTCTACAACACGTTTGGAATGGCATATTCCACACTCGTGAAACCGTAACCCTCGCCTGCGGCTCGGGCTACAAACTTTCGCTCGTGTGCAGTATGCGCCATTCCACAACTTGTAGAATATACTATTTCGCACTAGTGTTAAGTCTTTTTGACACGTGTCATTATAAGAGTCAATTTTTAGTTTACTTATCAATGAACTAAAAATGTCACTTTTAATGACAGTTTTACAAAATTTTTTTATTTTACGTTTTTTTCTTTGTTTTTCAATTGTCAATAATGACATTGTTTTGATTCATCGAAGCCATTAAATAAATGTTATTTTAGGACATGACTTTCAAAAATTTTTTTTTTCTTTTAAATGTACCAGGTGGTCAATTAAGAAAGGACACCGGCTACATCCCAGCAACGACTTACTTCACAGCTTTGGAAAAAATTCCAATAAGAAAAGTGGCTCGGAAAAATTGCTGGAAAATATTTTTGAAGTCCTAAAATGACCGCTAGGTGACGTGATACGTGGAACTGAACAGAAAATTAGGATTTTTCCGAAATTTTGCTTAATTATAATATATTGAAAATACATGCATTGTAATCATAGATTAATTTTGACTTGTTTTGTTTTGCACTTTTTGTTCTATATTTAAAAATAAAGTGGAGGGGGACGTCAAAAAATGTTTTTAAATACCATTTACTTCAGTTAGTCTAAATGAAATTCAACAAATTTAGTTTCTATACAGGGTCCGCCATTAGTGTGTGGACGGAGAATAGATACTAAACCTGAGAAGACATCAAAATGAAATTTTGCTCAGTGACGATCATATTTTAAAATTATTTCCATTTTATTGTACCAATCATATACAGAGTGTTGATATAAACTTATTTTTTTAAATAGAACATCCTGTATATTTATACATATTTGGATAGCCCTATAAAAATGCATCAAAAGAATGTAGAACTTATGGGGGTTTTGATGGGTCCTTTTCCTAATAGAGAATCATAAATCCGGAGATAGGACTCTGATGCAGTCATTGGTAAACACTCAGTATGATGTAGTATTGACCAATTTGCAACAAAAATAACCATCGATAGTCTTTTAATTTCCATAAATCATAAACAAGTGTCTTATGTTTTTTAATTATACAGAGTGAGTGAGGTTTTCAAATCCAAAAATTACTAAATTTTTTTAAATATAATGCCCTATTTTTATTGCAATATGAATATGACAAATGGATAAAATTAGCTTTCCAACAATACTACATTTTGTGGGATTACATTTGATAGTTTTCATGAAAATGAACTTATCATTTAAATTTTTTTAGTAATTATTTGATTTGCAAACCTGGATTACTCTGTATAATTAAAGAATATACGACAACATTCTTATGATTTATGAACACCCAAGACTATCAAAGATTGTTTATGTCGCTAATTGGTTAATACTATATCATACAGAGTATTTACAAATGGCTGCATCGGAGTACTGTTTTCGGATTCAGGAGCCTCTACTAGGAAAATAACCTATCAAGATCTTCATGAACTCAATAATATTTTGCTGTATATTTATGGGGCTATTTAAATATGCAAAAACATACAGGGTGTTTTATTAAAAAAAACAAGTTTACGTCAACACTGTATGTGATCAGTGAAATAAAATAAAAATAATTTTAAAATGTGCCTCCTAAAGATGTACGTTACTGAAAAATTTTTTTATGTAAACCATCCTATAAAATACTTATTTTTAATTGTCAATTTTTCGGACACCCATTAAATATCTGCTAAATTTCTATTTTTATTTAAGAATGTTAACAATTTGTTTAAAAGTTAATAATATTAACTATTTATTTAATTAGAAATAATTACAATAAAGTTATGTTTACCAAAAACCTAAAAATAAAAAAAAATTAATTTGAAAGTTAATTTGCATGAAACCTATCAAAATAAACTCCACGTAATTAGTATTATTAGAAAGATTATGTTGTCTTCCCTTGATACTAGGTATTAAAAATAGGCTATCTTATTTAAAATTTTTTAGTAATTCTTGCATTTGCAAATCTCCATCACTCTGTATAACTAAGGAATATAAAACAACATTGTAGTGGCTTATGGAAACTAAAAGACTATCAATGACTGTTTATGCTGCAAATTAGTTAATAATACATCATACTGAGTGTTTTCAGATGGCTACATCGGAGTCCTATTTTCGGATTTATGATGCTCTATTAGGAAAATGACTCATCCAAACCCCCATAAGGCCCTAAATTATTTTGCTGCATTTTTATAGGGCAATCTAAATATGTAAAAATATACAGGGTGTTTAAATTAAAAAAAAAAGTTTATATTAACACTCTGTATATGATTAGTGTAATAAAATAAAAATAATTTTAAATAGTGCTTTCTATAGATGTACACCACTGGACAAAATTTCATTTTGATATCTTTTCAGGCTTATGAGCTATCTTCCTTCCACGCACTAATGGCGGACCCTGTAGAAAGAGCGCTATTTAGTCTATGGACGGTACTTTCCTCCGTTTTTATTTCAAAATGATTGTCGCTGCTACACCTCGTTTAATAAAATGGTAACAAATTTCAACGTTTTTCTAACAAAAATTTAATTGAATAATATGTCAATTTTAATATTCTAAAAGAGAGAATTAAGGCCCTAAATATAAGTGATAATCGCAGCTTGATATCTGTTATCTAACTGAAGATATTGGCCAACAAACTTTAGGTTATGAATTATCATATAGTTTGCCTACAAAATTGGTAAAGAGGCCCTTGAAAAAAGTTAACTGCCTGCTCCTTTAACTGAATTGGTATTTTCGCTTTTATATTACTCTATAAAATTAAAAGGATTTATACAAATGAAGAAGCATGGTAACCATTTATTTTAAATGCATGAAAATGCAACTGATGCTGCTAAATCTACGGGTGCAGTATCCCGAAAAACGTAATTAAAGCGAAAGAGTTTTCCTTCGACTAGTACATCGTATGCGCACCACGGGAAATGTGCATGTTCATGTATTTAGAAGATAACGTAGAGGTCGCATCGAGCAAAATATTATAAATGTTTTACAGTATGTGAAATTTAATCCTCATTTAAGTACTAGAACAACAGTTAATGCCTTGGAAATATGCTGAACCAACGTTCAAAACCAGACACGCGTGGCAGGTGGATAGGAAGTGGAAGTCAGTTTTCTTGGCCATCCGGGTCTCCAAATCTGACTTACCTTGGTTTTTATCTTTTAGAGGAATAAAATACCTTATTTTTGTCAACAAGTCTACAAAAGGAACGACATGCTCGAAAGCATAAGAAACACTATTTAGAATGGTAGAATTGTCAATGGCAGACGTTGAAATTGCAGTGTTGTTCATTCGTCAGAGGATTCACTGCATGAAAATGATGGACTGCAGTCAGCTTAAACATATAGGGCTCCAATCAATGGACGATATTAATTTAACGTTTTTAATGTAATGTATCGTCTTTTTTTAACTTTTTTGAACATTACAGGATATACTTCTTCCGGGATTGGACCGTGTCAAAGAACTACTAAAAGTGTTCGACGTTTCGCCCACCATAGTAGGGGGCTTCTTCTGGAACAAAGAAAAGAAAAGAAAAAATGAAAAGAGGAATATGAGGGAATATGCAAAAAATGAAAAGGCCAATTTTAAAACATCAGAGCACGGTAACTCAGTATGCTCACCATACCAGAGGCGAAACTCTTCTAAACTAAAAATTGGTACAAAGGATAAGAAAGTTTAGATAGAAGAGCACGGTAACTCACTATGTCCACCATACCAGTGGCGAAACTCTTCTGAACTCTTCAGAAGAGTTCCTTTCGATCGACAAAGGAGACAAAACTGGAACAATTATAGATATAATTGTTCCTCTATCCCATAATATTCAAAAAGCCGAAACAAAGTCAGTCAACACGAAAACTTAGCTTACTACATAAAAAAAACACCTGGAAACTCAACAAAACAGCCGTTGTTATATTCGCCATCTCTACAAAGGAAATTGTAACAAAAATTTTCTCCAGTAATTTAGCCCAACTAAACTAAAATGTTTTCAAGATGGTGGATTTATTTATTGTATAAGTTGATAGTAATATTAGCAGAGTTTGTAGAAAATTTATTGAAACAAAAAACTTTACCCAATTCCAGCCTCTGATGAAACAAGTGAAATTAATGTTTTAGCATATTTTCATGCAAATTCCCGGTTGTCAGTGAATTGTACAAAATCATAAGATGCACAAGGTTCCCTAGGGCTTAGGTTTTTATGTCTCAAAATAGGATTTTCGAAGGTTGCAAAATTTGAAAATATTATTGAGATAAACAGTCAGAAGGATCATAATTTTATAAAGAAAATTACATGTATGAGGAAATTTTATAAATATAAATGAGATGACTTTCTCTTCATATTAAGACCGTTAAGAGTTAATTTTATTTAAAAAAACCTACTAATCATTTAACTTTTTGTGTATTAGAACTTAGAACAAAAACCAACAATTAAACTTCTAAAGCCTTTATTTTTATAAATTAAAACGTGTAACATTTCTTTAAAAGCGAAAGAAGCAGTGATGTATATCAATTTTACTTTTAAAAATTCGCAAATTAAAGTTTTAATTTAGTTTTCAATTTTAGGTGTAGAGGTAGGATTTCGAATAATTTTATTACAATTGAAAATAAGCAGGTAGTAAGCATTATAAATCACATTTTCAGGACACCCGTTATGAAGAGAAGGAATGGTAATGCCAGATTTTGTCGTTCCAGCTCTGAGAACATTTCCAAGTACAATTCCACCATTATGGAAGACCTTTCCGATGTAGTAGATATCATGTTCGACACCTCCACATTCGACAACTGTTACTGATGAGTTTACAAATGACTGAAGTTGGTCGGATTCTATCCATTTCCATTCGAAAGCTTGGGGATAAGGACTGCAGAGAATCTACATAAAAAATGGTGTCAATTAAATTCGTGTCATTGTGCCTGACCTTACCTTGACTTGTCGCGATAGCGGATTGTTTCCACATGTTCGCTCCGTAGAGTAACTATTGCGATTGTCATTTTCAATCAATACACTTTCCACCCGGTTTAATTTTGGGATTATCATTCCAGGTTGTACAGTTTTTCCCGGGAAATATACTTGACCTATATAGAAAATATTTCCAAAATCGTCCTGCCCACCTTCAATTGCATCATGTGGTGTGTGTCCATGCCAATCTCTCCAATAAAAGTCTGCAATATAAAATTTATTATATTCTGCTACATTGTGACAGTCAAGACTTGCATTGTGGTGAACTGGAAAAGCTAAATGAACATGCCAAAATAAAATAGATTTAAAACATTTTGCGTTTTATCATTTTCGCCCTTTTAAGATTCCTATTTTATATTGTTTGGTGTTTGTAGTAGAAATCCGGTTCAGAATTAAATTCGGCAAACTTCATTATTTCACATTCAATGTTTAATAAATTTTGTGGACCTTAAAGAATACGAAATATAATGAAGAGAAAGAGAAGACTTCTGTAACACAGTAAAATCCCAAAATATTTCTTATATTTAGATGCAACTATACAATATTGATTTATTGACATATATAAATATAAATCAAATATTTATAAACATTCGCCGGTAAATAAACTGGCTAAATTAGCTTCCTTCATAAAACAGGAGCAATATTGGAATCAGTAATATAAGAATTATAATAACAACTTTAATCTACTTATCAATTCTGCTTGCCAAACGTTAAATTTGAAAACAAAAAACATTCTGATCTTTGAAATATAGGAATTATATCCAATTACAAAAATTAAAACAGAAGTGCGGCCCCTTTTTATTGAAATATTTTGATAACGTTACTTTTACTTTTAATATTTTTACCTCTTACTTTGTGGAATTCTTCAATATTCATAATTCATAAAATATACAGGCTGGTCCGCTTTCTATAGCGCAAACTTCTGAGAACAATAGAGTATCAGAAAATAGTATATCTTTGTTATATATTTCTAAACAATGCCTCTTAAACTTAACGTTTTTGAGATACAGAGGGTTAAAATTTTCCGTCTAATCCAAATTTCGTTCTAAAGTTTATATTGAAGTTGTGTTCAGAAGATCTAAGTATTAATTCATGATTATAAATTTTCACGACAGTAGATATGTATTAACTTCTAAAAAAAGTTTTGTAGCATTATTACAAATGTATAAAATTGCTATTATGTTGGCGCAAACAAGAACAAAATAATTCAAAATGTATCAAAAATAATGTAATAACATAAATTGGACTACTTTACGTTAAGAAAACCTTTCAAAGATTTTACGTCCGGTGGATGGTTTGGAAATGAGTTTGCAATAAGTGGGTTGATACTCGACTTGTTCCAGTCGCATTAAGGTGGACTTTCTAGTATGCAACCGAGACAGGTGACAGCGACGCGCGATATGCGACAGAAGACCGAGACACCTCCACTTTGTACTATGTACAATTATATGGAAAGCATTTGGACGGAGAGACAGAGACAAGTGACCGCGACGGGCGACAGCGACAAGAAAAGGGGTGGTTCGCGCGTCGCACGTCATTTTGACATTAAAATGATGGATTCAAGTTCTTTCGAAGAAGATTATCTTCTTTTTAATTTAATAGATGAAAATAGATCTCTATAAGATCCTCAGAGATGTGAACGTTCGAACCTACATGCAATGAAAAAAAAAGTAAATAAATAAAAAAGCCTACCATGATAGCCTAAATCATTCATGAAAGATGAAGAAAAATGTGATGAAATAGTATATCATATACCAATGGAGTAAAATGCTTGATTTTTTCCGAGTGAGTTTGTAGCCACAGGGCGAGGCCCGAGGGTTATACAAAGCACCGAGGAAAAAAAAGCATTTACTCTCGAGGTGTATATATATTTTGCACGATCTAATGATTCTAATTAAAAGAATCTAAAAAATAATTTAATTGTCAATAGGATATTTTTAATAAATGAACACAAAGATGTCGATGGAACATAAAAAAAATATATTCCTGCATTACAAATATTTGAATAGTGTACTCGCATTCCCTAAACTGTTTTCCTAGTTTTTTTTTTAAATAAATATTACAAAAACGTGTGACCTATTGAAAAAGCTGCTGCAGGAATAATGGTGGATTTATTGTTAGGAAAAATCTCATAAAATTTACTAAAAGTGCTTTAAGGAATTTTGTGATGCTGTTGATAAAACAGATAGATGAAATTCATAGCAGGAGCGTTATTGGTATATTGTGCCAAGCCTTTTAAGACTTCCACACTCTTATTATCTCATTCTAATGTAAGAAACCAAAACTGAGTCATATTGAAATACAATTTTTGTCCCCCGAAATTTGAGTCATATTGTTTGCGTTTCGACGCGCTAATTGACGTTGAGGGAAAGAGTTCGAACCACAGTTTGTCACGACTGCGGTACATAGCGTCACTCGGGCCTGGCAAAAGTGGTTCACTTAGTAATATTTTAAGTTTATGTTATTGTTTGTTATTATCGTAATTACAAGAGTGGCTATCGTTATTAGTTGGTGTTTAAATTATGGAGGAGGGATTCGTATCTAGCACTATGATAAAATTCAGCCTGGAAGATGATTGCTTAGAAAATTCTCATAGGAAAAGATTCGGAAGAGGAAAAGCAACCGTCAAATTAATGCAACTCGATATTAATTAAGTAAACAATAAAATTGTTCTTTAATATCATTGTTTAGCATTAGAGCGGCCGTAGACGAGCCACATTTTGCAGTTGCGTCGACCACAATTTGGGTTGAAACTTGCAGTTGATCCGACTGCATTCTAACCACAACTTGCGGTCAATTTGAGGTTCAGTCAACCGCACATAAAGTTGGTTTAACAACATCCACTGGCCATGCCTCACGCAATAGTCTTGAAATGAATTTTCAAGAGGAAACACTGCTGCTAATTCTTTTAAAGAAAAGAAAATGGAGTAGAAAATTTCAAACGCCACAAATTGCCACAAACAAACTGCAGACGTTCATGTACGGAATATTCAGCAGTTTTCATGATGAATTGCAATTCTCTTCCATGCGACCGCAATTTTGTGGTCGTTGTCGATGCAACTGCAAAATGTGGCTCGTCTACTGCCCGTCTTAGTTGTGGTTCTCATATAGTTGTAAATATTATTATTAAATAAATATGACAGAATATGAGAGAATATGACAGAATTGAGTCGACTTTTGCCCTATGGAATAAAAGACTCAGTGTACTCCCGCTTTTGAGGGAGTAGAATTTTAATTTTATATAAGGGTCATGCAAAAAATATATTATTTGATAGGCATTTTTAGCAGCTGCAACTTCAGTGTTTTCTATTTTTCTCGTAAATGTGACTGTTTACGGGAAAAAATTTAAAAGCTGAAAAAAGTTATTTTCTATTTCCTATTAACATTAAAATTTTTCGTGAAATACCTAAAAACCTTTGGATCCAAATTAAATTGCTTAGAGATAAAGATGCAATATCTTTAAAGATCTTTGAAGTTTTCCTTTTAATTTTGTTTAAGCTTGAATGGTGGTAGATGGTGATACAATTTGCAATATTGTGATGAACCCCAGCATTAGCTTTTACTGATGAGTTTACATTATTTATAACATTGGATGGTAGCATTTTAAAATGTATGAAATTTTACTCTGTTGTATTTTCTAAGATAGGTAACAAATCCAGTCAAAAGACGAATCAGTTTCATCTGTTAAGTCGTTTTAAATAGCAATGCATAATTGGTAAGCAAGAAATATAATTTTACACTAATAAAACCTGAATCAAATCCAACAAGAATTATCGACTTCTGAGCGAAGAAGAACTACAGCTGCCTTCAAAGTTTAATATTCAGAAAGGTTAAATTTTACAAAACATTTACATAATTGATGCACAACATATATAGCACACAGGGTGTTTCAGTCATAGTGACATTAATTTTAACTACGTGTTGGGAAAGTTTAATAAAGACAGAAAATAAAAACAAATATATATAAAATAGTTCCAGATCAACCTATTGATCACCGAAAGCCAGGCGCTACGGACCATATTAAATAATTTATCCCTGTATGAAATATTAACATTTTGTATGAATGACCAAATCTATAAGCATATCTCGGAAAACCACAATAGTTCAACGACAAAAAGAATGTACTCGAAATAAGAAAGGAAGTAAGTAAAACAAAGCCAAAATATCCATGTAGCATATATAGACTGTCAAAAGCCTTTGATTCTCTACCCCACTCATAGCTAACTTATATCTTAAAATTATATAACATTCATCCGACACTACCAAACTTTCTCAAAAATATAATGAAAACATGGAAAACCACACTTATTATATCCACAGCGAAACAAACAGCACACATCAAAGATATACATATAAAGAGAGGTATATTCTAGGGAGATACACTTAGTCCACTGTGGTTCACATTAGCAATAAATCCACTAAGCATAATCTTAAACTCAACAAAATATGGCTTCGAATTGAAAGACAAGTGGAAAATAACGTTACACCCTCACACTTGTTCCACACAAAGGATGTTAAAATATATGCCGCCAATGAGTTACAAATAAAACACATATTAAACATTAAACAAAACTTCAGTGAAGATATATGTACATATTAGAGACCTGCACGAGTAAGTAGAAATGCAATCGGATTATAATCACCGATTACTTTTCCCGAGTGTGTAATCGGGGAATTGGTATCGTCGCATCGTTGGCATCGTACGCAATATACTCATTTGTAGTCATGCACACGTGATATGACTTTCAAAAATATTTGTCAAATATCCATGCTGTTAAATGTCAATTTAACCAAATATAATCTTTTATTTGCTTTATCGTCTGGATCATTTTTTGTTGTTGTTTCTGCTTTTGTATTCTTTTTTGTTTGCAGATGTATTCATTTTGAAGCGCTATTAGTTATAAATAAGTCAGGATAAATCAGGATATTATTAATTGTGTTCTCCAAGAACTTATGCTTTTCATTTTACAGATGCCGATTACATAATCGGACGCGATGCCGATTACTGCTCATACTCGTCTCATAACGTCACGATTACTTTAATCGGCATCATTGTACTCATAAAACGAGTATTGTAATCGGACGATGCACTCGTGCAGGTCTCTAATACATATAAAACTTGGCCTAGACAAGTGTAAAATCATCAATATGCAAAAAGGTAAAATGACAAACAGCAAGGAAACTGTATTTCGCGGAATAGAGATAATGACAGTAGAGGAAAAATATAAATACCTCGGTATCAAGCCAGCGGTTGCAATAGACCAAATAGAAATAAAGAAAAGTATTACTACAGAATATTAAAAGAGAACAGAAGCATCCTGAAAACAAAATTAAATGGAAGAAACACGATTGCCATTCCAGTACTAACGTACTCGTGCGGGATAATAAAATGCGGACGTACGGATTTTGAAAGTCTTCAGAAAAAAATAAAAACAACACAAACAAAATACGAAGCACATCATCAGAATGCAAGTGTAGAAAGAGACTTTCCAAAAAAGAAGGTAGAGGTGTAATTCACATAAAAGACATTAACAATAAATAAATACTCGCTCTCAGAGAATGGAGAGAAAGAGAAGAGAACTATGGCAAAGAATCAATTCTTCAGCAAAAAATAGTTAAAGCAGATAAACACTATACAACGCTGGACCTGAAAGATAAGCACTTGAAAGGATGTATGGCATGAACACCTTCTAACACCTTCTACTAAAAGCCTCCGCAAAGAAAGTGGACATGGAGAAGTCCAGACGGTACGAACAAGAACGAGATCGACTATAAATGGTAAACGACAGGAGTATATGCACTGACGTAAGGGTCCTTAATCATTTCACTACGGGAAGCGACCATAGGCTTGTAAGAGCTACAATATGTGTCGATACCCGGCTGGAAAGAAAGAAACAGATTGAAAAGAAGCTATGACCAACAAAGAGTTAGAAAGGAAACAGCAATCAGATAGAACAAAGACTGGAGGCGACGAACGCACTGAAGAACCTAGACTTAAATGAGCTAGAAGACAAATTTGTCAAAAGTTTCCGAGTGACAACCAAGAAAGTTTGCACATTTGGAGAACACAGAAGCACGATAAAACAGTAAAGAGAGCGATTCGTACACACTTGAGAACTTACAATGTGAGAAAAATCCAAGAAGCCATTGAAGATAATATGAACATGAGAGTCTTTCGCCATTCATCTCTGTTAAAAATAGTTAAGGTCGATAGATAAGAATTTGTGACAAAACGACGTGTATGATTGGATGCGCATGCGCGTTCGGGTGCGGCCGATCACGCACGAAGTGAATATTCTTAGTATATAAGCGTTAATTTTAAGATTAGATGTTAGTTTCTCTCCGAAGATGACAGCTTGGCTGTCGAAACGCGGTAGAGCAATCTTTGTTGTGTTTTTTAATCTTTCTTGGTTTCAGGGGACAAGTTCTGTATTTCAATTTTTAAAGATAACCAAGGACCAGTCCATTCCATCAAAAAATACATATTGCTTATTTCAATTTTATAAATTAGACAATTCTCCTGAAATGTGAACTCTGCTCAAAATGGGGAATTGAAGCTGCTTGATGTTTTTAAACTCAAAGTTTTGTCATAATTTAAAATTGAAGGATTAGAAATCCTAATTTTTTTAATTGCAACTTTAACCTCAGTATGTTGCAATGAATTTTTTTTAAACCTTTGATATTAAATTTTAAAATATTTTAGAAATTTCAATTTTCCAGTGAAATCTCGGGATTAAATGTTAAAACTTTTAGAAAAGTTGAAATACTTGTGGATTTAAAATCAAAATTTCAAGACGTAAGTCAAGAACTTGACAAATTTTAAGGGTCTCTCAATGAAAACTTAATCCCCCCTATAATTAAAAAACTAAGAAAATATTTTAGAATTCGCCGAGACCTGTCGATTTATGTTCTTGGGAAACCATTTCTAACAATCAATCCAACTTGATATGATCATCCACCTAACCCATAACTCCGTTTAAAAATTTAAAATTGAATTACCCTATTTGTAATACCTTATTTTAAAGCCCTTTCTACTGCAAATACATCTGTGCATTAGTTTTGAAAATTGGTTGAAAATTAAAAACGAGACGTTGACAAACCGACATTCATGTAACAGTATGAGACGCCAAGAGGCTCATCTTTTTTTTTGGCCTTACAAAGTTAATTTCCTAAATAAATATTATATGGCCATTGTGGCCAGTAGTGGACTATAAATTCATTTTATTTCTTCATATATAGAGGCTGGCCTATTTCGGAGTACTACAATGCATTATCTTTTTTTAATGAAAACACATATCTTTTGTCTTGGTAAAACATGTTTACTTGACGTCTACTTTAAGTGAATATTCAATTATAGGTCGCATTAAATTTGTGACAATTTTTTGATGAAGCGAAAATTCCTTTAGGCACGTTAAGCGACTAAAGATAGGGAAAAACGAATGCATGGTTTCGCGTTACCAAGAAACGCCGATTTTAACTACAGACACCTTGCTCTACCACTGCGCCACGGGCCCTTGTTAAACTAGAACCTCAACTTGCCAGAAAATCTAATCCTACCTCTAAATTTAAATTGAATATATGAAAATGTATATACTAATAATTGTTTAAATTGTGTTTTAATTTGATTATTATTACTCCTATTCTCTCGATAAACAAAACCTGACTATAACAGAAAAGAAAAAACGGTGGCAAATTACAGAGAGGCGTCAATTCGAAAGCGGATGCGACATGTGAGATTAAAATCGGTGTAATAAAGATATTTTTCAGACGACGCACATAATTTCGCCTGCGCATTGCGAACTACTCCGCAGATTTAATGACATTTCTTTAAATCTTCATTAAATATTTTGATTTGAATAATATTATAACATTCACAGTTAAATGTTTTGAATCTTGTGCTTTTGTGACCCAGTTATTTCTGGTATGTATATATAAAATAGCAGAGTATATTTTTGCTATTATAAAATGAGAGATTTAACTGCGAAATAATTATAATGAACACATTTTAGATTAACTCCAGAATAATTAGATTATTTCATATTCAATAACATCAAGAAAAATGAACTGTGTCAAGCATGCAAAGAGTAGTTTCAATTTATCAAAAACAAGATCGTATACAAATATAAAGTATATAAAAATTAGAAATAATAATTCTAATTTACAAATAGGAAATTATGAATTTGTGTTGGAGAATTATTCTGAGTTGCCTTCTTTATTGCGATACAGAAACATTGTCTGCTGTACCATATTAACAATGAATTTTCGCTTCACACATTTCAAATCAGGTATCGCTTAAACTCCTTACCACGGTCCCAGCTCAAGGGATGTAATTTAATTTAAAATCAGCTGAAAGGATATCCCCCTTGAAAATAAAATTGTGTTTTTACCTAATTCCATATTTTATAAAATAATATTAAAGATGGTACGTTTTCAAATTGACACTGTATAATATTTTTAACTTTCTGGGTTGATTTCGATGCAACATATCCATACATTTTTTTTTTTACGCATATTTAGTATTTATTAATATTTGCATTTCTTTTTTATATAGGGTCCTGCAACGGTGGGTCGGGCATCTATAGGGCCTATAATAAAGAAGTTAAGAATTTTTTTAAATAAAACCTCCTGTATTTTTCTTTCTGACAACTTTACATATTTCTAAGATATTGTTAAATTTGGTTTAATAGTTCCAGAGTAATAAATAAAGAAATAAAAATATTTTGCAACATTTTCTTTAAAAATTTATTAAAAATACAAAAACGCCCTAAAATCAAAACTACGCTAGTGTGTACTGTAGTGGGTTTTCAGTTACTTTGCTATAAATATCTTAAGCCCAACTTGTACAGGGTGTCCAAAATTCAATGCCAAATTGGCTAAAATATGAAGCAATTTTTCTTCGTTTTTTTAAACATCATATATATTTTTTTTCTATGAGATACAGAATTAAAAAATGAACATTTTTTGTACCTACAAATATTTCAAAATTTTTAACGGCTAAGCAGATATTCGTCGGATTATTACATATGGCTCTTTTGACTCTAAGATACAAGACAAAAAATCGTAGATGGCTTTGATAAAAATTAATTAGCTTATGCCAAGGTATTTTAAATATTGTTTAAGATAGTTTTTCCATTTCCTGTTATTATTCTTACTGTATCTGATAGCCACCGTATATAATTTAGATTCGATACACAATGTCGTAAAACACTGGGATTTATTTTTCCTTCTAAATTTCTTTTTGTAACTTCACTTTGTTGTGTTGTGTTACTTGCTTTTAACTTTTTGTAGTTCTACACTGTAACTGTAGCTGTGATGAGGTGTCATTATATGTTTCTTTAGTATCGCTATTTGTTCCTACATTCATACAATATTTCCTAAAATTTTTAATATTTGAGACATACTTTTCTTGCATTTCGTATTTTAATTTCCAGTTTCCTTATTATTTTAACCAAATTGGTTCTTCCTTCTATTGGCTCGACAGAAGTGTCACAATTTAAAAATAAATTAGCACAGTCCCTTATATTTTTACAAAATGCATCTTTTAATTGAACAAAATGTGGATAACTTTTTTGACAAAATTTTTTATTTGACTACAAAGTTATCGGAGCAGACCGGTAATAGAATATCACATACGGAGGTGGAAAGTGTTGTATTCTTGTCGAAAGGAAGGGATGGAAGGGATTCTCGAGACAAGAATTAAATTTTTCAGCAAGGTCTATATACTATTTTATTTGGAACCAAATCATTTAAATGCAAGTGACGGTTTTTGTAACAAATATAATTATGCGTGAAAAATGATCAAAGTCTCTATAACCACACCACAGATTAAAAACTGTCAAGTGGATATTTTGACAGTGGCATTAAAAAGTTAAACATATACGCTTAAATTAGTGGCATTTTTAATTAATATTCAGCAAAATAGTACATTATACTATAAGGGAGAGAAATGCGTTATTTTGGCAGAGGTGCAATTTGAAGCCCGAGGGCGAAGCCCGAGGGCTACAATGCACCGAGGACAAAATAGCATCTCTCCCGAATGGTATGTACTATTTTTCCATGGTCTCATTAACTTAAAAACACATATTTTGTCATTATGAAGTAAGTAGCACCAGAATTATTGTATTCGGATTTGAGCATTTATTTAGTAGTCGTTGAGTTATTGTCATAACTACAAAATAAACAAACAAAAAGAATTGTTAAATTAAGGTGCTAGTTTGGTTTAGTTTAAAGTTTGTTTAGTGCACAATGAATAATTGTGAGTCGGAAGAGATTGTGGAGGCTGCAAATATTGCAATAAGCAATTTGCTGCCTACGAAGTCAAGATCTTTATCCGATATAGCCTACAATCGGTTCAAAAAGTGGTGCGCCGAGAAAAATGTTCAAGTATACAGTGAGAATGTTTTGTTGGCATACTTCAGGGGAAATGCAAAGAATTACAAGTTTTCCACATTATTGGCGCAATATTCTATGGTTAAGTCATGCTTGATAATTTACGACAACATAGATATAAGCAAATTCCCCAAGCTGATCGCATTTTTGAAAAGAACCGGTGACGGATATCAAGTGAAAAAATCGAAAATATTGACAAACGGTGAAATCGACCGTTTTCTATCAAGTGCAGATGACAAAGAATTCTTAATGATTAAGGTAAGATTACTTTTGTTGTTAGGTATTTCAATTATTAAGTATTTTGATTTTTTATAGGTTGGATTAATTCTGGGGATTGCCGGAGCTTGTCGAACTGATGAACTAGTTAATTTAACTGTAGATGATATTGAGGATGTAGGCTCTTCCTTGATTGTAAAAATTCCAAACACTAAGACAAAGATTCTATGAACCTTTCTGGTTACCGATGTGGGAAATATGCTTGAATTGTTTCGAAAATACCTGTCCCTTCGTGCTCCCCACGTCAAGTATAAGCGCCTTTTTTTGTACTACAAAGCAGGAAAATGTAGTTCGCAGCCAGTTGGCAAGAATACCATGGGAAAAATTCCGAGTGTAGTAGCTTCGTATTTAAAATTACCTCATGCTGTATGTTATACTGGTCACTGCTTACGAAGATCTTCAGCGACATTACTGGCAGATGCTGGTGTGGATATCACTACAATAAAGCGTCATGCTGGTTGGAAATCAACGACAGTCGCTGAAGGTTATGTCGAGAACTCCATTGAAAATAAGACCAAAATTGCTAATCAGGTTTTAGTAGGTACCACTACTAGCGCAATCACAAAAACTGTAAATGTAAGCGAAAGTAATATTCCTTCTAATATTAATTTTGAAAATTGTACAAATGTAACATTTAATTTAAATCTCAATAAATAATTTCAATGTTATCTTTTTTTTGCATGAAAAACGTTCTCCATAATGTAAACTCCCTTGGGAGCATTACACTCCCTTGGAAATAATCGACTACTTCTGTTTTGATGTCATAAAAACTGATTTCTACTTCCGACCGTGAAAAAAAGTATTTTCGAAGACAATGACCAATTCAGAAGTTATTCGTACTTCTCCTTAACTGTGAGAAGCCGATGAAAGTTTGGAATAAGATTTATTCAATGACTGTCGAATATTGACATTTACTTGGGCCGAAAGTGACATTTACCTGGGTAGAAAGTACTTTCTTTCCGTTTGGATGTATGAAATATGTTTCTTTCAAACTTTGTTTAGGTTCAAAATTACTACATTACATTTATGGTTGTAAATAAAAGAATTTCACATTGCTTTTGGTATTTCTTCTGGTTTTTGAAGTTTTCTTTTGGAACTTAATATATTTCAAAAATAGCAATCCATCTTTTTGCATTTCTTACTGAAAAATTTCCTTGCCGTCTTTAATCCTGCTAAACAAAATATTTGAGTCGTATTAAAAATTAAATGTCAACCAAAAAATTTTGTGTAGTTAAATACGTCAAAAATTAACTTGTGAATTTGGAAACGTTTTTCCAAACTTCCACTTTTTTTAAATATTTCAAAAATAGCAATCCATCTTTTTGCATTTCTTACTGAAAAATTTCCTTCCCGTCTTTAATCCTGCTAAACAAAATATTTCAGTCGTATTAAAAATTAAATAAATGTCAACCAAAAAATTTTGTGTAGTTAAATACGTCAAAAATTAACTTTTGAATTTCGAAACGTTTTTCCAAACTTCCACTTTTTTTAAATATTTAGAAGCTTCATGTGCAAAATTTATTTTATAAATTTAGGGGAGTATACAAATTTTTTTGGGCAAGTTGGTATTTGCCGAACTTTGCCGACCGATACTGCTGCATCAATTTTAACTTCTAAGTAAGTCATTTGAGGTAAAATTTAATGCTTTTTAATTTTTGTAACAGTAAACTTTTCTACTGGATATGACATTTCTGACTTATTGGCAAAAAACCTGAAACAAGTGCTAAAAATCGCAGTTTTTTTATTCTAAAATTTAAGCGACACTCAGAATCCATTGCAAACCCTTATATCGAATGTCTAAAGTAAATTTGAAAAGTTTTCTGCTTTGGTGGAATATTTAGGAAGCAAAAGTTTAATTTGCCTGGGCTAGAGGTCGAATTTGCAAAATTTATTTTTTCCATTTTTTCCAATAATTTCTTTTTTTTTATTTATTGATTATTCAATGTTTTTTTGGTATATTTAAATACTTTGTTTTGATTTATGTTCAGATCGAAGATTTTTGTCTCTAGCGTGGTTCACATACTGAATTACCGTGAACATTCTGCCTTCCCTAATTCGTTTTTTGAAAAA
Source organism: Dastarcus helophoroides (assembly GCA_028583605.1). NCBI lineage: Eukaryota > Metazoa > Arthropoda > Insecta > Coleoptera > Bothrideridae > Dastarcus > Dastarcus helophoroides. The sequence goes on along the minus strand of CM053328.1, from coordinate 21,578,687 downwards.
ACGTCATTTTTATTTGTGAAGAGTTTCACCTCTGGTAGGTTGACATCATAGGCTGCTCTACTTCGTCTCTAGTGTTCTTGAAGAACTCTTCTACGATAGAAGATAAAACGTTGAACATTGTAAGTAGTTCGAGGAATCAATTCGTTCCCCGAAGAAGTATTTATTTACTTAAATTTTATCTTGCAATAAGTATAATAATTTTGTAGAAAAAAATATTTTTGAAAACACACAATGGCAATAGGTGAAAATTTATATCATTCAGGCAATGTGAAAATACTTCTTTTTTTTAATTCATATTTGATCCCTAAATGATTTTAAGGTAAATAATTATAGGATATTTAAAATAAATTTTAATTTATTTTTAATTTAACTCTACATTTAATTGTTACTAAGAGCGTAAAATAAAAGATATAATATCTCAACACAGTTATTTAATGAAATAAGAAGCAAATTAAAAAAAATAAGAAAACAGTGAAAAAAAACCATACGTTAATTAAGTGGAAAAAGTATCGTTATTTAGGCAAGATTAAACGGCACCGGAAAAACTTTTTTTCTTTTCCAAAATTGGTTTTAGACTGCAAAGAGATAGATAATTTAGAGAATACCCAAACTGAAAAAAGCCAACTTGGTAAATGTTGTAATAATGTAAAAACAATTTGACCGCTTTTAACAAATCAACCACTAAGGGGGCAAAAAGGAATAAAAATAAAAAAATTATTATATAAACTTAAAATTTGGTTTCATAATCCAAAACCCTATTTGTAAAGAATACATAAAAGAAGTAACAAAATTCATCATTGGCCGATCCTGAAAATTCATACTCTGAAGGGATGAATAAACAGGTTGAACCAAATTTAATTTCCACTACAGGGATCTTGTAAATTATTGGGGATACAAGGAAGCTTAAAGGAACAAAATAGTGCAGAATTTAAGGTCTAACAATATTTTGTTGGGAAAACAATTGAATTCGAACTCGTCTTGATTTTATTTAGAAAAAACTGAAAATCGTTATTTTTAAAAATCAGCTGTAACTTGTTTATTTAAAAACCCATTGAAAAAATTTTAAAACTGTTATTAGTCGTTTTTCAGGGTTTTTTCATTGATGAGCGTTTTTTTTTTCTAAATTTAACTGGTTCCAAGAAAATTAGGTCAACTTCGTTATTTCTTATAAACGCCATTTGAATTTTTTAATTTTCAAATTTTCCAGTTTTTTCTGATTAATTTAATATATGACGTGCCAAACTTCAAATGTGGCAAAGTAGATTAAATGATGTAATTTATTATTTTAAAACAAAAAAATTTATAATAGGTGATGCAAGTGGCATAACTTTTAATAATAAAAATACAGTACCTATTTAAGTCACAATGATTATTGAAAAACCAAGAATATTGTTATAAATTTTACAATATCTAAATAATTATTTATATAAACATAACATGCATTCAGCCCTTTAACTGGCGTGATTCTTTGAAAACGAGTAGATGTTTTAAACATTTTGTCGGCAATTTTTACAAAAATTCTTTTAACCTTGAATACTTTTACTCGTGTAACGTGAAATATCTAACATACTAATATTGGAAATAACTCTCATATTTATACACATTATCCGTCTTAGAATACTTAACTTCTAGAGAAGTCTAGAACGCACACTTGTCGTAGGAAAATCGCTCCTAATAAAATTCCAAGAATGTTTTGAGAATTACGTCATTTAAAGAGGATCATGAATATTACCAATATTAATAAATATTTTAATATTTTAGGGTTTGCTGCAATATTTTTGGTTTTTTAATAATAACTTTTGCTTTGTAGGAACTGTATTTTATATTAATAAGAGTTATAGCGATTGCACCAAATACTATTATTTAGTTTTTTTAAAATAATAAACATACGCCAATGAAAAGGGCCTAGAAAACAACTAATTACAATTCTTGATTTTTTTAGATCAGACTTCAAATAAACAAGTTAGAGCTGGTTATTAAAAATGGCAATTTTTAGTTTTTTTCTAAATAAAATCAAGACGAATTCAATTGTTTTCGCAACGAAATATTGTTAGGCTTTAAATTCTGCACCACTTTGCCTATTTAAGCTTTCTTGTCTCTTTAATAGTTTACGAGATCCCTGTAGTGGAACTGAAATTTGGTTCAACCTGTATGTTAAGGAGAGGTTACCTGATCGACTGATTAATTGATTCATCAACACAGAACCGTAACGATTTAAAACAGGTAAACAAAATTTGGGTTCTAGGTTTTCTTAAGGATTTAATAAATGCAAAACAAAAGGATTTTCGAAAATTAGTTTTTTAAGGTTGATAAAAAGAGAATGAAATGAGGTTTTGAAATTATAATATAAAAAAAGCTCAATATGCATTTTATAACTTTAAACTATTTGAAATAAAGCTAGGAAAAAAATTAAACACATGTTTGGGCAATTTTAACAATACAGTTTCTAAAGAGGGAATAGAATTGTACAATGTAAAATAAAATAAAAACTCGTTTCATAATCCAAAACTCTGTAAAGAATATATGACAGAAATGATTTAACAAATATTTGGTTGATTTAAAAAAATTAAGTAGAAACAGGAGTGACAAGGGTTATTTAATTAAATACTGAAAAAATTAAAAACAAATTTTTATAACTCAAAAATTAGGTCTTCAAAAACAATTTTGGTTTAATTTCCATATTTCCAGTAGCCACAGGTAATAAATTTCAAGTTTCTCATTTTAGAAATGACGGCTTATTCATAGATTTGTTTATTTCTAAATATGTTATACACATGCCACTCCATGAAAAATAAAATGTGTTTCTTGTTTTACAAACATGCTTTGAGGCAGATTTATTTAAAGGTATGAAACAGTTTATTTTATCTCCGTTTACCTGCTTAAAGTGCCAGTAATTAAGTATTTTTCACTAATAAAACTGTTTTTAAATTTTTATTGTTATTATTTTACGGCATTATTACTTTAGATGGATATTTTCTGCCGTGGTTAAGTTTTTTAAAAAATAATTAAGCGGGTATATTGTAATTAATTTTCTACTTTATTGAAATTAATTTTTCTTTTCTATTATGCCCATTTATTTTTTCCTACAACTGTTCCATATTCTGTCCACAATGGCTGCAATAAAATGTGAACATTTTTCATTTATTTGCCACATTTTTAGAAACTAAATATAGCAGATCGATGAATGAAATTTCAGATCAAAGTTATTTATCTGTATTTAAGTCTGTAATCAGTAAATTGGTATAACAACAGTAAAAAACTGCTAATTGCAATATACATGATGTTTAAGAAGCATAATCCTTGGGTCATTTAAATTAAAACAAAATTACCAAAAAATGAAAGACCTTTATGAAATAAGTAATTATTTTGAAAAAAAAAGCAGTGACGTACCACTTCCTTCATTAGGAATACTCAAGGGCATGTTAGCGCAGACGTCATTGATAGAGGTAGAACAAATAATTTTTCTGCAAAAAATAGGTTTTTATGCCTAATTAGTAATCAACCGAAATTTAAAAAAATATTTCAAGCAGTATCAAAGTAGGTAGGCAAAAACCATTTTTTTTAATTTTTAACCCCCTGTATTTTAAAAATAAAGCTGTTCCAGATTTATGTTGATATAAACATTTTTTTTAAAGCATTCAAAGATTATAATCTCTTGTTCAAAAATAGGCTGCATAAACCACAAATAATACGGCAAATTACCTTATTTTTTTTGTATTTATTGCAAAAGCGAGTTGATGAATTATAAATATAAAATTAACAGTTTCAGCGATTAGTTCTTTTTTTTTACTTAAAGTTGTGGTGCGGTTTTTGTTAAATTATTGATAATTAAATATTTTTTTTTATGGTTTTGATATTTTCGTTCTTTGCATTAATGATTCTCGGTTCTAAAATGAAATGGTGCATTACGTCATAATATTAAAATGTTATAAGTAGCAATTATTTTGCAAATAAACATTCAAAATACAAAGTTATAGATCATCTGTGATTTCAACAGAATAGTTTTTTGATTTGCTTTGCTGTACATTTTAAATAAAGTCTATATAAATTTTCCCTAACTTTTTAACCAGGTATATCTCATATTTAGGCTAGTGCAGTGTGAAGGCTAATAATAAAACATAAGTATTTTGGCTACTGAAATATCTCAGTCAGAATTTCCTTGAGATTTTCATATATTACTTATATATAAAATATAAGTAATTTAAATCTCATAAATCTTGTCATGATATTTAGTTAAATAAAATGAATTAATACAAATACCTAATTTTGAGCTGATTTTATAAATAAATCTAAACAAATGCTTAATTAATATAAAAAATCATAAAAGTTCATAAATGAATGATAGCTACAAACGCATAATGAAAATATGGGGCTTTTTAAAAGTATTTTTAAAAATATCTTGTAATTCCGAAGGTAAGCAAGCTCTAAAAAATCTCATACTTAAATTCTTCACTTGACTACAAAGAAGAAACTAAAATAAAAACCGGAATACTGTATCGTTGGTAGTAAATTAAGTACCCTCTAAAAGTGCTGAAAATGAGGCACTTGCTTTGTATTATATTATAAACTTGCAATATTGCAACTATGAACTTACCTTTACAAATCTCATCCAAAATTTCTGAAAAATAAAGTAAATTTAGAATCATTAACATTAATAATTCTTTCTTTGAGAAACTGTTTAATACACATAATTTGGAAAATGTACTATTAAGAATAATCGTACTTAATTTTATGGAAATATAAGGGCTTTTTTTGTAAAGATAAAATATTTTATGATGTTGATATTGACATGTATTTTAAAAACACTTACCTTTTGACTTCCCAAAACAAAAAATTATTAATAAAATGCAGTAATTTTTCATATTGTTTCAAATTATTTAACATACAACACTTAATAACCGATAAAATGAAATGATGTGTTCAGCAATGTATCCGTTGAAAAAGTTAACTTGTATCAATTGAGTTTTTATTATACTGATACCAATATACTCCCAATACATATGCACATTTTTTGATAAACTGTCTAGATAGAATCATGTACAGGACGACACCTTTTATAAGATACATAATATTGGGTAGACAAATTTTCTTTAGAAAATAACATGTAATTAATAAAATTCCGAACCGATTGTCAACGAAAATTTGAATTGAATAGTTTAACACCCAGGCTTTTTAAAACTTACACAGGTAAAATTTTTTCTTTTCATATTTCACAAAAAATAAATAAAAAAAATATTTGTCGAATCATTATATATTTTGAATTTTAATAAAGAATTACATACCAATTTAACTAAAATGTATGATTGTTCCAGTTTGGTAAGAAATTAAACTTTTCTCTTTTAGACATTATTTCTAAAACTATTAGGTATTAATAAATCAAAGTCAATTAAATATTTCCTGCAAACTTCAGTTGCTTCGAGTTGTCGTCAGAGAATTTAATTTGGGCCTAATTTTAGCACAATTAAAAATAAGGAGGTAATAAGATGGGTAGTTAATAGGTGGCGAAGTACTTTCCCCGAGAGATGGTATTGTAATTCCACCATTTGGAATACCAAATCTGAGTACTTTTCCTAAAACAGTTCGTCCATTATGGAACACCCTTCCAATGTAGAAGATATCTTCCTGATTGCCGCCAGATTCCACAACAGTAATTGAGGAATTTACTAAAGATTGAAGTTCGTCGGCTCTTGTCCACTTCCATTCAAATGCCTCAGGATGGGGAGTACACAGGATCTTCACAAAGAATATTCTGTAATAATGGCATATATTATAAATATGATAAATACCTTAATAAATTTAGTAGGCTGTGTATCTCTTGCTTGAACGGATTCCACCCGATTAAATTTTGGGTTAATCATAGCTGGCTCCAAGGTGAAATTGGGGACGTATATTTGGCCTACGTAGAAGGTGTTTTCAAATTCATCTTGTCCACCTTCTACTGCATCGTCGGGGACATGTCCATGCCAGTCACGCCAGTAAAAGTCTGAATAGTAAAAAATGGAATAAATGTCAGATTTCCATTCCTAGGTATAAGTATTCGACGTTCTAATAAAAAAGGCATCAAAATATTGGGAAAAAGACATGCGATTATTTATTTTTTGTTTTAGTTGATCTGACAAGCCAAGACTATCAATAGTCATTATCAATAGTAGTCGTTTGGTTTACGCAAGAGACATCAGGGGCGTTAGCATTGTGTAATTGGCTTTTAAAGGCAAATTAATATACAGGGTGAGTCAGAAAGAATGGGCTAACTCAAACCTGAAGATACTAGATATTAAGATATTATTACGATTGAGCTCAACATGCCTTATACCAATGTCGCAAGTTTAAGATATATAGGACGTTCAAAGTTTAAATTTTATTCTGAAATTTCTCAATGAATAAGAAAGTTTTGATGCTCCAAATTTAAAATTTAAAAGTTTTCTCCTATTGGCTTTTTAGGCTTTTTCTTAGGATTATTTTGACCTTGCCCCTTGACGTCGTTTTTTATATGTTAAGTTATGCTTAAAAAAGTAAAGAATATGAAAGAACAGTTAATTCTACAAAGAAAAGGTACTTTTGATTAGGTTGTCTAAATTTATTGGTTTTTAAGTTATTTGCATGTAAAAGGTTTAGTGTATTTTACTATGATTTTTTATTCTTTAAATAAGTAAAGATATGGATAAGCAATCAAAGCAACAGTAAATGTAAATTAAAATTATTGGTAACTGTTATAGTAACAAAATTCAAATCCAATGTTGGAAGTCTCCATCACCTATCCTATTAAATTTTAAATTACACTTTCTTAAATTTTTCTATTATTTTTAAATGTATTTGAGGCTTCTTGGATTATTTACCGCAACATCTGAAGAAATTTAAATTTTTCCTAATATACTAAATTCTTGAAATTTGAAAAAATACGGCAATATCTGATTCTGAAAACATTATAAAAAATTACAATAAAATGTTTAAATGCAAATAACTTGAAAACCTATCGATTCAGACGACCTAAATAAGGGTGCCTTTTCTTTCAAAAATTAATCGTTCTTTAATATTCCTTACTTATTTTAGGCGTAATTAAGCAGTTAAAGAAAATATGTTTTAATTTACATAAATAATATGATTAAACTGGCATCCTTTAGGCGCAAGGTTAAAATAAGCTTAAAATTCGTAATTCTGACGCCAAAAAACATTAAACTTTTAATTTTTAGATTTACTGCATCAAAGTTATTTAGAAATTTAAGAAAAAAAATTTAACTTTGAAAGCCCTGTGTCTCTTAAACCAGCGAAATGGGTATAAATTGGTTGAGCTTATCGCAGTGGCGTGCATACAATGAAGGCAAAAAGGCATTGCCTACCCTAGCAAAATCAGAAAAGAAAATATAAATGCACTCCTACTCCTAAATAAAATTAATTTTTCAGCAGAGACAGTATTTCGCTTTATTAATACTTTGTTTCTCTTTTCGATTATTAAAAGAGGATACACACTTTTAAAATTAATTTAAGGTTATTGCAAAGTTAACACGAATACTGTAATATCCCAGTGAACAGTCACACTCCATCACAATATTCCCCTGTAGGTGCTCCATAAGCCAAAAGCATGCTCACATTACAACAATACCACAGCGCTTATATGGAGATGTAAAGGCGGCACCTATTATTTGCTAATGTGTATATTGCAGCGACATCTTTGTTACAGTGGACGTACATTACATTAAAACTTTCCATTTCGGTAAATCCCCTAGATATTAACTTATATCGCAATTTGTTGGTCTTGTTGCCAACGTCTACGTTCCTTGAGTGTTTTGTAGTGTTTACCGAATTCATTCGTTTTCTTTTTATAACAAGCTTTATTCAAGACATTTAATATATACATAGTGTTAAACTGTTCTGTTACTGTTAGTTTATTGGACTGTTAGTGACGAAAATGCAGTGAAAATGCGATTATGGTGAAAACTACTTTTAGTGGCTAAAAAACTTTTATTGGCGTTCATAAATACGAAATTACCGCTGCAGGACGTGTTATTCCTCTACTTAAACTCGTTTTTGGATATTTTGGTAAAACAAATCTATGATAAGTACAAATAGATTATTATTTTCAAAAGAAAAAAATACGTGGACTGAAAAGTATAATAATTCATAAAGTTTAGTTCCACTTTCAAACTTGCTAATAGGATTCCTGCTCTGTAAGTACACGATAATTTTTGCTACATTACATTTACTCCAACGTTTACTTTTGTCTGTATCGGAATTATCGGATATCTATTTGCCTACCCTGTCTCAAATGGCACTGCGCGCCACTGGCTTATCGTCATATTTTGGTATCTAGTATTTCCAGTTTAGTGTTGGGCCATTTTTTCTAACTTATTCTGTATACTACATGCTATTTTCTCAAATAAAGCAGGATTTAAGTTTACAGGAAACCTAAATTTACAACATATAAAAGTCGGGGTTATTAAAAATCCCATTATAATTGTGCAGGATTTCCAAAAAAATACCTACGGCAATTTTTTAAGATATCACCTAAATCTAAAACAAAAACAAATTATAGGATAATTTTTAATTAGGTGTGCAATAAATCAAACAATATATTACGCTGAAATTCTTGAACTGCATTCATTTACCAAAGATATTTTTAACAAGATCGGGCATCTCCACACTGCACAGATACAATAAAGTTTTTATAGCTATTAATGTAACGAGATTATTATGCGGTTCATAATAATCGCGGACGTCCGAGATTGTTTAAATAGCTAATAATTGAGTTGCGTTCAAAGCTTTATCGTATTATTGACAACGATGACATGAAAAAATCAACAAACTTTTAAAGTGAAATTTGTATTTAGACTATTATGATAATTAACTAACGTATTTTAATTGCAACTAACGTATTATGTTCTACTAAGTTAAAGTAAGTGAAGATTTAATTTTAAGGACACTTAATTTTCAAAGATACGATAAAGGAATGAAATATTGCATCTTAACGTCATGTGACTACCCACTTGAAGGAGAAAATTTTGCTGTAACCTACAGCTAATTTTGAAAGTTTACGAAAAATAATTGAAAGTAAAATGGAAGTCAACAACAGTTTGGTTATGCTGCAAAAAAATTTTTACGAATTGTGGAGCCAAGAGTTCTAAAATATATTGAACACAGCAATTTTAATAACTTTTATAACTTTAAATAAGCTACTTGTTTTCAATTTTGGATCTTTGGCTGCATAATTTAATATAGTTTATGCAATGGATGTAATTGCGTCCTCCCCCGAGGCACAATCGAATAATACGTATTACTTAAAATTGTTACGGAGGAATAAGTCAAATATTGAAACAACTACATATTTTTTTTTGTTTCTAAAATTATTTAGGGCGCTTAACATTGTTGTGATATAATGTAACGACAGGAAATTGTCAGGTTGAAGCATCGTAGTAAATAGGTTTTTTTGTCGTTGAAAATTATTTCAAATTTCAATAAGATACAAAAGTTGTCCTTCTCTAAACAAAATTCTGGATCCGCGCCAGAATGTAACCATGTCATGGTAGGGTTTGTAGAGAGTTGCCTTAATATAAATAGGTTTGCGGTTCTCCTACTTTTTATTCATGGTTTTTATCATGTAAGAATCTATTAAATGAAAGGAAAGATCAGATAAACAAAGACATAATAGGTTCTAACATTTGCTTCTCACTACAGGGATCTCGAAAACGATAAGAAATACAGCATCTGCTAAATTAGGTTGCATTAGGTTAAATAAAGTTGCATATTTGAGCAATTAATACTATGCGGTCGAAAAATCAAAATTACCTCTTGCTGCTCTTTACATTTTTGAAAAAATGTAAAATTTTGGTTTTTGTTTTTTATTTGACGTTATTTAAAAAGTAATCCAAAAACTAAAAACACTATTTTGGTAGCTTTTTTTTATCCTTTACAAGATGTCTAAAATGTTTTTTATTAGACGCTTCGTCTTTTCGCTACCATCATCAAATACGTTATTTTAAATAGGGACATGTAATTTTTAATGCATTTTTGTATCGTTTTTGAATCTTCGACTTCGCTGATATAGCAAGATTATTAATATACAAATCATGTACCCTGAAACCAAGAAAGATTAAAAAATACAATAAAAGTTGTTCTAACGCGCTTCGATAGCCAAACTATCATCTTCAAAGAGGGTGCCTATTTAAAATAATGTACCGGGTGGCCAAATAAGAATGGATGCCGGCCATATCTCAACACCAAATAATCCTGCAGCCTCGAGAAAAAAATTTAATAACAAAAGTGGCCCTGAAGAATCGATGGAAAATATTTTTGAGTTTCTAAAATGACCGCTAGGGGGCGAAAGGCCTAGAACTAAATAGAAAATTGGCATTTTCTCAGAAATTTGCTTATTTATGGAATATTGAAAATACGTGCATTATAATCATAGAATAATTTTGATTCGTTTTTGTTTTACGTTTTTCTTTCTATCTCTAAAGATAAAGTGGTAGGGAGACGTCGAAAAAAAAATTTTTTTTAAGACTTTTACTTCAGTCAGCCTTAATGAAATTCAACAAGTTTGGCCTTTGTAAAAAGAGATTTATTTAGTCTATCGACGGCACTTTGAAATGTTTTTGTTTTAGAATTATTGTCGCTGCTACAGCACGTTATATGAAATAATAACAAATTTCGCCGTTTTATTAAAAAAAATTAAATAGGATGATATATTTATTTTAATATTTTAAATTAGAGAATTAAAAGCACTAGATATCAGTGAGAACCGCAACTCGATATCTTTTGTCTAACAGCAGATATCAGAAAATAAAATTTGTTTCAATGACGTAAGACTTTGGTGACGTAAAATGGTTGGTTTACCACTTATAATTAGAATATAAAATCAAAGAACATTTAACTTTTATTCTAAATTTGAGAAAAAAAATAGAAAAAAAAACAGTTAAATAAAAACGTAACAGTAAAAATAAATATACTGATAAAAAATTCACAGATTTCGCAATCCTTGCAACCAACGGAGACATTGGAAATGATAACACCAAATAGAAACATAATTAACAGTTTATTTAACATACAAGGTTATACAGGCTATTTACAAATTTCAAAGACAACGCTTGGCAATTGATTTGGAATGATAAATAAATACGAATTACGAAAAAAAAAATAAATAAAAAATGTTTATTTTTCGAATTGCAGACTTTCAAAGTTGTTATAAAAAATAATTTAATTAATAATTTCATAACCTCTTTACCGATCGTGTTGAAATATGAAACCTTTATTTATTTAGATTAAAGGCTAGATTCTTAATGACGTCGACCCTTGGGTTATCCGACACCCCTTGAAATTTGCCACGACAATTATCTATGTATCTTGGAAGTAGTAAATAATAATAACTACATAAAATATGTATTGATTTACAACAATACGTATTATGTTTAGTTTTTATTTTTTTTATAACTGATTAAAATGTCGTTAAGGCTGACTGTGTTGAAAGTGTCTGCAGATGTGTCTTGCACCACATGAATTTTATGGCCCTTCACAGTTTGTTTGAACCCCCTGGTTAGATAAGTAGTACATTTCAGAAATTTGTCATTCCGGCAAGTGGTTCTTAGATATTCTGTCATCCCTATTTTTTCCAAGTTTAAGAATCATTGTATTGACACTGAATGTGTCTTCTTTCTTTTTTAAAAGGCAACGTTACAATGAATAGACCACAGGGTGCTCGTAAGTAGTAATTGTCTTGAAAGTGTTATTCCTGGCCTTTTCTTCTTGGGATAAAAGTATTTTGTTTTCAGGTTCCTCTTGATCCTAAAATTTATTGCCCCGGTCATGTAATTGTTCTTCCTGACAAGAATTTATGGTCTTTGAATTGCATGTCATATTTTTGTTTCTTTGAATGGACTTTTAAATGACCAGCTGCATTCAACCCAATTTGGTTTCTTGAAAATGAAGTTATTTTTTTCTGATTTCAATGGAATTTTTAATTACTCCCAAAATAACCTTGTTTCAGTTAATAAATCTATTTAGATTATTTTGCATTGAAATCAGGATCATCGAAAACCACATTAGTGGGCAGTTGAATGGCAAATTTATCAATCTTAAAAATTGAGGTTGGTTCTGTGATTTTGTTTATCATATTCCAGATCACACGTGAATTCGTTTAGATCTAAACTCTTTTAAAGAAAATTGCAATTTCTTAACCAATGCTGAAGTAATGATGTTCGCTTGACACCCTGGATTTAACGATGCTGGACATTGTTTAAAGTTACTGCACCTATTTCTAATTAAAACTAGAGCTGTACTGGTTGTACTGATTGCCATTTTCGCTTTGCATGATCGTTTAATTTTTCTGCTCTTATGGGAATAATAAATAAAATTAATTCCCTTTTTTATCGAAAGCTCTAAAACCTTTATTACAGTTAATTAGTTGTCTTAGACCGGGTTGTGTGGTTCTTGTGAATTAAAAAATGTTTAGGACGGTTGTGACCTGTTCTTTTATTTTAAAGCGGTCTTGCAGCAACTCTATTGCATAATTAAGTAATAATAATAATTAACTGATAATGACAATGATTCAATAACGTCACTTGAATCTCCTTCCACAGAATCGCAAAGATAATGAAATTTCCTAATATCAAAAATACGCTTGTCGTAATGAACTGACCACTTAAATGAATCTAAAAACAAAAATGGGAATCGATGAGGGCTTTAAATTAGCAACAGATATGGTATTTAATTATCTCGAGCCGTTTAATAATGACAGAGTAAGTCTAATTGAATTAGTAAATTTCAATTTATGTCAGCTAAAATTTTATCGGATGTTCAAATGAAATAATCATCAAGTATGCTCCAAGTTTTTTAAAAGAGAACGTAGCGAACCCGGCATTTGATTACTTATTGATTATTTTGGTTGATCCGTCAAGGGTCATTTTAATATCTTATTTATCCAGAGAGGTTAAAATTTTCTAACCTAAAGAAAATCGTCTAGAAATCTATTTTACTCTTATTTATACTCTTCTTGACAAAATTATGCGTCTATGCTTTCAAAATAATTCATTTGATATTCAAAATAATTATAAACACAAATTTTGGACTTTTCCGAAATTTAATAATTTTTTCCACAATTTCCAATTTTTTAAATTTTTACATTAAACTTGCAATTCTTGTGTTTTTTCTTAAAACTTTGGATTTCAAACGGATTCAAAATTTGAACATCAGTCTTGCGAGTCTAACCCAAGATATTGCATTAAAAAAATAAATATAGAGTATTTTCTTGAAATTATGACTTTTTCACAAAATTCCTCAACCTTTCAAAATGTCATTTATTTTTCTTAAACTGTCAATAAATATTTACGTTTTGTTTAAAATTTTTATGTTAAATAATAAATTCCAAATATTTTTAAAGATTTTGACTTATTTTCGAAATTGTGACCTTAGCCTAAAAAATTTTTAAAATTATAAATATTTAAACTCGAATACTCAAGATTTTTTATCGAAATTTTGTAGTCAACTTTTTTTTCGAAATTTAAAATCCCTTTTTTTATTAAATCACGAGTGGTGGGTTTCCTCAAATTTTAAAATCCCAAAATTCAAACTTTACTTTCTACTCTTATTTCCAACACCAATAAAGGTTTCAACCAGTGTTAAAGCTTTAATTTTTTATTTTAAAGGTTTTAAATTTAATCTAGACTCTTTTTTTAAGGACAAAAGCCATTTATTTAAAATCGTGGCTTTAAACAAAATATTTTAATTTTATTCAAATGATTTTGATTTAGTTGCAAAATTTTATCTTTAACCTCAAAATGTTGACATATGTTTTGAAATTTTAGAACATTATGAATTTTTTGAAATCCTGGAATATTTTCCTAAAATTGTCTATTTTTTTACAGTTTTTCTCGCAACTTTTCTGAATTCAAAATTTTGGCCTTATTTAGTTATTTTTTTTTATTTTCGACCTTAATATCGAAGTATTCGACTTGAGATTTCGAGTGAAAACTTGAATATTCAAATATTTTTCTTTCGACTTTTTTCTATGTTTAAGGTTATTTCTACAAAATTTATCTTTTCTAAATTTACAGTTTCCATTAGCCAAGTTTCTTCTGAAAGATTATTTTTTAAATTGAAATTTACTCGTATAACCAAATAGACTACGAAATAATTTAAATCAAAATAATATTAAGGCATCTATGCTCATGGCTCTTGAAAGAATTATTTTAGTATAAAGCGAAAACAATGAAATATTAAAATATATTTAATCTACAAGCAAAAATTTGTCAACTTTATTGTAAAAGTAATTTACATTTATTTGAGCCCTAAAAAATATAAATGCAGATATTTTACCACATTCGTTTACTGAGTACTTTAAGGTTTTCAAGACAGTACGTGAATTGGATTTAGGGTAAGAGTTTACAGCATAATAATGGAATTATAACCCCTCAGTTAAGGGCCGCTGACTTGGGTAGCCCGTGTAAACTTCAGAACCTTTAAGTTTGCGCATCTTTACATGCTCACGATACCGCCTATTGTGTTCAGTTTTTGTTAGCGGTGTTTTCGTACTTAACTCACTATATTCTCTATTTTTAATCTCTCGTAAATGTTTCTCACTTTTCGCTATTTTTCATAATCCTAATATCCATAGCTGATAGCCTTATCCAATGAAATGTCACTGGATTAAACGAATATGGTGCACTGCGATGAACTGTAAACTTAACATTCTCCCATAGTTTTCACGCCGGCCTCTCGACGCCGAGAGCGCTCGACTGGCGAGTATGTCAAAGCGACCGACACCTTGTTCTCTCAAGCTTGAACGAAAACCCGAAACTTCACCCCATATCTCAACATAAACATTTCCAATGTTAAAACTTGAATATCCAAAATAACTAAAGTAATGTTGAAAGGAGTCAAAGAAGAAAATATGTTACATTAAAAATTATTGTCACTAATGCTGCCCTAGATGCTCAAAGTGTCGTCCATCATTTTCAATGCAGGTATTAATTCTCTGACGAATGGATAAAACTGCAGTTTCAACTTCTGCCACCGAAATACTGCGAATAGCATTCCTTATTCTCATGATCATGTCATCTCTTGTAGTAGGCCTGCTGGCAAAAACGAGCCCTTTTATTCGCCTCCACAAATAAAAATCCAGGCAAGCCAGATCTGGAGACCTGGGTGGCCACGAAAATCTGCTTCCACGTCCTATCCACCTGTCAGGGTATGCCTGTTCTAAGAATTCCCGAACGTTTACTGAAAAATGTGCAGGGCAACCGTCATGTTGGAAAAACATAACACGACGAATTGCCAAAGGCACATCCTCTAAAAGTTGTGGCAATTCATTTCTTAAAAAATTTAGGTAGCGTTCTCCATTAAGAGGTTGATCGAAAATAAAAGGTCCAATTATTTGTCCACCAAGAATTCCACACCAGACGTTTATAGACCACCGACCCTGATACTGCACTTCTTGCATCCAGTGCGGATTTGCCTGCGACCAATAGTGCATATTATGACCATTTACCGTGCCATTACTATTAAATGTAGCCTCATCTGACCACAAAATACGCAAAAGAAACCTGGAATCTTCATTTACCATATTTAGCAACCAATGGCAATAATGCAGTCTTCGATCGAAATCGCGAGCATCTAATCTTTGGTGCAATGCTATGTGGTATGGGTGGTATCTAAAAATGGTTAAACCGAATAGTTTTAGTTTTATAACAGTATAATGTAAATTTTGTTATATAAGAGACAAAATGTTTTTTATATAATTAAATATTACATTTCTAAATAAACGTTTACCTATGCTCTCTCAAAATATTTTGAACTGTGGTTCGGCGTATTCCCAAATCTCTAGCTATTGTCCTGGTGCTTAAATGAGGATCAAACTCCACAAATGCCAAAACATTTGTTATATTTTGCTCGGTGCGAGATCTACGGTGTCTTCTAAATACAGGAGTATGCACATTTCCTGTGGTGCGTAAACGATGTGCCAATAAAAGGAAAATTCTTTTATTATGATGACGTCTGTCCGGATAGCGCACCGCATAAACTCTAGCAGCAATAGTGGCATTTCGCATACATTCAAAATAAACTGCTAACATGTCAAACGCTTCTTCATTAGAATAAATCATTTCAGTCATGTGTTACAAAACAAAAGCCAAAATACAAATTTAACTAAAAGAACAATCACGACAATAAACAATTGAATATTTTTTGACATATTATTTCTGCGTCAAGTTCGTGAATGAACGATTTGATAATTTATAACTTAAATTTTATTTGCCAATATTTGCTGTTAGGCAAAAGATATCGAGTTGCGGTTTTCACTGACATGTAGGGCTTTTTATTCTCTATTTTAAAATATTATAAAAAACATATCATTCTATTTAATTTTTTTTAGTAAAACAACGAAATTTGTCACCATTTCATATAACGCGCTGTGGCAATGACAGTAATTTTAAAATAAAAACATCTGAAAGTGCCTTCGATAGACTAAATAAAGCTTTTTCTATAGGGACCAAATTTGTTAAATTCCATTAAGGCTCGCTGGAGTAAACGTCTTAAAAAAATTTTTTTTGATGTCTCCCCACCACTTTATTTTTGGAGATAGAACAAAAAGTTTAAAACAAAAACAAGTCAAAATTACTCTAGAATTATAATGCACCTATTTTCGATATACCATAAATAAGCAAATTCCTGAGAAAATCCCAATTTTCTATTTAGTTCCAGGACTTACGCCCCCTAGCGGTAGTTTTAGAAACTCAAAAATATTTTCCAGCGATGTTTCAAGGTCACTTTTGTTATTAATTTTTTTTCTTAAAACTGTAGGATGGCTCGGTGCTGAGATATGGCCGGCGTCCATTCTTATTTGGCCACCCGGTACTTGATGTTGGTAGCGAAAAGACGAAATGTCTAATAAGAAAGTTCTGACGCTATTTTGTAAGGCAGTGATTCCCAACCGGTGTGTCGTGACACAAGGGTGTCGTTGGAAAGTCACAGGTGTGTGTGTTCCCGAAGTATAAGACCACAAACATTGAGAAATGAATATTAATAATCTTTTTTTTAGTCATCATTAGTTGTGGCAGTCATAATAAGGTTTTTTTGGCTGACAGAAATTTATAGAGCGCTGGATTACGACAGATCGGTATTTTTAGTTATCAAAACATCAAAAGTCGGAGATCATCAAAAGGACCTAAGCTTTTGCTTGCTTATACAGGATGGACCATAAGTAATGGTACATAGATCAATGGTGGATTTTTAGAATAAAAATAATAACATTTACCTTTTACCAAAAGCTGATATTAACAGAGATACAGGGTGTCAAAATTGAAAAAAAAATTTCAATTTTTTCGTATAACTATGGAACTGATTTTAATATAGGCACGAAATTTGGCACAAGGGGGTTTTCTAAATCGACAAACTCCAATTTGGTAACATATTTTCAATAGCTGATAGGGGGCGCTACCTGCGCTATCTTGCATAATTCTAAATCATTATAACTTTTTTGTGCACTCACGTATATTAATTCTAAATGGGTTATTTTATTTCTCCATATTTTTTACGTAAAAAAGGTGTACTTTTTAAAAGTTGATACGAGCAACCGTTTCCAAGATATTTGCCTTTAAAGCTTAACGTGCCATGGTTTTAAATTACTAGGATGTTAAATTTTCGAAGTAGGTTAAAAAAAAAGTAATCATAAGACAGCTTTGAAGGTAATTTATGTTAAATATTACTTTGCTGATAATAGTATTACCTAAATTTTGAAAATCTCAATAAAGAAAATCCAAAAAATTAAGACGTACTTTATTTTCTAACATAGAAATGTGAGATATGATGTCTGAGTCCGCACAAGAAAATTTTAATAGTCTGGGTGGTCAAAGCAGATATTTGGAGATAAATTTCAATAAAGGACAGCCAGATTTTTAATTGTTTTCAATCATTTTACATGAAAAGGGTCATTTCCCACATACTTATTTTTGAAAATAAATTTTGTTTTGGTATTTTATTTAAATTTGCTGTAGAAATTTAAAAAATAGGTGTAATAATAATGTCAGTAAAGTAATATTTGGTTTCAATTAATTTAGAGTTAGTTTTATTACTTTTATTTTAAAATCTACTGCGAAAAGTTCACATTTACATAACTTAAAATGAACGTACGGCAAACTTTGAAGGCAAATATCTTGAAAACCGTTGCTTGTATCAACATTTTTTTAGGTAAAAAATGTGAGTAAATGAAAATATCTATTTAAAATAAGTGTAGATGTAGCCACAAAAAAGTTATAATGCTTTAGAATAACACAAGGTAGCGCAGGTAACGCCCCCTATGAGTTACTGGCAATCTGTTAGCAAATTAGCATTTCTTGACCAAAGAAACCCTCCTATGCCAAATTTCTTGTCTATAGTGAAATGTGTTCATCACCTATGCGAAAAAATCACATTTTTTTTTCAACTTTGACACCCGGTATCTCTGTTAATATCAACTTTTAGTATAAGGTAAATGTGGCTAAATGACGTTGTTTTTATACGAAAAATCTACTCTTGCTCTATGTACCATTACTTATGGTCCACCCTGTGTAAGGGTTGATGGATTTTATTTTATTATTTGTTTTTTTTTCAGTTATCTCGGTATAAAGTTGCTCCAAATAATTTAACCCTCTTTAATTTGATTGATCAGAAAAAAGAGTAAGTGTTGCCTTCGACAACCAATAATTCGAGAAATAGCGACCATACAAAAAATGAAAGCAGAATTTCAAAAACTGCAAAGTACGTTGAACCTCGCTATTGCTATTTCATAAAAAATTTGGTATTAGAAAATTGATTGAAAAAGCGGAATAAGTTACGCAAACCATCTGAAAGAAAAGTTGAAAATTATAAAGCGCCATATACAGGATGTTTTCGAATAAAATGCTAATACTTAAGAGCATAATCATTGGGTTATTTTAAGAAAAAAAGTTTACAGCAACATACGTCAGGAGTCGCTTTATTTCTAAGATACAGGGAAAATTAGGAAAACATTTCATTTTTCTTTAAGTGCTTAAAAATATTTTTTTTTAAACTTTAATAAAACAATACAGCTAGTTCTAACGGAAAATTAAATTCGCTTTTGGGGAGTTTGAAGGATAAAGTAAAACAAACGGACAAGTCCGGTATTTACCAAATTTCCTTTAAAGATTGTCCTTAAAAATAATCGGGCAGAGTAGACGATCTCTTAAAATCCGACTGAAGGATCATTTGGGTCATTTAAGGTACGGAAGAACTGAGAAGTCAAGTGTGGTTCGACACGCTTTTGAATTAGATCATAGGATAGATAGCAATATTAAACTGTTAAGAGTAGAAAATAAGAATTCTATGTTACATGGATATGAAAACTTAGACATCCATAAGGCTGGATAGAACCTTATGAATGGTTGCGCTGGCCCTTTAGGCCACTCATCTCTGTTAAAAATACTTAAGGTTGATAAATAAGGAATTGTGACACTATGACGTGTATGATTAGGAAACTGAAAAATGTTAAATTAGAAATTTTGCGCTAAAAGTGAAAATTTTAATATTTTAAGAAAAATTCGAGTTTTTTAAAAAATGTTTAGCCTTTTCGCAAATTCTGCATTTTTGATTTTAAATTAGTGTAATATTGTTAACATTGGAAATGTTTATGTTCTTATATGGATGTCAAGTTTCAAATTTTTTTTCAAGGGCAAAAGGAAAAAAGACAGGGATGTCGCGAAAGAGATAGAGCGATCGAGTCGAGTGAGCTAGACACAGACAGCATATCGGTAAAGATAGACCGGCGCAGCGCTTGCGTGAAGACTAGTAGAGGCTGGAAAGTGTTCACTTTACCAAAGGGCCCGGGAATAAGGGCAATGTGTTGTAATCATAGATCTCACACTATGGATGAAGCGAAGACAGAGAACTGTGTTAGACACACCCTGAGAGAGATGTATATAAAAGAGCACGTGATCCTTGGCAATAAACCGACCTTTCTAGGCTACTGTGCTATTGCAAAGGGCAAATATTTAAAGAAATATTGTGGAATTTTTGTTTTTCGTTTAATTGTTAATAAAATTTAATAGTCATGAATATTGAACAGTTCCACAAAGTAAAGGTGCGAAATGTCAGTTTGAAATAAATAACTTTTACGTGCGCAAAACAGTTTCGATGAAATAAACGGAAACACTTTTTCGCTAAACAAAGTTTTCTCGAGAATAAAAGGGAATGACGCCTTACCTAATTTCCATTAAACTTGGGAGGAACATGGCCTACAATATTAAAAAAATTATGAGAATCCGAGATTCTTAAATTTGACTTTTCTCTAATAAACCATGTTTTTTTTTTTATAAAATTTAAACTATTTGACCAATCATTACCAAAATCAATAGTGATTTATTCTAAGTAAATTCGAATTGGTAGAAACCAGAATAGCAATAATCGGATAAGAACTGCGAGCTACAGCGTGATAAGAGACATTCACACAGACTGACAATCCCAACTTAAAAGTATAACAAAAGGTATCATCATTTAGAAAAAGCTCTCTTCTAAACA
Source organism: Dastarcus helophoroides (assembly GCA_028583605.1). Lineage (NCBI taxonomy): Eukaryota > Metazoa > Arthropoda > Insecta > Coleoptera > Bothrideridae > Dastarcus > Dastarcus helophoroides. The sequence continues at coordinate 21,558,194 of CM053328.1, read as the reverse complement.
AACAGCTGTATTACAACTGATTTGGTGCAAAATTACTTGAGCATTTTTATGGCGAAATATCTTATTTTTTTGGTCTTTCCCAATAATAGAGCAACAGTCGTGGTGTGCAATAGGACTAAATTTATAAGGTGAAATATATTATAAATAAGGTAAATAATATGTAAAAAGCAAATAAGTTCAAAATATTATAGTAAAAATTAGTAAATATGTATACAAGTGAGGTTCTCAAACATGAAATTGTGAATACATATCTTTAGTAATATAGTGATACATATATGCCGATAGAAACTTTGTAATTCATTTAATTATATATAAAAGTATATATAATGATTGTGTTATTAGCCCTAATAAAATGTTAATTATTAAATTTTAGTGAAATCAATAGAGCCGTTTGGGATATTACTGGTATAAGATTAAATAATATTTAACTGCAAAATCTTGTTAAAATCTGTGACAATAAAATTATGTAATGAAATATTTAATTTTGTAGATAAAACAATGCTGTCTACGTTCAATAAAATAGTGAAAAAACACAAGAAAATAATTGATTTACAGTTCAAATTCAAGCAATGCCCATAACTGCACGTTAATATTGCAGGCTTTTACCAACGGTCACGTGGCAAACCTTCCGCCTTCTCAGTTCCTCTTACGACTCTTAGTGTAGAACTATTCCTCTCTTTGAGTTTACTTCACGAATTTGTATTTGCTGGCATAGGCAACGCTTCATCCATAGTGTGAGATCTATGATTAAGATCTATGGTTGTAATATACAAGCATTTAAGATATTAAACTCAAATTCACAAGTTAGAAATAGGTGACTTAAACATGCTTCCTTTTACCCTTCTTGTTTCCTGTTAATTCGTTTTAAATTAACATATACTTTTCTGCAAAGAAACGGAAGCACAGTCTTTTCTTGAAATTACGAATTTTTTCTGAAAATTCTTCTTTGTTGGCATTTCCGCTTTACTCTTAAATTCAAGTTTTTGAGAAAACTTTTTTCTAAGTTTCTAGCAACATTTTACCTTGTTTCTTTTAATTTGTGTTGTTCGAAAATGTTGACCAGGTTGGGATTATTCGTTTGTTTACTTTTTAAAATGTCAAAATTGCCAAAAAAAGCACAATATTTTAAAGGAAGTCAAAATTTACAACAAAAGGAAAAAGTTCTGAAAAAGTTGAAATTATGAAAAATTAGGAAGTTTCAAAAATAGCAAAATTTTAGAAACATGGAAAATTTTGAAATAGTTACATTTTCTAATTAAGTCAAAATTTCGATTTTTTTTTTAAATTAAAAATTTAAAATTTTAAAATGTCCAAGTGGAACAACTCATTAAAAAAATAAAAATTAAAAATGTCGAATCATTGAAAAAGTAAAAATTAAAAATGTCGAATTCTTCAAAAAAACTAGAGATTTTGAAAAAAAAAAGTTGAAAATATGGATCAGAAAATAGGAATTCTCAAAAAAGGTCAAAATATTTAATAGGTGGTCGAAATTTTCAAAACTAAATAAGGAAAAGTTGAAATTATTATAAAAATCATATTCCTCAAAAAATTCATAATTTTCAAAAACAGTCCAAAATTTCAAGATGTCGAAATTCTGAAAAAAAGTTGCGATTTTCAAAATAAAGTAGATTTTCAAAAACCTGTCGAAATTTTGAAAAATTTTCGAAGAAGTCAAAATTTTCAAAATGAGCCGAAACTTTCATATTCCCACGCAATTTCTCATATTATCAAGATAAGAACTAAATATCTGGATATAAATACCTTTTAGTTAATTATGTGAAACACAATTTCGTTCTTTACAGATAGAATTGGTCGATTTTCGACTACAAGTGATGGTAGTAGAATATAAAATTTCCAATTTGAATTATATAAAATCATTTTTTCTTTTTTTTTTGCTTAAATCTGTCGTAGTATTTATTTACCTAAACAATTTATATTTTTTTAAAAAGTAATATAAAAATGTTGATTATGAGAGAACAAAATTCTTGAAAACCTATTAAAACCCACTAAAGATTCAGTAAATAATTATGAGCTACAAATACTAAACAATTCATTTTACTCTCAAGCTCTGGTAGAACATATGGTTTAATATTGTTTATTACTATTATGAAATATCCGCCGTGCTTAGATAAAGAAAGATGAGCTTGGAAGCCGGAGGTACTTCGTTCGTTGATGACATATTGGGAAGGGGAAAAAATTTCTCTGCTCCGCATCACATCCGTCTCCGTACCCTGCCTGACCCGAGCGCAATTTTTGTGCCAAACACCGCTCTCCCATTTTACAAATGGTGCCTTTATTTTTTTAACATTTTGATTTAAAATTTAAAGAAGTTATAAAGCGAGGATGTCGAATTCACTTTCTGGAGATACTTTTTTCAAATTCCTTTCAATTTTTTAAATATTGACTTCTAAAAACAGGCAAAAAAAGGAACAAATTGTACCCCCATTTGTAGGAATACTAAAAAAATCAAAAATCGGCTTCCAAAGCCCGAATTCCTTAACATTTGTAAACATTATTACCAATTTTCATTAAATTCTAAGCCATAGTATTGACGTAGTTTGTGAAATGGCAAGAGAAGAATTTCGACGTTTTAAAAGTACCAGACTGTCGCCTTAAAGAAATTTTTAAATCTGCTCACAAATACTGATCAAAATGATATTAAACAAGAGGTTTGCGCGAATAATAGTTTTTGAGATATCTGGAAAAACTTATGAAAATATACTTAGAATCTCATCTGGAAGGCTGATTAGTTTTTAGAGCGATGGTTTTAGTATATCGTTATGTTGAAAAATAGTGTAAACATAGGTATAAATAGCTTTTATAATTATACACGCGCGGATTGGCAAACACGGAATATCATTCTTCTAATAAATCAAATAGCATAGCCCATATATTTTTTTTTCTATTTTACTTTTTAGCAACAATTAGGCTTGCTTTATTGCAAATAATTGTGGATCTAGTTGCCACTTGACGTCATTGAAGATGAAGATGAAGACAAATGGTCTTAGGAGTGCGTCATATCTTGAATGCATTGTATCATGAGATTATGGAGATATTAAGTTATTGTTTTATTAATGACTTTTTTTACGTAATTCTTAATTATTTATCTTCTAGAATCCACTTGTCAAGCGTTGTCGGCGAAATTTGCGGAAATCTTATATAATCTTTTGTGTATCCATAATAAACGGTTAATTATGTTTTATACCGGGTGTTTTTTTTTTATTTGGGAGGTTACATTTATATGGAGTATCACTTATTATAAAGGCAAACTGATTTTGTCGATATGGCTAATTAGAGCTAAACTACCTTTCAAAAATATTTTCAACTTCCTCCCACTTCCCGTTATACCGAAAGTAGATATCAACTTTCTTATTTTAAATAGCAACCCACAAATTTTATATTTTATTTGGATTCTACGTAGAAAAATAAGGTGAGTTTATGTATACATGTTTATTGATATCTTTGGTAGTTTTAAAGATATTTCAATTTTTCGAAAAAAAAAATGACAGAAAAGAGGGTTATTTTGACTCTTTCTATCTTTTTTATTATTTGCAATAAAAACATGAAATTTGGGTTAAAGTCATGGAATATTATGAAGACTATAATAACGTAATCAAGTTTTACATTTATTAAACAGGGTGATGGAAATTTTATGATCTTTATTGTTTTTGTTTTATTTAAAAAAATTCTGTTTTTTTAAATAGAAACTATGTGTATTTTAAAGATTTTTGAATTCCTCACGTAAAAAGAAGAAAAAAGTTATATGACTAATTTTTTAAAATTCTGCACCGTTACAGAGATATAATGCAAAATAAAAAAGAAAAATATATCTTTTTTTTCTAGTAGCAACTTGGTAGTAGACAACAAAATTTTCAAAAAAAAATAACCACAAAGCCTAAAAATTTTAGGCTAAATAACATTTAAAAGATAACCGCACAAGACGAATAAGTTTTGGGCTAATTGTTAGAACAATTATTGAAAAATGTTTAGGTAGCCATGAATGTAAGTTTCGTAAAAATGGTTTGTTAAACAGACTTCTTATTTTTGAAGTAATGAAAATCAACAACAAATGTTCAAGAAAATTCGTCCTTTAACTGTTATGCTGTTAGATTAGAACTCAGGATTTTTAAGCGTTAAATTTCACAATGAAAATCAAAATGGAAATTTTTTAGTGATTTTTTTTACGACTACTGCGACTATTGCTAGAAACAATAAGATGTGCTTAAAAACGTTACTCAATTCGAAATCTTAAAATATGTCTTTAAATGTATTGAAACAGAAGATCGCCCTTGTTGTTCTTGATGTAAATTTTTTGTCAATTATTTTGGTTCCTATTACTTATGATTAATTTTTTAAGCTTTTATTCCCCACAGTTAATTTCCTACTTGAACAAAAAAGAGATGTTTGATTCTTTTTATTTTGAGATTTATGTAAAATACCTCTGTAACGGCACAAAATTTTTGCAAAATAAGTAATATAACTTTTTTCTTCTTTTAATGTGAAGAATTTAAAAATGATTAAAAAACATATAGTTCCTATTTAAAAAACAGAGTTTCTTTGAATAAAACAACAACAGCAAAGATTATAAAATTTCCATCACCCTGTATAATAAATGTAGAATCTGTTTACCTTATCATAGTCTTTATAATATTCCGTGACTTCAACCCAAATTTCATGTTTTTACTGCAAATAATAAAAAAAATACAAAAAGTTATAATAACCCTCTTTTCTGTCATTTTTTTTCGAAAAATTGAAATATCTTTAAAACTATCAAAGGTAGCGATAGCGATGTATACATAAACTCATCTTATTTTTTTTACCTAAAATCCAAATAAAATATAAAATTTGTGGGTTGCCATTTAAAATAAGAAAGTTGATGTCTACTTCCGGTGTAATCGGTAGTGGGAAGAAGTTGAAAATATTTTTAGAAGATAGTTTAACCTCGATTAGCCCCATCGACAAAATCAGTTTGCCTTTATAATCAGTAGTACTCCATATAAAGATAACCTCCCAACTAAAAAAAACACCCGGTATATAGTGTTATCATTTTCAATGCTTCCGTTGGTTGCAGGGAATACAAAATCAGTGAATGTTTACTTAATTTTTCACTTTAGAGTCGACTTTTTCTACATTAAATTTAAACTTTCGACTTTGTTTCCAAAATTCCTTAAAAAAATGTTTTCCGAAATTTAGATATCAAATTCAAACTCTTAAAATTAAAATTTTAAGTTTTAATAATAAATCAAAATCGAGCTAAATTTACTAGAAACAAATTTTGCGATTAAAGTCAAATGTTTAGAATAATTTAGTCAAAGTCAAGATTTTGTGGTTAAAATTTGAACTTCAAAAAAAAAATTCTTTTTCATTTTTGGATCATTATTGACTTGTCTTAAATTATTTGAAAAAATTTATTTTAGCTTATCGAGATGGGTAAGAGAAAATAAAACGTCTGACGTTTAAGGAATAAATTTAAAGCGCTAGGGAAATGTTTATTTGAAAAAAAAAATCTAAATTTAGGGAAAAATTTATATTTTTCTTACATTTCGGATATTTAAATAAAGTCATTTTGAGAAAAACTTAAAATTGAACTATTTTTTTAATTTTGATTTTTTCTGGAATTTTAATTATTTCTAATCGGGATCATCAGAATTATTTACTTATTAAAATATTGTGTATTAAGAAGGGTTTAAAACACTGTTCTAGAGCTTATTTTATGAAAATGTTGAAAAAGCAAAAAATATTGCTTCTTGTTAATTTTTTGACAAGAAATCTTGCTATTGTTAAAAGAACTTCATGCCTTGTCTTGTTGTTGCAGCATGAGAAGGACAAGAACAACAAAAAGCAAGACAAGAATAAGAAATTCGTGAAACACTACTCCATGCATAATTGCAGGGTCCTACTTTTTTTAACCTCAGAAACTTATACCTAAATCCAATAAGTAACAAAAGTTTAACCTCTTAGCATAATCTATGGATTATTTTTTATTATTTTTTTAATTTTATCTACTTAAATCTCTTTTGTGATATTCTTTGCTGATTACAGTGGTGGAAACTTCAGGATGTACATTAAACTACCTAAGATCATTGATATCATTGAAATTTGTTTCATTTTATATTTTTCTATTCTTATTTTGGAATGAAGAACCGTTTTGCTTCATATATCTGTATAATCTCTAGAAAACGAAACGATTCAGCTGCTGTCTTTTTGGATATAATTGTAAATAAATAATTGTTGGATATTTCTTTTGTGTTTTCTTGTCCCCCTACATAGAAATCATAAATATTCGGCTTTTCTGACAATGAAAACATTATTCGATTAATTATTTGTATTATTAATTGGAATGTTATTTAAACCAGCTCACAAAATAACTAAGTTAGCTACTGTAACTGGCAATTATAGGATTGACATAGCAATGATAAACTTTTGACGGGAATGGCCTACTATTAATAATCATAAAAATCACTTCTGTTGCAATTTGACAAAAGATTTTTCACCTATGTTATAAATCGTTGACATTGCATAGTCTGGGCCTATTCGGCCATGTAAGACGTAAATAAAATCTAATTGTACGGTTATAATAAAATAGATGTTTTATACCCGATTACCAAATTTTGTAACATTATCTTTATAATCAAATGAGATATCTAAAAAAAATATAAATTGGTGATTATCAGTTTTTTCAAAATATTTTAGAAATCAAGTAAGATATTTTGAATCTGTATTTATAAAAATATTACCATCAAAATTTGGCTACTTTTTTGTAATTTAACCGATTTTGTATCTGCAGTAGTTTACAAAACCCCAATGGTGAGACGTGAAATAGCACTAACCCTGTATATGTGACAGAAATATAGAGAGTGAGACTGCTTCTGAACCTCTACCTCCGAAGCGAGGGTCAGCAGCCTTGTAAACACTATTGTACAGCTATCTTTTGATAAATCTCCATCTCCAAGGAAGGTATATTTTGTTCTCAAAATATCAACATAACTTTTACATTGAACCCAGCAATAAAGAACCGGGTCTCACGGAATAAATATGTTCAGTTGTCCAGAAAAATATTTTTAAAAACGACGGGAGATCGATGATGTAACTGTTGTTGGAGAACATGAAAATGACTACATTGTTGGGAAGTTTAAATGAGAGTATAGACTACGAAAATGTTCAGCAAACCAAGGTTTAGATACAGAAATATGGTTCAGGCCAAAGAAACAAGAAAACTTAAACGCTTTGGTTCCAGAGATAATCCACCCCTTTTTGGTCAAAAAAATTAGTAAATTTAATTAAGTAAACAAATAATAAAACATTTTAGGTGAAATCAATAAATCAAAAAGTAGATGTTTTCTTATAAGTAGAATGTTTTCTTGTAAATAAAACGGATCTGTTTCTGTACCTCAAAAAGTTAAAAACTGGCTAGGTGAGAAACCTCTACAAGCAAGAAAGAAAAATCCAAGTCTCTTGAACTATTCCTTCTATTACTAGGATAACATTTTCAATATAAAAAAATAATAAATGAAAAATTCATTCGATAACAAAGGTTTCCACGGCCAGAGTCAGTACAGGATATACTTCTTCCGGGATTGGACCGTATCAAAGAACTACTAAAAGTGTTGGCACGTGTTTGACACGGTCCAATCCTGGAAAAAGAAAAAATCATCCTTTGTTTCTGGTTCCGTTTGAAATAATTTAGCACATTCAGCCAACATAATTAATATTCTATAAATTTTCAAAGATTTTCTTTTCAACTTAGTTTGTCTTCATGTGTTTTATAATATAATAATAAGTTTTGTAAATTAATGTTTACTCGAATAATGAAGTATAACACTTACCCCTACATTCCTCGCTAAAACCTCCTAAAAAGAAATTATCGTCAGTTTCTGTAAGCTATCAGTAGGTTTTTTAATTTTCTTAATGGCATACCTTGCGAAATTCCTACTGAAATTTGTATAAAGAACACTGACCAAAAAATACCGCACATTTTATTCTCACAACTTTAAAGACGGAAGTTCTCAAGAAGATTGTCAGCACAAAGAACAAATAGATAATTTATACATTCTAATTAAGCAAAGGTCATTGCTTTTTGATCGGCATCATCAACTGAGATCAAAGCAGCCAAGTAAGTTGTTTGTACACTACGTGTCATTCAAGAAACTGATTAATGTTATATTTGTTTGTTTGAACACCCTATCTTTACTTTTTTGCCAAAAATCATACACCATGTTAACAAATGACTAAGCTTGGTCACTTCGTCTAGGTATTTTTTACTTATACTTGCAATAATAAAAATAATTCTTGGATAAGAGTGTTTTCTACTTTGATTGAAACCTAAAGATTATTTAGTTTAGAAAAATAGCATTAATAGAATGATGAAAACAAGGTTGTCACTCTATATGTGCCGTAGGACTTTGTGAGAAAAGTAAAAACATTTCAAATTAATGTATGGAAGAAAAATAGCTATAGTTTCCAAATATGACATATTATTCCAGTTTATAACATTGTGCTGTCAATACGAATATAACAGTATTTCGAAAATAAGTATTTTGTATTTATTAACGAATATAATAACCATAGAAAGATGTTTCCTCTATTACCATTCTTATAAAGCTAATTTTCGTATTTGTCACATAATCACTTTTTCAGACCCGGAAGAATATTTGTCAGCATTTCTGGACATTTATTTCGTAAATCTTGTCCGATGCCCTTCTTCAAATTATCTAATGTTATTGGAAGTGAGTAAAAAAAATATTTTACATATCCTCATAAAAAATTGGTGAATTTAAATTTTGCGATCGATGGAGTCAAGTTTGAATCACAATTATTCATATTCAGGGTTTAAGAAACATAAACATTTATTGAAACATTCTCCGACCTCACGATGGAGATGTGCTGGAGTTCCATTCATTTCAATACCACATCTTTACCCTTGTCTCCAAGTGTAATAAGGTTGAAAATTATTTATGAAAAATTACAAAAAGTGTTTCATTTACATTTTCTTCCAAACAGAAATCGTTTAATTTGAATTCAGCTATTTTTTATAAAACTATATAAAAAGGATTTTTTCTAATATATCTCCAACAAAAACCAGGTAATATGAATCAAGCATCGGAGGAGTTTCGCGAAATAAATGCCCAAAAATGTTGACAAATATTGGTAAGGGTCTTGAAAAGAGATTAGGTTTTTCGTTTGGAGGCAGGGGATTGTCACTTGAAACATACTTTTATTTTCCTTCTTCATAATACTTAAAATTCTTTATAATGATTATCAAATGTTTGCCCTTCAAACTGCCACTTATAAAAAGTTGCTCCGGGTTTTTAAAAATGCCATAGCTTACTTGATAAATGTAACATTTATTAAAATAGATTTTCATTTTAAAAATGTGTGTTTTACTGGAAAATAGGAAAATATGAACAGCCTAGCTATAGAAATGTTTAATACTATTTTATAGAAAATTAAAATTTGCAACTGATGCTGACATAAAAATAGGGTGTTTTATTTAAAGTAAACAAGTTATTAGCGTCTATAACATTGTGCTAATTTGGTCAACATTTTCGGACAGCCCTGTATACACTAATCAATTTTTTACATGATGTGACATAAAAATTAATTAATTAATAGAAGTTAATCCAAATTTGACATTAATACCTAAACCACGTGTTATGAATTTAGATGTTAAAATATTTACAACATTTTCACATAAATCAGAATATCTCAAAATCCGTCAGGTTTAGCCAAGGTAAACTTTTATAAAACTCGCTTTTATTTTGGCCCTCAAATCCAAAAATATATAGTGTATTTTCTTTAAAAAAATTCAACTCTGATACGTTTTGTTTTTTTGGAACATTATAAAACTCATGAGTTCCTATCTATCCCCAAAACAAAACATTTTTAAAATCAAGTAGCATGGGTATAATCTTCCATGTCGTATGCCGTGATTAACCTGGTATAACGGAAATCTTCAAAAATCAAAGGGCATTCACAAAACAAAGGATCGAGAAGTTTTTGAGAGGATGAACAAAAGCTAATAGATTAACAGTACATCTTTTTCACTTAATTAGGATAATTATAGGTACGGACCGGTTGTTATTAGTATGAACAAGTTTTCAAAACAATTGGCCCATTGCTGGTTCGGCGTATCCCCAACTCGTAGAATCTAGACATGTAATTATATGATTAGAAAGGATTTTTTACCTGAGGCTGACATCTCAATCAAAAGAGCATGCTGTGGCTCACGAAATTAAAAACCGGAGTTATTATTTAAAAATGAGCCCCGCATTAAAAAACAATTTTATCTAATATCTAGTCCTGCAGAGAACTGGAAGAGATCGTTTTTGAATTGATGTTATTATATAATATCTACCTAAAGAGGAGTGGCGAAATTGAATTTTTGAAGATGAGCTGCCATTATAAGAAAATTAGGAAAGGTAACCTAATTTAACGGTAGAAGCCGTAACCCAAATTTAACCAGATTACTTCCTCCGTTTGTAAAAAATAAGCGGGTTGTGTTATATTAAACCAATGTCCAAATGCTGCATTAATAAGTTGACAAATATTATTCTTAAATATTTGTTCAGTTTGATTTAACTATTGTTTATCCAACAATTGATTGAAAATTACCTTCACCTATTAATCCATTTAGATTTGAATGAAACCGCAGAAATTTAGATGCTTCAAAAAACCTAACAAAGACCGTTTGACTGCATTATTAAACGCGGTCCTGGCTTTATATATATTACACGCCGTAAAAATACTTTATTTAATAGAGAAGTTTAATTTTCATTACGTAAAAATAATGAAAAAATGCTAGCGTCGATTGCCTGTCCTATTTATACATGTCATCCTTCCAGAATATTCGATTTTCACTATACATTAAAGAATGATCTGGACAAGAATCTGCATTTGAGTCATTGTTTCGCCAACTGTCTAGTTATTCTAGCATATTTCACTAAAGTAATACATACACTTCAGGACTACTGATGTATCATTTTACAGTTTGTTAAAATATTAATAGTAACTTGGTGGATTAGAAGAACTAACGAGTCTAAATTATCCACTATAAATGCCTATACACCACAACAGCTAATATGTCTATTTCTTAATTACAACCTACTATATCCAGTAATATGTATCTACTGCCAATATTGAAGGGACATTAGATTTGCTACATAGTACGTAACCTGAATACCTATAATTTTGATATTAAGAATTAAATACCTTCATATTTTAAAGATCATTTTTCCTATTAAAAATCTTAATAATCCTTACGTAAGCGACAGCTTACTCTGTAATTATAAAGTGAACCATGTAAGAAAATGGTGCAATGAAACTTAGAACCTCATCAGCTTATCAGGTTAGCATATTCAGATGATGCATTTTCTCGTGCCAAACATTTCACATAGAGCTTTCAAAGACCATTTGATACAGTTAACTACTCCTAAGTTAACCCTTTTTAAGTAGTTACCATGATATAATATAAGACTGGTAATGTAACCAGCTATAATCTCACTGTTGCGCGAACTGGCCACTAAAAGCAGAGACGATTGAAAAGAGAGCACTTGCATACATGAAGGATGGATATTAGAAAAGCTGCCTTGTGTAGAGTAAGCCTTGCTCTCTTATGCAAGTGTTGATACTTTGTACAATTTTTTCGCAATTTTTCGGTTTTATATTTATATTTTAATTACAAAAGGGCAAGACTTCATTTGTGCCTACGTGGAACAATGGTTATAGAAGCTGTCACAAAAAAAAACATTTATCACATTCCATTCTTTAAATTGGTTAACTAACAAAGTAATTTAAACCAAAAATTTTTTTTGTATATTTAAGAACGAAAAATGATATTAATAGACAAATGAGCCGATTGATTTTTTAGGGTTCGACGTATATGGAAAATTGGCTATAACTTTTTTAACAATATTTATACAAAAAATGTGTCAGATAAACTTTTTTTGGTTAATTATTTGTCACTTTCCAGTGACTTTGATTTTGTTTTTTCTGCTTTTATTTTGTTGCTATGGTAACAGATTTTTGAATTTTCAAATGACACCTGTATTTTTCATTTGCCCGTTTGGAATCACCTTAACATTCTGCATTCAGTGACATCACATTTATAGGGGTTAAATTCGGAAAGTTTCGTGAAATCATAATTTTACTGATTTTTATCTATTATTTTTATTGTAATTTTTGAAGATATCTGTAAGCAGCTAAAATGAAATTCTTACCAAAACAAACATTGATATACTGGCAAAAATTTAATTTTAATTATTAATGCATGTTTAAAAATAGTATTAAATTATTTAATATGAGAATCGGTAAAATTATGAAATTATTATAATTTTTGGAACTTTTTTACTTCTAAACCCTGCAAGACTTTAACCAAAAAAAGTTCATTTGAAACATTGTTTTCTAAAGAATTTCTTATAAAAGTTACAGCCAATATTCCAGACATACGTCGGACCGTGCCCTGTACTTTGCATAGAGTTATGGCAGTTCTTAAACATCTTACTATCTATCTCTCTCTAAGCTGTCAGTCTCCCGATTACGTGCCACATTTCGTCTCGCGTCAGGGTACCTGGCTTATACATTATCATGGTAGTTACTTAACTTATTAAGATGAAATACAGTGTGGTTTATCGAAAACGTAATGCAGGGCATAAATTCCAGAAAACCGTCTTATCGACAAAATGCTGACACGCGTCAATTTTGCTTGTGAGGGGACAACTTTTGGTGCAATAAAATAGTCCAAATTTCGCCCTCTTATGCGGAGGTAACATTCACCAAAATTTTTCAAATGAGAATGGGGTTCAAATGATACGTCACTGAAATGGATTTATTTTATATACCCTCCGTTTCGGTCAATTCGTTTAGAAGTTATAAAGTCTTGACATTTCTTAATACGAAAATTCCTAATTTAATAATTTTGTACATTTATCGAAAGAACAAATTTATTTTATTTAAAGAATATTTCAGCCTGTACGTAGTTTTTGTGAGTAAAAAATGTAACTCTTGCCTTTCTAGAAAAATGTATTACTGAAATTCCACGATCCTTATTTCTAAACGAATTTACTGAATATTAAAGACTATGTTGCCTCGGCGACAATTCTTCTCTTATGACGCAAAAATTAATTCTATGGCCTTGCCTTGGTATAAAAATAACTGTTTTTGTTAAAAATAAATTAAGAAATCATGACGAAAAAACAGTGGTGTGCCATACTCGCTCGGAAAATTCGTGAGGAGAGGCTACCAGGAACCAGCCTAGCTCCGGGCAAAAATAAATTTGCTACCACAGTGTGTCCCACCGGGAATCGCCGCGATCGATATCTGGCAAAGTACTCATGTAAAACATTTAAAAATTTGGCAACTAAGCAAAGTTGACAAGTCCAATACATCTAAATTATTACTATACCGGAGTTATATTGGAACAGCAACTTCGTTATTTTAAATAAGACACTATATATTTTTGGATTTTTGGATTTTTCTTAATATTTTAAGGCTACTTGAGATTAAAAACATTGTTCTTAAAATTTACAGTTTTCGAGGTAATTGGATTTTTATAAAAAAATTTGACAGATGCAAGGTCCAACGAAATTCTTTGTATCTTTTTCCAGAAACCAGATATTAATTTTATATTTAGTACATAAGTAGAACACATATAAAGCTACTTTGTATAACTTTTATAAATTGAAAAATATTAACCAAATGGTGAATTCACGACTGAATATTTTATTAAATTCAAACAGCGATAACTTTGTTATCTCAAATAGAACACCCTATATTTTTTTGACCTACCGTATGCAAATTTAAATTATCTTTCAACTGATATCGACATTGCAAGCCTTTCTTTTAAAACATTTACAAATATTTTTTTATTTTACAATCATTGAATTCTTATTGAGTAGCATATCAGTGACATCAGAGACTGACCTAATAAGTAGAAACAAATTAAATGCACTTGAAGGAAAAAAAACAATCGATATCGACATTTAAATTATGAAATAATCAGTCAAATTATTTATAGTAATTCATAGTGTGTGATGAAGCTAAAATTAAAACATGACTAGTCGACATAATTGAAAATGTTCTTTCGACATTTTTATTATCAAAAACAGATTTTCTTCTATATGATGTCTCTTTGACCGGCTCCAAATTTATGACATTTTTTACCATTTGCTTTACTGGAATTCATAAGGACTTTATCTGTAGATCGAACAGCAGATTTAGTTTTTCGAAATTTGGACTGTAATAACGTTTCATGTCCATGTTTGTTTTTATAGCAATAATTTAAATTCTAAAGTAACCATTTACACATATTTTACACTTTTTTTAATTTGTTTGAAATTTTGACCATAATTTCGAAACCTAAAATTTGTTTTCAAACTCTTGAAATAAAATCAGAAAAGATTAAAGGGGAAATGCAGAAACCTCGACAGTTTTAAGAAAAATTCGACATTTTGATATAAAAGTAAATGTTTTGAATAGAACATATATTTGCATTTGTAAGAAAAGTTTTAAACTCTAAAAGCAACACAAAATATAAAAAAATCTATTGCGTTTAAGATTCAAATAAAAAACGTCATCCAGTTTCAAAAACTTCTTTCAAAAAAACTAACAGTTTTAGGATTGTAATCAAAGTTTTAGTTTTGGGAAAAAAGAGAAATCTTTGTAAAACATTTCCAAAAATTAAAAGAAAAACAAGGTTTAGTTTAAAATTTCTATTGAATTGCTGAATTTTTGAGTTCGCAAAATTTTAGAAAAAAGCAAAAATTTTAAATACAAAATTTCCATATTAAAGCTCCACAATAGAATAAAATTGGTAGATATTTCAGTAGTAAAGTCGATATTTGATTTGAAAAATTTTAGGTAGTTCAAAAATAATATATTCCCGAAAAAATTCAAAGTGATACTTTTAAAATTAAAATTGGTGTTTTCAAATATCATTAAAAAAAATAACTTTTCATAGCTCATTTATCATAATTTGAAATTGCACATCGCAAAATAGCCGTGTAATTTAAAGTTTCTCCCAGAACGTTGTCCAAAAAGTTTGATCTTTTGAATGCCATTTTAAGTTACAAAGGAATATGGAATTTGGAAAATATTTGCTCTACATTTCGTGTTCTAAAACGGAGAACTACAGATGAAAACAAATATTTTAGAGAAAACTTTTAAGATTTCATATGAAATCTCTAAAACATTTTGAATTAACATAAATAATATTATGGCAACTCTAAATTTTTGAGTGTTAAATGGAATTCAAAATGAATCTTTTTTTGAAATTAGATTTTTATTTGAAACATTAACTTTAACCACGAAATTTCTAACTAAACTTCAAATATTAGAGCAAGTCAGGTTTTAATTTAATATGGGAGCTTAATCAAAAATAAAATAATCGCTTCAAAAAAATTAAAAATAAAACGAAACTTCTAAAGTAAAAGCAATAGTAGTCGAAACTGCGACACTACTATCGAAACTCGACCTCTAAAACTTGCAATTTCGAGAAAACAAGTAATATGTATCTATGTCGTAGGCTTCTAGTGAAATACGCCTTTACATGGAAAACCTAAGTATATCATGAAATGATATTTCTTGCAAAATATTGTTATTACATTATATGTTGAGACTTTTCATGCATTACCGTATTTATTAAGGCTTATGTTGTAACAATTGGTGTTATTCTTCATAGTGGACTCTTATTGGTTGAAAACATCATGTTTATTAAATTTATTTAACATTTCTGCGATCCAGTTTGAAAATATTTCAATTTTTATTAATGAAAGTTGATTATTTCTGAAACATGTTTTGAAATGTGCCTATGTGATATCCAAATTTATTTAAAACGTCACTGCATGATAGTTGTACAAAAAATTGGTTAGTTTATTTTACATATATTTTATTTGAAGGTTAGATAGGTTGTTTTCATTTGTGTTTTGTCTTTTTATATTTTTTTTCTTAGTAACTGTAGAAATGAAGGAAGACTTCACAAACAAACAAATAACTATTTTAAGTACATTATCGGAAATAAGAGGAAAATCCAGTAAACGTCCATGGAGTACAGAATATTGAACTAAAATAAATTAAAGCAATCTTAAATATTTGTGAGGAGTTTAGAAAAGCGATTTGCTCCAACTCGTTATTGTAAGGTCAAGGTCTTAAAAAAAATGTGGAATTCTCGATGCCACAACATCATCTCCTGTTTCAATACACATTGTTGTTATAATCATTATGTTATAAACTTATAGTGAACTGCGGCTTTTCATGAAACGCCTAGGCATATCATGAAAAGACTTAAACGTAACAGAGGGAATGATATGGCAAATTTATCGGTTATGATCAGATGTAGTATAAATAAATAAAATAAATAAATAAAAATATCTATTTAATAAAAAAACAATGACAAAAACTTATATAAAGATTAGGAAAACATTATTTTTTTGGAACGACAGATGGTATTGTGTCATCTAGAGTTAGTTCCATATTTTGTTTTGTGTAAAATACCTTGCCATTTAAATAACGAGTTGGGGGAAACCACTTGTCTAAATTTAATAATAATAATAATTAAAACTGTCTATTTTATTTTATTTTAATATTGTGTACTCGGCGTCACTTTATTAAGCTTCCAATCATAATATCTTGGATAATGTGCTTGAAATAATTGTTTCAGTTTTATAAGAGTTTCCTTTCATTTCTACAATTAATAAGGAAAAGTAAATACCAAAACATTAAACGTAAATATTTATTTCATAAATTGTCGACTAATCAATTCGGCAGGTAGCGTAGAGCTATCTACAACAATTTTTGACTAAATAAACTAGGCATTTCATGAAACGGCCTCGGCGGATTAGTGAAATAAATAAGATTTTATATTAAATGTCGGTATGTCATGAGATATCTAGGTTTTTCTCTGAAAACCCGTATTTCACTAGAACCCTACGACATATGTATACCAAACATAATTCTAAATTATTGGAACAAACCCAAAATTTATAGACAAAATATTTTTACGAAATTTCTCATTTAACAATGACAATAATTTCGAATTAAAAAATATTTTAGCGGGACCGTTGTTCAGTGAATATAGGCACTGGACTACCATCTAAGGGAGCTGGGTTAGATTCCCGCTAATGGCATCATCCACCATCCGTTTTTAAGAAACGCTCTATTCCAAGGTCGACTCAGCTTTAAGGTGAAATGAGTACTCGGGTGAAACCAAGGTAATAAATAATAGGCGGCTGAAATGCAGTGCAAGCCCCACTGCGTTACTCGCATACCGTTTGGCCCTAGTAGTAGCAGCCTATACCTGCCGTCTCCCATTCACTGGAAAGCGCTGCAAAAGGGAGTATTATTTAATAAAACATATTTCCTAAGAATTTGGAGTTTCAAAACACACGCATTAATTCGAAATTCAATCCAAATATTTGAAGGAGTCTACAATTTTAACGTTGGAAAAAAATTACAAATGTTGACAATTTTCTTAAAACTTGACTATAATTTATATTAAAATTTTCAGTTTAAAGTCGAAAACCCAACTTACGTTTAAAATTTACTGATAAAAGTTTAAGGTATTCAATATTTTTTTTTAATTTTCGATTTTAGAGTTAAAAATAAGTATGTGGGAAATGACTTTTTTCATGTAAAGGGATTGTAAACAATTAATAATTTGGCTGTCTTTAATTGAAATTCATCTGCTTTGACCACACAGACTAGTAAAATTATGTTGTGGGACTAAGACATCCTATATCACATCTCTATGTTAGATAATAAATTACGTCTTAATTTTTTGGATTTTCTTTACTAAGATTTTCAAAATTTAGGTAAAAATTTTATCAGCAAAGTAATATTTGACATAAATAACTTTCAAAGCTGTCTTATGATTACTTTTTTTTTAAGCCTACTTTGAAAATTTAATATCTTAGTAATTTAAAACCAAGACACGTCAAGCTTTAAAGGCAAATATCTTGGAAACGGTTGCTTGTATCAACTTTTAGAAAGAACACCATTTTTACGAGAAAAATATGGGAAAACTTATGATGATTTAGAATTGTGCAGGATAGCGCAGGTAGCGCCCCCTAGCAGCTATTGGTAATATGTTAGCAAATTAGAGTTTGTCGACTAAAGAAACCCCTTTGTTCCAAATTTTGTGCCTATATTACAATTCATTCCATAGTTATACGGCAAAATCGAAACTTTTTTTCAAATTTGACACCCTGTAGCTCTGTTAATATCAACTTTTGGTATAAGGTAATGTAGCTAAATCAAATTATTTTTATTTGAAAAATCCACCATTGCTCTGTATACCATTACTTATGGTCCATCCTGTATACCAGTGCAGAAATCTGGGGTGCAAAGCTTTCAAAGTAAATATACTATTTTACTATTTTCATAGGAATTTTTGAACTAATTAAACTTACATAAAAAGCTAGTTTGAAATTTTGAAGAAGTATTACTCTATACGAAAAATAATATTGTTAGCATTTTTAAGAATCAAGAATGGAAGGTTTAACATACACCGTGTCCCAAGATAGACCACTGAAGAGGGGTTTCTTTTTTATTTGTGAATTTACGAGAAAAAAATCATTCTTTATAAAAGCTCCTGCTTGATCTTAAATCACCACAATAAAAAAACAATTTACTTTTTGCCATTTTTTGAAATTTTCAAATAATTTAACTTCCTGTACCAAAAATATCGAAAAAAAATATCATTTTCGGTGATTTAAGATCAAGCAGGAGTTTTTATAAAGAATGAATTTTTCTCATAAATCACAAATAAAAAAAAATCCCCCTTAATTACTCTATCGTGGGGCACACTGTAGAATTGATAAAAATCACCCCTGTGAGAAACGTTTTTAGTTTAAACAGTATTCTGAGCAATCCAACTTGATTAGTGTATAGTAATTGTTATATAAGGAATTGATATGCATTTAGCTAAAGGTGTAGTGATGTGACTGTTATGCAGCATGTCGATATCAATGTTTGATTATGAGGTTTTTTATGTAAGAACGATTTATTTACAGAAATATTATTTATGTTTAAGGGCCATAAATACTATTATTTATTTCTTTGTAAAATTTATTTCAAATGGGAACCAGATATGTAAAGTGCAGCGAAGTAGTGTTAATTGAAAGAGCACGGCAAAGACAAGGCGACTTAAGATCCAGCCTCCAACATGTTTTATGACGTCACAGATGTTTTCAGCGCCAAATTAAGAGAACGTAACAAATTTAAACTTCAAAGAAACATAAGTCAGCCATTTTTAAAGATATTTGAAAAAAAAATTTG
Organism: Dastarcus helophoroides; assembly: GCA_028583605.1. Classification (NCBI taxonomy): domain Eukaryota; kingdom Metazoa; phylum Arthropoda; class Insecta; order Coleoptera; family Bothrideridae; genus Dastarcus; species Dastarcus helophoroides. The sequence goes on along the minus strand of CM053328.1, from coordinate 21,538,928 downwards.
TTTGGCCATTTTATACTTTTTAGGACAATAATTAAGCGTACATTGAAAAAATTGGAAAGTTCCTAATTGTACAGGGTGTCCCATTTTCGGTACTTTTCGGGGGTATTGGACCTATTAATAAAGATACAGTGTTGGGATTTGCACTTTGCTGTCCTACTTTTTAATAAAATGCAAGATTCCAGTCCCAAATTTGCCATGACTCTCTTAGTTTTTAAGCTACAGGCTGATTTTAAAAATCTTTATTTTTGGTCATGCCTTGTATTTCCATTATGCCTTCTTATATTAAAAAGGTAAAAACTGATCTTGCTAAAGTTTCCTATGTTAAGTTTAAGCTTGGTCAGTTTTTTTCTAGAAAGTCAAATTTTTGAGTTATTAAACAAAATTATATTTTGTTAAATGAAACTCCCTGTATATTATTTTTTATATTGATTAAGTATAATTTGAGCCTTTTAAAAATATATAGTTGTTGACGTTTATTTTAAAAAACAAAAAAAAATCCAATATTTTTATAATTTATACTTTACTTATAGCAGTAGGCTATGACCAATTTATTACAAACAAATGCAAAATTCTGAATTGTTGCAAAAATTCAACCCTTTAAAAGATTTTTTTTTTATATTTTCAGTTATGTATTAAAAATTATTGGTATTTATATTTTTTCAAAATTCTTTGAACCTTAAATCTTGTTATACCAACACCTTTGTCTATTCTTCAACGAAATGAGCAAGTTGATGATTCTGCATACCATAACCCTGTTATCTCCGTTTCTCTTCATGTTGCTGAACTTCGTAAAGGAGTTGGTTTGGCGTACCGTATCATTCGTCATAGACCAATAATTCTGGTAAATTTAGTTAAAAAAGTAACAAAAATATACCAAAATTGCAATCAAAAAAGGGTTTAAATTTTGAAAATAATCTTTAAAAAATGTCAGCTTGTTTTTATTTGATAAAGCTTTTGTATTTTTACGATAAAGGGAAATATGCAATATTGATTAATTTTTAAGACAGAATTGAAAATACTAAAATTTATTTCTGGAGAGTTTAACTCTTTGAATAATTATTAATTTTGCCTTTGTTTCTAGTAAATTAGTCATAGCCTACTGCTATAAATTATAAAAATATCGAATTTTGAGCTTGTTTTTGAAAATAAACCTTATCAACTATAAATCTTTTAGAAACCTAAATTATGCTTAATCAACATAAAAAATAATATATAGCGTATTCCATTAAAAAAATATAACTTTTTAGAAAAACTTTCACTATGCCACTGAACTTAACGTAAACATGTGTAGCAAAATCAGTTTTTACTTTTTTGATGTAAGTAGACATAATGGAGGCATAGCTAAAAAGTGAAGATTTCCAAAATCATCCTGTAGCTTCAAAGCTAAGACAGCCAAATTTGAGACTGGAATCTTTTATTCCTTCAAAAAGTTTGACACTAAAGTGAAAATCCAATACCCACGAAAAGTGTCGAAAATGAGACACCCTGTACAATCGTCATGTAAATATTTTTGTCAACTAATATTGAAATAAAAAAAAATAATTTAATAATAACGACTTCAGTTAAAAAAAATTAAAATATTGAGATTGAAGTAAGACTTTCCAAATTATGTAACTTTGAGAATATTTAAAATTAAAATTTCAAGGCAAATTCGAAATTCCTAAATTAAAATGAATATTTCAAGAAAAAACTTAAATAACCTTAAACTAACTTCAAATAAAGAGTCAAAATTTCGAGAAAACAGTCAAAAATTCGACTTTAAACTTGAAATTTTCAGATGAAAGTTTGTTGAAGACATCTGAGTTCAAACTGAAAATTTGGAAAAGAAAGTCAAACTCTGCTAACGGATTATAAGTAGCGCTGTAAATATACAGGGCAAGCAAAAAGTTAGACTTATTTAAATGGAAGGTAACCTATAAGCGCTATATTGGTCTTCGTTATTGTCGAATTAAGCATAAGTTTTAGAGTAGTTTAATGTGTTACATGTCATGTCAAAAGTGAAACATAAGCGTCATATATTATTTTTATCAAGCTAGTAGACCAGTGCTTATTAAAATTTTAACAATACAGTTGGAAATAAACCTAATCAAACTAAAGATATTATTAAAACAAAATCTTAGGCAAAATGTTCAAAAATATGAATTTTTTGTTAGATATTGTTCTTGTGTTTATGGCAAAAGAAACTTGAAGCAGGTCATAATTGCATACCATGACCGTTAGTATCTTATTAAAATCAAGTTATATATACACATTCGGAAGAATATTTATTTTTATTTAACAGTTATGATTGCATTTTAAAAATTTTTAAAGACACTTCTTTTTACATGGCCTTCTATTTTAAAAAAGTAACATAAATATTGTTTTTTTTTGTGCTGACGCCCATGTTTCACTTTTGACATATGGCATGTGGCAATCAAATTAGTTAAAAAATTTTGCAAAAAATCCAAAATAAGATAATCCTATATAGTGCCCAAAAGAAAAAATAAAGTTGTCTTAATTTTTTCAGAAATTATATCATGGTTTGGTTTCGAAAACCTATTTTTCAAAGCGTAAACCGAATTTTGTATTTCCGCTTTTGATTTCTTTTAAGATAATTCAGATTGATTGTCTTTAATTAAAATATCAAATTCTAATACCGCACAACTTTGAAACTATTAATTTTATGTCAAGTTTAAAAATATACAATCCTTCGTTTCTTTGATATATCGAACAACACTTCCGGGTGGGCGGCACGTTGGGAAAATTTAAATAATCTGCAGTTTTTCAGATCGTTTTCCTCTGATGGATAGCGATGAAGATACAACGTGCTTCAAATGATAAACAGATCGCTGTTTTGATGTAAATATGAGGTAGAAAATCAGGCTCTGTAAATTCTTTCTGCCTTCGAAACGACGGAAGCTGCGTCAGCGAAAACAAATCGAATTCAAAGAGATGCCGGTATTTCCATTCGGAAATGTAACAACTCACTAGTGGTGACTAGTGCATGGCCACATATTACTTCCTTCTTATAATGAACGCAATTGTGAGTCTTTCTATGATTCTTCTGGTTGAGTTTCATTTACCATAATAGAAAATGAAATTTCAAAGTTCATTTATCGGAAACTAGAAAAAACGTTTGTCCCATTTATTTTAAAAATAAACACTGCAATATGTGGTAATTTTTTGTAATTAAAAATTATTTATTAGCAGTTAGCTGTTATTTTGGTAGAAATGATGGATATAATAAAAGGGAACACTAAATAATCATGGGTTCTGCTGTTTCCCTAAAATCGAGAAATTGATTAGGAATAGGGGTCACGCATTTTTGTTTCTATTGTCTTTTAATTTGATTGTTTTATGGAGTTAGTGAAGACATCTGTTACAGATAAGTACCAAATTCAAGTTTGGTTGCGTGACTTGCAAATTTTTCGCTTTCTCTGAAATTTAAATTTCACGTCAAGACACGTCTGTGAAAGTGGGGTCAGTGCTCATTTAGGGCTAAAAGTGCGGCAACACTTAATTAGGGTTTAAATTCTCACAACTGAGGTTAATGACGTTACCACCAAAGTTAAAAGCATGATACTGTTATAGTGTCATAAGTTAAAAGTGCGGCCATTGGAAAGATGGCGATCAAATTAATATCTTAATTATATTCCGGCTTCGTCTTCAATAAACAGGTCAAGTGTAGTACTCTTGTTTTACACCGACTTGCGCATGTATTTCAGAGTCCATAAATATATATATATATATATATATATATATATGTATATATCAGCAGTTTTCTTATTCCCTCAGGTTTACCTCTTTCCTCCTCAGTCATTGTTTCGTGCCAGCTTCCACACATCGCGAGCTACATTAGCATGTACATACATCTCCCAATAATAAATAGACCAAACAAAAATCGTCCAGCGACCACCCCGAATTATCAAAGCCTGCAAACATCCGTCGCGGATGCACCATTTTAGCACCAAATGGCGAATGTGTGACAAGACAACATTCGCATCCCCAAGAAACGCCACCCAAGAGACCACCACCCTATATAAGCCAAAGGACGCTTGGTATCATCATAGTTGTTGTAGAACATAGTATTATAATAGTATCTTTCTACTTAATGGTTAGATGTAATTTCAACTTAAAATAAAATTCATTTTTAAAAGTCTGGTGTCGAATAATTAAATATAATTCGCGTACTGCTCCAGACCTTTACGAGTCAAGCACGTACTAATTACATATATCTTAGTCCGCCTTCGACCGTTCATCAACGTGCCATGCCTAAACATTCTAAAAAAGATATAGGCGCGATTGGACCCGCAGCCGATCTCCTTCTCGCTCACGCTCTTACAAATGTCGACGCGATCGCAGTTGCACTAAAGACAGAACCTTAATTGAGAGGAAATTGGAAGAACAATTAATGGAACTACGTAACCGATTACAGTTTTTGGAAAACCAAAATAGGGAACGTTCCTCCTCACCGCCTCACTTTTTAGACGACCCCTTGGATGTTGCTGACCAGAACGAGCTTCCAATGCAGGAAAATATGGTCAGAAACCTTGATGGTAAGTCATCTGCATATACATGTCTTTGTTTTTGGTTCTGTCAGAATCACTCTGGATGACTTCCTCCGCTAAAGTAATTTACAGATGTTTAAGATATCTTTCTCACCTGCCAGACACTGAATTATGTTCCTCTGGAGCAGCGGCTAGCTCTGTAAACGAAGTAACTGGGGGACCTACCAATATCCCTGCATGGAAGAAACCTTCACTAATAGCAATTTTAGTTGCTTTACAAGGGAGATATCTAGGGCCGCAATTTTGACATTCTGCTTCGATTTCTCGTTGAGAAATATCTCCAGTTGAGCAGGATGTAGACAACTTGACGTTTATTACCCATTTATGGCAAATTTTTCTTCCTGTTTAAGGAAAGCCTTCCTGTTTGAGGGAAACATGCCTGTATGAGGAAAACCTTCCAATATGAGGGAAGTCTTCCTATTTGAAGGAAGTTTTTATGCCCGTTTTTTCCTGAACATGCAAACCTTTTGGTTGGGACAATTGTAGACGATTCAATGAAGGTCCCTTCGTTAATTTCGTTCAGAGAACCCAGCCTCGTGCAACTTGAGACCAAACCATTTCATGCACACCTGACAACTTTACTTTTTTTCTCTTTCAGAGGAAACAGTAAATGAGGACAATTCAGTCACTCTTCTCGAACTCCCTTCCGAAACACCTGCCGTCAGTGAGGATATTTTGCTTTTACTTGGAGAGGAAAACGACTTATCCTTAAAGCATGGTTCACCTATCCAGACTGATTTGAAGTCTCGTTGAGAAAAGGTTATTTCCAATGGGTTAACAATTAAGGGGCAAAAGGAAGTTATCGAAAGATATCCTCCTCCAGAAAATGCTCCAAGGTTTTCTCACCAAATCTTAACCCAGAAATACGGAGTGCCATCAGTCCCTTCCTCCACGTCGGGATGACCAGTTATTTCTGATACATAAACAATTTGATGCCATCCTCTTTGTTGTGGCATCAGCAATATCATCGCTCTTAAAAGAGAAGGGGAAGAAGCCCTACCTGCAATCATTTGGCGATGCAGGGTGTCCGATTTGCATTTCATCCAGTCGAAAACACGTCAGGATCTGATTTTAATTAAATTAGATCCTTAAATTCGCGACATATTGATCCCCGCGCCAGCAGCTAATCTTCTGTTTGGAGAAAAGTTGGAGGAAAGAGTGAGTGCAGCAAACATCCTCAAGAGCCTTAGTCAAGATTTAAAAACATTTAGAGAAACGCATCCACCCACACAGATCGCAACCATGAAAAGACCGTTTTATACATCCAAGACTAATTTAAACTCTAGGAGTCTGCTTCGACAAGTCCAAGGCTCACGTCTGGGCAGATGTCAAAACAACCAGCAGCAGACAACGCATTACAGTCGTCTACAATATCGCCAATTACACCTTCCAGGGAATTGAAAAAAGGAAACCAGCGGATAGCAGAAGCGGAAGATGTTTTACCGATCCTAAATGAGGACTTACCTAAGGTTGGTACAATAGCAGGAAGTTTAAAATATTTCTGCTATAACTGTCTCAATTACACCAAACACAAAACTATATATATATAATCTATAAACAAATATTTGTCCCCAAAAAACCTAATTGGTCTCAGGCAGAGCAGTCAGACATCAACACGCATAAACAACAATTACTTTCCAATGGATCAATCTCTAAGGTGGTGCCTTGTGAGGGACAATACTTGTCCAGGGTATTTCTAGTATGCAAATCAGACGGTTCCAATAGATTAAGTCTAAACTTAAAACCATTGAATAAATTCATTAACACATCTCATTTCAAGCTAGAGGATCACAAGACCGTCACCAAACTAATAAGACGGGGCTGTTTTATGACAACAGCATCTCAGGGATGCATATTTACTTTTGCCTATATGAAAACGGTACAGAAAATACCCACGATTTAAATTGAATGGAAATACATATGAATATAATGCAATGCCTTTTGGCCTGAATTGTGCCCCACTTGTTTTTACAAAACTAATAAAACCCATTATTTCCTTTCTTCGAGAAAAAGGTTATATTTCTGTTCTTTATTTAGATGATTTTCTTTTGTTTGTTGACACATATGAGGCACGTTATAGAAATCAAACATTAACCATGAAGATACTTAAATTTTTAGGATTCGTTATAAATTTTTCTAAAAGCAATTCTGTTCCAAGACATGGGGTCCAACATTTGGGATTCATTTTTAATTCTGAAGAGATGACGATCTCTATATCCGATAAGAAGAACAAGCCCATTTTGAAGCTTGTTAAGAGATTTTCTATTTTAAAAACATGTAAAATTAGAGATTTTGCTAAACTAATTGCAAATTTCATATCCATTTGCCTAGCTACAAAATACGATTATATGTATACTAAATTATTTCAGCGAGAGAAGTCTGTTGCTCTGAAAAGTTCCAAGCGACAATACAATGAAATTATGGGCAATTCCTAGCATTTTGGCAAATGACTTTAATTGGTGGATTAACACAGTACCAAAAACTTTTAACCTTGTTAAAATAGACCGCTATAAACTTGAAATTTTTTCGGATGCTTCCCTTACAGGCTGGGGTGCCTACTATAATGGGGTGAAGGCTCGAAGTCTCTGGGTGAAATCCGAAACGGAATTACACATTAATTATTTAGAAATACTTAGCGCATTTTTTACCAAAAGGTGCTTTGCTAAAGACCTCTGCAATAGTAATATTCTTTGCAGAATATATAACACAACAGCAATTTTTTATATTAATAGAATGAAAATCATCCAATACCCGAAATTGAACGAACTCGCTCGAATAATTTGGAAATTTTTGCGAGGAAAGAAACTTGTTTATCTTTGCCACTTATATTTAATTCTTTCAAAATATTATAGCAAACAAAGAGTCACGAAACCTTGAAATTGACACTGAATGGGAGCTGTTCAATATACAGCCTTCCGAAAAATAACGCGCCATTTCGGTAACCTTGAGATAGATATTTTTGCTTCTAGACTAAATAATAAATGTGAAAGATTTATATCATTGTTAAGGGATCTTGAAAGCTCTGCAGTTGATGATTTCACGGTAACCTGGTCTCATATCTTTTTTTATTGTTTTCCGCCATTTTTTTTAATACTAAGAGTGCTTTAAAAGATTATTGATGATAAAGCTCGAGGTACAGTTGTGCTTCCTTTATGGACTTTCCAACCATGGTATCCAGTCTTTTCGTCGTTGTTAGAAAGGCCGCTTATTATTTTTAAACCTCACGGTTTAAAAATAATAGGCGGCCCTTTTAACAAGGACGAAAAGACTGATTACCATGATTGGAAAGTCCATATTTAGCTCTTGTCAAAGAGCTTATTTTCTTTTAATAGAATCCCACATCCCCTCTGGAAGAATCTTTCCCTGGTGGCAGGAATCTTATCATACAGGCCTTAGAACGTAAGAGGGTGCCTCAACAGTGCTTGAATATATGCGCGGCTTCTATTTGTGAAAGCACACTTCGACAATACAGTTCAGGTTTAAAATTATGGTGGGAATATTGTGTAACCAATAAGGTAGAATTATTTTCAGCCCGAGTAGAGATCATCCCGGAGCTTTTGGCCATACAGTTTAATAAGGGTGCGTCGTGCAGTTCTCTAAATTCTTATAAATGTGCTATAGCTCAGATTACTAGCCCAGACATAGGCCAAGACTTCCGTCTACGAAGGTTCTTCAAAGGCATCTAAAGTTTACGTCCTTCCTTACCCAAGTATTCCGAAACTTGGGACCCAATAATAATTCTAAATTTTGTTAAAACTCTACCGAATGATACCTGCTCTGTTGAGGAGTTGACACACAAATTGGCAACATTAATACTTTTGGCTACAGAACAGAGGGCTCAGACACTATCCCTTATCAAATGTGTAAATATAGTTCGAACCTCTGCAAGATCGTGATCAAAATACCTCATCGTATAAAAAAATTAGCTCAAAATATGCTACAATCCCTCTTAATCTTACCCTTTCTTGATGCAGACCCGAATATTTGTGTTGCCCGCACTTTGCAAGCATATTTAATTAGAACAAATGCGAGGAATGGAAACTTAAAGGACCTTTTCATAACAACCACAAGACCTTACAAGAAGGCATCCACACAGATGATTTGGAGATGCAATTCACAGCACATAGTACAAGACATGCTGCAACATCTGCAGCAGCTGGGAAAGGGGTTAATATTGACCCTATATGACGGTCAGCAGGTTGGACGGATAAATCTAAGACCTTTGCCATTTTTTTATAATCGACCACTAGTCTTTAAGGATGATTTCGCTCAGGCTGTACTCGCTAGTTAATGTTTTTTCTATCTTTGTCTAATTTATTCTATAGCCCTGTGTATTTGTATTAATGTAAGCATTTTCACAAAATTTGATCCGGTTCTCTCTTTTTTTTTTCGTGTCTTTATAATTATTTTATTGTTTTTTAGTCTTTACACATATATGTTTAGAATAGGTTAAGAATTCACCATTAGGTAGTTCCTATTTATTCCACTTGTAATTTGTGGCCTTCTACTTAATATGTGTTTCGTTTTTTATTTCTGATCATGCTTTTGTTTAAACTTTGCTCTCAACATCTACACTTGACCTGTTTATTGAAGACGAAGCCGGAAGATAATTAAAGGATCAAGCGAACTTACCTGAGTGAAGTTCGATCCTAATTATATGAAGGCTTCGTCGAAATAAACAAGTCCCTCCCTGCCCATACTTTAACCCCTAGATTAAGTTTCAACAAAAATAGCTTTCAAATAGACTGAGGAGGTAAGAGGCAAACCCGAGGGAGTAAGAAAACTGCTGATATATATATATTTTTTTTTATGAACTCTGAAATACGTGCGCAAGTCGGTACAAAACAAGGGAACCAAACTTGACCTTTTTATTTCGACGAAGCCTTCATATAATTAGAATCGCACTTCACTCAGGTAAGTTCGTTTGATCTTTTAATTATATATGACATCACTGAACTGGTAATTATGTGAAGTTTCATGAAGTATATAAAAAGTGCACTATTTAAATGTACGGGTGCTCCGCTTTCTATGGTGAAAACTTTAAGGTATAATAGATTGTCAAAAAATAGTGGACTTTATTTTCGAGTTTCTCATTTTTTTTTAAAATTTCTAATTGTTTTTGAAGATTTGGCACATTTTTAAAAATTGTGACCCTCGAATCTATGAATTTTTGTAAATTTAATATTTGAGAAATTTGCATTCTTCACTGGATTCTGATTGTTTAAAAAACTCTGACGTTTTAAATGGCAGGCATTAAAAAAAAGAATTTTTTAAGCATAAAGTGAATTATTTTAATAAAATTCGAAATTTAGACCCATTTTTAAGTTTAAAACATAAACATGGAATTTTTGATAAAACAGAGCTTACATTTCGACTATAAAAATTTTAAGATACTCAAAAAGCTAAGTTTTAATAGGAATTTCGAGAAAAAAAGCCATAAATATCTCTGTAATTTACGAACTACTGACATAGCTGATTAGCGAACCCCCATAAAGCACGTGCATTAGTAAAAAATAAATAGTTGGATATATTTGTCGGTTTCGAATCTGAATAAAACGTTATAAGAAATTATAGGGTACAAGGAAATGTAAAGGTTACAATCTGTAAATAATATCAGTGCATAAAGATAAAAGTCGCTGCAGATGCTGTGGCCGCATTTTGAACCTTCCCATTTTTACAGGTATCAATTGGCAAGATAATTAGAGCACTCGATTTTCAAATGAACGCACTTTGAACAATAGCCGCACATTCAAAGCAGTCTAAGGCAAAAGGCACGTGCTTTAAATCAGACTTGGTGAGCATTCTCTACTCTATAATGTTATCCGATTCCAACAATAAATATTGATAGTTCATAGTCAGCTTTAAATTGTGTCACATTATTTTATTTATATTTATTAATAACTTACTATTAGTTTTATATACGATGGTACAGTTTTTAACCCTTTCGCACCGAAGACCGTATTATCCCGTGATCAAAAAATGTGACAAATAGCGAAGAACGTATTTATCCGATTTCATTATATTTACGCTATGAAGGCCAGACGCTTCCATTTTATGTGTTAGATATGTTTATTTGTGTTTATAGGCAAATTTAACAGTGTCTATTATTTTATTGCCTTATGAGCTCATCTATAAATAATGTTATTTATTAACCTTTTTTGGTTCTATGATGAAATATGGTATCTTGGTATATCTGTTAATAAAATTAAATTACAAATCATGCATTGCTTTAACCTATAAACAAAAAATTTAGCCAAATAAAAAGGCCAAATTATTGTACGAAATACGGAACTAAATTTTCGATAATATTATATTTAAGGGTTTGGGCCCAAAAATAGGTTTCATTTGGACCATACTAGTTTGGAATTATCCCCTAGAGCCTTATTTCCAAGCAAAAGTCAATTTTTATTTGGAACTACAATGACAAAACAATTTAACATGCGTGGGTGCGCGCGGTATCACATAAGGCAAATAGCTATAACTTACAAAAATGGACATATAATTAATCACTTGCTCAACCATTACATTTGTGATGTTATAAAACTCAGCTAAACCAAAAATGAGCATTATTGGCAAACTAATTATTGAAATATAAAATAATAAATATAAGTGGGGTCTGAGAGACCGCGCGCGCCCATCGGCGGGTTAAACAGGAAAATAGCTCGTTGCGAAAGGGTTAATATTCTCTATACCTTTAATTTGTGGTACCCTGCACTATTAAAAACATATTTAATAAGGAAAAAACGTAGACAATAATTAAAAAAAATTAATATTGCTTATGCTGTGTTGGATATTGTTTTAGAATTGATCGTTGTCCAATATAATTGGTTACTCTTCACATTAATGGCCTGCTCTAAATAGAATTCCATCACTTTAATATTTTGAATGTAATCGAATATAGCGATCTTTGTAAACGATGCTGGTGAATGACATAGAATAATGAAAAGGGCACACGGCCAGTTAGTTTCAACACTCCACCGTCCGATCTAACTGACTTCCAATTTCCTCCTAATTCAATGTCTTTCAATCCTAAGATATGCCAGTGATTGATTGCCTATAGCGCCGCCTACCGGCCTGCTGCATAACACGCCCATGCCTACTTTTGCTTCACGAACTTTTAAACTCGTTTAGGCACTTCTTTGGCTACTATGTTGTTTCCTATCATCTTTATGTTCTGGATAGATGCGCATAGCAATCCGTTTAATTAGTTGCCAAAAGTTTTCAGATGATTAATTTAAGTTTGCAGACTTACTTAGTTTTTAAATAATACAGTATCAAATATCATCAAATACATTGCATCTATTTTTTCGTTTTATTGAAATAGATTTCTTTTTATTTGATTTCAATTGATTTGATTCTCACTCATTTTAAACATTGATCGTGTCTGTGTACATTTTAAATGTTGGAAGATTTTTTGAGTTGCCCATCTTAAGAATCTTTGGCAACTGAAGAAGCGAAATAAATAGCTAAGAAAGTAACAATAAATAGTTTGATATCCACTTTCCTAAATGCTCGTGGTTAATGGCATCTCATCATAGACATTTTCAGTTAACCCAAGAGTTGTTCTAATTTTTCTTATGTTATATGTAAATGATCTTTTAGCTTTAACTTTCAATCCGATATACAATAATAGCTCCCATTTGTAGCGTTTTCCAGCGCTATAGGATATATCAGGTATAGGTTACTTACGAGAAAGTCAGCGTGGCTAGCAGTGTGTTTCAGCCGCCAATTATTACCTCGAGCGAGTTACACCCGAGTATTTATTTTACCATAAGACCGAGGCGACCTTGGGAACCAGAGGGTTTCTTAAAAACGGGAGGTGGATGAAGCCGTTAGCGGTAATAGAACCCAGCTCTCTTAGATTGTAGTCCAGGGCCTATACCACTGGACTACAGTCCCCCAATCCGGACTAAGACAGATCTTTGGGGGCTGTAGCCACCGATCCCGCTACTTAGGAACTCCGGAGGATCCTGAAGGCTTCTTATGATAGTTGGGAGAAGGGCCACCAAAGATTAAAATAGTCCTAGTCACCATAAAAGCTTTATCTTGCTCCAACGTATATCATAGTAATCTAATGCATCCTTTTTTAATGACAATTCATTATTTGTCGTCCCCTTAACATAGGTTAAAGCAAGAGTAGATATGAATAACTAACCGTAATCTTGAGATCGTTTTGAAATAAAAAACCAAACATCTACTTGACTTTAGTATCTTAAAAACTTTGACAGAGAAAAGAATTATAAGAAAATATCAACGGCTAATACTCTAATACAGGTAACACCCTTATATACAGTAAAGTTTTCTCTGTTAGATCTAATCTGTTTGCCTTAGGAATAGATGTAAGCTCCAACTTTTCTTAGAATTACCATGTCCGCGCCATTGCCGAATACGCCACTAAAAGATCACCTTTTAGTTAGTAAGTTCAGTCATTTTGCGATTTAACTTTGCCAAGTTTATGTCAAAATTGGACGGTGCAGTTAGCGGTCATAATGATGTTTGTGGCAGTTTTATTTAAATAACTCTATAACCGTTCAAGCTAGAAAAACATTTAAGAAATCACATTAAAGGCCTTTAACAGTGCTAAAATTTTGACTTTTAAACACCGTCACACAAGACATCAAAGTTGTAGCTCTGGAAAAAACCTACAAAACAAAATTTTATTCCTTTGTCTTGTGTGAATGATTTAGCCTGTAGCGCGTAGGAGAAAGTCGACTTTCGTGCACAGGGACAGACTGACAGTCATTTTTCAGTGGCAAATTTTAAAGCAATGATATTGTCATCTTGAGGAAGCTCTCTTCTATACAAACGCTATACGATCAATTTTGTTGGCATTTGCAGACAATGGAAGAAAGGTGTGCACATGAGTGAAATGAAGAAATACGGCTTATAAAATAAATTGGTATGTAATTATTTGCTCGATTGCAATTAAAAATCTATTCGATATATGTGTCTGGGAAGCAAAGAGGAAACGTTTCGTTTTTAGGGTTTTTCCCTGATTCAGCGGCGGTTATTCATGGAGAAACAAAGTACGTACAAAGCACCACAATAAAACGACGAGATGTCCTGGGATATGGTAGTTGGTTGTAACTTAACTATACTGATTTGTATTCCAAAGACGTTCTGCCAGTTTCACAGGCTAGTCGTTTCTGAAGGGCTCGAACTGCGATTTACTTAGGGGTGGAGATTTGCACGTTGTTTTAGAGAAGACAATTTTTCTTATTTTCGATTGATTTGCCTTTAAAAGTTTTAATCCTATTCCAGTTAAAAAAGTTTTTAGAAAAATTACTTTAAGAATAATGACCTTAAAAAGCATCTGATCGCTGTTTCTTTTACCTCAGACTTGCAAAGAACATAACAATACAGCACTTTAGTATACAAATAAACCATTTTGGGGCCTAATAATCCCGTCAAAGAGCCCATAAATCAAGAGGACAATCCATCTATCAGTGAGGTGTCTCCACAACGGCAGTCACGTGACCCACACGCGTCTCCTGGTACGGATTAAGCTAATAGCACTGTTAATCCGAAAATAGGAGCTTGAGAACGGCCACCCTTGATTTCACCGAGCGATGTTACATCGCTAATGTAACTTAACTACCCTTCTTTTGTATGTGCGGCGTATAATTCATTGCTATACTATATAACGATTGTCCTTTAACCAGGCTGATGAAAAGCTTATTTAAAGCCTCAAACTTACATAAACTCCCTTTTGAAACTAAACATTTCGTTTTAGGACACATTTACAATGACCGAAACAACAAAATATGACTATGAGAATCTCGGACACAGTTAATTAAATGAAGGTATAATTGCTTGTTCTATATTTATTTTCGTTTGTGCCTAAAGGATTATTATTTTTGTCCCTATTTTAAATTTTATTTTAATTTTTGCAGTCAGTTTTTTGTTACATCAGAAATGTCACATCCAGGGTCGTATATAATATTATTTTTCTTTAAAAAACCCGCTAAACTAAGTAAACACCCAAAAAAATTTACAGCTGCTACTATACCACTGTAGGTGTGACGTCAAGCTTTTTTAAAACATAAAATAAAAGACAAAATTAATTATGGTCGAGTAGAAACGAAACACGGATAGAAAATCTAAACCGACATCGTGTAAGCCAGGAAAAATGACCTTAAGAAGGTTTTTTTTTCTTTTTAAATATCTTTACAGGTAGGCATCAGCAAAAAATAAAATGGATCTTTTGAAAAATACGCGTTAAAAACAAACGAAAATCCGTAATTTCTCAACACTAGTTGCTAGCGAACAAAGTAAGTGTATTTTGGGGACAAATTTCTAATTAAATGCTTATAAATCTAAAACCTTGCGTCTTAGGTATAGGAACACTATATCGTACATCACTGGATAGCAAACTATCTCAGCTTTCCGAATCATGAACAATATAAAGGGCATTCTGAAAAAAATCACTTTGGACAACACACGGCTTAAATAAAAGTATCTGAAATGCACCCTGTATATTATTGGTAAAGGCCAAAAAGGTAGCAAAGGTATGTAAAGCACTGTCATAATGCTTAACTGCACCTCCAAATTCAGCCTTTCGTTATTTTCTGATACGTAAATAATACAGTTTCTTTGAAACCAAATTTTACTTAGTAAATTTCCTAATTAAAAGATATCTTAAAAATGGTTTAAGATACAAGTTAGACCATAAGTAATGGCACACAGAGCAAGGGTGGGTTTTTAGTACAAAAATGATGTGACTTAGCTAAATTTACCTTACACGAAAAATAGATATTAACCGAAATACAGGGTGTCAGAGTTGAAACAAAAATTTCGATTTTGTCCTAAAACAAGGCAAGGCAATTTCTTAGGCGGAAAAAATCTAATTTGCTAACATATTATCAATAGCTAATATGGGGGTGCCACCTGCGCAATTCTGTATGACTAAATGAACCTAAATTTTTATGCATCCACATAAATTTATTTCACATGGGTAGTTGAAATTTCTCATAATTTTACGTATTAAAAAACGCATAATTTCTGAAAGTTCGTAGGAGCAACCGATTCCAAGATATTTGCCTTTAAAATTTGAGATGCCTTCGCAAGTATTAGATATTCGAAGGATTAAAAAACAATAATAATAAGCTAGCTTTTAGAGTAAATTATGCCAAATACTATTTTCTTGATAACGCTGTTACCTGAATTTTGAAAATCTCAATAAAAAATCACTTTTTTCAAGATATGATCTCTGTGTCCTGCACAAGAAAATTTTAATGATCTTCGGTGGTCAAAGCAAATATTTGGATATGAATTTCAACAAAATACAGCCGGATTTTTAACTGTTTACAATTCCATCTGAATACGCAGCAGATCATTTCTCGCATTTTTATTTTTTTTTTAATAAATTTTGTTTTGGTATTTTGTTTAAATTTGCATTAGAAATTTAAATAATGTACGTAACAATAATATTCAGTGGAGTAATATTTCATATAAACTATATGAAAATCCTGTTTTATTCATTTTATTTTAAGACCTAGTAAGAAAAATTCAGATTTATTTACATAACTTAAAATAAACGCACTCTCAACTTTGAAGGCAGACATATTGAAAACTAGGTTGCTGGTATCAATATTCAGAAATATTTTCCTAAAAAATGTAGATTCATAAGGTAAAGTACCTATTAAAAGTAATTGTACAGTGTACAGGGTTAGTCTTATTAAAATGACCCCCTTTATTTTCTTTATTATCGTCTATTTTCAGAGATATGGAAAATGCAATCCCACATAGCTTTCCTTATTTTTTTTTTATTTTTCTATTAAAAAAGTGTTTTGGTGTAAGTATACCCGGTGAATAAATATCGAGTCTGGAACATCTTATTTATTTGGCATATTTGGATTTTGCTAGTTTTCCAGAATCCACACATACACTATACAGGCTATCTTCGAATAAGATACTAATTCTGAAAACGCATAATCTTAAATGATTCTAAGAAAAAAAGTTTATACCAACATAGGTTCGGAACCGCTTTATTTTTAAGATGCAGGGTGTTGAAAATTAAGAAAATATTTGGTTTTTTTTTAAATACATTGAAACCGCTTGACTTTTTTTTTGTACACACTAGTTAGACATAAAAGCTGATTTTCTGTAGAAAGAATATTTGTTCTACTTACATCACTGGCATCTGCGCCAATATGTCATTAATTATTTTAAAAGAACGAAATGGTACGCCACTAATTTTTCCAAAACATTCGCTAAAAATGTTCAAGAACATGTTAATCAAAAATCGTTCGTCATACGAAAAATAAATTAAGGGGGCATTTTTACCAACGAATGAAGGACTGTTTTTGAAATATTGACTATTTTGAAAAAACTAGTGGCTTAGTAGATTATATTGTTTAATTGGTAGTTAAGAAACATTCACAGATAATTTAATAAAATTTGGCATAACTCCATACCTGCTCGTGCTCTTTCCAAAAATCTAAAAATTAATTAATGGGGGGTATATCTAGTGGAGCGGTGTTTAAATCGTGCCTTATTTATTTTAGTTTGCACTTTTGTCGCAGTTTCGTAACAAAAATAAAAACTACAGACGACTTTACATAAAAAAGGTACTCTTACTATAATTTGATATTGTCAGCGATTTACGAGTAAAATGCATTTTTATATTTCGATGCATTAAAAACTCACTCACTCGAAAATCCCGAATAGATGATTACAATCAAGAATTAAGTATTGAGCTTAAACAATTTTTTGCTCAATAAATTGATTAACTGCTTAAAGAATCATAAATCTATGTCATTCGCAGTTCCAAGGGCTTCAAGACCTTCCAAATATGTAAGTATTTGTTATTTTTACCTAAAAAATGCCAAAGAAACATTAGCACTACCATTGCATTACTCATTCTTTGCTTCAATAATCGATCTGTATTCATTTTCCATGACTCTGAAAGATGCGAGTTTTCATGTTTCCAAATTTTGAAGAATATGCAATTCGTTAATTTAGTTTTATCAATAGTACTAATGGATATATATTGCTTCAAATGTTAAATATAAAGGGAATTAACAGCTTTGTCGCCAAGTATACCAGCCCATAAGTTAATTGTTAAAAGAAATTTAATATGCCTCTGTGGGTTTTCCGTATCCCGGTACAGACCTGCAGTTGTTTTTAGTAGCAAACAATAGTGGATCCGTAGTTGTAGCAGATATTTGTTACAAAACTTGCGTTTCGATTAATCGTTTTACACATTTCTTCAGAACATTGTACTTTATCAACGAAGTTACCTTTATTAAGTTGCTAGTTAGAACATCTTATTGATAGAATCTTAAAAATATTTGTTTCTTGGCTACTTTAAGAATAATCAACGTGGAGTTACTAGCAGCAAAGTGTCCCCAATATTTGAATCGAAGTTTCAGCCCGGATTGTAGGTCCAGAATGTTGTACAGGGAATACATTTACAGAACGTTGGTTACTTATTATTGGAGACCGGATTTTAGGCACAATCAAATTAGGTAAAAAAACAAAATGTTTAATTGGGCAAAACGAGCAGTTTGTTATATATTTTCATAATTGATCAAAATAATTTTTTCATATCTAATTTTGGTCTTCTTTATTAAAGTTTTTTTCCTATTTCATGTAAAATAAACTAACCTATTTTTGGTCAACTGTCATGACGTTTTAAATACATTTAGATATCACGTAAGTCATATTTCAAAAAATATTTTTGGAATATTTTCAGCTTTCATAATAAAAATTTAAATATTTCCAAACTTGATTGCAGAAATGTAAAATAAAATTAATATATATTTGTTTTTTTTAATAAAGTTTGCTTCTATTTAATGAAATTTAAACCATTTGACCAATAATTTCCAAAAAGGATAGAAATTCCGAATCGATAAAAACAACAATGGTAAAAGTCAGGTTAAGAATTGTAATCTGCTGTGTGATAACTAAAGGCCGAGAGTTTAAGCGCTAAAAATCTTTAAAATAAGCGCTTATATTAACACTAAAAAATAAACATTTTAAGCATTAAAAACAATATATTAAGCATTTATTTCCAAATAATTTATATACATAAATAATTTTTTCTAACATTGATCAAGGATCAACATTATTATTATTAATAGTACAAATGATTACTAAATACCGTTTTAGATTTTCTTTACTAAAATTTTGGGTCTGCCCGAAATGATATTATATTTTGATTTAGAAAATGTTCTTTCTACCTCTACAGTCTTAAAACACATAATTTTGTCCATTGCTAATTCGACTTTAGCTTCATTCCCACAAAATAATTCTGAAATATTTTTTAAAGTTTGGTATACAGTATTCGCACCTATTACCTGTTACAATTTTTAAAAAATCTTATTTCTCTTATCTCCAGGAATTTTAGACATTTTCCTATTATATCTCTAGCGACTTTAATAAAAGCTGCTAGTAATTCATTTCATTTTTCCAAAGCATTGAATCATACAAATCAGAGCAGTTAGAAGTACTAAAATTAAGAGCATTCTTAACACTTTGTTGATGAAAAAGTTCCTTAACGATTGCTAAAGATGACGCGTCATCTTCGTCGAGGTTGTCCACATTTTGCCTAAATGTGGCAAAATTCTTAAAATAATACCCAAGAGCTGAAATCCAAGTATCTGGTTAATTTTGGTTAAAAAGGCAAAGGTAGATCATGAGCCATTTCTTTAAACATTTGGATTCTCAAAGATGCTTTTTCCGAATGCGGAAAGGAATTTTTATAACTTGTCATTTAATAACAACGTAACCTTTGATGTTTTTGTTAATAAGTAAAAGGAAATTTCCAAAGGAAGCATGAACAAACTTACAACGCAGTAAACGCGAAATAATATTGATAAAACACATCTGTCTCCAGAATTTAAATATACCTACAATTGTACCCCTATTGAGATATATTTGTATTGTATAACTAGGAGAAAAATCCCCAATTTTAATGAACATCCTGATGCAATTATAATTAGAAAACAATTAAGGGATTGTGAGATTGTGAAAGAACTCATTATTATGTTTCTATAAGCAACTATTTTCTATTATAAGCTTTCTAAGGAGTAACCTCTCAAAATTAGCAAAAATAAGAATTTTAAGCATTTTGCTTGAACTTCTGGGCACTAGTGATAATCACAGACCGGATTATAGGGAACATAAAAAGCTTAAAATATGCAGGAAAAGTATCAAAATATGCAACTCAAAATGATAAAAAAAATGGTCATTTTTAATTTTTTTTATTCAAAAATTAGCATATACCTGGTGAGAAAATTAGCGAATGACATATTTGATATAAATAAATTATTCACTATTTAACAAATATGTAACATTTTGTTACTCCCGTAAATATGATTATGCAAATATTCTCCTCTGATATTAAAAACGCAATACTTGATCTTAAGTTCTTAAGCAAGTGTTGTGTTTTTTAAATTTTTTTAAGATTTGCATATCAATTAATAAAGATATTTAAGGATCAGTCTATTCCACGAAAATAAAAACAAAATAAAAAACTCGTAAATATAAAAATCAGATACTGTTTCAAATGTTCAGTGGTTAGATTATAACTTCGATCATTCAAAATATTTCCATTAATGGAAAGAGACCCTTTCATATCCATTGAGATTTTACAATATTTAAATTTAGTTGCTATGTTAGCACTTATTGTTCCTAGTAAGGTTCCTCATCCCACTAATAAAACTATTAATTTGACGCGAAAGTTCTAAGCTTAGGTAATTTTTCAACATACATTCAAACTTTATTTTAAGTTTACGTGGACATACGTCTAGCAATACGAAATTATATGTGAAGTGTATTTATTAACTGAATTCAAAATCATATCTTGAGTTAATCTTCTTCTTAATATTCGCAGGTAAATGGTAAAAATGAGTGCAAATCACAGATGTGATTTTTTTATCTAGAACCAAGAAATGCTATTTTGAACTCATAAATGATATAGCCTGGTAAGATTTCTTTTATTAAGTACCGCAGCGAAATACTTTGTAAATAAAGCGGAACTAAGCATCATCACTAGAATTTAGGTGAAATATACAATAACCAGTGAAAATGGGTTAAATATGTTTTTGCATATGAAAATGCATATAATCCGGTCCCTACTAATAACAGACATTCGTACACAAACTGACTGTCGCTTTTCAATGAAAAATTTGGAAGTTAATTGCAATTTAAGATTTAACAAATTATATTATCGTCTAGAGACAGCTCTCCTCTATTCAAAAAGCCATATTATAAATGATTTGGTGCAAAATGACCAGGATAAATCAAATATGAAACGGAATTTCTATCATGCCGCCATGAGGGCGTCGGGAGTGTGCGCATACTCTGACACATGTTAGGTGGGGATATCACGTGACTTCCTGAGCTCAAGCAAATTCCGTCCTTGCCCTTCGTCAGCTGTAGATACAATGAGTGAGCAAGAGGTTCATTTCGCCAAAATTCTTCATATACTAAAAACACAGTTTGAGGATACTTGTTTGAAGAAAACTCAAGTGTATGAATGGAACAAAAAATTTTTGGAAGGACGAACTCCAGTTGAAAATGGTCTTCGGACGAGTGTGCCTCAGGACGAGATTAACGCTGTTGAGCGGCTTTTGGAAGGTGATCGCCGTTTAACTGTTGGTGAAATTCCAGCTCAGATAGGGATAAGCTTTGGGAGTGTTCAATCCATCATCACAGATGAGCTGGGATTACAAAAAATTTCGGTCAGGTCGGTACCTCGTCTTTTGACTGTGCGCATACTTCCAATCCGTTGGGAACAATGCATAACAAAATCAGGAGATTATGCAGAAAAATAGTTAATAACATTCATATATGTATCTTGTACTAACACCAATAAATTTTTAAAAACAAACTTCGGTTTATATTTGTCATATTGCTCATGTTTCTTGACATTTTTCGATAAAAGAGCAACAAAATTTTATTACTGATGCAGAAAAGTCACAACTTTTAGAAATCTTGAACTTCGAATGAGAATAAAAAAAATATGAAACAAGCTAGAACTTCGTTTTATTTCTTAATTTTAAGAATTTTCTCCAAATTTTAATTTATTCGTAAAAATAAATACAGGCAATGGTCCAATTTTAAAAGAAAAAATGACACTCACTCAGGCACAGTTGAGTTCAAATAAGTCATAGCAGATGCATAATTTTATTTAATTAACATTTTTTCTGTTGTCCTAAATATTATAAAAAATAGGGAATATTTTAACTAGCATTTTAAGTAAACAAATAAAAATAGTGTATGTAAGAAAATAGTGCAAAAGCGGCGGTCGTTGGTGTACAGAACAAGAGATTATGCGAAAGTACAGAGAAGAGAGAAAGGGCGTTTAAGTCAAAGGACCCTAAATTCCCTTACGACAGACATAACTTATAATTTTGAAACAGAAAAACTGACAGGCACTATATTGTTTGGCAAAATGATAGCTAGTTGGAATGTAAGGGAGCACGGGTTTAAAGAAAACATAAAATTGCCAAATCTTCTGCGCTTGAGTTGGTATTTATTAGATGGTCTTTTACGAACATGAAAAGATAGATATTTCACATTCGTTATAAATAGTTATGTGACTAGGATTTCGTAATATCATGTGCTCAGATCCTGTTCTTTGGCCGGTTATAGTTTGTGAATATGGTCTTACTTTCAGTAAAGTTAATAGTTTTGAATTTTTTAAATGCCTCTCATGGGCTTTTATTATTGAAAGACTATTTAGCTTCCCGAGGCATATTTAGAGAAGGAAATAACTTTCGATATGCAGTGCATGTTTTAGACCATCAATCATCGCTTGTCGGATTTAACTGAAGCTGCAACTCTAAACACGGATTTACTCAAACTCCTCCAATTCTCTGAAGTTAAAAATCTACAAATAAAATCCATCATATTCGCGACTGACTTATAATGTTCACTTTTCAGTTAAGATTAGTTTCCGACGATATTTTGATGTACGAAAATAAAGTTGAGCTTCATCAAAGCACAAAAAAATAACACTTCTATATAAAATCTGCCATATCTAAAGTCTCCTCACGTTCCATTTGAAGTGAGGGTGTGAAGGTGTAAATGCATGGCAAACTTAGATGTCTCGTCGTTTATTTTATTGTAGTGTAAGGTTGGCAAGCTGTCCCTGGTGTATGTCCGCCAATTTTCTTGATCCCTGCAACCGAGAAGACTTTTAGGCATCAAATAAGATTTGTCTCGTTCTAGCACCTAATAAATATTTTTTGCTTCACGGATACAAAGACAAAGAAATATTAGTTTCTCAGATGTAATGATGTTATGAATCAAGTCAGTTACGAGATAAACGTCAAGAGAACATCTGTTATTTTATCATTAAACAAAAGACAATAAGTGCCATTCATATTTAAATTAATCTTTAGATAAGTTTGCCTCATGGTTTGCCGATTCATTTTCCCTAGAAGCTCAACTCTACATTGCATCACATTTAATTTAATTAGAATTCTATCACGCTGGCATTTTTAATATCAATAAGAATAACTACTTGTTTTATTGTTATCGTTTCATTGGCGTAGTAAATCAAACAGATACTATGCAAAATAACATAAAATGACATAAAATAGCACGGCAAACATTGCCGTCAAACTTCGTTTAACGTCTCGATAGGACGAAGTTTACTGGAAACTCAAAACTATATGAAAAGAAAGGAAAATGTCGAAAGACAACATTTTTTTAACACAAACAATAACTGTTTCATTTCTGAATCCTTATTGACTGATCTTGAATTATATTAAATTTATTTTAGCTTATCGAGCCCAGATTTGTAAAATAATTAATTTAATTTAGTTAGATAATAATTTAAATATTTTACAAACTGGGCCCGGTAAGCTAAAATAAATTAAATGTAAATAAATAATTTTCAATATTAAAACTAAAAGTTAGATAATAATCATAAAATTTCTACAAAACACCTAAAATTTAAACAACAAACTCTCAACTTTGGGAAGTAAATCAACATTTTGAGAAAATCGACAAATTATTAAAAATTGATGGAACGAATTGGACCTTGAATGCCTTAAAAATGTATATACAAAGCTTGTCCTATGAAACCAAGAAATATTAAAAAGTACAAAAACAGTTGCTCTAATGCGTTTCGGTAGCTAAGCTGTTATTTTCAGAGAGATACTATCTCTCGGAAGATGATTGCATGACTGTGGAAACTCATTAGAACAGTTATTGCTGTGGGGACAAGATTTGGATATCAATTTTTAAAAATTGAGTATTATCAATAAATTTCAAGAAAATTTTGAGAATCAAGTGGACGTTCCGAAAGAAAATATCAGTATTTCTAGAAAAGGTGTAAATTTTGAAAATAAAATAAATAAAATTAAACAAAAATTTACACATTTTAATTGAAACCGCAAAAGTTTTAGAAAACTTTCGAAAAACGAAAAAAATATATAATTTTTTTTGGAAGTTGGTAGATTTTTAGTCTGGAAAATTTTAATTTCAAACTAGAAATTTTGATGCAAATGAAATATGACCTAGACTGACGTAGACTTATAATAGTGTTCTATGCGTTTAGTTTGCACTATCGAGATCGTATTCTATTTGATGCCGTTTATGGGGCTAGTATACAGGTTGAACCAAATTTGATGTCCACTACAGTTAACTCGGAAACTGCTAGAAATGCGAAAAATCTTAAAGCAGCAAAGTAGTGCAGAATTTAATACCTAACAATATTCCGCTGATAAATCAATCGAATTCCAATTCGTCTTGATTTTATTTTAAAAATACTCAAAATCGCCATTTTTAATTATCAGCTGTAACTTGTTTATTTGAAGTTCTAGAGAAAAAGTCAAAAACGATAGTTAGCTGTTTTTAAGGTCTTATCGCCGGTGTACGTTATTTTTTCTGAAATAAACTGTTCCCAAGAAAATTATGTCAACTTTGTTATTTGTTATGGATATCATATTGAGTTTTATCATTTTTGAATGTCAGTATATTTTTCTGATTAACGTGTGTATATGTCATGGCATACTTCAAATATTAAATGTGCCAAAATGGATTAAATGAAATAATGTATACGATGCAAGTGGCATAACTTTTAATAATAAAAATCCAGTACCTAATTACGTCACAATAATTACTGAAAAACTAAAAACACAAAGCTCTGATTTCATACTTTCCATTTTTACATGTTTTTCTCTTTTTCTTAAAATTAATGCATATTTTATTTTTATAAATCCTGAGTTATTTTTAGAGATGTTAAATGTTTTATTAAAATTCAAAATTTATCCATTAAATTTTTACTCCTTTCTAAAAAGTATGAAGCAGAAAACTCGAGTATTTATTATACAATGTGTCAATAAAAAAGCGCAAAAATATTTAGGAAATGATTTTACATCGACAATCAAAATGCATTTTCTGTGAAGTTTTTTTTTCTCTTTAAAACCCATTGCTTATGTATGTATTAAATATGCTGAATTTAAAACACTCGTGGAATAAATTTTGTGAATAATTTTTCAGTAACCCTTTCCCACTAAAAAAAACTGGCTCTGTACCCCCATTATGGATTTTTTGTAATTGAAATATATGTTTGTGCAAATAAGAGTTAAGGAGTTGAATACTATTTTATCCTTATCATAAAAAAATAACATTTGCTGCAGTAAAAACATCTTCATCCGAAATATCTTTCATGAAATTAAAGTACATTACAGTACAAAAGACTGTTGGAAGTGATTATAAAATAAAAATTAACAGAAGTTGAAGCTTTTCAAATTTTTTATTTGCAAATGGAATAGCTATCAAAATTAATAAGAAGCTATATTGGTATTCTATAATTCGTTTTTTTTTTCTATTCTATGTAAAACAAACTAACTTATTTTTTGTCAACTGTCATGAGGTGGCGTTTTCAATAAATTTAGATATCACGTAGTTATATTTCAAAAAATGTCTCAGAATGTTGTAAACTTTCATTAATAACAAAATTACATTTTTCCAAACAGGGTGGCAGAAATGCTTTATTAAAATAAAAATTCATTTTGTTAATAATTTTTCTGTTACACCAAACTTCCGGTCTTTAAATGGAAGATCGAGTATATTATGACATTATTGTTGTTGCTACATTGTGTTCAGTGATTTTCGCCCTTTTTTCCCGTAAAGATGATTAAGTGTGAAAAAATTGGTCTGCTCCAGACGCTTTTATAACTGTTGACTGTTGAGATATACAGTGTGTCAAAAAAATATAAAAAATTGGCTGTAACATTTGAAAAATTTTAGAGAAAAATAATCTTAAAAAAGGTAATTCGACAAGTATGATTTTCCAAATTATTTGGCAAATCTTTATCACTTTTGTTTTAAGGATTCCATTAAAAAATTTAATCGGTGTTTAGTCTGGGAAGCTGGGGCCGGCCACTCAGTTGTTCCGTACCATTGAATATTGTGATCTTTATCTATTCTCGTATTCCGAAACTAAAAGAAGTTATATCCTCTCTTTTTCATTTATATTTATTATTTACTTATTTTCATACAAATTGACAATTTATTGTCACTTGCAATTGAATATAATAATTTGGCACTTTGTAATGTCATTTTATCAGCCTTTATTTAAAAAGAAATAAAAAAAATTATCTTACCTTTTCAATTTTAAAAATAATATTTTCAACTTTTCTAATGTCTAACTTTATAAAAAAAAACAGATTACGATATTACGAAACAAAGGACGTAGTCAAAAATGTCAAAAAAAATGTATAGGTTGCTATTTAAAAAAAATAAATGTTTCTACGACGATAAGAATTGTAAACTCAAAAAAAAGTTGCCATAGCATCCGTTACTAATAACAATTTAACTTTTAATATGGTCATCTTTCTCTACATTTCTTTTAAAAATTACAGGACGAAAAATATTGTGTCATAAACAAGATTTCGTCTTATGGAAGCTCCGACTTGGACAGGTTTTACTGTATTTGAGATTTTGACCTCGGATTTAAATTTTTGGTCAAAAATCTAAATTTTGAAATTATATTTCTTTTTTCCACGTCTCCAAATCTGATACACCACTGGCGTGGTGAAAGGATGTAAACAAGTGATTTAAAAATTACCGATAAATCTTTTTTATTAAATTATAAATCTTGAAAGCCGCTGTTATAAGATGTGATTGAAAGCGGTTCTTCTGACCAGCTTTGTAATGTTCGATCTTCGACCTCAAAAATTTCTATAATAAAAGGCACTATACAATAAACGACCGATATCGGAATATCTATTTTGCAATGACCTTACTTCCTTTCTGACCCTTTCACCATATGCTGTTTACAAGTTAAAACATCAAATAGAATTCAAAAAAGCACTTATCAAAGAGGCAATTATATTCTATTTATATTTTAATTAGTTGGAAATACACTTTACATGTCAAAACGCCTTTTTAATCATGCACAGCGCTAAAAACAGAAAAGCCGCTCTAATTAATTTTGTTTATTGCTTTGTTTCCAATTTTATTACCTAACTTTTGTCGTTATTAAATGTCGAAATCGAAAAAAAAGAGTAATTTATTTAAATTGGTTTGAACTGTGACCGACAATTTCAGATATTTTTTATGTTAAAATAGCACTGATGGGCGGCAATATCAAAGACTTTCACATTTATAATAATTTGTTCCAGATTACATTTAATTACCCATATTGATAAAATTTTAAAAACTGTATGAGGCAATGATAACTGTGGCAATGTTTACTAATAAAAGGTCTAATTGTTGCAGTTTTAAAATATAGTAAGCTATTCTTTAAAAAAATTGTTAGTTCAATGCAACAGTTGAAATTAAAATAACAAACATATTAAATTTTATTTAATTGATTTTTGGTGTTGGTAAGAATATTTCGTGTCACGATGACATATTCAAACAAGAAATTTTAGGTAAATGCTTCGCCTAGCTTCAGCTCAAAAATAATATATTAATAAAGCAAAACTTGTCATTAGGGCTCCTCTTAACATCGGTTACTCCTGAATAATCACTTTTTTTTACCTAGTTTATTTATTTGATTCTATTCATCATATTCTTCCAATCTGACGGTGATTTTTTTTTTTCGAAAATTCCGATATTATGATCATAATTGTTCATAATTCTTGTTCTGAGCTTGACGCTTTAATTATTTTCATTTGCCAAATTTAAATAAAAACCTAGCTTTTTAAGATTATATTTGAAACAAAATAAAGTTCATAAATTTGGGTATTACTCCAATCAATTTTTGAAGTTATTTTATGTCTTAAGAAAAAATGTTTTTAATCCAAAAATTTTTCCAAATTTTAAATTTGACTATATTTTTTTACAATTTATGAAAACAATACTGGTAAATCTAAGAGAATGCTCAATGTCTATCATTAACAGTTATTGACTGAATTAGAATTTTAGGTATATTAAAAAATTACCACGATTTCACGATTTTTGGGATGAACTTGATTTAATTCGATACTATCTTTTTTAGTTCTTTAACATTGGAAACCATTTTAAGTCTTTACATAATTTGAAGTTTCCTTTTTTTCAAAATATTCACTTAATTTAATTGTAGATTTGGAAAAAAAACATTAAATTTTCGAACAATTTCTTTCTCAAAGTTTTTTGTCGAAATTGCCTTAAATTGTGAAAAACTTTTAAATTTTGAATTTTTCATGTCTGTAAAGATTAATTAGAGGCCGAATTAGAGGTAAAATCTTATGATTCTACCTTTTCACCTCTTTCAGCCTTTTTCGTGTGGGTCTTGCCTAAACTTTAATTTTGCTTGTTATTTGCGTTTTTATACATGATTTAGACCTATTTTCAGAAAGTTTCGTGCCTATTTATCTTTTTCTATGGGTTTTTCGCAATATTTTTACAATTCTGAAAAATTTGAGGAAAAATATCTATACCCAATAAAATAGAAATTGAAATCATCATAATAGCAATAAGAAGCTTCAGGCATCCATTTCCAGGAAAAGTAATTTAACAACAATAATTCTTATGACCCAGCCTATCCCCTTTAAGTTTTGCCTGATATTGAGACGCAGGACAACTGAATTATGTTCTCTATTTATCCTAATTTAATTTTTAAATAAAAACGAATTTATGGGTAAGATGGTAAAATTACTAAAAACATATTCCTTTTCAAACATTTGTCTTTAAGCTGCCTTCTGTAACCTGCACTTGTGTGCAAAATAGGCCTCTTGAATCTGCTCTATTTAAAGACATAGTTTGAAGTCAGCTAGAGAAAAATCGTCTTTTTTTTTAATCTTTTCAAATTTCGATTTAAATTCGTAATTGTAACTTCTGTCTTAAATTTAAAGTTTGCACCCGAACATTTGGACTTTGAATGTTATTTCCAAATTCTGGAAAATTCGAGGTGTTTTTAAGTTCAAGTTTCCTCTTGGCGTCCAACTCTTTTTCTAACTACCTACAACTCAATTACTTTTAACCTATCTTAAAAGTTCAGCGCTTTCCAGAATTAGTGTTGCTGTGTGATTTCGCATTTGATTCTGTGGAATTTCAAAAACAATTTTTGCTATAAATTTACGTATCGTTATTTTTTTAGTTTTACCGTTAAACTCAAAAATTCGACCTTTTTTGGAAATTTTAAATTTGAATTACATTTTTTCTTAAATGCGAAGTATGTCCATATTTTTACTTTATTATTCTCAAAATTTTTGTTTTTACTTTAAATTCACAAAGAACTTCGGCTCTTCCTACAAAACGTCAATGTCATATATCAAAATTCTTAATGTTGAATTTTTTGAATTTGGAGTTTTAATTTAAAATGTATAAAAAGTTCAACTCGTTTTAGAAAAATTTTATATACGACCGAGTTTGTGCTTAAAAAAACCGACTGAATTCAATAATAAACCTTCCTGAGAATATTAACTTTTTTAGAAATTTTGAATTTCCGAACCAAAAATATGTTAATTCTTAATAAATGTACCTGTTCGAACCCAAAATTTTCAGTTTTCTAAATTCGAAATTTTAGAAATAAGTTGACATTCAAAGTTACTGTCCAAAATCCAAGAAAAAAAAACAAAATTATTGAAAAAAATGGTTTGAAGTCAAAGTTTTCGAAAATAGAAAAAGAAAAACTATAAATATTGCAAGGTAAGTTTAAATCAGAAATTTTAGAAAAAAATGTTAATTTTCATAAAATTAAATCTATTAAAAAAACTAACAACTATCAATATTTTGTCTTAAAGCAGAATTTAGAAAAAAAAACGTTGGTCATTCCTGAAACTTTTTTCTCAAAATTGGTAGAGGATTTTTTTAAAATTAAATGTTGAAAGAGAAGGTCAAAATATTTTGAAAAAGTCTGAATTTTGAACTAAAGTTATTAAGTCAATTTTTTTTAAATTTTAACTTAATCTTTGCATTTTTAAACTCGAAAAGTCGTAGAAATTTTATAAATCAAGTTTTTTTGAAAATATGAATTTAAAGTTGAAATGTCGTGATTAAAAGTAAATAATTTCGTTATTAAATTTTAAATTTGATAACTAAGATAGAAATGTCAATATTTTTTTGGAACTTTTCATTTGGAAGTCGAAATTTGGAGAAAAAATTCGAATAGGCGTAATCATAATCGGAATATAAAAAATCTACTTTTAAAAAAAAATTCGACACTTTTTATTATGAAGTTAATATTTTACTTAAAAATTAAAAATTTCAAATAAAACTGATAAATTAAAGTTATAAAAAAAAAACAACCTGAATATTCCAGTATAAAAAATGCTTAATTTTTGTGTAAAACTCGAAAAATAACATTCTAGGGATTTTGTTAGAGTTCAATCGACATTTTAGAAAAAATATAGAAAAGATTCCTTAAAAATTATTAAAAATGTCTTCTCAAAATTATGGCTTTTAAAAGATTTTGTAAAGAGCCGAATACTCAAAATTTTATTTAAATACCGAATTTGAACTTTAAATTTTTAAATTCCAAAAACAAACAAACAAAATCCAAATTTTTCGTGAAATTTTGTGTTAGAGATTTAAAGATCGCTTGTATAAATTTCCAGTTTTTCTTAAAATTGGAATTTTTTTATCAAAATGCGGAGTTAGGTTTGAAATTATTAACCCGCAAAATTCGATATTTTTTTATAAAACTTAAAACGTAAGATCGAAATTTCCAATAAAAAAGATATTTTAACAAAGGTTTCATTTATTTCAAAAACAAATCCAACAAATAAAGCTAATCCTTAAAATGATGAATTTTTGCTTGAACTTTTGACTTTTAATCTCAAAATTTTGTTTTTTTCTAGAAACAAAATCTTAGATTTAAAAGTCAAGCTTTCGGAAAAAAATTCGAATGAATTTAAAGTAAAAATTTTAAAACTTGTAGTGAAAATTCGAGAATAATCTCGAAATTTTAAGTTTTTCTTCAAATGAAAATAAACTTCTAAGTATTCTGAGTATAACTTATTTATTTTTTAAAATTTCCATTGAGAGTTTAAAATGATCAATAAAAGTTTTTCTTGTTAATTGTGACTTTTAGCCTGTTAATGCCTTTTTAAGAGTATTTTACCTTTTTAGTACTTTTATTATCTGTTCGTTTTTGCCTAATTTAACATTTTGCTCACCTTTCTACCTTACTTGATTTTGCCTAAAATCTGGTCTCTGTTAATTATCATCCATGAAAACGTCAGGTAAATTGTTTTTTCTGTACAATTACAATAATTTAAATTTCATCCTGTGATTTAAATATAACTGTTTTTATAATCTCATATAATTAGTACTTACATTAACAAGGTACTGTAAAAAACCATTTTCGGGGTAATACGCTCCGTGCAGAGTTGGCTACTTTTTCTTCCCTACATTAAAAATGTCTTGTAATTAAAGCCATTTTGGGACGAATATTAGTATTTAAAGAAGCCCCATATGTTGGTCAAAATGTCGATTATTTTTGGTAGTTCCCCGGCATGGTCCAGTCTTAAAATATTAGAAGAAGACGCATACAGATGTCCCAAAATTGGGCTAAAATATTTTAACACCGAATTGTAGGTTCGAAGATATATAAAAATTTTTATGTAAATCTATATCGGAGAAGCTTTGTTTTCAAAATACAGAGTGTCAAATGTAAAATCGTGATTGTTGTTTTTACCTTAAAAAGAAAAAACGGAATCTTTATAATCTCACTCTCGTGTCCGTTCGTTAGTTTGTCACAAAGTGTTTTTCGTCGAGAACTATGTAACGTAGAAATTTTAATGTTTACACAGTCTTAATTTTTGATGACCCACGCAAGTACCGCCAGCCAACGATTATAAAAAGAAAACATTTTAGAGTAAAATAGGGAAAAAATTGATATATACATCTTGTCCCAATGAAAGTTGCCGTAGCGCATTTCGATAGCCAAGCTGTCATCTTCAGAGAAATACTAACACCTAATCCTAAAAAGTAAGCCTTTCCGCTCAAATGGAAGTGAGGCGAACTTTAAGTTTCCGTTTTCGTCAGCTCGGAAAGTCGTGGAATTTACCAATCGACATTTAAATTTTTTCTTATTAATAATTTTATAAATAATTGATTGAACCAATTGACTTCAGCTGTATCTTTAATTGTCTGTACCAACTATCTGAATCTTTCTTTATTAAGAGGTACATTCAGAAGGCGATGGGTGCGGAAATTGAAACTTGCTATTTTGTGTCGTATACAATAGTTGGAATCAGAAATTATATAGCGGAAGGTTCTATCTAGTGCCTTTCCTGTATACATCGAATTATAATCTATTTTATTGCTAATAACTAAGGTAGCTAAACACGCTGTTTTCCTTCTTTTTCTAACACTACGGTAAATTTAACAGTTGGAAATCGTGAATTTAATATAGCCATAAAGTTATCTAAATTATGATTTTTTGTGTCAAAAATAGCAAAAAATATTCTCTATATGTCTAAAAAACTGTCTAATACTCATGAAGAGCTCAGCCATGAAAGTTGACAAAGAATTTCTCCTGGCTGCACCCTCAAGTTGTTCATAAAACTCGTTAGTATTTTGGAAATAATTTGATCCGTGCAGATTTTAGTTAGTAAAATATAGTCGTCAATAACTTCGGCTAAAAGGTGATCAGATTCAGACAGCTCTCAAAGATATAACAAACTATGGATTATTGGTACATTTGGAAAAAGAGAGAAAACATAGCAAAAACAAGCAATTTACCTTCCAACAATTTTGGGAATGAAAAGTTGTTTGAAAATGAAATGCTGGTTTCTTTAGATGTTGCCTCTTTTTTCATTATCATTATCAACACAGTTGTCAGTTCTATAAATATTTGTATTGATTCTAGAAAAAAAGTTTGTATATTTGAAAATAGACAATCCTTTTGTTTTCAATTGTAATACAAGAAAATTTGGATAACATTTTAAATTTATGCTTAAGTAAAAATAGTTTAATTTGATCTATTAACTCTTCATTATTGTAATTGGTACGGAGCCCTAGTTGTGTGATGCCGACTTGCACTTGGCTGAATTTTTTCAACTGTGCCAACACTTTTTACTATAAGGTAAAAACAATGGACATAATTTTACTATTTATATCAAATACAAATTACAACACAAATTTTTATTCACGTCGATCTGTTTTAAAATAAACAGCGTGGATCGGTGCGAGTGAAACCAACAGGGGTTGGGGAGGGGGCTAATGGAATTTTCCGTAATTTTATTTCTGATATTTTAAACCTAAAATCTCTTAGTCTATTAGGTTTTACTGCCTAAAATGTTATCAAAAATCGCTAAACATTTTTAGCATACCCAAATGTTTTAGTATTCTACTTACACACTATGACATTTTTTACTAAGTATTGGAATTAATATTTTGACGTTTGCTTATAATAACTTTATTATTTATTTATGGAAGTCACAAGTGTTTTTTATATGCAACAATGAGTAAGTATATTTGGAGTGCGTAATGCTACGGTATTATTTATAAGTAACAAATTGAATGGCAACCCCCTAGAGGCCTGATCCGCAGTCTCGACGACCGGAAAAATTATATACCACATCAAAAATAAATTGAGTCGCCGTAAAGGGGGAGATGCCGTGGTTTATTTTAGATTTGGCACGCCGAAAGAGCGTGTAATGCAAAATAGAAACACCATCCCCTCGTAATTGCCTGGATAACTCTCATAATTGGGTTTTTGTCGCACCAAAATATTTATTGCCCGGCAACTTATTTCCAACCCCTAACTTTCCTCTTAACAGAAAAGCTGCAGCTTAAAGTTGTTAAATTTATTGTTAAACCGGGACGAAAGATGGCGCAGGAGTCAAATATAATTTTTGGCGTACACGCTCACTGTCTTGTATTCGCAGATAAAGCTTAAATACGTTAATTTAATTTATATATTATCAGCAAAATCATAAAGGTTTCTTGCTTCCCTGATTAGATTTGATAAGATAAATACCGTGTATGTAAGTGATGTCAACATTCAAAATGTTCTTCAGTTTATCATACTCTATGCTTCTAATATTCATTTCATCATCTTCCTTAAATAAATATCTAGCCGCAAAAGCATAAAAAATAAAGATTATATGAGAACATATTAATTAAAAGAAAACTTAAAATTAATAAAAATATCCTTAAAGATTAAAAAAAAACTGGTCTCCTGAAACCAAGAAAGATTAAAAAACAAAAGCAAAGGTTGCATCCAAGCTATCATCTTCAGAGAGATATTGATATTGATATTTAGTATCTCCCTAAAGATGATAGCTTGGCTGTGAGACAGACATTGAGCCGTCCTTCACAAGGCAAATAAATCAAGAAAAAAACTACAGAAGATGGTTCTGAAATTCGACTATTAAAAAAAGGACGGTGAGTGAAGTTTTGAAAGATATAACAACAAAGCCAGAAGAAAATCCTGTTACGACCCAAAAACAAAGACAAAGAAAATTCCTTCCGTAATAACGTCAGAAAAAAGGATAGACAATTTTGAAATAAAAGAAAATTCGAAATGTGGAAAAAGTATACCGAATCAAAGAAACAAGCTTAAAAAACAGAAAGCTAAAGTAAAAGTTACTAAAGAATAGCCTAATAAATATGAGCCTCATAAGGAAAATACCGAAAGTAGCCGAGGAAAGAATACCAAAGGGGACATAAGAGACAATCTGACCAAAGAATCCAGCGTTGAAATATCATTCAACAAAGGAGAAAATGCTGCAAAACAAGTAAAAGAGAATAGTGCTTTAGCAATCGGATCCTTCGTCATTGTCAGGTATGACAATGAATTTTATCCAGCTAAGGTTGTGCATAAGGACGGCAGTGAATAATTTTGTTGTGCAATGATTAAGAATGGGTTAAACCACTGGAAGTGGCCGGATCCACCACACCTTCTTTGGTACAATGAGCAAGATATCCTAATAAAAATTAATTAACCACTCTCTATTAGCACAAGAGGTGTTTACGCAGTTCCAGAAATGAAAACTGTTTTGCAATAATTAAATGTTTATCTCTGTTTATACGTTCGTCTCCTTTTGTTTATGTATTCATAAATATTTTACGTTTTCTGTTGTTATAATATCCATTTGTTTATTGTTATTGTTTTTTAATAAATATAAATCTATTAAAAATGAATTTTGACTTTCTCAATAAGAGTGGCTCCAATTGGTTCATGACCTGGCTACAACTAGATAATTGATGGACACAACTAGCAAAACTGCACTAAATTAATGTTTTCTTAAATCTAGTCCAATTGGGCAGGCAGTTGTTACGTTTGGTATCTTTGTTTAAGAACAGAAATGTTAAACGATCTATTCTCTACAGGAAGTGTCACTTTCTACCGTCTCCTTATTAAATTATCTTTCGTTAATGATGGAAAATCTCTTAGCATGGCCACAACCGGTGCCTTTACCCTATGTACCGGGTGGCCAACTAAGAAGGGACGCCGGCTATATCTCAGCAACGAACCATCCCACAGTTTTGAGAAAAAAATTTCAATAAGAAAAGTGGCTTTGAAAAATCGCTGTTAAATATTTTTGCGATTCTAAAATGACCGCTAGGTGGCGTAATACGTGGAGCTAAATAAAAAATTAGGATTTTCTTGAAATTTTGCTTAATTAAGGTATATCGAAAATTCATGCATTGTAATCCTAGAGTAGTTTCAATATATTTTTGTTCTACACTCTTTCTTCTATCTCTAAAAATAAAGTGGTGGGGAGACATTGAAAAAAAAATTTTTAAATATCATTTACTTCAGTTAGCCTCAATCAAATTTAACAAATTTAGTCTTTATAGCAAGAGTGTTATTTAGTCTATCCAAAGCACTTTTATGTGTTTTTATTTTAAAATTATTGTGGTTGCTACATCGCGTTATATAAAATAGTAACAAATTTTGCCGTTTTTCTAAAAAAATTAAATAGGATGATATGTCAATTTTGATATCTTAAAATAGAGAATTGAAAGCCCTACATATCAGTGAAAAGCGCAACTTGATATCTTTTGTCTAACCGGAGATATTGGCAAATAAAATTTCAGTAACGTAAAAGCTTGATGACGTTGTTTACCATTTAGAATACGAAATCAGAGGAGGTTTATAATTTGTCTTACATAATATAAAAATAAATAATTAACATACCTACAATGATCAAACAGTAATAACAGTGAATAAAGTAAAAAAATTAACCGAGGAAACAATTTAATATTTAAAAAAGTAAAAAAAAGACACTGCATTAGATTAAAATTATTAAATTAATATCGTCTACTGACTGGAGCCCTAGATATTCAAACTGACTGCAGCCCATAATTTTCATGCAGTGAATCCTCTGACGAATGAACACTGCAATTTTAACTTTTACCATTTGACCATTCTACCACTCTAAATAGTGTTTCTTATTTTTTCGATCATGTCGTTTCTTTTGTGGGCTTGTTGGCAAAACATTTCGCCTGACAAATAAAAATCTAGGCAAGTCAGATCTGGGGACCTGGATGGCCAAAAAAACTGACTTCCACTTTCTATCTACCTGCCACGTGGGCCTGGTTTGGAACGGTGGTTCAGCATATCCCCAAGTCATTAGCTATTGTTCTAGCACTTAAATGAGGATTAAATTTCACATATTCTAAACATTTATAATATTTTGCTCGATGCAATCTCTACGTTATCCTCTGAACACAGCAACATGCACATTTCCTGTGGTGCGTATGCGATGTACCAGTCGAAGGAAAACTCTTTCACTTTGATTACGTTTTTCGGGATAGTGCACGCGTAGATTTAGCAACATCACTTGCATTTTCATACATTCGAAATAAATGGTTAATTAGCATGTAAAATGCTTCTTCATTTATTTAAGTCTTTTTAATTTTAAAAGTTGAAATACAAATCTTATCCCATGAAACAAATTTTTTATTTTATAAAGAAATATAAAAGCGGAAATAACAATTCAGTTAGAAGAGCAGGAATTAAATACATTTGCAACCCTAAACATTTGCACTTTTTTATTTCATTTTCGCAGTTAACTTTTTTCAAGGGCCACTTTACCAGTTTTGTAGACAAACTATGTGATTATATTACTTAAACTTTGCAAGTATCTTCGGTTAGACAAAAGATATCGAGTTGCGATTTTTACTGATATTTAGGGCTTTTAATTCTCTATTTTAAGATATCCAAATTGACATATTCTATTTGTTTTTTTATTTAGAAAAATGACGACATTTGTTACCATTTTATATAACGCTCTGTAGCAGCGACAATAATTTTAAAATAAAAACACGTGAAAGTGCCGTTGATAGACTAAATAGCACTCTCTGTAGAGACAAAATTTGTTAAATTTCCTTAAGGTTAACTGAAGTAAATGGTATTTAAAAAAAATTTTTTTCGATGTCTCCCCACCACTTTATTTTTAAAGACAACAATTTTTAAAGACAAAAAAAAGTGTGTAGCACAACAAATCGAAATTATTCTAGGATTACAATGCATGTATTTTCAATATACCTTAATTAGGCAAAATTTCGAGAAAATCCTAATTTTCTATTCAGTCTTACCTATTACGCCACCTAGCGGTCATTTTAAAACTTCAAAAATATTTTCCAATGATTTTTCAGGGCCACCTTCCTTATTGAAATTTTTTCCCCAAAGCCGCAAAGTGATTCGTTGCTGAGATATAGCCGACGTCCTTTCTTAGTTGGCCACCTGGTACATTTTAAATGTCAAAGAAACGGTACTTTGCTACTTTTTTCTAGGTTTTCGAAAGGCTGTTTTTAAGTCTCAACTTCTGTTTTATTTAAAATACCACTAACCTAATTTTTGTGTCAGATGTCATTATAGGTAACGTTTTAAGAATTTTTTGTAATGTCATATCCCAAAATGACATTTACTAAACAGTTTCGATATGAATCAAAACAATGCCATTATTAACAAGTGTAAAATAAAGGAAAAAGCCTAAAATAATAGTAGTTTGTGCAACAAGAGCGAATATGATGTCCCTATCGCACGAGAGCTAAGTTTGAGCACGACGCCGTAGGCGGAGTGCCTCAATCGTTCGAGGACAATCCGCTCGAGTTGTATAGCGAATTTTTCCCACCACTAGGATCCATCACATGAAATAAACAAGAATACCTTTTTTATTCAAAATTGAAGTGCCTTTTTGATTTTCTAGTTATTTTAGCCATAGCTCATTAAGCAAAAAAGATATGTTGTAATTTACTTAAGTAACAGGGTGTAACTAACGCCCTGTATAAATAGTGCAAAATTCAGCATTAAGTTCGTAATTCTCATGCCAAAAAACATAAAGTTGCCAATTTTCCAGACGGTACTGCTTAAAATCACAAAATTATTAAGAAGCTTCAAATTAAAATTCTAACTTTAAACACCCTGTACCTCGTAAACCTGCAACATTTGTATAAGGCATGTTAAGCTCAATCACCATATTTTGGTGTGTAGTATCTCCAGTTCAGAGATTTCCCATTCTTAATGAATCACGCTGTATAGATAGAATCATAATTTTGTTTTTTAAAATACTCGTAGTTTCATATTTTAGATCGAGATTTTAAAAGCTTTTTGTTGTAAGATTCATAGTGTTTATAAAATACTTAGAACGAATCTAAAAATTGATTGTAGAGTTTGTATTATTTCCTATAGTAAATGATCAATGTTGCTTTAGTTATCAGTAACCTTTGAAATATTGACAGGTAGGATATATCAACGCTACCATTCTTTAAACGTCAAATTTAATGACAGATTTTTAAAAGCAATAATTTTCCTTCAAATACATATTTTTCGGTTGTACAAAAAATTTTGTGTGCGCCTCGGTCGCGTAACTCTTTTGCGATCTCGAGATTGTCAAGCCTCGGCCGCAGAGTGGCCTCGGCGACAATATTTCTCTTTGGTCGCTAATGAGTTACTTCGCGGCCTAGGCACACAAATAACTACATTTCAAATAACTATATTTCACACTTTAAATTGAAATAAAATTTAATTATAACATTCTTTTAAATATTGTGTTTTGTATTTTTTTCTACGGAAAAATGAATACAATTGTGTCATAACCAATTTTGTTAAATTTGCTGAATTCATGCATAATTAAATTGTTTTCTAATTTATAATGACGTTAAAAAAATATTATATATATATATATATATATATATATATATATTATAACTCGTGACTAAAATGTGCTTTTTTACCTGTGTAGTTTACAGCACGAACCGAAGGCGAGGCCACACTCTTACCAAAAAAAAAACACCATTTTAGCCACTTTGTTAGTTAGCCACACTAGTTATATAAAATACTATTTCAGTATTATAGTTTTGTGTAAAAAAAGTTTTAAAAGTAAACAGTTTCATTTATTAAAATGAATTACACAGTTATTGGGACTGTTGACAAAACAATAGATACTTTTTCATTGTTTTTGGAAAATGCTGAGAGTTGTTAGATATTTGAAAACGATAAAAAAAAACAAACTTGATGCTGTATTTCCTCAACAATTCTGTTCGATCGGTGCCCTTGACCATACGAAAGAAATGCTTTAAATGAAATCATCAAATTTTTAGAATGACGGGAGGTAGGGTAAAAATGTTGTTTAATAAGAGACTCGGTGTTGCCGGATTTGTAGTCATTTTGATGAATATATCGTAACGAAATTTATTTCTATAATTCAGCTTAAAGATTACTTAGTTGTCAGATTGCTATCACTAGCAAAACCAGTAAGTTTGAAACCGAAAATTTTTGAGAGGAGAGGCTTTCGATAAATAAAACGACAGAAAATACCATTTAGCCAAATGAGTGATCAGGACATCATGAAAAAGTTGATAGGTTGTAAGATAATAAATGGATGCCCTAAAATAATTTTTTAAGTCAAATATTTGGATTTGGCTAAAATTAGGGATGTTATTATAATATGGGTACCTCCAAACTCGAAACTCGACATCACTGCTATTTCCCACAATCCAGCTAGGTAGATATGGTCTAAGTGAAATGAATCACAGTGGAAGTTTGGCTGCAACTAAACTTTACACATATTATACTCCCTAAAATCTCAGGTAGGTAAATTTTTGTTTGGTAAAAGGATCCAATTCTTTTTACGGTAATTCCTGGCATTGAGTCTTTATTTAGAGCTACAGCATAACTAGATACCACATTTTTTTAAAATAGTATAGTATATTAATTTTTAGAATAGCATTCGAAGGGTGTATAATGTATGTCCTTTGCCATATAAACAATATGTAACTTTTCTAGATTTTGTCAATTTAAATGCATAGATGTCATTTATTCATGATCATTAAAAACGCATGGTTATTAAGTTTTAGATTTTAAATTTTTGGATTTTTAATTAATGAATACCAAACATAACCTTCTGAACGATGAAGCTTTAAATAATGATGCAGCATTTGTATAAAGAGGTAGAGGGTTATAAAGTGAAAAACTCTTAAGGAAGTGTTTTGGCGAAAAGACGGTAAGTAGAGAAGAGACGCAGACAAAGAGCAAGAAAGTTTCCAAGGAGGCTAATGAAACTATAATAAAGTAACCGCATAAAGTTGAAACATTCAATCTGTTTTAATCAGCTGGGGAGAATCGAGGCATTCCATCAGGAGCAGCCTGGACCGAAAGCGGGAAGGAGACGAACCGACATCAGCCTCACTCCCTCCCGGACGACTTACGATAGCCGAGTTTCACTTGTCTCCCGTTAATTGTATTAGTTACTCGCTTCCTGCAGCTCGTGCGCATCCGGTCGACTTGAATCCTGCTCGACGTCTCGTCCTGCGGAACTTCCGTCTTTTTAGCTGGACGCCTGGGTCTGTTTCAAAATGGCCGCCTGGGGTGTCGTCAACGTAATTACAAAATGAATTGTCCAATGGCGGGATCTCGGTTGCCATGACAGCCTTGATTAAAATAAGCGAATGTCTCCATGGAAACTGCTTGCCTGCCGCGAGATGGCCCTGCTATCTTCCGTTTCGGGACGTGTCTGGCAAACTACAACAGATTGACGAGTGTCAATTAGGCCCACTAACCCATAGTTGTGCAAATAACTGCAAGTCACTACGGATTCAAAGATCTGAGGTCGAAAATGGAGCAATTGAGAGGAAAGAAAGAAAATCTTTATTATTCCAAGACATCGTACATAAAACACAAAATAATTCATTCAGACTGCTTTAGCCCTGAGAATTCATCTTCGGGGAGGATTGTTGTGTTTAGGGATCGCACCTATACCACGTTCGATTATTTCATTAGAGAATATTTAATTTTAGTAATATTTTATTTCCGATGATCCTTACGTCCTACAATAAGATTGTATTTGTTTAGAACATAAACTGAACTCGTAGGCCGTTCCAAACTTTAGCTAGGTAACTTTGCATAGTAATTGCTTATACGCAGTTGCGTAAAATCACCAACTATATAAGTACTTGCGAATGATTTATGGGGTTTGATTTAGGTATACCAAATTGACGAGGTCCAAGAAGATCGAAGCCGGTCTTTTGATTCCCAAACTTTGAATCTAATAAATTCTTCAGCCTATTGCTCAATGCATTATAAAGTATTAAAGCTCTTTGTGCTTTGCCAGAGTGCCCGTTCTGCTAAATATCAACGGATTAACTGCTGCTGGTGACTACCTACGATCTGATAAAGCTTAGCTTGTGGAGAAGTGGAGGGCCGCACTATGCAGGCTAGATCGTATTATACTTTCTTTTGTAGTGCATTCTTGCCTATTTGCTACATAAATGATCTTATATTGATGCTCTCATGTTGTGTTAAGTTTGACCACTGTAACGTTTAGTACAAAATATTACACTTCAGCAATGTGGGACTTGTTTTTGATAGACAGGTCATTAAAGATATTGATCAAAATATTGTCAATTTAGAATTGAATAAACAACAAAATTTTATAAATTAATTGATTAAAATTAAGTTTTCCAAAATTTTGGTTTTTGAAACGAATTGTAGCCGAAACTAACATAAATTTTATTATTTTTTGAAATTTTAGTTCAAACTATCAACTATTTCGAAGTAAAAGAATTAAATTTACGATCTCCAAAAAATTTAGAGCCTTGGCATTTTTGCTGAAACATCAAGGTAAAATCTAAATCTAAAGAAAAAACTGAAATTTTCAAGGTTGAAACCAAAATTCCTAGATTATTTTATACATGTTGAGTTTTTTTTTCCGAAACGTAGAGGATGGACCACAAGTAATGGTACAAAGAGCAAAAGTGGAATTTTCCTATAAAAATAATGTAATTTAACCACATTTACCTTACACCAAAAGTGATACAGGGTGTCAAAGTTGAAAAAAAAAATGTTGATATTTTTCCCATAACTGATGAACAAATTTCACTATTGACAAGAAATTTGAAGGGGGATTTCTTTGGTCAAGACATTCTAATGTGCTAACAGATTGCCAGTAATTCATAGGGGGCGCCACCTGCGCCACCTTGTATTATTCTAAAGCATCACAACTTTTTTGTGTCTCCATGTACATTTATTTTAAATAGATACTTTTATTTATCTACATTTTTTACGTAAAAAAGATTTATTTTCTAAATGTTGAAACAAGAAGCCGTTTTCAAGATATTTGACTTTAAAATTTGTCGGACGTTTATTTTAAATAATGTAAATGTGAATTTTTCGCAGTAGATTTCAAAGAAAAATTAATAAAACTTTAAAATAGTTTTTATTAAATATTACTTTACTGACATCATTATTACACATATTTTTTTTTAAATTTCTGAAGTAAATTTAAATAAAATACCAAAACAAAATTCATTTTCAAAAAAAAAAAAAGATTTGCAAAATGACCTTTGTCGTGTTGTAAAGGGATTGAAAAACAATTAAAAATCTGGATGTCTTTTATTACAATTCATATCCAAACATCTGCTTTGACCACTCAGACTATTAAAATTTTCTTG
This sequence comes from Dastarcus helophoroides, assembly GCA_028583605.1. Classification (NCBI taxonomy): domain Eukaryota; kingdom Metazoa; phylum Arthropoda; class Insecta; order Coleoptera; family Bothrideridae; genus Dastarcus; species Dastarcus helophoroides. The sequence goes on along the minus strand of CM053328.1, from coordinate 21,496,137 downwards.
TGCGGACTCAGAGATCATATCTCAAATCTCTATGCTAGAAAATAAATTATGTTTTAATTTTTGTATTTTCTTTATTGAGATTTTTAAAATGTAGGTATTAACTTTAACAGCAAAGTAATATTTGACATAAATTACTTCTATCTTATTATTTTAATGTTTATAAGCCAACTTTGAAAATTTTGTGTATTAGGTTATTTAAAACGAAGGCACTTCAAAGTTTAAAGGCAAATATCTTGGAAACGGTTGCTCGTATCAACTTTCAGAAGGTATGCCGTTTCTACGTAATAAATATGGGGAAATAAAAATACCCATTTAAAATTAGTATATGTGGGTAAACAAATAATTTAGAATCATACAGGAGAGCGCAGGTAGAGCCCCCTATCAGCTATTGGTAATATGTTAGCAAATTCGAGTATGTCGACTTAAGAAACCTTTTTATGCCAAATTTCGCACCCATATTACAATTTATTCAAATGTTATACGAAAAAACCGAATTTATTTTTTCAACTTTGACATCCTGTATCTCTGTTAACCTCAATTTTTGGTAAAAGGTAAATGTAGCTAAATCACATTATTCTTAGACAAAAAATCGATTTTCACACTTTATACCATAACTTATGGTGCACTCTGTATATTTTTGTCCAAAAATTTCGAATGTAAATTCAAAATTAAATTCCAAATTTTTTTCCAGGCAAGATTTAAAATTTAATGTCAAAGTTTTAACTTTTAAATAAATGAAAATTTTAAGATTAACCTCCAAATTCAAAAAAAAGACAAACTACAAATCTTGCAATTTGGAAACAGTGGAATTTTCAATATCAACATCGAAATATCTAGTAGCCTAAAAGCCTGGTTTCTGGCAAATAATTTCCGTTCTAATAACTAATTAATAAAATCAATAAAAAATCTAACTTATTTTTCAGGATACTTAGATTCAACTTAAATTATAAAATATTGGATATTTATCCAGTCAAATTAATAAAATAAACCCACATGAAACACGGAGGTAAGCAGTAGAAAATACCTTTTCCAGCAAAAATCTAACAAAAAAATAGTGTTCGTTGTGGTGGGGAATTTTTATTGAAAAAATAACTCGAAATTAAAAGCATTTTTAATATATACCATAAAAAGGTGCCTTAACAAATATAGGAGTTGTTTATATAAATAAGATACCAATGAGAATGGCCGAAAAAGGGGTTGATATATTTTATGATTTTTTAAATTACTCATTTACATCCAAATACTGTCACATTTCGAATTTTTTGTTCCATTTTTAGGGTTCCGTGCCTTAAAAGTGTACGTCGTTTCGTCTGTCACAAAGAGGTTTTTGTTGAAAACTGTGTAAGGTAGGGATTTGAAAGGGTCCCAGCCCACCATTAAAACAAGAAAATATTTTATAATAAAATGGGGGTTAATTGGTCACCGAAAAATCAAGTTTTAGTTAAAATATCGCGTGAGGTAAACATTTCGAGGAGCTACACTGGAAGAAATTTTAATTTTATTTTGGGTGGCAATTCCTTTATAGTACAAATGGTACGTAAATTTACCACCAATATTAAGTGTACATCATTACACGAAAAATTACCTTCACTATGCGTACAAATGCACGGTAATTTTACATGGCAGGTTTCATTTAAAATAAAGGTAATCCCAATAGTTTCTTTGCTAAAGATTAAAAGAAAACAAGTCGGTTAATAAATTAAATTAATTTTAATTCTTTAAAAAGTAAATAAATAACATTATAATCTAATAATACGCCATTGTCGATCTTGCAATTTTGAAGTTATTGATGTTTATTAACTATTTGACTACATAAAAAGGTATGAAGATGACTTCTTGGTATTTTTATTGTTATAAAGATTTATTTTTCAATACCCTCCAGGTAATAATCACATATAAAATGTTTTATCATCAGCGTAAATCTTGATAAACTGAAAACTATTTTTGATAATATTTACCCTAAAAACATATGAGTAAGGATAATTTGCATTATTTTTAATGATCACTTACCTCATTTTAAAGGATCTTAACTTACAATTAGTGAATTTTCATTTCTTTGTTATTTATTAAATATTTACGAAATTTTTTTAAATTTAATTATTAGTTAATTTTTTTTTAAAGTACATTCTAGGTAATAAATATATCATAGCTTTTCTTTCATTTGAAAATCAACTTTGTGTTACATCCGAGATTTTTGGGCGAGTGTTTTAATGCATGGAGATACAAAAATGCATTTTACTCAGAAACCGCTGACAATATTGAGTTTCAGTAAGAACACCTTTTTACGTAATAAAGTCTGTAGTTTATATTTTTGTTAAGAATTTATGATATAGGTGCACAAGAAATAAATAAGGCACATTTTAAGCAACGCCCCCCTCGATATACCCACCACTGGTGAAGTTCTTGTAATTGATTCCTAGATTTTTTGAAAGGATACAAAAGGCTATGAAGTTGTGCCATATTTCATTTAAATATTTGTACACGTTTAGCAATTATTAGTTAAACACTATAATCAGGAAATAACCTTCCACACTCTGTAACTCGGAAACGAAGAATTTTACGACACATGTTTATATAGATAGTTCGTCTTATTATGGGCTCTTAAATACGATGCTAAATTTATGGTACTACTTTTGAAAATCACCTAGTATATTTTTTGTTATAGTGCTTTGTTATAATATTTTAAAATTTTTCATATTTCAAACTTTTTCAAAATATCTGAAAATTTTCCACGACATTATTAGGGGTTTTTCAAAATTGTTTCGAATTTCGAAATTTTCTTTGATCCTTCTAAATTTTTCTTGATTTTAGAAGAGTTCATCAAGAATAATATCTATTCTCGGGCTGTTCCATTATTCCTTGCTTCTTCAATCAGCAGTCGGACGAAATAAGTGACAATCATAACTCCAAGAGATTACCAAAATGTCTTCTAAATTTAGTTTAGTTTGTTTTGAGGGCAGAATATACACTGAGATATTTTAATAGATCTACTTTATTCTTATGATACAATAATAGTGTAATGTATTATTATACAAGGAGATTCCAAATGAAGTACCATAAATTTAAAAACGTATTTTATAGTTCAAAATAAGGCGAAAAGTTTATATAAACATATGTCGTAAAACGCTTCTTTTCCGCACAGGGTGTGGAAGGTTAATTCCTAATTAAAGTTTTTAATACGAAACGTGTAAAGATATCTAAATGAAATTTGGCGCAACTTCATATCCTTTCGTGTCCTTTCCAAAAATCTAAGAAATAATTAACACATTAACCAGTGGCGGGTATATCGAGGCTGGGAGTGCTTAAAACGTGCCTTATTTATTTTGGATGCACTTTTGTGGCAATTTATTATCAAAAATATAAACTATAAACATGTTTACATAAAAAAGGTATTCACACGGAAATTCGATATTGTCAGCGGTTTTCGAGTAAAATGCTTTTTATAATTCGATGCATTAATATATTCCCCAAAAATATGGAATGCAACACATAGTTGGCTTTGAAATGAAAGGAAATAAATAGGATCGACATTTCGATGTTTTCTTGTCACCGGTGGCCAAGCAATTTCTATAAATTCATTTAATATTTAAGAAATGTTTTTTTTTTATTTAAATATTGGTTAAATATATTTTTTTTTGTAAAGTGCATTTTCTTTCATTAACAACCTCGTTATCATTATAAACACCACCTCAGTGTCATACATCTATCTTTAAAATATGAGATGACTGTTGAGTGTACAACCGGTACAAGTGATCTTATGCCCTTTTTGCACCAATAGGTTTTCGATAATTTCTAAGTAGGTGTATCTACTGATTCAAACCTGAGGCTATTACTCGCCAAATGCACTTACACCCTTTTTGCATCAAAAGAATACATGCTTAAGTTTCGATATTTACAAGTATTATAAATATTGTTATGCGCTTATCGTGGTTCGAATTGATTAACACGTGAATTGAATAATACCCACTTTATTTTTAAACTTAACTCGGATCACTACAACTGAACAATTAACTCACTTATTGACTTCTAATTGCTAACTCACTACTTAACTACACCGACTCTACCTAACTGACTCGAGGGACAGCTGACCGCCTTATATAGTTTTGGCATCCAGGTTCTAGAACAATCCGGCAGATAAGGCTTTTCGTTTGCCGTAAATTTCGGGATCACGGTTATCGGGGTCGCTTTCCCCTTATCAGATCATTCTAGAAACCTTTCTTATGTACTAAATTCTACAATTCTATTCCATCTATTTACATTGCGTTACAATATCTAGATAAGATGTAGTTGTACCCTTTTTGCTCTAACCCCTTCAATTATATTCCTATTGAGTGGTAACTGAAAATCTAGACACATGGAAGAAGCAACTGGCAAAGAAAATTCCACTCAATGGAAATGGCATTAAAACGTCGTGTTCCGAAACTGAAGGTTTTTATTATGAACTTTTACAGGTTTTTCTTCAATCTTGTTAGAAAAAGCATAGTCTCAGCGTTCCCAACCTTTTTTAATTACTGTACCCCTTTTCAAGTCAGTTATATAGTTTGTACCCCTCTCTCCTCTCCGCCATATAAAAATTTCTTTCATTTCGATATTTAATAATATAAGTATAGATTAAAATTAAAAGGCTTTTTATTGTAAACGAAGAGAGTATATTTATGTTTAGATCTAATAGAAATATATGCAAATAAATAAAACTAAACAACTAAAATAGCACAAATAATTAATAATTGTCTTTATTTCACATTTAGTGTGATCCTTATCCTTGCTTTGTGGAACATAATTTTTTTTATATCGGGTTTCACTGATGCTAAGTACAATCTTAAATCTGACACAGCATTCAATTTATTGGGGTATTTTATTTGAACTTCTTGCCTAAGCTCAAATAGCCGGGTGAGGACTTTACCACAAGATAGCCATCTCTCTTCTGTGTGAAAGAGCAAAGTAGAATGAACACTTTCCATCTCGTGACACAAAGCCTTAAAACATCTTGAGTTTGTGGGTCTTGATTTTATAAAATTAACCACTTATACAGCTTCATCAAGTACAACTTTTAAATCACCAGGAAGGTTTTTAGAAACTAAATTTTGTCCATGGATGCAGCAGTGACTCCAATTAATATTAGGAGCTACTCTTATGACATGACCTCGAAGACCAAAGTAAATGCCTTACATAGATTTGGTTGAGTACATAATCCACAACATTTAAGCCAATCATTAAATATATCTTCACCTCTAGTGCGTGCTGTCAACATGTGACAAAGTAACAAATTTTCCTCTGGTTCGTCATTGATCAAGTATCGTGCAATGACTAGTAGACAAATGTACTTTCGTCAACTTGAATAGCAAAAAATTTACTATTTTTAATTCTGCTAATAATTGTCTGCTCAAAATCGTCAGACATATCCTGAATCCTTCGTGTTATTGTATTGTTCGAAAGAGAAATGTTGTTTATTTTCTTTTCTTGTTCTTCCGCGAGCATACAACGAGCAACATCTTTTAAACAGGAAAGAATTAAATTCTCGGCAGTTGTGTGATTTTTGCCATATTTGGGAATACGGTAACTGACGAGGTAACTGGCTTCAACGGTGTTTTCGAAATCTTTATTTGATGATACTAAGAATGATGTTAAATCAGATTTATTTTTACTTTTCTCCAAGCGCTTAAAAAAACTAGGGTCCTTATTTTTGTAGTTAGCATGTTTGGTATGTAAATGTATTAAGAGTAAAGCAGGTTTCATGCAGCCATTGGATAATACGTCTACACATATTATACATTGTGGTTTAATTCTTATCTCCTACATATGAAAATCCATATTTAATATATTCTTCACAATACTTTCTCTTTTTCTCTTTTTGTCCTAATGAAGTCTGGTCATTTTCAATTTTTTGCTTCTGATTTTGGGAAGAACTTGCCAATTAAGAACCTTCTATATTAGGTTGCAACTCTTTTCTTGATCCGCTTGCCAACCACTTATCCATCCCTAAGGATTAGGTTAGGAAATTAATAAAAATAATAAATAAGTATTGAAAATAATACCGAACGTCACTAAATAGGATTTGTCAACAAATATTAAAGATGTAAAGCCCACTTTCTCGGCAGTGTACAAAAGTTCACTGCGTTGACTGAGACCAGTGGTATGACATCTACACGCGGCTCACGGGTTTTTTCCCACCACTCCGCTCTGAGCAGTCGCTCGTCATAGTGTGTTTCCTTACAAGTATTCACTGGTTTCTTGGTGAGATTTAAATATATCATTTATTTCTTTCAATAAACAAAAGTTTAATGTTAGAAAATTCTTCGTTTTGTAATCGTATTGAACAAACACAATTTAGAATATAATTTATTTTCAGGACGACAATAAGATTTTGTTTAAATAATTTATTTTTAATTTTTTGCCGCCATTACAACTTTTTTTTTTGGAGTACTCCTAAACAATCTACGGCGTACCCTAGGTTCGAAAGCGCTGGTCTACAATACGTTTGGAATGGCACATTCCACATTCGCAAAACCGTAACCCTCGCCTACGGGTTGTGCTGCAAACTTTTCGCTCCTGTGGAACATGTACTATTCCATAACTTGTGTTTCTAATACTTTTATACTACTGCATAGGTCACTTACATCTATAATGCAGTGTATTGCATCTCAAGTGAACACACCTTGATATTTAGGTTATTATTCGACTTATCTATTTCAAATTTTCCAGCCTATTTCTATGAAAGTAAAAGTATTTAGGAACATTTTTGGGTTTTGACCAATTTTCCTAATAATCTTTTGTCTGTATTTCTAACGATAAATAAAATATGGAAAAACTTCAATAAGGGGTAAATCCAGTGCGTTGAAGCGACATTAAAAACTCTAAAAAGACGCGCATTGACTAAAGAGTTTTATAACGCAGAAAAGCTTGATATCAATTTGTTGAATAATAACCAAAATTTTAAGGTTTATCCAATAGAAACGGGACGCACTGTATATAAATAAATTAATAAATACTTTTTTTCGAGCAGAAATATTTAAAAAGTAATTTCCCATTTTCCATATATCCCTGCGAAATATTATCATTATTCTTTGGTACAATTTGAAAATTTCTTTTTCTCGCATGTTCATTTGTTAATTTCCAAGTTTTCTAAGTAGTAAAATATTTTTTACCGTGTACGTATTTTAGCATAAAAATTTCATCAAATAGTTCAAAACGAGGGACAAATCAACGATTAACGTGTTTAATAAAGTTTTTTAAAGGGGCTGAAATCATTTATTTCAGTTAGGTTACGTTTTGTTTAACTCCGAAGTTAGTTGATGGATGCCCCTTAATTAGCTTTTACAACTTGTTTTGCGGTTCTCTTTTGTTTCACGTTGATTGTACAACGAGATGGCTAATTAATTCTGTTTATTCTTTTTCATTTAAAGTTTTGGGAAGATCATTTGTTATGTTAATCGAGAACGGTTTGTTTTCTTTTAAATGGCGTGAGTCCATTACACCGCGTGGCCTGCATACTAATTAAGTTAATTTAACCGCCTTTTGGCTCATTTTTAAATTACTTTATCTTGATGTTATTAACTATTTCTCTCTTCCGCGGTTCATTGTTACGAGTGCTGTAATTTAACTGACACCTTTAATTTGGACCCCTAAGGCCAAAAAACACTTAAGGCAAGGTGTAATAATTACCTTAAAAAGGTACAGTTACATCGTCGATTGCAAATTGAGACAGATATTTCTCCATCTATGTAAATTGCGGCGGGTCCATGTCGGGTATATTATGAAGGGTATGCAAATTGCGGCGGAATTAAAAATGTCCCCTACTGAGTTTCTGGACAACAATAAAAAACGGAGGCGCCCTCTATTTTTCGCTTACAGAACAATATATAATTTTAAATCATAACGGGTTCGCCATTAGTGCGTGGACGGAAAATAGCTCCTAAACCTGAGAAGTCATCAAAATGAAATTTTGCCTAGTGGCATACATCTATAGGGAGCACATTTAAAAATTATTTTCATTTTATTGTACCAATCATATACAGAGCCTTGGTATAAACTAACTTTTTTTAAATAGAACACCCTGTATATTTTTACATATTTGGAGAGTCCTATACAAATGCAGCAAAATAATGTAGGGTTTATGAAAGTTTTAATGGATTGTTTTCCTAATAGAGGACATAAAACCGTAGACAGAACTTTGATGCAGTCATTTGTAAACACTCAGTATAATGTTGTATTGACCAATTTGCAACAAATACAATCACTGATAGTCTTTTGGTTTTCATAAACCATAAACATGTTGTCTTATGTTTTTTACTTATACAGAGTGAGCGAGGTTTGCAAATATAAGAATTACTAAAATCTTTTAAATAGAATGCCCTATTTTTATTATCTAATATAAAGGAAAGATAAAATTAGCTTTCCAACAATACTACATCATGAAGGGTTACATTTGATAGCTTTCATGCACATGAACTTTTCATTAAAACTTTTTTAGTAATTATTAGATTTGCAAACCTGGATCACTCTGTAAAACTAAATATAATACGACAATATTGATATATGATTTGTGAAATATTATGACTATCAATGATTGCTTATGTTGCAAATTGGTTAATACTACATCATATAGAGTGTTTGCAAATGACTGCATTGGAGTCCTGTTTTCGGATTTAGGAGGCTCTACTAGGAAAATAACCAATCAAAACCCCCATAAACCCGATATTATTTTGCTGCATTTTAATGGGGCTATTTGAATATGCAAAAATATACAGGGTGTTTTATTTAAAAAACAAGTTTATATCAACACTCTTAATATGATTAATATAATAAAATGAAAATAATTTTAAAATGTGCTCCCTTTAGATGTACACCACTAGACAATATTTCATTTTGATATCTTTTCAGGCTTAGGAGCTATCTTCCGTCCACGTACTAATGGCGGACCCTGTATATACGTGATTGCTATATGAATTTATATTTTGAAATCTGTCACCGTTTTCGATGGTTTCAAATTTGAGTTTTATTTTTTGCATTTCTCTACAATTCCTTGAATGCAACTCGTGTATGATATTTCACTTACAGAACAACAATATACAATGTGTCCCATTGGGAATCGCCACGATCGATATCTGGCATAGTACTCATCTATAACTTTTAAAAATTTAACAACTTAGCAAAGTCGACAACTAACATATTTGCAAAGTTGTATTATTAGCGCTTATGCCGGAAGTTGACACCAACTTCATTATTTTAAATAAGATACCCTCTATATTTTTGCATTTTTTGATTTAACTTAATATTTTAACAGATATTTCAATAGATAATAAACATTGTTCTTAAAATTTATAGTTTTTGATATAACTGGCTTTTATAAAAAATTTGACAAATACAAGGTCCCACAAAATTCTTTGTAACTTTTTCCAGAAACCAGATATTTATTTCATATTTAGAACATAAGTGGAACACATATGAAGCTACTTTGTCCAACTTTCATAAATAAAAATACGTTATACCAAGTGGGAAATTTATGGCTGTACATTTTGGTAACTTCAAAGAGCGATAACTTTGTTATCTCAAATAGAACATCCTATATTTTTTTAACGTGTCTTGTGCAAATTTATATTATCTTCTAACTGATATAAGCTTTGTGGGGGTTAATTTTACAAATTTTAAAAATAATTCCAATTTTAACTTGTATTTTTTTATTTCACACTCATTGGATTTTTACTGAATAGCATATGAGTGGCATGATGATAAGAAAGGAAATTTACCTGAAAAAAAAAGCAACAATCGATATCAACATTTAAAATATGAAGCAATCAATTAAATTATTTATACTAGTTCATACTGTGTGATGAAGGTAAAATTAAAACATGACTAGTCGACGTAATTGGAAATGCTATTTCTACATTTTGGTTATCAACAACATATTTTCTTCTACCTGATTTCTCTTTAACCGAGTCGAAATTTCTGACCTTTCTACTACCATTCGCTTTACTGGATTTCATGAGGGCTTTACCTTTTCTGGATATCAAACAGCAAATTTACCACTGTATCATATGTTCGTGATATTACTTTGTTACATCGTCAAAAAATAATAAACAGTTTAAAATAATTCTCATGAATAAAAGAGATCGTCAGGCAGGTTTTCATTTTAGCTTCAACACATACTATAAAATATAATATAAAAAATTGGACAGATAATTTCCTGATAGTTTAATTATCGATAGAGACGTCATAACGTCAGTGATATGCGGCTTGATAAGAGTTCATTGAATGTGAAATGGGAAAGTAAAAGCAAAAAATTGCAATATTCCTAAAACTTGTAACAGCAACCCTTAAAAATCTTATATCGGATAAACGATAATTAAAATCTACATAAGATAGGCTAAAAAAATATAAGGGGTTCTGTTTATAATAACAAAGTTATCGCTGTTTGGATTTTTCAAAATGATCAGACGTGAATTCAGCACTCGGTATAATGTTTTTAAACTTATAAAAGTTGTGCAAGATAGCCTCGTACGTGTTCTACCGTTACCACCGAGAAAGGTGGTGTTGGTTCTACTCACGTCCCAAATATTAAATAAATATCTGGTTTTTGGAAAAAGATACAAAGAGTTTCGTGGGACCTTGCTTCTCTGAAATTTCTTATAAAAATTCATTTATCTCAAAAACTATCAATTTAAAGAACAATGTCTGTTATCCAAAGGGACCATAAAATATCAAATAAAACCAAAAAATGCAAAAATGTATAGGGTGTCTTATTTAAAATAACGAAGTTTGAGTCAACTTTCGGTATAACCGGAAGTACTACAACCTTACAAATATTTTAGTTATGTTGGCTTTGTTTGACTTTCTTAAGTTGTTAATTTGTTAATTTTTTTAGATGAGTACTTTTTTCAGATATTGATCGCGGCGATTCCCCGTGGATACTGTATAATTTTAAATCATATATGGGTGATTGACATATTAACTGATATTTTAAAATCTGTCACTATTTTCGATGGTTTCAAATTCGAATTTTGTTCTCTGCATTTCTCTACAATTTTTTGAATGCAACTCTTGTATGATTGAAATGTTTTAGGCATGTAGTTTCGATTTTTAAAGGAATGAATAGAAGAAAGTTGTTTAAAAAAATGTATCCAGTATGAAAGGGTTACATCCATGAAAATAGGACACAAAAATATTGGATTAGATAAGAAAAAAATATTAAATGCTGTTTTAATTCGTTTATGTTTTTTTTTTAATTTTAATAGTAAATTTTGTATAGGGTCGACACCCCACAAATTTTTTAGACCTTAACACTATTTTTAACGAATTGACATTTCCAACCCTTACTTGTGGAATGCTTAAATATTCATAACTATTAAACCTTATTAACGAATAAAAAGCAACAGATTGCTGGTATGACCGCCGATAATACAGTAATGCAAAATCTGGTCCGGTTTTAGTAAATATTTATCGAAACATTGTGGAATTTTTAATATTTTTTCCTTTTTATTCGTTAAGAAAGTTTAGTAGTTATGATTATTTTTAACGGCTACTTTTCAACCAAAGCGAAAAGAATATAAAATAATATAAATTAATAAAAATTTAAATGTAACTTGTCAGCAGCGTTTACATATAAATTTTGTTTGTTACATTTAACCTTTGGGCGTGACAAAGTAGCTCCGGTTTACGGTATATTTTGCAAGTGCAACGTTTTAAAGTACACACCCACTTCTCTTCACTCATCGATTTTAAAACATCTTTCTTATAATACTTGTAATTATTCACAAGTATTTTTTCGGAGGGTATTTCTAATCACTTTAATTTCCGAACTCATATTTTCTAAAACTAAACTAGTTTTGTTTGTTAACAGCAAAGAAAATATATTATCCGGGGATTTTATTTTACAATTTATTTATAACAAAATTTATAGTTTCTAAGACACGTAATTAGTAAATTTTATTTGTCATTAGCCCCTGCCAGGGGGGCGCGATTTACATTTGCTCAGTTATTAAATAGCACTGTTTTTTATTACAAATTTGGTCGATTCACTGATTTCTTTACATGACATTAGACTTGGCTAAAATGCTGGCCTAAATTTAGAATACGTAGAATCCAAGGAGAATTCCTTTAATATCTTAAATATTTGAGATTAGCATATCCATTTGTGAGCTTATGGTAGTGTGGTGGCAAATTATGTTTTCCTGCACTCCCTACATATTTTGATGTTATCTGCGCAATGCTCTCTTTTGTGTTCTTTCAACCCCACAAAATATAAATTTATTCACCGATTAAGTTCAATACAATCACGCACATATGTTTCTTCAGAAGATTATCTGTATAATATTTGTTAATCTTTATATTTAAATGATAATTCTTTTAAAGGAGCATTGTGCTAACTACTCTTATGTTCTCATTATGTTGACTCATATGTTCTCAACGATTAATAATTATTATTACTACGCCAAACTGTTTTCTGTGATTTGAGGAATATATAAGCTTCGATATTTTTTCTGATTTACTGTAAATTAAATCGATTTAAGAGTAAGTAATCAACAAAAGATCTCTATTAATCACCACACGCCCCGAATAAATAAATGATGAAATATATTTAGTTAGGGAGTCACTAATCTGAAGAGGTGGCAGTGAAGTGTCAACAAACATTCGAGCAGCATCATTTCCTGCCATTACATCGCACCCTTAGAATTCTCTAAGTGGCATTCGCTTTCATATCCGGCACTTAAGAAGCAGTTCGCATTTAGAAGTAAATGTATATATCTATTGTGGAAAATACAGGTATACATTTCAAATGCTTTAATAAAATTACTACACTATCAGCAATATGGCTGTTTGGGTAATATCCTTGCAAGTTTTTTTTATATGGTTGAGCAATGCGAAGTTTTAAAGTAGGGAGAAAATCAAATTTAATTTTTCCCACTCCCACCCGTATATTCACTGTTTTCTTTATAACTTGCGAGCAGGATAGATAGGCCATATCAGTCTAGTGCACGGATATAACGTAAGTCGTTTAGTGATTGCTCGATTTCATATCCACACTAGTTTGGATATGAAATTGACCAATCATGACCATGCGATAAGAACGAATGTCATTTTTAGGTTCAAAATTATACCATAGAATTTGTCAAATTGACGTATTTAACGAAAAAAATATTTGTTAAATCGTATTTTTATTTTTGAGGGATCGTAGTCGTGGTAAAAATTCGCTGTACAACTCGAGCGGAATCTCCATATGGCACGAGAACGAAGTTTGAGCACGACGCCGAAGGCGGATAAGAACGAATGTCATTTTTAGGTTCAAAATTATACCACAGAATTTCTCGAGTTGACGTATTTAACGAAAAAAATATTTGTTAAATCGTATTTTTATTTTTGAGGGATCGTAGTCGTGGGAAAAATTCGCTGTACAACTCGAGCGGATTGTCCATATCGCACTCGAACGATTGAGGCACTCCGCCTTCGGCGTCGTGCTCAAACTTCGTTCTCGTGCGATATGGACATCATATCCGCTCTTAATAGACATTGCTTCATGACTTAATTAATATCTCGAAAGAGAGAGGCGCTTATTACCTATAAGGTGCAGATGATAAGGCAGACTGGACAGAGAGAATATCCAGACAATAATTAATTATTTCATTATATAATTATTGGTATTTTCCATCACTTGAAACTAATACGAAAATATTTGTTTTTATTTAACATTTTTTGGTTTTTAATCAACTGGTCTAAAACATGAATTCTTAAAAATAAATCAAACAGCCGAATTATTTGATTTTGGAACATATTAAATACTTGTCGGTTGCTAGGTTGTCGTTCATTAAAAATGTGTCACCGATGGAATTTTCTAACAAAGCCCAAACATTTCATTTCTCAAAGCAAATATAGTGTACTTGCAGAAATATTTAAGTGCGTGTTTTTCAGTAGTGTGGCATAAAAAATTTCTACGGCATTACCTATTGCTCTCATAAATTTACAAACTCAAAATGTTTGCATTGGTCCTCGGATATCTTGAGTGTTTGCCTTTGTTATAACACTTGCACGCATTTTTCATTAGCCGGCAATATTCGCGGTCTTACATTAACCTTCTATTGCAATTTATTACCACTATCGGGAGATTTTCATGCAAAAAAGCGAATCGCTTAACGACATCTTTAGGACTCTAGTATATAATGTTTTTAATTATTTGCATTTTTTCTTTTCTCAGGTATATCGAAATTATATATCTAAACTATTTATTTACCCCGACCCTAAAGCAGTGTATCAAGTTGGCTAGATTTCAGTCTCAAAACAATTAATTCTCAGAATTTATACCTTAATTTTAAAGTTCCGGGAAAACAAAAGGTCAAATTCCACTATGTTGTACAACTCGAAAATATGCCGATTGCGTCTGCATTACATCAGGTTAGAGTTAAAAAAGCAGTGAAAGCATTAGCTGAAAACTTGGGAAGTACCAAATATTTGATAGAAACTCTTCCAAAGGTAATACTCGACTCGAAAAAGGCTAAGCTCAGTTTTAAGGCAATAGTCTTCGGTTTTTGAGTAGCAGCCCAATCAAAAACTACCAAGATCTCCGAGTTTTTAGTACAGCAAATAGCTTTTGAAACTGTAGCTTGCAGGATGCCTCTGAAAATTTATATGCTACACACGTATTTGGAGAAATTTAAATACAACAAGATATAACACTTAGCAACAACCAAAACAAAATAATATCTTTGCTAGGCACTTGGAAAGTCATCTCAAAGTACATATAAAAAAGGTGTTGCCGCAACTAAAGAAGCACACCACGCATATTAGGGTAAAGACACACGAAGCGGCAGAGTCGGCACCAATTTGGAGCAAACACACGACTCGTCTTCAAAGCTGCCAGCGCCAGCGGTGTAAGTGAACGTGTTGCCAGTTTTTCCAATGGATTCTGACGACGAATTAATAATTTTAAACCAGTTTACTATATTGTCGATTGAAAACTAAAAAAAGAGACGTCCTAAAAGGTTAATTTTATTCTCTATTTATGGGGACAATCTAAAGCAATCCCGCAAAATATTTTAATTATTTTATCATTTAATGAATTAGTGGGTTTGATAAAAGGGACATATCTAAGCAAGACACGGTGATGAGACGTTTTCCAACTTTTAAACTTTTAATAACCCCACATATTTAGCTACAGGATATACTTCTTCCGGGATTGGACAGTGGGAAAGAACTACTAAAAGTGTTCACTTTTAGTAGTTCTTTGACACGGTCCAATCCCGGAAGAAGTATATCCTGTACTGACTCTGGCCGTGGAAGCCTTCGTTATCACCACATATTTAGCTATTTTATTGCCTTTTTTTTATTGAACCTCTTCCCTGCAAAGTGGCTATTCGTTATCTAAATTTTTGCTATTACTATGAAGCACAAGGAATATTTGTTCCTCGTGTGAAAAAATCACAATTGCACATAAGCAATGTTCGACTACTACGCTTGATATTCACAGCTTAAAAACCGCTTGTCGTATGAACACCACCGTAAAGCAGGTATAGACGATGATACGCTTGAAGTCATAAAAACGCTAGCTGCGCCTCGTCCGGACGTTCGACACAGCCTCAGCGTGACGCTGCGTATGTTCACTACCATAAAATCCGCTGAAATCAAATGCCGAGTTGGCTACCGACTCGGCGAAAACCGCTTCGTATGCTTTTAGCCTTAATTTTTCATTTTTTTTTTCTGGAAAGTTTAATTCTAATACTTCTCAATTTTGGCTAAAAATCGAAGTCACTTTATTAATGGTTGATTTTTAGTTGCCAATTAATTTATTCAATTTATTTTAATTCGAACAAACAATCCATGTTTTCCATGAATATTAGTATCACATCAATTTATTTATTCACTTTAACCCACTGCAAACAATGTTTGTAGTATAAAATTTTCTAAAAAAAGTCCTCTAGTTTTTTTAAACTAAAAACTTTTAGTGAACCAAATCTCCAGCATTTTTGAAAGTATTTCTTTTAAATTTGATACAGAATATATAGAAATTCTTTTCAGTCTACCAGTGGTAACTTTGTTGTTATTAAAGATAAAAAATTGTTAAAATTAGGTAACTAGTAGTATTTTAACCTTCTGTGAGCTAAAAGAATGAAAAAATAATTGAGCATTGCGTTTTTAATAACGAGGCTAAAACATTATTTTTTAAAATGAAACCTTCTTTATATTATTCTTTTTTTTTCAAATTTTAAACAAAAAAGGCTACAATGAATTTTCTCCTAAATTCATAAATATTAAACCCTGTTGACATAAATGCAACAAGAGTTTTGTTGTATTTATTGTTAATAGAGTTTAATAGTTATGAATATTGAAGAATTTTACAAAGTAAACGCGCTAAAGCCAAAATTAATGTCAACTTTTCATATTCAAAGTATTTACAGTAAGAAGAGTAGAAAATTGATGGCACTATGATAAGTTATAAATCAAAGAACTGAGGATCCATGGCCATCCATCGAGAAGGCTTTAAAAAAGACGACATACCTTTTTCTGTCAAATGACGTCAAATATTGGTATACTTTTATTTTGTTTGCTATTATTATTGCTAATATTTTAAAATTGAAATAATTACGTTAATTTTGATTTCTAGAGAAAACTTGTTAAAGCTTGTTTGTTTATAATTTGAAGTTCTATTAAAATAAGAAATTATATACAGGGCTTACATTAAAAAAATATTATTTAACCCCCGTAATCGATGACGCGATGCTCAATTGTCTTTTGTTTTCATTCTTTTGTCTTAAAAACCGTTACAAATATTTCTAGTTTGCTTTTTTAAACAATTTTGTATCTTTAGCACCAACAAAGCTGCCAATGGTGGACACTTAAAGCATACTAATATTTAACATTATTTGACAGAAGAAGGTATAACTGTTTTTCAAAGTATTCCAGATGAATGACAATAGAGCCACAGTTTTTATACTTTATCTTTCATCCTATTACCATAAAATGTTTGCTGTTTTTACTGTTGATATTTTGAAAATATTGTTTTTATTTTTGGCTTTATAAGAAAATTTATTTGTTTAAAATTTAAAATTCTATCAGAAAAAAATAACATTGCGAATAATTATATTTCACACCAAAATATCAAAAGTTTCAATTTTAAATATCGAATAATGAAATATAAAACGCACTAAATATATGGTAAATAGATGTGAATGGATTAGTCCAAAGTGTATAAACGGCGGCTTCAAGTTGAATTTGAAATAGCCGGAAATCTGTAGAATCCATTTATTGGTTCAGTGTGCATAATATTATCATAAGTGTAGGACTTGTACTAAACTTATACTAAGACTTGTATTAATCTGCAACAAATATTTTGGAATACTGAAGGAATTTGTTAAAAGACTTAGCCATGTATATCTCCCATAAAAGTACGAAGTACCTTGTAGAAAACATAATTATTTTATGTGAAGAGAATTAACTACCACCTTTACGTGGAAGTTAACTTCTCATATAGAATCATTTCCCATGAAATAGAAATATATTACTGATTACTGATGTCAAAAAAGTCATGATTTATGTAATTGGTGTCTGTTAGAAATATTTTGTTGTTGGTGCCTGTTAGGGAACTTTGTTAAATTACATGGGTGTTTTTCTACATTTACATTTTTTGGGAAATGTCAAATGGAACCTCCACACATTTTTCTTAATTTCGCGTAAATTTATCGAAACTCCTAGAAAGTAGGCAATATATTAAATACTGTTACTGAAAAATCAACAATTTTTTAATTTGTAGAGCACTGTTTATATTTATCAGTTAAGGTTCCACCTCTCTAAATAAATTTTCAAATAAATTTCTTTTCTGTATATATATCATTATATTTTAATTCCATCGTTCATGAAAGCCTCTTTACCATTTAAGCTTCCAGATAAAAAATAAATTAAATGCTATTGGGAATTATATTCCAATTACGACAGAAGTAGATAAACATCGCCGGGTTGGGGCAAAAACTGATGCTCATTTCATTCCCCAGTGTAAGTAAGAATCGAATCGCTGAATTCGAAGCTGGGGCATTATCAGATAGTAGGCTCGGTTGGGGTTGCCATGGGACGCATGTTTTCATTCAATACCGCCGCTGTTCATTTGTTTTGGGGCCAACGGGCGCCTGCGACGCCTTGCTCTCACTCAAATACATTTGCGTCATCTGATAATAGCCAAATAATGATTTTGCGATTTTATCACCCTTGTTACTGAATTTTGATGTAATTTGTTTCTTTTTGCAGAGGTGTCATTTATCATGGAGTACTCCCACTCCACCGTGTGACAAATATTTGATTTTAAATGAAAACTGTCAGAAATAATTATCTCAAAAGAAATACATCAAAATATGAACAAATTGTTTAACTTTTCAATTATGTCTATATTTTAAATAAAGGTTTTTTGTCGTTTGCATGTTCAAGTACATTTACATGTCTTGATTTCTAGATGACTACATGTATAATAATAATAATATTAACGCCTTTACTGGTAATAATAACTTAAGAGCTGACAATTTCATTACAAAATACTATTTACTAATAAGGCGAAGCCTAGCCTAGGCTATTCTACTTAACCCTATGACATAGTAATCAGAAATTAATAGAATTGATGTCCAAATCAGCAATGAAAAACATTAACAAATAATTTTACAGCTTATATTTTCAAAATAAAAAAAAGGAAGGGTCAAAATGAAAAAAAACGGATTTTATAACTTTAGATTTTGTTATATAATCTTTGAAAGGAATAATTAGGCATATTTAGCATTTAACAATTCACTTCCTGAAGGGATAAAATAGTTTTTACACTGGGTAGGAAAATATTAAAAAAAACATTGTCCAACTGAAAATTTTCGGTAAAGAATATTTAACAGAAATAACTGAGAACACAATTGGCCGATTTTAATAATAAATAGTTTAACTACTAAGGAAGGAAAAGGGATATTAAGTTTGGGTGCAAAAAATGTTTTCTAATTTAAATTTTATAGGGTAATAATTTTTCTATGAATTTGAAGTTTGCTTGAAATTCTATTTTTTTTTTTGTTCTGCTTTTTTGTTTGTTTGTTTTTATAGGGCCTAAACAAAATATTAATGTTCTTCGACTTTACCCACTATTTTTTGAGAAAACAGTTTTATAAATTCCCCAGATGAATCAAAATTCTCAATTTACAGAAAACCTACCCATACAGAGATTACAATTCCAAATGATTCCTTACATTTGAATCCACACAAATTGGCAGCATACAATTCTGTGATAAATGCAGCTTATATGGCACCAATAAATGAAAGAAATTTTAATCAAAAAACTAAGATAATTAAACAAATATCTTATAGTAATGGAGATTCTGAAAATTTAATTTGATTTAAAAAAGAATACAAATAAGCTATTAATTTTACTTTTCTTAAAAGCCAACCACAAAAGCAGACTATTTTGCTATAACATATTTTGGAAACATCTCAAAAAAGATAAATAATATAATCTCTCGCACATCCCAAGCGACACCTAATTTTAAATCATTTAATTCGTTAATAACACAATTTTGAACCCAAAAGAAAAAATCCACGACTTGGTAATTCTGGTATTTATAAATTGAATAAGCTCTGAGGGTAATTCTGTCTATATAGGGCAAAAACACGTAATTTTCACATTAGTTGCAGTGAACATCTTGCTGCCTTCAGGAATAAACATCCACAAAGATCAAATCTTACAAAACATCTATTAGAAACACAACATAAACTTACAACAGCAAACGTAGTGTAAGTATTATATATTTGCAATAATACTAAAAAACCTAATTTTTTCAAGCCACAGAAATTCGCAAATAGTTACAATCTAATTTAATTTGACAATTTTCACAGCAACTAGATCTTCTGAAAACACATATAATAGAAGCTATAGATGAGAATTCCAATTAGATTTGTAGGAATCTGTGATCATATCAAATAATTATAGAAACATAGTGGAATATTTAATATTTGTTGTTGTATTTATTGTTAATAGAGTTTAATAGTTATAAACATTGAAGAATTCCACATATAAAAAGTTCCAATTATCAATTATTCTCTCTTTTTGTAATGAATCTATGGAAAAAAAAAATAAGCACGTACTTATCCAATTTTTACTAATTTACGAAGAGGGGATTAGAAAAGTTGGTGTAGAAAAAATTATAAAATTGTTTTATAATCCAAAAACCCTGCTTAGGAACATATAAACGCACTTGTTGGCTTTTAAAAATTCTACTCCAATAATTAAGTTATCATAGACAATTTTGGGGCAAATTTTATATATCCTAGGTAACAAATTTCATGTTACTGATTCCATATATTTACATATTTATAGCAATGTTTGACAGCTGACAATACCTGAAAAATAAAATGCCTTACAGACATATTTCCTTTTTCTTTAATATTGCTCCCGTCGATCAGAACCATACCGTTGTTCGTTCCAAGTTATATAGATTTTATACAAGTTGAAATTTTTAACAATAAAAATACAATTATTACACATTAACAAAATGTACATTATCATGAAAGTAATAAAAGTAAATATTAGATTTATCTAGAATATTTTTTAGCGACTATTGAATGCTAATAATGAATACATTTTGAATTCACTCTATTATAAAAATGTATTACAGTCATATTAGCAATATAAGATAAATTGCTCTGAATAAAACTGTACCCAACACTTTATCACCTTTTATACAAATAAATCACATCGCATTGCAGTTTATATGTTTTTCACCCAGACGAAACTTGCGAGTTATAAGCAAGGAAATCCTCGCCGCGGCGTAATCCGAGACGCTGCGACGTCGCTAGTGTTACAAATGTTATAAAAGAATAAGAAATATATTATTATTCAGTCTGACTGTTTCTTCTTGTATGATAAAATTAGTTTACATATGTAAAAACCTTTCTGTCCAATTTTAAAGTGAAAATAAATTATTAAAAACTAATTTCCTTAAGCGAAATTAATAACTGGCGCAGTTGGTAGGATCGCGATAGAGTTCCATGAAAAGGACCCTCTTCGTTTTTAAACGTTAAATTGCGATCGAAAAAAACTGTGCTTTCCGCAACGGGCCAAGAGAGAGCCCCCGACACGGACGACGACCCGAAAAATGCAAGTAGGCGAATTCCTAGTATTGCCATAAGTGTTTGCATGTCAGATTCCTCTGTTACCAATTCCTTAAAAGATTTTAGTGCAGAGTTATATTTAGACGAATCACCAAACGCTAGTCCTTTAGGGGAACCTAGCGGGGTAGCGGGGTATTACATTTAGGAGAAATATTCAATAAGTTGACAATTAGTAATAATTTAATCACAAACAATTTTTCTAAACCTATCACAATGGCACTTAGGGAATTTGACGTGAAATATTTATTAATTTTGCCTGAATTCGACGGCAATCCGAACGAGTTATATGAATTTACTAAAGTAGCAGTAGTATTAATGAATTAGTTTTATAAGGCTGAAGATTGTATAGAAAATATTCTTTTATTACAAGGCATCGTAAATAAATCAAAAGGCAGGGCCAAAGAAGTAGTTTCGATCCATGGCTACAAAAAATTTTATGAAATTAAGGACATTTTAATTAGATACTTTGGAGATCAGAGGGACGATAATTCTCTTACGCGGGATTTAGTCAATCTAAGACAACAAAATGAAACCCCACTTCAATTTTACGAAAAGTGTATGGGATTGCTTAATACCATCTCCAACCACATTGAACTCCACACAGATAATGACATCATAAAAGAAAGCAAAAGGTAATTTTTTCAGCAACAGGCTTTGAATACATTCTTGGCAGGTCTAAAAGAACCATTGACGCATGTCATTAACCTAGATCACTTTAACCTCTACACAACTGACATAAATCAGCAAGTGTTGAAGAAATAAATGTAATTCAATCCATTAGAACAGATCATATTAATTCAGCGGAAAAAGAAAAAAATAATAAATTATGTCAAAAATATGTTAATATTTTCTATCAAGCAGGATTCCCGTTAACTCCTACGTACCATGTCAAAAGTCAAATTAAAACTAAGGATGAAATTCCAATTTGTACTAAATCATATAGATGTCCTCATGTCCATAAAGCAGGAGTGCAAAAGCAAATATTGTCAATGCTAAAGCAAGGAATCGTTAGGCCGAGCCAATCACCCTGGTCTTCACCAATTTGGGTGGTTCCCAAAAAACCAGATGCCTCCGGCAAAATCAAATGGAGAATAGTCGTAGAAATAAATAAAAAAACAATAGATGATCGATGTCCGATCCCAAATATAACGGACGTTCTAGATACACCAGGTAGATGTTTGTATTTTTCCACACTGTATCTCGCCAGCGGATTTCATCAGATTGAGATGTCCGAAGAAGACATACCTAAAACAGCCTTTAATGGGACATGGTCATTTTGAATATCTACGGATGCCATTCCGGCTAAAGAATGCTCCGGCAACGTTCCAGAGGACGATGGACAACATTTTAAAAGGGTTACACAATATCTGCATGGTCTATATGGACGACATAATAGTTTTTTCGACATCACTTCAAGAAGATATAGTTAACCTTACAAAAATATTTTAACGACTCAGAGAGACAAACCTGAAAATCCAACTCGATAAGTGTGAATTTCTAAAAAAGGAAGTTTCCTTTTTCTGACATGTTATCACGCCCGAAGAAATAAAACCTAACCCAGATAAGATAATAGCGATACAACAATATCCTATTCTGCGAAAAAAGCATTCCTCGGACTCCTAGGCTATTATCGAAAATTCATTAAAGACTTGGCGAAATTAAGTAAGCCATTAACATCTTGTTTAAAGAAAGATGCTAAAATTGAGCATACCCCAGAATTTCGACAATTTTTGAACACTGCAAAAATTTATTGATCAACGAATCATTATTACAGTACCTTGATTTCGACAAACCATTTAACCTATCAACCGATGCAACTAACTATCCTATAGGTGCCGTGTTATCGCAAGGGCCTATTGGCAAAGGCAAACCAATTGCATATGCGTCCCGAATGCTTAATGATCCCGAGCAAAATTATTCAACTATAGAAATAGAAATTTAGCTATCATATGGGCAACTAAATACTTCCGTCCTTAACTTTTTGGACAGAAACTTAAAATATTGTCAGATCATCGGCCATTACATTGACTATTTTCTCTTAGAGATCCTAATTCGAAACTTACAAGATGGCAACTCAAGCTAGAAGAATTTGATTATGAAGTCATTTATAAAAAATGTAAAGTAAATACGAATGCTGACGCTCTCTCGAGAATTGAAATTAATACTAAAGAGGCATTTAATGTGGTAGAATATATGGAAAATTTTAATAAAGAACTATCGAAAACTGTTGATAACCAAGACAACGTTTCACTGTATAACAATGTATCCCAAAGCGACTTAAATGAAAGGGAAAAGGAACCAATAATTCATCATTACAAAAGTTCGACAGAAACTGCTTAAACCATGCTAATGAAATGAAAACCAAGATAAGAAAACTATACTACTGGCCGCTAATGAAAAATGATATACAAGAATGCACCCATTTATGTGATAATTGTCAAATGAACAAATATGACAGGCATCCCGAAAAACCAAAATTTATGGTAACACTGACACCATCTAAACCATAGGAAATTATTCATATTGGTACGTTTCGGGCCGCCGGTAAAATTTTTTTTAACAGTAATAAACTCTTTTCCAAAATACGGACAAGCTTACCCAATTGATGCTGCAAATGCGATAAACATAATTAACGCATTTTAATTTTAATTACCCACCATGGTATACCTTTAGTGATCATCTCAGATAGTGGACTAAATTCAAAAATGGCTTATTTAAAGAATTTGTTGATATCCATGATATTTCAATACATTACACGACTCCGGAAAGTCCTCAATCGAACGGAATGGTGGGAGCGATTTCATTCTACGCTCATTAAGCATTTCCGATTACTAAAACAAGATAAAAATAATTTTGACACAAGACAATTAATGTGATACGCCATTTTAGGTTATAACAACTTATAATGGACATTTAGACACTAAAGACAGTTTTGAAATTGATATTAATAAAACTCTTTTAAATAACTATACCCAACACCGAGAAAAAACCAAAGCTATTTATAGAGAATTAAATGCACAAGCAATCAAAAATAAGGAAACGACTATGTGGAAAAGAAACAAAAAGAGACAAGAACCGGTTGAGTATAAACCTTCGACAAAAATAGTTACCAAAACAACGGAAAAACGAAATAAATTGTTACCAAGACTTACTGAAAAAACCGTTAAATCAGATAATAAAGTCATAGTTGAATTACCAACGACGACAATTCACAAGAAAAATATAAAACATATTCGAAAAAGTGACACTGATTCATCGTTACAGACTAACCCTAGTTACGGGACAGGACGTTACGATCCACAATCTGGAAGACAACCCCGGGATACTTCCCCTAAAGCTGGGACAAGCAAAGATACAAACTAGCACCCATGATTTCATTCATTACTACATGACACCCATCTTCGATGAAATTAACAACATAGAAATTCAGTTTAATAAGATAACGAATTTTCTTACGAACCAGTGAAGCCCGTATTACGAATGTTTATGTAATTTTAATCAAGGGATTGAATTTCAATTAAAAATCATTTGGAACACATTTGATACGATTCACTCGTCACAACGTGCAAAAAGAGGTCTTATTAATGGTCTTGGAAATGTAGTAAAAGCAATATCTGGAAATCTAGATCAAGAACATACTGAAAAATATGATATAGCAATTAGAGACTTACAGACCAATCAAAATAATATTGTAGTACAATTAAATCGTCATACGTCATTAACAAAGGAATTAGTCGATAGCTTTAATAAGACTGTTTCATTGGTGGTTCATAATCAGAATGTATTATCTAAACACATTGATAGAGCTCGTGAATACTTCCAAAATTTTAAAATTGATTACGAACGTTTTGTAGAAGCCAAAACTATAATCGATCAATTAAACTTAACTTTACGACTTGTACTTCATCTATTAACCGATATTGAAAATGCCATAACATTTGCCAGAAGCAATATTCTTCATATCAGTATTCTAAAACCTTTAGAATTAAAATCAATAATAAATATATTAAAAGAACACCATTTACCAAATAAACTTCTTTACGCAAATGAAGATATATATATTAAAATATTACGATGTAATTTCTGTAGATGCTTATTACTCTAAAATTTCAATAGTATTTATTTTGCACTTTCCTCTACTTTACCCTGAATCATTTCTCCATTATCACCTTTATTTAATTCCTACAATTTACTCAACTACAATAATCCCACCTGCACCTTATTTGACTGCAAATGCACCTTTTTACCAGTACTCCGACGACACCTGCCGAAAAATAGGAAATGACTATCTCTGCCAAAGCAATTTCATCCATCCGTTACAACCAAGAAACACAAGATTGCGTTTTCCAAATACTGCAGCTTTCAAATGAAAGAGCGATTTGCCAGCAAGTTCCAATTTCTCTAAATATAACCATTATTGAAGAGATGATAGAAGAACATTATATCGGCATATTTCCCAGACCCACGAAAATCTCAACACTGCAGTGGTTCTGAAATATTCGTCCTGCATGGAACCTACCTTATTCAAGTTCCTACCGGATGCAAGTTTACTGCCTCCACCGGGAGTTATACAAATTCGAAAGAAAAATTAAAGGAAGAACCCCTCAAACTACCCAAAATCAAGACAACCTTAATTAAAAGCGACTAAAAAATAAATTTTATTAAACTCCAAAGAATATCTCTAGACCATTACACAAATTACAAAAGGAGAAAATAGAACCACTGGAAATCAAAGAAAAAAATAACTTTGAACACATTTGGATTAGCCCGATCTATATCTTTATCACTATTGGCGTAATTCGTTACATATACCTATATCGAAGACACAAAAACCGGCACAAGAACCGAAGAAATGAAGCCACCCACGAAGTATTTTATTCGTCCCTCATAGAACTTCCATCAGGGGATGAAGGAGTTAAAAGCAAGAAAATCCTCGCCGCAGCGTAATCCGAGACGCTGCCACGTCGCTAGTGTTACAAATGTTATAAAAGAGTAAGAAACATATTATTATTCAGTCTGACTGTTTCTTCTTGTAGATAAAATTGATTTACATATGTAAAAACCTCTCTGTGCAAATTTAAAGTGAAAATAAATTATTAAAAATTAATTTCCTTAAGCGAAATTAACAACTTGCATCGCTATTATTAGTATAGATGTATAATGACCACAGAATGTTAAATTTGTCTTTTATTCCGAAATATATTTATTTCTAAACATTTTTGTGTATTATTTATTTAAATTGCAAACAATTCTTATGATAAATAAATCACAAATTCTTTCTAGAGGGTTCGCCATTAGTGTGGGGACGAAGAATAGCTCTTATAAACCTGAATATATATCAGAATAGAATATTGCCCAGTGGCTTACACACATAGAGAGCATATTTTAAAATTATTTTAATTTTATTTTAAAAATCATATACAGAATGTTAATACAAATTTACACCGTGTATATTTTTGCATTTTAAATAGTTTCATAAAAATGCAGCAAAATAGGATAGGGTTTATGTGGGTTTTGCTTGATGTGTCGTTTTTCTAATAGAGGATCATAAATCCGGAGACAGGACTTCGATGCAGTCATTTGTAAACATTCAGTATGATGTACAAACAAATTTGGGACAAAAACAGTCATTCATAGCCTTTTAGTTTTCACCAACCGTAAAAATGTTGTCTTATATGCTTTAGTTATATTGAATGATGGATGTTTGCAAATCCAAAAATTGCTAAAGATTTTTAAATAAAATGGCGTATTTTTATTAGCTAGAAGGAAACGAAGATAAAATTACCTTTCCAAAAATACTACATAATGTGAGATTACTTTTGATAATTTTTATGCAAATGAACTTTCCATTGAAAACTTTTTAGTAATTATTGAATTTAAAAATTTTGATCACTCTGTGTAAGTAATGAATATACGATAACATTTTTGTGGTTTATTGAAACTAAAGATCATCACTGATTGCTTATGTCGTAAATTGGTTAATATGTACCGCATCACACTTAGTGTTTCCAAATGGCTGCATCGGAGTCATGTCTTCGGATTTAGATGCCTTTACTAGGAAAGTAACCCATCAAGACCCCTATGAATCAGATATTATTTTGCTGCACTTTTGCAAATCTATTTAAATATGCAAAAATATACAATGTGTTCTATTAAAAAAACCAAATTTTATGTCAATACTCTGTATACTGGGTGTTTTTTTAGTTGGGAGGTTACCCTTATATGAAGTACTACTTATTATAAAGGCAAACTGATTCTGCCGATGGGGCTAATCGGGGCTAAACTATCCTCTAAAAATATCTTCAACTTCCCCCACCACCGGTTATACCGAAAGTAGACATCAACTTTCTTATTTTAAATAGCAACCCCCAAATTTTATATTTTATTTGGATTTTACTTAAAAAAATAAGGTGGGTTTATGCTTACATGTTTATTGCTACCTTTGATAGTTTTAAAGATATTTCAATTTTTCGAAAAAAAATGACAGAAAAGAGGGTTATTTTGACTCTTTGTATCTTTTTTATTATTTGCAGTAAAGACATGAAATTTGGGTCGGGCTCACTGAATATTATAAAGACTATAATACCAGATAATCAGATTTTACATTTATTGTACAAATTTATATCAAGAACAACAACGACGATCTTCTGTTTTAATACATTTAAAAGCATATTTTAAGATTTCGAATTGAGTAACGGTTTTAAGCACATCCGATTGTTTCTAGCAATATGCTTGTCATGCAGTAGTCGTAAAAAATCACTAAAAAATTTCCATTTCGACTTTCATTATAAAATTTAACGCTTACAAATCCTGAGCTCTAATCTAACAGCATAACGGTTAAATGACGAATTTTCTTGAACATTTGTTATTGATTTTCATTACTCCAAAAATGAGAAGTCTGTTTAACAAACCATTTTTACAAAACTTACATTCGTGGCTCCCTAAACATTTTTCAATAAGTATTCTAACAATTATCCAAAAATTTATTCGTCTTGTACGATTATCTTTTAAATTTTATTTAGCCTAAAATTTTTAGGCCTTGTGGTTATGTTTTTTTTTTTGGAAAATTTTGTTGTCTATTGCCAAGTTGTTGCTAGAGAAAAAAAGATATATTTTTATTTTTTATTTTAAATTATATCTCTGTAACGGTGCAGAATTTTAAAAAATAGTTATATAAATATTTTCTTCTTTTCACGTGAATAATTTAAAAATGATTAAAAAACACATAGTTCCCATTTAAAAAAACAGAGTTTTTTTGAATAAAACAAAAACAATAAACATCATAAAATTTCCATCACCCTGTGTAATAAATGTAAAACCTGATTACGTTATTATAGTCTCCATAATATTCCATGATTTAAACCCAAATTTCATGTTTTTACTGCAAATAATAAAAAAGATACAAAGAGTCAAAATAATCCTCTTTTCAGTCATTTCTTTTCGAAAAACTAAAATATCTTTAAAACTATCAAATATAGCAATAAATATGTATTCATAAACTCACCTTATTTTTCTACGCAAAATCCAAATAAACTATAAAATTTGGGGGTTGCCATTTAAAATAATAAAGTTGTTGTCTACTTTCGGTATAACTGGAAGTGGGAGGAAGTTGAAAATATTTTTGAAAGGTAGATTAGCTCCGATTAGTCCCATCGACAAAATCAGTTTGCCTTTATAATAAGTGATATTCCATATAAAGGTAACCTCCCAACTAAAAAGGCACACCCAGTATGATCAATGCAATAAAATTAAAATAATTCTAAATAGTGCCCCCTATAAATGTACATTACTGGATAAAATTTAATTTAAATATCCCTTTAGACTTCCCAAGGCTTTCGTGTAAACCACTCTATAAATTACATATTTTTAATTGTTCATTTTTCGGACTGCCAATAAAGTATCTGCTCAGTTTCGATTATTATTTACAGATGTTAAAAATTTTTTATATTCTGGTATTACCAACTATTTATTTAATTAGATTACAAATAATTCTACTTGTGATTACCAAAATCTGAAAAATAAAAAAAAAATAATTTAAAAGTTAATTTGGATGAAACCTGTCAGAAGAAACTTCACATATTATGGTAATAATGATAAGGTTATTCTATCTTCTTTTCATATATGGTAATAAAAGTAGTCATTCTATCTAAAATTTTTAAGTAATTTTTGGATTTGCAAGACTGTCTATGATTGTTTATGCCGCCAATTGTTTAATACAACATTATACTTATACTGAGTGTTTCCAAATGGCTAAATCGGAGTCCTATCTCCAAATTTATGATCCTCTATTAGGAAAACGACCCATTAAAACCCCCATAAATTCCATATTGTTTTGCCGCACTTTTAGAGGGCTAACCAAAAATGTAAAAATGTACAGGGTGTTCTGCTTAAAAAAATGTAAGTTTATATCAGCATTATGTATAGAATTGGTACAATAAAATAAAAATAGTTTTAAAATGTGCTCCCTTTAAATATATGCAGCAGAGCAAAATTTCATTTAAATATCTTCTCAGGCCTAGAAGTTATCCTCCGTCCACACACTAATGGCGGACCCTGTATATCTGAAACATTCTAGTAGTTTAATGAATGTGTGCAAAATATTTTGTTTAATTTGAGGAATACTTAATCCATTTTATACATAAAGACGCATATCCGGAATGTTTTTATTAAAATTTATATAAATTTCCAACAAACAGTGACTTTTGCTCCCTTTCTTCTTATTACTAAAACCCGCCTTCAGGTCATTTTTAACAGAAGTCTACGAACAAGATTTCTAAGAAATAATTCGATTAAAACCTGCCAACGGACCTGTTTAAATTTCAATCAGATGTTTTGACGCTGTTATTAGCAATATATTAATGTAGAAAATCAATTTAGAAAGCTATTATTAAATTATTAATTCTGAAATACAAGTTTGAATTTGTACCTGCTAACGCTTTTGGGTTCTAATCTAAACCAATCTCTGAAGGCAGCATTTCACATGGTGCTATTCCACAAAATTTTAAATCTATTAACTATTGAAATCAGTGTCAATTGACATTGATTTCTCTCTGTTTAGACTACAATAGTGTTATATAAAATTAAGCTATCGTCTTCAAAGTTTGTCAAAATATTTAGTGATTATGGTATAAATACTTAAAATGACTCAAAATTAATTTTAAATTCTGCTACCTACAAAGGGAAAAAGTACATTATAAAAATTTTATATTTTATTAAAAAAATCAAAGGTAGGTTGATTAATTTTGTTTAGTTTTCGAGTGGAGCATATAAGTAAAATCAAAGACATACGCATAAAATTTATTTTTTTAGTAAGAGTCTTATTTTGATTAAATAGGTAATACATAAATCACTCATGGGTTATCTAATTAAATTCTAACTAGAATACCTATAATTAACAATTATTTAATATAAAAGAGATGTAGCACATGATTTGAATAAGTAAA
The DNA here is from genome assembly GCA_028583605.1 of Dastarcus helophoroides. Taxonomy (NCBI): domain Eukaryota; kingdom Metazoa; phylum Arthropoda; class Insecta; order Coleoptera; family Bothrideridae; genus Dastarcus; species Dastarcus helophoroides. The sequence continues at coordinate 21,465,586 of CM053328.1, read as the reverse complement.
GTGTAAGTGTAAAAAAGGGCTTAAAACATGGTGGTAGCTCAGTGTGTGGAACATCAGTTTGTTAAGTTGGAGATCCGGGGTTTGAACCCCAGAAGCGGCAGTTACTGTTTTTTTCATTTATTTTGGATCAGTCTTCTCCAGTGTTATTTACCTAATATCAAAATGAAGATAAGTTTATTGTGAAAAAAAGGGTACCCTAGCCAACCTTAATTAAAAGCAAGTAAATCATTTTTTTTGTATATCTTCCTCCATTTATTATTTAGAAAATTATGCCAACAGCTAGTTCAAAGAAAGTTCAAAGTAAAAGAAAAAATAAGTTATCTATTGGCTTCAGTACATACAAAATAGATAAGTTTACATTAATAATTTATCCTAATATGTTACAATTAAAATACATATTAAAATAAATGGGTTGTCCAAAGATAAAATATCCCACTCTAAAAATCAACGAATATTTTATGTTGGGTTGTGTTTCGGGCTTGTGAGGATCGTAGCCTTATGTGAATCACCTTGTATGGTTGAAAAGAAGTAGCTAACAAATTTACTAATGCAGCATCCACTTCGATTACTCTTTGATGGCGATTAAACCTTTTAGGCCCAGAAAGCCCTTCAGTAGCACTACTCATTTAATCTGCTAAACAGTTAAAATAAAAAAAATTGTAATCAACAATTTTGCGCAATAATTTATGCAAGTGTCATACAAGTTTGATTGTCAACTGAGGGATATTGGCTAATAATTAATTTGTTAAAAACAACATTGACGATAGTCTTTTAAGGAGGTTTCTAACGAGCGATGTCAGAAAAACTCAAAAAATGATTTTGTGTCAATTCCGAGATAAATATGTATAAACCACACATTGATATTTTATGAGATAAGCGGATGAATCAAGCAATTTTGTCAGGTAAGATATGTTCTCTCTGAAATGTTGTTAGATATATAATTTGAATGGTATCGCTGAAAATTAAGTTTCCTTTAAGTTAAATTTTTATTTATAATTATTAACATAATAACATTACAGCAACTAGCACATAATACGTTAGTTAGAGTTATAATACGTTAGTTAGTATTATAACACCCTGGATACAAATTTCATTTTAAATCTATTATTTTTATGAACATTAACGTGAACATTTCGGCAGTTACATATGTTTAAAATAATATTGACATCAGCTTTTTGCACACCAGATTGGCTCTTTTATGTCGTAATGGTAAAATAGGCAAGCTTTCAAAGTAAAAATCCGACAAAGTAAATGGAATTGATCCTTTGCGACGTAATTCTGTGTGCAAGAAACATAAGATGAAATAAAAGCCAAGAACACAAGACTTTAGTAAAGTCCCGAAACCGCAATTCATTAAAATCGTAGAGTAAATCCTTTGGCGAATCCCAGAGTAACAGAAGGCCACAAATCAAGGCCTTCGGTCTGTAAACGGCGGACACCAATAATAATCTCGGCGTTCAGCGGAGATCATTGCTTCAGATCAAAGCCATATGTACGGGATTACGCTCCCTTGCTGCCAACATACTCCCTACATTTGGGCTTAAGGGGGGACCACTCTTAACATTTTATAAAAAGGTTCTTCTTTACATTATGCAATATGCATTCTTCATACATCGAGAAAATTATCTAAGTATGAGAAATTTTTAATAATTTTAGATTTTTAATTTTAAAATTGAAAATAGGAACGAATTAGACGCTCGATATTTGATTTCTAATGCATGTTACATTTTACAGTTAATTTATCCAAAAGCATGATAAGTAACTAAATATTTGATAAAATTAATAACGGCTCCATAAATGTAATGAATACTCGATATAAAATTTACGTGCTTATTAGAGTAACAAATGTTCAATAAAAATAATAGGCCCCTGATAAATACAATGAATGCTCGATATAAAATTTGGGTAATTGTTAAAATAATAATGTCATGATAAAAAAATATGGAGGCTCCATAAATACAATAATTGATTGGTATGTCTTGTGCTTGGTATTATTAATGAGATACATGGTAATATCTTTTTTATATCCCCCTTTTCTAAGTATTTGGTAAAAGTTATCGTTATTAAAGCAATTTATACAGTTACTTAGGTGTCAGTATATTTTTGATGAATTATTTGTGAACGTAATTATACAGTTTTCCAAGATCAATACCGAAAAACTGGCCAAAAATTGTACACAAATTTACTAAATAAGGTGTGTGAATATTACATTCTGAAGTCTCACGGAAATAAGTATCTAAAAATCTTTTTTGGGAAATTTTGTATGTAATTCAACATAATTAATCTGATATAATTTGTCCTTCTAGAAAAGAAAATCGACCTGTCTTAGGTTTTTTTATGTGAAGTTTCTACTGCTACACCCTGCATTTACGATGTGACATATGTACAGGGTTAGTCTTTTTAAATATACTCTTCCCCTTTACTTTCTTTATTTCTAAGTTTTTTGGCTATTTTAAAATGCAGCCCTAAATAGTTTTATTCGAATTTTTAACTTTTTCTTTAAAAGCGGTATTTTCGTGTTTATATACAGGGTGAATAAATATCAAGGTTATTTTTTTTTCATGGGGCACCGTACATATTTTTACATATTTGAATTCTGCTAGTTTTTCAGGAGCCAAATATACCGGTTGAACCAAATTTGATTTCCACTGCAGGGATCTCGTAAACTATTAGAGGTACAAGGAAGCTTAAGTGGGCAATGTAGTGCATAATTGAATGCCTAACAATATTCTGCTAAGAAAACAATCGAATTTCAATTCGTCTTGATTTTATCAGCTGCAACTTGTTTATTCGAAGTTAGATTGAAAGGATTTTAGAACCAAAATTAGTTATTTTTTAAGATCTTTTCACCAGTTATTATATTTTTTTTCTAAATTTAACTGTTTTCGAGAAAATTATACTAACTTTGTTATTTCTTAAAGATGCCATATTGGAACATATCATTTCTGAATTTATTATATTTCTCTTATTAATTTGATACATGGCATGTCATAGGTTAAATGTGGAAAGTGGGTTAAATTAATTATTTTTAAACAAAAAAATATATAATAGGCGTTGCAAGTGCCATAACCTTTAATATTAAAAATACAATACCTAATTACGTAACGATAATTATTGAAAAATTAAAAATATTGTAACAAACTCTGCAATATTGAAACAGTTAATACTATAATCATAACATGCATGCATCCCTTTAAATGACGTAATTCTATGAAAACATGTAGATGTTCTAAAAATTTTGTAGGCAATTTTTCAAAAATTCTTTTAATATTGAAGACGTTTTCGTGTAACGTGAATTATCCAACAAACTAACAGTAGAAATGACTCATATTTATGCACATTAGCCGTCCTAGAATACTTAACTTATAGAAAGGACACTTGCGCATGAGTCCTGAGAGTCGCCCCTAATAAAATTCTTGGAATATTCTCAGAATTACGTCATTTAAAGGAAATCATACACGTTACGATTATTAACAAATATTTCAATATTATACAATTGGTTACAATATTTTTGGTTTTTTTTATAATTATTATTGCCTTTTAGGGTCTGTATTTTATATTATTAAGAGCTATAACGATTGCATTGCCTACTTGGATTTACCTTTGTTAAATAATAAATTATTTTATTTAACTCACTTTACCACATTCAAAGTATGCCATGAGTACCATGACATACATCAAATTAATCAGACAAATATGCTAAATTCGAGAATCATAATATTCAATATGGCTTTTATAAGAAATAACAACTTTGTACTATTAAGATATAATTTTTTTTGGAAACAGTTTATTTGAGAAAAAATTCACAGATTTCGAACTTCCTGCAACCAACGGAGACATTGAAAATGATGACACCATATATAAATCATAATTGACCGTTTATTATGGATACACAAAAAATTGTATAAGATTTTCTCAAATTTCATCGACAACGCTTGACAGTAAAGCACTGAACTAAACACTGTGGCTTGTGATTAAGTCCAAAGAAGGTTTCACCCCTTTACCACATCGGCAATTAAATAAATAATTACGCGATACGTATTTCGCCAGCAGAACTGGCATTTTCAAGCGCACTAATCTTAAAAGATTAGCAAAAGATGCATCGACGTCATCTGCATTGAGATTCAAATCGATATCGATTGAAAATGCCAGTTCTGCTGGCGAAATACGTATCGCGTAATTATTTATTTAATTGCCGATGTGGTAAAGGGGTGAAACCTTCTTTGGACTTAACGCTTGACAGGTGGATTCTGGGAGATAAATAATTAAGGTTTACGTAAAACAAAGTTTCGTAAAAATTGTTAGTTTCCGAATTACAGGTTTCAACTTCATAATCTCATGATACAATGCATTTAAGATATGATGCACTGCTGAGACCATTTGACTTCATCCTGTAACGTCAAGTGGCAACTAGATCCACAATTATTTGTAATAAAGCAAAGCTTAATTGTTGCTTAAAACTAAAATAGAAAAAAATGTAGGGGCTATGCCATTTGATTTTTCAGAAAAATTGTATTTCGCGTTTGCCAATCTTAGTGTGTATAAAGACAAAGGCTATTTATAATTAAGTTTACGCTATTTTTTAAGATAACGATATATCAAAACCATCTGCTCTAAAAATCAACAGTCATTTAGCCCTCCACGTGAGTTTCCAAGTACATTTTCATAATGTTTTCCAGATATCTCAAAAACTATTATTCGAGTAAAACTCTTGTTTAATATCATGTCAATCAGTACTCTAGAGCGGATTTAAAAATTTCTTTAAAAAGGCAACTTGGATACACCACCGTGTATAATTAAATATTCATCAATAAAAATAATTTTAGAATGTGCGCCACACCAAAAAATATACTTTTGTTCCAAAAAGATTTTCGTTATCAAAATAATTGTAGGAGCCACACGGCTTAACCTAATATCTAACCTAGTATACAGTGTGTTCAAAATGAACTCGGCAATATTACTAACTTTCTTATTATTTAAGAACAACTACAGTTAAATTAGCAAAGTTGTGGATGTTTTAACGCTGATACAAAAAAGACAATTGAACATCGCGTTTTTGAATTTTATCAAAATTTTATGGAGCTAAAACAGCATTTTCTACCAAGAATTAACAAGTATAATAATAATAATAATATATACACATTTAATAACAATATTAAAAAATAATATATTTATCATTTTTTTTGTTTAAAATAGATCAGAGATCAGACTTTCTAAATTTAATAGTTTTTTTCTGGTTATTTGCACGTTTAATATAATTTCATTGTATAAAGTCAATATTTTCCTAATTATGTTAAGCACATATGTATCACATATTTTTTATTCGGGAAGAAAACGTTCTTTTAGAATATTAAAAAATATACATGGTTATTCACTAAGAAGAAAATCTGTTAACACTTATTTTGTCCCATTTATGAACCTTTTTTATTTATGATTCTCTTTCTTTTAGTGATCAGGATATGAAGAGTTAAAACCAAATAATTCATACTCAATCACCCTGTATGTACAAGGGTTTGAATGGTTATAAAAAAATTGAGAATTGTTTTAATTACTTCTAATCGCATTGAAATTGTTCTGTGAAATTTGTCGAATAAATTAAAGGCCTAAAAATTAAAATATTATAAGCTATAAGTATTTTAAATATACAACACGTTCTTAATCTTAACCAGTGGCGGCCGTACCTTTATTATGAATTCGTACTTTATTTACAATAAAAAATATTTCTTGCGTTTTTTTGATACGAACAAGTGTTTAAGCGTAGATCATTATTTTCTTTAGCTGTATATCTATACAAATATACGTAAAAATGTATTTTAAATTGATGAAATATTCAAACATTTACTACAGCAACACTTGATTCAACTAAATCTCAAGAATGGTTGAACTCTTAAAATTAGTATTCTTGGGTACTTTATTCTATTCAGCATATTGCATAAAATAGACTGATGTTTCGAAGTTATCTAAATATTTTATGATTTTTTCTTACAAGATACATTACTTTGTGTTTTCCCAAGCAGAACGTCAAACACCATTGTTTATAGGAACTGCTTCTCTTAAAATAATGTCGACAATCACCCTCTGAAGTTTGTCAAACTACTTTTGAATCATTTTGTTTCCGCAGAGCAGATATTTGCCAAATAAAAAATTTAAAATGGGGTGTGCGGATTTTGAATTTAATATCCATTATGACAGTAAATATTTCAAAAAGGTTATATTAAATTATTTACATGCTTCGTATGAATAACTTGAAGATGTCAGTTTTGGATTAATTAAAGCAACGAAAACCAGTTTAATTTCCCAACTTAAAATATGAATTTTTAGGATATAATATTAAAATTATAGCTCAATGAGGCTTAATACTGAACTAAATGTTAGCAGTTCAAAAAAAATCTAGTTGCAAGCACACTCAATCTAAATGAAAACAAAGAATTGGACTAAGAAATAGGGAAAATGTGATAACCAAATTTTAAAGGAACTTACCTCAACAGAGTACGTTATTATTGCATAATTTAGTATGATATAATGTTTGCCATTGAACCCTAAAAGGGTGGCTAATAAGGTTAATAGGATGAAATAAAAAAATGTATCTGACATTTATGATACCCCTCAAATTAAAACTGCTAAGGTTGTTAGGAATTCTTTTTTGTTCTTCTGAAATTGAATTGCATGATTTATAGATATCAAAGTTTGTTTTATAAATTAATCCCATAAACACAATTGTTTAAATATTTTAAACATTGTTTAAAATTATAATTATTTGTCTTTATTCCATGCAGAGTGGCCCTCTAGTACGCGAAGGTCTGAAATATTCGTTAAAGACTAAAGCATCTTTTTTCATTTTTTTTAACATTATCAAACTACTCCAACTTTACAATTTAATAAAAGTTTCAGTTATACAGGTTGCTCTGTATTCTCTGAACTCATGGATTAATTATTTTGTTTTATCTTATGTAATATATTTTATGGCTTTTTCGAATGCTACTTATCAATGGCAAGATTCTAAGATAATGAAAGGAACGTCTTTTTCCTTAACGGAGACATCGGACCTCCACGTATTAGTGGGCATAATATACAGGGTCTCCCAACGAAAACTTGACCTCCCTATAATTTGAAAACGGAGAAATATTTTAAAATTCGCCGAGACTCGTCGATTTATATTCTTGGGGGAACCATTTTTGACGATACATCATTTAAAAATCTTTTTCATTGCAAATACACTGGTGCACCGTTTTTTGGAATTGATTGAGAATTAAAAACGAAAAGTTGACAAACCCATATTCTTCTAAGACGCCAAGATTGTTCATACACTTTTCGGCCTTATAAAGTCGATTTCATGAGAAAACTTTATATGGCCACTGAATGGCACGTAGTGGTCTATAAATCGAAAATTTATTTTATGTACAGGATGACTCATTTTGCAGTATCACAAAGCTTCAATGCTTTTTTAACGAAAAAAAGCATTTTTAAATAGGGAATATTTTACATGTTAAAATACAAACATTTTCACAAATTTAATGACTATAATTAAAAAATCATTATTAAATGATTTTTGTTTTCATTGTAATAACCATTAGTAAACAAGCTTTACGGTGGCCAAAAATAGGTATTTTTATTTAAAAAAATGCTAATGCTTTGTACAATTTATAGGCCACCACGGTCCATTTAATGGCCATATAATGTTTTTTATGAAATCGACTTGGCGTCTTGTAATGTTACACGAATGTCGGTTTGTCACTTTAATTTTTAACCAATTTTTGAGAACATTGCACCGTTTTATTTGCAATGCAAAGAGCTTTAAAATAATGTATTACAAGTAGGGGAGTTTTATTTGAAATTTTAAAATGGGGGTTGATAGAGCTTAGAACGATAAACATATCAATTTTGCTTGACAGTCAAAGTGGTCCCCCCAAGAACATAAATTGACGGTTCTCAGCAAATTCTAAAATATTTTTCGGTTTTCAAATTATAAGGGGGTCAAATTTTCGTTAGGAGCTGCTGCATAACTGCAATATAAATTCTTAATAATAAGGTCTGCGGCGTTTTCAAGTTCCATATTTCCATGGCAACAGTTAATACAACACAATATAAAACATTTAGTTATAAAATAGTTGTCCGTTATTCTTTAAATTCCCTTTAAAAGAGTAAATCGGACATAACATGGGATGGGAGACATATGATATAACGTGCTCAACACCGAATTTGTGAATTTGGAACCGTCTAATATCTTCAACTCTGAACACTTTTCAGCCTCTACTAGTCTTCACGCAAGCCGCCCCGGTCTATCTTTACCCAGTGCCTGATATTCCTAATACCAACACTCGCCCGGCTTTGCGCCTTCATTTCGTGACGTCAGCAACAGAGTGGAATTCAAAATTGTCCACTGCTTAGGATAGGGAAGTTGGTTTGTAATGCAAATAAATTCTAAAATAAAGTATAATGGAATTTTTTATTTTATATATTGCACATATAAAAATGTAATGAAAGAAGGTAAACAAATAAATGTTCATGAAAAATACACTTTTAGTCTATACAATAACTTAAATTTGATGCGTAGTAAACAAGTTAACACGGTCCTTAAGATTATTTACATAAATATATTATGTACAATATAATATGTGGTAAGTATTCGTGGCAAGTAAGATTTAAAATCTGTGATTTTACAGAAATCGCAGATATTGTGATTATTGAGAAAATAATAAATCAAAAGAATTATGGAAGTTTGGATAAATAAATTTATAGGTCGGAGTTTCTCAAACTTGCTTTTTCTAAGAAATAATTTGTAACTTTTGCAATTGTTTATTTCGTAGGTGCATTTAATTATATTGTTAAATAAAATATTTGTTTACAATTGCGAAATTTTGACTTTTCTCTGAAATTTTCGAGTTATACACAAAATAATCTAGTTTTCCTTAAAATGTATGCAAAAATTGTTTTAAAATTAAAAAAAAATCGGTTTAATTATCATTTATAACTCTTGCAATTATTTATTTCGTAGGAACTTCTAATTAAAAAAATATTTTTTATAATGTTAAAATTTCAATATTTCTTTCAAATTTTTGATTTATATAGAAATATATACAAAAAATATTGACTTATCCTCAAAATTTGAAAAAAAATTTGATTAAAAAAAATCAGCTTATCATTTCGACATTTTTCTCAGATTTTTGGTTTATACACAAAATGATTATTTTATCATTGTTTCATTACCTTCCGAGGAAGATGGTAAAATTTTTTTAATTCCAGTATCATCTATGGAGGTAATAAATAAACCAAGTCCCCAGATGTCAATGAAACATCTTGATATTTAAATATACAATGTTTGAATTGCTGTTCAACTACAATCGCCATAAAAGCATTAAGTTCAAATATAACATTTATTAAGACACACTATAGTTTTTCAAGTCCTTGTGTAAAGCATGAGAAACTAAATATATGCCATTGTTAGATGTCAAGTTTTAAAAATTTTACAGAGGATAAAATTTGAACAATTGTTATTATCCTGTCCAAATGCAACAAGCGCATATCTTAATAAATAGCTTTGATGTATTTATTTTTCATTTTATAACATATGAATATGTATATCTATTTTAGAGTTGCTGCAATTCTGTTCCATGTTTACTAATGTTGACAATAGTATCAATTTTAAGGGTAACTTGAATAACTGAATATCATGTTTTATAGGTATTATTTAAAAATTTAAAAGTATTAATGATTGTTTTACGTAGTTCAAGTTTGAATTTACTCTGTTGCCTACGTCATAGCGCGCCAAGTAGACTCCGCCCTCGATGAGTAATATTGTATCTTTTAGTTGGTCTATCGTGATCTTTACCGAGATGCTGTCTAGCTACTCTAGCTCACTCGACTCGATCGCTCTATCTCCCTTGCGACATTTTGTCTTTTGTCCTTTTGCCCTTGAACGAAAAGCTGAAACTTCCATCCGTATAAAAACATAAACATTTCCAATGGTTAAAATAACGTTACTAATGAAAGAGCCTTAGAAAACAGCTAACTATGGTTTTTTATGTTTTTCAATCGGACTTTATATAAACAAGTTACAGCTGCATATTAAAAATGGCGATTTTCATTGTTTTTATAAATAAAAGCAGGATCAATTGGAATTGCATTGTTTTCTCAGCAGAATAGTGTTAAGCATTAAATTCTGCCCTACTTTGCCCATTTAAGCTTCTTTGTATCTCTAATAGTTTTCGAATTTCCTGTAGTAGTGAAAAGCCAAATTGGTTCAACCTGTAAACAGGGTCAGTCAAAAAGAATGGGCCAACGCTTAACTGGATATACTACACACCAAAATAATACGATTGAGCTTAATATTCCATGTCGCTGGTTTAAGAGACACAGAGTGTTAAAAATTTAAATTTTTATCCTGAAATTTCTGAATAATAGAGAAAGTTTTGATGCTATAAATTTAATATTTGAAAATTTTATGTTTTTCAGTGTAATAAATACGAATTTTAGGTTTATTTTGACTATGCCCCAAGGGGGTGCTAGTTTTACATTATTATTTACGTAAATTAAAACATATTTTTTTTATCTGTTGAGTTATGCTTAAAGCAGGTCAATATTATAAAAGAACGATCAATTCTACAAAGAAAAGGTACTTTTATTTGGGTCGCCTAAAACTATTGATTTTCAAATTATTTGCATTTAAAAGGTTCAATGTAACTTTTTTGATTTTTTTATTCTCAAAATATGCGAAGATACGGAGAAGGAATCAAAGCCACAGTAAATAACAACTAAAAATATTTGTATTAGAGACAATAACAAACCTCAAATCGAATGTTGGAAGTGTCTACCTCCTACTTCAATAAATTTTAAATTTCACTTTCTAAATGTCAAAATCAAAATTTTCATGTTATTTTTAAATGTATTTGCGGCTTCTGGGATTATTTACCACAATTCCTAAAGATAATTTAATTCTTTCTGAAAAAATAAATTTTTTAAATTTGAAAAAATATTTCTGCGGCTTAAAAAATCGTTAAAAATTACATTAAAACTTTAGTATGCAAATATCTTAAAAACCGATAGTTTTAGACCACTCAAACAGGAGTACCTTTTCTTTGTAGAATTAATTGTTCTTTTATATTCTTTATTTGTTTTAAGCGTAACTCAACATACAAAAAAAATATGTATCAATTTACGCAAATAATATGGCGAATCTAGCGCAGTCTAAGAGAAAGGTCAAAAATGAGCTTAAAATTCGTAATCCTTACACCAAAAAACAAAAAACTTTTAATTTTTAGATTTATAACACTAAAACTCTTTCAGTTATTGAGAAATTTCAAAAAAAAAATTAAATTTTGAACTATCTCGTAAATTATTCACATTGGTGTAAGGCATCATATAATATAAGACTGGTAATGTAACCCGCTATATCTCACTGTGGCGATAAGTGGCACTAAGACCGGAGACGATTGATAAGAGAACACCATATGAAGGATAGGCAGTAGAAGGGCTGCCTTGAGTAGATTAAGCAATGCTTTCTTATGCAAATATTGATACTTTATGCAATTGTTTCGCAATTTTTGGGTTTTATATTTATATTTTAATTACAAAATGGGCAAGATTTGTTTTGTGTTTACGTGCAACAGTGGCTATAAAAGCTGTCATGAAAAGGTGTCGTTGTTTCGAGTGCCTAAGGACAAAGTTTATGAATGGAGGCGAAAAATCCCGCGAAATGACCGGCTGTTGTCAACTCAAGATTTTGTATGCGAAAAAAGCATTTTAGTGCAGATTTTGTTTTAAGAGAAATGAACAATGAACTGTAAAGAATACGTATTTTTTAATAAACTTAACCAGTTTATATTAAATGAATATCTTATGCCCAAAGTAATTTAAACATAAAATTGTTTTGGTATATATATTTAAGAAAGAAAAATGAAACTATTAGGCAGACGAGTCGTTTGGTTTATCAGGATCCGGCGTATGTATAGAACATTAGCTATAACTTTTTAAAAAAAAATTATAGAAAAAATCTGTCGAATAAACTTTTTGGTTAATTATTTTTCACTTTCCAATGATTTGGATTTTGTTTTCTTAGCTCTTATTTCGTTGCTTTGGTAACTAATTTTTGAGTTTTTAAATGACACCTGCATTTTTTATTTGCTCTTTTGATAAAATCTTAACTTCCTGCATTCAATAATATCAAATTTATAGAAGTTAGATTCGAAAAATTTCGAGGAATCATAATTTTACTGATCCTTATCATTCATTTTTTGATGTTATTTTTAAAGAAATCTAAGTACTAAAATGAAATTGATACCAAAAACGAACATAGATATACTGGCAAAAATTTCATTTTAATTACTAACACATGTATAAAGTAGTATTAAATTATTTGATATGAGAATCGGTAAAATTATGAAATAATTATATATTCTCGAACTTTTTCACTTCTAAACCCTGTAAGATTTGCGGTAAACAAATGCAGAAAGATATGCAAATTTTAAAAAAACAAACAAAAAATACGGATGTCATTTGAAATTTCGAAGTTCGTTACCGTTGCAATAAAACAAAAGCAAGGAAAAAGAAATTAAGATCACCAAAATGTGGCAAATAATTAACCTAAAAAGTTTATTTAAAATATTTTGTTCCAATTTTTTTTTTGCATAGAGTTACGCCAGTTCTTAAACATCTTACCGTCTATCTCTCTCTAAACCGCCAGTCTCCCGATTACGTGCCACATTTCGCCTGGCGTCGGATTACCTTACTTATACATTATCATGGTGTAAGGCATATTGAGCTCTATCGTAATATTTTTGTGTCTAGTATTTCCAGATTAGCGTTGGCCCATCCTTTATGACCCACCCTGTATAATAGTTACATAATCCTTCGGCAAATAAGCGATTTATTTGCACACAAAAAATTTAACTCCAATAAAAACTATTATAAACCAACTAACTATTGTTAATAAAAAATATATAAATATAAGCACTTGAACCATGTTATATTTTATCGTATTATAAGTTCTTCTTTACATGGGAACCATAGTTTAAGATGCATTTCTTACAGTCAAAAATTTGTAATATGCATAATATCGTCGTAGTACTCCCTTATTTCTAATAAAAAATAAATTTCCAATAACTACCGTGTTTTAATTGAAATAACTAATCAGAAGTAAATAATACGATGACAGGTTAGTTTGACAGGCATTAGACAATTTATTTTTTAAACCATCCAGTAAATTCTAAAATTTCACATCAAAAAGTAGGCTTATAATCGAATATAAATTGTCTACTTGTTGATCGAATATATAATAATTATACATATTGGGACAGACTGTATATAAGGCATTTCTTAATATTATATACCGCGTTTTTAAATTTTTTATCCAGCATTTAGTAAATTTGTTTAATCTGTTAATTACATTAAATTACCAAGCGTTAATTACCATCCATTGAAAATCATTAAAACTGGGACCTTATATCTAAAATAATGTTTGGTGTATAGCGGGTGTCCCATCCCATCGGCCTGAGGAAGAAAGATAGCTCTACAATGCAGCGAAATTTTTGAATTCAATAGTCGTATCATTCATGCACATTTTAAAATGACTTTCATTCATACGAGGTCTTTATATATGCGCAGTACTGAGTATTTCACTAAAATTAAATTGTTCTGTTAACAAATTCTGCTAACTGGCGACACATCTGATATAATCACATTGGATTTCCACGTAAAAATGGTTGTTTTATTTTATATTTTGTGCTAGCTAAAATTAGTTTTATTCAGTCTATTTTAATTTTTAATTAATAGTTTAGCTTGATTCTTTTAATAATTTTAAAATTTCTGATTTAATTCCCCCGCAACCTTTTTTGATACGTGTTTTCTGGAAAGTTGTATTGAACTCAAACCGTTTATCTAACCCTACATTCTACGAGAAATTAATAATGCTGAGGCTGCTCAATTAGGTTTAATATGTAGCCGTTCAGGAGTTGAGTTTGAGCCGCTATCCTGCAATATTGAACTGTACAAGACCCAGGTGTTAATTGGAAATGTGTCGGAATGCTCACTTCAATTGTTACCGAACAGACGTTTTAATTTGAAAACGCGCAGTGCCTCGAAATTAAAAACAGATTAAAAAACTGATGCCCCAGCGAAATAATTTAATTTAAAGACTTGTCCGAACGGTTAAAAAATATGTTCTTCAAGCACGCCCTCCTCATGCACGCATCTTATTTACCAATGACCGACAAGCAGCACTGAAACGGATGCTTGGCATTTTAATTAATCGATGTTAATAAACAAGTAACTGACATGGAAATGAACTAATGTGCCTAAATTCGACAATTAAAAAATTTATATTCTAATATTTTTACTTGAAGGACAAAATCTAAAAATCCAGCAAAAATTGATGTCAATTAAACGTCCTGTAATGAAACAGTCGAATGGACTAGAGCTGACAATACTTACAGCCAACAACCATCGACCGTCTCAGCCTTCTGTGGCCTCAGGATCATAATACGATCGCTGTAAACATTTCCAAGTTAGAAAAATTAGCCAACCACATAAATAAATACTCAAGAGACGCAACTTCCAATGAGTGATGTTGATTATTTACGAACTGTGATCTAAATATTGTCCATTTGCGAAATAAAATTTGAAAGCACTGTTTTGCTTTATAAAGATCTAGGTACTGTGTTTTTTTGTATGGGCCAATGTTGACAGATATTCTTAGAGATAAAAAAAACACCGAGGTGGCTATTAATAATAACGCAGTCAAAAGATGGAATTTTTGGTTCTATTTTTCTTTATTTGAATCTGTTAAAAAGCAGCATTGTTAATTTTTTGATGTTAGAATGATACAATATAATAAATCCTACCAACTAGAGAACTTTAAAATGACGAAAACCGTCAACAGTTCTCAAAAGTAAAGATATTCCAAATTCAATCCTTCGATTAAATGGGTAAGTCTGCGTTGAAGAAGGAAGACCGATTAAGCCACCAGGCTCCAGGTAGAAAAGAATTTATCCCGGCTCGGTGACAATTAGATGTAAATTTATGGCGGACTTTACATAAATATCAATGTACAACTTCACAAGACTCGCCAGCCGTTTTATTAACTTGTCATCTGGCGGAGTTAATCTGAATTGAATGCAAAATTAAATGTTAAAATATTTATCCCTGTCGAGTTAAGATTCCTGGAGTTTAACTCGCAGTTATTAATGTTCTGAGAATTTAATTTTGTCGAGTTGCTAAAGCCGCTTTGAAGTAGTGAAATTACCAATTACACGACCAATAAGATTTATTTTTCTAATTAGAACAAATTTCATTCAAGAGTTATTTTGCTGCTATTAACAATGCACGTTAATTGAAAATTGTTGTATTTTTCTTGTTTGTTAGTTTGTTGATACCGGATAGCAGCATTATATATTTACGTCTAATTAATAAATTTACTAGGTTTAAGACTAACCAATTAAGAAAGAGATAAATATAGAGGGGCAAAGAGGGGGAATCATATGAATTTAAAATAAAAATAATCTTTGTGAATTGAATGTTTACGTTACTGTCTGAAATCTATGCTATAAAAGTTCTGCCTGTAATTTGAAAATAAATGCATATCTTTTTATGTTTCCAATATGCAATAATTGTTTTCACATTTTTTATTTACTTGTTTGAATGGTTTGTTTGAAACTCCCGGGATTCGCAAAAGTGACTTTCAGGAAGCCTTCACCTAAAGCTAGGGCGACGGTATTTTTTTTTATATGATTTCAGTTATTTTTACTCTCGAACTCATTCATTTTCTTTAAGGTTCTTTATGATTGAAACATCACAAAAATCAGTTTGTCCTAAATAGTTATGTTCTATAAATATTGTTGAGCGTTATTGGTTCGAAATGCTTAAATACGCCGTGAATTATAACCACTTTATTTCTAAACTGAACTTGGAACACTACAATTGCAATTCACTAACACTGTTTATTGACTTTTAACAACCAACCAAGTAATTTGACTAACTCGAGGGAAAAGTGACCGCCTTATATAGGTCCCAGTCCGGGTTCCAAAAGAATTTGGCGGATAAGGCTAATTGTTTGCCGAAATTTCTGGAGCGCTTATCCGCCGTTTGATTTATTATCGCGACCGCTTCCCCGAATTAAATTTTCTAGAAAATTCTCTAACTTAATTTTACAATTACATTTCGTTACAATATAAATGTTATCGCAAAAATGATTATTACAAAATTCGTGTACACAAAGCCATATTGTACATACGAGCCCTGTTGCAGAAGAATTGAACCACCCTAACTAATTTTCTGTTTCTATGAATATATATATGTACATACATACATATATTCTGTGGAAAATTTAAACACTCTGTATGAAGAAGAGAATTTTGCTATAAATACATCTTATTGCCATTACTATGCCGTTGAAATTAAATATTAATATTTGCTTAAAAAATAAAAGCTACAGTTGTGCTTGTCGCAAATGTATTGCACCACTTTCTTAAAAATTGCAATAAAAGGAGGGTTCTTTCAAGATAAGTTTTAAACGTCAGTGTTGGTTTGTCGTAGAAACTAACATTAAACTATTTAAATAAAATATACCTTACATAAGGCTATACATTTATTTATTAAGGTGCGTGGAAAATCTATTTCTGCAGATCTTCGTAAGGCCATTTTAACTGTCCACAATAATGGTAACTCGGGTTGGAATATTTCAAAATTATTCGGAATACCTAAGTGTACAGTCTGCAATATAATTTACCGATATAAAACCTTTGAATATGTAATGACCTATCAAAAAAGTGCCAGAAGGACAAAAATCGCTCTTGCGGAACAACGTACATTGGACAAATTAATTAAAAAAGACAGAAATATGTCGTCTAAAGAATTGGCCATTCAGTGGGTCAAATTATTGGAAAATCCGTATCCAAGGATACATGCTTGCGAAATATAAAAAGACTTGGAGGTGGATTTTATAAGGTATGTAAAACTTGCTTATACATTTTAAAATATAAAATTTTGTCAAATAAAAATATGTATGCAAAAGAAAAGCAACCTCTTACTACAAAGCAAAAGAAGATTAGGTTAAAGTGAGCTAAAGAGCACTCCACATGGTCTACTATCAACAGAGATAAAATAATTTGGAGTGATGAATCCAAATTTAAGATGTGTGTGGGAGGTAGCAGAAGTCAGGTTAAAAAAAAAAGAAAAGGAGCATCATCCACATACATTAAAGCGTAAGGTTAAATTTCCTGCTTCAGTCAAAGTGTGGAATTGTATATCCTCTTAAGAAGTGGGACAATTATTTGTGATAGATAAAACGTTTAATGCTAGTAAATATGTAGAAATTCTACAACATGAAGTATTACGATTCATGCCGATACTAGCAAATGAAACGGAGAATTTATTTTCCAACAAGATAGTGTTTTATGCCACACAGCAAAGATAGATAAAAAATTTTTTAATACACAAAATATACCATTGCTAGAATAAACGTTTAGTAACCCAGACCTCCCGCCAATAGAAACATTGTGACATGAAATGAAAAAATAATTAAATATTAGTCCCGTACGTATAAAAGCCGAATTTATTGATATGTTAAATGAAATTTGGCAACAATTTAAACCTGAATTTTGCAAATCACTGGTGGACACACTGTCTAAACGTATATTAGTAGTTGTAAAGCAAAAAGCGAGCTGTACATAGCGGTAAAAATTCCAAATAATCATGGTTCAATTAATATGAGAAAAGATCATAATGTCTGTTTTTTTATAATATTCTGTTTAAAACTTAATATAGGTGTAAAATAGGTTTAATATATTTATAATATGTAAAGCAGTTAAGTATTTCTACTATTCATTTGTTTCTTCTTGTTTTAGTTTTAGAAAAGTTTCTTTTAAATATATAATTTAACAAATTATCTTACTGGTTCAATTCATATGCGACAGGGCTCATAGAAGATATAATACTGAAACGAAATGTAAATTATAGAATTTAGTGCGTAAGAAAATTTTCTAGAAAGATCTGATAAGGGAAAGCGGCCGCGATAATGAAGCAAACGGCAGATAAGCGTTCCAGAAATTTCGGATTTTTCTAGAACCCGGAAGCGAAAACTATCGCCTTTCCCTTGAGCAGGCAGAAGTCAGTGTAGTTAATTAGTGAGTTAGGAGTTAGAAGTCAATAAGTGAGTTAATTATTCAGTTGTAGTGTTCCGAGTTTAGTTTGGAAATAAAATGGTTATAATTCGCGGCGTAATAATCATTCGAACCGATAACCCGCAACAATATTTTCTTTATATCCTAGAAGTAGTATTCCAATTTTCAAACTTATAAAGAATTACCAGATATGATTCTTTTGGACCTTTGTCTGCGTGAAAGGATGGAAAATATTCTTGTGTTAGATATTTCCAAATTTAGTTTTCCAACGAGATACATTTTGTATCATGATCTCCAAGTACTTACATAGAAATAGAGAACTCAAAATTACGTATCCTTTCACGAAATTTTGCCTTTTTTTTGCCCCATAAACTTGGACTAGTTTTGTAGTTTCGCTGAAAATTTTGTCAAAAAGTTGAGTGTTCAAGACCAAAGTCAAAATGTAATTAAAATAATTGGTGTGTGAATCTTTTTAAACATTTTCAAAATTTTGATCATTTTCTGAAAATTTTGTATTTAAAATTAAAACTGTTATTTTTTTATTAAAAATTTTAATTCCATAAAGTTTATTCGACTCTGAGTAAACACTTCGACTATGTAATGATCAAAATATAGACTCTTACTTCGAAATTTCGACTTTTTCTTTTAAATGTTGAAGGTTTTTAACAAATATTCGAGATTTTATTGAAAATTTGGGATTAAATCCCAAACAAAAACTTTAGTAACAAGTTTTAAGTTCCGAATTTTTCTCGAAACTATAAAATAGGATCGTGAATTTATGGCACTAGTTTTCGAATCACCTTGTTAACGGTGACCCGTATGTTTATTATTATTGAATTTATTCTAAAACTAAAAAGCAGAAAATTTGTAGGTCGATTTAAGTTTGTTCAAAAGTTATAGGCTTATGAAGTTTAATCAAAATCAATTAATTAAAAAAATATTCAATAACCCAATTTGTTATTTAGAAATTAAAATGAATTAAGTTTTCGAAACGCTGTTCTCCTTGCGGAATACAAGCCTGTGCGCGTAATCGAATCGACAAAGTGGCACTTCTTATTTGAAGTCTATTTATCCGAACTTGTTGAGCAGCTTGTCAAATGCGTTTAATTCATTCTTCTCTCGTGTTTGAGACTTACGGTAAATTAAATTTTTCATATATCCCCAGAAATAAATGTTTATATCCCTGACAAGGGATCTAGGTGGCAATGCAACAGGATCACCCTGTTATCAGACATTCAGAACAGAAAGGGCCAGGAAATTTCAAGCAGAAAACAAATTCTCTGCAATTAAATTTTGGAGAAAAAGTAAAAATTCTTTAAAATTATTAAACAAATTTTTAAAATTTAGAAATTTCGAACTGAGAATTTTGACAAAAAGTGGAAATTTCAGTAAAATATACAGCTTATGATTTTATTTTTTGGTAATTTTTAATTTAATTTAGTTTTAATTGGAAATATCAATTTCAGATATTTAATTGCTTATTCAAATTTTGACTTTTAGTCAAATTTCTAAAGAAAGGTCAAATCTTGAGAAAAAAATTAAAATTCTGAAATTAAAAAAAAGAAAAGATTTGTTATCTCGCAAATTAAAAATTTTGGATTCTGGATTTATTCTCCTGTTGCTTTTTCGAGAAAAATTATGAACTTTTGAGAAAACGCTCCACAACTAAGAAAAAGTTTAAAATGTCCAAAAATAAATAAATATAAAATATTTTAAATTAAACCTGAAAATTTAGATATTTAGAAAAAAATTAATTTTTTAAACATTTTTACCTTTTTTGAAATTCAGAGTTTATGGTTAGGTATTTTGGTACTTAAATACTAAAGTTAAATTTTTCGGCCTATTTCAAAAATTCAGAATTTAGAAATTAAATCAAATTTTTGAAAAAAAAATCAATAGTTGAAATTTCAGAAATATCTTGAGGTGATCATTAGGACCAAGTTTTTAAACTTGAATATAAATGTTGAGTTTGAGGAGAAAATTTTGAGATTCAGTTCGAAATTAAAAAAAGTTCTGGAGTATCAAAAAAGTCTTCATTTCGAGTTTAAAGATATGATTTAAAAAACATAATCGAAATTTCTGAATTTTATGGTCGAAACCTATATTTAGAGAAAAAGGATGAAATATCAAGATTAAAACTAAAAATTTTGATCAAAAACTAAAGAAAATCATTAAATTTCTTGGAAAGAACTAAATATCTGAAAAAACTAATTTTTTTCGTAGGAAAACTTCTTTAAGCGCATTAAGCGACTAAAGATAGGAAACAAACAAGTGGTTTGGCATTAGCAAATAACGCAAATTTTCAGATAATCTGCCCCCTACCCCTGAATTTAAATGAAATATACGGAAATGTTTATACTAAAATTGTTTAAATTGTATTTTAATTTGATTATTATTATTCCTATTCTCTTCGTAAGCTAAAATTGCCCATACTGGAAAAGAAAAAAACCCTAACAAAATTCTGGTAGGCCGGCAGGTGTCAATTCAAAATGCGCCATGCGAGATAACGGCAATAAAGACACGCCTCACGCAAAGCGGTGTCAATTTTGAAGCTTACTTGTTTCATTCTGAAATTAACTTATCTGTGGGTTGCTTATTTATATAAATAGACGTTAGTGATCAAGACCTTGATTATAGCTAAGGAATTTGAAATCTGATATATTAGGATCTTCAAGAAGGCAATTGTGGGGCCACTGTAAACGTTTTTTGGAAAGGACGAAAAATGTTTTGAACACTTACTCAGTTTAATTGAAGCCAGAACGAAATATCCCAAAATTACATCGAGTTTCAAAGGGTATTAATAATTAATAACACCTTGAATTTTTTTTACTTTTTTATTTTTTTTGTGGCCGAAGTGTAATGTATCCTTAATATGTTGCTGATTGAGGGGAACTATTTCTTTATAAATACAGGTGGAGTGAAAAGCTGCCCATGAAGTACTTGTTGATAGATAAATCAAGGTAAAATTGTTTTAATATATTTGAATTTTTAAAATTAATTCGACATATTTTGCATACCTACTCATCCAACGAAGACAATAGTAACTTATTATTTTATTATTAAAAAGTGTTGATATCCAAATATAAAATTTAGATAGTGTGACAGGTTTCTTAATATGCAGTAACCCAAAATAGACAATATCAAAGACTATATCGCATGCAAATATAAAAGATATCTAACCCATGCACTTTTAGCGATTTTGAATGTAGTGTTATTTTAAATAAGTATAAAAATAGTAGGCTTTTGAAAAAAAAAGTAATAAACGCATTAAGAGTTATTTATATAAGTTTAATTTTGAAGAAGTTTTACTTTCAGGAATTCACATTATGTATAACATCAAAAAAAATAAATAAAATTTTGGAGTCTGCCATAGCAGAAGATGCTTTTCATTTCAGAAAAATACAAAAACACTTTCAAAGAAACCATATAAGTAAATTATTTTCATATTTATTTGACTGTTATTACTAAATTGTACAGTGTATTCCATTTTCGATGGTTTTGCCCTGTTAATACTATTTTCAGCAGAGACAGAGGATCGGGATTTTTACAAACCTAAACCAATTTTATGAAATAAATTGCCTGACCATAACAAAAATATTGTAACTTTAGATGTTTTAACACAATTTGGAAAAATTAAAAATTCTCGAAAATGTTACACTGCTTGTAACTTCTTTTCGGTTAACTACAAAAATTTTACCAAATGCAGTTTTTCCCGTAGAATTTAATGATGTTAATATATATTTTTTTTATCTATGATTTTGGAATTATAACCTTAGGATATATTTTTTAAATATAAACCATAAGAGGCAATGATTTTAAATAAAATGCAATTTTTATTTCAAAAATTTTTTAACTGACGGCAATTTTTATATTAGCTGCGACAATCGGTGGACGGTCGATGGCCACGGTAGGTTAAAAGTGAAAGTTCGCTTTAATCACTATAAGAAATTTGTAGAGCGGGTTCGTGAAACGTGGTAGATAAACGCAACACTTTCAATTTAACCTGAAAGTTCAACAGTCCGAGATCTGAGAAAATGCAGTTTCGCTCAAGTACTTCAATTTCTTGGAAGCTGGAGTGCTTTGTTTATTTTTCGTCTCGAAAAGTGTTGTTACTAATCAGAAAAATATCCAGACTGATTAAAAGTTTTTACTGGATATTCATTATCTGCAGTGGCAACTAATATTAGTACACATTTCCCAATTATTTTATCGCAATTCAGCATCGAGCATACAAATATTTAGCCATTTTCCGTTGCTTGGAAACGAACAGGTTTGACTAAAACTATGACCTCGTTACGGGAAGCACTATAAAATTTTCAAACACAATAAAACAAACCGTATTTTTCAACCAAACTTTAGCTTATACTTCCAAAACGAAAAGACCAGGTGAACAATAATTTTCGTCATTAAGTTTTACGAGAAAAACTGCAATAACAGTTTTAATTAATTTTTTTTAGTTAACCTGAAAGGAGCTAGAGTGTAAGATTTTCGAAAATTTTAAATTTTTCAAAATTGTGCTAGAACGAGTAGATGAAACCATTTTGTTATGAGCAGGTAATTTATTTCACAAAATTAGCTTAGGTTTGTAAAAACCTCGATCCTCTATCTGTACTGGAACTACTAGTAATAGGTCCAAACTATCGAAAATGGGTTGCACTGTATACATTTATTACTGCTTTTTAATTCTTATCAAATAATGTTTATAGGTCTATCTCTAACTTAAACATCTTGAAACAACAATTCAATTATTCTAAATAAATAAATGTATATAAAAAATACCAGTTATGTTTGTGTTTAAAAGTTTATATTTTAAGTGATATAGGACCGCTTTAATTTTTTTGATAATGATAAATTAAACCTAAGAACGTAATGAAACCACTATGTGTAATACATGTTTAAATCCAGAATAAAATGAGCCTTTAAAATTTGAAAAAGTCAGAACCGCATTTAAAAAATTAAAGTGGATAATGGATGGTCGAAGACGTAACGTCGAATGAAAAAACTGTTAACATATCACAGTGGTGTGCAGACAGAGTGAGAGTGAGTAGGCAATTTGGTAATTAGATATCCGATAATTCCGATGCAGACAAAACCAACATTGGGGTATATATGATTTATAAGGATCATTGTGTACTTACTGACCAGAAAATGTTTGCCAGAATCCTATTCGCACTTTTGAACTTGGAACACTTAACTTCATACATTATTAAACTTTTTAGTCCGCACATTTTTTTTTTGAAAATAATAAGCCTTTTGTAATGGTCATAAATTTTATTACTCAAATACCCAAACACAAGTTTAAATAGAAGAATCAGCTGTCTTGTTGCGATAATTTCCTGTTTGTTTTAAAATGATTTGGATGGCGATAAAACTTTTTTAACCACTATAAACATATTTCTCAAACATCGCATTTTCACTGCAATTAACAGCAACAGTAACAGAATAGTTCAACACTATGTATTGTTGCGCGTTATTGGTTCGAAATTAAAACTACGTGAATTGTAACCACTTTATTTCCGAACTGATTCCGGGACACTACAGTTATAATTCGCTTAACCAACTGACTAACGAACTTACTTACACTGTTTAATTAACTTACCTATTCATTGACTAACTGAGGGAAAGCCGACCGCGTATTTATAGATCCCATTTCGGTTTCTAAAAGGAACGTACAGATAAGACTTATCGTTTGCGGAAATTTCTGGAGCGCTCATCTGCCGTTTGATTCATTATCGCGGCTGCTTCCCCTTATCAAATTTTTCTAGAAAAATTCCTTACTAAATTTTATAACTACATTTTGTTCCCGTATATTAGATGTCTTGAATAAAGCTTTTTAAAAACAAATAAAGTCAGTTTGTATTAATAAACACTACAAAACACACACGGACTGCAGGCGCAGACAACATCACTAACAAATTGCATTATAAGTTAATATCTAGAGGATTTACCGAAATAATAACTTCTAATGTAATGTGGGTATTCTGTACCATAGATTTCGCTATAATATTAAGATATTAGCACCTAAAATGTGAGCCTTTACATCTCCAGATAAGCCCTACGGTATTGTCCTTATACACCTATTCCTTTATCTTATGGACCACCTACACAGGAATAATGAGATGGAGTGTCGGTGTTCGTTGAAATATTACCGTATTCATACAGGTTTACAATAACCTTGAATTAATTTTTAAGGTTTGTACCTTTCTTTTAATGGTCGAAAGGAGAATCACAAATAAGTGTACATTATATTTTTTTCTGATTTTGCTAAATTAGGCAATGCCTTTTTGCCTTCATTGTGTGCACGCCACTGGCGTATTATTTAAAGTTGCAATGATAAGGTTTTATTAAATTTGCTCTGACATTGTTATTAATGTCAGAAAAAACTTTTTAAATAACTCTGAAAAGAAAAATCGCATGGAATATTTGTCGGCGTTATTTTGTTAGTTTTACTTAGGCATAGTTCTTTCCATTCAACCGAATCTGTATCTCTTATCGTTTCCAAAATGCCTATACTGGTCCTCGTTATCTTGGACACAGTGTACATGTGTGTACTTATACCGTAAGGAACAGTAACATTCCCAAATTTTATGGTACGTGACTCTACCTATAGCTCCTTGCTTTGAACTGATCAGGAATCCTTTATGTCTAAGGAATCCAAAAAAATAACTTAAATAACTCTCTACTGCTGTGCCGTTGTTAATTTTGTAAGCCCCACTGTACATATACGAGGTCGTTAATTAAATATAAAACTTCAGTCGTAAAACAACTTCATCCTAACCTATTTAAATATTGGTTAAGTAATGTTAGTAAGAATATATTGTCCTCATCAACACTAAAATCATTACCCCAAAGGCACCATCCTAGCAAAATGTTGTAATTTCACCCAAGAATTTAATTAATAAAAACAATGAAAAATTATTTCCAACTTTATGACTAGTTTCACTTAAAATTTTAATAGTTCTTTATGCTACCCTGACCTAATGAAGGCAGCAGTAAATATTAATGGCCATCGATGCATTGAACATCTAAGCTTTTCATTTTACATTACTTAAACTCATTTTCTCTTCTGACATGCTTGAAAACCCAATAAAAATTTTATCGTCGAATTTCCATTCCAGATCTAAATTATGAGAAGCGTGTTACAGGTTGTTGAATTTTTTTTATTTCTCATTCTAGCGGCTAATTGTACAAATTTAGACGTAGATGAAATCGAGAAAATAAGTATGGATTTCTTACGTGGAAAACCTTATTTCAATTTTACATTTCAGTGTGTCGCCCTGGTGATATAAAATTTAAACTTTGTAATCTATGTTTCTGCAGGAAACATTATGGATGGATTTGTACAGAAAGAAACTGCTTTGGTAAGATTAATGAAAAATTAAATTATTGTGATAACAAATAATTTGAATGTAGTTATTAAAGGTTAATTATTTTGTTTTAATTGTAAAATTTTAATTGATATTACGGTAGATACATTATAAAAGCCCGCTTTTATAGTTGCAAAAATTAAAGTAATTATAAGCACCTTTGGGTTTTTTTATAGAACTATAGTTCAGGACTTCCCAAATAATAAGAAGGGCTTTCCTATGGGGGCGTAAAGAGATAATAAGAGGACACACTATGTATCGATATCTTAAATGAAAAATTAATTGAAGTTTTAAATCGTATTATATGTATTATATTTTTCTATAGCACAATTAGAAATAAAAGACAGGTATCACAGCTCATTTTTTGGCGTTGCAACAAAAATTCGTCTTATATTATGGCAACATTAATTAACATCATTAATATACACAAATGCACATATTTCATTAAAAATACCTTTTTGTAAAGCGAAGATACAAAACTATTGTCTTTGCGTAAACTAAACGGCAAAGGTCGAAGAAAAATATTGGCAGAGCTTATGACTTTTAATTCGAACACCTCTCATTTCGACTTTCTTTGAAAATCTAGAATATTAATCAACATTTGAAATATTTTCAAAATTTTGGATTTTTAAAAGTTCGTCTTTTCAAAAATTTTGTCAAATATTCTTCCTATCCAAAATGTTTACCTTTTCAAGATTTATGCTCTTTCAATGTTTCCAATTTTTAAAAATTTTGACTATATTATTCAAAAAATTTCGTTTTTTTTTTAAATTTGATTTATGGGAAATTTTAACTTTTTTGAAACTTCCACTTTTTTAAAAATGTTGCTTTTTTTGAAAATGTCAATTTTTCTTAAGAGGTTAGATTTTTTCAAAATTAAATTTTTTTAAATTTCATTTCTATCGATTTTTTATTTTTTAAAAAATCTTACACTTGTTTTAAAATTTTGAATGTTATCAAAATTTGGACTTTACCTCCAAGTTTCGGGTTTTTTGCAATTGGCTTTAAATTAATACTAATAATAATAAGAGGAATAGGCTATGGGTAAATATATTATTCAACAACCCTGTAGAAGTGTCTTTTTAAATTTAAGATAAACCTATCAACAAATTACCCATGACTTATATATTCTAAAATAAACCCTGTTTCAGATTGTCCAACAGGTAAAGTCTTCAGCCGTGAATGTATTAGATGCGACTGTTTTGTGGGTAAATGGGAATGCAGGATACTAGGCGATAATTGTATTAAGGAAAATAATAAAAAGCTATTAGATTGCTGTTTCGTTTGTTTTCACACTTTATTTCAAAACTGAACTTGGGACGCTACAATTGTAATTCAGTAACACTGTTTATTTAACTAACTTATTCATTGACTTTTAACTAGCTGAGGGAAAGCCGATCGCCTTATATAGGCCCCGCTTCGGGTTCTAGAAGGAACAAGGAGATAAGACTTATCGTTTGTCGAATTGTCTGGAACGCTTATCTGCCGTTTGATTCATTTTTGGGGCCGCTTCCTCTTATCAATTTTTTTAGAAAATTTTGTTACAATACATAACCTATTCTGTCGCTCAAGATAACGTTTTTAGTGTTTCACAAATTCGTTCTCTTTCTCTTGTTTCTTTTTGTTCTTGCTGCAAGACAAGAAATTTGTGAGCAAGAACAAGACAAGAAGTTCTCTTAGCAAGGACAAGATTTCTTGTCAAGAAATTAGCAAGCATCAAGATACCTTTTTTTTTAAATATTTTTTTATAATAAGCGATGCTAAAGGAAATATTTTCTCAGAAGGTGTTTCTTGTCATTAAACTAAATATGCAGTATCCTTCATCATTTCTGATAATACTGAATACGAATTTTCGATAAATATACAGGGTCCGTCATTAGTACGTGGACGGAAAATAGTTCCTAAGCATGAAAAAAAATCAAAATAAAATTTTTCCCGGTAGCGCACATCTATAGGGAGCACATTTTAAAATTATTTTAATTTTATTGTTCCAATCATATACAGTGTTGATTTTTAAATAAAACACCCTGTATATGTTTACATATTTGGATAGCCTTATAAAAATGCAGCAAAATAGTGTCGAACTTATGGGGGTTCTGATGTGTCCCTTTCTTAATAGAGGATCATAAATCCGGAAATAGGACTCTGATGCAGTCATTTGTAAACACTCAGTATGATATAGTTTTGACCAATTTGCAACAAAAATCTTTTTAAAAAAAACTTTTTTTTAGAAATGTTGACTCTTTCGGAAACAGATGTAAACTCTATTTCATTTTGTAAATTTACTTTTTTCAAACTTTCGAGAAAAGGAAAAATTTTTAAAATGTAGGTTTTCACTTCTTTAAATTCCAATTGTCAACTCGATAATTTTCATAAATATCTAATTTTTCCAAATAAAGGTTTTAATATCAAAATTTTAATATTTTTCTTCAGATGTAAGAGTATCTATATTACAAAACCTTATCTATCCTTGACATTTGAGCTGTGTCAGTGAATAGAAAATATTAGTGATTACGTTTAATACTAGTTGACAGTCATTCACTGTTCAACTGTAACGGCTGCAGAATTAACAAATGTACTAGCAAATAATGATCTCGAAACCCTCCTGGAATTTGAAGAAGATAGTAAATTTTCGTGCCAGAGTAATAATGATGTGTCATAAGTAGAGAGCGGAGTGAATACAACTTGCATATGTATGCGCATTTTATAGATTTTTGATATGTTGGCATATTTCTAATACCTTCGCATATTTTGGCATATATTTATTCTATTCGACAAGAAAAAGTTAAAATACCAAATAAGGTGTTACCTAAATTAAAGTCATTATATTTCTTGAAAATATAGGATGGGTGGCTATAAACCGCCTTCTTAAACAAGGTTAGGTTGTACTTTTTGGGGAAAATTCCGTTCGTTAACGAATTCCATAGCTTGGAAATTCTATAGAAAAAAGAGTCTCCATAGACAGAAGTCCTCACTGTGTCAAGCTGAAGCGCACAGAAATTTTCTGCCTCCGACTGCCTTATATGCCTTAAAAATCTTACCCTTGGAGGATCAATCCTATTACTTCTTTCCATGAAAGTACTTGTAGAAAAGAGATAGGTCACCAACCATCCGCTTCTCCTCTAGTGTTTCGAGAGAATCGGTCAAACTCTTGTCATCCATTAGCCGAACAACTCTTCTTTGAATTAAATCGAAAAGAGCGTAAGTGTGCTTTGAGGCTGAACTCCAAACATGAAAAAAGTATTTTAGTGCTGGCCCAACATGCGCTTTGTATAGAGTGCGCAGCTGATGAGATGTTAAGCACTAACCTAGCTTCTGAGAGGCTAACTTGGCAATGGCACGCACATGCTTGTTCCAAGAGAAGGTAGTACTCGCATTTATCGTCCATTAGTATGTTTGTCGCATTATCCCTTGACGTTGTCTTAGAGAAAACCGCGGCCTGAATTGTTAAAAATTGAAATACAGAACTTGTCTCCTAAAACCAAGAAAGATTAAAAAACACTTTTTTTGTTTCAGGGGACAAGTTCTGTATTTCAATTTTTGAAGATAACCAAGTACCAGTTGAAGCTAAGAGATTATTTATGTGTTACAGAAACAGAGTATGGGGTGGAACAGATCCCTGAGGCACCCTGCAATAATCGTAAATATCTCGGATAAGATGCCATCGACGACGATCTGAAGAGATCTGTCAACGTGAACATATCAAATGGCAGACTCCAGGGGGAAGACCATAAGATCTTAATTTGGCGAGAAAAGATCAGTGCCAGACTCTGTCGAGATATTCAATGCCGCATTCCTAACCCTACGGTATTTTTTTATAGCTGAATTGCAGATGTGAGTAATATAAAAATTGAAATACAGAACTTAAGACCAAGAAAGATTAAAAAACACAACAAAGGTTGCTCATTATGTGTTAGTATCTCTCTGAAGATAACAGCTTGGCTGTCGAAACGCGTTAGAGCAACCTTTGTTGTGTTTTTTAATCTTTCTTGGTTTCAAGGGACAAGTTCTGTATTTCAATTTTTTTAGAGCAACCTTTGTTGTGTTTTTTAATCTTTGTTGGTTTCAGGGGATAAGTTCTGCATTTCAATTTTTGAAGATAACCAAGGACCACTCCGTTCCACCAAAAAAAAAAAAAAAAATGAGTAATATATGCCAGAGATCGCCAGTTGAGCGTTGTTGCCTGAAACCGTATTGCCTGTCCGAGATGATTTTATTTTTTTGTAGATATTTGAGAATCTCGAAATCGATAACCTTTTCTATCACTTTAGATATAACGGGCAACAAAGATATAGGGCGATAGCTGTTAGCTAAATTCTCTTTTTCCTTTTTAGCGACAGGCTGCACCCCAGCAAATTTACAGATATCAAGGAATACACCTTTGTTGTAAGAAAGTGTGAACAATTTGCTTAGGACAGAAGTCAACTCTGGAGGTCAGAAGTTTTCGATGTGTCCAACTCGAGGAGAGCCTTCCTGACTGTGTGAAAACAACTTCAGACAGTTAAGATTATTTCCTTAGGGAAAATAGGGGCTTTCGCATTTTAAGAATCAAAGTTGGAATTTTTAACAAACATCAAAGTTAGCAGGTCAATCTTTTTCTTGGCCTGCCATTGAATAAAGGTGGAAAATTTGAAGATATAAAATTATATCCAATCGACTCTAGAAATTCTTAAAAGATCGGAAACCATTCGGACAGTTGGTGAGCCTATTTTACAATCGAAATCACATTTTGCCTTGTCAATAATCTGTTTACAAAAATTTCGTGCATTTACAAAGGTGATCCAAGTCCTGACTGAAGGATTATTTCGCTAACAACGCAATGCGCAATTTTTGCAGCCGAAGCATATTGTTTGCTGAATATAGGTTTACTAGAGGCAGACCATTTTTGAGAATGGGGAATTGAGCATTCCATACCTAATAAGGTAGTTTTAGTATTGGATTCGGCGACTGAGGAAGGGTTGTCTGAGTTAACGCAGACTATGCTGCTATGGGAAAAGTGCAAATTATTTCTTCCCAGTTAGCAGAGTTAAAATGTCAAACCCTAGGAGCTGTGTCTGGCAAGGAAAGTACCCGAGGTGTACCCCACCGATTTTTTTCATTTTGTGATATGTTATAGTACATAACAAAATATTGGACACGTATTTTTTTTAGATGCTAACTCGGCAATTTAGGTGGTGAAACCACTCCTTAAAGTTAACCCCAAAAAACAGTTTTTCTTTAATAACTCAAGAATTAAGTAAGTATTTTCAAATTAAAACTCAATTATTGACATTATATTGTTGAAATATCGACATAAAAGAAATAGAAGATGAAAAAATGAATGTTTTACCCCCCAATCTGATAATGATCAATCTCATCGCCAACGTAAGGTAACATAAAGGTAGGAGTTTTATATGATTTCACTTTTAATGCAAATTATATGTCAGAAAAAGCATTATAGCAATAAAATGAAAATCATATGTTTGTTTAATTGTTCATATCATTCTAAAAAAAAAAATGCTTTTTTTTGTAAAATCTCGAGACAGGTAAATTTTTTTTTTAATTTTCTTAATGATATTGCCGAATTCCATAAAATTTAAGGATTTAAAAGTTGGTATAAAAGAAAAAAATTAAACCCACCCCTATTCAAATTAAGGGTTGCAATCCTTTGGCATAACTGATACGTTTTTAGAAGCACATTCTTATAGAAAATAAAGTAACAATGCTTTTAACGAAATATTCCAATTTATTCTTGAGATATTAAAGAAAAACTATTTTTGGGGGTTATCTTTAGGGAGTGGGGAGTTCACCACCTAAATCACAAATTTAGCATCTAAAGAAATTCTTATTACATTATTTTGATGAAATATCAACATATAATAAGTTAAAGGTGAAAAAATAAATGTTTTGATTCGCAATCTAATAATGACCAAATCCATGGGGTTCTCCAAGGGTCATAAAAATAGGGGTGTTACGTTATTTCACTGTTAGTGCAAAATATATGTCAAAATAATCATTATAGAAATAAAATTGAAAACATATGTTGTGTTTTATTTTCCATGTCACTGTACAGAAAAAAATTAACTCAAGGAGTAAATTACCCCTTTCAAGGATTTTTTTGCAAAACTCCGAAAAGAGTCAATTTTATTTTTTAGTGTTATTAATAAAATTGTTAAATTTGGTAAACTTCAGTTGTTCAAAAGTTGATATATAAGAGAAAGAATGAAACTCACCCCCATAAAAATTAGGGGTTGCAACTTTTTAACATAACCAATATGTTTTTAGGAGCGCTTTTTTATAAGAAATAACAGATCGTTTGTTTCATCAAAAAATTCTAATTAATTCTTGCGTTATTAAAGAAAAACTATTTTTTGGGGTTAACTTTAAGGGGTGGTTTCACCACTTAAATCGCCGAGTTAGCATCTAAAAAAAAATACCTGTCCAATATTTTGTTATGTGCTATAACATATCACAAAATAAAACTCGTGATCGGAATTTCCAAGCGGTGATATCATAGAGATTTTATAAAAGTTTGAAGAATTTTAAAGGGAAAGGTTGAGTAGGTTACACTGATCGGTATCAGGAATTCTCCTGAGTTTCTCAACCAATTGCGATAGTCCATAAGTGATGGCGAAAGCCTCTGCCACCCTTTCCGCGTGGTCTGGTGGAGATCCAGTTTCCAGACTGCTTATAGGCAATTAAACAACAATCCACCGATTTTAAAATAAACAGTGCTTGTTATTAGTACATATTAGTATTTACTATCCCGTAATTTTAACACTTGCGTTTTTTAATTGGGGGTGAGTTTTGTTACTCAATTCCTAATTTTCTATTCTAAACTAAGAAATAAAGAACTTTTTCTAGAAATTTCGTTTTAAAATTAGATACTTTTCCCGTGGAGTTCAATTTTTTAAAAGGTTAGTTTTTCTCACAATTCTGAAGTTAAACTTAGGTTTTCGAAAATGTTGTATTTTTTTCTAAATTTCGAATTTAACATTATTAGTTAATTAAAATTTAACTATCGACAAGAAAGACACTGATACGTCGATTATACATATTGATCCACGATGCATCGCTTTCATGTAACGCCATATCTTTAGAACGTCTATGTATCATTTACATCCTTGTCCCAAAATCCCAATATTGTAGAAAACTTAAGGATACAGATATTTTGTTAACGGAATTACCCGTAAAAAGTTGTAATTTACTGGTAAAAGTTTCAAGGGTATAGGTATTTGATACTTTATCGGTTAACCAGTATTAGAAGTTCAAATTTAAACAAAACATTTAAAAAAAAGTAAATATTGCGAGTAAAAATCAAGTCATTTTAAACATGTCCTGTTTAATAATTCATCTAGAAACTTCGAAATGAATATTAAGTGTACGTAGCCAATAACTATTACACATTTATAAATTCCGTGCGGTTATCACAATTTTTATAATTCAGCGTTTACAGCTATTACAGAAACTTCCGTAGCTCGAAAATTTTTACAGACTCGATATAATTTTATAAAGGTTTTTGTCTTAGAATGTTGTAAAAAGTCTATGATTACTATGATTACGAGCGCTTCCAGTAATTTTGAAACATCCTTTAAAATGTTGCATTTGTCTGAACGTACACATTTATTAAAATTGTTTTTGTCAAGGAAACGCATATTTGTTGCAAAATAAAATATTGCAAGGAATTGATTTGTTATTGAAACGGCAGATATCCACTGAATAAAACACCAAGTACTAGCTGGCAGACAAGGCACAGCCTAAAATGGTTGGTCTAGACTCTAGAAGCTTGAAATTTTGCACAAGAGTTTGCAATATAACCTACGTGAGCGCCAAGTAAGGGTTTTTCGAAAATCATTCCCTAAGTGGTCTAAATAGGGTATCAAGTTTTGTATGGAAATTCATTAATCATAATTTTTAAAGTTAGAAACATGATAATAGGTATTCAGGCTTCTCTTCATAAATAAAAGTCAGTGGTATCTGCGTTTCTAGAAATTTATCTTCTTAAAGGGTAGAAGAAAGAACGAAAATTTGTTTTGGAAGTGCGTCATTTTTGATGATAGAGACGTGGTTTAAGAAGCATTGGTTTTCAATATGTTTAGATAAATCTCGTCGAGCACATGACATTGCCCATATTAACTAGAAAGTTGGATTGAAAATATAATGCTAAAAGAAGTTTGCATTGAAAATATATCGTAATGCTAAAATACCGCCCAATATTCAATTTAAATAATGATAAACTTAAAGCCACTCCCTTTTTATATGGGACAGAGAGAAAAGCCTTTTATTTGTTGATTCGGAAACAAAATCAATATTTAATATTACCTTCTATAATAAAGTCATTATGTCCTATTATACAGATAATTAGTTATGCAGTCAATAGGTTTATAATAGAGTGTGCATCTAAATTCCTTTATATTAATTATATCTTGTATCAATTTTAGATATTCATCGTTGTATTCTCGGTTCACCATACCTTAAACACAATATTTATTACTTCCTGTTTAATAGAGTATTTTTAATATGTAATTACGAAATTTCTATTATAAATTTTTGATAGCCCATCTAAAATTAGAAACTATAAATTATTAAATGGAGTGTGTAATTGAAGTTGTTTGTTAACAGCTATAATGCTTTTTTTTTCAAAAGGTATATGTTATAAATGATGTATAATTATGTCCCACATTTCCCACACGTTATATTTGCAGGTTCTGCATAATGGTGCAAAGGAGGCAAAAATGTTATTGCGTACCACGAGATATAGTTAAGGTTTTCTTTATTATTGACTAACGCGTCAGACTCGACTTTTCGTGATAAAACTTCTTGTACTTTTGGTGATTTTAACATAAAACAAATTAACTGTAATATAGCATTCTGGAAACAGAAGATCTTTCTCTGAAGTCTAAACAATTCTTTTTAAATTGCTATTATCCCTATTGAAAAATGTCATGCACTTTCGTTAGTTAGTCTGTATGTATCTGCTTGTTTGATTATGCTACAGGTGGCAATTCTTGAACAATTTTTGAAATTTTTATTTCTATCGACTCGCATTTAATCAGAGTAGAAACCGATTTATTTTGATTTTGTTTGGTCATAGAGTTTAATTTTTGTATTGAATAATATCTTAGTTTACTAGATGTAGTAAATTAGGTTTCTCTTAAGAACGGTGTCAAAGAATATGCCGTTTTCTTCAATTTTCCAGGAAAAATAAGTTTTCTGAAAAATTAGTCTTCATTGCCTGAGAACTATTTTGTGCTCCTTGTCAAAATAATATTTGTATATCAGTGATCATATACATACATAATATATCAAACGCCTGTCAAAATAGATCCGGCAAGACAGTCCTTGACATTGATAGCTTATGAAAGGTTATCGTTAAAGACGAGTTAACACTACTAAATGCTGAGGTGAGGAAAATTACTTAAGCATCCTGTACTAGAAAAAGAGAGAAACATCTGCCTACACTTTAAATTTGAAATTTATTTCTGTCTCCGTAAAATTTTAATTTTGCAATTAAAATTTTCACTTCCTTCTGATAATATTGGACTACAATTCCAAAATTTTGAAATTTTTTCTGAAAATTGTGATTTATCTAATATTTTTCTCCTAGCATTACAACAGTCATCTCGACATTTGAACCTGTTCTAAACAAACTGTGTTAATCTAAAAATGTTGATTAAGGTTAATCGTAAATTTTTGTCTTTTCTTTCTCAAAATCTCTGGTTTCATTTCAAATAAATGTTCTGTAATGAGACAGTGTACAGTACTTCTAGTTGTTTCAAGATTAAATTGAAAATGTCGCCCCTTTACTGGAAACCTCTAATTAATATTTAATTGTTTTATAAATTTTACATGTAAAATAGTAGAAAAAATTAAGAATTATGATTTCAGATTTGATTGATATTTCCAACTTTTATTGCTGTTATAACCACCGAGGATGCAGTAATACGAAACCTGGTCCGGTTTATCAAAACATTGTAGAATTTTTAATGTCTGTTACTTTTTAATCATTAATAAAGTTTAATAGTTATGAATTTAAATTTAATATATTCAGATTGAAATGGAAATTTCGAGGTAAAATTTGAAATTTCAAAATGAAGTCGAAATTTTGAGACTTAGGTCGAAATTCAGAGAAGAAAATTTTTTCGCGATTGATCTTAAAATTTGAACTAAAAACTCAATATTTTGCAAAAAACATGTGTCAATTTTGAGCGTGAAATCACAGTTCCCAAAATATAATGTTTAAAGTAGAGATCTGAAAATTTCTAGAAATTTTAATCACAATTAAATCTAAATGATTAACAGTACGATTTTGAGGGGACAATAAAAAAATACAGCTTTAAGCCAAACTTTTGACTTTCCAAAGAATTGGGGTTTAAAGTTTAAGTTTAAAGAGTTCGGCCATAGTCGCATGGCGTTTTGCTATATGAAGGACTTGGCATGCTATCATGGCTAAACTCGTAAACATCACCGTACCTATAACGTATCGATTCTAATTCATTAAACTGTCTATTTAGACAGCGAATATTAAATAATTTTTCTTCAAGTCTAGAGAAGACGTTAATATATAATTTTAAGCAAACATAGTTTCTTGATTCATACTTTTCAGTTCACTTATTCCATAGTTGGGTTTTAGTTCATTTAACTTTAATTTTTTATTTAGTATAGAATAAATTACATTGCTTCATTTTTTATATGATAATGAAAACAATATATGATCTATTATTCAGCAATATCATGTAAACTAAAAATTTATGTTGAATATGATATGAAGTCCCATAAAAAAGGTGTAGGATGACTGCTATTAGCTAGTTTTTTCAGTTCATAAATATCCGAAACCCAGGTACTAAGGTTAACTCATGTAGAGTTTTCATTTGGGACCTTTTATCTCATTGTCACAGTTGGTTCGTTTTGGTCTCCAAATGGGAATTGTGAGCATGACACTATTTTATGTGAAATGGCATTTCAATAGTTTACTTTAAATTTATATATCTATTCTGATGATCTATTACAGCACGTCAATGTGAGAGTTATCTTTATTATTCCCCAGTGTTATATTTTCCCGCTACTGTGGGCAAAATAAAATTGCTAGACTAAAATATGGCCGTATCTGTGAATTACTGACGCAAAAAAATACACAATTGCAGTAAATTTGGGGCAATGTCTTTGATAAATAGTCCTTAAAGAAATGTTTCACTGAAACCTGAGGTAAATGTCGATAACACTTTTAGAAAATAATTATCTAATAATGGATATAATACCCGTACGTGTTGCGCTTATCATCTTACTTTCAGGACAAGACTGATAAATCCAGTGTGCTAATTTCAATTAGGGGACTAAAGTCAATGTTGCTGGACTTGCTGAACTTTCTTCGATATGCAAAATTTTAGCCTTTGCTTAAGTTAACGAACAAAAGAAAAGTATTTTAAGGAAATGATTTAAATGTCAAGGATGTTTCTTCTTAAAATCGAATTAGTCCTCAAAAACATAGTAGATCATATTTAAAAGCAAAATTTTGAGCCCAAACCAAATCTCTGTTAAATGTCTAAAATTTCCTAAAAAGATCCAAATTTAGGGTTTAAAATAAAAATTTTCTTAAAGCATATTTTAAATTGGAATAATCAAAAAGCTTCTGTTTTCTAAGTTTGTACTGATTTCGCTAAAATTTCAACC
Source organism: Dastarcus helophoroides (assembly GCA_028583605.1). Taxonomy (NCBI): domain Eukaryota; kingdom Metazoa; phylum Arthropoda; class Insecta; order Coleoptera; family Bothrideridae; genus Dastarcus; species Dastarcus helophoroides. The sequence goes on along the minus strand of CM053328.1, from coordinate 21,428,460 downwards.
TTAAATTCAACTTATTGTTGAAATTTCATTGCTTATTTTGGCTTTTAATATCAAAATGTTGATTTTTTATCAAAAAATTGAGCCAAGATTTTCTATATTTACTATTATTATTTCTAAATTGCACATCAATTGATTAATTTGCTGCACTATGGGGAAATGCTAAAAAACACAACTCTTCGCCATAGAAATAAATATATCTCGGGTAATTTTGCACCAAATCATGTAACATGGATACCATGGAAACTATGGATATATGACAGTTTTCTATAGGCGACGTTGCTATTTGCTACATTTTCATTGCGATTTACTCCAAAATTCGTCGTTGAAAAATGACTGTCGGTCTGTGTGAACGTATGTTATCAAGTTACAGGTAGCAATTCTTAACCAATTTTTACCGTTCTTATTTTTATGGATTCGCAATTTCTCAGAATAAAACCCTATTGACTTAAAGAATGATTGGGTAAATAGCTTAAATTTTATTGAATAAAAACCTACTTTATTTTAAGAAAAATAAAACTTGGAAATTTCAGGTTCTTATACCTATATAAATATTGTAGGTCAAGTTCTTTTAAGTACCATTAAAAAAATTAAGCGCAATTCGCTCACCTTTTCAAGAAATATTAATTTGCCGATATATTATTTCTTTTCATTTCATAGAAATGGTTTTGTGCTCTTTTTATTAATATTACTATTATTATCTGCTTCTTCACTTTTCAGATGTTTTACTCTTGTGTGACGGATATCGCCAAGTTGTCACTATTGCTGGATAAAAATTTTCTTGTTATGTTGCAAGTATATAGTAAAGCAGATTTTTGTAATGAGTGGTAGATGTTCTTATTAATTTGCAGTTTCAAGAGTCTGGTATAACGCTTTAGGTGTTTCTCCTGTACTCCCGACAATTATAGGTATAACAATTGTTTTTTCCATGGTCCATATTTATTTGATTTCGTTGGCTAAGGCTAAATATTTATCTATTTTTTCTTTTCGCTTTTTTTCCATATTGTCTGGTAGAGGGACATCAATTTCTATTAGGTATGTTGTTTTTGTTTCTTTGTTGATTAATGTTATGTCTGGTCTATTGCTAAGTATGGTTCTGTCTGCGATAATTGTTCTGTTCCGATATAGCTTGTGTGCATCAGTTGTATGAACGGCGGGTGGTTTGTATTTATAGTACGGTTGGTATATGTGGTTTGGTTCTATGCGCATCATTATAAGGTTTGTTCCAACCGAACATCAAACTAGTTTGCAACCGTCCGGCGCATGTGCATTCAAAATTTACCGTTCCAACCAAGTGCAAACTCCAACCCAACTGGCAGTCCGGTGTTCCAACAGTGCTCTGACTAGTTCGTGAATTGATTTGTGATCAATCAGAACAGTCAGCAGCCGAGAGCTTGTACTGGCAGTTGGGAACATGCGCAATAGGTAATCGATAAGCGGTATCTAATTTCTCAGCTCTGTTATTTGTCAATACGATTGTCAAATGTTTTGATCTTGTCGGAGCAAATGTAAATTGTGTTGTTAAGTTCTGAATTCTATTTTTCATCCACTATATTTGCTCAAAAATAACAAAAATGAATTTCGTAGAGGGATTTATATGTGATGAAGATTTATTTTCATCGCTTTCGATTGAGACAGACGGCGAAGACCAGAAGTTTTCCGAGAGATCCCAAAGTGCGTTCCAACGTGTACAATCCCAAACCAGTCGGAGTATAATACGGAATGGACGCATGCGTATGAACTAGTTCATGAATTAGTCGGAAACTAATCAGAAATGTTCGGTTGGAACAAACCTATAGGTTTGTTCCAACCGAACATTTCTGATAAATTTTCGAATAATTCATGAACTAATTCATACGCATGCGTGCACTCCGTATTAAACTCCGACTGGTTTGAGATTGTACCACACGGCGGAACGCACGTTGGGACTTCTCGGAAAACCCCTGGTCTTCGCCGTCAGTCTTCGTCACATATAAATCCCTCCACGAAATTCAGTTTTGTTATTTTTGAGCAAATATAAGGTTTGTTCCAACCGAACATCAAACTAGTTTGCAACCGTCCGGCGCATGTGCATTCAAAATTTACCGTTCCAACCAAGTGCAAACTCCAACCCAACTGGCAGTCCGGTGTTCCAACAGTGCTCTGACTAGTTCGTGAATTGATTTGTGATCAATCAGAACAGTCAGCAGCCGAGAGCTTGTACTGGCAGTTGGGAACATGCGCAATAGGTAATCGATAAGCGGTATCTAATTTCTCAGCTCTGTTATTTGTCAATACGATTGTCAAATGTTTTGATCTTGTCGGAGCAAATGTAAATTGTGTTGTTAAGTTCTGAATTCTATTTTTCATCCACTATATTTGCTCAAAAATAACAAAAATGAATTTCGTAGAGGGATTTATATGTGATGAAGATTTATTTTCATCGCTTTTGATTGAGACAGACGGCGAAGACCAGAAGTTTTCCGAGAGATCCCAAAGTGCGTTCCAACGTGTACAATCCCAAACCAGTCGGAGTATAATACGGAATGGACGCATGCGTACGAACTAGTTCATGAATTAGTCGGAAACTAATCAGAAATGTTCGGTTGGAACAAACCTATAGTGGATGAAAAATAGAAATCAGGACTTAACAACACAATTTAAAATTGCCCTTGACAAGATCAAAACATTTGACAATCGTAATGACAAATAACAGGTGAGAAATTGGATAGCGCTTTTGGATTACTTATTGCGCATGTTCCCAACTACCATTACAAGCTCTCGACTGCTGACTGTTCCGATTGATCACAAATCAATTCACGGACCAGTCAGATAATTGTTGGAACAGCGGATTGCCAGTTGGGTTGGAGTTTGCACTTGTACGGTACGGTTGGCACGGTAAATTTTGAATGCACATACGCCGGACGGTTCAAAATTAGTTTGATGTTCTGTTGGAACAAACCTTATAGGCTCCCAACCGTTTGTTGGTGGATCGTTTTTTGCAGTATTATCGTGTCTCTGTACATATCCTTGTCTAGCTAGTTCTGGGCAGCAATTAATTAAATGTTCTATACTATCTGCCGCAATTCTACAATTGCCTTTGGTTATTCTCGGGTTTTTAATAATGGTTTTTTGGTAGTTCTTATTTGCTATGACGCAATCTTGTATGCCTATTATAAAGCCTTCGGTTTCTGCTATATGTTTCTATTATAATTTTTATCGTATTGTTGAAAATTATGTGCCCTTTAAGTTAAATCTTTGTTGATAATGGTAAATCTCATAAGATTGTAGCAGTTTCCTAACAACTTAGTAGCACATAATACGTTAGTTACAACTATAATACGTTAGTAACCTATCACAATACCCAACATACAAATTTCATTTTAAAAAGAGGTTGATTTTTTATGTCATCGTTGTCAATGGTACTTTAAAGCTTTAAATGCACACGATTATTAGGGATTTAAACTAATCTCGTTACATCAATTGTTACATTACTGGTTTTTTTATTAACTCACTTTCTTGTCTGTGATTCAAAACTTTCCTCAATTGACGTTTAAAACTGATGCGTGTCTGACAGTTCCAAAAATTTTGCAATCGATTTTAAACCAACTTCTTAATGAGCTAGAGGCTTGAGACTTTAACAATAGCTCGGAACTGGATGACAACGCAATATTTTAATCCAATCATGACAATTATTATTGTGCAAATAAAAAATTTGGAAACCAAGCTTGACTTTAAATGGATATAACCTGAAAACAAACATAATCTGAAAAACGAAACAAACCTAAAAACGAACATAAATTAATTCCAAATCTTCAACTGATGAATGGCGATCAATTTTTAACAGGTCACCCTAATCAATGGTAGAATATTCAACTAATAAAAATCAGCCTGCCAATCAATAGTATTTAGCAAAATTCTGGAAGTTATTCTGAACAATTATCGGGTACTTTCTATTGCCATTTTTAATATTTTATTGTCACTGTATGGCACTACTGCCATAAAAAATTACTATCTTCTTCAGAATTGCGGACATTACTTACAAATCATTACCAGCTAGTAAATTTATTAATTCTGCATCCGTTGCTATTAATATTTGATGACTTTTGATCTTTTGGACGTAGAAAGTCCTGTGGTAGCATTACTCATTTTATCCGCTGAAAAAACGAAATGAGCAAAAAAATTAAAACCAACAAGTTCGCACTATAGTTTGCACAGTTATGGCAGTGTCAGCTACTGAATGTTAGTTAAGGGATAATTCAATAAAAGTAACTTTAAGTCATGTTGAGAAGGGTGTGTAAACTCCCAAGTGAGCGATGTCAAGTTGAAAAACTTAGATTATGTATGTTCTCAAATCAAAATGTATTAACACATTAATACATTATTACACTTATTACAATTTTGTCAGGTAAGAGACATGCTTTTAATTTGAACTTCTTATATTGTAATAATTCATTACGCACCTTAATACACAAATGTAATTTTGAACTATGATAGTTGAAACAACCGACTAACGCAATAAAATTGACAATTACTTGGGTGAAATATTCATGTCACACAACTCAATAAAATCTATTCATGCAACAATTATCCATGTATAGTATGCGTTTAATCTTTTTAGTATTAAAACTTATAAATTAAATTTTATTCATAGTCACACTTTTTTAGGAAGATCTGCATAGAGTTAGAAATCTGTATGGAGTTGTAAATCTATATGTGACCAAGAGTTTATACATCCTTATTTGAGAACTTACGTAGGTACCCCTAAATGTTTTACTTGAATTGGTCTAGGGAGTTTGAGACCTAACAATTAAACAATACTGAAGTGTAGGGGAAAAAGAATAAAATAATAATTTAACTAAATACCTAATAATATTAACTTAATAATTAATACTATATTATTAGTGACAATTTCTACGATGGCAATAATCAAGGAGACAGCTCCGAAACACAAACGACCCAACAATGACCAGAAAAGTTCTGAATAACTATTATTATGAATTTTTAATAGCTATGAAAATACTTGTAAGATTTAAAACAAAAAACGTGGGGCGCCTACAATAAGTAATAATAAATAGTTCGGTTAACAGTTTAACTGCTGCTCCCTACATTTTTTGTTTTAAATCATATAAGTATTTTCCTATCTATTAAAAATTCACAATCACAATTTTTCAGGACTATCTGTATGGAGTTAGGGATCTGTATGGGATTATAAATTTGTATGGAACTAGGAAAAATTATTTTACACTTTCTGATCCACTTAAAATGATTTTAATTTATTTTAATTAATTTAAACGATCACAAAATGATGACAAGCTGTTTAAGCTGTTGAAGCTGTCAAAGCTGACACGTCAAATTTATTTATTTGAAAACTGTCAAAGCCCAAGAATAATGCCGATATCTTATACAGGGTCCGCCAGTACTATGTGCTCTTAAGTTCGTTCGATGCAGTCGATATGATGTAGAATTATATAACTAATTTGCGACATAAATAATCATTGCTAGGCTTTTAGTATCCATAAACTATAAAAATGATATCTTATATTCTTTAGTTATACAGAGTGATGGAGGTTTGCAAATCCAAATATTACTAAGAAATTTTAAATGGAATAGCCTATTTTTAGTAGTTAGGGAAAATGGATCTTCGTAAAGCCCCAAAATTTAAAAAGGCCGAAAAATTGGATTCGCCCTTTAATATTTGACTGCTACTTTTCATTACAAGAGAAAAGTAAAATTTTTTAAATCAAATTTAAATTCTAGTGAAAATTTATTTTAATATTTTGAATTACATGACAATATTGTGTTTATTTTTATGGGGCCCCACGTTTCCAACTCTCTGACCCTAATTTAAGAAATGAAAACAGTTTAGTTTTAATTTAATATTATTATTATCTTTTCCATTGGAATAATGTGAAAGGATTATTAATAAATCTATAGACTAATGATATGCCAATTTATAGAATCCAAAATGGGGGCCCATATTCGAAAGTTTTCCTCTATTTCCATATTTGGATGAAGGTGTGAATAAATTTCAAAATAAAAATGAAATATAATAACTCCAAAAATACCTCAAATTCACTTTGTATTATCCAAAATAACTTTTAAAACGAAAATAGATAAAAAGCCTGATCTAACTTGTAATAAAAAACATTTTCAATTTATTCATAAAGCTGGACTATCAGATAGAATATTTTTAAATAAATGAGATAAATATTATATTTAGTAATAATAAGTTTGGTAACTTGATATCATTCATAAATAATGTACCTTACTTATTTTACCCCATATGATGAATTTTACTGACAATGCAATGTACTTTTGGTGTCCAAATAATTTTTGTTTATTCCTACCCATAAGAAAAAATCAGGAATAGGGATATATTGTGGATGTACATCTAATATTCATTCACAAGGTAATATTATCTGTATACGCTTAGCATATACATACCAACGGTATTCTAAGTGGGTATTTTGCAACAAAATAAGTCTCACTACTTTGGTGAATTTCATAGCTCATAAATCTTATATCCTAAAAAAATTGGTATATTTAAGGAAACAATAATTGTATGTGCTTGCTACTCCCAAAAGCGGTATAATTATTGTTTCATTCCCTGGTTTATTTATAGTACTATATTAATCGTATGGTATTTAGATCTCTGAGAGATATTGTAAATGACTTCAACTGTAACTTATTCATTACAATCTATTGTCTGCTATAATAATTTAATCACATCGCATCGGATAGTAGAAAAGAGAGATACATGAGTTCCGACCAGAGAGCAGTATATTATTTGTTTCCATATAGCGATGCGGTACAAATACTTTAATAGAGACATCATCAGATAGCTTGGCGGAGTGCAGCGAGCGGCAAACGACAAAGAAAGCTTTGGAATGATTAACGTCGGAATGTGCATATATTAAATAATCCGGGGGGCAGGTGTGAATACCCCGCAGAGCGCCACAGGAGACAACTCAAACCGGCATTTCACACCCAAACGCCGACGCAATCTGAGACTCCTTACGGATTTCTGTGACTGTTTTTAGCAAATTAAGAATAATCATCTTAAAAGATGTTCCCAAACCTTGCAAAATAAAACAAATATTTCTAGTTTTAAAAATTGTTTTTCAGGAGTTTTTTAGACTAACCGATTGGTAATTTTATTAATTAGCGATTCCCGTCAACAAACAACCATATATTAGCTTTTTTTTTTTTATTTCTAAATATTCATTCTTTCATTTCGTCTGTGAATTTCGGAAAATTTTTATATGCTGAATTTTTCAAATTTTGAATTTTTGAATTTTTCTCTTCTTAGAACGACCATTTTGGGTTATTTTCAAATTGTATATTTTTATTAATTGAATTTTCCTTTTTTCAATTCACGAGTCCTAACAAGTATACAAGGTGATTCTAAAAGTAGTACCATAAATTCAGGATCGTATTTTAAAGGCCAAAATAAGACTAAAAGTTTATATAAACATATGTCGTAAGTATCGATCTTTTTTTCCAGGATATCGATTTTAAACAAAAAGTATTACATTATTTTTACCAAATTGTGACTTTAAAATCAAACATTTAAAAAGGCATTCGAAATTTCAAAAGAAAAGTCAGAGAAAAATTATGGGAAGTAAAAAAATGCCCTCGAAATTTCTAGTTTAAAAGCAAAACTTTACCTTTAAAATTATCGTCGAATTTGATGTCAAGTATTCGAATCTAATGTCGAACTGTATGAATTTCCGAGTTTTTAGAAAAATTCTCCTTGATATTCTGTTAAAAGTAGAAATTTGGATATAAGTAGAAAATTTTTAAACTAAATGTTTCTTCAAAATTCAGTATAACAATCGTATTTTTTTTCGATCCCATATTTCTATAGAAGTTTTGACTTGTTTTACTCAACATTTCTGTTTTACTGTTAGAATTTGCAAAATAAATTTTTGAATTTTCTTATTTAAACAATTTAAGATTTAGGTGGATTTAAAAAATTGAATTACATATTTTGTCCCCTGAAACCAAGAAAGATTAAAAAACACAACAAAGGTTACTCTTTCGCGTTTCGATAGCCAAGCTATTATCTTCAGGGAGATACTAACACCTAATTCTAAAGGTAATCCTTATATACTAAAAATATTCACTTGATCGACTCCATGAGCATGCGCGTTCGGATGCGGTCGGTCAAGCACGAGGTGAATATTCTTAGTATATAAGGGTTTATGTTAGGATTATGTGTTAGTAGTTTTCTGAAGATGGCTTGGCTATCGAAACGCGCCAAAAAGAGGGAGCACGTGCCCAACTTGGCCCTTCCTTGGCGCCATCAATGACTTCATAATGAAAACATTAAATGACACTTGTTTCCCCAGGGGCCCTGAAAAAGTCGCTTTTTCACATGAAAATGAGCAATATAGCAACAATGGACTGTAGAAAGCAGATAAAGCTAAAAAGTGCACAGTCTTGAAAAGAATGCTGCCAGTGTGACAAAATGGCTCCTACTCCAGAGATATTTTTCGCTTTGTGTATGGTACAACCCATAAATAGTTCGAAAAAACTGACCATAGGCTATTGCTGTAAGTACACTGTATCTCTTCTTTATAATTAAATGTTTTTAGGTTATGCTGGAAATTGTAACGTTAGAACATTTTTATGAATAACAACTTAACAGTCGACAAATGTTTAATATGCTCCAAAATCAAATAATCCGGCTGTTTGTGCATTGAAAATTAATTTTGTGACTGCATTGCCTTATTATAGAAAATGTTAGATGAATGTAATTACATCCAATGTTAAAGTTTCTTGCTTTTACTAAAAATGTAATGAGAATTAAATAACATTAAATTAATAGCTTTAATATTACACAAATGTCATGTCTCAAAGCCAATTATTCATAAGCCTTTGTGAAGATGGTTACCGGGAAGTCAACAAAAGAATGTCGGCTCGTCACGTATGGTCCATACTTTTTCATTACATTATCTATATATGTTCTCGAAGTAAATCAGCGTTATCAAGGGATAGAGCCTCCTAAACGAGAAGTAACAGCAAGAACGTGCCGAGGTCTTTAATGTAATTTTTAGAGCGTATCGTCGTTACTCATCTTTCAATTCGGAACGCCTTTGATCGCCTCTATCTACTCCATATTGCTTTACCGACCATTTCACGTGAAATATCGTTTACTAAAATCAATATGGTTCTATTTAATGCGCACCTTTCTGTAAAACATCCCATATGCTTTAGCAATTTTTTTTAAGCGACTTTACCCCAACAATTGAGGCCATCCATATCTTTATATTTTTGTATTCAAAGGTATTTTAATATCTAATTGATTTTAACTAAATATTCAACATTTACATAAATGTTATTGTCGATATGAATGAATGAAAATAAATAAAAATTTTAAATAATTAATTCTCAATTAGATTTAGTAATAATATGGTATCTTCATCCAGAGCTGCATAAATACCATGCATTTCGAATTATTTCCTAACGTAAAAGGCAGCAGCTTCAAATGACGTTCTTAAAGGACTTAGCAATGCAAGTTACTACTCTAATTTGTAATTTCATAACCGAGTGTTCGTCCTTAGAGGAGCAATTAAACGGCGCACTCTTGCGGACCAATATGCAACTACTTACGAGCATATTAGCGTGTTTACCATAGAAATGGCCAACCATCTATATACACCGTGTGCTATCGACGAAACTGCTAATTACTTTATCAACGCAGTGTGCTCTGAACTTCAAATTAATGTCTCTAATATCTTGCTTGCATTAAAACCATCAAAGGTTTTGAATCAATTTAAATTTTTACTAGAAATAAAAACGAAATATTTCATTACAATGTTTCCAAAGGATTTAAAATAAAATAGTCCTGCAGTAATGAATAGGTAAGGAAAATAAATTACAAATACGTATAGACAGTGTATCCCACCGAGATTCGCGGCGATCGATATCTGGCAAAGTACTTTTCTAAAAAATGTGAAAACTTGGCAACTTAGCAAAGTCAACAGGTCGAATACAACTAAAATATTCGCAAAGCTGTAGTTCTTCCGGTCATACCGAAAATCGCCACTAACTTCGTTATTTTGGAAGGGATACCCTATATATTTTTATTCTTTTAGATTTTATTTAATATTTTAGGTTATTTTGGATGACAAACAATGTTCTTAAGATTTATAGTTTTTGAGATAATTAAATTTTTATAACAAAATTGACAGGTCTCACAAAATTCTTTATATTTTTCTCCACAAACCAGATATAAATTTCATCTTAGGTGTATGAGTAGACCACTTATGAAACTATCTTGCCTAGCTTTCATAAATTCAAAAATATTATACCCACGAATGAACCTTTTGATAAATTCAAACAACGATAACTTCGTTATCTTTAATAGAACACCCTATATTTTTGTCAGTCTACTTAAATTGCCTTTCAAGTGGTATAGACAATTTTTTAATTTTATTTTCCCATTTTCCATTAACTGAACTCTTATCAGGTAGCATAACATTGACCTAATAAGTAGAAATAATCTCTATCGACAATTCAACTATCAGACGACCATTTGTCAAATTATTTATAATTTATTTTATAGCATGCGGTTAAGCTAAAATGAAAACCTGTTTGATCATCTTTTTAGTAATAAGAATTATTTTAAATTGTTTATTATTTTCTGACGATGTAACAAAATATCATGAACATATGATACAGTGATAAATTTCCTGTTCATTAATCAGATAAAATAAAGCTATCCTACAATGCAGTAAAGTGAATGGTAGAAAATTGCACAAATTTTGGCCAGGTCATAGAGAAATCAGATAAATGACAATATGTTCTTGAAAATGAAAATGTTGAATTAGCATTTTCAATTATGTCGATTAGTCGCGTTTTAATTTTAACTTCACCACACACTATGAATTATTATAAATAATTGAACTGGTTGTTTCATAATTTAATTGTCGTTAGCAATTGTTTCTTTTTAGCTTACTTCATCTGTTTCTATTTATTATGTCACTGATATGCTACTTAATAGGAATTCAATGACCGTGAAATAGAAAAATAAATATTAAAATTACAGTTATTTCCAAAAGTTGTAACACCAACCTCGACAATGTCTATATCATTTGAAAGATAATTTAAATCTGCATTATTTATTTAAGATAACAAGGTTAGAGTTGTTTGAATTAATTAAAATGAACAATCGGGAATCTAACACTTGGTATAATATTTTTGAATTTATTAAAGTTATGTAAGGTAGCGCATATGTGTTCTACTCACGTACCAGATATGAAATTATTATCTGGTTTCTGGAAAAAATTAAACAGAATTGCGTGAGAACTTGCACATATCAATTTTTAATAAATATTCAATTATTTCAAAAACTATATACCTTAAAATATTAAACAAAATCTAAAAATCCAAAAATATATAGGGTGTCTCATTTAAAATAAGTAAGTTGGTGTCAACTTTCGGTATAACTGAAAGTGTTACAACTGTATTAGCTGTTTTGGCCTCGTCGACTTTTTTAAGCTACCAAATTTTCAAGTTCTTTAAATAGGTACTTTGTGCCATTTTGAAGTTCCGTCGTTGACACATTTTCCGTAACCTAACCTAACCAAATTGCCGACAAACCTTTAAAATGTTTAATTTGTTTTTAATAATGTCGGTGTGTCGATATTTGATTTTTTTATTATTCTTAATTTGGTTTTTGACAGACCGGTTCTAATTTTTTTTGGTACATTTTTCATATTATTTATTTTTCAGAGTTTTTGTTTTTGCCATCGCAGTTGATTAAAAAATCCAAAATTAAATATGTGCAATTATTTTCATACAAAATTACACTTTATGCTTATTTTAAATCGCAATCTATATTTGTAGGGTAGGGCGGGGTTAGTTGATCACTTTTTAATTTGACCTCCCATAACTCTAAGACGATGCTTCGGATTCATTTACGCCATATGCAGTTAGGTTCGTTATTTAGTCCTCTTCAAATGGTCTAGCGACACAAAAACGATTCGAGTAAAAATTTGGAAGTTATTCCTGGAAAAGCGCGAGCGCTCCAAATCGCACAACGTGCCCCACTAGTGGGACACGTTGTGCATGGGTCGGGGCTAGTTGTGCAATGGCTAGAATAAACGGATCGGCTCTATAAAATGATATAAGTATAAAATAAAATTGTTATTAACTAGCAATTATTTATTTAATATTATTATAACATTCTTATATTATTATTATTACTCTGATAATTTAGATTATTATTACACTTTTAGTGTTTTAATTTCTATATTAAAAAATAATTATAAAGCAAATAAATATCAAATTAATATAGTGACTAATTATGAGACCAGAAATATTGCTAGATGATTAACAATTACAAATTATTAATCATCGTTGTCACTATCACAATTAATACGAACAAAAGTTAGACCAACGTTTGGCACACATTTAATGTGGGACTACTGTTTGCAAATCTGGCACTGAATCCAGTTTTCCCCAGGTAAACTCTTAGAGAATTCTTCATTACAAACCAAACTGCTATACTCGTCCTCTTCTGAGTTTGTCTGCAGAATTTTTTTAGAGATTCGTTTCTTTTTTTATTAATTTCAATTTTGGGTTTTTTAACTTTTTTCAGTTATTTCTTATTTTGTTCTTCTTCTAATGAATTTTTTTCTGGAGTATCTGTCAAAATAGCAGATTTTCTCTTTCTCCTTCCAGCTTTAGAGATTTTTCTTAGACCTGCTTTTGGATAAGGTCGAACAACTTCAGGAGAAAATACTCCTGGTACTTAAGCAAGAACCAAAACGTTTTCTTTGTTTTGATTATTTTGACACGTAGATGCAACAACGGTTACACCAGGTTGATTAGTAACAATTGAATCACTTGCATCAGGTTGACCAGTAGCAACTGAAACACTGGCATCGGATTGACTAGCAGCAGCTCGATCATTTGCATTGGATTGACTAGCAGCAGCTGGATCATTTGCATCGGGTAGACTAGTAAGAGGTGGATCACTCGCATCAGGTTGTTGCTCCAGTTGCTGACATTCAACTTGTACTGATTCTGGACGATCGGTCACAAATGATGGAGAAAAATCTTCTTTGGTAAAAATGTTTGGATTAAATGGATAGATGCCGGATTTTTTGAAACCATTAGTTATATTTGTAACCACCGTAGCTAATGGCAGAAAGTATGCTACAATTTTCGGGACATCGTATATTGTTAAGGTCTTTCCTGGATTATTATTTAACCATGTATCTTGCGCAGTGGCACAATATTTTTTGAAGGGCCCAAAAACAGACACATCTAGTGGTTGCAATTTATGGCTGCAGTGGGGCGGGAATGTCAACATGACAACTCCATTTTCTTTAGCCAAATTTTTACATTAGTACCTCGTTCTCCTGAAGTTATCGCACCAACATTTTTTTCCCTTTCCAGCTATAATTTTATTGGGTTTCAATACTGTAGATACTCCAGTCTCATCTACGTTCCATATCTGACAAGCAGTGAAATTATATTTTGCCATTACTTCAGCCAATTTTTCAAAATAACCTTTAACATTTTCGGCATTGAAAGACGTAGCTCTACCGAGACTAGTAGCTTCAGGTTTCCTGACAGATAAATCTGGGTTTCTAGCCATGAACTTTGTGAGCCAATCCTTACCTGCCATTTTGTTTTCGGACCAGGTAACTGGCATTTTAATCTTAAACTTAACGGCACACTCGTAGGCAAGACGACGAGCATCTTTAGGCGTATACCCAAAGAACATCGATGACATTTGAAGCAAACAGTCCTTTAAAGAAATTTCTTGTTCATCAGAAAATACTTGTCTGGGTTTTGTATAACCCATGGATGAAGCATTGCCTTTGGACTTCAACTTAGATATATGTATATCTCTTCAAGGTCATCATGTTAACATTAAATTGTTTGGCTGCACCATTTACACTCATTGCTTCCTCCGATACAGCCTTTACCGCATCATTCAATTGCTGACTTGTGGCTAAACCTCTTGTGGCCTTCCTTTTATATGTAAGCATCCTAAAATGTAATAATAATAATTAATATAAGTTATTTTAATTATTGCACATTATGTAAGATCATCACATGATACGAATTAATTGATAATTATTAATTTAGTGAAGCAAAATTTAATTTTCTACAATGAACATGTAGTGGGGCTAGTTGAGCAAGCGCTTAGCGCGCCTTGATCAACTAGCCCCAAATGAGGCAACAAATTAAAAGTCAGGTTATAAAAAAATGGCAGGAATTAACAATAAATGATCATACATAATTGAGAGAGCAATAATTAAATAATATTTAAATACTTACCTTATCACGAAAAAGTGTTTTCATGCGAGTGTAGAAACAAAAGTATAAAGACCTATTTTTTTTTTCAAGCGCAAAAAAAAACAATGCGCTGTGTTCGTAAGTCTAAGCACTGGACGGCAATTGACAGTCGCGCGATGTGTTATCCTCCCGTAACCCCTTCTTTGCGCCATTTAAACTTTTTTGTAAGTTGCGTAGTTTTCGAGATATTTCGATTTTATAACTTGCCCCGCTGATTAACTAGCCCCGCCCTACCCTACCTTAAAAAACACCGCCGTTGGCATATTTTTCTTAAGCAACAATCTAGCTGTCACCAAATATTTAATATGCTTAAAATTAATTATTCCGGTCGCTTGAGCATTGAACATTAATTTGGCGAATGCACTATTATTATTTTTTAGACATTTTGTTTTAATTTTGGCAGTATGCTTTCTCATATGCACCTGGCGAGTGATAATAGCCTCTGTCTCTATTGGGTTACTAAATTGTCAAATAATGTCTAATTAAGAGAGTTTGTGGCGAACCAGGAGCGCCCTGTTTTTTTTTATAATAAATTTAATGTTTTTGCCGATTTTTTATCTTTAGTAAGACCTTTAAATATGTGGTTAATAAAAATTAATGATTATGATCCTGTAGTGAAAAAGCAAAACTATCATTTAACGATAATATGCTCAAACATTTTAAACGCCAAAGGTTATTTTCACTTTCTAAACATTTATGTAATATATTAAGTCGGGACAATTTGCCATTAAATACCTTGAGTGGGAACTTTAATGAAATGTAGCACATTAATCGCCCTAATATTTAAAAAGATACCATGTAAAATATGTATATATGTCCAAACAAGAATGATATAATTAATTTTAACGCATGTGACAGTGGAAACCCATTTGGAATGTGATAGAGGGCACGAAATCAAAAATTTAAAAACCGTGTATTCTGTCAACGTTAACAAAAATGCTTTTAGTAGGAAATTAAGCAAACTCATTTGTTTCGGTCCCGACGTCACCATTTGTGCACTTTAATTAATATAATTTATGACATTTTACATTGTTGTATTTTTGAATACAAATTAATGTGGTCATTTTTAATCCAAAATGAAAATGAATTATTTTCGCATTTCCCGCAAAGTTTCACCTTTTTGACAGGGAAATTGTTATTTATATGGTTATTTATTTCTCCGTGCATCTCTTCTGATGCGTTTAATTAAAATATGTCTATAAAACACATTTTAGTAATGGATGAAATGTTAAATTAGTAACTAGGGAATGAAAACAATAAAACATATCTGTCCAATCAATATGTCTGTGACAATAAGCCTTTTAATAGCAGAAATAGGTTCCTAGAAATAGTTCTTGGTTATTGTTTTAAATATTTCAGGTCCATTTACGATGAGCATCATTTAAATGTATAATTTACAAGGTAATCGTTACGCCTCCACTTCACGTTCAATGTGGTTTAAAAGAATAAGGTACAGTGGCGTAGCTCCCTAAAAACATAATCAGAATGAACCTAAATGTCAAACCTGTTACTTAAATAAATTGTTTATTTTTTCTTATTCCGGCAGCGAAGGTCTACCAGTATTGACTTTCAATGTTCAGGAATTATATAGGATTTGTATTTTCATGACTGTTCACATGACTACTCAAAATCCGTCGAGAGCTCTCTATCTATAAGTATACCGGGTGTTTTTTTTAGTTGGGAGTTACCTTTATATGGAGTACTACTTATTATAAAGGTAAACTGATTTTGTCGATGGGGCTAATCGGGGTTAAACTATCTTCTAAAAATATTTTCAACTTGCCCCCACTACCGATTATACCGGAAGTAGACATGAACTTTTTTATTTTAAATGTCAACCCACAAATTTTATATTTTATTTGGATTTTACGTAAAAAAAATAAGGTGAGTTTATGTATACATGTTTATCGCTACTTTTGATTGTTTTAAAGATATTTCAATTTTTCGAAAAAAAAAATGACAGAAAAGAGGGTTATTTTGACTCTTTGTATCTTTTTTATTATTTGCAGTAAAAACATGAAATTTGGGTTGAAATCACGAAATATTATAAAGACTATAATAACGTAAACAGATTTTACATTTATTATATAAGGTGATGGAAATTTTATAATCTTTGCTGTTTTTGTTTTATTCAAAAAACCTCTGTCTTTTTAAATGGTAACTATGTTTTTTAATCATTTTTGGATTCTTCACATAAAAAGAAGAAAAAAGTTATATTACTCATTTTTTAAAATTTTTTGCCGTTACAGAGGTATTTTACATAAATCTCAAAATAAAAAAAATCAAACATCTCCTGTTTGTTCATGTAGGAAATTAACTGTGGGCAATAAAAGCTTAAAGAATTAATCATAATAAGTAATAGGAAACAAAAATAATTGACAAAACATTTACATCAAGAACAACAAGGGCGATCTTCTGTTTCAATACATTTAAAGACATATTTTAAGAATTCGAATTGTGTAACGTTTTTAAGCACATCCGATTGTTCCTAGTAATATGCTTGTCATGCAGTAGTCGTAAAAAAAATTACTAAAAAATTTCCGTGTTAATTTTCATTGTAAAATTTAACGCTTAAAAATCCTGAGTTCTAATCTAACAGCATAAGAGTTAAAAGACGCATTTTCTTGAACATTTGTTGTTGATTTTCATTACTCCAAAAATAAGAAGTCTGTTTAACAAACCAATTTTACGAAACTTATATTCGTGGCTACCTAAACATTTTTCAGTAAGTATTCTAACAATTAGCCAAAAACTTATAGAGCAACCTTTGTTGTGTTTTTTAATTTTTCTTGGTTTCAGGGGACAAGTTCTGTGTTTCAATTTTTGAAGATAACCAAGGACCAGTCCGTTCCATCAAAAACTTATACATCTTGTGTGGTTATCTTTTAAATGTTACTTAGCCTAAAATTTTTAAGCCTTGTGGTTGTGTGTTTTTTTTTAAATTTTGTTGTCTACTACCAAGTTGCTACTAGAAAAAAAAATATATATTTTTCTTTTTCATTTTGCATTATATCTCTGTAACGGTGCAGAATTTTAAAAAATTAGTCATATAACTTTTTTTATTTTTTTAGCTGAGAAATTCAAAAATGTTTAAAAAACACATAGTTCCCATTTAAAAAACAGAGTTTTTTTGAATAAAACAAAAACAATAAAGATCATAAAATTTCTATCACCCTGTGTAATAAATGTAAAACTTGATTACGTTATTATAGTCTCCAAGATATTTCATGACTTCAGCTTAAATTTCATGTTTTTATTGCAAATAATAAAAAAGATACAAAGAGTCAAAGTAACCCTCTTTTCTGTCAGTTTTTTCCGAAAAATTGAAATATCTTAAAAACTACCAAAGATAGCAATAAACATGTATACATAAACTTATCTTATTTTTCTACGTATAATCCAAATAAAATATAAAATTTGGGGGTTGCTATTTAAAATAAGAAAGTTGATGTCTACTTCCGGTATAACCGGAAGTGGGAGGAAGTTGAAAATATTTTTGAAAGGTAGTTTAGCTCCGATTAGCCATATCGACAAAATCAGTTTGCCTTTATAATAAGTGATACTCCATATAAAGGTAACCTCCCAACTAAAAAAAACACCCGGTATATAGTGCGTTTCAGTAAAAATTATCCAGTCTAAATAACTTTTTAGATAATTATTTTTAGGAAAACGGAAAAACACGTTACTAAATATATACGAGGGTCATATTTTATCATATTTGTACCGAGTGTAAATGTTATCCCTAAGATTTCACAAATGTGTAATACTTGGCTCCTAGATTGAACATTTCTGAAGGTATAGCTATTTAAATTTAAATTAGGCAAGCATTAATTGAATGAATGGAACATGGCAGCAGCTTTAGTAATTTAATTTAAAGGAAGAGCTGACTAAAGCTGATCTTCATAGAATGATGTAATCTAGGTGGCCACTCCATCATCGAACATCTTCTGCCTCTCTCAATCTCCCCCTCTCTCTCTCTCTCACCCCTCTCTCTCTCTCTCTCTCTCTCTCTCTCTCTCTCTCTCTCTCTCTCTCTCTCTCTCTCTCTCTTACGTTACGTACATAAATTATATAAATATCAACAGAATCTTACTCAAAAACTGATAAAGACCAACATAAATTAATAATGGTTTTTGTATCCGAATGATGTAACCAACCTATGATCAGGTGCTTTCGGTAAATTGAGGATATACATGGTGATTTTAGTAATTTCTGGACATATTGGTTGATTGTGTTATCTGCCCCTTTTGTCCTCACTATAAAGCAAATTAGTCAAAAATATTCAGGTGATATCATCTCTTTTATATCGATCTATACAGGGTGATTGGGATGAAACCACTAATAAGCATAGGGATGTCTGAGAGAGGGGCAAAACTAAAAAAATAAAGGTCTAATCAACATATGGTCGCATATATTGCTTATGTATGTTACTGGATATCGATGAAAATATTTTACCAAAAACAGTAATTGGCATGCATCAGTAGAGTGTTTATTTTGTATTTTAAATGTATTATAACAATAATTAAAAATCCAAAATTAAACTATTAATTTTTCACATAAATCGCCCGCTTCGAACATGGTCCAGCTGAGGATTGTGCGATAGATCATTAGAATGTATGACGATTTTCTTTGATGAGTGTTGCACAATTAAGTAAAAGAGATAATATTTATTTTTATTACATAAACCAATGATTAAAGCTATACCCAACAGTAGTAATCCAAGGGACTCACTCAAATATGTTGACCTTGGTGGCCATAAAACCACCACGACCAATACCTCGTTGAGGAAAACGTTTACCGTTAAAATGATCCATCACAATACGACTAAATAAGCAAAAGCAATGTCATACTAAAAGTACACGTTTTGTCAATGGAACATCGTCCAGTATATCTATGAAATTATGTTTTAAGAATTTTAAATATGTAGCTCCCGGTAGACAATTATTTAATACAATTGACTGGTATAATAATGTAAGTAATAATAATTGTTTATTTTACTTAGAACGCATGACCTTCTCAAAATAAAATATCAAATATAAGTTTTCGCAAAGAAACAATAAAAATAGTTTCTTTGCTATTTCATTAAGCGTTGACTTTAGACTTTATTTGTTTATTTTTATCCTCCTACGCCTCTTATGAACACTGGAGATCACCCCTGTATATCTCACTAATAGTGCTCAGTAGGACGTATAACTTAGGACCTAAACTTTTTTAATAATTTTGCCTCTACGGTCGACACCTTAAATTTTGTACTTATTTTTGCGAACATTCTGTAACATTTGTAGAAGGATTAATTTGGTTCTAACTAGATAAGTTCTAAACAGTGTGTATTTGAAGATAATAAAAGGCAAGTAAATTCAATTATATCATTTTATTAGTGATAATGATGAATTAATTATATTCGTTGAACATTTTTGGCAACTACCGCGTATTAAATCAGTAAGTACCAGGTAGCATTAATAACTACGTGTACAATCGTAGGACATAGCTATACGCCAATTATTTGCCAGCTATTATGAATATGAAACTGTCGTGATAAAGTTTATGTTTTCACACTTGAAGCGATTTCTCCATTATTATATTTTAAGTAAAGTGGATGATTAAAATTAAAGCATCCCATATTTTACCTTCGCTGATGATAAAAAATTAATCCATATTGATCAAAATACGTGCTAACGGATATCTACGGCTATGTTATTGACTAGGGTCTAGTTAATTTTAACAACTCAATATATGTGGTTATTTAGACATGCTATACCTGTAACTAGTAATTTTGTAGCCATATAATTTAGTAAACGATCATCAGTTGGCATAGGTTAATAACTTAATAAACCTATTATAAATATTCCTCGCAGTATGAAGCTATAGCCCAACAACTGTTGTATCAGTCACCACCTAATCATAAATCCTTCCCTACGAAACCACATCGACCGCATAATATGGATTTCTTCCATAAATATTAAATGCTTTCGTAAAACAACAAAAGGACACATATTTACATCCTTTGTCTTAAGTAATTATCTGAACGCCTCGAGTTAAATAAATAATTACATCAATTTTGAAGAATACCCAAATTTTGCATAAAGGTAATTCAACCTCATAGCTTATTCGTGTTAAGTGCAGCTGCTTCTTTTTGAGTTACAGTTCAATGAAGTTTTTTTGGTGTTTTAAGATGAGGGAAGTAATTAAATTCACCCACTGGTTTAGTGGGCTAACGAATTGAGACGTTTCAATAAATATTTATAAAAAGCTCCGCAGGTGTCTATTATATTATGAAATTAACTTTCTTATAGTATTCATTCTTCTCGCCTATTTATGGTCTCGACAAAAAAAGAGCTAATAATCATTTCAAGTCACAATTACAGTCTATAAATTAAGTTATTTACAGATGATTTAACAATGCAGTGAAACTTAGCTTAGTGTCATTATTATGGAGTTGAATTCTAAAGGATTAAATTAAAAATTCCTTCAAAATAAGCGTGAATAATGTGGACAGGACTACTCATGATATATAACACGACGATTTCTATATTGGATTAAGGTTATTCTGACCTACGTAATGGAATTATGCTTTATTATTCCCTGGAATTAATAACGTGCTTCACTATTAAGGCATTAAACAACAAATTGAATTTCGACTCTGCATCATTTATACCCAGTTTGAAAGTACATCCAACACTCAATTCAGAACTACTAAAATAAAGGATCATTAATTAGCATTAAATAACCTTGTCGTGATGCCCTTTTTGAGAAATAATGCAGAACATAACCAACAGGATAAGTCGAGTCGGTCTTGTATTTTTTTTACATAACCAAAAGCTCGACTTCTAGCCAGCTAATACTACACTAGATCAGTTGTATAATATAAGCCTTTTTATAGAGAAGAGTTTCTTATAATAAGCGATAATAGCATTTGTTGCACTTTAAAATTTTAATTAATTTTAAAATTCGCTACTGAAAAGCGACAGGCATTTTCGTCATTTGGTATGTATGTCAGTATGTATGTACAGGGTTTTTTATATAATTTGCCACCCCTCTACAGAGTATTTCATAAAATACAGAAAACTTTTTAATAGAAAGTTGCAGGCTTTTCCCTATTTCTTTTATATGCCAACCAAGCAAAAAAAGACAATCGCTAAATGAAAGAATTCTGCCAAGGTTGTTTTTTTTTAATAGAACATCCTGTATATTATTACTTTTTCCATGTTCTCATATTTTTCTTATTCCAAAAATATACAGTAAGTCTATATATAAATTAAGATCTCTGCATTTATTTAAATAAATAAATAGTAACTTAAATTATTATTGCCTTGAATTATAATAATTGAAATTTACCTGAATATAATCAGATTCAAATATGGTACAAGAAATGTCAGAATTTCAACATTAGATATGAAAAAATTGTTTTGTTTCAATTCATTGGTTAATAACAAGATGAAAAAAGTAATATTGTTCCATATATTAGTATTAAATAACTGGACTAGACTTCTTATACATATTTGGAATCTAAAAAATACGACTATTTAAAAAAATAATAATATACAGGGTGTTCTATTTAAAACAAGACCAATCTTCACAAAATTTCTCCATTTTGCAATAGTGATGTTTTGTTTGGATGTAAATTTAAAAAAAAATAGGAAAAACCCTGCAATTTTTGTATCACAAACTTTTCAGTATTTTATGAAATACGCTCTCCAGAGAGGTGGCAAATTATACGAAGTAATCCTGTACCTATGTCACATTCTTGACCAATTTTTGTGATTCATGTACATATAGATCAGGAATTTTTTATAATGGAAGCCTGCTGCCTTTGGTATAGAAAGTAGCTTATACGCGAAAGTTTAAACTTAGCAATCAGAAGTCCTTATAACTTTCATAATTGCAGGTCAAATTCTTCTCAAGTTACGGAGCAAAACAATAAGATGCTAACGTATTCAA
The DNA here is from genome assembly GCA_028583605.1 of Dastarcus helophoroides. Taxonomy (NCBI): domain Eukaryota; kingdom Metazoa; phylum Arthropoda; class Insecta; order Coleoptera; family Bothrideridae; genus Dastarcus; species Dastarcus helophoroides. The sequence continues at coordinate 21,406,224 of CM053328.1, read as the reverse complement.
GAAAAATGCATTTAACGAAAAGGTTTTTTGTTCTCATTTTATTGAAATAGTCTTGTACTCTTCCTTCAACTAATCAGTAGATAAACAGATGGGTCCGCTTTCCGTGATGGAAATATCGGGGAACAATAGAGTATGAAACAATAATATCCAGTGGCATGTTCTCCATGGAAGCTAGGGAAACACAGCTTCCCTTGAAAAATTAAACACCAAAATTAATATATTTATATTTTTAAATTCTTTTTTTCCACACTACTTCTGGGTGCAATATTTATTTACTGTCTGACACAACGGTTTCGCTGATTAACGCAACCCGTCGAGACTATAACGCTCAGCTTATCGAATACACTTTACTTGATAAGCTGTCGGAAAGCGGCTTCCAAGCGTTTATGGCAATTCAATAGGAAATATGCTTGCATCGGCTAAATGTGAATTTATAATTCAATATGGGGTATTTGTTTTTCAGAAGCTGTATATGAGACTATATATGGTGCAAGTTTGTTAAATATTGTCTGCTAAACACTTATTCTCTGATTATTTGTAAAATAGGGCCATTTTATAACGTCGACAATAAAACTAATTTAGTTAATTTAGTTAAGGAGCATAGATTATGGAATAAGGATAGCGCATGCCCTATATTGGCAATGCATAAAAATTTGACCAAAATACATCTAAAAAGTGGAGTAGCTCCCACTATTTCTATTCTCTCTTTCTCAACAGCTGTTTAATAGCCATATTTATTTAATTTGTTCCTCATTGGTAGTAGAAATCCATCACTACCGATATCATGAGAACGTACTACCTATTCTCTAGACTTTTTTCGACACCGTTTTCAGCAATCGTGCACTATCCTCATTTTATAATCCAAGCTGTGGCGAATAGGTTAACAAACTAAAAGTATGGAGATGGAGAAGGTAGCTAGTGCGGTTGGCGCAACTTCGGGAAGAACAGATTCGCTAGTTTATGTAACTGTGTTGTTTGGAAGTTCGTAAAAAATGGATTTAAAACTTTAAATTTCCAAGAGAAAAATCTCATTATTTCAAAAGGTAGATCAACTCCTGCCTTACTGAATTTAACAAAACAAACTAAGTTATATACTAGGCATTTTCAAACCAAAAACTACAAAAAATGTGAATGGTTTACGGGGTGAAGTGTACACAAAATAATTTTTATTTTGTTGGTCGTGCATCATGTTTTCAAAGGAAAATAATTTATGGAATAGAAATAGATTTTCTAATTTAAACAACCTTCATAAATTAATACACAGGCGTTGATCTATTGAGGCAACAAAAAACATTTGGCAAAACTAGAATTGAGCATATATTAGATAATCAGCTAAGAATTAGTCACGAAAAACCTAACCAGGAAGTAAAAAAAAAATAGTAAAATTTTTAAAAGGCTCATCGATGTGGTCTATGAGCTCGGTTTTCGAGGTCATAGTAAATCTGAAAATTCGTCGAATAGGGGTAATTATATAGATTTATGTAATTTTCTATCAGAATACGATGAAACCTTAAAATTACATTAACAAAACTCTACAGTATTTAAAGGCACTTCTAATGTCATTCAAAACGTTTTGATTGCCTGCGTAGCTGAGATTACTTCAAGAAAAATAAAAAGCAAAATAAATGAAGCTTCATTTGTTTCAATTAAACTGGTTGAAACTACCGATGTGGCAAATATAAGTCAGATGTCAAAGGTTGTGCGTTACATTACCCACCCCAAAATTTGGTGTAAAAGCAGTCTCTTAATAGCATAAAAAATTTAAGGCCACTCTAAGTGGCCTTGCTTCATTTTTTCCAAAATCTACAAAGCGAATACGTTGGATGCAGAGATTTACAAGAGATTGCCAAAAGTAGCTCCAACTCGATGAAATTATAACGAAATACTAGTGCAAACTGTATTTAAATATCGTCTGCCTCTTATAAAATTTTTAAAAAATTTTGTGGCGCCAGATAAATGGGACCATGAGACAGTAGTTTAGAGAATATTAAGATATATTAAAAAATGAAGTGAATTTCAATCATTTATTGTTGATATTCTCTGAAATATTTCCATTTTGCGACGTATTGTTTACAAAATAAAACATGAGCTATTAATTTATGTATAAAAAAATCCAGACATTTAAATCTGTAATTTCTGCAAAAAGAGAACAATTTGATGGCCTGTGGAGTAAATGACATGCACATTTGGACATTCAAAATCAGGCGAATAAAATGCGTAGTGCTGCCGTTGGAGATGAAAAAGTATCTTATAGAAGGGGCATTTTGGAAATAATTGATAATATATTTATGCACATAAACGCAAGATTTGCAAACTTTAACAGTCTAAAATTCATAGAGCTGTTAAATTTTTGTGATAATGATAAAATCTCAGAGGCTGTGTTTGAATATCTAAAACAAAATTATCCTGACCATTTCGATTTCGAACTTGAGGTGATATACAACACATCAGTAGGTATAAATAAGACTAACGTTAATGGCATGTAGAAATCTATAGTAAAATGTGGACTGACTCGAGCGTTTCCCGAAATTCTTTAGTTATGTAAGTTAACTCCTACTATTCGTGCCACAAGTGCTTCTACGGAACGCACTTTTTCCGCTCTAAAACGAATTAAGAATTTTATTAGAAATTCTACTGGAAAAAAAAAGACTTTCTATTTTAGCAATGATACTTATAAACCAGGAAATTTATTTAATAAAAGGCAAGCTACGCCACTGATAATATCACTTTGTTAAATAAACAATGTTTTTGAAACGTGCAGTTTTGATATGCAAGGCGTTAAAATTTTTAAATCTCTTAAATCAACAAGTATATAAAAATGTTTGATTCAGTAAAATAATTTTATGGGGCGCTAATATTTTTCTTTTGTAAAAGTTTGCATAAATCCTCAGTTTAGGGAATAGTGATATTTCTTATCAGACCTTCTACACCACTGATTCTAAACACCAATTCTATGATTTTTGAGGATTTTGTGATATCTTCGTTAAAAAAGATCTCTCTTATGATTTCTTTTTTGTAAAATACATTGTTTCCGAGTTTATAATACATATGTAAATATATTAATTCACTCAAGATATGAGTTTCGTGTCATTTAAACAGTAAATTGTTGCAAAGAACAGCTGACATTGCAGGGTTATTAAATGGGGTGCTACTCAAAAGTGCAACGCGCTTTCATTGTTGAGAAATGTTTTTAAAATAATGAAGGTTTAGCTGCTACAGTTAGCAATTTTCATACAAAATATGATGAGAATATTCTCCATTTTAGATTCTTATTGGTCGGAAACATTATGTTTATAATTTTATTTAAGTAAAAAATTCAAATTCCTTTAACGGGCTCGCATATGGTGAATGTTTCTAACTACTAAATCGAAAATCTTTCTACGGTTGGAAACAGTAATCAAGAAGGGCATGTAAGTTCGACCTACAAGTGTAGGTGAATGCTGAAAGGGATATTTGCCCTTGGAGTAGTTGTTTCTTGTTGATCGGGCTTTAAATATTTAAATTGTTACCACCGTCAATAGTATATTCATGTTAAACAGGTATTCGTTATGTATTTCAATTTATTATTTTTAAATATTTTTTCCTCTTTTATTGTCCCCTTTCGATGCTATGTATTTCTGATGAGCTTTAAATGAGAGCAAACATAGGTGTCCAATGCTACAACCTTTCTTTGTATTGTCTTCTATATTTTCATATTCTATTTTAAAGTAATTAGGCAGTTATATGGATTGCTCACAGAAATGAAAACGTAAAACTAGGAAATAACAGTGATTACATTTTTCCTGATGTATTGAATATGAAATAACTGAATTGTTCTGGAACGAACCTAAAATATTTAGATATTTTGATATTGATATTAATTTTATATTACTTAACATTACTCAGGTGATAGGCGACTAATACTAGCTAGCCTTTATCCTGGTATTATCCGAATCCTTCCATTTATTTATCCTGATATTATTCAATATATTGACCACAATTATTCCCTAGTTAAATCTATCATGTTTATTAAATTTATTTAACATTTCTACGACCCAGTTTGAAAATATTTAAATTCTGAGTATATGGTGTTGTCGGGGTCGAGGCAATTCACATGCTCAACAGTAACAAATCATGTTCATATAACAGCTTATATGTCATTTGTGTCGTATTGGCGTTTGTTTACATCTGTGCCTATTCCATTCGTGTTGAACATTCAGACGACGGTGTTAATAATTTTATGTTTTTTTACACTTAATTGGTTTAAGTAACTGATTATTTGAATCAGCGTCCACATAGATTTATGTTAATTGTCACTAACAAGGTTGCCTTCGCTAACACTCGCAAGAATTTTGCTGGTGCTTTTGATAACACCTTGATAGAGAAGTGTTTTTCAGAAATCCCTCTTACAAAAACTAAACTTGTTGGTGTTTATTAATACATTTGTATAGGCATAAAAGGTTAGTTTTTATTTTTGTTATCATAAATGAATGGGTTTAGCAGAATGAAGCTTTAAGGACATTGTATATCGTATCTTCTTCATTGAAAAATTGCACATTGCTGAGTTATTACAAGAAGAGTCTTTAGGTGAGTATGATTATTATTTAATATTAGGGAAAATGTTAAATTTTTTAGTATTCATAATTCAAGTAGGGGTTCCAATTTTATTGGACTTTAGTGTTGTGCTTTTACGTATTAATTTCCAAATTAATTACAAATTATTATTTTAAATGTAGCATTTTGCCCCCAAATATTAGGTTGCATTTCCTCAGATTACAGACTACATATTAAATATAATGCACAGTTTTTTATCTGGTAATATATTGTTTTCTTAAACCTCTGTTTTATTTCTTCAACCTTATTTGGGAGATTTAACAAAAATTCTTTATTAATGTACTAAACTCAATTTTCATTGTATCTACGTTTGTATATTATTAATTCTTCCATATGCTATTTTGCAGAGAAGATTACTTAAATAGTCATAGAAATGTTTTATCCAGGGATTAAATAATTTACAAATAAATAGAATATATAGATATGGAGCCGCGATTAAATATTTAATGAAGAAAATGCTTAAAACATTTTTAAGTTTTCATATGTTGATAGGGTAAAAGGAGCCTAAAGGAATCTAGCGTCAGTGTTGACAGTATCGTACGTTTCTAAATTTAGAGTATGCGCAAATTGGCGAATCCGATTCCCCCCCCCCTTCACCTCTTTTTTTGGGACCGGTATTTTGGATTGAATGCTCCATCCATTTATTTATATTATCTAAGGTTTTTCGCCTATCTTTAATCGCCCAACGCGCTTAAAGAATTATTCACTTCACAATTGTTCATGTCTAATTTTGATCTTCTAAATTACATTTGCTTCCCTGTTCTGTGTAAAATAAACTAATCCCTTTTGTCAGTGGGGTTAAGTTTTAAGAATTTGGATATCACGTTGTCATATTTCAAAAAAACTTTTCAGAATATTCACAAATTTCATTACAAAAAATTTAAATATTTCCAAAATGGGTCGCCGAAATGTTAATAAAGTTAATAAACATGGTGAGAATAGTCAAGTTTACAGTGTTTATTTTAGTCTCTAGTGAGACTAGTCAGTTAACTTTAGCCACTGTAAAGATATAAATTGAAATATTTAGGGACCCTGGATCAGTATAGTGATCTTAAAAACTCTACATCCTTAAACAAGTCGCTCAATAAAAGAAAAATAATTTAGAGCTATTAATGTAACGAGATTATTATGCGATTTATAATAATGGAGGACGTTGCCACGTCCGCCGTTTAAATCGCTAATAATCGAGTTGCATTCAAAGCTTTATCGAATCATTGACAATGATGACATAAAAAAATCAACAAAGCTTTAAAATGAAATTTAAATTTAGGGTATTATGATAGGTAACTAACGTATTATGATTTAATTAACTTATTAGGTGCTACTAAGTTATTATGTAGCTGCTAAATATTACGAGGTTAATAATTATCAATTAAGATTTAATTTTAAGGACACTTAATTTTCAATGATTCGATAAAGTATATAAAAGAAACTTAAGAAATTTAACACGTTTTTAAAGAGGACCAAAAAATGTAAAATGATTTCTTTTAATTTCAAATCCCATACAGATTCCTAACAGCATATAGATGGTCTGAAAATTTGTGATTATATATTTTAAATAGCTCTGAAAATGTTTGTAAGATTTAAGACAAAAACGGGCGACACAATAAACTTGCTAAATTATTATTATTTATTTTAGGCGTCCCACATTTTTTCTCAGTTTTTTATTTGCACAATAAATGTCATTATTGTATTGAAATATTACAGTATAATCCAGTCCTGAGCTGCAGTCAAAGTTTTAATTTTTCAACTCATCGGAAAGTTGAATTTGTACAAGCTGTTAAACACATATCAATATCAAACGTCGATTAAGGCTATTTTTCAATCACAAACAAAAAATGGAGTTAACGAAAAACGTGTAATAATAGAAGCAGATCACGATAGTGATGCTGAGAGTTCAGAAACATCAATTCGGTGTCATGGCCAAGAATTGGACATTTCTCTGCAGCGTATTCTCACGAAAAAGTAGCATCTTCATACTTACAAGGTTCAGTTAACCCTAGAATCCACTGACTACTTAAAGATAAGAGAATTAGTTGAATAGATTATGGAATAATAAGTAGATAAATGCTGCTAATTATTTTTAAAGATGAAATTAATTTTTATTTTAATGGCTTCGTTAATCCACACAATTGTCGCATTTGGAATTCAGAAAATCTAGGAGTAACTATTGACATACAAAGGCATCTACAACGTCTCATTTTTTGATCGAATTTTGAGTTGAAAGCATCATTTGACCGTGCTAGATATTGTGACATGATAATTCAGTTTTTTGTGCCTAAATTGTAAGGTATAGCAAAGAGGATGTGTGGTTTCAACAGGACGGTGCCACATGCCACGCCGCCTGGTCATGTAATTTCCCGTTTTGAGGATCAGAATTCGCCGCCATGGTCATTCGATTTAACGTCAGTAGACCTTTTACATTGGGTCTTTTTGAAGTCCTAAGTTTATGGAAATAAGCCCACAGCCACTAAGGCCTTGAAGGAGCAGAAAAAATGTCTCCATAGACCGAAGTCAGGCGACACGACTGATTTGATTGATTTGTGAATTACACAAACATGATATACACTATTATGTTGTTTTTGTCTCTTTTAGGTAGCTGGATTAGTATTGGAGAATAACAAAGTTATATTACCATGTTTTCACTTAACGAAACCTGTGAAAGAGAGGCTATAAAGAACTGCTGATATTAATTCCATATGACATACATTGCATTATGTGGTTAGTGTAATTTAAAATCATACCATATGAAGTGTACAGTCCCAGGAGTCGACCAGATGGACAGGGTTGTCGCGCCGTATGGAAGCACCCCCGTCCCGAGGGTCCGAATTAATGAGAATTCTTGTTATTTCGACCCCACAATAGGCCCTTGCGTAGTTATTCGGAGATTTCAACTTTGATTTCGAGGATTATCTTTGTTGATTTGGTGTGTCTTTATGACTTTTGTGCCGTAAAGATACCGAACATTATTACAATTATTGCATTTAATGCATATAAATCGCATTGGCTTTAGAAAATAACAAAAGATAAACGGCCTAGAATAAAATCCGTTATACAGTGTAAAAATGTTTTTTTCTTCACTAATAAAAAATAAATTTAAAATAAAATATAACAAGTGCATACACAAACACTTATGTTACCATAAGCGTTTTCTACCAAAATGTTCGGTATGTCAAAGTAATTTTTGTGAAATACGTAATGTCCTAAATTGAAATACAAAACTAGTCCCGTGAAAACAAGAAAGATTAAAAAACACAACAAAGGTTGCTCTAGCGCTTTTCCACAGCCAAGCTATCATCTTCAGAGAGATATTTTGTGCAGTATCTGTCCTGCTTTATCGCTTGATCGAGATTATGCGACTTTCCACATTGCCACATCTTGATGTATAAGAGTGTGTGAATTTTTGTTTACACGCATATACAGGTTTCTACACAGTATACTCTGTGGATAAAGTTTTCACTATGAATCCTTTACTTTGACGGTGCGCATCTAAAACTATTGAATGATACTATTGTACAGCTTCTTCATGGCCGGCCGGACAAGCACGGAATTCAGATTAGGTTTCCAAACCAGTAGTTCAGACTCAAAATTTACTGGCCAGCCGCACAGACACGGAATGCGTCCATTATAGTGCAACTATTACTAAATTTAATAACGTAGATTTGAAAATTATATCATATGCTGTGGGTGTCTATAATCTCATGTTACGGAACTAGTGCTAAAACTAATTTACTTTTAGAACATTTTTCAGATCGCATAGAAAAGATTCTTATGAAGGAAAACTTGTACTGTTGCTTTGACTTACTGGAAAATAAGTCAAAAGTGCAGCTTCTTCTATTTAAATCTGAAATTTAGAGTTAACTGTTAACAAACGATGGGAATTTCATCACCTTAATAAAGATAAGCTTTATAGACAATTTTAAGGGATTTAAAAATAATAATTTCATAAATCTAATAACGTAAAAAAATAATGATAAACCTACGTGCTAAAACTGATTTTATTTGGTTTTCACAAAATAAATTCTCACTGTCACACTTATGTCAGAAGTAAGAAATAACTGGATATTATAAATATTTTGAAATATTCGCTTCTATAAAAACAAATTTAATTTGTTGCTTCATTATTTTTATTGCACGGCTATAAGAAAAGTGTATTTTAAGAGTGTCATTTAAGCGTCTCCGAAATGGATTTTATATCCTCACAACGCAGGCGAGATTCGGTTTCATAAAGCGATTCCATAAACCTCACATATTTGATTTTTCATCTTCGCGGTTTCGCTTCTCTCAACCATGTCAAACACAGAAAGAGGCGCTTATACCAAGCGGTTACCATGGCAATTCACGGGAATTTCATTTAAATTGTCACATCTCTGGATCGTCGTTTCTAAGGAGCGGCAATCAAACCGGGAATTTCCACTTAGGAATATTTCCTTTCAGAAAAGCGGTCCGCTATGCATTGAAGTATACCTGAATTTTGTGGTAATTCACTAGGATTTAATTTAAATTAGTTTTCGCTGAGGGGATGCGGTTAGAATTGTTACTATGTTCAATATGTCGGAATCTCTGGAGGATTTTAGAGTTGTTTTATAGCAAGTCTACGGGAAAGACATTTGCACAAAGTACTTTGCATTCGTTAAAGCACTTGTTGGCTCTAATCTCAGTGGTAATTAGGACTATTAAATATTTTTCACTGAATACAGGAAATGTTGCAATCTCCATACCTCTGTAAATATTCGATTCAGAATATGTTTTCGCAAATTAACTACATCGGTAATTTTGGATTCCCTCATAAAAAACGAATCTTAATTCAAGCAACGAGTAAGTTTTTTACCATTTCCCAGTGTCACATACCACTCCACAAATTCCACCCTATTGGGCTTTACGTTTATTTAATTATTATTATTCTATTAATTTATAGAAATTTGATCAGGTATTATTAAAATTTGTAAGTCATACATGTTTTTGTTTAACCGAAGGAGTAAGTATAGCTCTTCATCAGATACATACATTTATTTTTAGGTTCAGGTTTCTGTGGATAACTTCAAGTGTTATCTATAAAAAAAATTAGAAAAATGTATTCTCCAATTTTCTAATGATAATAAATAGGTAAGTATCTAATTTGAATAGTTCCTCACTCACTAGTCGATAATATGTATCAGGCCAATATTTCTATATAATATAAAGTGCAAATAAAAGACTGTTAAAAGGATGCATTTTATGGCAAACCTAAATATAATTCACAGGTTGAAACAAATTTCATTTCCACTACAGGGATCTCGTAAACTTTTAGAGATACGGGAAAGCCTAAATGGGCAAAGCAGTGCAGAATTTAATACCCAACAATATTGTGCTGAGAAAATAATTAAATTCCAATTCGTCCTGATTTTATTTAGAAAAACTGAAAATCGCGATTTTTAAAAACCACCTGTAACTTATTATTTAAAGCCCGATTGAAAAAATTCAAAAACTGTAATTAGTTGTTTTTTAAGGCCCCCTTAAAACTCCATGTAATTTTAAAATGTATCCTTCTGGCTTCAGTTAAAATGATTGTGTGTAAATGTTCAATACATTTTTCGTCAATTCCTAAAATAATAGATTAAAACACAATTTAAATAATTATAGTAAACGCACTTACACACTTTCCACAATTTAACTTATGCAGGGTCAGTCAGGAAGAATGGACTACTATTAAGCTCAACATGCCTTTGTACCAATGTACCTAGTTAATTGTATATAGGGGGTTCAAAGTTTAAATTTTATTCTGAAATTTTTCAAAAATTTGGAAAGTTTTGACGCTATAAATCTAAAAATTGGGAATTTTATGATTCTTGGTGTCAGGATTGCCAATTTTAAGCTTATTTTCACCTTTCTCTTAGAAAGTTGGTGGTGTTATAGAATTTCTCTGTTACATTTGGAAAATAGTGCATATACTTCTGAAATCCTAAAACCGTTGCTCGTCATCAATAACGTCTTTTCGGGAAAACAGCAATAGTAAAATAAAAGTGATTTCCGTAGAAACGCCTACAAATTTAATGTTTAACTGATTTTCAGTTGGTATCTTAATTGCTACTGCGCATACCTTAATTTATTGTAATCTGTTTTGAGATGGTTAAATTTGTCGTTTGTTGCGTTGGTCTTTTTTATGCTTTTAAATCTAAAAAAATTTTCAAGATTTCAATAAAAACCGGTCATGGCGAATAAACCTGGTGCGAATATGAAAAAGGCCTATATCAGTGGCGTGCAGTGCCATTTGAGACAGGGTAGGCAAATAGATATCCGATGATTCCGATATCTGTATCTGTTACTTTGTCTACAAAAGTAAACGTTGGAGTAAATGTAATGTAGCAAAAATTACTGTGTACTTAATTCAGAGCAGAAAGTCGTTGCAAGAATTCTATTCGCATGTCTGAAAGTGGAACTAAACTTTATGAATTATTAAACTTTTTATTCCACCTAATTTTTTTTTGAAAATTATAATCTATTTGTAATTGTCATACATTTTTTACCAAAATATCCAAACACAAGTTGAAGTAGAGGAATAAGACGTGCTGTCGCGGTAATTTCGTATTTATGAACACCAATGAAAGTTTTTTAGAGACTATAAGCAGTTTTCACCATGATCGCATTTTCACATCATTTTCGTACCGTCACTAACAGTCTAATAAACTAACAGTAACAGAACAGTTCAACATTATGTATATATTTAATGTCTTGAATAAGGTTTGTTATAAAATAAAACTAAATAAACACTACAAAACACACACGGAACGTAGACGTTGACAACAAGACTAACAAATTGCATTAAAAGTTAATATCTAGGGGATTTACCGACAGAGAAAGTTATAATGTAATGTACGTCCACTGTAACAAAGATGTCGCTGCAATATACACATTGGCAAATAAAAGGTGCTGCCTTTACATCTCCATATATGCGCTATGGTATTGTTATTATCTGCCTATGCCTTTGGCTTATGGGCCACCTACATGGGAATATATATATATATGGAGTGTTACTATTCACTGGAATATTACAGTATTTGTGTTAACTTTGCAGTAACCTTGAATTAATTTTAAAATTCTGTACCTTTCTGGATTCGTTGTGGGTTGCTTAAAGTTTAGGCCAGCACTTAGGCCACCCTTTCCGGACCGATTGTGCTATCCCCGTGATTAAGGTGTCCTTGGTCATTCATTCACCCACCCAACCTTGTTCAGAAACTGAAGAACGTCCCTTGGATGCGCCTCTCTTAAACTGGCCACACAAGGCCAGAAGTCCCCCAGCGTGGATTCTCTGATTGATGCTAGTGCCGGGCAGTGACACATCACGTGCTCGACATTCACATCTTCTTCTTAACACCCTCTACAACTTGGGTCGTTTATGGGTCCCATTCTGTGGAAGTGTTTGTTTAATCGACAGTGACCTGTCCAAATCCCTACAAGTTTCCTGAGATTATCCCTTGAAAGTTGTAGGCATAGTTTTGGCCTTTCCCTGCACGCCATTCTAATGAATGGGTGAGTTTGTCGGCATGTTGTTATTGATGCCCATATGGCTTTGGGTTTGCGATAAATTTCTTCGTTAAATAGGGATCATACGGTTGATCTCGCCAGGGGAAGGGTTATTTCTGGTCCAACGAATTGTCTCCGAACCCTTCCTTGCCAGTTTGTCAGCGAGTTCGTTTCCCTCTTTCCCATAATGTCCTTTGATCCATATTAGATCAATTGCATTCTCTTGTGATAGACGTTCTAAAGCTAGGTGGCAGTTCCATAACAGCACTAAGTTTGTTTTCACATTCCTCAGGGCCTTAAGGGCTGCCTGACTGTCCTTTTTTATTTGGATATATTTTTCTGTAATGTTCAGTTGCGTCATTTGTTCGGCGCTATATAAAATTCCCAGCATCTCCGCTTGGAAGATTGTTGAGTATTTATCTAAGCTAATACTTACATTTATGTTCAGGTGCCCGTATTTGTTTTCGATCCATCCGTGTATATACTTACGACTGGTATCCTTGCTTGTAGTTCTATCATTTTTATACGGTAGGATTTTGTGAAGTTATATTTCATCGGTAGATGGTCCATCGGCGCACCCAGATTAGGTGACTCACCATTTTACCTACCGTATTCCACACTCCTCTTGCTCGCAAACGGAGAACAGAAGCCTGTGCCGCCCCCTCAAGAAATATATCGAGAGATGGCAGGCACAAGATCGCCTCCGTTGCTGCTGTTGGAGTGGATTTCATTGCTCCTATCACTGCCAGACACGCTAGTCTCTGGATGTTATTTAGCTTTTGTTTTATAGTAGTGCACTTTGTCTTTGGCCACCAAACTATAACTCCGTAGCTTACAATTGGTCTGATGACTGCCGTGTATAGCCAAAAGGTCATCTTAGGGGATAACCCCCAAGACCTCCCGATGGCCCCACGGCATTGCGAGAAGATCTTGTAAGCGTTTTTAATTTATTTTCAATGTGGTACTTCCAGCTCAGTTTGCTGTCAAGTTCAATACCAAGGTATTTCACTCGATTTGACAAACCGAGTTGGGTTTCCATGAGTTTAGGAAATTTAAGTTGTGCTAAGTTCCTCTTATTCGTGAAAAGAACCATTTTCGTCTCTGCAGGGTTTGCTGCTAGGGAATGTTCTTTACACCATTTATGGACCATACATATATAGGGCATCTTGCATTAACTCGAAGGATTCTCCCTCGTGTTTACCTGAAAGCAGAATGGTTATATCATCTCCCGCAAGGTGGATTCAATACCACTACACTCAAGCGCCAGAGAAATGATATTGAAGTTAGGTCTGTTAAAGGCACCTTCTATGTCCAAAAACGCACCCAGGATGTGTTCTTTTACTTCTAGCGATCTCTCGATCCTGCTAACTACTGAGTGTAGCGCAGTTTCTGTAGATCTGCCGGAAGTAAAAGCATGTTGATTTGAATGTAAGGGGCAGTGTATATCGAGGCTATCCCTTATATATCTGTCTCACAACCTCTCTAACGTCTTCAGTAGGAAGGACGTTAGGCTGATTGGATGACATGATTTAACCACACTTTGAGGTTTACCCGGTTTTGGAATAAAAATTACTTTCCCTCCATTCTCGGGGTATGTATTTAAAGGCAATACACGCCCTGAAAAATTGCACCAGTTGTTTTTGTATTTACACCATTCCCCACTGAAGCAAGGCAGGATAGATACCGTCCAACCCGGGCAATTTGAAGGGAGCAAAGGATTGTACGGCCCAGTTCACTTTTGTGTCATTTACCATCTGAACAGCCAGCTCCCAGTCCCTATTTCTAAGGTGAAAGGCTGTGCTCATACCACTAATGGCCTGGTATAACACAGCATCCTGGATAGTGCGTGTTTAGTAGCTCTGAAGCTGTTTGTGCGGGTGTACTGGTATACATACCGTCGGCTCGCTTTGTCATGCCTACCTGTTGGTTTGGATCTTTCGAGAGTATCCTTTTCAGTCGGAAAACTGATGTAGTAGACTCTACGTTACTACAGATTTCTCTCCATTTCTCTCTTTGTCTCTTACGAATAAGTTTCTTATATTGTTTCCGGTGGTTGTGGTAAGCCTCCCAGTCACATACCAGTTTTGTCTTCTTCGCTTTGTTGAAGAGCTTGTTTGCCTAAGATCTGAGTTTTTTGAGTTGGCCGTTCCACCAAGGGGTTGCCCGGGTTTCTCGAAGTTCAGTTCTTATTAAACAAGCCTTCTCATATGCTGCAATGATATTTTTTCGCACTAAAGTGACGTATTTTTCGATCATTTCAACTGTCCCGATTCTCTGTGGGGTTTCTACAGTCCCTAGGAGCTTTTCCAGATGGGTAATGTAATCCTACCTGTTGGTGCTTTTAAGATTCCCTGTACAGTTTGAGTTCCAACCTATAACATAAAATATGGAATTTTATATATTGATGGTCAGACATTGTTGCATCCTTAGATACATGCCAGCCATTTATAATTTTAGTAATACTCATAGACGCCAGGGTGATGTCATAACGCTCTGGCATCTGGACGTAGCAAAGGTAGCTTCACTGCCTCTATTGAGTATATCTATTTTGGTACTACTTAAGTACTGTAATAATGATGTACCTCGAGGGTTGTTTGTTTCGCTCCCCCAAGCTGTATGGTGGGCGTTTGTTTCACATCCAATTATAAGATCTACAATAGCTGCCTCGCAAAAGTCGATCAGTCCTGCCACTTCCTCGGAGGGTTGTGGTCCTTTCGAATCTATTGATAGGTAGGTCGATGCTATTACAAGTGATATTTTTCCTTCTTGACGCGCAAGTTCCACTTGGAGAGCTGTTTGATCTCCGGAGCAGAATTGGGGTACGATATTAGCTTGCAGTAATTTCGGAATATATATGGCAGCTCTTGGTTTGTCCCCATTTTTGAGGTAAAAGACTGTTCCACTTAATTGCCTAGACCGCAGACTATATTGTTATATATCCACGGTTCTTGTATAAGGACTATAATTTCCCATTTCTGTCGAGAAAACGACATAGGTTAGCAGTAGCCACTTAACAATGTTGGGGGTTTATTTGTATGAAGCCTATACCATTCCCAGAAGCCATGGCTACCAGAACAACGGTACAGACATTCAGTGCTTGCCCCTCCAGTTTCAAGCAATGAACGCCTAGTTTCCTGGGTGTTCTAGTTGCCTGAAGCTGGGGATGACTGTGTTATCTCCGTCCCTGTCCCTCAATTGAGGGGGCAAAGGGATTTTGAGCCATCAGTCGATTTAGGATCACCTAGGGATCCCCGGTTGATTCGAGAACCCACAAGATGGCGTTCGTCAACTTAGGCAACTGATCCACTGGAAGAAGGTCCAGATTTGCACCCTCCCATAAAGGGGGGAGCCCCTTGACTGTAGTCCCTAGCCAGGCTAGGGAGTGTTCGTTGTCGCAGGAAAATTTAAGTATTTCCTGCGAGTAAATGCAGTTTTGGAACGTAGGAGGGTTCGCCGGTTGCCGGGACAGTTCAATGTCCAGGAGCTCGGTCAACCGTTCCTTTACCAGTTTAGCTTGGTGAGCTATAAGCCGGCCAAGTGCACTGGAGTTCCAATCCTTTTTCCCGCGGTCGCCGGATGACGTCGGGAGGGGCTCGCTTGACAACCACCGATCCCGACCGAGAGCGAGGTTCCGCCCCTCTGCTCCCGTTATTCTGTACCTTTTTTTAATGATCTAAATGAGAAACAAAGTATTAATAAAACGAAATACTGTGTCCGCTGAAAAATTAATTTTATTTAGCAGTAGGAGTGCATTTATATTTTCTTTTCTGGTTTTGCTAGGGTATGCAATGCCTTTTTGCCTTCATTGTATTCCCGCCACTGGCCTATGTGATATGTGTCCAGCATTTACAAGAGTTACTTCAGTAATATCAGATCAGTCATTAAGGTGAAACAATAAAGTGGTTTAGATCATAGCGCCTATTTAATATAAAGGAAATAGCATCAGTTCTTATAAATATGTGATACATGATAGTATTGATAGTGATAAATATTGCTAGTTTCATATTGTATAATGTCCATGCAGTAACACTTCTAGACCTTTTTTAGGTTAGAGTGAAATAGTGATTTGCAGCCTCGCATTTAAACTTTGAGAATAAGAAAAGGATTAGGCGTTATAATACAGCATGTCTCACGATGTTTTAATTAGGCGATAACTTAGTTGATAAATAGAGACATGAAATAAAAAAAATATTTGAATGGCATCAATTAATCTATTATTTTGCCTGGTGGTTGCTGCCACAAAAGCATAAATTAATGAGAAAATGTATATTCCATTTACGACTCTTATCAATCATCAGGGTCTCGGTTGAAGATTGAAATTTCTTCCTGTCCTCGGTTTTTGTTCGGAAGCGTCAAACACTGGGTCACCATATCATATAAATTCTCAAATATTACATATGCCTGTATTCAGAATAATCTAAAGATTCATTTTCGGCGAAAAAAGAGATGTGTTATTTGAGAAAAAGAGGTGGGGGTAGAATCACTCACCATTGGTGGAGTCTGTTCGTTCCGTTAAAGGAATAGGATTATTCTTCATGGTGAGTGCTTCTAACTTCTAAGCTGAAGAAATTTTGGCGGTTAGAAACAGTGATCACCAGGAGCATGTAAGTTCGACCAACAAGTTTAGTTCAATGCCGGAAGAGGTATTAACCCTCGGAGTAGTTGTTTCCTGTGGTTCGGGCTTCAAATATTTAAATTTTTACCACCGCAAATTATTAATGAAACGTCTATCCATGTTACCATTTTTTTATATATTTATTTTTTTTATTTTTAAGTATTTCTTTCTCATTGTTCTCATTATGTTATGCACCGCTGACGAGCTCAAATAAGAGCGAAACATCGATGTCGAATGCTACAACCCTTTTTTATATATTTAATTAATATTTTCATAATTTATTAAAAAATTCATAGATTTTGCATTCCCTGCAACCAACGAAGAAATTGGAAATGATAACACCAAATATAAAACATTGTTAACCGTTTATTATGGATACACAAAAGATTATATAAGATTTCCGCAAATTTCACCGACAATGCTTGACAGACGGATTTTGGAAGATAGATAATTAAGGATTTTGTAAAGAAAAAGGATTCATAAAAATTGTAATTTTCCGAATTATAAATTTCAAAGTCATCAATAAAACAATAGCTTACTTAATATCTTCATAATCTCCTTATACAATGCATTCAAGGTAAGGCGCACTGCTGAAACCATTTATCTGTCTTCATCCTAGTACGTCAAGTGGCAACTAGATTCACAATTATTTGTAATAGAGCAAAGTCTAATGGTTGCTTAAAACTAAAATAGAAAAAAATATATGGGCTATGCCATTTCATTTTTCAGAAAAATTATATTCCGCGTTTGCCAATCTGAGCGTGTATAATAACTAACAAGGAAAGTACCCGAGGTGTACCCCACCGATTTTTTTCATTTTGTGATATGTTATAGTACATAACAAAATATTGTTGTAAAGTTTAATATTATTTCACTTTTACTGCAAAATATATGTCAGAAAAAGCATTATAGCAATAAAATTATAACTATATGTTGTGTTTAAATATTCATATCATTCTACAGAAAAAAATGACTCTAGGGGTAAATCACCCTTTCCAATGCTTTTTTTCTGGAATCCCGGGATAAGTCAATTTTATTTTTTAATTTTCTTAATGACATTGTCAAATTCCATAAAATTCAAAGATTTAAAAGTTGGTATAAAAGAAAAAAATTAAACCTAGCCCTATACAAATTAGGGGTTGCAACCCTTTGGCATAACTGATACGTTTTTAGAGAGACATTCTTATGGAAAATAACGTAACAATAGTTTTACCGAAAAATTCCAATTTATTCTTGAGATATTAAAGAAAAACTATTTTTGGGGGTTATCTTTAGGGGGTGGGGAGTTCACCACCTAAATCACAAATTAAGCATCTTAAAAAATTGTTGATACATTATTTTGATGAAATATCAACATATAATAAGTTAAAGGCGAAAAAATAAATGTTTTGTTCCGCAATATGGTAATGAACAAATCCATGGAGTTCTCGAAGGGTCATAAAAATAGGGGTGTTACGTTATTTTACAGTTAATGCAAAATATACGTCAAAATAATCATTATAGAAATAAAATTGAAAACATATATTGTGTTTTACTTTGCATATCACTGTACAGAAGAAGAATTAACTCAAGGGGTAAATCACCCCTTTCAAGGATTTTTTTGCAAAACCCCAAGACAGGTCAATTTTATTTTTTAGTTTTTTCACTAAAATTGTTAAATTTGATAAAATTCAGTCGTTCAAAAGTTGATATATAAGAAAAAAAATGAAACTCACCCGCATAGAAATTAGGGGTTGCAACTTTTTAGCGTAACCAATATGTTTTTAGAAGCGCTTTTTTATAAGAAATAACAGAGCGTTTGTTTCATCAAAAAATTCCAATTAATTCTTGAGTTATTAAAGAAAAACTGTTTTTTTTGGAGTTAACTTTAAGGGGTGGTTTCACCACTTAAATCGCCGAGTTAGCATCTAAAATAAAAAAGTGTCCAATATTTTGTTATGTACTATAACATATCACAAAATGAAAAAAATCGGTGGGGTACACCTCGGATACTTTCCTTGTAAGTGTACACTATTTTTTAAGATAACGATATACCAAAACCATCTGCCCTAAGAACTAATAGCCATTCAGCCCTCCAGGTGAGTTTACAAGTACATTTTCCCTCTCTTGTTTAACATGTCAATCAGTACTTTTGAGCAGATTTAAAAATTTCTTAAAAAAGGCCACTTTGATACACCACCGTGTATAATTAAATATTCATCAATAAAAATAATTTTAGATTGTGCGCCACATCCAAAAACATACTTTTATTTTAAAAAGAGTTTCGTTATCAAAATAATTCTAGGAGCCACACGGCTTTACCGACTAAGTAACCCAGAATACAGTCTGTTCAAAATGAACTCGGCAGTATTGCTAACTTTCTTATTATTAAAGATACAACTTCAGTTAAATTAGCAAAGTAGTGCATGTTTTAAAGCTAATTTTCATGATGATACAGCAAAGGCAATTAACATCACGTTTTTGAATTTTATCACAAATTTATGGAGTTAAAACAGCAATTTGTAAAAAGAATGACAAATTATAATAATAATGTGTGGACAGTTAATAACAATAGTTAAAAATAATATATTTATCATATTTTTATTTAAAATAAATCAGACATTCTAAATTTAATAATGTTTTCTCTGGTTATTTGCACATTTAATATAATTTCATTGAATAAATTTGTCAATATTTTCTTAACTATGTTAAACAAATATGTATCACATATTTTTCAATAGAGGAGGAAACGTTCTTTTAAAATATTAAAAAATATATATGGTTTTCCATTAGGAAGAACATCTGATAACATTTATTTCGTCTATAACCCATTTATGAATCTTTTTATTTTGAATTCTATTTCTTTTAGTAACCAAGATATGAAGAGTTAAAATCGGATAATCCATAGTCCATCACCCAGTATGTACAAGAGTTTGAATTGTGATTAAAAAAATTAAGAATTTTTTAAATTACCCCTAATCGCATTGACCTTGTTCTATGAAATTTGTTAAATAAAATAAAGGCCTAAACATTAAAATATTTTAATTATTTGAAATATAAAACACGTTCTTAATTTTAACCCGTGGCAACCGTACGTTTATTATGAATCCCTACTTTATTTATAATAAAAATATTTCTTGCATTTTTTTGATACGAGCAAGTGTTTAAGCGCAGATCATTATTTTCCTTAGCTGTATATCTATACAAAAATACGTAAAAATGTATTTTAAATTAATGAAATGTTCAAACATTTATTACAGTAATAGTAGCACTTGATTCAGCTAAACCTGAAAAATGGTTGAATTTTTAAAATTAGTTTACTTGAGTACTTTATATTATTTAACAGGTTTCACAAAACAAACTGATGTTTCAAAGTTACCTAAATATTTTATTATTTTTTTTAATAAAACACATTACTTTGTGCCTTCCCAAGCAAAGCGTTAAACACCATTGTTTATAGGAACTTATTGTCTTAAAATAATATCGACAATCGCCCCCTGCAGTTTGTCAAACTACTTTTAAATTATACTGTTTCTGCAGAGCAAATATTTGCCAAATAAAAAATTTCAAATGCGGTGTGTGGTTTTTACATTTAATATCCATTATGACAGTAAATATTACAAAAAAAGTTATATTAAATTCTTTACGTATTTCTAATGAATAACTCGAAGCTATGTCAGCATCGAAAACATTTGCTCCTCACAAAATTAGTTTACCTTCCCGACTTAAAGTATGAATTTTCAGGATATAATCCCAAAAACTATCGCTCGATAAAGCTTAAGATTGGGCTAAATCTTAACCGTCAAAAGAAATCTAGTTGCAAGCACACTCAATCCAAACGAAAACAAAAAGTTGGAATAAGAAATAGGGAAAATGTGATAACCAAATTTTAAAGGAACTTACCTCAATAGAGTAAGTTATTATTGCATAATTTAATGTGATATGATTTTTGCCACTGAAGGTGGTTAATAAGGCTAATAGGATGAAATGAAAAAATGTACTTAACATTTATGACATCCCTCAAATTAAAACTGCTAAAGATATTAGGAATTCTTTTTTTTTTCTTCTGAAATTGAATTACATGATTTATATAAATCAAAATTTATTCTATAAATTAATCCTATGTATTATATTTATTTTAATACCATTGTTTAAATATTTTAAACATTGTTTTAAATTATAATTGTTCGTCTATATTTCATACAGAGGGTCTAGTAACGACAAAAGCATCCTTATTCACTTTTTAAACATTGCCAAACTACTCCAACTTTACAATTTAATAAAATTTTTAGTTATACAGGATGCTCTGTATTCTCTGTACTCATGGGTTAATTCGTTTTTTTTTTAATTATGACTAACATATTTTATGGTTTTTGGGAATGCTACTTATCAATGGCAAGTCCTAAAATAATAAAAGTGATGTCTTTTTCCTTGACGGACTTCGGACCTCCACGTACTAGTGGGTGTACTAACGAAAACTTGCCCTCCCTATAATATGTAAACGAAGAAATATTTTAGAATTTGGGAGACTCGTCGATTTATATTCTCGGGGGGACCATTTTTGACGATCAAATCAATTTGATATGTTCATCCCCTTAACCCCCCCCCCTTTAGAATAAAATATACCCCATTTGTGATACATCATTTTAAAGCCCTTTTCATTACAAATGTGCATCGTTTTTTAAAATTGATTGAGGATTGAAAACGAAAAGTTGACAAACCCATATTCGTCTAAGACGCCAGGAGTGGTCACTTACTTTTCGACCTTATAACGTCAATTTCATAAATAAACTTTATATGACCAGTGAATGGCACGTGATGGTCTATAACTCGAAAACTTATTTTATATACAGTGTAACTCATTTTGCAGTAGCGCAAAGCCTCAATAATTTTTTTAATGAAAAAATGCACTTTTAATTAAGGAACATTTTACACGTTACTATAGAAAATAGAAAATATGTTACATTTTTGCAAATTAAATGGCTATATTTATAAAATCATTTTTAAAATGATGTATTACAAGTAGGGTAGTTTGATTAAAAATTTTAAAGTGGGGCTTGATAGAGGTTAGGGGGATGAACATATCAAGCTGGCTTAACCATCAAAATGGTGTCCTCGAGAATATAAATTGACCAGTCTCGGTGAATTCCAAAATATTTCTCGGTTTTCAAATTATAAAGGGGTAAAATTTTCGTTGTCGCAATCAAAATGATTCATATTTATACTAAATAGAAAAGTGATTGAAATTACTAATTGCTTTCCAGCGTTTTCATTCAGTTCAGAATTATTTTGCATAACAATTTTCAATCAAGTAATAAGGTCAGCGGCCTTAAAAGTTCCATATTTCTATGGTAACAGTTACTAAAACACAATATAAAACCTTATTCTTTAAATTCCCTTTAAAACAGAATATGGGATATAACATGCGATGTGAGCCACATGACGTAACGTGCCCAACACCAGCCAAATTTGTGAATTAGAGCCCGTCTAATGTCTTAAATTCTTGTATATTACGACACATTGCCGTTAGTGACAGGGCTCTTTGGTAAAGTGAAGACTTTTCAGCCTTTGCAACTCTTCACACAAGCGCCGCGCCGGTCTTTCTTTATCGAGATGCTGTCTGTGTCTATCTCTCTCGCGAGATCGCTGTCTTTTGTCCTTTTGCCCTTGAACAAAAAGTTGAAACTTCGTACCCATATAAGAACATAAATATTTTCAATGTTAAAAAAAACACATTTTTTTCATACCTAATTTTGGCTGGGTAAATAAATATAAATGTTAAATAAAATTAATAAACATAAAACTATGCAATTTAAAGAATCATTTACAAACAAATTTTCGATAGTCCAAAGAGATATTAAAATGGAATTTTGTCCAGTAACGTAGACCTGTACACATTTAAAATTATTTTTATACTATTTAACTGATCAGAATGCTGACATAAATTATTATTTTTTAATAGAACAACCTGTATATTTTCACATATAGTTTATAGTTCTATTAAAATGTAGCAAAATAAGATAGGTTTGTGGGGTTTCAATAAATTATTTTCCTAATATCCTAATAATGCAGTATTAACTAATTTGCTGCGACATAAGCAATCATTGATAGTCTTTAGTTTTCATAAACCATAGAAATGTCGTCATATATTCTTTAGTTATACAGAGTGATCCAGGTTTGCAAATCCAATACTTACTAAAATATTTTAAATGGAAAGTTCACTTTCATGAAAACTATCATAAATAACCCCACATAATGTAGTATTGTTGGTAAGGTAATTCTATATTCTTTTTCCACTAACTAATAAAAATAAATTAAAATTTTTTAGTTAGTTTTGGATTTGCAAACCTCCATCACTATGTATAACTAAAGAATATGAGACAACATTTTTATGGTTTATAAAAACTAGAAGACTGTCAATAGTTGTTTTTGTTGCAAATTGGTTAATACTACATCAGACTGGTGACTGCATCAGAGTCGTATCTCCTGATTTTCTCTATTAGGAAAATTCTTATGAACCCTACACTGTTTTGCTGCATTTTTATAGGGCTAGCCAAATATACAGGTTGTTCTATTAAAAAAAAGTAAATTTATATCAACCCTTTGTATGTGATCAGTGAAATAAAATAAAAATAATTTTAAATTGTGCTCCCTTTAGACGTTCGCCAATGAGCAAATTTTTATGTTGATATCTTCTCAAGCTCAGGAGCTACCCTCCGTCCACACACTAATGGCGGACCCTGTATATGGGGTATAACGATATCATTGTACATATATACTTAATGTACTTATAAGTTTTTGTATCAAATTTTGATACAAAAATGACAATCCTAATGCTATTAATTTTGCTGCAACGAATACCAACTTTTGATTTTTAAATAGAACATCGTGCATATTATTACAGTTTAAAATTCGGCAAAATTTTCTGCATGAAATATATATATATATATATATATATATATATAATAGGTGGTTTTTGAAGGATCGAACATTTATTTGACCCCATTTTAGTTTTCACTTAATTCAGAGTAATTCTAACCTACATTAACGCTGCAAAAACCCAAATTAGGAAAATTTAGGAAGCGTCTACTTTTTTAATTTATTTTCCACAACTATCCTTATGTTCTTATTAAACAAATCATCAAATAACTTAAAACCGAATATTTTGAATTCTTTTGGCTATAACTTTTGTTATTACTGATTTTACAGCAAAAACGAATCTTCACCAATAATTATACTATTTCCTGGTACCAGAGTAACATTTATGAAAATGAGGTTATGATGTAAAAATTGTTTTTGTTAACTTTATCACGAGATAAAAGAATGAAATACTCGTTTTTTTAAGTGATTTGATCTTTGTAGCGTTAATGTGGTCCAATAGAATTAATTAAAATAATTCATAGCCTTCTAGGTTAAAAAATAAAATAGGACCAAAAAATGTTTCGATCGTTTAAAAACTACTTATTTTAAGTGTATTGTATTAAGAAAATTGTGCAAGTTCCAAAAATGTAATAACATTCAGGATGTTCCATTTAAAAATCAAAGTTGATATAGTTCTTATTACCATACTAGAATTCTACGTCATGAAATGTATTTTCCGAATTAATCGGTTCAAGGTCACATTGGTGAGTAATTTATTGGTCTTTCGTTCGGTTTTTTCGACTAACAAAACCAGCAAATATAAGAGTAAAACTAGTCAAGGAAGAAGAAGAAGGATTAGATTACACTACACATTTTTAATAATAATTGTTCTTTTAGCAAGATATTTTTTCTATATCATTACATACTGTTCGAGAGGATGATTTAGTCAAAAATTAAACAGACGTTAAACAGAGGTGTTTGTAATTAAAAAAAAACAGCAAATATAAGACTAAAACCAGTCAAAGAGGAAGAAGGTTTAGATCACACTGCACAATTTTAATAATTATGATAATTGTTTTTTAGCATAATTTTTTTTATCATTACATGCTGTCCGAGACGAAGATTCAGTCGAAGATTTTTTATTATTGAATTTCGAGGACAAAGAGAATATAGATCAGGGATGAGCAAGACGCGGCCCACCTAACAATTTTGTTAGGCAGCCCGCCTAAGGCTCTACTGCTTCACATAAAAATGTTGGAAAAGAAAATGTTAAACAATTTGACCAAAAAAACAAAAGAACTTACCATTTGGTAAAAGTATATGTTGCCAAAAAACGTAAGACATTTTCTATTATTGAGAAAAGAAACTCCTTCGAATAGAAGTAAATATGGCCAGAAAATTCAAAACTTAATAAATCAATTTGAATCGAGATTTAGCTTATTTCGATCAGAAGAAACTGCTCGCTGTTTCTGTATTTTTTCTTAGTCATTTAATCTCCTTTCGGAGAACTTTAAAAAATGTCGAAATTTCGAAAAAGTTTAAATGCAAAAAAGACGAAATTTCCAAAGATCAATTTTTGTAAAAAAAGTGGTATTCAAGTCGAATTCAGTTTAAAAAAATGCAACTTTTAAAAATAATTCTCTCAGAAATTTTATTTTATTTCAATTTTGTCATATTCTCGAAAATTAAAAAAAAAATCTTTTTCTTAACATTTCCCAACAATATTGTTCTCAGAGTTTTAGATTCCTATTACAGTTTCGATGTAATTTAGCAAAAATAAACGAATTTTGTAAAAAAAGCTAAATCTTCAGCAAAAATTCAATTTTAGATGGAAATTATCAAATTTTTAGGTAATAGTCAAAATTTGAAGAATAGGATGAATTTCGGATAAGTTAAAATTACCGGAAATCAAATTAAAACAAAAAACATAAAAAGTTCCAAAAAAATACCATTTTTGAAAATTACGTTTGAATTTCCAGAAAAATTTCAAACTTTCTAGAAAATATTCCAAATTTCCAAAACAAAGTCCAACTTTAAGAGGGAAATTAAAAAAGTTGGAATTTAGAATAAATCATATTAAAAATAAAAAAATAACTTTTCATAAAAACGCGAGAAATGTTCAAAATTAGAAAAAAGTCTAAATTTTCAATGTTCTTATTTTGTGAAAAAACGCAATTGTCAGGAAACAAACATTCAGAAAAATGGAACAATTTTTCAATAAATAAACGATAAACAAAAGTCCAAAAAGAAGCTTTCAAAAATAAAATCAAAATTTCGAAAAGAATAAATTTTCAGAAAAAGACGAATCCTCGGAAATATACTATTTAAAGAGAAAATTTCAAAATTTTGAGAAAAGGTACGATTTTACCAGGAAAAAACGAAATTTATAGAAATATCAAATATGGGATATTGAGTTCAAAAATGAAGATTCCCCGAAAAAGGCCACCTTTAGGACCAGTCAAAATTTCTAAAAAAAATTAGAACCTAAAAGATCGAAATTTTTAGCTAATTTTTTTTGGTGGAACTTTGGTACTCCTTGGTTATCTTCAGAAATTGAAACACAAATCTTGTCCCCTGAAACCCAGAAAGATTAAAAAACACAACAAAGTTTGCTCTAACGCGTTTCGACAGCCAAGCTATCGTCTTCAGGGGGCAAGATTTGTATTTCAATTTTTTAGCTAAATGTTCAAAAAAAATATCGGAATTTAGAAAAAAAGGCGAAATTTTGAGGAAGCTTTGAAATAGACAAAAAAATTTCCAAAGAAAATTAGTTTAAAAAAAGACGAAATTAAATAAAAAATAGTCGAAAGCCTTGAGAAAAAGACGATATTACGAGACAACTTTTGCGAAAAAGAACTAAATTTTGACAAAAAGAGTTTAATTTTAGTGCAATTTTGAAATTTCCCAGAAAGAAGAGGATTTTAACGAAGCGCCCCACCCTGCCCTTTTCTAAATATGGCTATAATTTTGGAAAAACTTAAGTTTACAAACAATTATTTTCCGAAATGGAAATAGATAAAAAGGATCGCAGGTCCAGACTAAATAACGTACGAATGGAAAATTCTGTGCGAGTTTGCTGGGGCAAATTTGGCGAAGAAGCAACTCCTAAACTCTAATTAAAATTTGTTTAAAATTTTTTTCCCCTAATAATGTCTCTTTTTTTTAAATTTCTGTTATGTATTTTAATTAGGTAATTTTTTATAGTACTTTTGATATTTTTATTTTGTTACTAGAAACTTAATAATCTAATCTAGAGTTCATATTTTCCTCAAATGCGTCCAGCGCAAAATTTTTAGCCTGGTAGTTGGCCCGCTGTAAAAAAAAGGTTGCTCATCCCTGATATAGACGATTCCAAAAAATAAATAGAGCGGTTTGCTTGAGAATAGAGTTTGTTTTGTTTTATTCCGCGATTTATCACTGGTAAGTTCAAAAACTGAATTGTTATTTCATTCGTCTAACTCAAAGGGAGAGTTAAAATTACTACTAGTTTGCTAAATACAAGCAATTTTGAATCCTTAATAATAACAAAGTTACAAATGGTAAACACTTAATTTGGATAGGTTTGTGCGTAGGAAGTTTTAAGATTTTATCTTCGTAAATAATAAGAAAATAGGCGGTGTACCATTAATCTGTTACACTCAATATATTTTAAACTTGGACATTTTTCCCAAAATTTCCATTTTAAGCTTTGTAACGAAATGTAATTGCAAAACTTAGTTAGGGAATTTTCTAGAAAATGTGGTAAGGGGAAGCGGCCGCGATAATAAATCAAACGGCAGATAAGCGCTCCAGAAATTCGAGCAAACGATAAGCCTTATCTGCCGAATTCTTCTAGAAGCCGGACCGGGATCTATATAAGGCGGTCACTTTCCCCTCAGAGTAAGTTGGTGTAGTTAGTTAGTGAGTTAGTGGTTAGAAGTCAATGAATAAGTGAGTTGATTATTCAGTTGTAGTGTTCCGAGTTTAGTTTGGAAATAAAGTGATTACAATTCACGGCGTATATTTATCATTCGAACCAACAACGCGCAACAATATGTTGAATAATTTAGTCGAAATTTTTATTTTAATCTCCAAATTGTCACTATTTTTCGAAATTCAAAATAAATATTCCAATACCTATTTAGGTATTGTAGAAGTTTTGATGTCCTTTTAGGTTATTTTCAAAAACATAAAAAATTGCCGGCAAACTCGAAAATTTACAATAAACTACGATGAACTAAGAGTGCGTAGCAAGAGATCTTCGAGTCCGAGATCGTATTTGAAATTTATCCAAACCTCAAATAATTACGTTTATAATCAATAAATTTAGAACACTTAATGGAAAAGCATTTCATGTAATAAATTGAAATGTGCCACAGTCCGGCCAAGCTAGTCTGACTTATGGTCCTCCATTTAACGTGTTTGCAATAATCGGTAATGTCATCATTTAACGATTTAACGTTTCTTTGTCGGCCACTTGTGAAGAACATAAATCATACATTAAGTGATAACTTAATTCTTCAGAAAAAAGCCAACAAGAGGGAGTAAAATGGGTATGTGCGGGCCTAGGACACGCCTTTTGTATCATAGCAACGCTTGGGACTTTGCGGTTAGGTGGGGGACTCACTCAACGTTTACCTTAACAAGCTTAAAGCTTCCCCTACCTGAACATCGACACTTGGGACTCAGAACATACCAGCTATTATGTTAAAATATAATTGTTTAGCGCTTGTGAGAAAATTAATTAAATGAGAGTTTTGCTGAATTTGATTATAGTCGTTTGACCCACGTTTTCTATTTTCTAATGCACTGGTTTGAATGCAAAGGACAGTAATTTAATGCTGCAATAAACTTAGATAAGTATATTCCACGCAAATAATAATATCATATCTATATACCTCGCTAATTAATTTCTACACAATTGTAATATTTATAATCTGAATAGGTATAATAAGTTTTATTAAGTTTTAATATTCGGCGAATTCAATATACAGTGTGACTTAAAATTAAATGTACATATTTTAAGAGCGTATTCTTGACGCCAAAATAAGACTCTTTCTTTGTATAAATATGTGTCCCAAACTGCACCCCCTCTAAGCTACCGCCATCAGAACTTACCCAAGAAAAATTGATGTCAAAGTGTGACTCCAGTTATTGACCAAATCATCTGAAAAGTCGCAAGCCCCTATTTTGTTAGCCATTATATTTATTTTAGAAATACTGTAAACCTAATTTTTGGGGGGATGAAGGAAATTTTACACTTTTTTCTTAGCCACAGTGCCACAATTTTACATTTTCACGGGGAAATTTTAAATTCGAATAAGGTCATCTAGTTAGTCACGAAAAAATCTATGCACTTGATGCACTTTATTGATACAACTAACCGTTTGCAAGGAAGTGATAGTCAACTAAAGGGAAGTAATAATCTAACTTAGTTTAGGGGGTATTTTACATTTTTTTATAACAAATTTTGGAAATTCCTCCCCCCTCGCGATACAACTTTCTATTCTTCTACACATGGACTGACTGACGCATGATCGATGCAAATCTGGGGGATGCACTTTAGGACACATGTGTATAGGAAGAAAAAGTCCTATTATGACGCCAAAAATAACACTCTTAAAATATGTGCAGAGTCGAGTACCTATAATTAGTTCGGTTTCTGGTGACAAGATAATATAAAACCTTTTGGCATAGCTGAATCAGAACACCAGAGAAACCACTATTTACAACAGAACTATACTCATATTTTTCTTTAGTTAGAGACATTTTTTCCCTCTACCTTTCACCCTCCAACATTTGTTATATCACTAATAGTTTTTAAGAACTAATGGAGTTGACCATATGACCATGTATTGCAAATGACATTAGTATTTTGTTGATTCTTTTTAACTGTCACATAAATAATCGTCTATCTTAACTCAGCGCAATGGTAGCAAACGACGACAACATGTTACTAATAATTAGGTAAATGCTAAACTAACCGAAAGCATTCAAAGGGAAAGATATCCTGGAAGGTATATATGTACTAGATTATAAAAGGTTTACTCGATTGGAAGTACTACTTACGCTACGTTTACCTAGGCACGTTATTCCTCACTTTCTGAGATAAAATATATTAGGTGTCAACTATATGGGTTCTTTTTGTACAGTCTCTTCTTTGTAGAGAGAGCTGAATCCTTTTGTCTAATGGTTAGTTTAGAATATACACTTTATTTCATACATTTCTCTCTAAGATAAAATGTACAGGACATTTTGTGTCGAATAATTTATCTCAATTGTGTAAATAAGTTTCAGATAACTTCTCTTATTGTAAGAGAAGTTATCCGAAACTAATTGAGATAAATTATTCGACACAAAATGTCCTGTACATTTTATCTTAGAGAGAAATGTATGAAATAAAGTGTATATTCTAAACTAACCATTAGACAAAAGGATTCAGCTCTCTCTACAAAGAACAGACTGTGCAAAAAGAACCCATTCTAATGAAGTAGCAGCCTAAGTTTCACATTATTTAGAAAATAATTCCAAAAAAACTCTGACCAACGCTAAGGCCAATCTTAATATTTATTATCTTCACCGATTTAACAAATTTTAAAATCAAATAGTTTCACAATTACAAAATCCATAATTTAGGGCGTCTACCTCCTCCTCATTTAGAAAAAAAAATGAATTGTTGTTGCTGAAAATGAAGATCATCGTATTCACAACCTCATCTTTAGACTGATGAACTTCGTTTTGGCAGTAATCATATACGAAAGAGAAAAACCATCTACTACTGGATATCCGAGAATCCCCATTTGGTTGATAGATATAAACCAAGCCCATTATGGTGTTAATATTTAGAGTGGAATTATTAAGCGTATTTTTTATGACAAAACACTCATCGGAGCTCACCGGTATTTGAATATTCTTAGAAATGAATTGCATTAGTGGAAAATATGCCCCTATCCTTATGTCAAAACATTTGGTCACAGAAAGATGCGGCACCTACTCCTAATGCTAGAATAATCCCATATTTTTTAAACTAAACATAGGAAGGTAAACGTGGATAGAAACCCATCACGTACCAATCAGATGGCCACCGAAATCACTGGCTATTAGGCCATTTGATTTCTTTTTGTGTGGGTCACTCAAAATAAAGTATACAACACCAAAACATTCCGCATGGAACATTTAAAAGTAAAGATTACTACAGTTCGTGAAAGTATGGATGGCGACATGCTGAATAAAGTAACACAAAGGGAAATAAGAAAATATAAATAATGTTTAGCAAAAGGTGAGTGTGTAGAAAATTAATTATGAATTAGCCTTATTTAAGTAATGTTCATTGTAACTTATTTATTAATTCAAAGTTAATATGTAGCTCATTGAAATTCCACCTATATTTTCCAAACTTTAAATGATTTTATCAATTATGGAAAAATATTGGTATGTTTTTGGAAAACTAAAATTGTTGCGGCCACAACGCTAAGCATCAGGAATGAAAAATCCAGATTTTTATTCGAAAATATTCCTAGCTTGTTCTTATTTAAAAGCACCAAACGGTTTCACATTTTAATTTTCAATTTTCCCACTAGAGCAACGAGACATCGAGGCCGAATAATCCTGTACACTTATTTTTGAATAAAGCTGTATGTAACACGATAGTAGTCAAAACGATATGTTTTGCCAAAATATCATAACGTAAATTTTATTTGAACGTGCCCGCATATTTTTTTTTATCAGTCATGTCAGATTGTGTGCCTTTTGAACTTTGATAAATTAAATCTTCATAGTAAATAATAAACATGGTAACAACATACTTATAACAAAATAATATTTAAGGTTTCTGCTGCTTAGTTATATTCTTAAATGTACAGAGTATCATTAGTGCCTTTTACCATGTAAACGAAAGCATATAGAAGCGCAATCATATAAAATTGATTCATACACAGGGTGGACCATAAGTAATGGTACACAGAGCAATGGTGGATTTTTTAAATAAAAATAATGTGATTTAGCTACATTTACCTCATACCCAAAGTTGATATTAACAGAGATATAGGGTGTCAAAGTTGAAAAAAAAATTTCGATTTTTTCATATAACTATGTAATGAATTGTAATATAGGCACCAAATTTGGCACAAGGAGGTTTCTTAAGTCGACAAACTCTAATTTGCCAACATATTACCAACAGCTGATAGGGGGCGCTACCTGCGCTATCCTGCATATTTCTAAATCATCATAACTTTTTTGTGCACCCACGTATATTAATTTTAAATGAGTTATTTTATTTCCCTATATTTTCTACGTAAAAAAGGTGTACTTTCTGGAAGTTGATACGAGCAAACTTTTCCAAGATATTTGCCTTTAAAACTCGACGTGTCTTGGTTTTAAATCACTAAGATATTAAATTGTCGAAGCAGGCTTGAAAAAAAAGTAATCATAAGACAATTTTAAAACAAATTTATGTCAAATATTACTTTGCTGATAATATTATTACCTAAATTTTGAAAATCTCAATAAAGAAAATCCAAAAAAATTAAGACCTAATTTATTTTCTTACATAGAGATGTGAGATATGATCTCTGAATCCGCACAAGAAAATTTTAATAGTCTGGGTGTTCAAAGCAGATATAAGGAAATTCATTTTAATGAAAAAAAGCTAGATTTTAAATTGTTTACAATCCCTTTACATGAAAAACGTCATTTCCCACATACTTATTTTTGAAAATAAATACTGCTTTGGTATTTTATTTAAATTTGCTTTAGAAATTTAAAAAATATGTGTATTAATAATGTCAGTAGGGTAATATTTAATACAAACTATTTTAGAGTTAGTTTTATTACTTTTATTTTGAAACTTACTGCGAAAATTTCACATTTACATAACTAAAAATAAAAGTACGGCAAAGTTTGAAGGCAAATATCTTGAAAACGGTTGCTTGTATCAACATTTAGAAGGTATATCTTTTTTACGTAAAAAATATGGGTAAATAAAAATATCTATTTAAAATGAGTGTACATAAAGCCACAAAAAAGTTATGAGGCTTTAGAATAATACAAGGTGGCGGAGGTGGCGCCCCCTATGAGTTACTGACCATCCGTTGACAAATTTGAATTTCTTGGCTAAAGAAACCCCCCTATGCCAAATTTCTTGTCTATACTGAAATGTGTTCATCAGTTATGCGAAAAAATCACAATTTTTTTTTCAATTTTGACACCCTGTATTTCTGTTAATATCAACTGTTGGTATAAAGGGAAATGTAGCTAAATCACGTTATTTTTAAACGAAAAATCTACTCTTGCTCTATGTACCATTACTTATGGTCCATTCTGTATGAGGATGCATTACACCTATACAGGTTCAAAATGTAAGGATTTAATTGTTTTCCCTAAAATATACGCTACGAGTAATTTTTCATAAAGATATTTTGTAGTGCGGATCATAAAAAGTTTGCGTCTTTCTTAAGAATGGCTCCCTATTATAATTCTGAAGCATTTGGAAGGTCGGCAAAATCAGTGTTGACATAAACTCGTTTTTTTAAATAGAATACCCTGTATATTTTTGCATATATAAATAGCCCCATAAAAATACAGCAAAATAATATCAAGTTTATGGGGGTTTTGTACTTTTCTAATTGCGGTTCCTAAATCCGAAAACACTACTCCGATGCCAGCCATTTCTAAACACTATATGATGTAGTATTAACCAATTTGCGACATAAACAATCACTGATACTCTTAAGTTTTCATAAACCATAAGAATGTTGTCGTATATTCTTTAGTTATACAGAGTGATACAAGTTTACAAATCTAATAATTACTAAAAAATTTTAAATGAAAAGTTAATTTTCATGAAAACTATCAAATTTAATCCCATATAATGTAGTATTGTTAAAAAGCTTATTTTATCTTCTTTTCATATTAGGCAATAAAAATAGGGCATTATATTTAAAATTTTTTAGTAATTTTTGGATTTGCAAACCCCACTCACTCTGTATAATTAAAAAACATAAGACACCATGTTTATGATTTATGAAAACTAAAAGACTATCAGTGATTATTTTTGTTGCAAATTGGTCAATACTGCATGATACTGAGTGTTTACAAATGACTGCATCAGAGCCCTCTCTCCGGATTTATGATCCTCTATTAGGAAAACGACCCATCAAAACCCCCATGAGCCCTACACTATTTTGCTGCATTTTTATAGGCCTATCCAAATATGCAAAAATATGTAGGATGTTCTATTTTTAAAAAAAGTAAGTTTATATCAGCACTCTGTATATGATTGGTAAAATAAAATGAAAATAATTTTTAAATGTGCTCCCTATAGATGTACGCCACTGAGCAAAATTTCATTCTGATGTCTTCTCAGGTTTATGAGCTATTCTCCCTCCACGCACTAATGGCGGGCCCTGTATAAATATCTACTTTTAAGGTAATGGTACGGGGGCCTAAGAAGAGAGGCCGCTGTCAAAATAAAGGTCATAGGGTTTACATTCTACCTTTCTCTATAATTGTTTACATCGTATAATAAGGTTATAGAGATTATTTAAACTTTCTGAAAGTACCACAGAAAAAAAATTGCCGGTAAATTCAAACCCACTTCATAACTTTCAATGAATGATTTGTCGCCCGTGTAATTCTTATGGGCGAAAACATTTACTATTTTCTAAGCACCTGGGAACAGTTAAAATTAAACTTCTTAGTCAAAAAATTAAATATCATACAAAATACAAATTTTTAGCTTGTATTTAATGAAAAGTAAGCTTAATAAAAGGTGCCAATAAAGAAATTATTTCAAAAAAATCAAAGCTACTACACGTCAGTATCGTAGCTTGCCTCACCTGATAGTCATTTAGTGCCTTTTTTTTGCAACTAGGTCGGAAATATAAATAGTATTATTTGTTTTGACAGAAACGTTCTGGGACAAGCATGTGAACAAGCATTTTGGTTGTGTTTGCGTTATTTGTATTTTCGTTTGTTATATTTTTGGATATAATGGTGTTTTTTTTGCCCCTGGGTGTTCGCATGATCATAGCGGAACCTGCAGGATGTTCTCAGTTGTTGCTGACGCAGATGCATTTTAAAAGTGGAGCAAGCTTTTACAGTGGTAAGTGCATAATTGTTTTTTTTTTTTGTGAAATGTGAACCAATAACAAAATTTACTTTTAGTCGAGCTGGCGCGCACTTCAAAGCTGAAGAGGAGGGATTTACATTTCCCTTACTTGATACATGTACTAGAAAAAAAGCCTAGTATTATCTTTTCTGAGATGTAATAATAGTTAAAGTAATCAAACTATACATGTTCACCGAAGAATTGACGGGTCTCAACGAATTCTAAAATATATCACGGTTTTTTAATTATAAAGGGAGTTTTCATTGGGACCCTGTAAAATGTTGATAATCTATGTTTATGTTTTTTGAAAACAAAAAGGTATCAGATAATATAATTTCTATTTACAGAAAAACTGTTACAGTTCTCACTTCGTCAGAAATAGTTACGATAATTGAGGAGGACCAGCCCACAAATTCAACATCCTTACCTCAAGATCAAGAAATCAAATTGTTAGAAGAAAAAGTTATTCATTTGGAACAAAAGTTAGATTGCTGCAAGAAACAAAAATGTCCTCGTAGGAAAATATTAAGGAAAATGTGAAATTAATTAGGCTGTATACACTGGATTGCCTAATAAATAACACCTTTCAAGCTCTATTGAGCATTTGTAACTGCATACAATTTCAGATGTTATTATGGGTGGAAAGTAACAAAGATATTATTGAAGATCAATTATTTTTAATTCTTTTTTGGTGGAATGGACTGGTCCTTGTTTATCTTCAAAAATTAAAATACAAATCTTGTACCCTGAAACCAAGAAAGATTAAAAAACACAACAAAAGTTGCTCTAACGCATTTCGACAGCTTCAGAGTGCTACTAATTCTACTCCTAAAATTTACTTCCTGCATGATCGACCGTATCCGAACGCGCATGCGCATCTAATCCTACACGTCGTAGTGTCACAATCCTTATCTATCAACCTTAACTATTTTCAGCAGAGATGAATGGCCTAAAGGTCCAGCGCAACCATTCATAAGGTTGCCTCCAGCCTTATGAATGGCTAAGCTTACATATACATTTAACATAGAATTCTTATTTACTAATCTTAACAATTTAATATTATCTATCTTATGATCTAATTCAAAAGCATGTCGAGCCACACTTGACTTCTCATTCCTTCCGTACCTTAAGTGAGCCAAATGCTCCATCAGTCGAATTTTAAGAGATCGCTAGTTTACCCGACATACTTTTGAGGACAATTTTTACATGAAATTTGCTAAATACGGGACTTATCCGTTTACTCTACTTTATCCTTTAAACTACCCAAAAGCGAATTTAATTTGCCGTTAGAACTATAAACAACCCGGAAGGCCTATTTTAGTAAAATTCCACCCATACCATGCCTAAGCGAGGGTTCAAATGGAAGTGAGACAAACTTAAAGTTTTTGTTTTCATCAGTCAAATAAAAACTGATTTTTAAATAAAAAATGTCCATTTTCTTTTAAATGTTTTAAATAATGTTTAGTCTAGCAATATTAAAATTAAAATTGGTAATTAATTATTATTGAATATGAATGTTGAACAATTATTTTATTGTTAAGTTGTAATACATATTTCTGTACACTCATAAATAATAATAATAAATAATCAAATAATTAAATAATAAAAATGATTACTGAAAAATGTCAATTTTCCTTTAAATATTTCAAACAGTATTCACTAATATTTGGAAACAAGTGAAATTAATAATTAATTACACATACAGATTATTAATTATAATTAAGTCTAATGTTATGTTGTTATACATATTTCTATACATATTTAAAAATAAATAACAATCAAATAACATATAATTATTAAATAAAAATGTGAATTTTTACTTAAATATTTTAAATAGTGCTCAAAATAAAACCATTTCAGTAAAATTAACTTTTGGGACAATATTCATCTTTTTTATATATTCAACAGCTCTATGCCCGAAGAACAACTATACATAATTAACTTACAGAAGTTTCTGTTTATTATATAGAGTTGTCCTTGAAGTTGCTGATAATAACTGGTATTTGATGACATGCCAGTTCCCCGCTATGAAATAAATAATATGTTATGAAGTTAGTACATCCTCCAAAATTTATTTTGGTGGGAATACGGGCATTTGACTTCCACAATGCTATCCTCTCCTGCAAAAAGAGCATAGCAATAAGAACAAACCTACATAGAATGCATGAAAACAGCACTTCCACAGGTGAAAAAAACAGGAATAGTGATCTTGTTGCTATTAACTCTCACCTATTTAGCCATCAGGACTGGCTCCTAAATATCTGCATTTGTCAAGCAACAACCCTACTCCATGAATTCTTTCTCCAAATTGTTCCCTAAATTTGGCAACAGCAACCTTTTCGCACCTTTTTCCATACTGAATTTGTCGAAATCCATCAAGGTTATAAGAACCTGAATTTAAGAAAATTGATATAAATATTTCAAAAATTTCTATAAAAATACAAGGTAATTGAAAAGTTAACTAATAGTGTAACTAATCATAGATTGTTTAAAAACAAATAATTTTGCTTCACTTTCACCTCCTTCAGTATTGTACCAACTTTTTAAAACAACCTGTATATAAAAGGAATTATCATGACATCAACATGTGACTTACCTGCTAGTTTCTTAAAAAGAGAGATTGGAAAGCTATTTATATTATAAGCGTTTATTACAGCACCAAAATTTGATGCAGTTATACTATGCTTTTTGTAGTTTAACCAATTAGTGTTTCTGTTTTGCCCAATGGTTTTTTTCTTCACAAACTAAAATATTTCTGGACTCAGCTTCAATTTATCCTCAACAAAACTTCTTTTTGATTTCGATAAAATGTAATCTTCCGACAGCAGACATCCTCCACATATGGAATAATGTTTTCATTTTCAATGTCTGCTTCTGGAGATTTCTGCCATAAAATACCCACGTTGTGGTCAATCTCCTTTGATATTTTTTCCTTAAATTTTCAATGTGTTCTTTGTCTTCTGTTTTTGGGGTTAATGGTTGCAGTATTTTCCCTGGCATAATTGTATACACATTTGTGTTTACGGACGGTTTTGGTGTCCAGGGACATAGTATGTCTGTCCGTGAAAGATTGTAATGGGCACATAGTGCTACCGATGTCATATTATGGCAGACAAATTCACCTCTAGGGCATAAGCAAGTTGCTTTGTCGATAGCATTAGTCAGATCCAAGGTAAATCTAAAAACAAACATAAATTTTATTTTCAGCAAATAGCTATTTTTTAATCTTAACGTAATATCATATTTCATCTTTTTCATGCTTGCTGCTACAACTCCTTTAATTGTCCTAGTATCTGCATCAAAACTACATAGCAGCACATTCTTAGACACATAATAATTTTCTCCTCTTTCGATAGAATTAGTTAATATTTAAGTAAATAGTGTCAATCATATGTTGTATTTGAATAATTTCTTACTAAACTATAACTAACTAATATAATATGTATTAAAGTTTATAATAAATTAAATTGTTTAGTCCAAATTAAACAAAGACTCGCACTACGCTACAAAA
This sequence comes from Dastarcus helophoroides, assembly GCA_028583605.1. Lineage (NCBI taxonomy): Eukaryota > Metazoa > Arthropoda > Insecta > Coleoptera > Bothrideridae > Dastarcus > Dastarcus helophoroides. The sequence continues at coordinate 21,368,076 of CM053328.1, read as the reverse complement.
TAAATTTCCCGACGCACTTACAAAACCAAAACAACAAAACCCGTTCTACACACAAAAATGGCAAACGCTACTGTTGGATAATCAACACGTGACACTCTAGTGACAAAGGCTGCTCATTTCTCATTTGTCATTTTCTGGTGGAAATAGCAGAACTAAATATAGACAAAGGTTATTTTGCACAACCGGTTTCTTTTTATTTTCGAAACTTGTAAGTAAATATAAGTATAAATTAAGTAAATAAATATTACTCCAATCTAGGTTATTCAGGCAAACTTATCGAGATAACTAAATGTTTAAGAAATCCTGCATAAAATATCTGAAGACGATTTATTATCACTCTCCATATGAAACGCATTGAAGTAAATTTGAATTATGAACTACGCGCGTAATCCCAATTCTAACCTAACTTTACTGGTCTATTGATGCATGTATTGAGTATTATTGGGTGGCAATGTGGCATGAATATTTGACTCAAATAACTAACAATTTTATTGCATTGGGTGGGTCTCTCATCGACCATTGTGATTCAAAATTAAACTTGTATTAAGATGCATACTGACTGATCAAAATCATAGGTAATTTCAAATTTTATCTAAAACTAATTTCAAAAAGTCTTACCTGACCAAATTGGCTTTTTCTAATCCGCTTATCTAATAATTTATCACAGTGTGGTAGAAGTTTACACAATTTGACCTATGGATTTAGACATATATTTTTTGAGTTTTTCTATCTGAGACCGCTTCTAAAGCGATTCGAAAATTCTATCGTCAACGTCACTTTTAACAAATTAATCATTAACTGACATTTCTTAAATAACACTTTAACTTTAGTGACACTTCTATAAAGGTGTATAAACTATTGTGTGATCTTGGTGGCACTATATTTCGTATATTTCATTTTTTCAGCGGATAAAATGAGTAACACTAACGCAAGGCTTTCTAAACCCAAAAGATTATAATCTTATCAAATATCAACCGAAATGGGTGCAAAATTAATAAATTAACTAGCAGCTGCTAGTAGGCATCGGCCTCGATTTCGAAGAAGATGGTAATCTATCCTTTGAGAGTAGAGACATACACTGACAATAATACGTTACAAATGACAATACAAAGCATTTGATAATTGCCCCCCGAGGATATTGCCAAGTAGTATTAATTGGCAAAACTGTTTTAATTTGTTGAATATTCTACCATTTATTGCAGAGATATGTTAAAAATTGTAGTATTTTAGTTGGGAATTCGGAATTAGTTCATGTTCGTTTCTAGTTTATGATACTCGTTTCCCGATTTATTTTTACATTTAGAGAGACACTGATTTGTATTTTAATTTTTGAAGATAACCAAGGATCAGTCCCTTCCACCAAAAAAAAATGGATTAAAATATTGCATGTTTTCAATTATGGTTAAAACTTCAAATCTCTAGCTCGTCGGAAAATTAGTTTAAGATCAATTACAAAATGTGTAGAACTATCACACACATACCAGTGTCAAACGTCGATTGAAGTGTCAGACTAGAAGGCAAGTTATTAAAAAGCGTATAATAAAAATAGATATGTTGGGTTTGAAGGAACTGTTTTTTTTTCTGGAAATTTGTTATTTAAAGTAAATATACGGGTTGAATCAAATTTGATTTCCACTACAGGGATCTCGTAAACTATTAGAGATTCAAGGAAGCTTAAGTAAGCAAAGTAGAGGAGAATTTAATGCCTAATAATACTCTTTCGAGAAAACATTTGAATTTCAACTCATCTTGATTTTACATAGAAAAACTGAAAATCGTCATTTTTAAAAATCAGCTGGAACTTGTCTATTTAAAGTCTGATTAAAAAAATTCCAAAAATGTTATTAGTTGTTTTCCAATTTTTTTTTTATTGATGTGGGTTATTTCTTTCTAAATTTAACTGTTTCCAAGAAAATTATCTCAACTTCCTTATTACTTATAGACGCTATATTAAATTTTATTATTTTTGAATTTAGCATATTTTTCTAATTAATTTGGTATACAACATGCCATACTTAAAATGTGACAAAGTAGATTAAATAAAGTAATTTATTATTTTTAAACAAAAAAATTATAGTAGGTGATGAAATAATAAAAATACAGTTCCTAATTACGTAACAAAACTTATTAAAAAACCAAAAATATTCTAACAAACTGTACAACTTTGAAACAGTTATTAGTATCATCGTAAAATGCATACACCCCTTTAAATGGCGCAATTCTATGAAAACGTGTAGATGTGCTAACAATTTTGTCGGCAATTTTTACAAAAATTCTTTTAACTTTGAATACTTACTTGTCCAACGTAAATATCTAACAAACTAGCATTGTAAATAACTCTTATAATATACACATTATACGTTTTAGAATACTTAATTTATAGAGAGGTCTAGAATGCACACTTGGGTATAAGTCATGAGAAAATCTCTCCTAATAAAATTCTTAGAATGTTCTAAGAATTGCGTCATTTAAAGAGAATCAGGCACCTTACGAATATTAATAAATATTTTAATATTATACGGCTTTTAATAATAATTATTGCTTTTTTAGAAACTGTATTTTTTTATTATAAAGAGCTATAGCGATTGTACTACCTACTACGATCTATATTTTTTTTAAATAATAAACTACCTTATTTAATTCACTTTGCCACATTTGCAATATTCTGTATGGGATTATAAATCTGCATGGAACTAGGAGAAATTATTTTATAATTTTTGGTTCGTTTAAAAAAAAGGCTTACTTAAAAAAGTTTTTTTTATTTAAACTATTTTCTACTTTTTAGTGTTGTGTGTCTGAGTGAAATTTGGTAATTCATTTTAAACTGCAACGTTTTGAATAAATTTAGATATTACGTAGTCACATTTCAAAAACTGTTTAGGAATATTGTCAACAAACAAAAAAAATTTAAATATTACCAAACTGGGTCGCAGAAAAGTTAAATAAAATTAATGAACATATTGTTTCCGTCCAACAAGAGTCCACCATGAAGAATAAACCTATTCCCTTAACGGAACGAACGGACTCCGCAAATGGCGAGTGTTTCTAAATACTAAGCTGAAGAAATTTCGGCGGTTAGGAACAGTAATCACCAAGAGCATATAAGTTCGACCCACAAGTGTAGTTCAATGTCGGAAGGGGTATTAGCCCTCAGAGTAGTTGTTTCTTGTGGATCGAGCTTCAAATATTTAAATTTTAACACCGTAAATTATTGATGGAACGTCAATTCATGTTAAAACAAAATTTTTTTTAATATATTTAAGTTTTTTATTTTTAAGTATTTCTTCCTCATTGTTCATTTTTCATGTTATGCATTACTGACAAGCTCAAATGAAAGCGAAAGATCGATGTCCAGTGCTACAACCTTCTTTTTTTTATTCTGAATTTTTCTTTTTGACATCGCTCGTTTAGGAGTTTAAACATTCTTCTCAAGATACGTCCCTCAGCGTTACTTTTAACGAATTACTGATTAACTGACATTCGTTAATTGACATTGTTACTTTGGTAAAGGTGTAAACTATCGTGTGAAATTGTTGGTTTCAATTTTTTTTTATATTTCATTTTTTCAACGGATAAAATGAGTAATGCTACCACAGGACTTTCTACGTCTAAAAGATCAAAACTTCATCAGATATCAGCAGAAATGGATGCAGAATTAATAAATTTATTAGCTGGTGATGATTTGTAAGCATCGTCCTCGATTTCGAAGAAGATAATGATTTTTCTTATAACAGTAGTGACAATAATATGTCAAAACAGAACTTTCCCAAATGCTGTTGATTGGCAGGTTGATTTTAGTTCATTGAATATTCTACCATTTTTTGCGGAGATCTGTTAAAAATGGTAGTATTATTCATCAGTTAAAGATTCGAAGTTAGCTTATGTTCGTTTTTAGGTTAGGTTCCATTTTTAGGTTATGTTCATTTTAAGTCAAATTTGGTTCTCGAATTTTTTATTTGCGCAATAATTGTCAAGATTAGATTAAAATAATAATAATAATATTATCATCCAGCTCCGAGCTATGGTTAAAGTTTCAAGTCTCTAGCGCATCGGGAAGTCGGTTTAAAATCGATTGCAAAATTTGTAGAACTGTCAGACACACATCAATGTCAAACGTCGATCGAGGCTACTTTTTAATCACAGACGAGAAACTGAGTTAATAAAAAAAAGTGTAAAAAATGGCGATTTTCAGTTTTTTTTAAATAAAATCAAGACGATTTGGAATTCAATTGTGTTCTCAGCGAAATATTTTTGGGCACTAAATTCTACACTACTTTGCTCATTTAAGCTGTCTTGCATCTCTAATGGTTTTCGAGTTTCCTGTAGTGGAAATGAAATTTGGTTCAACCTGTATACATATTTTATTCATTCCAATGTTGAAATGTTGAAAAAGAATTTAACTCTAAACTATAAAATAAAGTCGACGCTGTGAACTTTTGATTTTACCAACGATTTTAAATCTTGAAAAACTACATAAAAATACTCATTAATTTTGTCTTTTTGTTTAATATTCATACGTTCGTTTAATAAGTTAAGTTGGAACAACGCCACGATTGTTACCGTTACGTTGGTCCTAATATGCTTTAATATCCAGAAATGCCAAAAAACACAACTTTTTGTCATAAAAATGATTGTATCTCCGGTAATTTTTTGCCAAATTCGTTTTAATGTACCTATTGGGGCAGATGAAATCTTTCTATAGATGATTGTATCATTTGTTACACACAAGTAAAAATGATAAGGAAGTTAGTACTCCCAGTGATTTCATAATTAGGAAAACAAATAACATAATAATTATAATAATCATCATAATAAAACACAGTTAAAACAAGGCTTCGTGTACAAAATATACATACACATTGAACTTTACACGTAATTAATTTAACTTAAACAAGGTACGTCACAAAGACTAGGCTAGTACATAATTGACCATACTAAACGCAAAATGTCACGTTTGAGCTCGACATGCTTTATACCAATGTCGCTGGTTTAAGGGATACAGGGCGTCCAAAGTTTAAATCTTTTTCTGAAAATGTTCAATAATCCATAAAGTTTTGATGTTATAAATCTGAAAATTGGGAGTTTTTTGTTTTTTGGTGGGGTATTTGCGAATTTCAAACTTATTTTTCTCACAGAGGCTGCTAGTTATGTAACCTGAAATATATTTTTGTATTTTTTTAAGTTGAAAATCTAAAAAAACGTTCAATTCTACACAGAAAAGGTAGTCTTGTTTACGTCGTTCAAGTCTAACCCCATTTAAGATAATTTGCATTTAAAAATTTCAATGTGTTTTTTTATGATTTTTTAAGGCACTGACGTTGCTATTTTTATTTACATTTGAAGGATTTAGTTTATCAGAAAAAAATAATTCTCTTCGGGAGTTGCTCTAGATAGCAAGAAACAGTCAATACATCTAAAAATAATATAAAAATTTTGATGTTAACATTTAAGACCGTGTAATTTACAATGTATTGAGGTACATAGATGGTGAACACTTCCAACATTGGATTTGAATTTTGTTATTAATAATTGTTAATATTGTTTACTGTTGTTTTGATTCCATCTCCGTATCTTTGCATATTTTAGGAATAAAAGAATCACAAAGAATACACTGAAGCTTTTAAAAGCAAATAACTTAACAACCGATGGATATAAACGATCTAAATATTAATGTGAGGGGCAAAATAAAATCAAAATTCCTAATTCCCTCACCAAAAAAAACACGAAACTTTCACTTTTCAGATTTATACCATCAAAGCTTTGTCAAATATTGGGAAATTTTAGAATAAAATTTAAACTTTGAAATTTTTATTCTCTTAAAACATCGACATTGAAATAAGGTTCGGTATTATAATGTCCAGTTGACTGGTAAGTTGAAAGTTAACCGACGGTTAAACGACTAGTTTGGGTTTTATAAAATAGAGTAAGAGCTAACTGCAAAAATTTCCACCGATAAAGTGACAGGACAAAGCGACAATGAAAAAACTATTTTTGTGCCTGGTTGGAAGTTGTTACGTAATTCATCATAGGCCCACTTTCGGTCAACTTTTTGCACACCAATTGAACCAATCGAGTTACAATTTAAAATTACCACCAGATGACAACAAAGAAAAGTTTTACAAAAATAGTAATGAAAATCTAGAGAAAAATATGTATGTTGAAGAGAAAGACGAAACTTCGAGAAAAAAAAAATTGCACAGAAATTTGAATTTTCGGAAAATGGTCTAATTTTGAAAATAATTGTTTAAAAAAGAAATAATTTGAAATTTCGAGAAAAAGATAATCGACTTTTGGAAAAAATATTCAAAATTCGCAATCTTCGAGAGAAAGCCAGCATCTACTATCTATAAATTAAAAAGGCAAATTTTGTGAAAAACCACAAAATTTGAAAAAAGAATGAGATTATTAAAAAATATCCAAATTTCAAGAAAAGAACGAATTTTGATGAAAAAATGAAAAGTTGAACGTAAATTTTCCGCGGCTTCAAGAGCCAGAGAGGGCAAGCGCCTCACCTAACCCTATTGTAGCTACGCCTATAAAAGTCGCCCGTCAGTTGAATTGGTATTGCAGAAGTTGAAGTTGTAATAATATTTGTATTATACAGTGTCATCATGTTAAATTTGTCGAAAAAGCAAGCTTCTGTGGAAAGAAAGTGACAGTAGTGACAGTACTGATTCGAAAGAATATGAATTAGACAGACGGACGCCTAAAACTTTTAGAGATGATATTGACCATTCTCAACATTGGAATCAGTAAACTGTGAGAAAGATAGAACCGGGAATTGGAAATGAAATGGCACCAAAAACAGGAAGGTGACTTTAATAAAATAAAACAGTGAGTAGTTATTTTAAATAAAATTTTTCAGAAATCGTGCTATAACAAATTCAGCTCGTCTTACGATTGGTGCTTTGGATGTAAGCTTGAAACTGTACACAAATCAACAGCCTGCCCGGTTGTTAAAATAGTGATGGGGTGCATTGCGTCGTTAGTACCAGAATATATTAACATGCCAAATACTCAACAAGAAAGAGATGCAATCAAAAACAAATTTTACAAAATAGCCAAATCTCCTCTAGTGATACATGCTATGGATTGTATCCATATAAAAATAATTTTACCAGGTAAGTTAGATTTTTTCCCACTCCTACCCGAATATTCACTGTTTTCTTTATAACTTGCGAGCAGAATAGATAGGTCATATCATTGTGGTGAACGATATAACGTAAATCGCCTATTAATTGGTCAATTTTATTATGACCATGCGATAAAAACGAATGTCATTTTTAGGTTCAAAATTATACCATAGAATTTGTCAAGTTGAGGTATTTAACAAAAAAATATTTGTTAAATCGTATTTTGGTTTTTGAGGGATCGTAGTCGTGGGAAAAATTCGCTGTACAACTCGAGCGGATTGTCCATATCGCACTCGAACGATTGAGGCACTCCGCCTTCGGCGTAGTGCCCAAACTTCGTTCTCGTGCGATATGGACATGATATCATCATATACTAATATCGAATTTATTTAATTTGTTACTATATTATGGCCTATAGGAGGAGACAAGGCAGAATATTTTAGAAACAGAAAAGGCTACTTCTCGTTAAATGTTCAAATTGTGGGCGATTCATCTTTTTGAATCAGGGATATTGTTGCTCGTTGGGCTGGTTCAACTCGTTCAACTCACGACCAGAAAATATTCAACAACAGTCAATTATTTGAAAACAGAGAGTTCGGTACTGCGCCACTTGTTGGCGATTCAGGATATGCGTTAAACAAATATTTAATAACGCCCATTCCTAATCCTGTAATCAAGATATTAAAAGGAAGGTTTTTCTTCTTTCTATAGAACCAAGACTGTTTCCTGAAACAGCAAAATCTATAGTAGTGGCATGTGTTGTCCTTCGTAATATATCTCTAAATATGAAGGAATAAGAACTCATTCAAGATTCAAATTTAAACATACAAATTGATAAAGCACATGATAATATTATTTTTATTAATAATATTAGTTTAATAGTTTGATGCTCGATAAACAAACCCAAATATTTCGTAAATTAATAAATATTTGTTAAAAAATTATATATGATTGATTACTTAAGGAATGCTTATCAGTAGCAAATTCTAATGTAGTGTTCAGTAGACATCGATAGGAGCTATCGATAATTTCGATAGTTATAAGAATCGGAAACTATCGATATTAATGTTCGATAGTATCGATAGTTCTTAATAAGTCACATTCGACATTTGGTAAAATTGTTTAACTTAATTGTTTTAAAAAATTTTATAAAAAAATAATCAGTATTTTGCTGAAATCAAAATTTTAAAGTTTTGAACAAAAAGTCAAATGCTTAATGTGTTAATATAATGCAATTTTAAGAAACTGAAATTAAACGTAGTGCTTGAATGCAAGAAGAATGCAACCTAGACTACAAATTCATGCAGCCCTCCAGGCGTGTATAGTGAATCATAGGTAGCTGAACTACCAACAGTTGAAACACTGCCACCTAGCGAAGCGGTTGCTCTCTAGGAGAGTTCCCAGAAGACAAGGATTCTATAATGCACAGACCAATAGGTTTGAACATTTATTAGATTCGAAGTTTGGAAACCAAATACCGGTTTCGATCTTGTTAGATCTCGTCAGTTTGGTATATCCAACTCGAATGCATTCGAGTTGGATATACCAAACTGACGAGATCTAACAAGATCGAAACCGGTATTTGGTTTCCAAACTTCGAATCTAATAAATGTTCAAACCTATTGGTCTGTGCATTATAGTAGTGCTTGAAGTCAAAAATTTCAGACATTTTTTTTATTTTAGACTTTTCACTAAATTTTGGCCTTTTGCCCGAAGCTCCGTGTTAAAACACGAATCAGTTTTACAATTTTCAAGTTTTTTCCAAAATCATAATTTCTAAATTCGACTTTTAAGATAGATATTTTTACAATCGAAATTTTGAGAAATTTTTTATAAATTTTAAATTTTGATGCTGAAATTTCCAGTAAAAAAACCTAATTTAAAGTTTCATTTATTAAGAAATTTCTCATAATTTCGAATTTAGGTTTGAAATATTGACATAAAGTTTTAAGTAAAATTCCAACTTTTGATTTTAAACACAATGTTTTTTGTAAGCAACATATTGATTTTGTATTCCAAATTTTAGCTCTAGAAATTGAAGCAGAAATTTGGGGAAAAATATTAGCATTATTTTAAAACTCCGACTTGAAAATCAATCTTTCAGCAACTATTTTTGTAGAAATTATTTAATTGTTTTAAATTAATCTTTAAATTTTGTCTCTAATCTAGAAATTACAAATTTAAAGGTAAAAAATCAATTTAAAACTACTTCGAATTTATCGATCTTTTTTTTAAATTTTAAAACATTTTCAGGTATAATCTCTTTTTTATGGTTTCTAAGAAAATAGTCGACAAAATTTGACAAAATTAATTCGTAGAATCTCGCACATTTTAATATTTTTTAGAAATTTGGATTTTTAAAGATAGAGCTTTTTTAAAAGTGGAAATTAAAAAAAATAAAACTGAAAATTTAAACCTAGCATTATAAATAATTCAAATTTTGAAAAAAAATTTGAAAAACCCAACCAAAATTTTAAGAAAATATTAGACCTATTTATTAGATTTATATCCAATTTTTTCAATTTTTTTTTTCACAAATTTGAGTATTTTAATCCCTTTTTTCAAATTTTGATTTAAGCATCGAAATTGTAGGAAAAAGTTAAACATTCTGAATTTTTTGAAATTTAGACTTTAAATTGTAAAATTCTTTTAGTTTAAAATTTTGAGCTACAAGTAAACATTCTAAATTTTGTCTCAAAATGTAAAATTATTTCTTGAAATTTTGACTCTATTCTCAGCACTTCGTTTTAAAGTAAAAATCAAACAAAAATATAGAAATTTTTATTCAATTTGACTTATAAAAAAGATCGAAATATTTTTTAAAAAAACTTAAAAAAATTCAGAAAACATCTCGAAGTCTTTGGAACTTTTGACTTTTTCTTCTAAAATATTTGTACTTTTTTATATGTAAAACCTAAAATTTCCATATTTTTCTCAAAATATTGAATTTAAAGTTGTAGATTTGAATGTAACCTAAACATTTTAAAATTGAAAAATTAGTTTGAAACTAAAAAAATTAGTAATTCCAACTTGAAATTCTGAATGAGTCAAGATTTTGAAAAAAAATCAAATTTCAAAATATGTAATGCAATACTAAGTTTTTTATTATGTTAGAGATCTAAAATTTGGATTTTTATTTTAATTTTTTCGAAACTTTTTTTCTATTCAAAAATTTAGATCTGAAACTCAAGGTTTCTACTTCTCAGTGAGAAATTAAGTGCCGCCCGACATGTTTTTGAATTAGATCATAGGATAGATAATAATATTAAACTGTTAAGAGCAGTAAATAAGAATTCTATGTTAAGTGCATGTGAAAGCTTAGCCATCCATAAGGCTGGAGACAACTTTATAAATGGTAGCGCTGGGCCTTTAAGCCACTCATCTCTGTTAAAAATAGTTAAGGTTGATAGATAGGGAATTGTAACACTCCGGCGTGTATTATTAGATTCGCATGCGCTTTCGGATGCGGTCGATCATGCACGAAGTAAATATTCCTTGTCTCTATGGATTAATTTTCGGATTAGGTGTTAGTAGTCTCACTCTGAAGATGATAGCTTTACTATTGAAACGCGCTAGAGCAAGCTTTGATGTGTTGTTTAGTCTTTCTTGGTTTCAGGGGACAAGATTTGTATTTCATTAATGGATAATGGTTCCAAGTCTCTATGAAATTTGAAATCTCAAAATTCAGACTTAACTTTTTACTCTTAATCCCAAAACAAACAAATATCTCAGCAATTTCTCTAAAGTTTGGCTTTTTATTTTTAAAATTCCAATGAAGTCCAGATTTTTCTCTAAAACTCAAGCTATTTATTCAAAATCTTGACTTATTTTTTCCATGATTTTGCGTTTTGGTACAACATTTTTGCTCAACTTGGAAATGTGGATATTTGTTTCGAAATTTCTAAAGGAATTGTAATTCTTGAACACCCAAATTATTTCCTAAAATTCCTACTTTCTAGTTATGGTCCACCCTGTATTTTCCATTTATACTTTTTTTAAATTTTTGTCCCTAATCTCGAAGTACTCGGTCTTTCTCTTGAATTTCGAGTGTAAACCGGAAAATTTAGATGTTTTTCCTTCGACTCTTTTAATTTTAAGTTTATTCTTACAATTGCTTTTTTCTAATATTATATTTTCCATTATCCAAGTTTCTTCTAAAATATTATTATTCAAATTAAAATATACATATGGCGAATATACTAAGAACTAATAAACCCAAATATTATTGAGGCATCTTTGCTTATGACAGTTGAAATGAATATTTTGCTCCGAATCTAATAAAACACTGAAATAATAAAATGTATTTGCTTCAGAAGATAAAACATTGTCAACTTCATTATAATATAATCTACACTATTTATTTGAGCCAATGAAAGTTATAAATGCAGAATTTCTAATATATTTGTTTACTGAGTACTTAATAATTTTCAGTACAATATGTGAAGTGGATCTAGGGTGAGATTCTAAGCAGAATAAGGGAATAATAACACATCTGTAAGGGGATGCTGACTTATGTAGCCCGCCATAAAATTTAGAGCCAGTCCATCCCTGCTCACGAGTTTGTTTATTTTTTCGTATTTTGTGATAGTTATAAATAAATAAGTATATGTATGAAAGCACTACAAAATTAGAAATCTAAAAAATGTATCTGTTTATTAGTTCCGTAAACTAGTAACTTGACTGGTCTATATTTACATAACAATAGTTGGCAGACAAGGGTCGTCACAAAATAAAAAACAACCAGAATGCTAACTCTCATCACGCGACCGTTTGAGTCCCGTGACCTTCAAGCGCGCCTCTGTTAAAAATCTATGTTGAAAATGCCAATGCAATAGACATGGCAAGGTCCGAGATTTTAAGGGAATCGAGTCCGGTTATATATCCAACTCTTGGACCTCTTCCTTTAGAACTGAAGTACCATATTTCGTTCTACCAATGTTAGTGTATGATTTAATTCTTGAAAGAAATTTCTAGAATTATTCAAACATGATCAAAGTACAATAATTGAAATAATGTGCGCTACGCCTATGTACAAAAACAAATGTGTATAACAATTCTAGGTTACAGGTAGTGTTGGGCTATTCGAATACAAGTTGTGAGATGTATTCGATTCTACCAAGATCTCGAATACATCCGATTCTCAACTGAAGTATTCGAATACTCCCAGACTCTGTGAGTTGAAGTGAGAATATAAATAGAATCGGTTCTCGCCTCGCGCAAGCAACATCTTATCATCGCATGATTCATAAGTTCTCGGGTACCTGCTTGCATTCGAATACAAAATATGTATTCGAGATTGTGGGAGTTCGATACAACAAAACATTTGAATGCTGAGTAGTGAATAGAATCGGTCTCCTAACTACGCTACATCTCCGATTCTTAACTTCTCCGATGTTAAATACTGTACGCGATTCTTTTATTCGAGATCTTAGACATGCATTATTTTTATTCGGGATGGTTGGTTACGCATTATGCTCGCACACTCCTGCATTCGAATATGTATCTAATTTTTAATTTGTTGCTTCATCCTTCTCATAAAATTATTAAATAACGAAATGCTTAAGTACTTTTTAAAATCTGGCTCTTAATTTTAATAATGAAATTTACAATATCAGGAAATACAGTGCCAATATGCGAATCCAATCAAAGTTAAAGATACGTATGTGAATTCTAAAGCTTCAAGATTTATTTATATTCAAAAATTTATATATATTCAATTAGGGAATTACCAATTACGGGCATAGGTACGGAAGTACTGAAATCGAAAGTCATATCTCGCCACCACATACCCCGAATAGGCCTCTGTGACAATTTTCCAAGTAGGTATTTTATTATCCCATAATTTGATTCTTTGTATTCGAATACTTATTCGATTCTCACAAGTATTCGAATTCAATGTATTCGATTCTGAAAATCGTTCGATTGTTCCAACACTGTTACAGGTTTTCGGCATCGAACACAAAGAGATAAGGCGAGAGTTAACCTTCTGGTTGTTACTTATTTTGTAGCTCGAGTTGAGTTTAAATTACGCATTCATAATTTTAAAAATGAGTCTTACTAGAGAAAAGAATTTAAAAAATTTGTCCCAAGACATTTTAAATTCCGCTCTAGAAGCGTCTTTGTGCTAATTTTATGTGCAATTATATGTAATGGACAATGACGGTTGCAATGGAGTAAAGTGACGTATCTATGTGATAAAGTGCCACTTTATTAAATGTTTTTGAGTTTAATAAAGTAGCATATTATCAATCAAGATGCGAAAAAAATATTATAAACTTTATCGTACAACAAACCTACCTTTATGTTTTGCATAAACCAAAGAATGTAATAAAAATTACAGGGTGCCGTTTCAAAAATTATGTTCGTGTCTCCACAAGGAAAATTAAACAACCTGTATATTCCGCCATATTTCATTTTGTAGAGCAAAGGAGTGGGACTTGTCCTCTAAATGTTTTTCGTAACTTCACTCACTACTGAAATATTTCCCACCATGATACTATTACTGTTAAATTATAGTGTCATGGTTCTGCGCTAGGTAAACAGGCTGAAAATTTAAAAATTTTACTCTTAGATCTTATTTCCATTGAGTTTCTTAAAAGAATTAGATTTCGGCCGATAAAGCATTTTTCGTAATTCAACCCTTAAGGGATGAAACTATATTTAAAGTTATTCATGCAACAAATAAAATAAATGGCTGTCTTTCTACGTTAATATTGCAAAATTGTTGTGTGTTTCTGTCTCGATACCAGATAGTCTCTAAAGTGAACTCTTGTTAATTGGAAATCTCGAGTTTGAGACCTAAATTTGAAAATTCAAGCTCCGAGTTCAAAAAGAGTAAAACATTGACAAAAATCGAGATAGTATTAAGAAATAACATTCTTATATTTTTTTTTGTTATATTTTTTAGTTTTTTCAAAATCTCAACTTATTCTTAAAATTGATATTTTGCAATTGAATGCAATATTCTGAAAAAATCTTTTAAATTTTGAAATCCAATTCGATTTGAATTAAAAATTTTGAGAAAAAGATGTAATTCTTGCCTTTATATCGAAGGTTAGAGAAGGTCAACTTAACTTTTAAACCCTGATAATGTATAAGTAAGGTATTCCGACGCGAGACGAAATGTGGCACGTAATCGGGAGACTGGCGGCTTAGAGAGAGATAGACAGTAAGATGTTTAAGAACTGGAGTAACTGTATGCAAAGTATACCACCGTCCGACGTATGTCTGGAATATTGGCTGTAACTTAAAAAAAAAATTAGAACAAAACATTTTTAATAAGCTTTTTTTGCTTAATTATTTGCCACATTTTGGTGACCTGCTTTTGTTTCATTGCTACGGTAACGAACTTTGAAATTTTAAATGGCATCCGTACTTTTGTTTCCATTTTTACAATTGCATATCTTTCTGCTTTTGATGACCCCAAATCTTACAGGGTTTAGAAGTAAAAAAGTTCGAGAAAATATAATAATTTAATAATTTTATCGATTCTTATATTAAATAATTTAATACTGTTTTTAAACATGCATTAGTAATTAAAATGAAATTTTTGCCAGTACATCTACGTTCATTTTTGATTTGATAACAATTTCATTTTCGTACTTAGATTTCTTTAAAAATAACATTAAAAAATAAATGTTAAAAATCAGTAAAATTATGATTTCTCGAAATTCTCCGAATCTAACCCCTATTAATTTGATGTTGCCGAACGCAGAAAGTTAACATTTGTTCAACATACCAAATAAAAAATGCAAGTGTCATTTGACAACACAAAAATTATTTACCAAAGCAACAAAATAAGAGCTAAGAAAACAAAATCAGAGTAACTGAAAAGTGACAAATAATTAACGAAAAAAGTTTATCTGACACATTTTTCTATAAACTTTTTAAAAAAGTTATATAGCTAATGTTCTATACATATGCCGGACACTGATAAACCAAACGACTCGTCTGTCTATTAATATCATTTTTCTTTCTTAAATATATGTGTTAGGATCAAACACCGATTTCGGCCAATGGCCGAAGAAAACGGCCAAAACGCGTTTTGGCCACCAGCAAATTGCCAATGTCCGAAATATCGCTTTCTGGCCGCTCACGACTGCCAGAAAGCGAAGCTGTTGAATAATTCGCGTACTGGCTTTCTGAAAATAGCCAGAACGCGTTCTGGCATTTGCAGCTATACCAGAACGCGTCGAGCACATAAACGAAACTACAAAAGCCGATTTTGTACTTGTCTCAACATGTACACTGGCTAAATCTATCTTCATTCGAGTGTGCAGTGGGTAGTAAGCAGTTTGGTGCAACTGTGATAGGTGGTAGGTTAAAAATGTGTACTAGTGTGTGTACTAGTGCCATAGAAGATCTTAAGTTGCGTTTCAATAATGATATGCAAAAAGTCATAAGTGATAGCAATGATCGTAGCAACATTTTTACAAGAGAAAGATACGATCAAATACTTGCAGATGTAAAATTAGCAAAAGCACGTAAGAGTAACGGTGAAACAATTACTTCAAAACAACGGCGACAATTAAAAAGATACGATATTTTGAAAATTGGTGAAACCGAAAAGCTAATAGAGAGCAGGACGGAGAAAATTGCTGAGTTGCGTTACTTTTGCACGACCGACGAATTATTTGACATCATTCATTCGGCGCTTATAGGGACAGGACACAAGAGATTAAGAGGTTTGTTTTTCGCTGGGATATAAATCTATTTATTTCTTTATTTTCAGTTATGGATTGTGAGCTGAAAAGAAAATATTGTAACATAACGCGGCAAATAATTGAGGTTTATTTATCACTTTGCGAACAATGCCAATTAAAAAAGAAAGTGAAAAGAAAAGGTTTAGTTGTAAAGCCAGTTGTAACAGATGAAATGAACTCCCGCTGTCAAGTAGATTTAATTGACATGCAAAGTGAATCAGATGGTGATTTTCGTTTTATCCTCAATTACCAAGACCACTTATCAAAATTCAGGGTACTAAGGGCATTAAAATCAAAAACAGCCAAAGAAGTTGCTTATCATTTAGTAGACATTTTCTGTTTGTTTGGCGCACCCATGATTCTACAAAGTGACAGTGGCAGAGAATTTGCAAATCGCATATACAAAATCTTTCTGAAATGTGGCCCGCTTTGAAGCTAGTGCATGGAAAACCTCGCCATTCCCAAAGTCAAGGGTCCGTGGAGTTACATGGATGGCAGACGAAAACACAAAGAAATGGTCTGAAGGGCTGCGATTTGTGCAAAGTAATAAAAATCGTTCCCTGCATACAGGAATAACTAAAATTCCTTATGAAGCTATGTTTGGCACGCCTCAGAGGATTGGGCTGAAAGATTCATCACTTCCAAAGGAACTCTTGGCAAACATTGAAACAGAAGAAGAGCTGCAAAAGTTGTTTGATCAAACAAACCCACGCATGCGCGAGGACGGACCTTTGTGCTTAGATGAGGAAGATAATTTGACAAACAGAAGGAACACTGAAAATAAAGAACAAGGAAAAGATGTGTGCACAATTTGCACAAATGAAGTTTTAGACAGTCATAAATGTTTAGTGTGTCCCTTACCCGTTCACAATATTTGCGGGACAACTAACGAAGGAAATGGAGGAGGTGAACAGAACATTAAATGTAACCGATGTTTGAGAAGTGAAAAAATAAATGATGTACGGGAGCAGGCGAAAAGTGGACTTGAAAAGCAAGCCGAGAAAATGGTTTCTCTGTCCAACTCGAACTTGCCACCCATTGATGTAGGAAGAACTATTATTGTTCGCATACCTGATGTTGACAGAGGTAGGCTTGCCCCAAGAGCTATTGTACTTGGTGTTAACGACAGTGGACTTTATCAGCTTGATAGGTAAATTAATTCGGATTGTATGCTTAACCCACTTTTAAATCAATTTTCAGGTACGAAAGATGGAACTTTGCAGTCGTTGTACGGTCGTAATGAGTTTACCTTAGCCGACTCCGATTTCATTGATATTTTATCAGTTCCGTCATCGTCTGTATCCCCCCGTACTGTTTCGGGCCTAGCATCCGGATCGACACAGGGCTTTATACAGTGTAACTGCAAACGTTATTGCATCAACAGAAAATGTGCGTGTAGGGCAAAGAAAGTAATTTGTAACAGCAAATGTCATAACAACAGTTCGTGCAAAGTTAAGTAAATACAGGTATATTATATGTATATTATATGCTGAAAATGTATTTTATGTTGAAATCATTCCTTTATTATGTTATTCATAAAGAGTAAAAATATTTTGTTTTTGGACATCTTGTTCTTTGTGCTCGACGCGTTCTGGTATTGCTGCGAATGCCAGAACGCGTTCTAGCTATTTTCAGATAGCCAGTTCGCGAATTATTTAACAGCTTCGTTTTCTGGCAGTCGTGAGAGATCCAGAACGCGTCCTGGTCTATATCAAATGGCCAGAAAGCGATATTTCGGACATTGGCAATTTGCTAGTGGCCAGAACGCATTTTGGCCGTTTTCTTCGACCATTGGCCGAAATCGGTGTTTGACCCTAACAATAAAACCGAAAAATTGGGTAACAATTGCCTAAAATATCAATATTTGCATAAGAAAGCATTGCTTAATCTACTCAAGACAGCCCTTTATTTTTTATTCTTCATATCGTATTCTCTTTTCAATCGTCTCCGGTTTTAGTGGTGCCACTTATCACAACAGTGAGATATAGCGGGTTACGTTACTAGTCTTATATTATATCATGGTTTAAACGAAATAAAATTATTTTGAGAAATTTCTTGGATTATTTTCAAAAATTTCGCTAAATTTGAAGTCCTCATTTTATTTACCACTTCAATGGAGAAATTTTGAAAAAGAGATCTGCCCTCCAAGTAACGTAGCCAGAATGTTCTTCCTTTTCTTATTTATTTCTTAAAATTTTTATACAAAATTACATATCTTTAAACGTCTAAAATATTGTTTAGAGGAAAAGTGAAAATTTTTAGAAAAAAGTTGAAGAAAATTATAATTATTTTAAGCAAAATTTTACGTTTTCTGAGAATATAAAATATAATCCTTTTCTTATCTAGAGTTTCAAAGTTAGAAATTACTTATTTTCTTGAAGTTTTAACTACAAAATCAAGAGTTTTAAATAAAAATTAACATTTCTACAGATTTTAGTAAAAAATTTTGCTCAACATTTCAAATTAAAGGTTGAAATTTCATATTTATCCATATGTTTCCACAAAAAGTTTAAAATAATTTAAGTTTAAAGGTCGAAATTTAGGAATTAAAAAAAATTATGCACATTTCGACTAAGCTTCTTTATTTCCAAATTAAAACCGAAATTTTGATTTTCAAATTTAAATGTGTAGATTAAAATGTTAAAACTAAATACAGTATTTCCAAATGAAATAGTTCAAATAGAAGTCGGAAATTTCGCAAGAGAATTAGAAATTTTAAAAAAATATGTTTTTATCTCAAGGTAGAGATGGAGAATTAAATAAACATAGGTGACCAAGTAATTCCATTCTTTCACCCAGCGAAGTCACGGGTATCAGCTAATTCAACAATATGCTTACAATGTTTGTTACTAACTATAGATCATCCAGAAAACCTAAGTAGTTGCTGACAACACAAATTGTTAGATATTATCTATTGAAAATGACATAATAATGTAAGTCAAATCAATATTTTCGTGAAGGACTGGAAATACTAAGAGATTGGAAGATTGATTTAACTAAATAATAAAATAATAGAGACCCCTACCACCCGGTTATTCCGTTTACTTACAAAACTTCCTTAAATAAGTTTTCAAAAGTAATAAATGATCGTAACGATATAAGTTTGGAAGTTCAAGAGAAAATTTAAGTAAAAAAGCAAATTGATTTCTAACTTTATAAACGATTTAAGGTAAAATATGTTTCAAACTAGTTTTGATTGCACTTTGAAATTCAATTTAAGTATTTTCATAATTACCTAATAACAATTATGTTAACAAGGACTATCTCTTCGCATATTTACGTTCCCTAGATCCTACATGGCCAACGGTACTGGTTGCTGTAGTCAGCTAGGAAGCTTTCTACGCCGTTTCCCTAAGTGTAAACGCAACCTACAAAATTTATATGCACAGATGGAAACTATTTGCTAATTGAAACATTTTCTGGTGTATATACAGGATGTTCAACAAGCTTTATGACAGGCTTTGTCAGGTGATAACTGGGTTAATTTCAAACATTTTTCCTTAAATGAACATAAGTCCGATTTGTTTTTGTTTAGAAGTTACAAGCATTTTAAAAATATACAGTGCTTCCCAAAAATAATGGATAAATTCTATAAAACCGCGAAGAAACATGCTTCAGAAGACTGCTTAGACACGTTTATTTTTATTTTTAGATTGCCATCTTGATATGTTATTTTTAACCCCCACCACTTCATCCCTAATGGCTAGCAACCCCAACTTTGAAAATTCAAAAAGTCAAGTGTCGCTTACGATACCTCGATTGATAGACCTTTTTATACTAAATGCAACAAAAACAAGTTTTTTAAAAGCGGTTGACAAATAACGAAGATATTTTCCGAAGTGTGTTTAAAAAAGTTCCAATTTCCAAGCAAGCCTTGTTGAACTGGACATGTCAATGAGTGATTGAAACCATTGAATTTTGTCTTTCTCATTATGTCCTCAAAAGAAACTAACAAAATTTAAAAATCAATTTTTAATAACTAACAAAACATTGGAAAATTACAAATTAAATCATATGTTTAAATTGTTGCCCGTTAAGAACAAGAAAATATCTTAATCAAATCACTAAGGCTTGTTGAATATTGCCTAACATTTGTGAGGTAATAGAGCTGATTCTTTGGCGGATTATTTGCTTCAATGCCTCAATATGTATTTTTGGGTCCATTGAAAGAAGCTTTAGTTTTTAAATAAAACCAGAGAAAATAATCCATTGGAATTAAGTCCGGCGATCTTGCAAGCCAATCCACCAAATTATGTTTGGCACAACTGCAAACAAGATGCAATTGTTTGAACTACTCACTGTTGTGGTCGTGTTAGCATCGCCTGTTCGAATATTGGCACTTTTAATTTTAAATTTAATAATAATTTTAGTAAATATCTCCGTTATTTATTAACGGATTATGAAAAACTTTTTTTGTTGTATTAAGTAGAAAAATAGCTATCAGAGTATCGCAAGGGGCACTTTGCTGTTTGAATTTTTAAAGTTGGGGTTGCTAGCCCTAATGAGTGGGGGGTTGGGGGGTTAAAAGGTAAATGGAAATCGACCTGCCTCAACATTTAAAAAAAATATATTTCCTAACAATTTTGTGGAATTTATCTGTTACTTTTAGGAAGCACTCTATGTATTTTTATGTGTTAATAAAAGTAGGCCGATAAATAAAAATAACGGTTGAGAATAATTACTACAAAAGAGCCGCGCTAATCAGAACCCCCAAAAACTTAGGGGAATTCGAATTAGCGGAATGTTTTTAAACCGAAAACAAAAATAAATTCTTGCATTTATCACATTTATTCTTATAAAATACGTAATTACATATATGGCTCAAAATGAGTTTTGTATACCAAAATCTAACGATCGAATTGCAGCTGCGAAACTAACTAGTCTAAACTAGTTTCCGCCATCGCGTCGTGCCTTCGTTCGGACCGTTCGGATTACCGCGACGTCGAATCATGCAAGGTTCCGATTATTAGAAACTCCTCTGTAGTTGTGTCATTGTGTTTATTTATCTCTTAGATAGTGTGAAAGTGCCAAATAAAAAATGCATTTTTTCACAACTGAAGAATAAGCAGATATTATTTTTCTCTATGGGTATTCCAATGGGAATGCCAAAGAAGCAGTTCGAAAATATCAACGAAGGTATCCAAATAGACATCAACCTGCCCAGACAGTTTTTAGTGCGGCATTTCGTGGAGTTCGAGAATCAGATAAACCGGCTTCAAAAAAGGCTATTTATCCTGCTATTACATTTTCTTCATCCAAGAAGAAGAAAATGTAACAGAAACTGTCGAGGACAACCCGTCAATTAGTGTTCGGCGTATAACAAATAATCTTCATTTATCATCGGATTTTGTATGGAGTGTATTGAATAGAGAAATGTTGTATCCGTTTCATCGCCAAAATGTGCAAGCGTTAGATACATCCTGCAGATGCGCCACACGATTAGAATTTTGTCGCTAGTTACTTCAGCAACATGCACAAAATGTTAGATTTATTTCGCTCATCATGTGGTCTGATGAAGTCTGTTTTACTAGGGACAGCATAAATAATAATCAAATGAACACATCTGGACATTGCAAAATCCGCATGCATTTAGATCCAGACGATTTCCGCAACGTTTCAGTGTCAACGTTTCGGGTGGCATTTTCAACAACAAGTTACTGCTTGTACATGTTATAAATGATCGTTTAAATGCAGATCTGTATACAAATTTTTTGGAACACAACCTTTTTGATTTCATCGATGACCTAGAGCTTAATATTGTGCAAAATATGCCGTACGTGCATGATGGTGCACCAGCATCTAGATGCAGACAAGTAACTGATTGGATTAAATGATCATTTCAAGAGTTCCAAGAGTTCCAATAGCATGACCACTGCGTTCCCTGGAACTAAATCCTTTGGAGATTTATTTCTGGAGATATATGAAGCAGCTTGTCTACCATGATGAAACCATTACACGTCAGCAGTTATTTGAAAGAATTCAGGATGCAGCTAACCATCCGTCGAGTGACGGAATCTTTAGTGCGTCGATTTTAGGCTTGCATTCGTGCCGAGGATTAACATTTCGAACAATTTTCACAGTATTATTATTTGTTATTTTTATTTATTAGGAATTTTGATTGTTAATTGTTAATAAAGTTTAATTAGTATTTTGATCCAAAACATTTTACAACTTCTAAACAACGAATCGGACCTATGTTCATTTAAAAAAAAATGTTTAAATTTAACCCAGCTATCACCTGACAAAGTTTGTCATAGAGGTTGTAGAGCAGCCTGTATAGCAATTAGGGGTTTAATGGCTATTTGCAATTTTTGGAGCTCGGAGAAATTATGCGAAACACACTCAATCAAAGGTATCAATATATTGAGCGAAAAACATGCCGGTTAGGCATCGAATCTTATCACAAAAAGTGTGGGAGTCGCCACATATACAGCGTGTCTCGAAATTAGGTTAAATAATTTTAACAACGAATTTTTTGTCGATAAATATGTAAAAAGTTTTATATAAACTAATTTTGGAAGAAGCTTCGTTTTCGAGATACAGGGTGTCAAAAGTAAAATCAAAATGATGGTTTTTTTATTTTTCGAAATATCACAAGATAAATAACTAAAATTTGGCGCACCCATTTAAATGTTGATGATCTATAAAACAAACTGTAAAATTTCATTCGGTGTGGATCAGTGGCGGGTAAAACTAGGGGGGAGGTAATAAAGTTATGCCTAATTTTGTTATTTTCAATTTTCTTGTTATTTTAAGCCTAAATTCTGTTAGTAGGGGCTTTTTTACGAAAAAAAGTAAGGGTACACTTACCTTACCTCGATGGAGTAGACTCTTTTTGAATAAAATGCCTTCAAAAAATGTATTGCATGTCCAGCAATTATCATAAAAAAGTTCTAAGTTGCAAGTGGGGCATGAAAACGAAAAAGATTATTGCCAATATAATTTAGGTTTAACGTCAAAACATTCAAGGTATTCTTTTATTGCTTTAATTTTGTAAATGTTTTATTTATGGATTTAATCATTTCATTTACACTTAGGGAACTAAGTATCATGCATTTTTTGTATGGGTTCTGCAATAAGAACGCATTGGCCTCTCAGAGGGAGTATAGAAGACGATTCTCTCAAAAAAGAATACCGGATCGTCTTATTTTTGAAACAATCAGCCACTACGTTTCCTTTACAGATCCCAAGTACCCAAGTTGCATATCACTTACCACCCACGATTAACAGAATTTGAAAAATTGAACCAAAGAAAAAGTATTACTTTAATGTTAGGAAGTTAAACCTAAGTCACTTTGACAATCACCTCTATTATTTCACGGCCCATTAAAAACAGATATCTTTAATAGTAGTTCCTAAATATGCAGTGTATTTTTTGAATACGTTTTACTCGAACACGGTCTACTCTATCAAGGTAAGCTAGGAGTATCTTTTTTAGATAAAAAATGTTCCTACTAACCGATTTTAACCTTAGAATATCAATAAAACTGATAATAACAAAATTAGGCGCAACTTTATTAACCCCTCACCCCCTTAGTTTTGCCAGCGACTGATCCACATTTTACAGTTTATTTTATAGAGCAACAAAATCTAAATAGGTATGCCAAATTTAAGTTTCGTATCTTGTCACATTTAAAAAAGTCAATAAAAAACCATCATTTCGATTTTACCTTCGACACCCTGTATCCCAAAAACGAATCTTCTCCAGATATAGGATTATATAAAACCTAATTTTTACATATATTTGGACAAAGAATATGCTGTTAAAATTTTTTAACCTATTTTCGGGACATCCTGTGTATTATTAATTAATTCTTGATCTTCTATAAAAATATAAACACAATCTTTGTAGAAGCAGGGTGCCTCATGTCACTCAAATTGGTTATTTCCTGCTACCACAATCAGTAGTTTGAGTAAATATGTTTAGCAAATATGGATTAATGGAGAGAAATAATCTAATTAACACTATAAAAATGTTTATCGCAGCACGATTTACCTAAAGTTATTCGTAAGATCAACATTGGGGGAGTTTATAGTGCAAAAAGATTAAAAACTTCTCAATAATCACTTTTACAGAAACAGTTGCAAATACAACTTATTTTAAGATAAAAAATTGCTGCGTGGCAAAGATTTCAAGAATAAAGAAAGAAAATCAATTAAAACCAGCGAAAGGAATACGTAGAAACTCCAATGCCAGAATTTTAGTTAAAATGGACAATGTCCATGGGTAGGCAAAACCTCTTCAAAATTCGTGAAACTGTAGCTAAGATGTCTAGGAAAACAAACGTTTTTGTTTCAGTCAAATAGACCAAGTAGTTTTCAATTTACAGAGTTATTAATATCAGTTAATTTCGAATAATTTGCGAGCGCGCGTTTCGTTACGTGACGTCATATTATATATACGATACCACACTCGCTGTGCAGACCGACCGCTTTGTATTAGTTTTGTTATATTTTTATATGTACCGACATCAAAATGCAAGATAAGTATAGTTTTGTACTACAGGAAACTTTTATGGTTTACCTTTTACACTAATAAACAAGTTAAGTTGATCTAAGTATCGCCCCTTTTTAATAAAAATTTGGGATAATCATTTATCATGATCACCTGATGTTTTTAATAAGTTGGGCGTTAGGCGATTTAGAGTATCCATTTTCTGGATGTAAATCTCTCGTATTTAAAGGGTTCGACCACTTGGAAACTTTTTCACGAAAATACCGAACTGGCTTAAATGATTTTAATAAAATTTGTTAAATTTTGAATCCAGAAAATGCCATTTTAAAAAGTTCCAGGTTCATGTTTATTATTAACATTTTCCATTTAATATTTTTGTACTGTTAAATCGTTATAGTTATTGTGTTTGTTTCTCGGAACAGAAGTGACAAGAGAATTATTTAAGATATTCGACCTTTTGGTGACTATAATAAGGAGTATTTTTTAAAAAGCAATCCCAATATTTCTCTGTTGTTTCAGGCAACAGAATTTAACATTTCTTGTAATGTGTAAACTCCCTCTGTCTCCCTTAAAATTGGGTTTAAATTATATTTAAAAAAAAGGATCGCAAATTGTCGGAAGATTTTCATTAACTCTAGTCGTAATTTGATATACATAATTAATTTTTCTTGCACAAATTATGATGATTGCAGCTCGCAGAGGCAAGGTTGCATTTTAGAATACACATTTGTAGAAACAAGTCTTATTTGCACCCTAAAAATCCGCTCCTAAAATACGTACAATGAAGTTTGAATCACCTTGTGTATCCAAATACCAACACGTTGGGAAAATAAAGTATTTTTTCTTGACAATTTTGAAAGCTTAAAACTCTAAAACAAAGATATTTTAGTAAGCTTAGTTAATCATAGTAAATATAAAGTCAAGCGTTGTCGGTGAAAAAATATCTAAATTAAGTTATTGCTAATGCTGGCACCTATCTGTAACATAAGAACCTAATAATAAGTGATAAATAAACATCAACATTTTCTTTTCCAAAAAGAATAATTGTGACAATTAGCAATACGACATTTAGTAATAAGAAATACTTGTTTCATACATTAACGTGATCTTTCTAACAGTATACAGCTCATATCTTTTGTTATTTCTTTCGAATTTTGGCGTCAAATAAAACAACAAATAAATTTTTCTCGTGCATTTGTTGTCATGTTTACAGAATTTGGCACAATGCAATATTTCTTACTTTTTGGATTGGGCATGTTAAGAGTTTTAGCCAGTTTTAGTGCTTAAACAGTGCGAGCATAAATGCAACATACGCGCGAATATGTAATATGACGTCACAGTATGGAGCGCGGTCCATCAGCCGAAATCAATCTAATAAATTAAATATCTTGAAAACTATATAAGATATCGAAATAATTTAAACGCAGTGTTTATTCTTCATTAAGACAATTCCAGTTTATTTTAGGAAGTTTGGCACGAACGAATAAATACAAGTTGAACTGAGTTAAATGATTTCGAATATATATAGTTATATATTGTGCTAACTGTCAAAATTGATAAACAACAATGCGATGTTTAAAAAAGAGGTGTGAATTTATTACACAATCTCGTTTTAATTTTCCAAGATGAAGTTAACTACATTACTTGATGTCGACAGACCTTTTTTATGGAAATGGATTAAAATTTTGACGCAGGTAATTCCATTAGCAAAATAAAATAAAATCTAGTGAATTTGATAAACTTATATTATAAGAACTTTCCGTGGTGAAAAAATAAAAACTGAAATATCCTTTACGAATGAGCATCAAAAGAGAATAAAAGTAACACAAGCTTAAATTGCAAAAGAATTAAAATCTTGGAGAAACAAATGAGAACCAAAATATTGACTGAGATTTCTATAACAAGGAATTGAAATAGATGTTACAAGTTACAAACAGCTTTAATAAATAATTCCAGCACATCCAACATCAAAGCAAAAAATTTAAAAAACAAAGGCAAAAGATCAAGGAAGATAAATTCTTTAGGTAAAAATATTGATCTGAACCAAGCAAATGCAATTCTTGGTAATGAAAGTAGAAAATTTAAAATTGTTTTTTTATAATTGGCAATATACAGGGTGAGTCATTAGTATGATAAAGCTCTGTAGTTCCTACAGATTCTTCGCTAACAAATATATTTTTGTACGAAAATAAACTAGCACATTCTACAATTATTTTTTACTATACAGGATCAACATGTATAGAGTAGTTCATTAAGTTGCCTTTTTTTAATAGAAGACCCTATATATTTTACATTTATGAATCCCCTACAAAATGATGATTAAAATGATATAAAAAACAGGGGTCTGCTCTTGACAGTTTTTAAGATATTTAGAAAATCATTAAAAAATTAAGGCGAAATTTCAAGCTCGTTTGAAAGGCGGGAAACACACAAATGATTTTATTTTTAGTGGAGAATATTTGAGAATGCTCTCTTCTTGAAAAATAATGCAATTTTATTTAAATAACATTTGTAGTTATACAGGGTGATTAGCAAATGCAAAATTACATATTTGAAGTGAACACCATTTTAGGCGCGCTAAGCGACTAAAGATTGGGGAAATCATTTAAATAAAACTTTTTAAATTAACACTTTTTTTAAACAGATCAAAAAGTGTAAAATAATACCTCTTAGTTCCATATAGATTTATAATCCCATACAGATTAATAACTCCATTCAGATGGTCCTGAAAAATTATGATTATGAATTTTTAACAGCCATGAAAATACTTGTAAAATTTAAAACAAGAAACGTGAGAAGCAACAGTAAAACTGTTAACCGAACCTTTTATGCATAATATGTAAATATGTAAAAGGTGTTCTATGTAAAAAAAGGAGCTTTAGTGCAGCAGCATGTATATGTTCATCCTATGTAGTGAAAATTAATTTTAAAATGTGCGCTTCGTGTTAGTGTACCTTTGTGCTGGAAAGATATTAGTTATCAAAATAATTGTAGGAGCTAGAGGGCGTTACCCTGCTAATGACTCACTCTGTGTACCTGGAACATATCCTTGATTTGTTTTTTGCTGTTAAATTATTTGTTTAAAATCCCAATTCCTCAATAGTGTTATGTCTAATATGTCAATATCACCTGATTCTGACAATAATATTGCAGTTCTTCCAAAATCAGTCATATCAGTGAAACTAATTTCAGCAGAAATATAAAGTCAGACATTTACGCTATATTATTTCAATAAAAAATAAAGACAATCATCATTAAAAGTGTATTACAAAAATAACACGAATTATACTTAACTTTAATAAAGTGTATTACTTCAGTTTTATCAATTAGTGGCGCCTTGCCGTAAAGAACAAAATGTTCAAAATCTGCTTTGCTTGTTAGAAATACTTTACTGTTGGACATAACAGACAACTCTCAATCACTATCCAACTTAAAGGTTATACCGGGTGTTTTTTTTTAGTTGGGAGGTTACCTTTATATGGAGTACTATCTATTATAAAGGCAAACTGATTCTGTCGGTGGAGCTAATCGGAGCTAAACTATCTTTTAAAAATATTTTAAACTACCTTTCACTTCCGGTTATACCGGAAGTAAACATTAATTTTCTTATTTTAAACAGCAACCCCCAAATTTTATACTTTATTTGGATTTTACGTAGAAAAATAAGGTGAGTTTATGTTTACATGTTTATTGCTGTCTTTGATAGTTTTAAAGATATTTCAATTTTTCGAAAAAAAAAATTACAGGAAAGTGGGTTATTTTGACTCTTTGTATCTTTTTTATTATTTGCAGTAAAAGCATGAAATTCGGGTTGAAGTCATGGAATATTATAAAGACTACATTAACGTAGTCAGATTTTACAGTTATTATACAGGGTGACGGAAATTTTATAATCTTTGCTGTTTTTGTTTTATTCAAAAAAACCCTGTTTTTCTAAACGGGAACTATATGTTTTTTAATCATTTTTATATTCTTTACATAAAAAGAAGAAAAAAGTTACATAACTTATTTTTCAAAATATTGTGCCGTTACAAAGGTATTTTATATAAATCTGAAAATAAAAAGTATCAAACATGACTTTTTTGTTCAAGTAGGAAATTAACTGTAGGCAATAAAAGCTTAAAGAATTAATCATAGTAAGTAATAGAAAAAAAAAAGTAATTGACACAAAATTTATATCAAGAACAACAAGGACGATGTTCTGTTCGATACATTTAAAGGCATATTTTAAGATTTCGAATTGAGTAACGTTTTTAAGCACATCCGATTGTTCCTAGCAATATTCTTGTCATGCAGGAGTCGTAAAAAAATCACTAAAAAATTTCCATTTCTATTTTTATTATAAAATTTAACGCTTACAAATCCCGAGTTCTAATCTAACAGCATAACAGTTAAAGGACGAATTTTCTTGAACATTTGTTGTTGATTTTCATTACTCCAAAAATGAGAAGTCTGTTTAGCAAACCATTTTTACGAAACTTCATTCGTGGCTCCCTAAATATTTTTCAATAAGTATTCTTACAATTAGCCAAAAACTTATTCGTCTTGTACGGTTATCTTTTAAATGTTATTTAGCATAAAATTTTTAGGCCTTGTAGTTATGTTTTTTTTTTGAAAATTTTGTTGTCTACTACCAATTTGCTACTGGGGAAAAAAAAAGATATATTTTTCTTTTTTATTTTGAATTATATCTCTGTAACGGTGCAGAATTTAAAAAAATTAATCGTATGACTTTTTTCTTCTTTTTACGTGAAGAATCCAAAAATGATTAAAAAACGCATAGTTCCCATTTAAAAAAACAGAGTTTTTTTGAATAAAACAAAAACATTAAAGATCATAAAATTTCCATCACCCTGTGTAATAAATGTAAAACCTGATTAGGTTATTATAGTCTCCATAATATTCTATGAGTACAACCCAAATTTCATGTTTAAAACAAGAAAGTTGATGTCTACTTTCGGTATAACCGGTAGTGGGGGGAAGTTGAAAATATTTTTGAAAGGTAGTTTAGCTCTAATTAGGCCCTTCGTTGGTCTTTATAATAAGTGATACTCCATATAAAGGTAACCTCCCAACTAAAAAATCACCCGTTATATTGACTGCTAAAATGTCGGTAAATTATAAGTAACCATAAGTAATGATACATAGAGCAGGAGTAGATTTTCCGTATAAAAATAACGTGACTCAGCCACATTTACCTTATACCAAAAGTCAAAAGTTAATGTTAACAGAAATACAGGGTGTCAAAGTTGAAAAAAAAATTGTGATTTTTTCGCATAACTGATAAACACATTGGTCTATAGACAAGAAATTTGGTATAGGGGGCTTTCTTTAGTCAAGAAGTTTTAATTTGCTAACAGATTGTCAGTAACTGATAGAGGGCGCCACCTGAGCTACCTTATATTATTCTAAAGCATCATAACTTTTTTGTGCCTTCATATACTCTTATTTTAAATAGATATTTTTATTAACTTACATTTTTTACTTAAAAAAGGTATACTTTCTAAATGTTGATACAATCAACCATTTTCAAAATATTTACCTTCAAAGTTTGCCGTACGTTTATTTTAAGTTATGGAAATGTAATTTTTCGCAGTAGGTTTCACAATAAAAGTAATAAAACTGATTCTAAAATAGTTTATATCAAATATTACTCTAATGACCTTATTATTATACATATTATTTAAATTTCGAAAGCAAAATTAAATAAAATACTAAAACAAAATCTATTTTCAAAAACAAGTATGTGGGAAATGACCTTTTTCATGTAAAGGGATTATAAACAATTAAAACTCTGGCTGTTCTTTATTGAAATTCATCTCCAAATATCTATTTCAATTTTCTTGTGCGGACTCGGATATCATATCTCTTTTATTGAAATTTTCAAAAGTTAGGTAATAATATTATCAGCAAAGTAATATTTAACATAAATTAGTTTCAAAGCTGTCTTATGATTACTCTTTTTTAAGCCTACTTAGAAAATTTAATATCTCAGTAATTTAAAAGCAAGGCACGCCAAGCTTACAGGCAAATATCTTGGAAACGGTTGCTCATATCAACTTTCAGAAAGTGCACCCTTTTTACAAAAAAAAGATTAAGAAATAAAATAACCTATTTAAAATTAATATATGTGGGTGCACAAAAAAGTTATGATGATTTAGAATTATGCAGGATAGCGCAGATAGTGCACCCTATCAGCTATTGATAAGATGTAAGCAAATTGGGAGTTTGTCGACTTAACAAACTCTCTTGTGCCAAATTTCGTGCCTTTATTACAATTAATTCCGTAATTATACGAAAAAATCGAAATTTTTGGTTCAACTTTGACACCCTGTATCTCTGTTAATATCCATTTTTGGTATAAGGTAAATGTAGCTAAATCACATTATTTTTATTCAAAAAATCCACCATTGCTTTGTGTACCATTACTTACGTGTTGCCTAATTACGTCCATCCCCAGAATCAGCTCGGCTTTGATATCCGCCACCAACACACAATGCAAAATTCGCAGTTTTCCCAGACCAATCATAACGTCTGCCTCTCCTATAATTGGCGCAATATCTCCCCTAACCGTTCTGAGAACCATTCTTTGCAACAGTACTTTCGGTTGTAAATGTAGAATGTTCCTGCGTGCTAAAGTAACCATGGCTCCTGTGTCCACTGTTGCCTGTACATTCCTTCCATCTGCGCTGGCTTTCACTACCAAACTTTCCATGGTCCTTTATATCCGTTTGATGGAAAGAGTTTTGGGGGCTCGTTCTTGGACACCAGCCAGTGAGTGCTCCTTCTCACTGGCTGATTTTAGTTTTCCTGCTATGGGGCTTGCCGACTTCTTGGCGCTGACCTGCAGTCCTTTTTGAAATGCTCCGGTTTGCCAATGTTGTGCTTTTGTTGGATCTGCCTTTAAGAGTTCCCACTAATTCTTGGATGCTCGCATCAATTTATTCAAATTTATGTTCATGCTCCCGTCCATTTTCTTCATTTTTTCGTTCATTTCCTTCATGTTGTCGTTTATGTTCGCGAGATCAGGGTCATTTGGGGCCTCTTCGATGTTGGCCTTCCTAATTCTCCGTGACGCTCCTGGCTCTGAAACCTTGTAAACAGCTTCAACCTCCAAAGCTCTAATCAGCGCTCCCTTGATGTTTGGACGTTTGACAAGCGTATCACTCTCCGGACTTCCGCGTCTCTTATTCCTTCTATGAAGATTCTAACTGCTTGGAGTTCCAGAAAGTGGGTTTGTGCTGTCGAATAGGCGATATACGCCAGTCTTCTCCCGTCAGCCTCGAATTCTTGCAGCGTTTCGCCACTTTTCTGTCTTTTCACTAGCAGCTGAGACTCGACAACTTGCTGCAAATGGTGGTCTCCAAATCTCAGCTCTAAAGCCCTAACTAGATCTTCATAGTTGGCTTGTTTGTGATCAGATAGAGTTCGGAGTAATTCCAGAGCATCTCCGCGCAGGGACACCACCAATGGGGTTGCCTTTGCTTCCTCCATCGATTGGCCATAGCAGCAGCTTCGGACTGTTTTCTGTAGGTCTGGAAGGATGTTTTCCCATCATAGGACGGAGGTTTTACCTTTTGCGAAGAAATGGCGGGCACACTTTCAGATTCATATTGTATGACTTGTCCACTTAGCAACTTCTTTACGTCATTTTCGATGTTGCTGATCGTCTTCTCTGCTACATTTTCCAAATCAAGAAGCTTGCTGTTGAATTCTTCTTTGACTTCGCCATTCTCTTCTTGCATTTCTTCTTTCATTCCTGTAATTTGTTATTTCGCTTCTTCTCTAATTTTTGCAACCTCTTCTCCCATTTTTTCAGTTATATTTGCTAAAAGACCATGCAATTCTTGTTTGTCTGCATTCCTTTTCTGTTCTTCTTGTCGTCTTCGTTCTTCGTCTTGTACTTTTCTTGTCGTCTTCGTTCTTCCTCCTGTTATTTGTCTTGTCGTCTTTGTTCTGCTTGATCTTTAAACATTGCTAATAACGCTTGCAACTGTTGTTCCGTTTTGACCGATTTTAATCTCGTTTCCATAAAGCGTTCAAGAATGTTCAAGATTTTACTTGACGCGCCCCGTATATCTATTTAACAGTTTAAAACGTCCGAGATAAAGTCAACTGCGGGACCACTTTGTGAATTTTTCCGAGTAATGAAACACAATAATAAACACACTTCTCCAGATGTTACGGGCTTATCGGTTCGAAATAATTATTAACACTTGCTGAATAATACCCACTTTATTTCTAAACTTAACTCTGAATAATTAACTCACTTATTGACTTCTAACCACTAACTCAGTAATTAACTTCACTGACTAACTGACTCTAACTGAGGGAAAACCAACCGGACCCTCTTTATATAGTTCTATAGTTCGGGTTCTAGAAGTTTTCGGCAGGTAAGGCTTATCGTTTGCCGAAATTTCTGGAACGCTTATCTGCAGTTTGCGTCATTATCGCGGCCACTTTTCCTTATCCGATCTTTCTAGAAAATTTTCTTACGTACTAATTTCTACAATTTACATTTCGTTACAGTATAATTATTATTCGTTCGTTATTGCTTTTTTGAGGATTCTGCCAAAACAATAATCGATGGAAATGTGAAAAGGTTTTTCATCCAGCTAGAATTATTCTCATTTCCTTGCATATTTCTGTCAGAATTTATGCTGCATTTTAATAACCTTTTATGCTGAATTGAGGTGTCACATGGTAATTTGTGTTTGTGTATGTATAGGTATTAGGTATGTTGTTTTAATACTTTCGGTCGTGGTAATTGTTTTTTAACCACAGGATTTTGTACACTGGAATCTAAAACTTATATTGACTTTTAAGATGTGATTGTGCTTCTTTCACACACTTATCCACATTGTGATAATTACTGTTTTAGTGTTTTTGTGTCCAGAAATTGTTACGACCACATTTTTTATAAACAAAATCTAATTACAAATCTGAAAACGTTTTCATTCGAAGTTTAGCAAACATACTTTATTTTCATGTAAAAATTTGCATTGATTACTATAAAAATTGCTGAAATTCAAGCTAAGTTTTATCAACCTACCTTAACAAATTCGATAAGAATCACAACAAAATATTTTGGTCAAGGAACCAATCTTCTTTTTTGTTTGGAAACCCATTTGTGTGGCTGCTACCATTAAAAGCTTTATTTGAAATTGTTACAAATTCATATAAAAATTGTTTGAGACTGTAAGAGAATTAAAGAAACGAAGCATTATCTTATTGTTTTGCCAAAAATATGTTTGGTGACAACCACTGGGATGATGGCAATTACCGGTGCCATTACCCTATACCAGTGTAACATTTTCAAGAAACTAAACAAAAATAATTTAGGGTTGTTTTCTCCAGTCGGACCATAGATAAGGAAGTTACAGCAGATTTTAGAAAATGGCGATTTTTACCTTTTTCTTAATAAAATCTAAACAAGCGGGTATTTAACGGTTTTCTCAATGGAATATTAATGGATATAAAATTCTGCACTACCTTGCCCATTTAATATTTTTTCTATTTCTACTAATAAGAAACTTACCAATGTTATCCCACGTCCAGACGGACACACTGTTTATATCAAAGATAAGCGCATTCTACTATTGTAATAAATGAGTGCATAAATAAAAGTTATGTAAAAATATCAAGTGTACAAAAAGTCTTATAATCCAGTGTGCTGCTTTCATTTTTTGACATGTTTACGTCTGTTTCTTACTTGATTCGTACTCACCAAATTGACATTCAACTTTAACATAAAAATTTTGCAGTACTATTAGGAATAGAGGAGGTCCATTTACTATTACTTGGGTTTTTCGAAAGTGGGATTCAAAAATAAAAGATTTTTCTTCCATCGTAACATCAATTTAATAAAATATTTTTTAAGGTTATGTTGTCAATCGGACTACAAATAAAGAAATTACAGCAGATTTAAAAAGAGACGTTTTTCACTTTTTTCTTAATAAAATCTAAACAAACCGTTATTCAGTTTTTTTCTTAATGGCATGTTAATGACCATAAAATCCCGCACTACTTTGTCCATTTAACAGACTTTCTACTACCTCCACTAATAACGCAGTTACCCATGTTATCCCATGACCACTGGGACACACTGTATATAACGTAATATGTAAATCTGCTGAATGTTCTAAACTCCAAATGTTATGTAGCATTGAATTTAATAGCGTTATACAGTAACGTAACGATCTCTCTTATTACGAATCTTCTCATATAATGAACTAATTTGTGGCGGGTTAAAGTAATACATACTACTATTCTGTTCATTAGCCATTTATCGTTTAATACGACCTTCGCTTATAACGAACCAACTTATTCGATTATGATATCAAAATTAGTATTTCCATTAAAAAAACAAAGGTGACGTCTATTTCAGGTATTTCCAGAGTCCCACCACTTTGAAAATATTTCATGAAGATTTGCAGCTGTTATTTTAATGCGATTTTGGGAAGCCAAAAATTTTCTAACGAACGGTTTACATTATAAATCACCCTGTATATTTCTTAAGTACGCAAAAGGAATATGTGATATGAATGGCTTAAAGCCCTACTTTTAATTATTAAAAAAGTTTTTGATATTATTACGTTATGGCTTGCAAGGAAAGGTCGCTAAGTGTCCGGCGCCGATTTTGCTAATTTTTGGATATGTTTTAAAGCACCAAAATCTAAGAGACACGTATTTTTTTTATCGGCTGATAAACGGTTTTAAAGGTAGTTTTACTCCCTCAAAGTTGAGGCAAAAAATGCAGATTCTGCTGTTTCTCGAATACCACAAATGATATTCGGGTCGTTTCTTTTTCCAAAAGTTTTGCTTTGACAAGAAATAAAAGAAAAAAATTTTTCCAAAATTTTCCCACCCCCCTCATGGGGGCAAACTACCCCATTTAGAAGTTTTTTAATTATAAAAATGGTAATTACGTCAGCAAAATTTTGAAAAAAATATATGTTATTTTGTACACCAAAACTAATTTTACCTGTTTTTGGATTTTGTCTAAAAAAAATTTTTTGGGGAGTAAACACCACTTACACGAATACGTATATGATAGGATGTATTTTTATGATTTTTGTTTTATTTTTTTACTGAAGCGAAGTATTTCGACGAGAAACTAAAAAATTAATTTT
Organism: Dastarcus helophoroides; assembly: GCA_028583605.1. Lineage (NCBI taxonomy): Eukaryota > Metazoa > Arthropoda > Insecta > Coleoptera > Bothrideridae > Dastarcus > Dastarcus helophoroides. The sequence goes on along the minus strand of CM053328.1, from coordinate 21,332,654 downwards.
TTAAGATTTTTTTGGTGACCCCTCATCGCCACCCTCCACCCTTCCCTTATAGGTGGTTGAGCTACTTACTTAAAAAACTGGAAAATTCGAGATTATTATGATCCCTCTACTATCTATATACACCAAAAGAAAAGTTTACCAAATTTTTTTAACCCCACCCCTCCTGATAGGGGTAAATTACCCCTTATGAAATTTTTAATTAACAAGAAAATAGTCATTATAACAGCTAAATTTTGAAAAATAAATGTTATTTTATTCCTCAAAATTAATTTTACTTTTATTTGGGTTTTGGTGAAGGAAAATATTTTAGGGGTAAACACACTTTAGGACAAACACGTATATAATAGGATGTATTTCTATGATTTTTGATTCGTTTTTTATCTGAAACGAAGTATTTCAACGAGGAATTAGAAAATTAATTTTTTTGAACTTTTCCAGTCATTTCTCTTCCCCTCTCTCCACCTTATCTTACCAGAGGGTGAGTCATCTACTTAAAAAATCGGAAAGTTCGATATCATTACGATCTCTTTTTATACACCGAAAAAAATTATAAACTTTTGCACCTTCGTAAGGGGGTAAACTACTCCTTTCTGAGGTTTTTAGGTATTCAAAAAATTGTCATTATAACAGCAAAATTTTGAAAAAAAAAAAACACTATATTTTATAACCAAAACTTATTTTATTGAATTTTTTTGGGGTGTGTTGAAGAAAAATTTTTGGGGGTAAACACCCTTTAGAGCAAATATGTGTATAAAATATTTATATAAAAACTGCGGTCAGTTGTCTGAACTTTATAAAAATTTAGAAGTTTTGTATATTAGATATACCTACACGAGAAATATGGGAATTTACCAAAACATTTAAGTGTATATTATTATGGCGGTAAAGATATTCGTTCCTTTTTTTTCTGGAACGGAATATTTCAACAAGAAACAATAAAAATAATTTTTCCGAATTTTTTCAGCCACACCTCGCGTCCTATTTCTATCAGGATAAGTTACCTGGGATGGGAAATGCAAAAATTTAAAACCTTTATAAACTATGTTTTGTGGTATCTAGAGAGACAGCAATGATGTCGAATTTCCGGTATGTCACTGGTATGCCAACACGAAGGGTGGGAACCAAAATTTAAAAATAATATTTTTCTACCTTCTTTAAAATACTTTGTTTCAAAAATAACGAACCGAAAATTATACAAATATATCTCCTATTATATATAAATATTTGCGTTAAAGGGTGTTCACCCCGAAAATATTTTCCTTCACCCAAACCCAAATACAGGTAAAATTAATTTTGATGTATAAAATAACATTTATTTTTCAAAATTGAGCTGTTATAATGATTGTTTCCTTGTTAATTAAAGATTTCATAAGGGGGTAATTTACTCCTATCAGGAGGGGTAGGGGTAAAAAAATTTGGTAAACTTTTTTTCGGTGTATATAGATAGTAGATGGATCATAATAATCTCGAATTTTCCGGTTTTTTAAGTAGGTAGCTCAGCCTCCTATAAGGGAAGGGTGGAGGGGGGGGATGAGGGGTTACCGAACAAATCTTAAAAAATTATTTTATTAGTTTCTCGTCGAAATACTTCGCTTCAGAAAATAAAAATAAAACAAAAATCATAATAATACATCCTATCATATACGTGTTCGTGCAAGTGGTGTTTACCCCCAAAAAAATTTTTTTTGACAAAATCCAAAAACAGGTAAAATTAGTTTTGGTGTATAAAATAACATATATTTTTTTCAAAATTTTACTGACGTAATTACCATTTTTATGATTATAAAACTTCTAAATGGGGTAGTTTGCCCCCACGAGGGGGGTGGGAAAATTTTGATTTTTTTTCTTTTATTTCTCGTCGAAACAAAACTTTTGAAAAAAGAAACGACTTGAATATCATTTTTGGTATGTGAGAAACAACAAAATCTGCATTTTTTGCCCCAACTTTGAGGGAGTAAAACTACCCTTAAAAGCGTTTATCAGCCGATAAAAAAAAATACGTGTCTCTTAGATTTTGATCCTCTAAAACATATCCAAAAATTAGCAAAATCGGCGCCGGACACTTCGCGACCTTTCCTTGTTAGACTAATTGGACAATTGACTTCTTGATCTCTCCTACTTCCGCCTCTGCATATAATACTTGTTCTTGAATTGAATTTCTTATTTTTCACTTAACTGTCTTTTTGATCATCCAAGGCTCAGGTCCCTTGACTAATAGTAATTGATTAAATAGAGGTTTTCCCACTAAGGTACTGTATGTCGATGGGTTCTTCTGTTTAAAAATTAGAGATGTACAAAAGAAGATTTTATGTCTTGGAATCTAACGTCTTGACTTGTTTTACTTAGCAAGACAAGAAGTTGATTTACTTCTTGCTAGTTTGGTTCTTGCGTTGCTAGCAAGAATCTTGCTTTTTCTTGTTTGTTTTTAGCATGAGCAGCAACAAAATCGTTGCTAAAACCAAAACTGCACAACAGGGGAATTGGTAATAATAATTTACAGTTAAATTTTAGCAGAATAGCAAAAAGCAAAAAATTTGCCTTAAGCTCAACGCATAATAAAAATTTACTTTTTTCCCCAAAACTGTTCATAACATAGTTGAGTTCTGTCAAATGTGTTTCACAAACAATATTTCTCATCATATTTATTCAATTTCCATATCACTAGCTGCAGTGGGCTTTTGTTTGGTAATAACATCTTGTTTAATGAAAGATTTAAAGACAAGATTTTTTTTATTTTAAATTTAAACTTTTGACTCTGTTTCCGAAATTGTTTTTTGGGAATAAAGTTCCCGAGAAAAGTTTTCCAAAATTTGGAGTTCAAATTCGAACTTCTAAAATTAAAATTCCAAGTTTCAGTCAGTAATAATTTGAAATTGAGCTGAGTTTAATGGGAACAAATTTTGCGATTACAGTCAAAATGTTTAGAAAATTGACTTAAAGTCAATATTTGGTGATTAAAATTCCAATTTCGTTAAATACCATCGAAATTTTCAAATGGAAATTGAAATTTATAGAATAAAATTGGAAAGTTGAAGGACGTTAAAAAAATTAGAATTGAGAAAAATTTTATTTTTGTTATTTATGTTATTAAAAAAAACCTACCATTGAACTTTTAGGCTTAAAAACACCGTACTAGAGCCTATCTCAAGGAAATACTGAAAACGCAAGAATTCTTGTTTTTGCTGATTTTTTGTTTGTCTTATCTTATTTTTGTTCATTTTTGTACCTTGTTCTTACAGCAAGAACAGGACAAGAACAAGAAAAAGCAAGACAAGAATAATAAATTCGTGAAACACTAATAAAAATTGACCTGTTTCAGGATTTTTGTCCTGCCATCAATTTGGGAATTTATTCTCTTCATCTGCATCGAACTGTATATTTCCTTTGTTCAACTAATATAAAGATATAATTATCTGGTAATTTAAGTTTTAGATAGACCAAAACTTTCAAATTATTTCTTACATTCTTATAGTAGGATGCTCCATCTATTGGAGAATGCCTGCTTGATAATACATTTGGTGTGCTAACTACAGAAATGTTTATTCCTGCTCAATCGCCATCTTCTAGCATTTATACCAAGTAAAGTACTAAAATCTAAAATTTCCTATATTTTGGTGATGTTATTTCCTGCATTAAGTGAAGATATGGAAGGTGCCTTCCGCTTCTTAATATATTATTTTATCCGATTAGGAAAGACGATTAATGCGTTAATGCAGCAATATTTAAACAAATCGAAACATTTCTTTTACCATAGGAAAAAGGAAACATTCCTAGACCTCTCAACTGACCCTTGCGTTTGAAATAAAGGAAAATTTAGAAGATGAATCATTTATTTAAGTGGCAGCTTTCAATTACGATTTAACAAAGTTATCATTAAAGGCGAGAGGTTTAAGCACTAAAAATCTTTAAAATAAGCTCCTCTATTAGCACTAAAAAATAGGCATTTTAAGCATTAAAAACAATATTTGAGGCATTTATTTCCAAATATACAGGTGTCCCTGCTTTAAGTGCCTTAAATGAAGCAGGTGATAGAAAAAGTAATTTTAAGGAAAAAGTTTCCTATGAACATGTATCCGGAAACTCTTAATAAAGAAGATACCAGGCGTTAAAATTTGAATAAAACAAAAGTTTTTTTTGTTTCACTTTCAAGTTTTCAGAGATATTTAAATTGAATTTTGCACACTTGGTGCGTAAATGAAGGATCATAAAATAAGGTAAAATTAAGTTTCTACCCCAACCAGTGGCGGAGTTACGGGTAATCTGTTATATTGTTTAAAAAAAAGTAGTTCGTCACTAAACAAAAAAAAAATAAAATACAATTTTTGGATAAAACATTTAATTTTGAAAAAAGTTTTCCCTTGACAATTTTTTTTTGGCATTCATTTCCTTATGTTTTACGCAGAAACTGTTCGAAAACGATGTATGCTGACCTTTAAATATTCAGTGACTAACCCAAGAAGGGGTAAGTTTTAAGATGCTACAACAGTTTTGAATAAAGCTGACTCTCTAGATTCTTTCATATTTGTCACTATTGTGACATAATTTACATTCTTGGGACTTTCCTTAGTGAAAGTACGAGTGGGAGTCATGTTTCTTTAAAAACCAACGATATGACGCAACTAGTGGCAGATACGGAAAAATGTCAAGAAATTCAGAATTATATCTACCCAAAACAAGCATTTTATTTGACCATATTTTGAAGATAGAAACCTAAATTTCGTCTTTTCTTTCTACGATTATCTAATTTTCTTTTCTTAAAATTTAATCCTCGAAATTCCGAATTGAAGTTTCAAAGTTCGACCTATTTCTCTTTAACCTTAAAACAGAATGTTTTCACCATGCTGAGTTTCTTTCGAAATTTCGATATTTTTCTGAAACTTTTTCGAATATATTTAATCTTTAAGATTATTCTAAACAGTCGACGTTAAAGTAGAGAATTTTTTTCTCCAACTTTCGGTCAAAATTTTTCTACATTGTTTAAATTTCAAAGTCAAAATTTGAAGAAAAAATATAGAATGTGTTTTTCTTTTAAGCTACGGAAATTCTGCTTTCTTTACAATTTTAATTGCAAAATCGAGTTTTTCTGGATATTTGAAATTATTTTAGAAAACTCCAAATTTACATTTTTCCTTAAACTTCGATTTTCCTTTCCTAATATAATATCTTTATTTTTTAAAGTTATTAGTCAAATTTCGGATTTTTTGTAAATTTTTATTCCACTTTTTTCAGTATTTAAATTTTTTTTCAAAATCCCAATTTATCCCAACTTATGATTTTATATGCTGCCGACTTCCTAAAACTTCCAAGATATGATTTTTTTCTTAAAATTTTCGCTGAAATCTTGCTATTTCAAATTTAACCTTGAAATTTGTAAATTTGAACTCAAAATTTCAGAGAAAAAATACAACATTATATTTCAATTTAAAGCTGGAATCTTGAAATTGGGGTGAAAATTTTTAGAGTAGACTTTAAATGGTGACATCTTAGTCAAGGAACCAATCTTCTCTTTTGTTTGGAAACGCATTTGTATGGGCTGCTACCATTAAAAGCTTTATTTGAAATTGTTGCAAATTCATATAAGAATTGTTTGAGACTGTAAGAGAATTAAAGAAAGGAAGCATTATCTTATTGTTTTGCCAGAAATATGTTTGGTGACAACCACTGGGATGATGATAATTACTGGTGCCATTACTCTATACCATTGTAAAGCTTTCAAGAAACTAAACAAGAATAATTTAGGGTTGTTTTTTCCAATCGGACCATAGATAAGGAAGTTACAGCAGATTTTAGAAAATGGCGATCTTTACTTTTTTCTTAATAAAATCTAAACGAGCGGGTATTTAATGGTTTTCTCAATGGAATATTAATGGACATAAAATTTTGCACTACTTTGCCCATTTAACATTTTCTCTATTTCTACTAAGGAACTCACCAATGTTATCCCACGTCCAGACGGACACACTGTATATATCAAAGATAAGCGCATTCTAGTATTGTAATAAATGAGTGCATAAATAAAAGTGAAGTAAAAATATCAAGTGTACAAAAAGTTTTCTAATCTAGTGTGCTGCTGTCATTTTTTGAACTGTTTCAAATTGACATTTACTTTTAACATAAAAGTTTTGCAGTACTATCAGGAATAGAGGAGGTCCATTTACTATTACTTGGGTTTTTCGAAAGTAGGATTTAAAAATAAATGGTTTTTTCTCCATCGTAATATCAATTCAATAAAAAAATTTTTAAGGTTGTGTTGTCAATCGGAATACGAATGAAGAAATTACAGCAGATTTACAAAAAAGACGTTTTTTACTTTTTTCTTAATAAAATCTAAACAATTCATTATTCAATTTTTTTCTTAATGGCATGTTAATGAGCATAAAATTCCGCACTACTTGGTCCATTTAACTGACATGACCACTGGGACACACTGTATATGACGTAATATATAAATCTACTGAATGTTCTAAACTCCAAATACTACGTAGCAATGAATATAAAAGCGTTATACAGTAATGTAACGATCTCTCTTATTACGAATCTTCTCATATAATGAACTAATCTGAGGCGGGTTAAAGTAATACATACTATTATTCTGCTCATTAGCCATTTATTGTTTAATACGACCAACTTATTCAATCATGATATCAAAATTAGTATTTCCATTAAAAAAAAAAACAAAGGTGACGTCTACTTCAGAGTCCCACCACTTTGAAAATATTTCATGAAGACTTACAGCAGTCAATGATAGCTCTCCAGCTGTTATTTTAATGCGATTTTGGGAAGCCAAATATTTTCTAATGAACGGTTTACATTATAAATCACCCTGTATATTTTTTAAGTACAAAAAAAGAATAAAAAGAATGGCTTAAAGCCCTACTTTTGATAATTAAAAAAGATATCTGGAGTTTTTGACATTATTACGTTATGACTTGGACTAATTGGACCATTCATCTCTTGATCTCTCCTACTTCCACCACTGCATATAATACTTATTCTTGAATTGAATTTCTTATTTTTCACTTAACTGTCTTTTTGATCATCCAAGGCTCAGGTCCTTTGACTAACAGTAATTGATTAAAGAGAGGTTTTCCCACTAAGGTACTGTATGTCGATGGGTTCTTCTGCTGAAAAATTAGTAATGTACAAAACAAGATTTCATGTCTTGGAATCTAACGTCTTGACTTGTTTTACTGAGCAAGACAAGAAGTTGGTTTATTTTATGCTGGTTTAATTTTTGTGTCTTTTTTTCTTGTTTGTTTTTAGTATGATCAGCAACAAAATCGTTGCTAAAACCAAAAGTGCTCAACACGGGAATTGGTAATAATAATTTACAGTTAAATTTTAGCAGAATAGCAAAAAGCAAAAAATTCGCCTTAAGCTCAACGCATAATAAAAATTTAATTTTTTCCCCAAAACTGTTCATAACATAGTTGAGTTCTGTCAAATGCGTTTCACAAACAATATTTCTCATCATATTTATTCAATTTCCATATCACTAGCTGCAGTGGGCTTTTGTTTGGTAATAACATCTTGTTTAATGAAGGATTTAAAGACAAGATTTTTTTATTTTAAATTTAAACTTTTGACTTTGTTTCCGAAATTGTTTTTTGGAATAAAGTTCCCGAGAAAAGTTTTCCAAAATTTGGAGTTCAAATTCGAACTTCTAAAATTAAAATTCCAAGTTTCAGTAATAATTTGAAATTGAGCTGAGTTTAATGGGAACAAATTTTGCGATTACAGTCAAAATGTTTAGAACAAATTGACTTAAAGTCAATATTTGGTGATTAAAATTCCAATTTCGTTAAATACAATGGAAATTTCCAATGGAAATTGTAATTTAGAGAGTTAAGGAACGTTAAAAAAAATTTAGATTTAGGAAAACTTTAATTTTTTTCTTCAATTTCGGATATTTAAATCGTGTTATTTTGAAAAAAAACCTACCATCGAACTTTAGGCTTAAAAACACTGTACTAAAGCCTATTTCAAGGAATATTGAAAAAAGTAAGAATTCTTGATTCTTGCTGATTTTTTGTTTGTCTAATTTTGTTCTTGCTCATAAATTTCTTACCTTATTCTTACAGCAAGAACAGGACAAGAGCAATGAAATGCAACACAGGAACAAAAAATTCGTCAAACACTTATAAAAACTGACCTGTTTCAGGATTTTTGTCCTGCCACCAATTTGGGAATTTATTCACTTCATCTGCGTCATACTGTATACTTCCTTTGTTCAACTAATATAAAGATATAATTATCTGGTAATTTAAGTTTTAGATAGACCAAAACTTTCAAATTATTTCTTACATTCTTATAGTAGGATGCTCCATCTATTGGAGAATGCCTGCTTGAAATTACATTTGGTGTGCTAACTACAGAAATGTTTATTCCTGCTTAATCGCCATCTTCTAGCATTTATACCAAGTAAAGTACTTAAATCTAAAATTTCCTATATTTTGGTAATGTTATTTCCAGCATTAAGTGAAGATATGGAAGGTGCCTTCCGCTTCTTAATATATTATTTTATCCGATTAGGAAAGACGATTAATGCGTTAATGCAGCAATATTTAAACAAATCGAAACATTTCTTTTACCAAAGGAAAAAGAAAACATTCCTAGACCTCTCAACTGACCCTTGCGTTTGAAATAAAGGAAAATTTGGAAGATGAATCATTTATTTAAGTGGCAGCTTTCAATTGCGATTTAACAAAGTTATCATTAAAGGCGAGAGGTTTAAGCACTAAAAATCTTTAAAATAAGCTCCTCTATTAGCACTAAAAAATAGGCATTTTAAGCATTAAAAACAATATTTGAAGCACTTATTTCCAAATATACAGGTGTCCCTGTTTTAAGTGCCTTAAATGAAACAGGTGATAGAAAAAGTAATTTCAAGGAAAAAGTTTCCTGTGAACATGTATCCGGAAACTGTTAATAAAGAAGATACCAAGCGTTAAAATTTGAATAAAACAAAAGTTTTTTTGTTTCACTTTCAAGTTTTCAGATATATTTGAATTAAATTTTGCACACTTGGTGCGTAAATGAAGGATCATGAAATAAGGTAAAATTAAGTTTCTACCCCAACCAGTGGCGGAGTTACGGGTAATCTGTTATATTTTTTTTTTTAAAGTAGTTCGTCACTAAACAAAATAAAATAAAATACAATTTTTGGATAAAGCATTTAATTTTGAAAAAAAGTTTTCCCTTGACAATTTTTTTTTGGCATTCATTTCCTTATGTTTTACGCAGAAACTGTTCGAAAACGATGTATGCTGATCTTTAAATATTCAGTGACTAACCCAAGAAGGGGTAAGTTTTAAGATGCTACAACAGTTTTGAATAAAGCTGACTCTCTAGATTCTTTCATATTTGTCACTATTGTGACATAATTTACATTCTTGGGACTTTCCTTAGTGAAAGTACGAGTGGGAGTCATGTTTCTTTAAAAACCAACGATATGACGCAACTAGTGGCAGATACGGAAAAATGTCAAGAAATTCAGAATTATATCTACCCAAAACAAGCATTTTATTTGACCATATTTTGAAGATAGAAACCTAAATTTCGTCTTTTCTTTCTACGATTATCTAATTTTCTTTTCTTAAAATTTAATCCTCGAAATTCCGAATTGAAGTTTCAAAGTTCGACCTATTTCTCTTTAACCTTAAAACAGAATGTTTTCACCATGCTGAGTTTCTTTCGAAATTTCGATATTTTTCTGAAACTTTTTCGAATATATTTAATCTTTAAGATTATTCTAAACAGTCGACGTTAAAGTAGAGAATTTTTTTCTCCAACTTTCGGTCAAAATTTTTCTACATTGTTTAAATTTCAAAGTCAAAATTTGAAGAAAAAATATAGAATGTGTTTTTCTTTTAAGCTACGGAAATTCGGCTTTCTTTACAATTTTAATTGCAAATTCGAGTTTTTCTGGATATTTGAACTTATTTTAGAAAACTCCAATTTTACATTTTTCCTTAAAGTTCGATTTTCCTTTCCTAATATGATATCTCACTTTTTTGAAGTTATTAGTCAAATTTTCGATTTTTCGTAAATTTTTTATCCCACCTTTTTCAGTATTTAATTTTTTTTCGAAATCCCAAATTATCCCAACTTATGATGTTATATGCTTTCGACTTCCTAATACTTCCAAGATATGATTTTTTTCTTAAGATTTTTGCTGAAATCTTGCTATTTCAAATTTAACCTTGAAATTTGTAAATTTGAACTCAAAATTTCAGAGAAAAAATACAACATTATATTTCAATTTACAGCTGGGATCTTGAAATTGGGGTAAACATTTTTAGAGCAGACTTTAAATGGTGACATCTTAGTCAAGGAACCAATCTTCTCTTTTGTTTGGAAACGCATTTGTATGGGCTGCTACCATTAAAAGCTTTATTTGAAATTGTTGCAAATTCATATAAGAACTATTTGAGACTGTAAGAGAATTAAAGAAAGGAAGCATTATCTTATTGTTTTGCCAGAAATATGTTTGGTGACAACCACTGGGATGATGATAATTACTGGTGCCATTACTCTATACCATTGTAAAACTTTCAAGAAACTAAACAAAAATAATTTTTAGGGTTGTTTTTTCCAATCGGACAACAGATAAGGAAGTTACAGCAGATTTTAGAAAATGGCGATCTTTACTTTTTTCTTAATACAATCTAAACAAGCGGATATTTAATGTTTTTCTCAATGGAATATTAATGGACATAACATTTTGCACTACTTTGCCCATTTAACATTTTCTCTATTTCTACTAAGGAACTCACCAATGTTATCCCACGTCCAGATGGACACACTGTATATATCAAAGATAAGCGCATTCTAGAGTATTGTAATGGGTACATAAAAAAAAGTTAAGTAAAAATATCAAGTGTACAAAAAGTTATCTAATCTAGTGTGCTGCTGTCATTTTTCGACCTGTTTCAAATTGACATTTACTTTTGACATAAAAGTTTTGCAGTACTATCAGGAATAGAGGAGGTCCATTTACTATTACTTGGGTTTTTTGCAAGTAGGATTTAAAAATAAATGGTTTTTCCTCCATCGTAATATCAATTCAATAAAATATTTTTTAAGGTTGTGTTGTCAATCGGACTACGAATGAAGAAATTACAGCAGATCTACAAAAAAGACGTTTTTTACTTTTTTTCTTAATGGCATGTTAATGACCATAAAATTCCGCACTACTTTGTCCATTCAACTGACTTTCTAGCTCCACTAATAACGAAGTTACCCATGTTATCCCATAACCACTGGGATACACGGTATATGACGTAATATATAAATCTACTGAATGTTCTAAACTCCAAATACTACGTAGCAATGAATTGAAAAGCGTTATACATATAATGAACTAATCTGAGGCGGGTAAAAGTAATACATACTATTATTCGGCTCATTAGCCATTTATTGTTTAATACGACCAACTTATTCAATTATGATATCAAAATTAGTATTTCCATTAGAAAAACAAAGGTAACGTCTATTTCAGGTATTTCCAGAGTCCCACCACTTTGAAAATATTTCATGAAGACTTACAGCAGTCAATGATAGCTCTCCAGCTGTTATTTTAATGCGATTTTGGGAAGCCAAATATTTTCTAACGAACAGTTTACATTATAAATCACCCTGTATATTTTTTAAGTACGAAAAAAGAATAAAAAGAATGGCTGAAAGCCCTACTTTTAATTATTAAAAAAGATATCTGGAGTTTTTGATATTATTACGTTATGACTTGGACTAATTGGACAATTGATCTCTTGATCTCTTCTACTTCCGCCACTGCATATAATACTTATTCTTGAATTGAATTACTTATTTTTCACTTAACTGTCTTTTTGATCATCCAAGGCTCAGGTCCTTTGACTAATAGAATTGATTAAAGAGCGGTTTTCCCACTAAGGTACTGTATGTCGATGGGTTCTTCTGCTTAAAAATTAGTGATGTACAAAACAAGATTTCATGTCTTGGAATCTAACGTCTTGACTTGTTTTACTGAGCAAGACAAGAAGTTGGTTTATTTTATGCTGGTTTAATTTTTGTGTCTTTTTTTCTTGTTTGTTTTTAGTATGATCAGCAACAAAATCGTTGCTAAAACCAAAAGTGCTCAACACGGGAATTGGTAATAATAATTTACAGTTAAATTTTAGCAGAATAGCAAAAAGCAAAAAATTCTCCTTAAGCTCAACACATAATAAAATTTTACTTTTTTCCCCAAAACTGTTCATAACATAATTGAGTTGTGTCAAATGCGTTTCACAAACAATATTTCTCATCATGTTTATTCAATTCCCATATAACTAGCTGCAGTGGGCTTTTGTTTGGTAATAACATTTTGTTTAATGAAGGATTTAAAGACAAGAATTTTTTTATTTTAAATTTAAACTTTTGACTTTGTTCCCGAAATTATTTGAAAATATGTTTTCCAAAATTGGGAATCCAAATTGGAACTTCTAAGATTGAAATTCCAAGTTTCAGTAATAATTCGAAATTGAGCTGAGTTTAATGGGAAAAAAATTACGATTACAGTCAAAATGTTTAGAACAAATTGACTTAAAGTCAATATTTGGTGGTAAAAATTCCAATTTCGTTAAATACAATGGAAATTTCCAAATGGAAATTGTAATTTAGAGAGTTAAGGAACGTTAAAAAAATTTAGATTTAGGAAAACTTTAATTTTTTTTCTTCAATTTCGGATATTTAAATCGTGTTATTTTGAAAAAAACCTACCATCGAACTTTTAGGCTTAAAAACACTGTACTAAAGCCTATTTCAAGGAAATATTGAAAAAAGTAAGAATTCTTGATTCTTGCTGATTTTTTGTTTGTCTAATTTTGTTCTTGCTCATAAATTTCTTACCTTATTCTTACAGCAAGAACAGGACAAGAGCAATGAAATGCAACACAGGAACAAAAAATTCGTCAAACACTTATAAAAACTGACCTGTTTCAGGATTTTTGTCCTGCCACCAATTTGGGAATTTATTCACTTCATCTGCGTCATACTGTATACTTCCTTTGTTCAACTAATATAAAGATATAATTATCTATTAATTTAAGTTTCAGGAAACTTTCAAATTATTTCTTTTCGGAGTCTACATTCTTATAGTAAGATCTCCATCTATTGGAGAATGCATCCTTTAATATTACATTTGGTGTGCTAACTACAGAAATGTTTATTCCTGCTAAATCGCCATCTTCTAGCATTTATACCAAGTAAAGTATTTAAATCTAGAATTTCATATATTCTGGTGATGTTATTTCCAGCATTGATATAGGCGTTGCCGTTGGTTAAGAAAATTAATCAATGATTTAGCTATGTATATTCAATTTAAATTTTGGGGCAGTGTTAATTTCAATACGTTTAAGATATGAAATGTAACTTCTGCTTCTTAATATATTATTCTATCCGATTAGGAAAGACGATTAATAAGTTCTTTAACGATTTCTATCGATGATGCGCCATTTTCACCGAGGTTGTCCACAATTTGCTTAAATGTGACAAAATTCTTAGAACAGCATCGGTTGAGGAGCCATTGAATTCTCGAAGGCGTTTTTAAGAAAATTTTCTTACCATTTGAATTTAGTTTGTCTAGATCAGGGAATGTTCGACAAATTTCTTCCGCGGCTCTGTGTAAAACATGGGCTAAGCAGGTCAAATAGATTATTTTCGGAAAAATCACTTTCAAGCTTTTTGCCGCATTTTTCATGTATGAATCCGCATCAGATGTGAATAAAATTACACGTTCTGGTTGAATTCCTTTTGCCCAAAGAATATTTAACGATAAAATAAACAGCTGAACAGTGCTACTGCTATTTCTGTTGCCAATGCCTTGAGGATTCTGAACTAATTTTCCTTGATGGGCATTCTTCAAATATCCCGTTCTTAAAGGAACTCATTTCTTTAGTGCATTTCTCAAATAAATCTTTTATTAATTTGTGTTGTACTTTACATAAAGATATATCGGCTTCAACAAACGCAGTACATACATCCATGGAAAACTGAGACTGATGATTATTTATTCCCATAAACGGTTGCAGAATGCCTTGTTCTTTGCAAATTTTCTTTTTTATCGCAGCCTCCTTACGAAATTTTCCATTTAAATGCTGCGTGATATGAAACGTTTTTTCTCCAATAATACTTTTTTCATAGACTTTACAAAAAGCTTCTTCACCATTTGTTGACAAAATGTCTTTTCCGAATTCGCGAAAGAATTTTTGTAATTTGTCTTTTAATGAAAACGTAATCTTAGGCATTTTTTCTAAAATTACGTACGAAGGAAGCAAACGTGAATGAACTTACATTTACAACGTAGTACCTAAACACAAATAATAACGATAAAATAAATATATGTTAAGAATTTAAATATATCTGCAATTGCACCCCTACTGAGGTATATTGCATTGTATAGGGCGAGGGCTAATGAATAGAAGACATTTTTTAAATTTTATTATGCATTCTTTTTATTATGTTTCTATAAGCAAATATTTTCTATTATAAGATTTTTAAGCAGTAAGCTCTCAAAATTAGCAAAAATAAGCATTTTAAGCATATTGCTTAAATTTCCGGGCTTTAGTTATGATTTATTAAGGCCCTTGAAAGCTGCAACATATCCACGAAAATGAAAATACATTTAAAAACTGATGTTTAGGATGTTTCCATTTTAATTTGAATGAAATTTAACAAAATAAATGTACCACATTATAATAATCAATGGAGACCGGAATTTAGACACAATCAAGTAAGGTGAAAAGGTAAGCAAAATGTTAAATTAGGCAAAAAGAACCGTAAAAAAAACTTAAAAAAAGGCCAGATAGGTGAAAACCACAATAAACAAGAAAAACATTTACTGGTAATTTTGAGCATTACTTATTTTCTAACTACACATTTAGTATCTCTCAATATTTTCCACTGTAAAGTTTGTGCCACGGCAATCGTAATCGTAACTAGTAATCTAAAATGTTTTTCTCTTCCAAGGCAGGCAATAATCGTCCAAATTAGATAAATTAGAAAAGCAATATCCTTCGGGTAATTTTATCGTTTTACTCAAATATCTGTTTTTGCTTAGAAATTACGATAAACAACGTATAGTTCAATTGTTCTGCGCCATAATAGCAATAGCAGGCAAAGCTTAAAAGGGGCTAGGTGGATCATAAGACTAATTGTTGTTAAATTATATTTCTTGAAACTTATGCTTAAATCTAACTTCTTTTTATTAGGAAGAATTAAATTTCCATTTTATTGCCTTATTTTATTACAAACATATTTTTGCTTAAATTCTTCAGAGGAGTACCATACATGTATTTGTGAAAACCCATGGAAAAGGTTAAGTAGGCACTAATCTTTTTAAAAATAAGTCGGAAACATGTATAAAAAGGCAAAAAGCAAGCGAAATTGAAATTTAGGCAATAACGCATGAAAAACGCCGAAAAAGGTGAAAAAATAGGATCATGGAATTTTACACAAAATGCGGTCTATAAGTAATCAAACATCAATCAGGCTGAATTAATTGAGGCGCCAGGCACTGTCAACAACTTTTGAATATGTATGTATATTGTAGATTTGTGTTATGAAAAGTTGCAATTGTGAGTATTTCTGCCACTGTATTTCTAATGGTGTAAAGCACTGCTGTTTAATTCCAATATTTTCACTTGTCACTTTGAATATTGCAAAGTAATTTCAACTGCTTTTAAATATTTTCAACTACTGTGGGGCAGATAATTCAAAATAATGCAGAAAAGTACTAGTCAAAGTTTTCTGTGTTTGTTTCATATAAAATTCGCATTAATAGGTTAGGTTAGTTTGAGGATGGTTGCCATAACCCAGGGTTCCGTCCTGGGACCGCTTATATAGAATACCATGTGCGATTCTATTTTAGCCATGGAAATGAAAAAGGTCGATCGGTTTTGCGGACGATCTGGCATTTGTCATTGAGGCGCAAAACTTGGTTAGCCTGATTTTAATTAAATCCCACCAAGCTCACGAATCAGTCCAGTTATGGATAATAAGTAATAGGCTTGCGCTGGAATCTAAGAAAATGAAGTACGTAAAGGTAGAATGAGAAAATGTATACCTATATCTTTTAGAGTAGAAGGTATTGTAAATCATCCTAGCAAACACCTGCGATATACAGGTATTGAGAAGAAGGTAGTTTTGGATACCACATTCATTCTACAATAACTAAAACTACGCAGAAAATGACTCGATTGTATAAAGTCAGGCTAAATTTACGAGTCCGATCAGTAGAAAACGAGAGATATTAATGGTGGCAGTACAGGTTACCCTGTTGCAAGCTGAGCTAAGAATTTCAAAATTCGATCCGGATGAAGGCACTGCTGGGAATAAGCAACAGGAATAAGCAGTGCGCATCATACGATGTTAGCTGTCGCATTGCCTGTCATAGGGGGAGTCATATTCTCCCAACCCCAACTCTAGGTACACTTTGGTACTATTGGGGATGAATTCCAGTTAACAGTGGCAAAATATAAGACAAATATTAAAGTGTAGGCAATTTATTTAGAGCCGCTCATATTTCATTAATATATGTGATAATATGGTAATGTGAATGTGTTAAGTTATTCGCTAAATTGAATTAAATTGAATTCAAGAATAATTTTGATAATTTAGTATACAACAAACGATTCCCTGTACATAAAGGATAGGAGAAGGGTGGAAAAGTAGCAAATTTATTTATTTATTCTTTTTCATGGAAGAACTCTTACCATCTTGATGAAAAACAAGTATTTGTTAGAGTAATATATTTAGAATAACCCACAAAAAATTGGAGATTATTTACGACTCAGTTTTTATGAACAAAAATCACATTCAGAAGATTATTTTGAGTGAAGTGGATATTAAAATAATCATGTGAGAATGATGCGTCAACGTTGTAGGAACGGTGGAGAGGGTAGTATAAGCTATCGCCAACTACAAATGTCAAATTACTGTTGGCAGTTTTTTTATAATGTTTTAATTACGTAATAATCGAAGTGAAGAAGGTTATTATAAATCGAGAGGGAAATGGATTACGTGTTTTATTGCTTATCTTTGCAGCTGTCAGAAATCACAACCTAAATCGGACTGTACAAGATGCAAGGCAATATATGGACGGTGCTTGTCAACCAAGTGCCAGTCATAAGTTTTGTCTTAATTACAAATTAACGTTAAAAAATAATGATTTAATATTTTCATCACATTTTAATATCAAGTGGTTCAGATCGTCATATGTTATGGCTTTGTACCATTATTTTTGAAAAATATTGAAAATTTGCTAATATTTTGATACATTTTTGGCTGTTGGGTCCTTTTTCTTAAATATAAAACTAAACAAATACAATATTCAAAAAAGAATACACTAAGATAATGATGAATGAACATAGAACATGATTAATTAATTGTATTAACGTAACATTATTTTAGTTCACCATCTCTTCATCACATATTGGTTCTATTGAACAATCAATATATTCTCAGAATCTGTCGATATCGTCCTCAAAATTTGCATCTTTAAATTCTTCTCAGATATATTTTTTCTATCAAAATAAAGAAGTTCCAATTTTGACTCTGTTAATATGAACTGTCCTCTTAACTGTTTTGAAATATATTTTTTTTTTAGTTTTCACATTGATGTGCTTGTTTGAGAAAGATACCTAGAGGCACATCTTTCTCAATTTTTGTTGGTATTTGATCCAACCAAAATTTTCTCCTGATGTTCCTTTTTTTCTAGTGATTATTACCTTTTTAATTCTTCGCATTTGAAAAAATCTTTTCTTTGCATCTCTGTCACTACAAACGCCTTCGTATTCTGTCATCTCAAAATAATATTTTTCAACTCTTCCAGTGTGTAAAGCCTGAGTTAAAATTGCTAAAATTTTTCCAAAATTAGTGCCATTTGGGAGAAAAGTATGTCCCGAAACAAAATCTTAAAAAAAATCTTTTCAAAGTTGCATGTGTGGAATGTATGGCTTTTAAAATCAAAACAATTTTGATATTTCTATTTTGATAATAAAATGAGCTCTTCTGTGTCAGAAGGCAAATGAAGGTTATCATTTTTTTTAATAAAAATGCTATCTTTTCTTGTGACTCTAATGCTAACAAAATTAATTTTCAACTTCTGTCCACATTATCATAACTAAAATCTCGTTTAAAAATATCGTGTGTAATATGATCATGGTACACCCCTTTTTTTTTTTCTTTATTTATGAAGATAAAATTTTCAAACTTACTACACTTGATTTGATGTACTAATAAAGTGCCAGATTTTGACATAAAAATGACATTCTTACCGCTGTCACTTTCGCTAAAACTGATACCAACTTTTGATTTTTGAATAGAATATCCTGTATATTATTACATTTTTGAAATCTGCACAATTTTCTGAATAGAGTGCACCTAAAAAAAGTGATTTTTAAAGAATCGAAAATTTGTTTGGTCCGATTTTATTTTTCGACCTAGAAGGCTATGACTCCTTCTAATTAATTCTAGTGGACCACATTAACCCTAAAAAAATCAAATTGCGTGAAAAAATAAGTATTTCATTCTTTTATTACGGTGTAAAGTTAACAAAAATGATTTTGATGTCATAACTTCATTTTCTTAAACAGCACCATATTGGTACTGTGGTACCACCAAAAGGTATAATTAATGGCCAATCTAACCAAATTTTCATTTTTGCTCTGAAATCAATAGAACTGACGTTACAGTCAAAGGAATTCAAAATATTCGGTTTCAATTTATTTGAAGATTTATTCAATAAGGACATAATATGGATGTGGAAATTTAGAAAAAAGACACTGGCTAAGTTTTCCTAATTTAATGTTTTTTCAGCGCTTATGTGGTCAGTTAGCGTTAATTAGGACCTTCTAGACCAAAAAATAAAATGTGACCAGAAAAAGGTTTGAATGTTTAAAAATCACTCATTTTATGTGTATTGTATCCATAAAATTGTGCAGATTCCAAAAATGTAATAATATACAGGGCGTTTTATTTAAAAATCAAAAGTTGGTATCAGTTTTAACGAAAGTGACAACAGAAGGAATGTAAATTTGATGTCAAAATTTTACATATTATAAAGACATCAAGTGCAACAATTTTGAAGATTTTATCTTCAGAAATAAAGAAAAAATAGGGGGTGTACCATGATCCTGTTACACTCGATATGTATAACAAGAACAAACTCTATATTAAATAGTTAAAGGAGACCACCTGACATGAGCGCTTTACTTATTCAAATAAAACCTGTCACTTGGTTCTGTTTCGAGAAATGTAGAAACCAACTTGTCAGTTCGGCGCTTGACCTATTCACTAATAAATGACTGTAGATACTTTAGGAGTTGGATGTTTTTAGAGTAGTTAAAGTATTCATTTGTTGATCTTTTGGTGACCATCAAGAATGCTAATTTGGCGGTTGGTTCCATTTGGGTAAGCGCCATCCATATGTAATATTGGGACATTTACATTTAGAATAATATGTCATACTGTTCGTGTATTCATAGAGAATAGAGAATGTAACAGGTACAGTCACGAACAAAAAACAAAGCATACAAACTTAGTTTTCTGGTATGTACTATGTTGTGAGCTCTATGAGAAAACTTTTCGACTGAAATGCTGCCAGGCAACTACCTTAAAATCGAAAGTTAGGCTTTTCCCGAAATTTCTCATGCTTTGGAATAGTTTTTTGACTTTTTTTTGAAATTTTTTTACTTTTTATAGAGATTTCGATCTTCAAAATGTTTACTGCAACAAACAATTTTTTTTTAATTTCATCCCTTTATCCCAAACATTTTATCTATAAAAATGTTATTTAAAATTTTTTAAAAATTAAACATATTCAATAAACATGTTTCCTTAAAACCTCGATATTTCCCTTTCGCCGAAAATTATGTGCGAAATTTTGATTTTCCTTGACATTTTAGGTTTCAAATTAATGATTTGCTAATAATTGCTGTTTTGATCAGAATGTTGAGTTTATTCTCAAAATTATTATAATCCGAATATTTTTTCCCAAAATTTTAACCTCATACTCAAAATTTTAACTTTTACGAGAGATTTTTATTCTATTTTCATAATGTTAATTGTCCGCAAAAATGAAATTATAAATTTTGAACTTTCCTGTTTTCTAAACTAAATTTTCAAATAAATTACAAAATTTTTGTAAGATATATATCCTTTCCGTCACTTTCATTTTATTTGCAAGGTAAATGGTTTTGTCAGATATTTCTTTTTCTTCTGAAGACTTCAATTTTTTTCTTAAGATTGTAGGTTTAGGTTTTTCTTTTTGCTTTAACCTAGAAATGTTGCATTTTTATCGAATTTCATTTCGAATTGAATCTCGAATTTCTCGAAATTTAAAGTAAAACCAAGAAATATATTGTTGGTTTCTATTCTATGTCAAAATTAAAGTCGAGTTTACGAAATTATAATCTAAATTTAGAGAATAATGTCAAAATTATACCCAATTATTTTCTCAAGTTTCAACCTTAAGGTTCAAAAATGTCAGATTAAAGTTGCTTAATAAATTAAAAATTTCAGGTTTACATATACTTTTTTTAAAATTACGATTTAAATGTCAAAACGAGTTTAATCTTAAAACCTTGAAATTCTTGAACTTTTGACTTATTTCTCAAAAAGCCTACGTCAACCTAAAAATTTTGAATTTATGTCGAAATCAAAAACAAAAAACTTAGAAATCTTAAGTTTGCATTAGAAAATGTGAAAAAGTTAATGTTTTGAAAAACATATTTTTTTATGGGAAATTCGTATATCATCTTTATGGTTGATATCTAATAAATTAAATAGCAATTTAAAGAAAATAAGTAATAATAATAAGTAAGTAACTTCAAAGTTTACATTAGAATTTTTAACTTAATCACACAATTTTTTAAATGATTCTGTCGATCAGTAAGTAAAAACATGAGGCAGTCAATACTCCTGAGATAGACAGATTAGATCCTATCGGGAGCTTTTGCTGTCCACAAGTATGTTTGTTGCATTATCCTTTGATGTTTTTTTTTTAGAGAAAACCGTGGCCTGAGTTTTTAAAGCGTTGAAGTCGACAAGATTTTTCTTACCCCATTTTATAATGATTTCCAGAACCTGATTATTCATTTGTATTTGCTGTTTCCTTAGTCGATCTGAAGCAGCGACAGATAATGGTTTGCCGGAGAAAAAGAAAGAAGCCAGACTACTATCTTCTGCGTACCTATTGGAATGGAAGTTGAAGCTAAGGGATCGTTTATGTGTAACAAAAAAAATAAGAGATAGGCCAGACCCCTGAGGCACCTCTGCATTAATTGTAAATGTCTTGGATGAGATTTTATTCATGACGATCAAATGATAGAGTCCAAGAGGAAGACCATAAGATGTTACTTTGGCGAGAAGAGATCGGTGCCAGACTCTGTCGAAGGCCTTTGAGTTATCTGATGCCACAAGCCTAGCCTCACCATGTTTTTCCATAGCTGAGTTACAGATATGAGTAACATATGCCAGTAGATCGCCAATTGAGCGTTGTTATCTGAAACCGTATTGCCTATCCTAGATGATTCTATTCTTCTCCAGATATTTAAGAGTCTCGATGTTTTCCATCACGTTAGATGTAAAAAAATATAGAGCGATAGCTGTTATCCAGATTTCTTTTTCCCTTTTTAGGGTCAGACTGCACCCTAGCAAATTTCCAGATGTTAGGGAATACACTTATGTTGTAAGAGAGAGAATATAGTTAGTTACAACGTGAATAAAATGTTAACCTCATCTATTATTCGTTTGGGGTCGGTTGTAACTGCAGCACTGAAGCTTTGGCTTATTGTGCCCTAATGACATCATCATGCTCTTGATAGTTTTTCTGACCTTCGTTTATGATATTACTTAAATATTGTTTGATATTCCGCCAACGCGTAGCTCGCGCATATAGTAAATTAAACTGAACCATACTTAGCATTGGATATGCTCACGGGAGTACTATCATTTGAGTTGATCGTTAAGGAACGAATTGAACTACACGAGTAAGGTCATGGATAAACAACCCAAGTGCAAACAAGGGTGGGAAGAGAAATTCTTGAAAAATGGCAAAGATAATGGAGCAAGGAGAGCAATAAGTCTCAATGGATAAATGGGTTAATAACAAGCATCAGAAACTGCTCTGCAAACGTATATGAACAAGCTTTTATCCAATTCAAGTACTGAGAGGCAATGGGTCTTTTAGAAATTTTCTAAAATAAAAGAAAACAGGTAAAACAGTCGTACGACTGCCATAAGTTGGGAGGAACACACGGTGGACATAAAAATTTAACGTAACTTACCTTATTCCCTAATTGTATATTTTGCTATTCGAATTTATAAACTTGAGGTTGTTAGGGATGAAGGGTTCAATGGTTGAATAGTTAAAAAGTACATTTTTAAGTGGTAATTTCGTAATAAAATTGACCTGTCTAAAAAGAGTATAGTTTTTAACTTTAAAAGTGAGTCTTCTTTTTTATGAAGAGTTTGTTATTTTTTCCTCATAATTTCAATTTTATTTTTTAAAATTTTATAACATGCTAAACATTTAAACTTATTTCTTAAAATTCAAAGTTACCTAAAGCTTGAAATTTTTAATAATTTCGAAAAAGCTGGAATTAATAAAACAATTAAAATTTGCAAATATATGAGTATACATATATTTATAAGCTGTATAGCTTGTTTCATTTAAAAAAGTCCAACATTTTACCTATACCTATCTAGTGTATATTTACTACGCTACTGCCAGTCTCCTAGCAGAAGTCAAATCTACACAGAAAACGGCAAAAAATAGTTTTTTAATTTGGTGAATTGGCTAAAACTAAAAACTAAAAAAAAATAGGCAGTCACGCTAATTTAGGTTACCAACGTGATTGATGTTAGGAATAGAGCATATTGATAATACGTGATAGTAATGCAAAACCATAAGTTTACATCCTGTCCAAAATTTCTTAACGCTCCTTAAGAAGTTTTCACTTCAAAAATGAGAGTTATCCACTAAGAAAACGAACCCTGCACATTTAAAATATATGTTTCTGGTCTGTGCGATCGTTAAAGTCTCCTCGTTAATTTCAAAAATATAAGTATATTCCATTGTTTTGTTAACTTGCTTTCAAATACGCATTGTTATAATACTACTCCTTCCTTTCATTGAGAACCTACAAATCTCAAATAACACAAACACCTGCAACTCAATATACACCTGACAAGTTATACCTGTGAAGGTTTTGTCAGCATATATTCCGGTACATATAAGTCCAACAATTTATTTACAAACGTGTCAAAGAAATACTACTCTCCTCTGCGCGCATACCAACATAACGGGACGCACCTTATTACCTGAAACACGCCAGTTCAGTAGGGTTTAGACTTACCTGGTCTATAACAACGTTAAAACGTGATCACAAAAACGCGAATTTTGGTTATAATCGTGGAGTTATGTTTGCTGTTTAGTGCCAACTATTGGAATATTGTCAGCAGTGGAAGTAAGTCGACATTTGTTAGGAGAATTGGGCGTTAAAACCCTTTGGTATGTAAAGTATTTCTTATGTTGTGACCAAGAGATATCAATGATCGCGCAAGACATGAGGCCGCAGGACAGTTCCGTCACCGAACAAAAAAAAGTGACGTTGATATTTTTCTTGTAGGCTGTTTCAATCATTCATATAAAATTAATGCATAACATTATTGCATAAGAAACATCGAAGTGATGAATTTCTATATGTTGTCAGATTAATAATAATGATGATAGGAGATTGTAGAACTTTTACAAACCGCGTAAGATAGTTTAAAATAGTTGCACTACAATCGTCATATTTAAAGTATTCGTGGTACAAACAAGTAAGTTATTTCAAGTTAAGTATACGACAAAACCTTAAATAAAAGTGATTGTCTAATACAGTAAATTAATTTACATTATATTGAGACAACATTTTATTGAGAAATTTAAAAGCGTAAATCCGTCTCACATTCCATACTATATTAATTGCGATGTATTTAGCTGAGTAAATGCAGACCTTTGAATTAACAAGATGAAAAACAAAGAAAAATAACAAGCAAATAATTTAGATTAGGCAGCCAGCTGGTTGTACTAAAGCAATTTAACATGCAACCAGAGTCCTCAAGTTATTGTCTCTACAAGGAAAGAACTGACACGTTGGAAACTTCATTGTTCTATATAATTCACTAACAATCTGATGCATGCAATGATGGTTACATCAATTCCATCCTTGAATACATCTGCAAAAATTGTCAGATTCTCCACACCTTACAGTGCGTCCACCAATGGACGAAAATTTAAATATCAGATGTGCCCAAAATTGATCAAAATTAGAAATATTACTAAACGAATGTTCTAAAATGATGTTATATCGCTAGCATTTGTTTATTTTGCCTCATAATGTCAAAACTGCTATTCAAAATAGAAATTTAATTGCTTAGCAGAAATTTACTCTTGTCAATTTTTGTCCCTACGGATTTAAAATAGTTTTTTATGAAAAATATACGTTTCCTGTCATACAACGGAGTAGACAGCAACCGCTATTTCTGTCCAAATATTTTTTTTATATGTATAATTATATTTAATATGTGTCAGATAAATATAAATCAAATTTTAAAATTTGTATAAAAAATGTATCTCACTTTCTTACGTAAAACTGTTTCTTCATCAACACACCTAAGAATTATAAAATATTTTTCTGCTAATACTTGCAACTAACAGAAAAAAAGATAGTTGTCTGCCCGAAAGAGAAGTGGATCTCCTATTACAAGCATTAAAAATAGGTTTAATTAGTTAATTTATTTCAAAACTTTTATATATTTTTTAGTACTCAAACAGCTTTTTTTAACATTTGAAAGAGAATTCATTATTCTTAACTTAAATTACAAAATGTTTTGTAAAGGATGGTCCCGCAACTTAGTTATATGTTATGGTTGCAAAATAAGATTATATTACCGGTATCAATAAAAGTTTTAGGATCAGGACCTATAGTCCTGGGGCACCCTAAAAGACCTGTTTTAAACTAAAAATCCAATCTAATTGCTTGAAGGACTAGTGTTCCATTAAATTTTGCAGCAGCAACGGTCGATCGGTTAAATTTTACGAATCGTAGGAACCAGTGGCGCTATTTTTGACTTACACCTATGGAAAAGTAAAAATATATACAATCTACTGGTGATAGCACTTAACCCTATAAACAAAAACTATTTTCTTTCATTCTACCCACTGAAAAACTTAAAAATAACTACTTCTGAATAACAAAGAGATCCCAGAAATGCAATTATCTAAATTCTAAATCTATAAGTTCTGTTAAACAGTACTGGCAAAAGCATTTTAATACCCACAATTCTACATCATAACCCTCGGGACCTTAGTATATAACTATGTAGCTACATTATCCATACCCGATCATTTTTCAATCCGAATAAATTGCAGGAATTTTAATTTTTAATTGATTTCTGCTCTAATAAATTATTAATAGCCTGTAATGAATTTAGGAAAAATTCTCATACTTTTTTAAACATTTTATTGTAAATTCATGAAATTTGTCTTTTCTCCAAGAAAACGCAAAACTCGTAAAATAAAATACCATTCTAATGAAGTTTCTTTTTTATAGTTATCATCTCAAAATGGCTTCATCGCTGTTTAAAATCCCGATATTGGCCAAAATGTAGTTCTAGGTGGTAAAAGTGATCATTATGAAAATCTATACATAGCAATTATTAAATTAAAAACATTATTCTGATTTTTCTTTAATGTTCCACATCTTTGTGAGCAATGTAGCGCACTTCAGAAAGATTTTTATAAAGCCTAATGTCAAATTTCTATTCGTATTGTTTACACTTTACGAGGTAATTATTTGCGGCTATTAGATAAAACGAAGTACAATAAAATATGAGAAACTGGGGTATTTTGAACAACTAAAAACTCGAAAAACAAATAATTTTTTCTAAACGCTTGAATTTTTAATATGACTAATAATCTTTCTTTAAATGGCAGCAGTTTGTTAAAATTTTAACAATTTATACAACTTTTTTTTTAGTTGGAGCTAAAATGGTATTTTTGCGACTTCGAAATATGCCGGATAATTTCGGACCACCTTGTATATCGATTAAAAATGAAAATATGTGATGGAATAATTTTATTTTTCATTTACAATGATAAAAGAATTTATTATTAAAGAAAAACAAAATGAAATAAACTGAAAATGGCAATAAAAATCAGTACGAAATGCAATGTTGTCAAATCCAGTAACTTACAGTCATTTCGGCGCATGCCAAGTGAAAAGCTCAATCGCTAATCATTTTTATTGGGATACTTTTTCTTAAAAATTGTACAAAAATCGATGTTTTCTCTCAGGTCATAATTCATTGAAGACAGTTGTCTCTTCTGTGGTGTCTTCGAAACAAAGCGATATATCGATTAATTTTTCGAATATTCGAATTTATGTACAGGCTGGTCCGCTATCTATAGCGAAAACTTTGAGGAACAATGGATTATCAGAGAATAATGTGACTTGTCACATAAGCAATGCCTCTTAAACGTACCGTTTTTGAGATAGAGGGTGTTAAAGTTTTCATTTTTTAAACGATTTTATTTTACATCTCTTAAATGAACTGTAATATTTAAAAAATATTTGGTGACATAAAATATCTTGTAAAGGGCTAATATTGTCTTATTATAAAAGTTCACTAACATCTCCAGTGGCGCAGATGGCGCAGATCTGGAGTATAGTGACCCTTTTTCTATCAGAACTTCTACGCCACTGGTCCTAGATACTAATTCAATAATTGTTTGTATTTTATGATAATGTTTGCACAAAAAGTGTATTTATTTTCCTGACTTTATTACAGCTACACTGTAAAACCTGATGGTGTATTGATAAAATAAACAATTCTAATAAATTGTTTCACAGTAGCAGTACAAAAATTTAACCAAATGTATGTCGCACTACCAAAACCGCTAAGAATTTTATTTTCATGGCTACGCTGATCCATATCGACCGCTCTGTGTAATTTGTCAATTGCGCACTAAGAAATGAAAATTTTCTCCCATCTAGAATTTCCACATCCGCAACAATTTTAGAACAATGTTGTTTATAGCAATTACAAAATATGTGAGCGGTATTAATTTGCAATGTACAGTTAAATACATTTTCATGTTGGCTAGGTGTCTTCAGAATGAATGTGAAACAAACAAGCAATAATTAATACTATGAGTAATATAGAAAATATTATAGCAGAAAAGAATGTCATTTACGTACGAAGAATGCAAACAACCTTGAATCCGTAGTTTTATATCCCAATAGCAGTTCATCGTTTGTTGAGAGAAAGTGGTGTAACCGAATTATTGTTATGCGGTATAATGTCAAAGTTTTCAACATATATTTTGGCTGGTATATCAATGACCACCCAAATGTTATATAAAATATATATACAGGGTGATTCATTCATAATGACATTAATTTTAACTACGTGTTCGGAAGGCTTAGTAAAGATAGAAAATGGAAAAGAAAAATTATTATTCGACTTTTTAAAATAGACACAAATCAACCCATTGACCACCAAAGGTCCGGCACTCCTGACCACATTAAATGCTTCACGGCAACACGCTTATCACGTTATCATCCACTCACCTGCTACAATGATAAAGCGGAATATCGAGGGCAAAACATCGCTAATTAATGGGGAACAAACCTCTATTAATTATTTTGACGAATAAGTATTGGTATTTTCATTCAATTAAAACTTTTGAAATTTTTTGTTTCAGTAATCAATAGTTCTAATGAAAAGTAAAACACAAATTCAAAAAATAAACGAACACAAACGTCTCAAAGTAAAATATTAATTCTACAAAATAAATAACGATAACTGGCTTATTTGAATTTGTAGCATATTAACGTTGGTTAGCAATGAAGTTGTTGTTTATAAAAAATATGTCAAGGATAGCCCACACTCAAAAAAGGTGCAGTATACTTACATTAATATTCTAGTGCCTCTTTTTCAAACTATTTTAGACCTGTCGGTGGCATGTGATGATTCGCCGGTAAACTATACATGGTTTAATAAATTTCCATCGTATCACAGAGGGTCACAAAAAATAAAACGAATGTTAACCACTTTTAACACTTGCGCCCACAACAGCGAATTTAATCAATTACTTGCAGCGTTGATATCAACTTTTACATCTATCTCCCGATTTCACCTTGTTTTATTTTCGCCTAACTTTCTGCTGCAAGTTCGTTGTTACCCGATTTTCATTTAAGAAAACAAATTAATGTTTTTTCTATTGTCATTTAGACATAACCTAGCAATATTTTGTTTATTTTTTTGCCCGAGCCCCAATTGCGCAGCCGTAAATTCTTCTTTTTTCTATTGATCTGGGCCTTGGAGCCTTGGAGTCAGTGACAGCTCAAAAAGGGGTTTAAATTATGGTTTTAAAATATTTCTTTTCAGCGTAAATATTATATTATATTATATATTTGTATTATACTCATTTTCCCCTATCTTCTCCTAAAAGTAATGCCATTATGACTGAATCACCCTGTATACATATTCTTAATATATCTGGTGTAAGGGGATTATGGTGCACTTTCTCTTTTTGTTTTTACTTATGAAGCTAAAAATTTTCAAACTTGCTTTACTTACTGTACTTATGAAAGGACAATTTTTGACTGCTGACACTGTCGCTAAAATTGATACAAATTTTCGATTTTTAAAATAAATATCCTGTATATTATTAGATCTTTGGGATCTACTTAATTTCTGAATACACTAAATCAGTAATTTTTAAAGCACCAACAAATTTTTTGGCCGAATTTTATTTTTCAACCTAAAAGCCTATGATTCCAATTAATTTTAATGGATGACTTTAACGCTGCAAAAATCAAATCACGTGAAGAAAGAAGTATCCAATTCCTTTACCACGTGATAAAGTTAACAAAAATGTTTTTATGTCATAACTTTATTTTCTTTTAAATACCACCATAATGGTACCCCGCTACTAGGAAGAAGTATAAATAGTGGCGAATCTAACTGTATTTTCACTTTTGCTGTAAAATCAACTAAATTGTAGTTAAAGCCAAAAAGAGTTTAAAATATTTGACTTCAATTCATTTATTCGACCTTATTCGCTGAACACATAAGATATCTGTGCAAAACAAATGAAAAAAATTGAGGCTTTCAATTAATTAATTAATAATTAATAAGGCTCTAATTTAATTTTTTGCAGCAGCATTGATGTGATTGGTTAGAATTATTAGAATAAATTTTGACCTTCAACACTGAAAAATAAAATGGATTGAAAAAGTAATATCAGTACTTCAAAGATCACTTGTATTATGTGTATTTTATTAAAAAAATGTGCAGATTCCAAAAATGTAATACACAAAGTGTTTTATTCAAATTAATAACAATTCCAGAAGTGTATGAATTGACTGGTTAGTATTTCCTTTAATTTTTATGATTTATTATTTCTGAAATTATTATGTTCTTCGCTTACTTAGAAGATTAACAGGCTAGCCTATTTAAAACTTCCACTTATTTCATTTTTAATATTATTATTTATATTTTTTTTCTGGTTTAAAATATACAATTTTAATTTTTTTTCGAAAATTTTAACTTGACACATTTTTTATAAAAATTTCACCTCCATACTTCAGAAATTTCACTTTGATTTCGTTGGTTTAAACTCAAAACATATGTGTTTTTTAATAAATTGCATGTGTATTATTTTCTAAAATGTCACCTTTTTTTATTCAATATGCACAGGTTCAATATTTGTTATTTTCTTCTGAAAAAAAAAACAGACGAAACAAGGATTCAAGAAAAAAACGGAAATGTCTAGATGACATAGACTGAGCTGAACTGACAGAAGCTCTTAAATCTACCAAAAATAGAAAAGCGACAGGCATAGATGGCATTAATGCCGAATTATGGAAACATGGTGAACTAATGTTGCACCTGAAACTATTACACTTATATAATGAATGCTGGAAAAATACTATTATTCCTGACAACTGGAGAAGGAATCTCATTGTTTAAAAAAGGCGACAAGTAGAGTCCTCAAAACTATCGTGGAATTGTTTAATTAGATACGGCTTATGAAATGTATGCCAGAATACTAAATAACAGATTGAAAGTAATTTCAGGAGGGTTACTATAGGAAGAACAAATAGATTTTAGAAAAGCCAGATCAGTAATAGATGGAATATTTACGATAAAACAAATAATAGAAAAACACAAAGTATACAACAGAGAAACAGCTATTAGTTTTATAGACTTTGAGAAAGCTTTTGACAACGTAAAAAGATGAAAATTATGGAACATTATGGAGGAACAGGAATATCCAAAACACTTAATACGAACAATACAAAGTCCTTATATTAATACCGCAATCCTAGTAGACATAGAAAAAAAACTAAGTAAAGAAGTAACCAATAAAGAAGTCAGCCAGGGCTGCTGCATATCGCCAACATATACATAGACTACATTAAAAAAGAATGGAAAATAAAACGTTCTACATGAATATACCTAGATCAGCATATCATATTAAACTGCCTTTTATTTGCCGATGATCTAGAACCTTTTGCAGAAACAGAAGACAATCTACAAAGACACATGTATACCTTAAAAAATATCTGCCAAGAATACGACATGAAATTATCAACCAATAAGACTAAGAATATGGCTTTTTTAGGCAAATACGCTGTCAGAACAAATATAATTGTAAATAATACAGTATTGGAGCAGGTTAAACATTTTAAATATTTAGGTTGCGCTGTATCATATGATCGAAATCATGACGTAGAAGAAGAACTTAATAAATTCACTCATATGTGCGGATCTATTAGTAGAACACTAAACAACTAAAAAATAAAACAAGAAAAGATACGCAAATAAAATGTTATAAGACGATAGCTGTCCCAACCCTGTTATACGGTAGCAAAACATGGAGAAGGATACAAAGGGAAGACAGTAGAATACATGCAGAAGAGATGAAAATTTTTAGGACGGTAAAAAGTTGCACAAGACTGGATAGAATAAGAAATAGAGATATAAGAACAGAGTTAAACATCATTGACATAAACGATAAAATAGCAGAAAATAAAATTTAGTGGAAAGAACATGTAGAACGAATGAATGAAAAAAGGTTGCTTGCCAAAGCAAGATTTTATAGA
Organism: Dastarcus helophoroides; assembly: GCA_028583605.1. NCBI lineage: Eukaryota > Metazoa > Arthropoda > Insecta > Coleoptera > Bothrideridae > Dastarcus > Dastarcus helophoroides. Next base: position 21,301,476 of record CM053328.1, on the reverse strand, counting down.
TGTATTGCAAGAAGAAGTATTGGTAGGCCAAGAAAAAGATGGGTATCGTAACAGGCAATAATTCCTAAAACCTGAAGTGAAGAAGAAGAAGGATATTTGTTTTTTATCCTACTATTTTGAATTTTTCTACAAATTTCTTCATCTTCAGATTTTGATTTGGCTACGGAAATTTTAGTTTACCTTAGCTTTCTTTTTCAAGGTATTTTATTTTTTATTAATTGAAAGTTTTCAATTTTTATTTCTGCTCCCTAAAATTTTGTCAAAGTTTAGAAAAAGTTTTTTATAAATTTTCAGTTTTGTTTAAATTGTGTGCAATCGATCAATTTAAAATTTAAACTCAAAGCAATTTTTTTACCAACTGCAAGAATTTCTTGCAGTTTATACATTTTACTAGGTTCTTGAATTAACATTTTCATTTTTTATTTATTTTTGCTAGAAAATTATAATTTTTATGGTAAGGTTAACCTTTTTCTAAATTTTTACTACCATACTAAAATGGTAACGAAGGCTTCCACGGCCAGTCAGTACAGGATATACTTCTACTGGGATTGGACCGTCAAAGAACTACTAAAAGGGTTCGGCACTTTTAGTAGTTCTTTGACATGGTCCAATCCCGGAAGAAGTACATCTTGTACCATGCTAAAATACTTATACAATTCCGAGAGCTTTCTTTGGAAGGTAGATATTTTTCTGAAAATTTCGAGTTCATATTTTCAAATTTAACTTTATATATATATATATATATATATATAGAGTTTTTTTTGAAGGAAACACCTCTATATATTTTTATATTTTCAGATTCTACGATTAAAATGAAAGAGAGTTTTATAAAAGCCTACGTAACCTAAACCTTAAGGATTTGAATTCTGTCAAAATGTAGCAAGCATTTTAACATTTGAATTCTGGGCACTTATTTCAGTTTAATTTAAATCGAACTCCAACTGTTTGCGTCTTAATGGAAAATGCACATCTTTAAAATGGAAACCGATTTTAACAAATTTATTATTCACCAAGTCAACTATGATATTTTCCAAAATCAGAAATTCTTGTAATAAATAGCAGATTTAAAGGAAAAACATGTGACAATCATCACTTAAATTTTAAATATTATGGATTCATTTAAAATAGCAAAATAAAAAAATGTTGGAAATACAACAAACAATGTGGGTTTAATATAAAGGTTTAAAATGGCGACCCCTCGACTCTAAAAAAAAACATACCCATTTTCAAGATCCGCGACAATATCTGTCAGAATTTCTGGGCATTTATTTCGCAAATCTTCTCCGATGCACCCCTTTAGATTATCTGATATTACTGAAAGTAGGTCAAAATAAAAAAAAATTCTTTTACGTATCCTCATAAAAAATCAGTGTATGTGTGTGTGTGAAAGATCGTGGGGGTCAATTCTGAAACACAGTTTTTCAGATTTGCAGATTACAGTTTATGGAAGATGAACATTTGAAAATTCTTTAACCTCACGTTGGAAATGTGCTGGAGTTCTATTTATTTTAAGCCATATCATTGCCCTTATGTTCAGGCGTAAAAAGACTGGAAATAACTTATCAAAAATTATGAAAAGTGTTCCATTTAAATTTTTCCCAAAATAAGTAACATTTAGTTTGAATTTATCTGTTTTTTTAGGGGAATATTCAATTGTTTCTAATATATCTCCAACAAAAGGTAGGTAATGTGAAGAAAAGCATCGGATGAGTTTCAAGAAGTGTTGAAAGGTCTTGAAAAGAGGTTATGTTTTCGTTTAGATTCAGCGGGTCGTCATTTTAAACACTTATAATAGACCAATATTATTAATTGCATTACAAACCTTCTTTTATTTTTCTCCTTCAAATTAATCCATAATATTTAAAATTTTAAGTGATGATTATCAAATGTCTTTCCTTTCAATATGCTTTTTATTACAAATAGTGCTGATGTTTCAAAATGCCACAACTGTCGTGATAAATATTAAATTTGTTGAAATCGGTTAGCCATAGAAATATTTTATAATATTTGATAGAGAATTAAATGCCACAACTAATGTTGACCTAAAATAATGGCTTCTCATTTCAAATTTTTTGGTACCACGTATGCACTAATCAATTTTTTACGTCGGCGACATAAAACCTAATTAATTAATAGAACTTAACCCCAATTTGATTTTAATAACTAAAATATGTGTTGGGAATTGGAATATTAAAATTGTAACTATCTTTTAACAAAAATTAACATATTTGAAAATCCATAAACTTTAGCTGGGGTAAACCTTAGCAAAACTTGCATTTATTTTGACCTCAGAATCAGAAAATGTGAAAATATGTAGGATACTCTTTTTAACAAAATGAAACTTTGATACGTTTTGTCTTTATGGGATATCCTGGATATTATGAAGCTAATTTTAAAATGTACCACCAATGGGTCTCTATTCATCCCCAAAACAATTTTTTTTAAATCATGCGTCGTGGGCTTGTGGGCATAATCTTTTGTGTCACATGTCTTAAATAACAGTTTATTTAGTAAATAATCAATTTTTTCGATAAATGTGCCTCATTCACAAAAAAAAAAACAATCCATTTTGCAAATATTTATTTAAAATAGCAACAATATTATATCGCGAATATATTGGAAACTATTAAATTCAAATATAGAACAGCTTATCGAAAAACATATTCAGAACTTTTTTGAATTCTAAAAAATGTACAATACGTGGTGATTCACTCATAATGACATTAATTTTAAAGAAAGTAGATAAAAATGAGTATAATACGAATATGTGACTAAAAAAATTTTTTTTAGGTATAATGACGCTGAAAAAAAATATTTTAAAATCATAATTTAAACCCCTTTTTAAGCTGTCACTGACTTCAAAGCCAAGAAGAAGAATTTACGGCTGTGGAGTTGGGACTCGGGCGAAACAAATAAACAAAACATTGCTAGGTTATGTCTAAATAATAATAATAATAAGTTAATTTGCAGAACACTTATATTACAAATAACAGTAGGAAAAACATTAAGTGATCTTGGCTGCACCAATAGTTGCGGAAAAGTCATTGGGTGATTTGATTTTTTATATGAAAATCGGGTAACAACGAATTGCAGTACGTGAAAATAAAAAAAAGGTGGAATCGCGAGATAGATGTAAACGTTGATATCAACGCTGCAAGTAATGAATTAAATTCGCTGTTGTGGGTACAAGTGTTAAAAGTGGTTAATACTGAGAATTATTTCCCGACGCTTTATTTTTTGTAATGCGATGGAAATTTTTTAAACCATGTGTAGTTTTCGACGAATCCACTTTTTTCATGCTTCCGACAGATTTAAAATAGTTTGGAAAAGATGCACTCGAGTATTAATGTAAATACGCTGCACCTATTGTGACTATGGGCTATAGTTGACATATTTTTTAATAACAACCTAACTGATAACCAACGTTAATATGCTTCAAAATTAAATAAACCAGTTGTCGTTATTTATTTTGTAGAATTAATATTTCAGTGTAAGTTGTTTGTGTTCGTTTATCTTTTGAATTTGCATTTTACTTTTCATTAGACTGATTGACTAACAAAACAAAAAAAATGTAAAAAGTTTTAATTCTATGAAAATATAAATACTTATTCGTCAAAATAACTACTAGAGATTTGTTGCCTATTAATTAGCGATGTTTCGCCCTTGACAGTCCAGCTTATCATTGCAACTGATGAGTGGATGATAACGTGATAAGTGTATGTTGCCATTAGTCTCTGGTTGCCATAAAGCATTTAATATGGTCAGTAGCGCCGGGCTTTAAGTGGTTAATGTGTTAGTTTGGGTCTATTTTAAAAGGTCAAATAAAAATTTCTTTTTTTCAATTTTCTGTCTTTACGAAGCGTTTCGAGCAAGTAGTTAAACTAATGCCATTGAGTAAATCACCCTGTATACATGGTATTCGGTTTAAAAATTATAACTGTCATCTGCCGCTCATTTCTGCAATATCCTCTATATAAATAAACATATTCTACAAAAATCTTGCATTATTTTGTTTGGTACAACTCTTGTATTTAATACTTTTCTCCAATGCGAAAAACAAAAAAGTTACACAATAAACTGTTATCAAATACATATTTTGTCGCCAGCTAAATAGGTATCATTACAATTTTGTACTTTTTTGTATTCGATTCTTCGAAGAAAAGCATTGCGTTATACGGAAGTAATCTAGGCATTATTGTTTTCTCATTAACATATGATAACGAAGGCTTCCACGGTCAGAGTCAGTACAGGATATACTTCTTCCGGGATTGGACCGTGTCAAAGAACTACTAAAAGTGTTTGACGTTTTGCCCACCATGGTGGACATACTGAGTTACCGTGCTCTTCTGTCTAAACTTTCTTATCCTTTGTACCAATTTTCAATTCAGAAAAGTTTTGCCTCTGGTATGGTGAACATACTGAGTTACCGTGCTCTAATGTTTTGAAATTGGCCTTTTCATTCCTTCCTTTTTGCATATTCCCTTATATTTCTCTTTTTATTTATTGTTTCTTTTCTTTGATCCTGAAGAAGCCCCCTACGATGGTGGGTGAAACGTCGAATACTTTTAGTAGTTCTTTGACACGGTCCAAACCCGGAAGAAGTATATCCTGTACTAACAATGTGTTCAATTGTCAGTGCATTTTTCAATTCCCGAAGTAGGAATTGATAGTCATCATTTTTCTCAATACGTGGTGAACCACGTATTGATGGAAATGATGACTGTCAATTCTTGTTAGTGGGTGTATTTTTTAATAAAAGTTTCACCAAATATGCAATAAGGGATGAGATTTTAGACAACCAAGTCAAAAATATTACAGTTACAATCAATTTTTATACAGAGTGTGCACAATATATTTACATAAAAGTATTTCAGTTATGTATTGAAAAGTCTAACAATTTTTGAGTAAAATATTTCTTTACTTTTTTAACTACTACTACTCCGATTTTTGGCAGTTTTATAACAATTTACTCCAAGTCGTACACAACGAGACATTTTATTGGAAGGAGCCATATTTTGTAAACAGGCAACAGTGTGCTTTGAAAACGATAACTAATAAAAGTAACTGTCAAATAATTCTTTCATTGTCATGCTAAACTTAATATGAATTTGCTAAAGATTTTATCAGAGACCGAGAGCCATAAGATTTTAATGAAAGCACTTATTTGAGAAAAACTCGAAGTGAATAATATATATTTGGACCTTTCTGTACAAAAATTAATTCTAGTGACAACACTTTTAACTTGATTTCCCAAAAGGTTATACATTATTGTAATGTTAGTGGGAATTTGGTAAAAAACAAACCACTAATAGCAAAATAAGCGACCAATTAAAATGTGGACCATTTTTGTGTCACCTGTGTTTTTATTTCAAAATCTACAACTGCATTTGCCTGCTTGTAAAATTTAAGGTCGCCGCTCTAATTGGCCGCATCGTATTTAACCTAGTGTATTCAGATTGCCTGACTGCCTTCATGGAAAAGTACAGTGGAATCAGAAAAGGACACAGTGCTATACACATTTTTAACTAATAGAACTAGTTAAAATCAAAACTGATTTGGGCGAGAATATCTTTAAATACAATTTATTATCTTTGAAAAAAGTTGTTCTTTTCTAAATTTTGAGATGAACTCTCTTTAGTAAATACCTTACATCTTTTCATATTACAAACCATATCCAACCTTAATATTGTGAAAACTTATTCCACGGCCTACAGAATATTTCCATCCTATTCATAAAAATGTTATGAACACATTGTCTGTTGTGCAACAAGAGAGACCCATTAACACTGAAACAAGACATGCAGACGGTCATTATTCACAGTACACACACCTAACAGTAGGTTGAAAATTGCCGCAAATGAATTATCTAAATATGCTTTTAAAATTTCAACTCAGCTGACAATAACGAGGTCATCCCTGCTTCATTGTCAGCCAATCTTAAGGTTGGGCACCATCTTTAATTAAATTATGAGGTTTTGTGAAAACGCAAGATATGCGTATGATCATTATTTCAGTACAAAAAATTGGAGCACAAAGGAAGAAAGCTATTTTTATTAATTTTTTCTATTTCCGCATTTAACATTTAAAATATATTGATATATTAATTGGATTTTGATTAGCTGTAATAGATGTAATACGCCAGCTGTTTAAAAGAATATAGCCTTTAAAACCATAAGAATGAAATGAAGTTGGTCAATTACCGATATGTACTAATAACTTCCTAAATATCAGTCTGCGGTTATGACATAGTTAAACAATATCAAGAAACGATATACTTTAATGAATGTAGGTTGATAATTTTGCAAGCTATACCGATTTACTTTAGTTTATTTCCACTTAAGGTCACATATGTAAGTTGCCGATTTCGGAAAACTCGTTTTAATATATTAATTCAAAACATTGAAGCCGACAAAAGTAATTGCATTACCTTTTTTTGACAAGTTATAACCGAAAGAAGTATGCTATATAAGTGACTGAACATTTGCAAATGTAGGTTCTTTCTTAGTAAGTGACAAACTTCTTCTTCTTAATGGGTTTAGCGGGAGGTGATTAGTAGTTATACATCTGACATGGTCTTGGTAGCAATAATGATTTTAGACAAGCAGCGATTAAATCACTATATGTTGCCTGCCAAGGAAATTCAGAAGCCTTTTGTTTTTACTTTGCATAATATTGACTGTAAAAAGAGCTATAGCACTTCATTCATAGTTCGGTTAAGATAGTTTACCGGCAGTAATCAAAGCCATAAGTTTTTGGAACGTTATATTTTCACCGCGTAAGTGAAATTTAAGCGCCAAACTACCACCTCTACTCGATTTTTTGAATACACTGTACCTAGTGGATATAAATAATAAAAATCTCAAAGCCGCTATGCAGTAGATTTTCTGAGCCAACAACATTGTACTTAGTATGTGAAACATCCTCTCACAAATCAGGTACTTTGTGGATCTCCGCGACCCAAGACTCGATTAGTGAAGCCGCTATGTTTTCCTAACATGCGAAATGGAAATTGAAATTCCGTGAGATGTGAAAATTCAAATTGCTATTACGCAAAAACGGTTACCTCTTGCAATCCCTAATGTTTCACTATTTCATTCATAATAATAAATAAATAAAAATAAATTAAAATCTTGTCGAAAATATTCTTTCTAAAATAGCCATATACCTTACAAGTTATAAATCGTAAGTTTAACATTGAATATCTCGGATTCAGCAGCAGCACGGGTCCATTTAATTTGTAGATGTGTGGATAAATCTGTTAGTAGCATTTGATAAAAATTTAAAGAAAATCTATAGAAAAGCGATGGACCTGTAAACTCACTTTATATGCGAGATGCTTGAGAATTTGGTTCCTGAATTGAAGCTGCAAAACTGGCCTTACATGAAATAAAACAAAAGATGAAACAGTGTTTGAAGACAAAAATTATAAGGTACTGTGATGAGCAGCCAGCCGGTTGTGACCATAACCAGTGATTGTATATAGTTTTTTCAAAATTGTCGAATATTGCTCATCTTTAAAATTTTTCGAAGAATAAATTACTTTCGATTTTCGGACCCAATTTGTCTACGTTGTGTTTAAAATTATTTTATTCCAATACATTGTAACCCCAGCTCGTAGAGTCGACAGGGAAGTGTTATCAAATTCAAACAACAATTGACCTCAACGTTTTATTACAACTGGTCAAAAAATAAATCAACAAAATTTCAAGTTTGTGATTTTCAAGTGTTCTTAAACATAATACAACAAAATAAAAGTAAACCTGTTTGTTTCAACTTGTTTAAATTTGCTGGACACAGATCTGAGAGAAATATTTCTTTAGAAAATGAAGCGAATTCATTAAGCACAAGTAGTCTGACATTCTTTGTTTAACTCTTTCGCTCGTATATGGTGCGTCGGTTATAAATTTCCCAAAGTTTATTTTTAACCCTAATAATCGCAATATTTTCCCCAGCTGGGCCATTTAGTTTGTACTCGAAGGTTTTCAAACCAAATGCAGCTAACTTTGTACCTGATTATCGGTGGGTGTTCGCTGGTTAGTTTGTACACAGAGGTTCTCAAACTATTTTTAGGTGTCTGTTTTTTTTCCAATTCTTGTGAGTTTTGTCGCTTCAATATTCAAGCATACTTCACATAGCATACAGTTTCCTGTTAAAGCTTTGAGCTAACAATATCCAAAGGATAATGCTACGAGAAAATGGAGCTCAAGCTTGGAAATGAAGTTGTGATTTATCGTAATAAATCAAATTTATAAATGTTGATTCAATCTTACAGATCTCTCGTTCTCTCACTCTTTCTTTCTTTCCTTTGTTAACTTGTTCCTTTGTTTGTTTTTCTGTTTTTCATATACCAAACTCAATCACTCGAACTCAAACCCAGTGTCATAAAATAGACTAGAAATATTGTTCAGATTTTGTCGAAACTTTCTGAGCAGAATCTTTCCCTTCCAACACTACATCTACTTCTACGGCTACTGTTCTAATTAAAAGGGGCGTTTCTGGCTTAGAAAGTGGCTAAGCTTGACTTAGCACAAAAAAAAAACATTTAAATTAAAGTTAGAAACTGGCAAGAAGTTCTCATTTCTTTGGTCAAAACATTTCCCTAACGAGAGCTGATGCTGATACTGCTCGTTCACCGACGTTAGTACTCCCCATTTGTCAACAGATCTATAAGGCTCTCTTTGGGCCAGGTTGTCTTGTCCTATATTTTTAGGATTCAAGCAACGTACGAAGGAGAATCTGCGAATGAGGTAGCACTAGGTGAATACACCAAAACAAGAACTAGGTAAGAGCTCATTGTGGCTTATGCTTCTAGGATGTTAAGGTGTACAATGCCCACGTTTCTAGAACTTGCAGAACATCATCAGTAAAATCCCAAATATATGTGTCTGCTGCCAGTTACCGGACCTTTGTGGTGATGGGTATAAATTATTTTGGAACCCCTGGAAACTCCGCTTCCAACAGCAGAACACTAAGATCAACCTTAAGGAAATGAAAATGTTTGTATGAAGCGAATGCGCTTTATTTGCTTTTCGTTTTCTTGTCTTTGTGTTTTTTTTTATTTCGTTTTATTTTTGTTTCCTTTTTTGAAACAGAGACTGATAGTTGCACCAGTCAGCGGTAGGGTTCTTGGCCCAATAACAATTTTCTAACAACGACTTTCTCATTCATTCGGTTTGTTGTGGAAGTTTTAAATTCCTTTCTCTTTTTTTTTGTGTACGCCCCCCAACCCCATATTGATCAAAATTAGGAACAAGTATTTTCTCAAATTTTAGGAAAAGTTAATTAAATCATATAAGAGCGAAAAACCATCAAACAAAATCATCAGACAATTTAAAATTTACTTGCCTCCTTATTTCGTAGCAAACATCACACAAATGGCACAAGAACTTCACGTTGAAAAGAAATTGTTTTTTTTGTGTTCATTTACGTTGATTAGCACAAACAGAAGTAATTTTTTTTAAACTCCCGTATTTCGTACTCGTTTGCATAACTAGTTTCATCGAAGTTCCGTCTTTGACTATTTTTAACTTCTTTACGGTGCTTTAAGTTTTTCTTCCCCTACCCTTAATTTCTGGGGACCGAAAGACATCCTCTGCATCTCGCTAGAGGGCATGAGGATGCAGAATTTCTACTAATTTAAATATTTCTAATCCAAATTAGCCCTTAAATAAAATTTGAAAAGGATTCTTAAAGTGCATATCAAACTGCAAACCCATTTTAAATAACGTCGTCCTTATATCTTGCAAGTTTTACTTCGATAATTGAAATTTAAATAACTTACAATTGTACGTGTTTATAAGGGCGTTTTTTGAACGTCAAATTCCTCCAGTCTACCACCACATGGTCTTGCCGAGATATTTGCTACGGTCTCCGTTATCGGCACTTACCCTTATTTATTACTCTACTTTTCAGCGGTCCTTCAAAATTAACATGTTAATTTACTCAGTTTAGGTATCTGTGCTTGAAACAAACCAGGCCTAACAAATAACCCTTATCTAATTTGTGAACGCTAAGAAATCTGTTTCTCACGCAAAACGTTATGTTACAAAAAATTTTATATAGTACAATATTTGTAGATTTAATATTTCCAAGAAAATATTGAATAAAATGCAATTAAATAAAACAAACGAGGAAATAGAACAGTTTAGTAGAACTCGACTCACCACAGTACCTATGCTAAATAAGGCCACTGTAAGGTTTATTGTCTTGTAAATTTGACATAGTTTAACAAAACATTCAAAGTTTAATGAAAGCACCTTTAGCTTGTTTACTTTGATCCAGCAAATAAACGCCCCCGTGGAGTAAACCCTTATACATATATTTTTATAAATTATTTCTAAAGCAGTGCTTTGGCCTTATTAAGAACTACCTGTATACTAATAAGGCCATGGTTTAAATTTCAAAGAAAAATTATCATTGGAGGCCGGATTTCAGGTAAAATCCTTTGATCCTACATTTTCACCTTTTTTGACGCTTTTCATGCGTTATTGCTTAAATTTCAATTTCGCTTGTTTTTTTATTTTGAAAACTATTTCGTGCCTATTTAACATTTTCTACTGGGTTTTTCCAAGTATATTTTCACTTCTGAAGAAGTTAAGCGGAAATATGTACTTGATCAAATAAGGGTAATGAATTATATAAACACAAAATGTTTTTACCTGTGGAAGTTGCTAGTGCAAAAAAAGCACCTGCATCCTGAATAAAGTTCACTTAATTTACATAAATTAAAATACAAATCTTGTCCCCTGAAACCAAAAAAGATTAAAAAACACAACAAAAGTTGCACTAACGCTATCATCTTTAGAGAGATATAGTATCTCTCTGAAGATGATAGCTTGGCTATCGAAACGCGTTAGAACAACCTTGTTTGTGTTTTTTAATCTTTCTTGGTTTCAGGGAACAAGATTTGTGTTTCAATTTTTGAAGATAACCAAGGACCAGTCCATTCCACCAAAACCTAATTTACATCTTTAAAAAACAGTTCGCCTCAGGAAGGCCATCTAAACTCATTTTAATTAAACTGTTCTTGTGGCTGCCAAGCTGCATTTGACTAGCCTAATAAATAGTAGAAAACTACGATCTGAGTGAGTTGGCCTTATTAGGGGCAATGTAGTTGATTCAAGTACTTTAGATTTTATTATCTGCAACTAAAAATTTTAAGAAAACACTTAAAATTAAAAAGATGAATGTCAAGTTTATGCTGAAATTTTTATCCTTGTCATCGAAATTTGAACCTAAATTTTAAAATTTTGATGTTTTTTTTTATTGAGCACCACGTCTTTCGATTGTATCTTGCTCAATTTTATGTCTTTTAAATTGGAAATGTTATATTCTACTAGCATCATTTGTAGTCGAAAATCGACCAATTATATCTGCAAAGAACGAAATTGTTTTTCACATATTCAATTAATAGGTATTTATATGCAGGTATTTAGTTTTTACCGTGACGATAGGAGGAAATGCGTGGGGAAATCAAAATTTCAGCTCTTTGAAAATTTGGAATTCTTCGAAAATTTTGGCCTTTTTCAAAATTTCGATAGTTTCTTGAAAATCTACCTTATGTTTGAAAATCTTAACTTTTTTCACAATTTCGACACCTTGAAACTTTGGACTGTTTTTGAAAATTATGAATTTTTTTGAGGAATATGAATTTTATGATAATTTCGACTTTTCCTTATTTAGTTTTGAAAATTTCGACCACTCGCTAAATATTTCGACTCTTATTGAAAATTTCTATTTTCTGATACATATTTTTAACTTTTTTTCAAAATATCTGGTTTTTCTTGAAGAATCTGACATTTAATTTCTACTTTTTTAATGAGTTCGACTTGGACATTTTAAAATTTCCACTTATTTCAAATTACCATTAAAAAACAACAAAATTTTGACTTAATTAGAAAATTGTAACCATTTCAAAATTTTTCCTTTTTCTAAAATAGTGCTATTTTTGAAACTTCCCAATTTTTCCAAATTTAAACTTTTTCAGGAAATTTTTATTTTGATGTAGATCTCAACTCCCTTTAAAAAATTCTGCTTTTTTTGACAATTTCGACATTTTAAAAAGGTGAATAAAAGAATAATTCCGACCAGGCCAATATTTTCGAAAATTCGAATTATTAGAAAAAAGGTCGAAATTATTAGAAAACCGAAGTTTAAAAAAATGGCAGTGTTCCAAAAGGCACGAATTAAAAAAGAAAATGGCAAACATTTTGTGGAAATTTAGAAAAAAGTTGTCTTAAAGCCAAATTATTCGAAAAAAGTTGAATTTTGAGAGTAAAGCAAAAGTGCCAACACAGAAGAATTTTCAGAGAAAATTCACAATTTCGGGAAAAGGCTGTGCTTCCGTATCTTTGTAGAGAAGTATATGTTAATTTTAAAGGAATTTACATGAAACAAAAAGGGTAAAGAAGCATTTTTAAGTCACCTATTTCTAACTATGTACTTTACCTGCTTAGAGAACTGAGAGAAGGAATACGTGTCAAAGGATTTTTTCATAAGTGTGCAATTCGGTCGCCCAATTTCAAGCTTTTCTCTCGAAATTTTGAATTTCCCAGAGATTTTGAAATTTCATGGAAAACATCGACAAGAATATTGAATATTTCAATTTAAAATCAAAGTTTTCTGACTAATGGAAGCTGGAGAATTTCCTAACATAAATCTCATTTTTCAAAATATGTTGCTATTTTTCAAAAATTACAGTTCAAATATAAAATCGTTTTTTTTTTTATCAATTCAATGTGTAATTCTAAAGAGAATGTTGGCTTTTTTTCAAAATTTCCAATTTAAATCTGAAATAGTTTTTTTTAATTTGGAATTGCAATTCTAGAAGGAAAAATTAAATATTCATCCTTTATTTTCTAGTTAAAATAAAAATAGCAAAAGAAAAACTTATTTTTTAGTTTTAAAGTAAATTAAAATTTCAGATAAAAAAATTATTTGGAAAAAATTCATGCAACGTCTTTTTTAATTTCAAAATTTAGTGAAAAATTTTTAAATTTCTGGCATAATTTTGTTGAAAGTTTTTTCCAGAATTTTGACTTGAATCTCAAATTCCGGATCATAAATTCGAGGTTAAGAAAATATGGATTCTAAATTCGAGCTTAAGAAAATAAACAAATAAAAATGAATAAAAATTGACATTTGCAAAATGGAAATTTTAGAAATCTTGTAATTTTGCCTTTTTTTCTAGAAATTCTATTTCAAAGTCTAAGTTTTAACAAAATAATTTGAAAGTTGACCTTTTTTCAGAATTTATTTAAATATATCCTCTTTTAAGTATAAAATTTTCACTCATTTCTCGAAATATTGTTTTTCAAAGTCTAAATGTTAACAAACTGTTTAAATAACATAAAATTTTGACATTTTAGTCAAAGTTTACAATTTTTCTCAATTCTGGTGGAATAAACTGGTCCTTGGTTATCTTTAAAAAATAAAAAATTGAAATACAAAAATAGTTTCCTGAAACTAAGGAAGATTAAAAAACACGACAACGGTTGCTCTAAGGCGTTTCGACAGCCAAGCTATCATCTTCAGAGAGATACTGACTGAAACCAAGAAAGATATAAAACACGAGAAAGATTGCTCTAACGCGTTTTGACAGCCAAGCTATCATTTTCAGAGAGATACTGAAGATGATAACTTGGCTGTCGAAACGCGTTAGAGCAACCTTTGTTGTGTTTTTTAATCTTTCTTGGTTTCAGGGCACAATTTTTGTATTTCATTTTTTCTCAAACTCGCGACTTCATAATCCCACCATTTTGAACTTGTTTCTTGGAATTTCGATTTAGTCTCAAAATTTTGACTTTATTCCCCACATTTTGTTTCTGAAGTCAAAATTAAAGAATAGTTTCTATTTTTTTGAAAAATTAAAAAAATTTCTAAACGAAATTCCGATTTTGAGAAATTTTGACTATCTTTTTAAAATTTTAATTTGTAATTTTAAGCTCGAGATTTTCATTTCTTTCACAAAATTTTGATCTTAAAGTTGAATAGTCGAATAGATCTTAAAATATTAAAGTTTTTACTGAAATTTCGACTTAAATAACGAAATTTCAATTGTAATGCCTAAAATTAAGAAAAAATAGGAAGTAAAAGTGAAAACTTCAAACTCTGTAAATTTCGAAAAAGTTTCGAATTTAAAAAAAAATGAAATAGTTTTTGAATTATTTTATAAATCTTGATATTTCACCGTTTTCCCAATTTTCAAGTTTAATCCCCAAAATTAAATTTTAAGCTTTCACCTTATTCTCAAATTTTGTATTTAATTAAAAAATAAATACTTTTTTGTAATTCTGGAATAACAAAATTAGAATTATGAGTTCTGAAAAAGTTCTACAATTCTTTATAAACAAAATTTCGAATTTGAACTTGCGATTTTGTTAAAATAATTCAAAATTGGAATAAAATGGAAAATAGTAGATACAAAGCCAAGAATGTTCAGAGAATCTTCTCGAAATTTAAAAAAAGGGTCGATATAGAAAAAAAATTGGGCAATTAAGACTTAATTTCACAAAGAGAAGAAAAAAAGCCCTTTCTGGAAAATTAAGAATAGAAAAATAAAAGTTAAGAGCCTAAATCCAAAATTAAAAAAAAAAAACGAAATTTTGAAATAAAATCGATATTTATGAGTTACATCATACTAAGAAAATCTACCGCACGGCTCTGAAATCGAATTGGAAAAAAGTCAAATTTCGATAAATAAATGAAAAATTTCCGAAGAAAATATTTTTCTGGAAACTTTCGTTTTTTTTGTTAAAATTTCAACAATCCAAATATCAAAAAAAGTTAATGAATTGTTTATCAAAGCGCGACAAAAAAATACTAATTTAAGAAACAGGTCAAAATCTCAACTTGCAAGTTTACAAACAAATATGAATACTAAACCAACTGCTATCAGCAACATGCACACTTTCTTAAGATATCTAAATGGATAGAGTTACACAGTATCAGATATCAGTAAAGTGACGATATAAAAGATTGCGAATTCGAACGACGTAAACCGAACTTCTTACTCAATTCCCCTTCGAATCCCTTTCGTCACTGTTCTCCTAACCCCCCAACAGAGCATTTAAATCCGAGAGCGAAATCATACTTAGCGATTTACCAGACCCCCGCCTTAAGGGCTTTATTAAGGACGACTTTCCCATGACGCATACGCAAGTGTACGTTCTAGACTTCTCTAGAAGTTAAATATTTTAAGACGGATAATGTGCATAAATATGAGAGTCATTTCTAATGTTAGATTGTTAAATAATTCACGTTACACGAATAAGCATTCAATATTAAAAGAATTTTTGTAAAAATCGCGGACAAAATTTTAAAACATCTGCACTTTTTCATAGAATTACGCCATTTAAAGGGGTGCATGCACGTTACGTCTTTGCACGATTATACAAATAACTCTTTAAATATTGCACAGTTTGTTACAATATTTTTAGTTTCTTAATAATTATTGTTACCTAATTAGATACTGTATTTTTATTATTAACAGTTATGGCGCTTACGTCGCCTACTATATTTTTTTTGTTTAAAAATAAAAAATCAGTTAATTAAACCACCTTAGTCACATATTAAATATGGCATGCCATATATCAAATTAATCAAAAAACTATGCCAAATTCGAAAATGATAAAATTTAATATGGCGTCCATAAGAAGTAACAAAGTTGACATAATTTCCTCGGAGATAGTTTAGTTAAAAAAAAATTACTTACACCAATAAAAATGCCCCAAAAAATATCTAATTACAATTTTTCAATATTTTTAATCGAACTTTAAATAAACAAGTTACAGTTGATTTTTAAAAATGGCGAATTTTAGTTTTTTCTAAATAAAACCAAGACGAATTGAAATTCAATTGTTTTCTTAGCGGAATAATATCAGGCGTTAAATTCTGCACTGCTTTTCCCATTTAGGCTTCCTTGTATCTCCAATAGTTTACGAGATCCCTATAGTGGAAATAAAATCTGTAACGTCATTCGAAATTAGAAATCATTATAATTTTGTAAAAATGGGCAAAATTGACAAAGACAGATTACGACTAAAACTGTATTAATGTTTCCATAAAAATCAACAAAAGAACTTCGAAATATCTAATTGAATGTTAAAATAAAATTTTATTTCACTCTAAAATGTGAAACAAAATTTCTTTCTCTAACACCATTATGGAAACTGCATATTCTATGACTAAAAATTGTAAAATAACAAGCGTTCAGAATATTCGTAATTCTACATACCGTTTAGAACATTAATATTCTAGCAAGGCTTTCGATAAATCAGAAGCCATTTAGGTTTATTTTAAGGTGGGATATCAAGTAATTTGTTTTTGTTAATATGGTTAGGGGCAACAATTAAGGTATTGTTGCGTGTTACCGATTCGAAAATTAAATCTCCGTGAATTGTAAACAATTTATTTAAAACTCATTTTTTTTGGAACACCGCAATTATGATTTATTTAACTGTCTGACTTTAGGACTGCCTGACTGACTGAAGGAAAGGCGACCGCTCATTCCAGACTTTTAGAACGGATTTCGTACAGATCGGGCTCGACGCAAGCCGAAAAAGTCTAGAATGCTTATCTGCCATATGATTTATTCTTGCGGTCGCTTCTCATTAACAAATGTTTCCAGAGAGTTCCTTACACTACCCAATCACTAATACAACTACAGTTTTGTACAATATTTATTTAAAGCCTTCCGTTTCAAAATGGTAATCTATTTTGAAGCTTTTTATGAACATTCAGGAGTTTTTCTATAATCTTGTTAGAGAGACTACACTTTGCAACACGTTTGAAATGGCATATTCCTTACTCGCGAAACCATAACCGTCACTTGCGGCTCGGGCTACAAACTTTTCGCTCGTGAGGAATATGCACTATTCCATAACTTGTCGTAGAATATAATATTATTTCATTATTTATTACTATTTTCTTTCTTTGACACTTGTGAACAATGCTATTGTTTCGATTTATCGAAACAGTTAAATAAAGGTTATTTTAGGATATCATGTTGCAAAAAAATGTTACGACAAAACCTTTATTTTTTATAGGAAATCAAAAAGTTACATAAAAAAAAAGAGTTGTAATTTATAAAAATTAAAGTTGGTTCATGTACAGGCAAAATTGAACATCCTGCATAATTCGTCGTATTTTAGTTTTGTAGAGCTTTAGAAAAGAAGAGGAGTTGGCCCTTAAAAGTTATTCGATAAGGTATCTTACTATTGCGCATTAGATAGACAGGCTGTATAAAGGAAACGAGTAGTAACAGAATTAATTGATACAATTACCGAGTATCGCTTACCAAGGGAAGATGAATTGAATAGCTTTGGGTGGTTTGCAGTTCGCATCGGAAAGGGGTAGGGTGAATTGAGTAGTTTTCATTTGATTTGACTACAGTCAACCGAGGATCGCTTACCAAAAGAAGTTGGATTGTATAGCTTCCATGATACTATTATTACAGTTAGTTGTAGTGTCATGTATAGCTTCCAATTGGTACGATCAAGGCTCGCAAACATAAAAACGCAGTTTTGTTCATCAAGAGATGGAGGACAATCTAAGGTTTATGATGAATGTTCCTTAATATTTGATTTTTTCAACATGTCATAAATTTTCATTAAGAAATCATCCACTGGATAATATTAGGTCATTTACTAGTGAACGGTTTAATTATGTGTCATTAATTCAGTTTTTTAAATGTACCAAATCGCCCACCATTCAGCAGAGAATCTCAGATATTCACTGTTTATATCTACTGGTCAATGATCTGAAGAAGAAATTTCTAGCGGATTGCGTCGATATGACTAGATCTAAGGTTGTTTCGAGTAATTCACCAGACTCATTTAATTAGAGAATGAATCGTCGAACAGCGCCCAATTCAATGAAATTTCAGATTGACCCAAATTTGGCGGCTGAACTCTTGCTTACGTTAAAGTTTGATGACACTACAACATATCAGACGGCAGCCTAGGTGCGGAAGAAACTTTCTTTAACCAATATTCGATGCGAGTAAAAATGGGTCCTATACTTCTCGCATATTCAGATATATTAGTATGCAATTCTTGTTTGTTCTTTTTTCTACTTTATTCTTTTTAGTGCGTTGACATGGATTACTTACATAATTGTCCGTAATTTACTTAGTATTCACAATATGTAGTCAAAAAGTCTAGGTTCATCTAAATTAGAGAGACAGGTAACAGTACATAAGACTGTCTTGAAAATATAAAAATATAAATTCCTAAGAGTCTGATTCCATTTCCTATTTACTCGATGAGCATGCATTCATAAGTGAATTGAAATAATTGTATATTAAACAAGTGCAAAAAACCATAATTTTACAACACAGTATAGTGTTTGAGTACGAGAAAACGCAGCGGGCGAATAACCTAAAACTATACTGGTTTGGTAAAACTTCTTTTCGCACGAGTTTATTTATACTATTTTTTCGCACTTTGTGTTGGCTATAAATAAATAAAGATATTAAAGTACAGCAAAGTTATAAATTTAAGAAATATATCTGTTTATTATTTCTGTAACCTAGTAACCCGACAAGGCTTTGTTGAATTACATAACAAAAATTGATAAGAATCATTTTCCTGGATCGAATTTAGTTTCAATTACATATTAATAATTTCTTATAGAAATGAGTCTAGCTACTGAAAAGAATTTAGAAAATTATTCCCAGGACATTTTAAATGACGCTCTCTAAGCATCTTCGTGCTTATTTTACGTCCAGCTGTATTTAATTGACAATGACGGCTGCTACAATATATAAAGTGACGCCTCTTTGTGGTAAAGGGACCACTTTATTAAACGATTTTCAGTTAATTAAAATAGAACATTTTCTGTCAAAATACGAAAACAGCAGCTAGCAGAATAAAATCACTTTTAACAAGTGTATCACACAGTATTATTTGTAAAACTGCTAAATGAAGATATGGAGATCAGAAAATGCTGTCTCTGAGATTGAATTCCCGATCTATCGTTCACGTGGCAGATTACATATCTGACAAATGTATGTGCCGATCAAATCAGGTAGGTAGTGGATAAAGGTAACTAGGAAAACAGTTGTAATTTGTTTACTGTTTATTACTTACAGTAATAACAAATGAAATTGCATTTAAATATTATAAATTTAGTGGTTAATAAAAAAGGATCTTAAAAAAATACGGAAAATGAAAGTAATTTTATTATTCCACTAGCTGTTGAAGAAGCAGTAAAGATAGCAACTTTAGTTTTGTTGTCTCAGAAATCACGGGGACAATATGATATAGCTTATAACAGTTTAATTAGATTGATTCAATGGTAAAATGAATAAAATTACTAGATAAGTTCACAGAAAATATATTTTTGGCTTACTTCGAAAAAAAATCTAAGTTGCAGAAGTCGTCAACAGTGTAGTCTTATTTCTCTCTAGTAAAAGCTAGTTTGCAAGTCAAGAAAAACGTGGATATAAGTATTATAAGTTAATAGCGTTTCTGAAACGAAAGTGTGTAGGATATCGGCCAAAAAATCAAAAATATTTACTAACGAAGAAATTTGAATGAAGCTGCAGATATTAAATATTTAGTGATAAAAGCGGCATCAATTTTTGGTTTATTTGGAGCATGTTTTTGTTGCGATGTCTCTCGTCTGTGGATGTCAATGACGTTCCGCAGTAACGGACGTCCGTTGCGTTTATATGACTTCCTTGCAACGTCTGCGTTCGGCGTTCATTAGCTCAAAAGGCGAATCAAAATAGCTGAAAGTGTCAAATTTTGTATTTTAGCCCGTAAAATTTCATAATACAAAGGAAATCAAGCGAAAATAAGGACTTGATAATTACTGTGTTTAAATGTTACTTGGAAACTGTGATTCTGGCTGTTACTTTCAGATATACTTATTTTCATCGTAAGTATATTAAAACGTTGATCGAATAAATTTATTCAATCAACGATTAAAAGTTTTAAAATCCAAGTTTTTAGAATCGTCGGTAATAAGGAGCCCCCTTTTTCTATACAACAAAAAAATAATAGTTTGTATGATGTCCATATTGTACGAGAACGATGGTTGAGCACGAGACTGTGGACGGACTGCCTCAATCATTCGAGTGCGATATGGACAATCCGCTCGAGTTGTACAACGAATTTTTCCTACGACTACAATCCATCAAAAACAAAAAGAAGATTTAAAAATTTAATAACTTTCATGTGATATTTACATATTTTCTTATATTTGTAAAAAAAACTGTCATATCAGTGCAAGGTCACAAATTTATCGTAACACAATTCATATATTACTATTTGATCTCTGAGGTAACAGTTTCTCGGATTTCACCTGAAGCTTCAGAAATGTCAGCTGGGATGCAATTTATTATTATTATTATTATTATTATTATTATTATTATTATTATTATTATTATTACTATTATATATACAAACATATGTCGTAAAACGCTTCTTTTCCGAGTGACAGGGTTTGGAAGCTTAGTTCCTGATATAGTTTTTAATTAATAGTTACATATGTAATATAATAATTGAATGAAATTTGACACATATCCATACCTTTTCGCGCCCTTTCCAAAAATCTAATACTTAATTACCAAAACTTAACCAGTGGCGAGGAAATCCAGAGGGGTGGTGTTTAAAACGTGCCTTATTTATGTTGTGTGCACTTTTGTCACATTTTAGTAACAAAAATATAAACGACAAATGTTTTTACACAATAAAGGTACTGCTACTGAGATTTGATATTGTCAACGGTTTTCGTATAAAATGCATTTTAATATCTCGATGCATTAAAAACGCTCGCCCAAAAATCTCGGATGTGACACACAGTTGGCTTTGAATTAAACAAAATAAAATTGGTTAAAATGTAATTTTAAAACAAATTATTTTAAACTAGTATTTAACTAATTTTAATTAATATTTGAATAAAAAAATATTTCGTAAATATCTAACAGATAACCAATTTACAAATATTAGCTTTTATTTACAGGAAATTGCTCAAGTGGCCACCAGTACCAAAAAACATGAAAATGTCAATGCTATTTATTTTCCTTCATCTTAATATCAACTATGCCATTATATTTTGTATTTGATATTTTTACCCGAGCGTTTTTAATGCATCGAGACATAAAAATGCATTTTGCTCGAAAACCGCTGACAATATCGAATTTCACTAAGAGACCCTTTTTATTGTAAAACAGATTATGCGACGAAAAATGCATAAAACATAAATAAATCACGTTTTAAGGACTCCCTCTAGGTATACCCGCCACTGGGACACAAATGGAGCTGTGCCAAATTTCATTTAATTATATGTAGACGTTTCGCAAATATTAATTAAAAACTATAATCAGGAACTAACCTTCCACGCCCTGTAACTCGGAAACGAAGCGTTTTACGACATGTTTATAGGGACTTTTCGTCTTATTTTGGGCTCTAAATTGCGAATCCGAATTTATGGTACTACTTTTAGAATCCCCTTGTATAACTTTGAATACTAAAAATGAAATTCGTTCTTATTGCAGGCCCCGTTATTGCTCGATTTTATATCCACACTAGTGAGGATACCAATTTATATCCGTTCGGTAGACTTATATGGCCCACCTATCCTTCTCGACAAACGTAAAGAAGTAGTGAATATGCAGGTGGGAATAGAAAAAGAATTTCATTTCACACTTTAGGGGAAATATAATTTCTTAGAATATTCAATTAAATATTACGTCATTTTGTTATTGGCTTCTATGGTAAAATCAATATAATTAGACTCTTGGTTATCAAGTAATTTTGGCACCTTTAGTAATTGCAACAGCTTAATATTTCCTAATAACATTTGAATTTAGGGAAAGTCACTGTAACTTTGATTTATTTTTCCACTTATAAGTAGCTTTAAATTGTTTTTGAGGTTGATATAGAATCTATTAAAATATAACATGCGAGGTTTTAGAATTCTTGAAGAAGTTTTAAATACAAAGTTGTTTTCAGACGAATATTTTTATAATAATTAAAGACCTATTAGGTAAAAATTCGAAAACGTTAAATTCTAGTTAAAAAATTGACAACAAGAGAATATTCGTAGTTTTTTATTTATTCTGTTATCATAAAGAATTGCATTTTTATCAATTATTTGTCGAGGGAATTGACACTTACTACAAGATGGTCTTGTTCCATCTGTGAAATGGGTAGTGAATGGTGAATGTATATTAAGATTTGCATTGTAATAATGCCTTCGCACATTCTTGTCATTAATTAATTATGTTCTAGGTCAAAAAAAAAAAAATCAGAATATTCTGCCCTAGTAGGTGAAATTAAATGATCAATTTGCTTTTGAATGCATTACAAGTATATTTAAAATTTATTTCTAACGTTACATCATTAATAATGAAGCTATTGATTAATTAGAGATCACATATTCACATCGTCTGGATTTTATGCAAAAAATTAGTTAAATAACGAAGCACGTGAGAAGACAAATTTTTAATTTTAAAGGCGTTTTGTTGTTGGAATTTTACTAAAGAATATAATTTTTTTTAATATGTTTTTCAAATAGCGGCGATTGAACACAATGATGTCAAAGTGAATATACCTATCCCCCAAATTTGGTGAACGGCAATTAAGTTTAAATTAAAAATATTAACAAGTCGACATTTTAAAGTCACCCACCATTTCTTTTTCTGGAGCCCAAAATAGGACAAAAAGTCTATATAAACATACA
Source organism: Dastarcus helophoroides (assembly GCA_028583605.1). Classification (NCBI taxonomy): domain Eukaryota; kingdom Metazoa; phylum Arthropoda; class Insecta; order Coleoptera; family Bothrideridae; genus Dastarcus; species Dastarcus helophoroides. Next base: position 21,278,787 of record CM053328.1, on the reverse strand, counting down.
TTGTAAAACCCTTCGTTTCCGAGTTACAGGGTGTGGAAAGTTAGGTCCTGATTATGGTTTTTAATTAATAGTTGCGAAACGTGTGGTGATAATTGAATGAAATTTAGCAGAACTTCATAACTTTTTATGTCCTTTTAAAAATCTTAGTATTAATTGACGCGACTGAACTAGTGACAGGTATACCTAGGAGGGCAGTATTTAAAACCTGCTTTATTTATTTTGTATGTACTTTTGTTGCAGTTTAGTAGCAAAAATATAAACTACAAACTTTTTTACAGAAAAAAGGTACTCATAGCGAAATTCCATACTGTCAGCATTTTTCGAGTAAAATGCATTTTTGTAATTCGATGCGTTAGAAACATTCGCCCAAAAATATCGGATGTAACACATAATTCGTATTGAAGGAAAAAATGAAACAAAATAAAAAGCATTGACATTTCCATATTTTCTTGTCACCGGTGGTCACTTTCAGTAATTTCTGTAAATAAAAGCTAATATTTTAAACTCCTTATTTGTTAATTGAGTAGGAAATATTTTTTTGTTTAAATATTAGTTCAAACAAGCTAAATATTGGTTAAAAATAATCTTTTTTCAACAGTACATTCTAACTAATTTTATTTTCTCTCATTTCAACACCAACTATGAGTCACATCCGAGATTATTGGGTGAGCGTTTTTAGTGCATCGAGATATAAAAATCCATTTATCAAATATTAGTAAGAGTACCTTTTTTATGTAAAAAGATTTATAGTTTATATTTTTGTTACAAAACTGCGATAAAGGGCCATACAAAATAAATAAGGCACGTTTTAAACACCACCCCTCTCGATATACCCGCCACCGATTAAGTTCTGTTAATTAATTTTCAGATTTTTGGAAAGAACACAAAAAGGTATAGTTTTGTGAAAAATTTTATTCAATTTTCTATACACGTTTCGCAACTATTAATAAAAAACTAGAATCAGGAAGTAACCTTCCACACCCTGTAACTCGGAAACGAAGCGTTTTACGACGTATGTTTATATAGACTTTTAGTCTTATTTTGTGCTCTAAAATACGATACGTTTATGGTACTTCCTTTAGAATCACCTTGTATAACAGATTTTTATTTTTGATAATATTTGTTGAACTGATTTAAAATAAAATTTGCTTATTAGAGCTTGTCCAAATTCATTTATAATTTACTGCTTTCCGCCTACGAATCGAAAACAATTACACGTTACCTCATAGCTAATGAAGCTGCCTAATTATAATGATGAGCTGCGTATTGTTTATTATACTCCTAAGTCTTACATCATTTTTTTCGCTTTAAAACAAACTTCATAATTGTTAGAAAAGAACGAATTTGTACTATAGCAATACCCTTACATAAACTTACAATGGGGTATAATATACCCCAGCAAAAATAAATTATGAATTTTTCAGTAAGCTGTCTTCAGTAAATCGTCCTCTTAAAATATTAATTCAAGATTAGTCATTGTGGGAACTACCTGGAACTAGGGTAGCCTGAAGTAATACCTTACGTTTTCATCTCAATATTTTTTTGCATGAAAAATTAGTAAATTCGCAGTATTTTACTTTGAATATACGTTTTACACGACTATGCTTCAAATGAAGGTTTATACATCAAGTATTATCAAAAAGAACAATTTCGTTGACTAACTTGTGTTGCAGGATATGATATGTGATGGACGGGCTATGAAATATTTAAAAGATTATCACAAAGATATTGTTAGCCTCCTAGAAAAGGCTATATTGTTCGCCTCCTAGAAAGGCCTACCCTAATTCTCTATCCTACCCTACTTTAGGAATAAGAATTATTTGGTATAATCCCATTTTGGCTGGCTGGGTTATTATGTTTATTAAATTTTAACTCTCGTTTTTAGTTCCAAGTTAATTAATACAGGTTACTTGCTGTAACTTCTAAGTATAGCACCAGTTATCTTATACGTGGAACAAGCTGCGACTAATAATTTCTAAGCCTGCTGCCAAAGTTTTTCTCAAATTCGAGTTGGGTATGCCAAATTCATGTCTCACAAAATTTAAATTAGGCATAGGCTCTCAAACTCTGAATCTGATAAATCTTCAAACTTGTTGACCTGTGCAGTGGTGCAGTTTATTGAATTAAATGGGTTGAAAAATATATAAATCGGAACTGGTTACTCTGAAACCGATTCCGAACAGCAGTTTTTCACGAATAATCCAGATTCTATAGAGGATTATTGCAAATAGTGACAGAGGGGGCATAACCGGATACTTAACTTTAATACGCTGGAAAATATACCATTTATTGAGAAAATAAATATTGGTACATATTCCTTATAAATGAATACCAAATTCCAACATAAAACTAAATATTTATTTTAATAAAACATTTTAACAAAAAGATATTTTTTGAAATTTGGGAAAACGCGGTATTGCTTCTATACTCAGGGCACAACTGGACTACTGCTTCTATTTAAGCATTTTAAAGATGACTGCATTTGTCATAAAGAACTTCATTCAGATTTGATTCGCACAAACGGGTGCTTTCCTATTGTGCTCTTTTTCCGAAAAATTTGATTGAACTTTTGGCTTTCACTTTTCTTAAAGCCTATTTATTTTTCCTTTACTGCTTCTATTGCTTTTAGCCCTACTTTTCATAATCCCATATTTGCCTAATAAATTTTCTCTGGTACGTGGGTGACATTTTGAAATTTTAAAGAATATGCGACAAAATATCCTAAAAATATGAGTCATAGCCGAATAGCATACGGTTTAACCCTATCCGTTTGTGCTCCAAGCATACTATTTGGTTATGTGCAATAGTTAAATGCATGTTAATGTTCTTAGAGTATGATAAAGCATATAAAGTGAAACTTATAAGATAGTATATCTATTGCACAAAAAATTAGCAACTACATTTATAAGCAACATTATCATTTGCTGGATCTCTAAATATGACCGTAAATTAAATTAGATTTCTTTAAATCAGAATTAAGCAAACATTTAAAAAAGAAAATGCTTTCTGACGGTGCACCTTCGTTTTATATACAGATTTATACCTAACAAACTTATTTTACCCATTAAGTGGTAGATGTCAGTAATAGTTTTTAAATACCATCGAAATCCGGTTACACTCCTTTATGCGGTTTTGCCCCCCTGCCCCTATTTGTAAAGCTACCGAATATTTTCTTGAAAATTATCACATCAGAACAGTGCGTCTCAACGGAAATCACCGCGAATAAGATATGGCAAATTACTTATCAAAAATATTTCAAAATTTGGCAACGTAGCAAAGTCTGAGGCCAAAGTAACTAAAATATTCACAAGTACTAATTTTAGTTGGCACTCTATATATTTTTGCGATTTAAATTTCATTTAATATTTTAAGGACACTTTAGATAAAAAACATGTTCCTAAAAGTTATAGTTTTTTTTTAGATAATGAGATTTTTATAAAAAATTTCTTTGTGTATTTTTCCCGAAGGCAAATATTAATTTATTATTTGGAGTTCAAATTTTGGATTAGATGTGAAACTTTCGAACGGAACTTACAATTTACAGTCCAAATTTCAAAATAATGATAGTAATAATAATGATTAAATTCGGTTATTAAACACTGGTTGATTACACTCCGTAATTTAAAAATTTCAATAAATCCTTTGTAATATTCATTTATGATTAAAAACCTTAGAATTTTCGGAGATTCACCATTTGAATTAAAAAAAATCGAATATTAACAACTGTTCCCAAATTAGAATAATAAAAATAGAAAATTCAAAATTAAAACTGAAACTAAAATAATAAAAATTACCAAAAAAAGGCTCAATTTGTAAATTTAAAAATGAATTTTTAAACTGAGAATTTTAAGAAGTAAGTGGAAAATTGAAAAAGCCGTCTCAAAATTCTATTTAAAAGAATGCAACATTTTCAGTAAAAACTGAGATATCTTGGGCGCTGATCACTAAAAATGTATTTTTGAGAATTCATCACCCCAGGATGAAATGTTGTAGGTCAGTTTACCAGTTTTGGAATTATAAATGTAGAAATTTATGCTTAGACTTCTGTTTATAACTGAGCATTGGCGGAAATAACGATGAAGGTACACATTTTTTAAAAATCGAGATAGATGGTTCAATCTATATATGTTTGCACGTACTATATACCTGGTAAAAATTTGCAAATAAAACGTTGATAGTTTCGTATATATATAGCTAAAAATTGTTTTTGCGTTTATGGGGAAAATGATGAAAGTGCCTTGCATTTGATGTTGATGAAATACTGTTGGGCCAAGATTTTCAATATCACCCTGTACACTGAAATCTTTTATTTGATTAAAACCTATGACAATAAAGTGAAAACCGCAGCACTATATCTTAAATATTAACTTCAATACCCTGGTAGGCACCGAAAATTTTGTTACGAAGGTTCTTGTATAATTAGGGTACCACATAATCTTTTAAATATTGTTTGAGCAAACAATGATGGTGTTTAATAGAAACTTTAAAAAACTCTAAGCAAAATATGGTGTTGATTAAAAGAGAAAAAATTTTAGAAAAATAAAAACAACAACAATAAATATTTTTTTTCTGTCACATTATTCTTGCTGGTATTAGTTAAGCATAAGATTACATTATTGTAAACACCAACTTGAGATTGTATTTATTTTTCTTTTGAAAAAGTAGTAAAAGCGCTTGAAAACAAAACCGTTATTATCTTAATTTCAAAGGCGATCCACCTTCATCGTTCTTTCCGCCAACTCCCCAACTAATAGTTAATTATCAATGTTTTGGATATTCATCCTCTAAAAATTTATAATGAGGTACAAACCTTTGTTTGGGATGTGCGTTATTTTTGAAGTTAGAAACCTGAAAGTTTCTATTCAGCCTTCTGAAGAGCTTCGAAAATAATTATAGAGGTTGGACCACAAGTAATGGTACATAGAGCAGTAGTAGATTTTCCATATAAAAATAGTAACCGTAACTCATAGGGAGCGCCACTTGCGTTACCTTGTATTATTCTAAAGCATCATAACTTTTTATGCCTTCATATACACTTATTTTAAATAGATATTCTTATTTACCTACATTTTTTACGTAAAAAAGTTATACCTCCTAAATGTTGATACAAGCAGCCGTTTTCAAGATATTTGCTTGCAAAGTTTGCCGTACATTTATTTTAATTTATGTAAATGTTAATTTTTCGTAGTAAGTTTCAAAATAAAAGTAATAAAGCTGATTCTAAAATAGTTTATATCAAATATTACTCTACTGACATTATTATTACACCTATTTTTTAAATTTCTAAAGCAAATTTAAATAAAATACCAAAACAAAATTTATTTTCAAAAATAAGTATGTGGGAAATGACCTTTTTCATGTATAGGGATTGTAAACAATTAAAAATCTGGCTGTCCTTTATTGAAATTCATCTCCAAATATTTGCTTTGACCACCCAGACTATTAAAATTTTCTTGTGCGGACTCAGAGATCATATCTCACATCTCTATGTTAGAAAATAAATTACGTCTTAATTTTTTGGATTTTCTTTACTGAGATTTTCAAAATTTAGGTAATAATATTATCAACAAAGTAATATTTGAGATAAATTAGTTTTAAAGCTATCTTATGATTACTTTTTTTTCAAGCCTACTTCGAAAATGTAATATCTTAGTAATTTAAAACCAAGGCACGTCAAGCTTTAAAGGCAAATACCTTGGAAACGGTTGCTCGTATCAATTTTCAGAAAGTACACATTTTTTACCTAAAAAAGATGGGAAAATAAAATAACCCATTTAAAATTAATATACGTGGGTGCACAAAAAAGTTATGATGACTTAGAATTATGCAGGATAGCGCAGGTAGCACCCCCTATCAGCTATTGGTAATATGTTAGCAAATTAGAGTTTGTCGACTTAAGAAACTCCTTTGTGCTAAATTTGTGCCTTTATTACAATTTATTCCATAATTATACGAAAAAATCGAAATTTTTGTTTCAACTTTGACACCCTGTATCTCTGTTAATATCATCTTATGGTAAAAGGTAAATATAGCTAAATCACATTATTTTTATTCAAAAAATCGACCATTGCCCTGTGTATCATTACTTATGGTCCACCCTGCATAATAAGAAAATGAGTTTTGACTGTTTCAAGGATTGATTTATTTAGAAGAAAATGTGGTTGAGAGGAAACAAAAAGATCAAAACATACAGGGTAAAAAGTAGCAAGGCGAAAAGTAAATTGTCCAAAAATTAACTCTAACATTTGAGAAAAGTCGGTTCCTGAAATGCCATAATCTCTCTCTTAGCAGGTATACAGTCTGTGTTATAATAATTTCATAATATAGAATAAATACTTTACTGATGCATAATAATATTATTAAGTTGGGTAAAAATATTTTCACCAGTTATCTCAGTAACCGTTGATATGCGACTATATATTGATTAGATTTTTTTGTTCAATGTTGATTTAGCGATCTATAAAATATGAGTGACCTAATTAAATAATTTTCCTAATGCATTAGAACAGTAAAACACTGTGACTCTATTTGTTGCTGCCTTAAAATAAAAGGACTTGTATCCATTTCATTTTTTTTTTCAATTGCTGGATCACAATTTCTGTTGACAGTGATATTAAAGCTATAGAATTTCTTATTTTGTCTTCGAATTTCTTGATGCGTAGTACAGTTGATTCATTGACCTCAAAAAAAACATGATATAGATGCAAAGGTTTCCCCAAGGCGTAAATGATCAAAAATTTCAATTTCCGCTATAAGCGGTAACAGGGTTTTTTTCCTTGTGAGAACTTATTTTCTTTTTAATTTGCCATTATTCGAGATTCGAACAAGGCTTAAAAGACATCAGCGGTTTTGTGTCAAATAAGAACTTTCATGGCTCTAATAAGATTAGTTGTTCCATAAATATTTTAATAACTCCTTTAGTATGACAATTAAATAACCTCAATCAATAAGATTAATTTGTTTATAAATATTTTAAGAACTTTTTTATTATGACAAATAAATACACATAACGTCAATCGAGGACATTTATTCTTGTAGGATTTTAGAGCAATTATCTACGTTTACCCTAAAACATGTTTGTCAGTTTTGCATCCGCGAGTGCAGAATATGGGAAAAGGTTACAATATCCTTCAATACGGGAACTCGAATAAGTACCTTTTTTTCGTCTTTACTCACTTTAATTCTGTTAAAATTTCATAGTTTACTTACCTTTGTAAGACATATATCTTTAATTATTTAAATAAAGAAGATTTGATTATCGAATTGCAGGATGTTGTAATTTCTATGTGGTTCAGTATAAATATTTGCCATCTTTAATTTATTTTATTTCCAGATTCGTGACCATGCCTGTTGGTATATAATAAAGAAGGATGGATTGGATCGCTGGTGATTTCATTTGGTTTGACCCAGGGGTCGGCCACTGGCTTCCTGGAGAAGTACTGGAGTGCCACAAGAGTGCCAATGTCTTGACAGTCCAAGCTTTAATAAATGGAAAAGTAAGTCAAAATCCTAATTATTTTTACATCGTTAGTGTGGTGATACCCAGAATTCAAATTTACTTACCAAAGAATATTATTGGTCTTTAAAAGGAGCAACAGACCAACAATGAGTAACTTGAGAACTTGAGTTTACATAGTTGATTTTTATAGTGTATCTCCCAAAAAATATAATTTTTCCTTTCATTGAGCATTTTGAATCACTCATTAAAAATTTTACTACAAAGAAATTGCATAAATAGAATCAAAATGCTAACGCACCGGACTGAAGTTTTCTTTTAATAAAGTATAAATTAAAGTTTTACTTACTATACTCTGTTTACCCAAGAGATATATTTTGATATTTAAACAAAACGCCATATTTGAATAAATTAATTCTATTGGTTGTATCTGAAAATCCAACATCACTCACACCAAAATAAGTTTGATCGGTAATGTCATTAGTAAAGTAACAATTATAATAAAAGAAGTTTCGCTTTTTGAGCTATATCGTTATAAATCAACTGGCTTGAAGGATCCATCGGGCAAGGGAAGCCATCTCATAATTTTACACAAAGGCTCAAGAGAGGGCTTTGTCAAAGATGGTCTCTTTTGCTTAGTCCCAAAGAAAACTGGAGATTAACAGGAAGAAATTCATTACGAAGCAAACATAGTTAGGTCTGAACTCCTGGGTCTTGTTCATCAGGCTAATATTATTCCGATCTAGGTGATTGATGAGGTGGCATAGAAACGCAACATTATTGTTTTCCGCTGTTTCCCTATCTTTGCGAATTAAATCCTATTGAATTGTAATGTAATTGCGTTGAATAAAGTATAATTTTAATATAACGATTTATTAACTTCTTGTACGGTACTATTCGACTTTTTATTTTCTATGATATTTTTAATAGTACCGGACTTTATTATTATTTCTTGATATCGTCTGAATCTGTTTTTTTTTTTGATAGGGATGGCCGAACTATATTTGTTGAGAGAACAAAGTATAGGTCTTGATTTCATTCATAAGTGTAAGTTGCTGGTAGTATAAATATTGACTTATTTGTTAAAATTGCATCTCACAGAGATTGTGTACGCTGTGGTTCAACAGTTAGGTCACACCTAGGTTTTATATTTGGCAATGTCATTTTAAAATTAATTGTATGTCAAATTTTGTAATCAAATTAGTGTGTTTTGAGTTATGTTCTTAGGAATACTATTTAAGGTCAGCATGTGTTCACTAAATTAATATCTAAAGAAATCGTGAAAGCCAGGTATACTTATTATTGGTTGTTACAGCAAAACAATAGGATGCATCGTCCTTTTTACTTTCTACCGGCAACAAATTGTCTATTCAATGTGTAAACAACAATTGTATAGATAAGATGTTACGCCATTTTTAAATACAATTTACTAACATACTGTTCACTATTGAGCAGCAACCATCTTCGACAAATAGATAAAATTTTAGTTGTTGACTTCGCCACAATTTGGTACAAGGTTACTTATGAAAGAAGTATAATTCAGAATAACACTTTTATTAATACGAAACTAAATGAATCGGCAATTTAACTAATAGATCTTTTGTTTAATTACATCTCGCGGTAAGGTAATTATACATCACATTTAGTAAATTTCGATGTTCTAAAAAATAAACTTTCCCACCCTTTAGTAATTGCTATAAATTTGTGGCTTACTGTTTTTTATGCTCACGTAGCTACTAAATAAATGTTTTGTAATATTTCTGAAATAAACAGTTTCATAAGTATTTTGAACAATGTTCGCCAAAGAAGTTTACTATTTTAAACACAGCTTATTGTGATACTGACAGTTAATGGCAAGGAAATGTTCTCTTACACGCACATCGCAGGAATATTTATAATTTATTTCCGGGAAGTACCACCATTGTATAGTTTAGTATTTGCTGCAAGAAACTCAACATTTGGATGGCAATGAATCACCCTCGCTTCTATCATTCATCTGAAAATAAATAGTAAAAAGTTCCATGAGATCACACAATCTGACATACCAGGAGGAGGTATTCAAAAATGCATTATTATTCAACATATTCACCTGTTAATTTAATACTTTTATTACTCTAAACCTCCAACGCCCCTAGACCTTGAAATAAAAGTTTTATCTTGTTCTGCAAACCAGGCCTGCACGGTTTTTCTAACTTCTCCATCAGAAAAAAATTGCGACCATTAATTTGTATTTTTGGGTAGAGGAAAGACATGATATTCGGGGGGAGGCAGGTCTGGTGAATAAATGGTAATTCGAACCCCAAATCACGAATAGTTTGCATACGATTTATGTGCATGTAAAAAACAAAACACCTTTGGGCAACGTTCTGTGTCTTTTCTTCTTAATTTGTTTTTGTAGAATAGTTAGCATCGCTGAATAGTAATCCGTAGTTATTCTTATACTATTAATTCAGATAATCATCCGTGGCAATCTCAAAAAACTGAAGCAAAAATTTTTCCAGCAGATCTTTGAACACAAAATTTCTGGTTCTTGGAAAACCATAGTGTCTCCATCGAATACAGATAGAACGCAATGCTTCTACCCTTGCACGCTTCTGATGGATATTCAGACATTTGGGAATCCATTTTGCAAAAATTTTTCTCATATTCCAATTAAAATGAACTATATGATGGACGCAGTATTAAGATATTGGTTTTATTAAGGACAAATTCAGTAAGTAAAACTAAAAAAAAATAATTCCGCATACATTGTCCTAAGTGGCAACATTATCAAAAATTTGTTAATCGGAAAGAGGTAAATCAAAATTATGTCTTGCAATTAGATTTTATTTTCTGACATAATATATTTAAAAAACGTGAAAAATTTCTTAAAATACCATATGTTTTAGAATAATATGAAACAAATCCGTATTTTCTTAAAAGCTGAATATTGCAGATCCGATCTCTCAGGTTAGGGTAGATATCATGATATCCTCGTTTTTTTTTCAAATTATTAATTCGGTTAGAAATGCTTTCTCGGAAACATCATGGTTGAGAGCTATTATTAATTCCTGGAGAAAAATTGTTTTTTAGATGAGTTCAACCATAAACGCCCCGTTATATTTGTACTAAAAAGGCCACAGTCAAAACGAGTAAATTAGGGTATGAACTGAATTAAATAGAGGAAAATTAACTCAGTTCTAATAATTGAATATTTATCATTTTATCAGTATCATTAATGTATAAATAAATTATAGCACCAACGATTCCGGCAGTAAAAGTTATTAAACTATTAAATTCATTTAAGTGAGAAGTTGTAGTTTCACTTTTTTTCATTAAAATATTGCAAATTTGTTTGATTTGGTTTCGCATCGCATCAAAGCCTGCTTTGTATCAATAAACCACATTGAAAATTAAAAAGATTAAAATAATCAGTGTAACGCACGAGATAACGGAAATATTTTATAAATATTACCTTGTTGTTAAATGAAATATCTTCACCACACTTTAAAAGTATTTTCTTTGAGGTTTCAAGTACACAATATTAGAAGAATAATATCTCCGTGAGTTCGAGGTCACAATTTCATAATTGCAATAAAACATGTTAAGCACTAACAATTAAAAACTGCTTCCTAATGATAAATATCAATAAACTGTTATTAAATGTGCAGTAATATTTTTGCTATGGGCGTTAATTGCTGTAGTATTATGCAATGACAATTTCACAATACTTTGATTAAAAATTCTAATTTGTCGTTTTCATATCTGCTTAATCATTTATCCAGCATCGAGATATTTCATTTTACACTTATCGTATTTTATCCGATATTTTAGAAAGTATGTACGGAAGTTTCTGTTCCTACTGTAGAAATAAATATAAGAAATACATATATTCTCCTTACTTTTAAAGCAATGAAACAATTAATGTAATTCAGAAAGCTGGGATTTTGTATAGTAAGTTTTATTAAACTAAGTATCATTTGGAATCTGATCAGGGGCCAGGTATACGAATATTAATCAGAAGAAGCCCGATTATCCGAAATAATGTGGGCTCAAGTGAATTCCGATAATTAAAATACTTTCATATTTGTGAATCCAAAGCAAAAACCAGCAAAGTCCAATTTTTATCGAAAATGAGTTATACAGTGCGTTTTAATGTCCTCTCTAAATAACTTTTTAAATATTCATTTTTAAGAAAAACAGAAAAACACGTCAATAAATATATCATGTATAACAGAATCATGGTACATCTCCTATTTTTTCTTTATTTATGAAGCTAATTTTCAAACTTGCCACACTTGATATGCTTATAAAATGTCAAATTTTGACATAAAAATGGCATTCCTAATGCTGTTTCTTTCGCTAATACTGGCATCAACTTTTGGTTTTTAAATAAACTCTGAATATTATTACATTTTTGGAATCTGCATAGTTTTCGGGTAGTTTCCTTGTAATTGTAACTGTTAACTCTAGGCTTCCAGACCAATCCCTTCTATGTTTTTAAATACAACCCTCAAGAGTTTCTTAAAGTTTTGATTTCCTCTTAGCAAATAGATTTTAAATCTGTATGATACTTATGGTTCAGAATAAAAAGAATATTTCTGGAGCTACAGCTATTTAATTTCAAACTAAGCAAGTAATTTTATTATCCTTTAGTTAAAAAGAAAAAATGAATTATCTGTTTAAGTTGACTTTCGCTGACTTGCATACAATGATATAATTTAGCTTAAAAGGCATTCCTAACATTCCTTATGTGAGCACACCAGGGGTCACTTTTCAACATTCATCAATATTTATTTCTTTTGATTTTTTCATCAGTTTTGGTTGTATTTTACAGATTTTTGTCAACTTATTCTTTTAAAGATTATCGTTTGGAAATTGTAACCTATTTTGAATATTTTTATGAACTTTTGGAAGTTTTTCTATCATTTTGTGATAGAAAGCACAATTTACAACAGGTTTGGAATGGCATATTTCACACTCCCGAAACTGTAACCCACGCCTGCGGCTCGGTCTACAAACTAGGTCATTTCATAAATTGTTGTAGAATTTGGTAACCGAGAAATTTGTATTTTAGTTGTCGCTTCGCCGTTTTCCCACTAAAAAAAAGCAGTCAAATCCAGAACTTGGTTGGATTTTCCAGAAGTCTTTTAGGCAGTTTTATTTAAAACTGTGAAGAAATGCAGGGTCCGCCATTAGTGCGTGGACGGAAGATAGCTCCTAAGCCTGAGAAGATGAAATCTTGTCCGGTGGTGTACATCTATAGGGAGCACATCTTAAAATTATTTTCATTTTATTGTACCAATCATATACAGAGTGGTAATATAAACTTACTTTTTTTATGTATATTTTTACATATTTAGATAGCCCTATAAAAATGTAGCAAAATAGTATAGAGTTTATGAATGTTTTGGTGGGTTCTTTTCCTAATAGAGGGTCATAAATCCGGAAATAGGACTCCGATGCAGCCATTTGTAAACACTCAGTATAATGTATTGTTAACCAATTTGCGACATAAACAGTTATTATTAGTCTTTTAGTTTCCATAAATTATTAAAAGGTTGTTTTATATTCTTTAGTTATACAGAGTGATGGATGTTTGCAAATCCAAGAATTACTAAAAATTTTTAAATAAAATGGCCTAATTTTAATACCTGATATGAAAAGTAGATAAAATTACCTTTCCAATCATACCAATTAATTGGGGTTTCTTTTGACAGGTTTTATGCAAATTAACTTTCAAATTAAAATTTTCTAATTTTTAAGTTTTTGGTAAACACAACTAGGATTATTTTTAATTATTACTAATTAAATAAATAGTTGGTATTATTTACTTTTAAACAAATTGTTAACATTTGTTAATAATAATCGAAACTTCGCAGATGTTTAACTGGGTGTCCGAAAAATTGACAATTAGAAATATGTATTTTATAGGATGGTTTACATAAAAACTTTCAGAAGTCTGAACAGATGTAAAAATAATTTTTTTTTTAGTAACTAAAACTTGTTTTTTTTTAAATAGAACCCCCTGTATATTTTTGCACGGTTAAATAGCTCCATAAAAATCGAGCAAAATTATATGAAGTTTATGGGGATTTTTATGGGTTATTTTCCTAGTAGAGGCTGTTAAATCCGAAAACAGGACTCCGATGCAGCCATTTGTAAACACTCTGTATGATGTAGTATTAACCAATTTGCGAGATAAGCAATCATTAATAGTTTTAGTTTTCTTTATTTATACAGAGTGGTCCAGGTTTACTAATCTAATAATTACTAAAAGATTTTAAATGAAATGTTCATTTCCATGAAAACTATCGAATGTAACCCCACATAATGCAGTATTGTTGGCAAGCTAATTTTATCTTTTTTACATATAAGTTAATAAAAATAGGGCATCCTATTTAAAATTTCTTAGTAATTTTTGGATTTGCAAACCTCACTCACTCTGTATAATTAAAAAAACATAAGACAACATGTGTATGGTTTATGGAAACTAAAAGACCATCAATGATTGTTTTTTGTTACAAATTGGTCAATACTACATCATACTGAGTGTTTACAAATGACTGCATCAGAGTGTTGCCTCCGGATTTATGATCCACGATGAGGAAAACGACCCATCAAAACCCCCATAAACCCAAAATTGTTTTGCTGCATTTTTATAGGGCTGTCCAAATATGTAAAAATATACAGAGGGTTCCGTTTAAAAAAAGTTAGTTTATATTAACACTCTGTATATGATTGGTACAATAAAATGGAAAAAATTTTTAAATGTGCTCCCTATAGATGTACGCCACTGGACAAGATTTCATTTTGATGTCTTCTCAGGTTCAGGAGCTATTCTCCGTCCACTCACTAATGGCGGACACTGTATATTTACAAATAAAATAAATAAACATTCTAAGAACCAAAATTTGAATCTCTATAAGGCAAATATTTTAATCTAAAAATCCCCCTTTATTTTAAAAAATGTAAAAAAATAATAATTACCTAATAAAAAATATTATATTTTATCGAAAAAAAAAAACAACTATGTGCAATATGTACCTATGGATTTTATTTCCGATAATGCAGGAATTTCAGGAACTGTCTTAGTTTAAGCGAAGAAGCTATGTAATTATTTCGCATGATCTCTTTTGGATAAAACCGATTTCACATAATCACAATTCCGATAATGGGATTCTGCTGTAGACAAACCTAAATATTTTAATAATAAGAATTCTTATGAACAATAAAAATATAACGAAAATTATTAAAGTTAGTGTGCTAGTGTTTTTTGAATTTAAAAGGAACAATTTTGCTTTAGAGCAGCGTCACGGATAGTATCATTGGTTTCTTTGGCTGATGGTGCTAACTGGATTGATTCGGCTTTGCATCATCGTCACGGATGGTACCATTGGTTTGTTTAATCGTTGGTATCACCCACCGATCCGATGGTAAAAGAGAAAGCTATCCGGATAATTATTAAAAAAAAATATTGTGAAATTGTTAGTATTAGTATTTTCGTTTTTTGAATACATACAGTGCTTTCTTAAAGTAACGCATAATTTTCAGACAAAGAAAACATATGTTCCATAAAAAATCACTTAGAAACATTGATTTTTTTTTCTTTTTATCATCATTTGCGTGAATTCAATTTTATACAGGATATGTTAATAAATGTTTAATATTTTAATATTTTAAATAGAACAGGAAGTTTATTATTTAGCATGTTTGAAATTTTTTTTTACAAGTGCCTTACTTGTAGGGTTTACAAGCCCATTTGTAATTGTAAGGGGTACAAGGTGAGCGAAACTCGATGTCTCAGCTCTATTATAAGAAAAGAAAAAACGATATAACAAATCAGAAAAAAGTTCTTGAATTAAATTGAATAAGGTCCATTTTAAGTCAAATTTGCATATTTTTTCAGATTCGGAAACTAGAGTAATGACCTCATTAAACTTTTTTTTTCTAGAAACATACCTGTATTTCTGCATATTTAAAAAAACCTAATTTCTCTAAGCAAATTTTGTAAAAAATATGTTGGTATCTTTTTTAGTTAAAAAGTTATAAGCAATTTTATTGCAAAAAAGTATATTATCAAAAATTCGTAATTACTACGATTTAAACAAATAGCCTCTGGAAATGCAATAAATTAAAAACTAAAGTATAGGGGCATCTGTCAATAATTAAAATAATGGTTAACAAACATTTTATGTTGCCATTTGGCTTGGAAAAATGTTCACGTAAATGATATACAGGGTGAGTCAGAAAGAATGGGCCAACGCTAAACTGGAGGCACTAGACCAAAAGAGATACAGAGTGTTCAAAATTAAAATTTTATTCTAAAATTTCTCAATAATTGAGAAGGTTTTAATGCTGTAAATTTAATATTTGGGAATTTTATGTTTTTTGGCGTGAGAATTACGAATTTTAAATCTATATTGATGTTACCCCTAGAAAGCGCTAGTTTCACCAAATCATTTACGTAAATTAAAACACGAGTTATATTTAAAACAAGTGGACAGTATAGAAGAACGATCAATTCTACAAAGAAAAGGTACTCTGGTTTAAGTCGTCTAAAGCTAAAATATTAAATTCATAGCACCAAAAATTTCTTAATTATTGAGAAATTTCAGAATAAAATTTAAACTTTGAACGCCTTGTAAACCAGTCACATTAGTATAAGGCATGTTGAGCTCAATCGTAATATTTTGGTGTCCAGTATTTCCAGTTTTGCGTGGGCCCATTCTTTCTGACTCATCCTGTATTATTTATTAGTTTATGGGGAATTTCAAAAGAACCCTAAAAGAGCAGGTAAATATTCTCTAAGATACCCCAAATATATTATTCTAAACCTAAAAATTTTTAATAGATTTGTTTCCAAAAGCTGTTTGATATAATCGATATATTGATATATTTGATATATTATAATTGATATAACAATTGAAAAGTTTTAATAATACATTTTTTACAATAAATTTACTTATAACTTTTTAACGAAAAAAGGTGTCAAATTTTTTTGTTTACAAAATTTGTTTCAAAAAATTAGTTTCTTTAAATCTGTAGAAATGTAGGTATGTTTCTAAAGAAAAAAAGTCAATGACGTCATTAATTTAGTTTTCAAAGATGGAAAAATATGCAAATTAGGCATAAAATGGACCCCATTCAATCCAGTGTAAGAATCTCTTTTTAGATTTCTTATATCGTTTTACGTTTTCTTATAGTAGCGCCGAGACATCGAGTTTCTCTCACCCTGTACATAGCCAAAAGAAGATACCGCTGGATGATAAATCTTAATTTTTACTACAATTATTATTATGTTGCCTAATAACGAAAAGGTAAAAAAATACATATATCAAGTCTTAACTCCTGGTAACACGGCGTTCCTAGTTTGCAACAAGTTTTATCACATCAGAACTGTAATTGTATCATTGAGAATTCAAGAGATCTAGTTTCCAATCATCCTCTCTTCAAACAATTCCAAACGATCCCTAATTGAAATTTTGTACAATAGGGATCGATGTTCTAATTCTAAATATTCTGTAGTGCCAAAACTTGTGAAATGGTTTGAAGTAAAAAGGGTATCTTTATTTTGTTATTTCAATATTTTCCTTTCCCTGGTCTTACAAAAAAAGGTTTCGTAATGGTAGGTTATACACTTATGTAAAAAAAGTATTTATAAAATCGCAATATGTTTCACCTCTCCCCTTTCCCGCCTCTTCCTACTCGTCAAAAATCATCGTGCCTTCATAATAACTATGGACACGCACTAGAGATAATATTGCATAGATGTAATACATTCGCTGTCAAAGTAGAACACCAGTAAAAATTTAAATAATATTTAAATAATATTTTTTATTATGAGCAACAAATGATTACAATTTCAAAGTTCCTGCTCGGTCCGCATCTTTTCCCGCAATTCAATTTTTTGCCTTTAGCTGCCCAGATGTGTTTAAAAATTCTATTATTGGCTGTTAGTGGGGTACATCCTAATTGAGTAACTTTCCACTCTCAAAAGGCATTATGTCTTTGGAGCAGTGCAAGTAGGAGGCAGACATGAAGATAGATGGCGATGAATCGCCGTTTCAAGCAAAAATACATTTTAATTATTAAGGAAAAGTCTGCTTGTAAAGAAAAGAATTTCAGAGTATGAAAGTTCTGTAAAAAAAGTGACCTCCTGAATAAAAGTTCTCAATTTGACGTCTTCCATTGTTTTGTATGTATCAAACATGTTACTTTTGGGGGATCAGAGTCATTAGCTATTGTTTTCTCGCCAACCCACGCTGGGCAGGAATCTAAAAAAAAGTGGCCAAAATTATAATTTTGTCATAGGTTGCTCTTTAATTCCATACAGGATAAGCTAGAAAGTAAACCAAAATATTACGATTGAGCTCAACATGCCTTATACTAATATCCCTGCTTTAAAAGATTCTTAAATTTCTCAATAACTGATGCTATAAATATAATATTTAGGAATCTTATGTTTTTCGGTAGAAGAATTACGAATTTTGGATTTCTTTTCACCTTGCTCCTAGAGGGCGCTAGTTTCATATTATTATTTAGGTAAATTAAAACCTATTTTTTTATCTGCCGCGTTATGCTTAAAACAAGTGGGCAGCATGAAAAAACGACCAATTCTATAAAAAAAGAGCACCCTTGTTTTGGTCGTACAAATCTACGGTTTTCAAATTATTTGCACTTAAAAGGTTCAATGTATTTTGTTATGATTTTTTGTTCTCGAAATGTTCAAAGATACAGAGAAGCAGTTAAAGCAACAATATATAACAATAGCAATTATCGGTAATAGAGGTAGTGACAAATTTTAAATTCAATGTTGGAAGTGTCTACCACCTACTTCAATAAATTTTAAATTTTACTTTCTTAAATATTAAAAACAAAATTTGCGTATTATTTTTAGATGTATTTGCGACGTCTTGGATTATTTACCGCAATTTCCAAAGAGAATTTAATTCTTCCTGATAAACTAAATATTTTAAACTTACAAAAGTAAAGTAATAATCTCTGCCTTAGAAAACCATAAAAAAATACATGAACACTTTTAAATGCAAATATCTGTAAAACAGATACACTTAAAGAAGAGCATCTTTCCTTTGTAGAACTAATTGTTCTTTTATATTCTTTATTTGTTTCAAGCATAACTCAATAGATAAAAAAAAGTTTTAATTTAATAAGCTTAAAATTCGTAATCATTTCACCAAAAAACATAAAAGTTTTAATTCTTACATTTATAACATCAAAACTTTCTCAGTTGCTAAGAAATTTATGATAAAATTTAAACTTTGAACGCCATGTATACCTCGCAAACCAATACCAACAACATTGGTATAAAGCATGGTGAATTCTATCCTAATATTTTCGTGTCTATATATATAGTATTTCCAGTTTGGCGTTGGCCCATCCTCTCCATGACGGATTGCAAATTTCACGTATAACAAAGATTCCAGGCAATAAATAAATACGATTTAAGAAAAAAGTTACATAAAAAGTTTTAAATTTGCCAGTTATAGCCTGTCAAAGGTGTCCAGAAAATAAAAATTTTAATTTTAACTCCATAACCCCTTTGCCAATCCTGTCAAAATTTAAAACACAAATTTAGGCTTTTAGGTCTTATCATTGCCCAGAATGTGACAGTAAAAGCGACATACTGGGTGTTAGTTATTTCGCCTACGTACATTAAAATTTTTACCGTGGTTCTTATTTTTGTTAAATGAGCAGCGCCAAATAAAAGGACAATTTCTGGCAGATAAATCTTGTTTCTTAAAAAAATTCCATACAGGTAGCTATTTTTAGAAAAATTACAATTTAGTGTTCTTTGCTAGAGTCTGTGAAGTGAGTGGCATGGATTAAAACATTTGTGTTTAATGGACGAAGAAAACAAAGTGTTGTTTAGTGGTTTAATGCCATTAATTATTGTCAATATGGTTAATTAAAATAACTAAATTTTCATTTTATTATTAAATAATTTGGATAGCTTTTGAATTTATTCTTATTAGAGAACATGATTTCTTTAAAAAAGACGCCTAAATACTGACTTCCCTCTCCAGTAGCCACAAATAGTAAACGAATGAATTCTTAATGTTGTTAAAATAAGCCAAAAAATGTTTGTGGCATGCCGAAAGAATCAAATGTGTTACAACTAATATTTGCAAAACGAATAGATATAATCTGTTTAACTAACAAGTCAAATAAATTTTTCATTAAAAAATCGCCTATTAATGAAGCCTAAACGTTAAAATTAAATTGACAATGGAAATGAAATTATTATACAGTTTTTTTTTACATTTTAATTCGGTTACAATCAGTACAGAAACCGACATACACAGACCCACAAACAGTCATTTTTCTCAGAAATGGTTACCTATAGGCGATTTCATCAAGACACAAAATTCGTTTGGAATAATTTTTTTGTTGGCTCTGCCCACTTTACAAAAATACGACAAAGGAAAAAGTTCTAATCAGTAAAAAGGGGGGATGGTTGAAAAACTACCACCCAGTACAGTAGCTTTCACTAAGAGTCTGGGAAATGATCAGCCTTGGCAGTCAGAATATGTTTCAAATTTTACTACGATCTTTGTATTAAACTATTTTTTCGTAAATCGTATTTATTTTTCGTTACCGTTAGCGTATTGGATTTGCCTCTGGACTACAGAACCAAGGCAAGATATAAGCGTTCCAATTGGTTGGTTCTGACATCATGATCATGCACGCAAACGCATTGAAGTAAAATACAATTGACAGTTAAGACAACACATTACTATTGATATACGTATTATTTTATTAATAATATTTTAGTTTTGTTATTGATGTTTTTTATTTCTTTAGGCAGTAATTATTTGCATGTCGGATTCAACTTTCGGATGGTTAGTTTAAATAGCGGTTATTGGAAAACATTTTAAATAGGACTTTGTAAACTTTTCGTTTGTTAAATGTGCCAGATTCAAAAAACTAACGCATTAATGCATAATTTAAAAGAAGTGTGTGATTTACAAATTAATATACCTAACAGTGGATTGTGTGTATTTATATTATACAATAAAAAAATAATATGTGGTTTTCATCTAATTTTAAGTTAAAAGAAATTGCAATTTCTGAACAACCTTTTCAAATTCGTCTTGGCATAAATTTGGAAAATGATGCAAAATTGTGGCTGCAGGAATATAGCGAAATTACTAACACGAATTGGATTATTAAAAGTGCTCTTTACAATCCTCATAGTTTTTATTTTATAGTTGAAGTAAATACTTCTTTGGGTGCTTTGAGCGACTTTTGATAAGGGAAAAACTAATGGTTTGCGTTACCATCACGCTAATTCTCGTAGGCGACACGTTCTGATGTTTACAGTTTATTTACAGAGTTAGTTTTCTAAATGGATACCCTCTTTTTTTAGATTTATTTTTTACAAATTCAAAATATTAAAAAGCTGTATTAATTTAAATTTTCTCTAAAATGAATTTACATTATTTTATTCATTTTTCTGCCGAATAAATAACATTTTTCATTTACCCATTGCCACACCTAGGGGAAAAAGCAATATTAAAAAACCATACCAGAAGTTTTATGATGCAGACGCATCATATGGAAAGTATAAAAATTAAATACCACTATTTTTTAAAGTGATATTAAAGCTTCAATTTCTTCCAATAAGATAATTACTACACAACGTAGTTATCAAAACTGCAATATTTACATTCAACTAGGAATTAGGTACGGTCGAGAATATGTAAGAAATGGGCGTAAATTAAACACTCAATCATGACGTCTAAATCTACCAATTGGAACGCTTGTTTCTTGCCCGGTTCTGTAGTCCAGAGGCAAATCCAATACGCTTACCGTTAAGCGTCGCCGATAAAATTTTCGGATAGCCTGTATAATAAGGAAAAAATATTTAAACAATAAATCTGTTGAGGGGTGGTTTTGAGAGGTGGTTAGCTAAAAAATATATTTTTGCAGTTTTTTTTGACATTGGCAGTTTGTGTTACATCTACCAATCGAAATTCGAGTAGTGGGTCGCGCCTTCGAATCCGCCAGTGGGAAACGTTTTCGAGGCATATCTGGTTGGCATCTTTCAATCGGAAAATTCTCAGCATCCCGAATTTAAAGAACTATCCCCTTCGAAGGAAGAACGGATGGAAACTGCAGGGCTGCATTAATTTAATTAAACAAACTAAAACGGAATATCGAAATAGAAGGTTCGCTTCACCTCGCGAGCGACTTTTATGGAGCGAGTGCGCCTATAGAGGTAGATAAACGAATTTGAATTTGCAAATATTAATTTCGGAGAAACGTCATGAAATGTCAAATTTCCCAAACTTCCAATTACGCAAGACTTCTGTGTCTGTAAATATTACATGCCTTCGTCCCTTTAGGGGTTAAATTTTGGAAAATCCTTTCTTGGCAAAATTTCGAGAAGATCCTAATTTTCTATTCAATTCTACTTGTTACGCTACCTAGCGGTCATTTAAAAAAACTTCAAAAACATTTTCCAGAAATTTTTCAGGGCCACTTTTCTAATTGATATTGATGATGAGATATAACCGGTGTCCTTTCTTAATTGGCCACCCGGTACGTAGCATAGATTTCTGGCATCTAGGATCGAAATAACCTAAAACCTAACTTACATTGTGACACAATTTTTTTTTTCAGGAGTAAAAGATTTCTTGTTTTAAGAGTAAATTGTTAAAAAAATGACATACAAAAGGTGTTGATGACATTAATGCAAAAATGTGGTGTTAAAATATACATACGGGCTCTAACTTAAATACATTAAAATATTTTAGGGAACTCTTCCTAAGTTAATTCTAAGAAAACACTTTATATAAACCTGTCTCTGAAAATGCTTCGTTTCTGAGATAGAGGGTGTTGAAAATGAAATTTTATTGTCGATTTTTTCAAATAACACAAAATTTAGCAACTGGCAGTTTTTTAGGTGAGAAATCATAATTTGGTGTTAATTTTGGTGCAGCATTTAGAGGGCGCTATGTACGCTATCATTATTCATTTTAATTGGCCCTATCTCTTCTGATAGTAAATTTTTGCAAATTTTATGAATGGAGCGTACTCTTAACCTTATTTTAGCAAAGAAGGTATGCGTCATTAATAACGCTAGAGGTCACCGTTTTCGAGAAATTAGCAAATTTCTGCATCGATGCAATTTGCCGAGTCCCTTAGGCGGTGAGAATTTTACAAAAATTGAGTACATGATAGATCTCATCGAAATAAAAACGGACCTGTTGAAAAAAGAAAAAGAAAAAAGAAGCTTGTATTATTGTTGGGGGTATTCACTTTCAGCTGCTGCTGTGATAATGATTTTGTTAAAATTTTAGTTTGTTTAATTGAATCAATGCTTTATTTGTATTTCTTATAAAACTATAAATTGTAGCAGTTGTTGTAAAATTCCCAACAACTTCACATTTAACGTCCAAGGAACTCTGCTAATTGCATCTCTGCAGTAATTAGCATATTTCTCAAAAGCCTTATTAATCACGTATACCTTTTGTTTTGCTTAAAAAGGTGTAGGAATACAGTTCTTTTATAAAAAATCTCTAAAGTTTTGTGTCAACAAAATTAAGGCAAATTAAAATTATAAATACTCTTAAGTTCTGCGCAAAAAATAATACCAAATGATGAGTTCCTACCTTAAAAAACCTTTGGTTGCCAAATTTTGTACGAAAAATTTATGTTTAGTAAAAGTTATTTAAGAAAGTCGACAATTTCAATACCCTGTACTTAGAAACGAATCATTTTCTGACACACGTTCATATAAACTTTTTTCTTAGAATTAAATCAAGAATATTCCACTGAAATATTTTAACAGACTTAAGTTACACCCTTGTATATGATTAAATACAGTAAATATCGCCTGGTGCAATCATTTGTTTATATTCATTGAATCAAATGCTTTGGGATGGAAACGAATCATAATTTTTAATGAAAAAATTGCCGGTTATAGGAATCAAATTATTGGTTATTTGAATAAAAAACTTAAAAAACTTAATAACTGTTAAATAGCGTCCTCTTATGTTTGAAATACCTTCCTACATTCATTAAACTTCTAATCTTTATTAATCTGATTGTATTTTTGATGAAAATTCAATTAAGTCGAACACATTGGATATAACTTACCAAGTCACAGATAATTGCAGAATCACCTTGTCAAGTCAGACTGCAAGAATGGCCTACTCTCCTACAAAAACAAACAAAAATTGTAGATTTGCTAAAATTAATGTTTAAAATAATGCATAATGTGCTTAATTTCGCCTTCAAGTTTTTAATTAATATTAACTGTCTATTTATAAATAAATGTCCAAAATGGTTAAATTTCAAATTTCGCTTTATAGAATCGCCCATTAGTAGAATCTGATCTGGACCATCGTGGTTGCATTAATCCGCCCATCCAAAAACGTACGCTATGGCATAACTGCCAGGAAAAGGATCTTGTCGGAAAAATGCTTAAACCGGCCATTTTGTTTGTGAGGGAGATCACTTTTGAGACAGAAATCATAGCCCTAATTTCACCCCCTATTAGTGAAGTAGTGCTATTAAATTTTGCGTTAAGCTCAAAAAAGGGTCATGCGCGTGAGATCAGACATTGCAGGCAAATGGATGCTCCATCATGACACTGCCCTCTCCGTCACAGAATTTTTGACTTCAAAAGGCATTTCTGTAGTTACCCAGCCTCATTTTAACCTGACCTCAGTACCTGTGACTTTTTGCTTTTTTCTTAACTGGAACATGTCCTCAAACGACGTCATTTCGGAACTGCCGACAACATCCAAAAGAGTGTAACGGACATGCCAGTTAGGGTTTGTCGGTTTTTAAAAACCGGGTTTAAAAACCGGTTTTTTGGAGAAAATTATGAAATTCGAAAACCGGTTTTTTAGTAGAAAATATCGGGTTTCAATGTATGAATAACACTTAAGAAAAATTTGAAAATGACAAATGTAGCCAAATGTACCAGATTGATGAAAACACTGTTGCAAGCGGTTTGGTTCTTGGAATCATATCGGACCGATATGATTCCAAGAAACGGTGTGTTTTGTCTATTGGATGAATTAATTTGGATTTTATATGAGTTTGTCTTCTGGTTTCTTTATGTACAGTTCATAAATTCAGTGTTCAATGCCATTGATCGATATTTGATAGAGATGATATTATACAAAATGTAAGTAGGTAACATATTTTAATATTATAAACATTTTTATTTATATTTTTTATATCTTTGTAGTCCTAAATGTCAGACGTGTGGAATTATTTCAAAAAAGTAGAAAAAGAAAAAGCCCGTTGGATTTATTGCAATAAAAAGCTTACTTCCAAAGGATGAAGCACAAGCAGTCTACATAATCATTTGAAAACAGAGCACGATAAAATAACCGAGAAAAAATCATTTGATGCCGGTCCGAGTTCACAAACAAGTACACAGCCCTGTATTCTTAACTTTGTGAAAAGGTCTAGTTTAGAAGAAATTGTATCAAAGCTTGCTGCATTGGATGGACTATCTATTAATTGCATAATAAATAGCTCGTTCATACGAGAGTTATTGCAACAACGAAATTATGGCCTACCACAAAATAATTCTAGAGTTATGAATCTTATTTATAAGTTTTATGGAACTTTAAAAAATGAAACTATAAATGAATTAAATTGTATGAAGAATAAAAGGCAAAAATTTTCTATAACTATAGATGAATGGACTAGTAAAGGAAATCGAAGATATTTAAATATTAGCGTACATCAACTTGAAAAAAATTTCAATTTAGGATTAGCTCCGATATCAAGTACTTGCGATGCTAAAACAATGTTAAAATTGGTTTCTGAGAAACTAAAAACTTTTAATCTTGATTTAATCTTGTTGCATCAACAAATGATGGTGCTGCTGTTATGAAAAAAATTGGCCACATATCACCAGCGATTAATCAACTGTGTTATTCACATGCCATACACTTAGCAGTTACTGATATATTATATAATAAAAATAAAAGTCCATTGGAAACAGATTTAAGTCCTACAAGTGAGGACTCTGAAAATGACGAATCTGATAATGACTTTGAAGAATTAGATTCTCTTGACATAAACAATTATAAATTACCAGTTCCTGAATTATTGGATCATTATAAAAATAATATTTGTAAAGTAAGGAAAGTTTGCAAATATTTAAGAAAATCCCCTGTCAAAAAAAGCATTCTTCAGAATCACGTGAAACGGAAATACGAGAAAGAATATAATCTTATTCTTGATTGTAAAACAAGATGGAATAGTTTAGCGGCCATGTTAGAAAGATTTCTACACCTAAAAGAATGTGTTGTTTTAATTCTGAATGACCTTAATGCTTCTCATATGTGGAATGAAGATGAAGAAGAATATTACAAAGTTGTAGAACTCCTTAAAGTCTTAGGTCCGATAAAATTAGCAGCCGAAGCTTTAGGTAGACAAGACGCAAATTTATTAATAAGTGAAGGTATATTTGAATTTTTGCTGGGTGAACTACAAAATTTGAAATCCGAAATTAGTCAGAAATTATTACACGCTATAAAGGCACGGATTGAAGAAAGAAGATATACAGTATTAGTTACACTTATCCTTTATTTACAAAATTCTCAAACTGTTTTAACGAAATCTTCTAATAAATTCCTTCCATTAGCAACGAAAAGTGACATTATTAAGTTATCCGGAAAAATTATCAAGATTATATAAAGATTACTCTACAGGGGAAGAATGTGATATTCAAAAACGTGATGAAAGCGATATTCAAGAGCCAGACAATGTTTTATTGAAAAATGCTATGGAAGTGGCAATTAATAAATATTTAAAGGAACCGGAAGAAGTGACTTCCTCTACTCAAACTGTAAAAAGAGAGTTTTTGGCCCTGAAAGCCACAAATAAAAGGACAAAAAATTTAGAATTATTATATCAGACTTTAAAAACAATTAATCCTAGTTCGGTTGCAAGTGAGAGGGTATTTTCTATTTCGGGGAATTTTATGAATAAACTAAGGACACGGCTAAATAGCAAATGGATAGACGTCCTCTGTTTTCTGAAATCATATTTCATTAAACAAAAAATTAAATAGAATATTTAAATTTGTATTAAAATTGCCCGGAATAGAAAACACTCGGTCCTTTGCTTAATTGTCTTTAAAACTAAAATTGATTTTAATAAGTATGTATGCATAAACTTTATTTACTCTTGTCTTTCAGCTTTGATTATAATTTACATTATATAATACACAGTTATATATTTTCTAATTGTTTTTAATAAGTATCCATCTGTATCTAATAACATTGTTTTTTAAAAAAAATAATATGGTTATTATAAAAATATGAAAATATATTGTTTTTATTTATTCGAACCCTTTGCCGAATAACTCGTTTCACTATTATAATTGTAGTTTGTACAACAAGAGCGGATATGATGTCCATATCGCACGAGAACGAAGTTTGAGCACGACGCCGTAGGCGGAGGGCCTCAATCGTTCGAGTGCGATATGGACAATCTGCTCGAGTTGTACAGCGTATTTTTCCTACGACTACGATCTATCAAAGACTAAAATATGATTTAGCAAATTAATAATTTTTCATGTGACATTTGCAGTTTCTAATATATTTTATATAGTGTCCATGTGTCAATGAAACGTGATAAATTTATCGTAACAAAATTTATATTTACTTTTGATTTCTAAGGTAATAATATCTTGAATATTTCACTTGCAGCCTCAGAAATGTCCGCTGGGATAAAGTTTACTGATTCTGCACTAAAAGCACTCATTTTAAATAACTATTATTAATGAACCATTATTTCCTTGTTCTACAAAATTGCATAAAAAATGTTACTATCAATAAAATTGAACAGTAAATAACTTCAGTCAAAAACTGCTTTTAATCACTTTAAATTTTCTGTTAAAATTTTTTGTTCGAATTACAGAATATTCGAGCAAAAAATTTTTTATAAAAATTCGAAACCGGTTAAAACCGGTTTTCTGGAAAACTACTATTCGAAAACCGGTTTTCTAAAATGTCGGTTTTTGTATAAACCCTAATGCCAGTATGGTCTACCGGTTGAAGACTTGCAGCGCTGCTACCAAAACTGGGGACAACTTTTTAATCGGTGTATAGCTACCCTCAGCTCAGTATCTCTCTGGAGATGGCTATCGAAACGCGTTAGAGCAACCTTTGTTGTGTTTTTTAATCTTTCTTGGTTTCAGGGCACAAGATTTGTATTTCAATTTTTGAAGATAACCAAGGACCAGTCCGTTCCACTAAACAAAAAGTCATTAAGTTTATCATAAAACAATTAATACTTATCCTGGGTTCAAAAATTGCAACTGATTTAAAACAGATTGCGGAGTTCTAGTTATATCTTAATTGCCAAGTTTGTTTAAGTAATAGAGCGCCTGCTTTCACCTTATATACGTTTTGTAATAGCAAAATTCCTTATTTATGCAATTTAATATGAAGCACTTTTCTAATATTATTTGCAAATTGTTTCAACACTTTCGTTCGTACGTATTCTGGTTTTAAAATCAGTAGCAGGTTGCTGCACCTGTTTTTCATTTTTGGTGCGTTTGGATTAGACACTTCATTCCGTACATTTCTCTCTGACATAAGTGTCAAGGGTGCGTTTAAATTAGAGACTTATTTCATGATAGAAATCTCAGCTGTCTGAGACTAAATTTCCTTGCCCGTCGACATTTTGTGTTGAGTAATTTATCTCAACTATGTGATTAGTCTTAGAGAGTTTCTCTCAGGATGGTTTACACTGATATATTGTTGTCAGGGAGAAATGTACGTAATAAAGTGTCTAATCTAAACGCACCCTGGGAGAAGCTATCCGAGACTTATTTACACAGTTGGGAAGGGATATCTCCTCTCAGTATAGTTGATACGTCAGAGAGAAAATATATTTTATACAAGAGAGAAATGTACAGAATGAAGTGTCTATTATAAACGCACTGTTAATATGATGCACACCATTTTCGATGCTTCAGCTTAATAATTCAAAATTCAGCACCGGTTAATTTAAACTGCACTTGCTTCTCTTATAATACTTCATTAGTCAAGGTAAGATCATACTTTCTCCTCTTTAAAGTAATTTAATTCCATTTTAGGTGCATAACATACAAAATTTCAAATTACAGCGTCGAGCTTAGCTGAGCATAACATAGACTATCTTCGCTTCCTTATGTGATGATTTGTATGAAAAATGATCAATTATGTAATTTATCTAAATATTATAGCATATTTTCAACATAACGTTATTGTTTTATGAATTGCCTCAAATTTGGAAGCTTAAGTGAGGATAAAATGTTTACCTCACGAAATATACTTTGTTATGAGCTATGGAATATCAACTAAATACTTGGGAATTTGTATAATGTAGAAAATTTGGTTATAAATTTAATAGTTTCTATCTTAATTTCAAAATAGGATAAGTTAATAGGCTTATCTTTACCTTATTAACAAGCAAAATTCGTTTTCTATATTTTTACATAATTATGGAATTTAATATTCTTATCTTATAAGGAACCTGTTTTTAATTTAAAAGTTAGTTTATTTTTAAACTGAATAAAAGATACATGTAATCGGGTTTGTTATGTTTGGTTTTTGCTTATATAACTCGCTTATTCAATATAACAGTACATACATGCAAAAAAATTGAAATTACGTATTATTAACATTATTCATGTAGATTATAATTAGGCTTAGGATTTTATGCATCAAAATTATTGAAAATATGCGCACATTTATGATAGGATCTTGAAGAAAATATGCCAAAAATATGCCCATTTTTTTCAAAAAATGCTGAATATGCATTTTTAAAATATGCATAAAAGATGGAAACTAGCTACGGTCAAATATTGATAAATAGCATTTTAGCAAGAACTTGATTAAATACAAAAACACAGTGATAAAAAATATGTATTAAACCCACAAATATAAAAGATATATTTGTGTACAAAATAAAAATACAAAAGATATGATTTATTATTTAGATTTAGAAAAACATATATTTATTATTTATAACATATAAATGTTTTTCCAAGTTTTTGACAGCAAATTTGTGTCGCATGTCAGACAATATTTCTTTGCATGCTGAAAAGCTTCTTTCGATATCCACTGATGTTATGGGAGCAAATTTTAATAAATCTATTTGTTGCATTGTTATATTAACAAAATTATTATCTCTGTTACTGTATTCTCCTGTAAAAATTTTTGAAATTGCAACTAAAAGCTCATATTCATTATTTTTTGAAACAACACTATTAAATTTATTCAATGCTGTCTTTGCTGTTGCACCGAAAACATATTTTAATTGGGATTCGCATCTATTCACAATATTAATAGCATATACCAATGACATGTGTTTCGTTTTTAATTCCTTTATACAAAGGCTTAAAAATATAATGTGTCTAATATTAATAAAGGTTAATTGGTTTTTTATTTCCTGTTTTTCCAATAAATTTTTACATTTTATTATTGAATCAGCAGGATTTTCAAAACCTAATATTATATGTCGTCGTAATTTTCAGCATAAAAAATAGCAGCGTCTAACCATGTACCTCATCTGGTTGGTACTGGCTCAGGAGGGAGTGGAAAATTAGGCAAACGTTCTTGGTATAATTGAACCCGAAGCGATGCCTTAACAAATTTTTTTTTTAAATTATTAACTAGAGAATTCAACAATAGAAATTGTAATCTAACTTCTTCGGCAACTTTATTTATGACATGCATTAAACATGTTACATGGGTTAGATTTTTATAAAATACTTTTAAATTTGTTCCAGCCTTTACCATATGTGCAGCTGCATCACTAACTAAAAGAAGAATATTTTCAGTTGGAATTACCTCTGGAGCAAAAAAACATCATTAATTTTTGATTTATGAATTTCAATTCAGATGACGCCGATGCATCTTTTGCTAATCTTTTTAGATTAGTACGCTTGAAAATGCCAGTTCTACTGGCGAAATACGTATTGAGTAATTATTTATTTAATTGCCGATGTGGAAAAGGGGTGAAACCTTCTTTGGACTTAATTACAAGCTACAGTGTTTAGTTGAGTGCCTTAGTTAATGTAGTGTGAAAATTATATTATATAAACAATTTTCATTGATTTCTTTCTAAAAAAACAAGGAAATAATTTCTTTGAAAAAAAAATCATTTTTTTAGTATTAATTCAATGGCAAACACCTAAAATAACCTTAAAATAGATTTAAGCAAAACGTAGCAAGATCTTAAAAAAACAATATTAAAAACTTACCACTTTTGCACAAGCTTTGCAGAACACTTTGTGTTATTTATTACACTTGTCGAAATTTGCATCGAGATTTTATGTCGTGTAATTCATCGCAGCTGTGCGATTAATCTCAGATAGCTTGTATCAGAATGGTTTACACATGATATATTTTTATGTCAGAGAAATATACCGAATAAAGTGACTAATCTAAACGCACCCTAAGAATTGTGTTTCTCCAGATTGTTATGTTTAGGTTGTAAGTTCATCACTCATTTTATTAAATATTGAAATGAAAATGAATGCCTGGCTGTTTTTCGAGTGGCAATTCTAAAAATAATACAAGTTAAAACAAAATTAGATTTTATTTATAAGGGGAAGTTTTAAATATATCGCCACATTCCGCCTTTCCCTGTGCATTAATAATTTCCACGGTTAATTTTCGGTTTCAGCTCTACTTCACAGGTTTATTAAAATGGATTTGCGATTGACCCCTAAAAATACCAAGGGTCTTCCAAATTATTACAATTTTCGACACCATAGACAGAATGTTTAATAAAACTGCAAAACTAAAGAAACATTTTGTTCGATAGTAGGTAAGCATTATTTAGTGATCTTATTGCAAGGATTCAAAGAAAAATTGTCAGTTAAGGGCCAGTGCGTATTTCATGCAGCTTATATTGCCATGGCAATTACTGTAGTATATTCAATTTTTGTATCCCACATTCATGCTATATTGTATAGATTCTAGCGCACACATACAGGGTCTTTCATTTAAAATAATTCCCAATGACGTCATATTTCGAAACATAGGGTAGCTGTTATAAATCAAATGACGTCACACAAAAAATTAAAAATACTAAAAAAACATTTATAGGAAGTATTTTTTAGTCTAAATTATAGTTTAGCGAGAAATGAGAGGTTTCCACACATTTGTTCAACCCTGTATGTATACAGATTATTTAAACAAAGAGCATAAAACAGTTTCTATGAAATGGACAGAACAGCGATTTTCTTTTATTGCACTTTTTTCGAAAACGAAAGCGATTTACGTCTTACCCTTTTACACTGAACTTCAGAGGAACCTGATCCATAATGTGTATAAAAGTTATTACCAACTCTAATAGAAACTTTATTGTTTATTCAAATATTTTTGAAATAAGAAGAGTTTCTGAGAAATTTCGAATCGGCAGAAACAAAAATCGTACAAATCAGTGAAAAATTGCGACCTTTAGTGTGATAATATATACAGGGCAAGCGACGGAACTGGCAATCGTTCTTCAATTACTAATTCTGGGATTAATCGCAATTTCAAAATCTAGCAAATGGTGTCATCGTCAAGAAAAAACTGTCTCTATCGAAAAAGCTATATGGCAACCGATTCGATGTAAAATTATCCAAGATATAGTCAGTTTTATGGAGAAAAGTCAAATTTTGGGCGTTTCCCTATAATAAAGAGAACCACGACCAACATGCCGGTCATGGTGTGCAATTATAAATGCTTTCCATAACCAAAACTTTGTCAAAAAAATTGCAATAACAATTTTAAAAATATTTCAGTTTTTAATTAAAAAACAATATCAATTCGATAATTATGATTAATCAATTTTAGGGAAAATAGTTAATGGGTATTGCAGCGGGTGATTTGTAACCTAGTAAGGGACTTACAAAACGCATTTTTAGTTTTCTTCAGTGCAGCTTTGAAATTTTTAAAACTTACCTAGTATTTATTCAATGTTATTGGTAACAAGACTAAATTTTAGTTTTCTCCATAATAACTTTAACATTCAGATATCGAATCTTTAAAATTGACAAAGTATAGGTACGAGCTTAAGTTTTAAGTCTCACATACCCCTTGGAATCTGTGATTTTTGAGAACCAATACATCTCGTTTACGGCTTTTTGTTAATAATTATATTTATCCACTATAAAAGTTGAATTTTTATACTGTGAATCCTTTTATTTAGGAACTCTTTATTTTTTCCCAGCCCTAGTTTGTCAATTTTGTTAGTATTTCCAGTGAAAATTTTTTCTCAAATATAGGTGTCTGTGAGACCCCAAGTCCAGGCTAGTGTTATAAAAATGAAATGTCCACACTTAAGAATCAATTATTTCTTTAAAAATTTCTTAGATACAGTTTTGTGTTATAAACCACATACCATTTTTAATACCTTCTTCTCAAAATTAATGAATTATTACAAATATTATTCTTAATACACTTGGCTATATTTCTGTAGAAAACCTTTGTGAAAACTTTCAAATTTCTAGATTTGACGGTTTGTGTTGTGCATTTGTGAAATGTTATTTTTGACATTAAATATATCTTGGCCTCGTCTAATTAATTGAACAGGCTCCAAATATGTTATTAAAATTGACATAACATATTTGGAGCCTGTCCAATTAATTAGACGAGGCCAAGATATATTTGATGTCAAAAATAACATCAATTTTACCACATACCATTTAATACGAACTTGTCAAATTACTGCAAATTCTTGATATATGAAACTAGAATATGTTTCCCATTCAAATTAATTAATAATAATATTTGTTTATTTTTTTCAGCCGCAAACCTTTGCCCTGACCGATGGGGAGGGTTCGGTTCGTCGACGCCAAGACCTTGGACCAGGAGGCGTCGAAGATATGACACAATTAATTGACCTTCACGAAGCAGCTCTGCTATGGAACCTGAAACTTCGCTACGACAGAAACCTGATTTATACCTATGCGGGAAGCATTCTGGTAGCAGTCAATCCGTACAGAATGTTCGATTCCAGTTATGGAATCGAAGCTGCCCAAAGGTACAAAGGAAAAATGATAGGAGCCCTACCACCGCATCTTTTTGCTTTAGGTGCTTCAGCTTATTCAGCTTTACCAGAACCTCAGGTATGAATGCATATATAATAATATTGAATAAATAATTTGATTATTGAAGTTTAATATCGCTAAGCGATTATTAGTCTAACAACTGTGTGCCTATAATGGACAAGGATTATTTATCGTTTGAATGAACACTAAAAATTTTTAAATGGTTTATTACTTTTGTATAATTGAATTTGCCGCCAAGTGTTGAGAGAGGAGCTTAAAAAAGATGTCGCTTAAACAGCATTGCGTCATATTAATGAACAATGTATTTTTTCTAAATTAGTGAAGAGTAAATCTTTTACACTGTAAAAACTGTTTTAATCAACTATGACAAATATAAAAACAAACAAAATATGGTGTCGTGTTAAATAAATCCTCTATTGCAACGAATAAAAAAACCGAGTCATATACATTATACAAGATGATTCTAAATGTAGCAAAATAAGACTGAAAGTCAATATGAACATATGTCGTAAAACGCTTCGTTTCAAAGTTGCAGGGTGTGAAAGGTTAGTTCCTAATTATAGTTTTTAATTAATAATTGCGAAACGTGTAAAGATAATTGAATAAAATTTCGCACAACTTCATACACTTTCGTGTTCTTTCCAAAAGTCTAAGAATCAATTAACACAACTGAACCAATTTCGATGCATTAAAAGCGCTTGCCTTAAAATATAGAATGGTTGGCATTGAAACGAAGGAAAATAAATCTTATTTTGGGCTCTAAATTACGATCCTGAATTTAGGATACTACTTTTAGAATCACCTTGTATAAGAACTCTAGACGAATAAAAACTCTAATATAATAAAAACTCAGCTGAAAAAATGCAAACTATAGTTAAAACAAAAACTGCAGCCATGGAAGTTAAACCACAGGAATCTTTAAACTGTAACGATCCGTTCTAATAAAATAAATGAAGGCAGAAATTCGAGATTCTAACGGCTTCAGTAAAAGCAAAAGAACAGGACGAAACATAATAAAGCTATTTTAATCAACTATGAAAAACATATAAACAAACAAAACATCACTGATGCTTACTTATACTATCTAATTTTTTTTTAATCAAAAGCGGAAGTTTCTTTTTAACACATAAAACAATCAGCATTAAAGGTAATATTTAGGAACTGAAAAAATGAAGAACATTAATTTGTAATGTAATTTTTTTAATGTTAGTTATATTACTGATATCAAAAGCTTCCATGATGTTTTTCGTAAATACAACAAAAGTCCATAAAAAGTATTTGGCATATGTTTAAAGTGTTTCCATTTTAATAAGTTTTCCACTAAAACTCAGTCTTTGCTAATTAATGTTGCAGATTATTATCTCTATACAGTTTTATTCTTGGTTATATCGAGAAGTGCTTTTTTCATAAGTGTCTTCATTTCTATATATTGAGCAAACCTTCTCTTCCAGAACTTATAACCTCAATTATCAACCAAAATTTATTTTAAATTTAACTGCACACAAATACCAAATACTTTAATTGATTTTTAGGTAGTGGTCATCAGTGGAGAAAGTGGTTCTGGAAAAACCGAATCGACCAAGTTAGTAATGCAATATTTAGCCGCCGTTGCACCTTCAGCTCCGAGAGGCCAAGCTCTCGTAACCGAACAAATTTTGGAAGCTGCTCCGCTTCTGGAAGCATTCGGAAATGCTAGAACAGCAAGAAACGATAACAGTTCCCGTTTTGGTAAATACCTCGAAGTATATTTTAAGAATGGATCAATTGTTGGAGCGAAGGTCACACAGTATCTCCTCGAAAAATCAAGGATTGTTACTCAAGCACCTGGTGAAAGAAATTATCATGTATTTTACGAACTCCTCGGTGGTCTAAGTACGACGGAAAAACAAAAATATGGTTTGGTGGGTGCCGATAAATATTTCTATTTAAATCAAGGCGGAAGTGATTGCTCTCCTGGTCATTCTGGGTCTGGAGCAGATTGGGGTGCTTTAACTAGAGCTATGCAAGTTCTTGGAGTTGGAGAATCTGAACAGGAAGGGATATTAAAAATTCTCGCATCAGTTCTTCATTTAGGAAATGTCTACTTCCATAGACGACAGCTGAGGCATGGTCAAGAAGGTGTCGAAATTGGCTCGGACGTTGAGATTAAATGGGCTGCCCATTTGCTTCAGATTTCAGCTTCGGGAATGCAGAGAGCTTTGACTTCTAGAATAACGGAAGCAAGATCTGAAAGAGTGTATTCGCCTTTGAGTATTGATCAAGCTTTAGACGCCAGAGATGCTTTTGCTAAAGCATTGTATTCTGCCCTTTTTAATTGGTAAATGTTTTTACAATAAATATGAGTTTATTCAAATCGTCATCATTGTTTCTATATTCCATATCTTCAAAAATCTTTATTTTTTACGAATTGTTAATTGATTTCTCTCTTTAGGTTGGTAACTAGAGTAAACTCAATTGTACAACGTGGAGGTCTCCACGACGCTGCTAGGATTTCGCTTCTTGATATCTTCGGCTTTGAAAATTTAAATGAAAATTCATTCGAACAGCTGTGTATTAATTTCGCTTCGGAGTCACTGCAGCTGTACTTCAATAAACATGTTTTTAAATTGGAACAACAGGAATATGCTAAAGAAAGACTCGAGTGGACTCCACTGAATTGGAATGACAATACACCTGTTATTCAACTGCTTGGTAAAAAACCTGTGGGAATTTTGCATCTGCTAGATGATGAAAGTAATTTTCCGAGAGCTTCAGATAGTTCTTTTTTGGAGAAGTGCCACTACAATCACGCATTAAACGAACATTACTGTAGACCTAGGGTTGGCGCTAGGGAATTTGGGGTGAGTGCGGCATTCCTAATAAATAAAGATGTTTAGCATTGTGGAGGAGAACATTCGATTTGGTTGTTGACAAATCAACTTTCTTATTAGAAAACCTTGAACCGTGTTCATAAATAACACCTAGTAAATAAATTATATTTTAAATAAGAAAAAAAATTATCCACACCATTCTGTAAAGTTTTTTGTGGATCTGTTCATTAGTAGTTTGACAGAGAGGTGAATTTATCCAAAAAAACTAATCATTTAAATATATGTCATTGGTTTTCTCATGGTATGATTAAAGAAACAATTAGAACCTTATAGGCTGGTTTACGTACCGTAAATAAATTGTCATCAACCAAATAGCTGCCAATGCTGCATACAACCTACCACAAAGTCTAGATAGTTTTCATTTAGTAACTATGCAATTTGCTGTATTACCGAACTTTATTAAACAATAAAAAAAATTGGTCCCTTAAAAATTAAACATTACCTTTCATCCCAGGTGCTTTATCAAGATCTACTAAAATTGTAGGTTTTTAAGAAACATTTCGTTACCGTAAAAAAACGCCTTTTTCTCTAAAATAATTAATTTAAACTTTGACGCCAGATTCGCCATTTTGCTGGTCAAGTATGGTACCAAGTGGATGGATTTCTGGATAAGAATCGGGACGCTCTTCGTCCTGACGTGGTAGAGCTTTTAGCATCGAGCAAAGAACCACTGGTGAGTGCCATCGCGAGACCCCTAATCATCCATGCCCAAACTAGGACCCTGCCGAGAGGCACGAATGGTCGCTTTGTCACCATGAAACCAAGAACTCCGACAGTGGCAGCTAGATTTAGCGATGGATTGCAGCAACTTTTGGAGTCAATGTCCAAATGCCATCCTTGGTTCGTTCGTTGTATCAAACCTAATAATGATAAGACTCCTATGAGATTTGACATGCCCGTGGTTTTGGAACAATTGAGATATTCCGGGATGCTAGATACCATCAAGATTAGGCAGTCTGGATACCCTGTGAGAATGAAATTCATGCAATTCGTCGAAAGATACAGGTGAGCATTTACTAATCTCTTAAATTGTTAGTGCAAAATAAGGTACAGAATTATATGCAAGATGCTCAGCCTTTAAGCTATTTTGTTTTAGAAGACCTTTGTTAAGTTTTAATTATAATACAATATCTCTACCACTATTTAAATGTAGTTATGGGTTCCTACGGGTTCGCTCTCATATTAACTAAAAATATGGTTATTGTCATTAATATTGCCAAACCGGCTTGCAAATAAACTCTTTTTTTTTCTAAATCTTTCGATTCTGACTTTCTCTCAAATTTTGAATTTTATCTTAAAAGCTTTTTAAATTTAAAATATATAAAAAATTCCAATAAAATTTTAACTCAAAAATTTTGATATATTTTTACATTACAAATATTGTGTTTTTCGTAAATTTCCACTTTTAACGTAGAATAATTTACTTTTTTCAAAATTTCAATTTTATTTCCACATTTTCCATTATTGTTTATTTAATTTCATCGTTTTTAGCATTTAGATTATTTTCGGAAATTACGTAAGTCTCAAAATCATTAATATATACTTTAACCAAAGAATTTAATTTAATTCTGGAATGTTGTCTTAATCTCAAATTTTCGTCTTGTTTCTCCATATTTCTACTTTTTTTTATAAAACTTTCTATTTAAACCTAAAACTTAACAACAGGATACATGCTCCCTTAAAATCAGGGTTAAAATTTTAAAGTTGGTGAGTCTTCCTCGATAGTTCAAATTTTCTTTTAAATTTCAAATTAAAATATTTTCATTATATTCGCACATTCCGAGTATCTTGTTACATTTCCACAATTCTCCCAACATTTCAATTTATAACTTTTTTCGCAAAACTTTAAAATCATTTCAAAATCAAGATTTCTCTTTTATTTTCGAAATTTCGATTTTTCTTCCGAAATTTTGGCTTTAGGCTTGAAAGATTAAGAAATTTGTTTTAATAGTTAGGAGTTTTTTCTATAAATTTCAGCTTTTTTTTAGTTTATAGTTCCAAACTGAAATTATCAAATTATTTCGATTTCGAGTTTGTTACAAAAATTTCTTTTTTACCAATATTTTCACAATGCTGCCTAAATCTAATTGTCATTTGTTTTTATTTTGTGCCTACAAATTTTTTCGAATATACAAGGTGATACTAAAAGTAGCATTATAAATTCAGGATCGTATTTTAGACCCCAAAATAAGACTAAAATTTTTTATAAACATATGTCGTAAAATGCTTCTTTTCCGAGTTAGAGTGTGTGGAAAGTTACTTCCTGATTATAGTTTTTTATTAATAGTTGCGGAACATATACAGATAATTAAATGAAATTTGGCACAACTTCATACTTTTTGGTGCTCTTTCCAAAAATCAAAGAAACATTTAACATACCTGAACCAGTGGCGGGTATATCCAGAGGGGTGGTGCTTAAAACGTGCCTTATTTATTTTGTGTGCACTTTTATCGCCGTTTAGTAGCAAAAATATAAACTGGAAACATTTTAACATAAAAAAGGTACACTTACTGAAAGATATTTTCAGTGGTTTTCGAGCAAAGTGTATTTTTTATCATGATGCATTAAAAATGCTCTTGCCAAAAAATATCGAACATAACACATAATTGGCATTGAAATAAAAGAAAATAAATACCATTGACATTTTTATGTTTTCTTGTCACCGGTGGCTACCTTGAACAATTTCTGTAAATAAAAGCTAATATTTTTACATTCGTTATTTGCTAAATATTTTCGAAACATTTTTTATGTAAATAATACTTAAAATTAGTTAAATTAATATTTATTTTTATTTAATAATAAAAATAATTTGTTTCAGCAGTACATTTTAACTAAGTTTATTTTCTATCATTTCAAAGCCAACTATGTGTTACATCGAGGATTTTTGGGCGAGAGTTTTTAATGTATCGAGATATAAAAATGCATTTCTCTCGAAAACCGTTGACAATATCTAATTTTACTAAAAGCACCTTTTTTATGTAAAAACGTCTGTAGTTTATATTTTTGTTACTAGAATGCGGCAAAAGTGCGCACAAAATAAAAAAGGCGCGTTTTAAGCACCACTCCTCTGCATCTACCCACCACTGGTTTGAAGATGGCACAAAAAGTTATGAAGTTGTGACAAATTTTATTCAATTATCCGCTCACGTTTTGAAACTATTAATAAAAAACCATAATCATGAAGTAATCTTCCACACCCTGTAACTCAGAAACGAAGCGTTTTACGACATATGTTTATATAGACTTTAGGCCTTACTCTGGGCTTAAAATTACGATCCTGAATTTATGGCACCACTTTTGGAATCACCCCGTACATGTATAATAAATCCAAAAATGATCTTGTATTTTCAGCTTTAACCTCAGTATCTATTTATTCTCAAAATTTTGAGTTAAATACGAGAAACTGCTTTTGCAAATTGCCCGTTTTTCTAGAAATTGTAAGATTTTTCTTATATTTTTCTGCCCTTATGCCAAAATTGGGAATGATTCTATAATATAAAGACTTTTCTGTAATTTTGATTTATTTTACACGTTTTTTTGTTAACTCACTTTCCTATCTGTGATTAAAAACTTGTCTCAATCGATGTTTAACAATAAATAATATAATTGATGCATGAATAGTTGAATTAACAGTTTTATTGCTGCGCCCCACATTTTTTGTTTTAAATCTTACAAGTATTTTTAGAGCAATAAAAAATTCATAATCGCAATTTTTCAGGACCATCTGTATGGAGTTAGGAATCTGCGTGGTATTATAAATCTGTATGAAGCTAAGGGAAATTATGTTATACTTTTTAGTCCGTTTAAAAAAAAGTGTTGATTTAAAAAGTTTTTTTTATTTAAATTATTTAAAAATTTTGACTCTGCTCGTTCATTTCTCTTAAAATTTTTAACCTAAATCTAAAGATTTTTCCTTAGGTAAAATATTCATCTACTTATTTAATTTCTATTTTTTTTTATTTTTCCCTAATTTCCGAAGTGAATCTTTAATTTGTGTATTTTCTCCCAACATTTTAACGATTTTAAAGTTTTTGAAAAAATTCCTAATTATTTTTATTTCCAACTTTTTATTTTAAACGATTTAAAGGTTTGTTTTATTGTTCTATTAGGGTTTTTTTGTTTTTAAATTCTGACATTTTTATTTTTCTGATGTTTCGACGATTTTGAAAATTAGTCAGATTTTCAAGTTACCTAAAAAATTCAAAATTAAATATCAGAAATATTTAAAATTTTTAAAAATGCTTTTTCCGAAATTTCGACTGTGATATTTAATTTTGAAATTTTCCCTCTTTTTAATTTGTCAAATTCTTAAATTTACAGGAGAATCGACATTTCAACAAAAATATCACAAGTAAACCGAAACTAATAATAATAAAAAAACTAATTTACAATCTTAATTTTTGGAATATGGTCATACTCTAGAAATTGGAATTATGATAAAAAATTTAATTTTGAAAAAGGTATGAAACTTTTAAAATAAATGTTGGCTAAATCTTGTTTCGAATAAAAGTAAACTTTTTGAAATAAAAGTTGAAATTTCAAAAATATATTAAAAATTTCTGAAAAATATCCATACTTTGAAAAAAAGTGTAAACTGCAAATTTTTAGAACAACGTGACATAGTGGCATTTTTGATTAACATACAGTAAAAAAGTATTTTCGTAAATATTAACCGATTCAGAAGAAATTATTTGTACTTTTACTCAACTGGGAGAAACCGCTGAAAGTTTAGAAAATGTCTTTTTTAAAAAAATATTTTAGTTAATCAATGAATGTTGAATGTCACTTTCCGCCCGGTAATATGAAAAATGTTAACATTATATCTATGATTGCAAATAAAATCTATTACAAGTCTAAGCTTAGGATTTTTAGAAAGAAGGCAAAATTTCTAAATGAAGTGCCATACATTTTGTATCTTTAGCAGAAATTAGATATTATCAAAATATAATCACTTTACGATTTATTATTCACTATGTTAGCGAATTTTATTTGTTTATTTGATTTCTTAGATATTCTTGGATAGAGAAAGTCAAATAATTATTGCACATAATCAACGAACCGGCTCTTTAGATAATGGTAATATGTTTGACTAATATTATTTACCTAGATTACCACAAATAACTCCCATATGTTCAAATTTCTTTTGAGCTAATATTCATCTGCTAAACATTGATAATTTTGTTCAGTGTTTTTTACTGCAACCTTTAATTAAACAATTGTTGCTGTTCATGTTTGTTCAAACGGAGAGAACCGTAATAAACATTGTGATTTTAATAAATTTGCGTTAATGCTAATGAAACATGCGGTCTTCTCGGCATAAAATCTTTAAATTTTCCCACAACTGATTTAACTAATTATTCCTAAGCGTCTGGATTGAGTAATTTCATTCATCACATATACCTAAATCGGGTACCTGCTTACAATTGTAAACATGCTGAGGTAAAAATTCAATCCTCTTCAAATTACAAATTGCGTAGGAATTCATAAATTACACAAATATTGTTTTCTCTATTTGCATTCTATGCTAATTTCATTCGCGTTCTTGTTGAAGGTACATAATATCAGGCAACTTACACAGAGGTGCACCTTTCCGTGACTTGTGCCGTCTTATTCTGCAACAAATACCCCCAACGGGTGCAGGTATGTTTAACATTTCTTTATGTTTACAATAATTATAGGAGTTGTGTTTCTAAAATGCAGAAATCTTTACTAACGCTAAAAATAACTCATAACTTCGTTGATTCCTATTTTTATTTGAAAACAAATATATATATTTATAGATACCCCATTTGTAGATGGACCTGATTACCAACTTGGTGCATCTAGGGTT
This sequence comes from Dastarcus helophoroides, assembly GCA_028583605.1. NCBI lineage: Eukaryota > Metazoa > Arthropoda > Insecta > Coleoptera > Bothrideridae > Dastarcus > Dastarcus helophoroides. The sequence goes on along the minus strand of CM053328.1, from coordinate 21,236,595 downwards.
TTCTTACGCGAAAGCTTGCAAAGGAGTCTCGAACTTAAGCGAGCAGATTGCCTCAAAGGATCCGCGGTAATGATACAAAAACATATCAGAGGCTATCTAGCTCGCAAAAAATATCGCAGAATCAGAAGAAGTGCCATCACAATACAAAAACACTGGAAGAGTTACAGCCAACGTAACAAATATCAAAAAATCAGACTCGGTATTATTAGAACGCAAGCCCTTTGCAGAGGCAGAAGAGAAAGAAAGCGTTTCGCTCAGCGAAAAGCTGATTTCAGACGAAGAGTCGAAGCTGAAAAAATCGCTCAAGAACGAGCCAGGCAAAGAGCCCAACGCGAGGCTCAAATGCAAGCTCAGGCACAGAAAGCGCAAGCTAAGACCTCCATTCACAATCTTGAAATCCCAGCTGAATTGGCGTTTATTTTCTCCAAACTCGACACGCATAATCCTGTACATAGTGAGAAAAATTTGGTCAAAGTTTTAGGAGGAATAAATGGCCAACCCCCTCAATTAATTCTACCACCAGATTTGCATCAATACGAATTTTCAAAATTCTCTTCAGTTTACTTTAAAGGTGCTGGATTAGGTATGAAGAAAGAGCCTATAACTGCACCTTTCTTGTCCAAGGCGGCAGCAAGAGATCAAGATTTTCAAGATTCTATTGCCCTGTTTAAACTTATTTTGAGATGGAGTAATGATACGCAACTATCAGGCCTCCGCGAGAGGGCTCTCGCTGATTACATTGTTTATAAAGGGCAAAATTCAAGAGGACTAAGGGATGAGCTTTTGGTGCAGCTATGCAATCAAGCTTGGAAGAATGATAACAGCGACAAAATTTGGCAGTTAATGGCTTACTGCTTGAGTTGCTTTCAACCAAGTCCACCATTGAGCAAGTAAGGCAAACCTTAATATAATTTTTATTTGCAATTATCGTTTCAATCAATTTTAGATACCTGCTGAAATTTATAACAGATCATGCAACATCAAATTATAAAGAAATTCTGCAACGAAAGCTTACAAGAGGATTGCAAAAATCACCACATGCTCGGTCGTTACCTCCAACTTTATTAGAATGGAGGAGTGTTAGGCAAAGGACGAGCACAGCTCTTCCTCTAACATTACCAGATGGAAAGGTCTCTACTATCAATGTTGACTCTTGGACCACATGCGAAGAGGTAGAGTGTTTTGTAAACTTTATTTTTAAAGGTTTATTTCTGACCTCTATTTAGGCTGCTACTTTGGCAATGCATTCTCTTGGTATGGCTCCAACTGGTTGGACTGTAGTGATGGACGATGCTGGAATTCTCTCCGAGGGATCTGGTCTTGATTACGTGATGGACTTAGTATCAGAGCTAGAACTTTGCCCAGCATTCCCTGTAAGCAAATCATCTCTACTGAAATCAGGCTCCCGTCGACAAACTCCCCTAGAAATCGACCATCACACCAATATATCCCCAACAAGACCGCAGGTTGGCTTTCTGTATGAAATAAAATGATTTTTTTCTTTAACCATGTTTTCAGGTGCCACCTCCGGAACCTCCAAGTCATATACAGAGGAAAGTTTCAAGGGAGACTCCTCGAAAGTCACCCCCAGTTCAAACGCCGACACCTCGTAGCTCCAGAAAATCTTCTAGAGAGGTTCATAACGAATATTCACCCCATAGATCGTCGCCTGTTACGAGCACACCTGCTAGAAAATCTTCCCATGAAGCTCTCTCTCGTAGTTCAGCACTTAATGAAAGATATTTTGATTTTGAAAAGGTTCGGTCAAGAAGTCTCGATAATCTGTTGAGTGAACCAGAGCCTTCACCACTGATCGAACTAGGATTAAGCCAATCAAAACTAAATGAGAGGTATCATTCAGTTGAACAAATTACTCCAATCACTCCAGTTATCGCTAATCAAAATTATATGGCTAATCAGGATATTGATTTTGTTTATCCAGATGTTTCCAGTGTCAGTACTTCCACCAGGGGGGGTCCTAGGTAAGAACAAAATTTTTTGTTTACATTGTATCTAATATGATTGGTGATTAAGCTTGCTCCAAAGCTTTTCAAGAAAATTTTGATAACATCCGAAATTACTGGATTTGCAATATTTTTAATATTATACAAGGTGGACCATAAGTAATGGTACACAGAGCAATGGTGGATTTTTCGAATAAAAATAATGTGATTTAGCTACATTTACCTTATACCAAAAGTTAATATTAACAGAGATGCAGGGTGTCAGAGTTGAAAGAAAAATTTTGATTTTTTTGTATAATTATGGAATGAATTGTAATATAGACATTAAATTTGGCACAAGGAGGTTTCTTAGGTCGACAAACTCTAATTTGCTAACATATTACCAATAGCTGATAGGGGGCGCTTCCTGCGCTATCCTGCATAATTCTAAATCATCATAACTTTTTTGTGCACCCACGTATGTTCATTTTAAATGGGTTATTTTATTTCCCTATATTTTCCACGTAAAAAAGGTGTACTTTCTAAAAGTTAATATGAGCAACCGTTTCCAAGATATTTGCCTTTAAAGCTTGACGTGCCTTGGTTTTAAATTACTAAGATATTAAATTTTCGAAGTAGGCTTGAAAAAAAAAAATTATAAGACAGCTTTGAAACTAATTTATATTAAATATTACTTTGCTGATAATATTATTACCTAAATTTTGAAAATTTCAATAAAGAAAATCCAAAAATTTAAGACGTAATTTATTTCCTAACAGAGAGATGTGAGATATGATCTCTGAGTCCGCACAAGAAAATTTAGTTTGGGTGGTCAAAGCAGATATTTGAAGATAAATTTCAATTAAAGATTTTTACTTGTTTACAATCGCTTTACATGAAAAGGGTTATTTCCCACATACATATTTTTGAAAATAAATTTTGTTTCGGTATTTTATTTAAATTTGCTTTAGAAATGTAAAAAATATGTGTAATAATAACGTTAGTAGAGTTATATTTGATATAAACTATTTAAGAGTCAGTTTTATTACTTTTATTTTAAAACCTACTGCGAAAAATTCACATTTACATAACTTTAAATAATCTTACGGCAAATTTTGAAGGCAAATATCTTGAAAACGGTTGCTTGTATCAATATTTAGAGAGTATACCTTTTTTACGTAAAAAATATAAGTAAATAAAAATATCTCTTTAAAATATGTGTACATGTAGGCACAAAAAAGTTATGATGCTTTAGAATAATTCTAAGTAACGCAGGTGGCGCCCCCTATGAATTACTGACAATCTGTTAGCAAATTAGAATTTCTTGACCAAAGAAACCCCTCTATGCCAAATTTCTTGTCTATAGTGAAAAGTATTCATCAGTTATGCGAAAAAATCACATTTTTTTGTTCAACTTTGACACCCTGTATCTCTGTTAATATCAACTTTTGGTATAAGGTAAATGTGGCTGAATCGCGTTATTTTTATACGAAAAATCTACTCTTACTCTATGTACCATTACTTATGGTCCACCTGTATATAAATTAGTTTTGGTCATAAATTAAGGAAATTTGGAATAATTACGTTTTAGAAGGTGCTAAAGAAGGCAACATTGTCAAGTTTTGGATGAAAAATAGCTATTACGAAATTTAGTAAAAATAAATAAATAAATAAAAATCCTCAGACGGTGTTTAGTTATAGAAGTTAAGCAATCTTTAGTTCTAAAAAGACATAAAATATTCAATAATGCCCTATCCGTTACAAAATAAAGTTGACAAGTGAAATATATTACATTAAAGAAATGAGTTTATACTCATCATTTTGAGAAATTGTAGAGATTCAAGGAAAAGTACTCGAAGTTTATAAACCTGTTTAAACTTTCGTTAAGATGATTTTTGAGATTAAAATCTATATAACAAATTGACAAAATAATAAAAATGAAACCCATTATCCTTTCGAAAAGAAATATAGTCATACAAAAATCGAAAATGTGAGTTCAAATTCCAGATTTTAAGCGAAAAATTAAAGTTTTAAGATTTATAATAATTTTAAAAAATATCTGACAACTTAGTTGATTGCTTTTTAAGCGCAATTTTAAGTTTAAATCGAAAATTTTACAACAGAAAAAACTGCAACAAATATTTTTAGTCTTCAAAATTTGGAAATTATGCAGTGAGTATTACAAAAAAGCAAAATTTCCAGAAATAATGAATACTATAGAAAGAAACAAATAAAAACTCACAGTGAAATCTTGGAATTTTGGGAAAAAATTAAAATTTAGAGAAAACTCTAAATTTATAAAAATAATAAAGTTAAAATTTAGAGTTTTCAAAAAAGATAGCGAAAATTTGTAGATTTGTTCGAAATATAATAAACTCTTTCGAAAATACGAAACAAATTAGCTTTCAAGATCAGTATCAAAATGTCTAAGGTGTAAGAAAACATTATATAAAAAGAGGAATTTTCGACAGAGTCTACATACAAAAGCAGTACTAACAATTAAAGGTGTAAATCACGAATTTTGAAAGAAAAGTAAAAATGTAAAAAGTAAACATGATTTACTTAATTTATGTATTAGAAAGTATTGTAGCAATGTCCAGTTTGAACAAATTTCAAAGAAATACAACATAAAAAAACAATTTTCTCGACATTTCGAGAAAAAAGTCAATATTTCGAAATTACACCCAAAATTACAAAGAAAGGTGAAATCCAAATTGTAAGTTTAGTTTCAATCTGACTAAAATGGTAAATTTGTAAGAATAAACTAGAAATTCTGAGAAAATGCCAAAATTTTTAGAATAGTTTACAACTTGGAATTTTCCAATTTAGTAGAAGTTTTAGAAGAAGAAGTGGAAATAAAAGAGGTAACTCAGAATATTGAGAAAAGTTATCATTTTATAATATCGCTTTAATCCCCACATATTGAGAAAAAGCTCTACTTTATAATATAAACTTTTGTCAAATTTGCCACAATATATATTTCCCAATTACAATCAAAATTCCGAAGTTAAAAGGATCATTATACAAGGTGATCCTAAAAGTAGTACCATAAATTCGCGATCGTATTTTAGAGTTTAAAATAAGATTAAAAGTCTATATAAACATATGTCGTAAAACGCTTCGTTTTCGAGTTGCAGGATATGGAAAGTTACTTCCTGATTATAGCTTTTTATTAATAGTTGCTGAGCCTTTTTATGTAAAAATATTGGTAGTTTATATTTTTATTATTAAATTGCGACAAAATTTCGCACAAAATAAATAAGGCACGTTTTAAGCACCACCCAGCTGGATATATCCGCCACTGGTTAGGTTCTGTTAATTAGTTCTTAGATTTTTGAAGATGGCACAAAAAGTTATGAAGTTTTGCCAAATTTCAATTAATGGTCTGTACACGTTTCGCAACTATTAATAAAAAAACTCTAATCCGGAAATAACTTTCCACGCCCTGTAACTCGAAAACGAAGTGTTTTACGACATATGTTTATATAGACTTTAAGTTCTATTTTAGGCTTTAAAATACCATCCTAAATTTATGGCACTACTTTTAGAAAAACCTTGTATATGAAAATTTATAAAAAGATAAGATTTGATATAAATTTTAAATTTTAGGTAAAGTCAAAATTTTGTCAATAATTTGTAAAGAAAAATATTTCAACGTTGAAATTTCTAGAAAAACTGGTGGACTTTTCGATATTAAAATTGAAAGTTTGTAGAAGCTTGTTTTTAAAATAGTACATTTCATTTAGGAAGAAGTAAAAACTGAAAATGAATAAGGAGAATTTTAATAAAAAAAGTAAAAATGTCAGAAGAATATTTATTACAATATATACAATACTTAAAAATAGAATTTCGCAAATAGAAAGATAGAATTTTTTTAAAAACCAAATATTTCACCAATTTATAAAAATTGCAAAAACGAAATTTTAAATAAAAAAATAGTTAAAATATATTGTCTCCCAACGGAAATCAACGAGATCGATATTTGATAAAGTACCCATCTAAAAAATCTGAAAATTTGGCAACTTAGCAAAGCTCTATTACTTCTAATTATACCGAAAGTTGACACCAACTTCGCTTATTTAAATAAGACAGCCTGTATATTTTTGTATTTTTGGATTTTATTAGATATTCTTAGGTTACCTTGGTAACAAACGCTGTTCTTAAAATTTATAATTTTTGAGAAAGTTTATTATAACAATTTGACAGATGCAAAGACCCACAAAATTCTTTATATATATGCTTCTCAAGAAACTAGATATAAGTTTTAAATTTGGTATGTGAATAGAACACATATAAAAATACCTTGCACATTTTTCATAATTTCGAAAACTTGCTCGATATAAGGTTTTCGAAATTATGAAAAATGTGCAAGGTATTTTTATATGTGTTCTATTCACATACCGAGCGTTAAATTCACGACTGTACACCTTGGCAATTCAAAGAGTGATAATTTTGTTATTCCAAATGGAACACCTAAAAGTTCTTGGCCTATTTTGTGCAAATTTAAATTATGGAATATTGAAATAATTTCAGGTTTAAAATTTTGAATTATTAAAGAAAAACTGAAGATCTATAAACATTTTTGACTCGTGAAAACGGAAGGTATGAATTTGAAAATAGATCCTGCTTGTTTAATAACAATTAATTCACTGATGAATATCTAAGTTGCAAAGATCAACAAAAATTTATAAATAGAGCACGACTGATTTTTGCATGGTTCATTGACTCCTAATTCGGTCCTGATTACTAGTTACGGATGTATTAACGGAATAAAGCGCATTATTTTGAAGACAATGTCAACATAATCATAAACAATGTGCATAACTTAAATTTATGAATTAATATGAACCATTGTAGGTATTTAAATGCAAACAAATTATTAATAGTTGTAAAAATAAGTTTATAATCATGAGTAAAGAAACAGTCCAACCAAATATTTCAGTCGATTTGCACCAGTTCGGTTCAGTTTCGGCATTAATCGATTGTAAGTGTCGTAATTAAAATCTTTCAAGTAAATGTGTTGCTCGAAACGTAAAAAAAAAATTATCGTAACATTGTCCTTTAGTATGCATAAAATCTATCTAAAATAATGCAATCCTGATAATATTATATTCGTGAAACCTACGTAACATTAATGTTTATGATCTAATTTTAAGACTTATTAGCGGCATCACGGATACAGAAGTAGGATCGTGCATGCTCGTAAAAAAGTGTCGAAAAATCGTCTAGAACTAGAGATTAGCTAGTACTTTATTATGATATCAGAAGTGATGAAATTTTACTACAATGAGGAACGAAATAAATACATATGGCTACCAAACAGCTGTTGAAAAAGGTCAAAACTTGCCGATATAGCTTAATTTTAATATCATTTCTTAGTTTGTTTATTCATATTTTTACAAAAAAGATGATGTAGGAAAATGCCAAAAATGTATCAGGTGGATTTTTTGTAATCCTAACTCACTGAGATGCAATTGCTATTATGATATCTTGCCGTTGCTACGCTGGTGCGCCCATACATGACCATTGACAAACTATATTCGACGTAGGAGAGATACTATATTCGACGGAGGAGAAAGAAAGAGAAAGAGAGAGAGAGAGAGAGAGAGAGAGAGAGAGAGAGAGAGAGAGAGAGAGAGAGAGAGAGAGAGAGAGAGAACGATAACGAAGCTGCTCCACTTTATAGAAGCATTTTTGTCAATAGCGTGTAGATTTCTGAAAACTGTCGACAATTTAAATAAAAATTATTTTAACACTGAATACTTGTTTGGTTAACGTGAAATGTCTAACAAGGTAGCATTAGACATGACTCTCATATTTATGCGTCTTGAGAAACATAGTTGATATAATTTTCTTGGAAACAGTTTATTTCAAAAAATAACGTATACTAATGAAAAGGCCTTAAAAATACCGAATTATAGGTTTTGATTTGTTTCAATCAGACTTCAAAGTTTGATTATTTAATATGGTGATTTTCGGTTTTTTCTAAATAAAATCAAGACGAATTCGAATTCAGTTGTCTATTCAGTAAGATATTGTTAGGCGTTAACTTCTACTTTACTTTATCCACTTAAGCTTGCTTGTATTTCTAATAGTTTCCGAGTTCCCTGTAGTGGAAATCAAATTTAGTTCTGTATAATCTGTGAGCCGTACTTTTAGATACTAGGTGGGAAGAAAGCAATTTTCCAGAATTTTTTTCAAGAAGGTGTAAAACAATCAAGAAATGCATATTAACAGTTAAACTTTGCATAGCCAAAATTCAATTTTTAAAGTTGTCGTCAGTATTAGAGCCAGCATTTACTAAATCTTTTCTAATTTCATTGGTTACTTCCAGGTATATTAAGTCACAATACAGTGGCAAGAAAGCTCCCCCAGGGTCCCACTCCAGTAGAGCTCAAATTGAAAAATCGGAAGGAGGTGTTAGAAGTTCGGCAATGTCCGATACCAGTGAAGCACCAAGTTTAGCCAGTCATGTACGAAGAGTTAGGGTACCAAGCCAAGCTTCGGACGTTGACCAATTCTTAGACGAATTATTTAGTCCAGTATTAGATGGAAATCTCGATGAATTAAGCGATGCCAGATCCCTTGCAGCTAGCATTAAAGGCGGTGTTCAAGAATCCGAAGAAAATGAGAATTTTAATGATTTTCTGAATTCACTGATCGAACCACTTGAATGTGATCATGTTAATGCCGAAATGTTGGTATCAAAGATTAAGGGCGGTGGTGATAACAAGCCAGCGGTTGAAAAGGATTCAGAACAAAAGAATGGAGATGTAGATGATTATATAACCGACCTCTTTAACCCCATATTTATCAATGAGAGCATTAAAACTTTAACTGAGAAACATAATCTAGTAGATAGCATCAAGGGTGGTGGTACAACTCATCAGCAAAATAGTGCTGGTCCATCAAGTTTCACATTTTCAACTATTCCACCCCCCATAGTTGGTTCTCCTCCAATTTTAATGCCAATGTTAAGCCCAAGTCAAGAGGGATTTATGCCAATGTTTAACAGTTCCAATATTCAGCAAAATGGAGGTGATATAACAGCTAATCAACAACATTTACAAAGAGCATTTCTACAGTCAGCAATGGCACAAAACATACAAATTCAACAGCAGCTTTTGGCACAAAATCAAGCTCTTCATCAATTATTAGCTCAACATATAAATGGTGGTGGTGATGTTAGTCTTACTGAAACCTTACAAACTACAATAAAAGCGCAAATTACTCATCCAAATCGGAAAGGAAGCTTCAATAGAAATACTAGTCTATCTTCAATGGATTACAAAAGTCGAAAGGGTAGTTCAGAATCAAACATCAGCATGATGAGTAAAAATGGAGTTCCACCACCTCCACCCATGCCTCCACCGGTGGAAGGCACAGATCCGAGTGAAGTGCGACCATTCCTAGATCCATATGGCCGAGCTAAGACTGTACGTATTGGTAAATGGAGATGGCCACCACCAAAAGACGGAGCCCAAAATGAAGACGAAGAAGACTTTATGCATTTTAAACTTCGTCAGCATCAGCGCAAAATTACCCCTGGTAAAGATCAGCTTACTGTGGTAAATGGACACAACGGGAAGAATGAAACAGCTGCGGAGTGGGAGGAAATTGAATATGAACCAGTTTTACGAGAAAATCATCAGAAACCCCTCGAAAGTAAAAGAAGGTCGTTTGAAATTGGCGCCGCTAGACCTTCACCTGGAAGTGTAGGCAAGCTGAAGCTCAGTTCTGAAATGAGACAGAGGCTTGAACTAGTTACAGCCAATCATTCGGTTCGTTCTACTAGTAGTAAAGTTGAAAAACCTGCTCGGACAGTTAACAAATTGGAAGACACCAGAAAAATGATGCTTGAGCAGCAGCTGGGCGGTAGATGGGATGATTCTACCGATCTTCAGAGTGGAAAATCTAGCCCAAGCACACCGCCTCTTGTAAGTAAAAGTTGTTACAGCTTAGAAAACTCATGTCAACTAGTGTGTTTGTTTTATAATAAATGATTAAAATCATTTTGCTAAAAATTTTCAACAGTCCTTCGAATATTATTGAACATTTTTGAATCTATTAATATAAAAGGCAAATACCACCTACCCAGTCATCACAAATTTCTGAAACTATTAAATTAACAAACTAAAAATTTTGCAGACAGGTTTATTTTATGGTGTACAGATCCACTAACACAGGATTTTTAGAAATGTAAGCCCCAAGGTGGGAAACGCATGTAAAATTTAGAGACACAGAACGCCTGCGTAATTAGAAGTTTGGGAAATTTAACACTTCATGACGTTTGCCGCAAATTTTGGAAATTGGAATTCGTATTTACGTCGAAAGGCGCACTTGCCTCATAAAAAAACTCCCGTAGCGCTGCAGTTTCCATCCATTTTCCCTTCGAAGAAGATAGTTCTTTAAACTCAAGATACCGGGAATTTTCCGATTAAAAGATACCGCCCGGGTATGCCTCGAAAATATTTCCAATTACCGGATTCGAAGCTGCGACCCGCTACTCAAATTTCTTGTATGAGACACCTGGCGCAGCAATAAAATTAAATGAAATTTGCGGTCGCAAGTAAAACATAAATAAACCTTTCCTTTAATATCCAGGTGCCATAAAGACGTTTTGTTTGTTTTCAGCACCAACACAATGGTAGCAAAAGTCCTTCAAGCCAGCAAAGTTGGTCCAATGGAAACTGGAAGCCTGGTCCTCCGCCACCACCCATTGGTCCTAAATCCCTACCACCGGCGCCTCCAGGTCCAGCTCCACCACCACCAATTATTCGACCGAATCAGCCCCCACCACCGGTCGAACCAGTAAGGGAATCTTTCATGGCCCAGCGTCAGGACCACGACACATTTGGCGTTCATCAAAATCGAGTGCCACATAACAATTCGAAAAGAAATTCCTTTAGTGCAAACTGGGACTCGCACAGCTCAATAACACATGAAATCCCTGATGACACAATTCACTGGGCTAGAGATGGAATGGATGTTACCGATAAGATGGATGGGAGAATGTCAAGAAGCAGCTGGGAGAGAGCTGATTCGGCAGCTTCGGGTGAACATTCTAGAAAAAGCGGTGAACGAAGAGACGCGGACACAAGAAAATATGGAAAAGAATCGCACGACAGACCCACTTTTAGAACTCATCAACTGAGTAAAAGTGCTCAAGAAAGGGAAAAGAAACATTCCATAGCTTCAACGCAAATAACGGATAAAAGCGAAAAAACAGAAGGTTTGTATTACTCAATAATTTTTACGTTTTAGGTAAATATTTTCTTATTTTCAGTACAAGAATGGCCAGAATTTATGCGACCTATTCAGACACCTCCACCAAAATCTCCAATTTTAACGACGCTGCAAGAACAGCCAAAACCGGCTTCACCTAAATCAACACCCAGGCTACTACCTTCTGGATTATCTGCTTGTGTTACTTACAATAGGGTACCATGGATACTAAAAGTACGGAAAGAATATTTCACCCCTGGAGAACCATTGGGACCTCCTACAACCTTACATTTAGTTTTCTGTCAGATTGTATCAAACGTTTACGGTATTACTCCTTGTATCAGAATAACTCCAGCCGAAAAAAGAGCAGGTGTTAATATGTTATCTGGTTATGGAGTAACTGCCGAAAATTTCAACAGTAATCATCGACCAAACATGAAACGAACTGTTATAGAATTGGCTCGAACATGGCCTTTATATTTCGCTCGTCTATTTCCAGTTTCGGGTGCTGCACAGGTAAAGTATTTCTTATTTCTTTTATCAGATTTTAAGAAGGATTTATTTTTATAGTTATCAGATGTACAATTAGTGGCTGTTTCACATTGGGGGATCCATTTGGTCAAGAGAGAGCAAAGTCATCTAGAAATCGTCAAGTCATTTTCTCTTAGCGAAATAATTTCCTGTACAGCTCCAAGACCCACCAGCATCAGCATAGAAGGTCCTCAAGGACGTTTTTCTCTTCATACTCCTAGAGCACAACAGTTATCTGAAATGGTGTCCAAATTTTGCACTGAAAATCGTAAGGTAAGTGAACTATTCTAATGAATATTTGCAAAAACTACCAAACAAATCTTTATTCTGTCGTTTCAATTTTAGAAATTTTTTTTAATTTTTACGGCGGTTCTATACAGAGTGATTCACATAAGAATGCGACCCTCGTAAACCCAAAACGCAACTCAATATACAACATTGATGTTTACAGTGGGAAAATTTAACTTTGGGCACCCCTTTGAAAATGTCATAGAATTAGGTTAATTGCCAGCAACCGATGATCCGTGTTTTTTTAATTATAATATATATTATTCTCTTAGGATCATTCATTTTTCTTCATTCCCTTTATTTCAATATGTATTTTAATTATAACATGTTAGGGTAAATTATTAATGTAAACTTATTTATTCGGGTACGTCGCTGTAGTGCTAAAATTGTAAAAGGCTCTGACCTGAAAACGTTATATTTTATTATTTTTTTAATTTTAATATCCAATCCCTCACGGACCACTAAATATATAAAAAAATAATAATAAAACACTCTGATACCAGAGAAGATTTCGTAATGGTATATTATACACGTAAAGGGTGTCCCATTTTCGGCACTTTTTGGGGTTATTGGAGTTATTGTTAAATATGGAGTGTTCAGGTTTTTACTTTAGTGTTCTACTTTTTGATCAAATGAATGATTACAGTGTCAAATTTGTCATAATTGTCTTAGCTTCTAAGCTAAAGAGTGATTTTGAAAATCTTCGCTTTTTAGACATGCTCAGTATTTTCGTTATACTCTCATATATCAAAAACGTAAAAACTGACCTGATTACAGTTTTTTGGTTAGTTAGTTTGGCGCAGTCGGTTTTTTCCTACAAAGTAAAATTATTAAGATATTAACCAAAGTTTTATTTTTTTTTAACACCCTTCATATTATTTTTTATATGAATTAAGCATAATTTGAACTTTTTGATAATATATGGTTGTTAAGGTTTATTTTAAAAAACATGCTCAAAATTCGATTTTTTATAATTTACTTTATAGCAGTAATCTGTAAGTAATTTTTTAGAAGCAAATGCAAAATTATTAATCATTCAAGGAATTAAAGTTTCCCAAGGTTAACTTTAATAGCTTAATCACTATTGCATTTTCCATTTTATAGTTAAAAGACAAAACCTTTTAACTAATAAGAATAACCCGAAATTTTGTAAAAATAGTTTTAAAATTATAAACGCTTTTTGGAATGCAATATTGGTATATTTTTGTCATTTCAGCTGCAGGGATAGAAAAGAAATAAATAAGTTCCAGTATGCGAAATCATTAAATTTCTCCTGCTGTTGAAAAATAGAGAAAGGTGTTGGTATAACAAGATTTAAACCTCAGCTATATGTATATTTTTAAAAATATCAAATTATGTTTAATCAATACAAAAAATAATATAAAGCCGTTCTATTTAAAAAAAATATAACTTTGGTTAACATATAAAAAAATTTGGTTTTCTGGAAAAAAACTGACTACGCCACTGAACTTGGCGTAAAAAAATATAACCAAAACAATGTTTACCCTTTTGTAAGAGTTTAATAGAACTAGGAAGCATGTCTAAAAAGCAAAGATTTTCTAAATTACCCTGCAGCTTAAAAACTAAGGCAGCCATAACAAATTTGAGACTGGAAATTTTCATTTGATCAAAAAGTAAGGCACTAAAGTAAAAATGCCAACACTGTATCTTTAATAACTACTGAATTGCCGAAAATAAGACACCCTGTACATAATTTTTTTTTTAAATCGTATAATGTTTAGCCCGCCCTCACCACTTCTTACGCGACAAAAATCATCCTATATCCGTAACACCTATGGGCACGCACGAGAGTTAATATTAGTATAGAGGTAATATACTAACTGATAAAGAAATCTGCACTCAGTAAAAATTAAAATATTATTTAGATAATGTTTTTTTTTATTGTGAGAGCAATAAATGATTACAATTTCAAAGCTTCTACTAGGTCCGCAGCCTTTTTATAATGCCAGTTTTTTATTTATGGCCGACGAATTGCCTCTAAAATTGCTAGTTACTGACTCGTACTGGACTTTATTCCAATTGGGGCACTTTTTTCAAGTACTATCCACTCGCGAAGGGCATTGTGCCCTTGGAGCAGTGGGAATAGGAGGTGGAAATGAAGATAGATGGTGACAAACTGCCGACGTAAACGACGTTACATTATAATTATAGGGAAAATTTTGCATAAAAAAGTGTCACCCAAAATGAAAGTTCTTCGTGGCCCAAGCTGGATTGCCCAAGAATTTGGTGTCTCCGAGTATCTTGTCTGCATCAAGAATATTACTCTTGGGGAGATCAAAGCCATCAGTTCTTGTAAACATCTCCCATGAAAGTACTTGTAAAAAAAACACGAATCATCCCGTGCTTCAGTATCTGGATAAATTTGGTCAGGATTTTATCATCGATTAAATCTAAAACATCCAATCAGAGCTTCAGGACTGAATTTCAAACACAAGAACAGTTCTGCAGTGTTGGTTTAAATGGAGCTTTTTAAAGGGTGAACAGCTGATCCGTTGTAAAGTATTCTTTAGCTCGAGAAAAAAACAAGCTTTTAAGGGGCGGATTTAAGAGTGACAGGAATATTTTTATTTAAACATAAATAAATAAATAAATAAAGTGCTTGCATTTACATTTACTCCAAGGCTAGGTTAGATTTCATAGGGAGAATTTAGCGTCCACGGGAAGGTTAGATACATTATCCCATGACCTTTTTTAGAAAAAAATCGTAGGATAAGTTTGCATTAATTGCAAGCTTGGTTTAGACGAACCAATTTTTTTCTAATGGTCCCAATTTACTGTTACCCCTCTTAATGCTGAACAACATAAACGCTTGGATTGAAGCAGGGAAGAAAAATATTGGCACGATGAATGATATATCAGTAGTATTTGTAGTGATGTAGTGATTTATTTAATGATGTGTGATGAACTGCAAGGTTTTTTAACGGAGTGGTCCATGGTTATCTGCAAAAATTGAAATACAAAAATTTGTCCCCTGAATTCAAGAAAGATTAAAAAACACAACAAGGGTTGCTCTAACGCGTTTCGACAGCCAGATCTCTGAAGATGATAGCTTGGCTGTCGAAACGCGTTAGAGCAACCTTTGTTGTGTTTTTTAATCTTTCTTAATCTGCAGACCTCTGAAGATGATAGCTTGGCTGTCGAAATGCGTTAGAGCAGCCTTTGTTGTGTTTTTTAATCTTTTCTGATTTCAAGGGACAATTTTTGTATTTAAACTGGAAGGTGTCACAAGGTATCGTAAAAAAATACATCAATTTTTGTTTTTTACTGCCCTGATCTACATATCAATATAACAGCCCCCTCCTGATGAGTTCTGTTGAAGAATTAGCGAAAAAAGTTGCACCCAATTTGGGGCTGGAGTGCATGGAAATATATATTAATAATTAACAATATACTATATTTTATTCGCGGTTAATGAACCATTACTGGTCCTGCCGCCGAGGTAACTTACTGGATATTGGAAGGAGAAGGGAGGGGGTGAAGGGTATCTAAATATGTAAAAAATAAAAAATATGTTGTGTTCCTGACCAATGAAAGATTACAAAAAATTTACAAATTTAGTCTAAAAATTTACAATTTTTATAAATGTTTGAAAGCCAGGAGGGGGCTAAACGTTTTTAAAATTAAATAATATTTAAGGTCTGAAAGCTGGGTATCAATATGCAACTTTTCCCGCTACAGGCCTTTCGAAATTAAAAAAAAAAGTTAAAAATCGACCCACCCTATTATCTGTTCTGCTGATACTGGTATCCTGCTACTGGATCCAATAGGTAACATATTTTCTTCTTCTTTAGGGCTTGTACTAAATATTGGTATGATTTTTTTAAATGAAAAATGAGGGAACTTATAAAAAAAGTGATTTAAATCTTTTCAATTAAGGATATCCTGGCTAGACGGCTCTTTTATTTATAATAAAATTATATTCATTTTGATATTAATTAAACAACACATGAGGAGATTAATATTAAAGTATTAAAAAAAGAAAAACAGTAATTGTCACTACTGGGGATCAAATCCTGGACCTCAGATTTAGCAAACTAACGTTGTACTGCTGAGCTACCAACACATGTTATCATAAACCTTAACAAATTACTTGTTAAATCATGTGCCGTTCTGCCGCTACCTTCTAAATTAAATAATTGTTAATTAAAGGTATTCGGGTTACGATTTAATTAGAAAATCAATCCGTGCTTTGTTGATTGTCCTATCATTTATTAAACATACGGCTCAATTAGGTTATGTTTACTTCATTCGGGGTCTTAAAATATAGAAGAAGATTAAAATACAGGTGTTGTACCGTACGGGACGGGAAGGGACGCGACGCGAAGCTACGCTTTGGTGGCATACGTACACTTGTGCTACCCGAAGGGAAGCGAAGTTACCTTTACTTACGAACACTTACGAAATCTGACTAAAAGTCGAATTTTTCAAAAAAAGGAACTTTTAAGAAAATGTTGAAGATTACAAAAAAAATATGTTACAAAATTCAAATTAACACGAAATTCAAAATTTCCAGAAAAATTCGAAATTTGAGGAAAAGTTTAAATTTTGGGAAGAAAGTGAAATCGCGAAAGTGTCGAAATTTTCAAAGTAAGTCAAATTTTGGAAAATTTTAAAATTTTGAAAATAACTTGCATAATTTGAAATTCTCAAAATAAGTCTTGAAATATTGAAAAAAATCAACATTTTCAATAAATATTGAAAGTCAGATTTCTCATTTTCAAAAAGTGAAAATCATAGGAAAAAGTCAAATTCCTGAAAACTTTCCAATTCTTAAAAATAAGTGAAGTTTTGAAAAAATCAATGTTACAAAATAGTCTAAATTTCATTCAAAAGGTATAAATTTTCAATAAGAAGGATAATTTTAAAAGAAGACGAACATTTGCAAAACAAAAAAAGTCGAAATTTTTCAAAAATTCAAAACTTCAAGGTTAAGTCAAAATATTTAGAAAATAAGTTAACTTTGAAAAGGAAGTTTCAAAAAAGAAAAACTTTCCAAAAAAATCATTATTTTAAAAATTAGGTTTTATTTTTGAGAAAATTAAAATTTTCTCAATGGAGATTGTTTAACATAAGTAAGTGAAAATCTCCAGAAAAAGTCGAAATTTAAAAAAAAAGTGGGTATTTTAAAATAACAAAATTTAAAAAAAGTCTAAATTTTCAAAGTAAGTTGAAATTAAAATGGAATTCTTCAGAAGCCATCGACATTTAAAAAAAGACGAAATATTCAAAAGAGGCCGATATTTAAAAAAAAATCGCAATATTCAAAAGGGATCGAAATTTTCCAAATAATTTTGAAAACAAGCAATATTTAAAAAAAAGTGAAAAATTTTCAAAAATGTCAGGATTTTGACGAAATTAAAAAAACTAAGTTTTGAAAGAAGTCGCAAGATCGATTTTTAGTATATTTTTATTACGTCAGAAACGAAAGTTAAGAATTATAAATAAACTTTCTATTTTTTTTATTTTTAGTCGTTTTGCTTGAAAAGGGTATGGCAGGGGCCCGCGCCCCCAGTACATAGACGGTAAGGGGCCCGGACATCATAGTTACCCGGGTCCTGGGAATTCTCTAAGTGGGCCTGTATCAGTCATATACGGGGTGGATCATAAGTAATGGTGCACAGAGCAATAGTGGATTGATTGTTGATATTAACAGATACAAAGTTGAAAAAAATAATCCGATTTTTTTGTATAACTATTAAATAAATTGTAATATACCCATGAAATTTGGCACAAGGTGGTTTATTAAGTCGACGAATTTTAATTGGCTAACATATTACCAATAGCTGTTAGGGGACGCTACCTGCGCTATCCTGCATGACACTAAATCATCATAATTTTTGATGAACCTACGTATATTTATTTTAAATAGGTAGCTTTAGTTATCCATATTTTTTACGTAAAAAAAGCATACCTTCTAAAAATTGATACGAGCAACTGTTTCCAAGACATTTCTTCAAAGTTTGAAGAGCCGTCGCTTTAAATTACCAAGATATTAAATTTTCGAAGTAGGCTCGAAAAAAAAAAGTTATAATAAAACAGCTTTTAAAGTAATAAATATCAAATATTAATTTGCTGATAATATAATTACCTAAATTTTAAAAATCTCAATAAATAAAAGCAAAAAATTAAGGCATATTTTATTTTCTAACATAACATAAGATATGATCTCTGAGTCCGCACAAGAAAATTTTAATAGTCTGGGTGGTCAGAGGAGATATTTGGATATGGATTCCCATAAGAGACAACCAGATTTTTAATTGTTTACAATGCCTTTACATGAAAAAGGTCGCATTTGTCGCATATTTATTTTTAAAAATAATTTTTTTTGGGATTTTGTTTTAGAAATTTAAAAAATATGTGTAATAATGTTAGTAGAGTAATATTTTAGATAACATATTTCTGTCAGTTTTATTACTTTTATTTAGAAACCTACTACGAAAAATTCACACTTACACTTGAAAACGGTTGCTTGTATGGACATTCAGAAAGTATACGTTTTTTACGTAGAAAATGTAGGGAAATTAAAATGCCTATTGAAAATAAGTGTACATAGATGCATAAAAAAGTTGTGACGCTTTAGAATAATACAAAGTGGCGTAGGTGGCGCTCCCTATGAGTTACTGACAATCTGTTAGCAAATTAGAATTTATTGGCCAAAGAAACCCTCCTAGGTCGATTTTTTTGTTTATATTGAAATGTGTTCATCAGTTATGCGAAATAATCAAATTTTTTTTTCAACTTTGACACGTTGTATCTCGGTTAGTATCAACTTTTGGTATAAGGTAAATGTAGCTAAATTAAAATATTTTTATACTAAAATTCCACTGTTGCTTTATGTATCATTACTTATGGTCCAACCTATATAATTCATTGACCTTTTACTCTAAAAATGCAAAATATTTATCACTTATGTCATCGATTACTGTTTTTCTAACTTTACATTAGCAGACTAATTTTTAGTACGAATACCAAAGGAATTCGTCGTTTACGGTGCAATAATCGTTGTAACGAGTAACAAGGCATCGCACACTTGTCGGAAGGGACGTGAAGCGCAACGCCGTAAGAACCAAAATATTCTCTGAGAACTTTTGTCCTTGGTTGCAGCGCTTCCATTCCCTTGGAGGTAGTGCAAGTGTGCGTTACCACATTGAAATACCTCATATAGAAAAAGGTAACTTCAGTCGAGTCGCTTCCCTTCCCGTACGGTACAAAATATGTGCTTCAACCTTAAACGATGTGTATATTGTTTTCCTTTATTTTACAAATGAGCGAGAGTTATTAAAAGCGGGGAATTCCGCCTAAAATTTTGGACATTATTTATTTACATACGATACTGTCAGTCAGGATGTCAGAGCTGTCCAACATAGATGTTATAATTTATTTTTCCCTCTCCTCATAAATTTGTATATTGAGTTGCATTTCGGGCTCGTGAAGATGGTACTCTTTTTTCCTTTTAATATTAAGTAATTTTGTAAGATTTAAAATTTATTTTTATTAAAGCACATGATTTCTTTAAATAATATGCCATAAATACTGAGCACACCCTCCAACTGCCACCTAAAGTAAAGGAATTAATTCTAAATGTGGTTAAAATAAGCCAAAAGACGTTTGTGGTATGCCAAAAAAATTAAATGTAGGCAAACTAAATATTTCGCAAAACAGATAAGTAATCGGTTTAAATTTCAATAAGTCTTATACATTTTTCATTAAAAAAAAACTGCTATACAGTTCGTTTTCATAGCCTACTGAATGAGATATTTTAATTCAGTTACATTCACTACAGAAATCGTCACAAACATACGCACAAACAGTCATTTTTCTCAGAAATGTTTATTTGTAGGCTATTTTATCAGAGAACAAAATTTGTTTAGAATAAAGTGTGCTTTTTTTGGCTCTGCTTACTCAAAAAAAAACACTGTAAAATAAATGTATAATAAATGCAAAATCTGATTAGGTTATTATAGTCTTCATAATATTCCATGACTCCAGCTCAAATTTAATTTTTTTCTGCAAATAATAAAAAAAGGTACAAAGACTCAAAATAACCCTCTTTTCTGTCATTTTTTTTTTTCGAAAAATTAAAATATCGTTAAAACTATCAAAGGTAAGCAATAAATATATATATATATATATATATATATATATATATATATATATAAGCACACCTTATTTTTTACGTAAAATCGAAATAAAATATAAAATATGGGGGTTGCTATTTAAAATAAGAAAGTTGATGTCTCTTTCCGGTATAACCGGAAGTGGGAGGAAGTTCAAAATATATTTAAAGGGTGGTTTAGCCTTAATTAGCTCCATCGACAAAATCAGTTTGCCTTTATAATAAATTGTACTCTATGTAAAGGTAACCTCCTAACTAAAAAAAAAACACCCGGTATATTTGTAACGGAAGTAGAAGCTGCACAAATTACTTACTGACTTTTGGTAAGATTTTGTTTTTAAATCCGTACAGTAGGGTCACTAAATAAGATGCTTATTACAAAACATTTTTATTTACAACCACTGCAACTGGTGATATGGGAATTGCAATATGATGAATGAGGAGGAATACTTCTTTGTGAAATGCATGAGTCATAAGGTACGCGTATGTTAGGAATTGTTTTGGAGACAAAAGTAGATTTTTATGTGTCTAGTTTGAAAAAGAACTTTTTGTTTTTCTGCTAAAACTTAACCGTAAACTATAAAACCAATTATTGTGGTCTGTACTTTTGATTTTACCAACAATTAAAATGTTTTAAATAGCAATTTCCATGCCAAAGTCGGGATTCCGATAACTTTAAATTATGGCTAAATATTTGTAGTTCTGATAGAAAAATAAATATGTTGAATACAATATTGACTTTTCGACATTTTTCTGGAAGTTTGGAAGGTTAAGTTAAAATTTCCAGTTTAAGGTTAAAATTCAAGTCAAACCGAATTATAGGGTGCATATTTTTGGTCTTACCAACCAATTTGGTCTGTTGCCACTTCTGATATTTTTTAATCAATAGCCTTTGTCACCTAAATGTCCTGTACTGAAACACTCGAACGTGCTACAAGTTGAAAATCCTCCCAACTACAGCCAAAGATCGGTTTAATCCTTTCTTATTGTCATCAGTATGGTACGGTCGCTATGAACACTTCCAAATTATAGCAATTAACCAGTAACATATGCCGTCTGTTTGATCATAAAAGCGCCAGCCATAACATATATATTAAATGGGATGTTATCTTCATTACTGTCACGCACGATTATGTCTTTTTTTTGTCATGCTGCATATCAATAATGACGCCATCCATATCTTTTTTAAAGGCATTGTAGAAATGTGTTTACACGATAAGAATTTTTTTTATCTTTTCCAACCCTATAAATGTCTAAATAGAACATTAATTAAATCGTTTGATTTTTACTCTCGTAAAATGCCAATACCAAATATGTATATCAGGTGCATTAGCGAATTATTGAATAATTTCGGGTGGATAAGTATTCCTGTTTATTGCTTGAGACAATCTGCATTCCTTCGAAGTCGTGAAGATTGTCGTCGCATCTGTAATTCGCAACCTACTTGGTATATTAATGTTAATAGGTTCACATTTATTCGAAATTAAACAGGAAAACCTCTCTTTTCTGATTTTTCCTTATCTTTGCAGCCAAACATACAAATTCAAAAAGTTGGCACATTTATATGGTGGGTGGAATACTTTATCAGAAATGATAGTAATATACAGGGTGTTTCAGCTAAAAAACAAATTGATCCAAATTTTGGATCAACCTAAAGAGTCAAAAATATTTTTAGTCGTTACGCCCTTGTACAGCAATCAGTTAATACATTAAATTTATTCTACTTATAATGAGAAAATTATAAATTATATTTAACATATGTACTGGATGATGATCCAGGAAATAACTTAAATATACTTTTTAAACTTTGTAGCAACAAATGAAAAATAAATAATCGTGATTTGCATTTTTTTTTCAAAACGCTAACAGATTTATTATATCCAGACTGTTTGCAGAAGTTCTTAGAAATAAAACAAGCTCCTCCGAACTTGTTTTCGCTAAGAACATTCGCGTATATCCATCACTAGCATGGGAGATTTAAAATACTATCCGCATGCCTCAGATCTAAAAACCATACAATAACTACATATAATAAAAAGTCATGTTCCAGATTTCGGTATATTAATTTAAAAATGAGATGTTTAATTACAAATTTAAAAAGCGTTGCTAATTAAAGATAAACCGAATCATATATTTTATACTCTAGTTGTGAAGACCTATTCGGTATATCGTCTTTCTAACAGTTACCTTAATTCACCAGCAAAATACATCCTTCAGTTTATGAATTAAATAATTAAACTGATTAAAATTCTAATGATGCTACCGGCATTTAAGTTTTCCTTGCCACAGTTACAAATACACGAAAAACGTGAAAATTAATGAATTCTTTTTCGAATGCGAGTTCATGTTTGCATGCTTATAAAAAATAGAGAAAGTATGAATTGAATTTAAAGTTTGAATTCATTATGAGTCTATACTTTCACGATAACATCTTGTTTCTAATCAGGATTTTATTCACACAAAGATGTTAAAATGTATGAGACATTTTAGGAAAGTGGTATGTCAACTTGTCGATGTATTGTTCCAAAAACTGCTAATTCGATTCTTAATTCCGAGAAGCCCAAAATTAATCAAAACCTCTTGCAGCCAGGTGTCATCCTATATTTCGATGAATCTTCATTGGAGGACTATATTATTTTTGTTTTATACTATAACTTTTAGGATTGGTTATTGTTAATCGAAATTTGACGATGAGATTGCTTCCCTCGAAACAGGAAAAAAAGTTTTCTGTTAATATACATATTGTAAGAGCGTATTCATGCGCCCAAAGAAAGACTTTTTCTTTCTATAAATATGTATCTCAAAGTGCACCCCTTCCCAATCATCGAGAGTGGAGCAAAAAAATTCGATTATGTCAAATTGCAACTATAATTATTGACCGCATTTTCTAAAAATATGCAAGCAACTATCTTTTGGGGACTCTATATATTTTTTGCTTTAAAAATAATATAATTATAATTTTAGGAGACAAAAAAGGGTTTACACATTTCTTGGTCAAAATTTTACCACTGGGAAATTTTAAATTGACCAAGATAATCTAGCTAGCCAAAAAAACCTAAGGTTTTGATCTCTTTCTTTTTTTTCTTTTTTTTAATTAAGCGTTTGCAAGAAAATTGTGGTCAATAAAAGGAAAATATTTTAAAAAAAAATCCTTATCATCAATCTATCTAACAATAAGTTTAGTGGACATTTTACATTTTTTAATAAACTAAATTAATTATATCATAACAAATTTTGGAAATGCCCTCTACCACCCTATGCAACCCTTCATTCTTTTCCACATAGGCTGTGCGACACGTAGGGGGTGTATTTCAGGACACATGTTTATTGAAAGAAAAGTTTTTTGTTTGACCCAAAAAATAAGCTGTTAAAATATGTATATTAAATTTTTTAAGTATGGGCTAGTGCTAAACTGGAGATACTAAACACCAAAATATTATGATTCAGCTCAACATTCCTTGTACCATTGTCGCTGGTTTGAGATGTACGGCGTGTCCATCATCTTGCTCAATATATTTTAAACTCATACCTTCTTAAATGTCAAAATAAACATTTTCCTAATTTTCAAATGGATTTGCCGCAAGTACTGAAGAAAAATAAATTCTATCCTTAGATTAAATTTTTAAATTTCAAAAAAATATACTAATATAAGCACCTGAAAAAATCATAATAAAAAACATTGAAACTTTTAAATGCAAATAACTTAAAAAACCAATTGATTTAGATGACCTAAACAAGAGCAACTTGTCTTTGTATAATTGAACGCTCTTTTATATTTTTAAATTATTTTAAGCATATCTTAACAGATAAAAAAAATATGTTTTAATTTACATAAGTAATATGGTGAAATTAGGGCCCTCTAAAAGAAGATCATACTAAGTTCAAAATCCGTAGCTTTTACAACACAAACATAAAATTTTCAATTTTTAGATTTATAGCATCAACATTTTTTAAATTGTTAAGATATTTCAGAATGAAATTTAAACTTAAACCCGCGGTATTGGTAACGCATGTTGAGCTTAGTCGTAATATTTTTCTGTCTAGTTACTGGTATCTCCAGTTTAATATTAGCCCATTTTTCTGGCTCACCCTGTACATTCAGTATAGTAGAGATATAGTACTGTAGAGGGGTTTATTGTTTATTCTTGAATTTACGAGCAACAGTGATTCCATATAAAAATTATCGCTTGAACTCAAATCACTGAAAATGACATTGCTTTGTTTTTTTTACACAGGGAGTTCTATTATTTGAAAATTCTGAAAAATCACCTGGAATAAGCTGCTAATATTTCTGATGGTATCGAAAAATATTGTTTAAAAATAATATTTATAATTGCAAACAGAATGGACGCAGATTGCAATAACGCGGCAAAACCTAAGATAATTCCTTATTATCGACAAATCAACAAAAATATTTACTTTCACAGGGATAATCACCAAGATGATTTTTTTCAATTCCCATCAGTCATCGGCTTTTTTTTCTCTCCAAACAACACAGAAGATTTACAAATTATATTGGATAACATCTGTAATTTTTTAGTGTAGATCTTCATAAGAAGTATTGGTTATATTAAACAGTCCAGATTTGACAGGATCGAAACCGGTATTTGTTTTCCAAACCTAGAATTTAATAAATGTTCGAACCTCTCGGTCAATTCACACAATTCACGCATTAAAAATAAAATTAACTTTGATTTGTAAAGTGTTTTCCTAAATTTTGAGAAAATCAACCGAAATTTCGTTTTTAAGCATTTTTTGTCATTACAAACTACATTTCTTAGTAAAAATTTTTGATACCGCCAAAAATAAAAACACTTTACTCTTGGCTACTTTTTGAAAGTTTCAAATAATTGAACTCTCTCTTCAAAAAATCTCAAAAAAAAGTTATTTTTCGTGATTCAAGATCAAGCAGAATGAATTTTTTTCATAAACCGATAAATAAAAATGTACATTTTGCTATGTTTTCAAAATTTTTTATATTTTCTTAATCAAGCAATTAAAAGTACCATATTATAATACCCAATTATTCTCTCATATTTCAGTTTTCGGATAAAAATCAAAAATTTTGTATACTAGGTTATTCACGACATACAACACAGAAGATTATTTCCTCGCTACTTAATTTAAAAAATGTTTTGTTTTGAATATGGATAGAGACCAATTGGTGGTACATTCTAAAATTAGTTTCATTTTCTATTTTTAAGAAACATTAAATATTATTTCTTTTCTTTATAACATTTTTCATCAAGTTATATTTCCTTTAACTTCCAGATAGGTTAATTTTAACAAAGTTTTATCAATTCATTTAACTACCTTTCGAATATTTTGTAGCATTTCTACAAACGTATTTAAAAACTATGCTATCAGCCTGATTTGAGGCCTACACCCACAGACTTTCAAAGTATGCGCGGGTAAATATCAGCAACGCCAGAAGTTGTAGGGGAGATTAGGGAGGTATGGGCACTTTATTACATAAGACGTAATAAAAAGTTTCTTTTTCGTATATAATAAAATATTTAATTTTTAGGTCAATAGCTACAATTATGGCAAAGAATCGTTTACAATTTGTAATCAGTACTAAAGTTATAAAAGGATTTATGACGCATATCAAATGTGTTCAACCCTCCCAACGAGCAGTGGATCGAAATTAACAATTTTTGGCCTAAACTCTAAAAATTAGAAAACTTACTTTTTAATAGTTGGTCATTACAGAAACAATATTAAAAAAATTATCAACAAGAAATTAGGGAGAGTATTAGGAATTGAAATTCTAACTAATTTAAAAAAATAATTTGGAGATAATTCAATCTAAAAGAAATACAAAATTAGTAAAACAATTATTTTTTTGCAAAAATGGAGTATAGTAAGGGGTTTAAAATGATACGATTCAAATTAAGTTAGTCGTTAACTGCAAAAATGGAAATTTCTCTCATCTGCCTCAGCATGTCTAAACCGTTATGGTAAAAAAGGCGCGGCTAGGCATGTTATTTTTCATATTGAAATATTGATCTACAATAGAACACTTAACTTGTTCCTTATGCCATATGGCTAATTTTTCAAATTGTCAAATTATATGGTATTGGCAAATATACTGAAACCTCACTGCAACTATTCACTTAAACACCTCTTCGTTCTAAGGGTGAGCGTGAAATGGGAAAATATATTGGAATTATAATCACTTGCCCCTTTATCAATAAGCTTTATTCTTGCTAAATAACCGGTCATTAAGCTATTTTCCCCAAGTCGGAAAAAATCATTTCTTTCTCGTTTTGGTCAGAAATTGCTCAAATTGACCCACTGTGAACGGAGGGGTGATTTGGGAACTTCAACTTAATTATTGTTTTTACTTATTCAAGATTTTTTATGATCCATATGAGTTTACCAAACGTATAATTAGAGCTTCCTCGTTTTGTTTTATGGCACGTTTTTATTCTAGATACTTGGTTTCTAATCTAATGGAATGTGTGCTGCTACGTCATCTATTTTAGGATAGAAAAATATATTTCCCATCTTCTGGAACATATAAATTGTTTGTCTATTGTACTTTAGGCTAGTCTTTTTTTGGGGATATTAGTTAAAAAGCTAGTTTCTCCTTTCTTCCTTTTATACCCAATAAATTGGTGCGAGTATAAGGAATGCCCAAACCTCCCTCATAATAAACTGTCCAATGCTTCCTCTGCAGGATTTTTAAATAGTTTTTGTTCTGAACTTTTTGCTGAAATTTTTGGCTTGTTTACAGGTCAACGTGAAGGTTAAGCAACACATAATTAAAAAAAACATATAGACGCGTCTTTTCTCGCGTGTTTTTTTTTACATGAAAATCATCACTAAATAATACATAAATGAATAATAAATGAAATACATAAATGAAATAACCTGCAATAGATTTTGATCTATAAAGGGGTGGCCATGACTCTTTACTGCCTAACTCTTCGCTATCAGCTCTTCAGGCCGGGCATGTACTATATGCAATACAGTCCGCCTGTATGAGCACACCATCTGGCCTGTGGAACTTCTGGCATCATCTGATATTTGCACGGGCAGATTTTAAAAGTCTGTGGGTGTAGTGCAAAATTCAGGCCGATAGCACAGTTTTGCGTACTTCTGGTGGCATGCATTCTGTTAAATTTTTGGATACATTTGTAGAAATGCAAGAAAATATTCTTGAAAAGATTCTTCAATGAATTTATAAAACTTTGTTAAAATTAACCTATCTGAAAGTTAAAGGAGATGGAACCTGATGGAAAATGTTATGAAGAGAAATAATAATATTCAGTGTATCTTAAAAAAAAAAGATGACTGGCTAACACATTTAATGGAAGTATTTTGTACTTTTGTAACTTGTTTATTGGATTTTTATTTTGAATGTCTCGTTGGAACTGAATGAAAAGTCTGTATTGTGTGGAGGCAGCCCTCGGTTCAGGAAATACTGCACGTATTTAGTCTGCGCATATAAGCCGAAGCAAAAACCCCTAGCGGCCCTTACTGTTCGCTTTTTCGTAGAAAACGCAAATTTTCAAAATGGAAACGGATTTTAACAAATTTAAAAGTCAGAACTACTTGCAATAAACATCAAATTGAATTAAAAAACATTAAAATTTGACAACCATCATTTAACATATTAAATATTATGAAATATTTGAAGGGTAAAAATAAAAGAATGCTTCGAATACATCAAACTGTTGTAAATATTTAAACTTACGACTTACTGACTCAAAATAAAACATAACCTCCTATCAAGACCGTCACCAACATTTGTCAACATTTCTGGGCATTTCTTTCATAAAATTCGAAACTAACCTAAGCTTTATTTTTCTACTTAAGGTGCGAAGTAAGTACACGATGATTTTTACTACGTCGCATTTACTCCAACGTTTCCTTTTATGTACATATGAATCATAGGATATCAGATTACCTGCCCTGAATCAAAAGTCAATATAGGCCACTGGAAAACGTAGAAGATATTGGCAAGAATTGATGATTCTAGTTGCTTCAAGAGAGATACAAGATAGTTAGAAGCCGCAAATTTCTTTGTAGTCCATGAAAGAGTGAAAATTTTTACCCTTACCTTCTCTGTAGAATTTTTGAGCTATATATTCGTTACGTTACATTCAGTCGACAGTAAAAGAACGAATTTATTGAATTTCATATTTATTTCCGCCTCCTACTTGCAGGTCTTCCAAGGCTTATTATCAGAGACTAAATAGACTGAACCTAACACGGTAAGCAGTGAAGCCAGTTGAAAGCCTGGCGAAAGCCTAGCTCCATCTAGCTCGCAATGCCCTCTTATTATTTGACAGACCTTTGCGAAGATAACATCGGTTTTTTTTAAAGAAAATGGGGTGTAAATATGGGGAAGAGTATTGTGGATCATTGTTGAAACCTCAGTGAACACATTAGTGAAGGAAAATCAAGAGTTTCATTCTTTGGGTAGGTAAAAATAAAATATATAAATATTCAATTATCGGCGTGCGCGCGTCGCCATTTCACTGCAATCATGACGTGTTTACAGCACCGGCTTAACAATATTGTACACAGGCGTCGCGTATTGAAAGAAAATTATTTTACTATTAAACCAAGATGTCTTTGAAAATAGTTCTCCTGAACTTTTACCAAAAAGCACTTATAATAATTATCCTATTGGTCCAAAAGCCCCTAATTCTAAAGTTTCATCTAAATCGTTAAAACCGTTACGCGCCAAGTTCCGTATTTATAAATTTTACTTAATCCGACCATATCAAAGAGTAGTGGAATGCACCTCCCCACTTCCCCGGATTTTAGCTTCAACTGTACGCATGAGACAACATTGAAACGTTCAGTCTATTTAGTCTCTGCTTATTATAGTAGTTTTGCCATTTAAGAATAGATTGTACTTTTAAAAAATGTCCTATATTTATACGACTATTTCTCCCCCCCCTCACTGTCTTTCTCTCTCTCTCTCTCTCTCTCTCTCCTTGTTCTTTTATTATTTCATTATTTATCATAGCTAACCAGTGTGTTACTTGAGATATGATATCTCTGGTAGAGTTTTAACTTCATTTTCGTAGAATAGACTTAGATGCAATAATGCAACCCTCAAAGCTGTTATAGGTCATGGTACTTCTGATATTTAGGCAGTTCACTCACTGATGCTTCCCAGAAACGATCATTCTGGGAAAATCCAAATACTTTATTGTAATGCACAGACGAATAGATCTGACATGAGCCTTTATCAGATTCACAGTTAGGATATCAAAAAAGGGAAGTTTATTTCTGGACTGACCCTCGTAATGTTGTTATAATATATATATTAATATTAATAATGTACGAAAATCCGTTTTGCAAATATAAAGATTTCACACTGGAATTTCTAGAAAAATCAGGAAATCTTGTTGAAAGACAGTTAAATATCTCTGACTTTTACTTAACAGGTATCTAACTATTCAGTTAAAATATAATGCCTCGTTAACCTGAAATAGTCGCAACCTCTACAAGGTCATACATTTTTATCACTGATCCTGTAGATGTAGAGTAAATTGTTTCTCTTGTCAGTGCAGTTTTTGAACATTTACTTTATGCGTCATCTTCTAATCTCGTAAGACAATCATTAAGTTCAATTACCTATTTCTTTATGGATGCATTGCAGTGCACTACATTTTGCATCGCATCTGTTCACACTGAATTATTCCGTATAAATTGTTATTCCCTTTGAATAAAAGGGTTTGTACCATAAAATATGTTAAATAGAATTTACCTACTATTTGAATTGGCGAAGAAACATCAGCACAAACACAATACTTAATTAGTTCATCTTTCCATAAAAAAAAGAGCGAAAACACTACAAAACACCTAATAACAGGATAAAATAGACAAAGATAAAGTGTCGTCACACTTAAAATCGTCGTGTCCAGTTACGTTTTGTGACGTTCCTTCCTCGATCAGAACATTGCAATTTTAACATTTTAATAACAAACCAATCACGTATTTTTATAAATGGAAATCGATAAGTTTTTATTTCTTACTCAATAATTTATTATATTTATACATCATTTAATGGGATATATTTTTATTGTATCAACTACCTTATTCAAGTCAAAGGTTTTAAATTAAATTTGCATAAAAAAAGAGCGAAAGCACCACAAAATATATAAAGGCACGATACAATAGCCAAAGATAAACACTAGCGAACCGGCCACAATTGGTTATGCTCAACAAGTGAGGTCATAAATAAAACGATCATGGCCGGTACGGTACCGTTTCTTTGCAGCATTCGTTCATGGGGCAGAATATTGCAATGTTAAAATAGAGTAATTGAAATTGTAAAAAATGCATTAATGTATGTTGTAAATATGATAAATTATTCTTCATGGTAGACCCTTATTGACCGGAAATATTATGTTTTTTTTTTTTCAATTTATTTAACATAAAAAATTTAAATATTTCCAAACTGGGCCGAAGAAATGTTAAATAAATTGAATAAAAAATATGATAAATGTGTGAAAAAAAAAATAGAAAATTATCGGATTACACTCAAAAAAAAAAAACACGTTATCGGTTTATTGTTAAAATTTTCAAATTGCAATATTGTGCTCGATAAACGAATATCACAAAACGGAACTAGTCATGATGGTTTTAGGTGTGACGCCACTTGTTGGGCATAACGAACGGTTGCCATTTTGCTAGTGTTTATTTTTATAAGGGGATTTTATTTAAGGGAAATAAAAAGATATATAGAATAATACAGTGCTGTGAACATTTTAAGACAATTTAAAAATAAAAGTAATGAAATAATTAACCATCACATGTTTATATAAATATACCGATAATCTCTTACTTATTACTCAAACCTGTTTAAATCTTTTAATAGGGCATTTTTTATAGTGTCAACTACCCTGTTATTTAGCTGAAAATGTATGGAGTTACACCCTTTATCGAGAAACTAATGAATTTATCTCTCAGGTCATTTTCTGTGGTAAAATAAATGACACAGGACCAATAAATAAGCAATTATGACTAATTTTTAACGTTGCACGCCAATTTCGAGTTCTTAATTAAATGACCAGGCAAATAAAGAAATGCAATCCCACAGAACTACTACTTAGATGCTTTACAGTCTGTCCCACATTGAAAACTAACTGGTCATCACTGGGTCAACATAACCACCAGAGCGATCACTGTAACCTAGCTGGTAGCCTTGCTTCTCTCGCAGGCAACTATTACCGGCTATTCACTTAACAATTTACTACCGTACGAGCTTCAACATCTGTTCTTCGCGTCCGGTTGCCGTTGCAGTAATAATGCATCTCACGATCTAACGACATCATTGAAAATGAGCAAACATAAGTGGCCCCAGAAATATGAACGTTATAAATCCGCAGATAACGAAAAAAATTTCGACGAAAACTTTTGTGCTAATTCCCTGGATAGTCTCGCAAACTCTTCCAATCCATCCGAGAGTCAAAGCGACGACTCTCACGATTCGGACTCGGGCACAGATACGAAATCAAAAAACTCCTTTCAAGTTAAGTGCGAAGTGTATTCCCAAAATCAGTGCGGTTCTATCAAGTCTTGGACTAAATCGGATAGTAGTAATTCAGAAAGATCATATGATAGCGTTAATAGCGACTGTAGTGGTGCTTCCGACAAAAAAATAAATGGAGAAAAACGGTTGGATTCGGCACGTATGGAAACCATACCCGAAGAGAATGAACCCAAAATTTCTGTTAAAGAAATTTTAGCGCGTTTCGAGAACTTAAAGGAAAGAAAAGAGTGCAATAATAATCATAATGGTGGTTCCAAAAGTAGTTCCTCTAGCGAGAGTAGTGTTGAATGCAATCATGCCAAAGTTAATACCAAAGAGGTGAGTTTGGCTTTGAGCATTGCTACTGAAAAACTAACAAAGCTATGGTACCTAAGACAAAAAGAAAAATTTTCTTTTATTGAAACATACTAGATGCATTATTATTATCGATTTTAAAATTATATTTTTATTGATATATAATGAGTTTATGAATAGAGTGTTGCACTAAACTCATACTTTTTAAATATAATATCTTGTATATTATAGTATTTCTGGAAATGCATGTTGCAACTTATCAAACTGACATAATATTGTAATGGTTTATTCTCAACCGTTTTCCCGCTAAAGGAGTTTTATTGTAGAAAAGGTGTTTGTTAGAGAATCCTAGAGAAGCCTTTTTAGCAAGTTCAAAAGTAGGGTTTAAAAACAAAATATTTTTATTGCATTGTAAAATCAAATCAAAAAAACATTTTTTTAAATAATTGACATTGCTCACCCTTACTTTGTGGAATTCTTCAAAGTTTAATAGTTTGTTAAATCTATGTTTGTTTACTTGGCTATTTAAGACACTGATCAAGTAAGGAACATATGCACACATGACAAAGAATGACAGCAGCACACTAGATGGAAAATGGGAAATATATTTGTACACATAATATAAAATCTTCAATAAAAAACTATTTTTGTGTGATAATTTGATATTAGTGTCTTAAATAATCGGCAGTTATAAGAACGCTTATTTTACAATAAACTTTCTCTGGCTACAAAACAGCTAAAAATAACCCAATAAAATATAATTTCAATCTGATCACTATCGATGTAACCTACATGAACACTCATTATAAAGATTTATAATCTTAAAACTTGCACCAACGTTAATTTATCCTCTTGACAAGGGCAAATTTAAATATTTACCTTTACTGAGAAGCTATCATCCGTCTTCAGAACGATGGGACACTTTATATACACGGTCCGCCATTAGAGTGCAGACGGAGGATAGCTCCAAAGCCTGAGAAGATTTCAAAATGAAATTTTGTCCAGTAGCGTACATCTGTAGGAAACACATTTTAAAATTATTTTCATTTTATTGTACCAATCATATACAGAGTTGATATAAACCTACTATTTTTTAAATAAAAGAACCTGTTTTTTTCAATTTATTTAACATTTCTTCGGCCCAGTTTGGAAATATTTAAATTTTTATGGTTTGTTGACAATTTTCTAAACAGTTTTTGAAATGCGACTACGTGATATTTAAATTTATTGAAAACGTCACTTCATGACAGTTCACAAATTAAGAGGTTATTTTATTTTACATAGAATAGGAATAATGAAAAATAGAAGACCAAAAATTAGATATGGAAAAAATAAAAATTTTTGTTTTTTTTTTGATAAATTAGGAAAATATAAAAAAATACATAAAACATGGAAAGGGAAAAATGAGGAAGATATACTTAAAAATAATTTTTTTTTAAATATAAAAAAGAAAAATAAAGAAATTTTAACATGAATAGACGTTTTATCATCAATTTACTGTGTTAAAAATTTACTGTGTTAAAAATTTAAATATTTGAAGCCCGATCCACAAGAAACAACTACTCTGAGGGCTAATACCCCTTCCGGCATTGAACTACACTTGTGGGTCGAACTTACATGCTCTTGGTGACTACTGTTCCTAACCGCTGAAATCTATTCAGCTTGGTAGTTAGAAGCACTCACCATTTGCGGAGTCCGTTCGTTCCGTTAGAGGAATAGGATTATTCTTCATGGTAGACCATTATTTTAACATTTCTGGGCCGAAGAAATGTTAAATAAATTGAAAAAAACATAATATTTCCGGTCAATAAGGGTCTACCATGAAGAAAAGAACCTGTATATTTTTGCGTATTTGGATAGTCCTATAAAAATACAGAAAATAATGTAGGGTTTATGGGGATTTTGATGGGTCTTTCTCCTTATAGAAGATCATAAAACCGGAGATAGGACTCCAATGCAGCCATTTGTAAACACTCACTATGATGTATTAACCAATTTACGATATAAACAATCATTGATTATCTTTTAGTTTCCAATCATTAAAATGTTATTTTATATTTTTTATTTATATAGAATGATAGAAATGAGCAAATCCAAGAATTACTGAAAAGTTTTAAATGAAATAGGCTATTTTTATTACCTAATATAAAAAAAGATAGAATTACCTTTCCAATAATATCATATGACGTTGAGTTTCTTCTGATAGGTTTCATGCAAATTTTTACTTTTTAAAATTATTTGTCTCAAGAGTTTTATGAAGTCATCTATGAAGATTACGTCACCTATTAATATTTGTTGAGAAGCTTTTAAGGCTAAAGACACACGAAGCGGTTTTCGCCGAGTCGGCTGCCGACTCGGCAGCCGACTCGGCATTTGATTCCATGGGATTTTATGGTAGTGAACACACGCAGCGTCACGCCGAGGCTGTGTCGAGCGTACCCTCCTTCGGACGAGGCGCAGCTAGCGTTTTTATGACTTCAAGCTTACCATCGTCTATACCTGCTTTACGGTGGTGTTCACATGACAAGCGGTTTTTAAGCTGTGAATATCAAGCATAGTTGTCAAATATTGCTTATGTGCAATTTTTGTGATTTTTTCACACGAGAAATAAATATTCCTTGTGCTTCTTAGTAACTGCATAAATTTAGATAACGAATAGTCACTTTGCAGGGAAGAGGCTCAATTAAAAAAAAGCAATAGAATAACTAAATGTGTGGGGTTATTACAAGTTGGAAAACGTCTCATGACTGTATCTTGCTTAGATATGTCCCCTTTTATCAAACACATTAATTCATTAAATGAATTTTAAGACATACGTAAATAATTAAAAAATTTTGCGACATCGCTTTGAATTGTCCTCATAACTAGAACATAAAATTGACTTTTTTTTGCGTTTCTGAACAACTGGATATTTCCGCATACGAAGTTTCTTTTTTTTATTATTTAAACGACAATATCGTAAATTGGTTTAAAATTATTAATTCATCGTCAGAATCCATTGCTTCAGGAAAAACTGGCAACATCTTCACTTACACCGCGCGCGTTGGCAGCTTTCAAGACGAGTCGTGTGTTTGCTCCAAATTGGTGCCGACTCGGCCGCCGACTCGGCGAAAACCGCTTCGTGTCGCTTTACCCTAAGCCTTTATTTTCATCTTCAGAATTTCATTAATCTAGGGAAAAGGAAAAATTGATATACAAATCTTATCCCCTGAAACCAACAAAGATTAAAAAATACAACAATAGTTGCTCAAACTCGTTTTAGCAGCCAAGCTATCATGTTCATTCTTCTCTGCGAAGATGATAGCTTGGCTATCGAAACGCGTTAGAGCAACTTTTGTTGTATTGCTTAATCTTTCTTAATTTCAGGGGACATGATTTGTATATCAATTTTTAAAGATATTCATAGACAAATCCGTTCCACCAAAAATAGGTACAAGGATACAAAAGATAGGAGATGGGAAGGGGACTTTTTAGTTATCAAAGAGATTTATAAGAAGTAATACTTGAATAAAGTATATCTATGTGATTAAATTAATTTTTCCTTAAGACCTTAGTAATACTGCATGGGAAAAAATTCTGGAACACCTAACAAATCTCACAAAATTTGATTTTCCTTGCTCCAAAAGATATTTTAAAATTGCCATTTTCTGAAATAGCTTGGTACTATGTGCGGTAGAAAGAAGAACTGAAAGAGCACATTTTTTAAGGATATTCTAGTAAAAAACTTTTATTAGGTTTCACAAAAAAAGATTCGAGAAAAATGACAAATAAAATTTTTATTGTAAATATAAATTTATTTATAAAAACCAAAACAATATGAATGAATGAATTCCTATATTACGAGCTCAGTGGGAAATTAGAAATTGCGTGCAGTGCCTAGTCAATATAAACAATGTCCAACGTAGGAGATCATGGTGGAAAAGATCTATGACCTAACCACACTGCCCGGCCGTTGTTCACAATGACCATGATATCTTGGGCAGGGTAAATACGTAGTAAAACAGAATTAGATTTATTTAGAATCTGTAGTTTGGTAATATATTTGTAAGTTACCAATAATAAAGTTATCAAATATAAATAGCATAAGGTAATTTCAACATTTTGTGGTCATCTATTGCAACCATTGACTTCTTGCAGATTGTGTCGGTCCCCTTTTTTTGTTCCAATAATATAATTACCAAACCCTCGAACTTTCAGGTTTAAAATATAAATATGTAAATTTAAGTAATAGCCGAAATTTTCAAAAAAAGTTTAAAATTATAAGAAAAAAAGGTTTTAGTTCTAAATTTCTAGGAAAAACCAATTTCGAGTCTAAAGCCAAAATTTTGGAAAATAAGCAAATTTAAATTAAACGTTTAAACTCTGAAAATGGACATCGTGTATGCATGCAAACAGTGCAGTACTGGAAGTGAGTTTAGATCTGACGTGATAATTGCACTTATCTGCTTTGCCCGATTTAGTGGGGGCGTTCTTTACAATGACCGGACAAAATAGGAAATGCTGAAAAATGGTATGATATTTCCTATAATGATCAATATGAGCGGTCATCGCATACATTGCACGGTCATTGTTAAGATTGTCCTAATTTCTTACCATAGACCTTTCTATGTATATGTATAACAAGAAATTCAAATAATTGCATATTACCTATTTAACTATTTAACAATGCCCAGAGTCAACATAAATTCAATTTGCCCTCTGTTTATTATTTCTAGGCTGATATTGCATGATATACGCGACAATGTATTTTTAGACATTTGTATTTTGATTATAAAAAGAGAAAAATCCACCGAAAATGTGATTTTTTTTATTAAAAGTCGAATTTACAAATGATACAAAAAGCCGAAATTTATTAGGAAAACATTTAATTTTGAGGAAAAAAGAGGGTATTTTAAATTTAAAGTTGAAATATTTAAGCGTTTATATTTGAAATCTTACACTAAAACTTGTTCTCAAAAGGAATTTATTTTAACAAAAAGGACTCCAAAGAGTTTCCAAAAACAAATTCTATTATAAAAATTTGCTTGAAAAGATAAACAAATACTATTTAGATAAAACACTAAAATTTTTAATTGAATTTAAAATGTCAAACAAAAGTCGAAACTCTAGAAAAAATTAAAAAATTAGTCTTAACATCGTAAAATTACGAAAAAAAGAAAAACTGAGAGTTTACCTTTTGGGACAACTGTGAAAGATTTGAAAAAACATATCTGGTGCAACAGGATCATGGTACACCCCCTTTTTTTTTCTTTATTTATAAAGATAAAATTTTCAAACTTACTGCACTAGATGTACTTATGAAATGTCAAATTTTGACATATTAATGATATTCCTACTGCTGTCATTCTCGTTAAAACTGATACCAATTTTGATTTTTAAATGGAAGATCATGTATATTATTACATTTTTGGAATCCTGCACAATTTTCTGCATACAGTACAGTTAAAGATAGTGAATTTACCCTTTACATTATTACATTTTTAAAATCTGCACAAATTGCTCTATACAATGCACCTAAAAAAGTGCATTTTTTGGTTTCATTTTATTTTTCGACGTAGAAGGCTATGAATCATTCCAATTAATTCTAAAGGACCACATTAACGCTAAAAATAACAAATCACGTAAAAAAAGGAGTATTGTATTTCATTCTTTTATCACGTGATAAAGTTAACAAAAATAATTTTTTCCCACTCCCACCCGTATATTCACTGTTTTCTTTATAACTTGCGAGCAGGATAGATAGGCCATATCATTCTAGTGAACGGATATAACGTAAGTCGCGTAGTGATTGGTCGATTTCATATCCACACTAGTGTGGATATGAAATTGACCAATCATGACCATGCGATAAGAACGAATGTCATTTTTAGGTTCAAAATTACACCATAGAATTTGTCAAGTTGACGTATTTAACGAAAAAAATATTAGTTAAATCGTATTTTTGTTTTTGAGGGATCGTAGTCGTGGGAAAAATTCGCTGTACAACTCGAGCGGATTGTCCATATCGCACTCGAACGATTGAGGCACTCCGCCTTCGGCGTCGTGCTCAAACTTCGTTCTCGTGCGATATGGACATCATATCCGCTCTTGTTGCACAAACTACTATTATGTCATAACTTATGTCATATTTTCATTTTTTCTGTGAAATCAATAGAACTGAAGTTACAGCCCAAGTAATTCAAAATATTCGGTTTCAATTTATTTGAAGATTTATTTAATAAAAACATAAAATAGCTGTGGAAAACAAATTTAAAAAAAAAACACTTCCTTGGTTCTCCTAATTTAATTTTTTTGCAGTGCTATTGTGGTCTGTTAGTGTTAATTAGAATGACTCACGTCATATTTTAATTAATAATTAAAACTTAATAAGCTTACGTAAAATTCCTTTTATTTCATAGACAGCGCACTTAAGATTTTTTGCACCCCAGAGGTGTGTAGTGTAAAACGCAATAGAGACTATAGACCTATAGACCAGATTTAAAACATCCATCTCTCTTATTTTTAGGATTTCCCTATTTTCTACTATTTTGTAAGAAGTTGTTTATTATTGATGTTATTACTTTAAATGGATCTATTTTTCTGGTTAGGGAAGGAAATAATTAAATTAAACATGCAGAATAAAAAACTTGTATAATTAACTTCTAGGGAAGACAATTTTGATTTATCAGGCATTATTAAACATCTGATGGTCTGGGTCTTAATCTCATATCTTTTAGCTTGCACATTTCGCTCAGTCAAGGCAGGAAGAAATTGAAGCAAGCGTTATTAATCAAACTTAGTAATAATTTGCACCACGCAATTTTTATATTAAACAGAGATAATTATCTAAAAATGGGTTGAGAAACCTCAGTGAATGTTGTGATGTTTTCAAAATTTTCCCATGAATCAAATGACGAAGTTATTTTATGTTACATCTAAAAGTTGTTAATAAAATTCGGTGAAATCCCTTTTTAGAGGGCCGTTAATTAAATGGTTTAAACAGAATAAAATAAAAAATTGGCTAATATAATTTTTTTACATTTCACTGCTAAAAACCGATGTAGTAGGCATTGAATATTGTAGGAATTCTAAAGTATTTATATCAGATGTACAATTTATTAAGCTCTACAATTTAAAAAATTCAGTTAGGATTTCATAATAAAAATCAAAGATACTCAGAAATATATGGGTCACTTTCTTTTTATAGTAATTGTGTAACATTAAAACTTCGATATTTTTCTCAAAATTTCAAGGTGAACCATAAGGTTAAACTTATCGAAAGTTTAATGTTATAATACTGTAACAAGAAAGTGCAAACTTGAAATTATGAAGGAAGTCCAAATTTACTAATTTTCAATTTAAATTTTCAAAAATATTCGCAGGTTTGAATAATGTCACAATTCTAGAAAAGTCGAAATTTTAGGAAAAAAATTTAAAAAAACATTGTTTTGTAAAAAATTGCAAACATCGAAATATTGAAAAAGAAATATTCGAATTTTTTGAGACAAAATTTTGAAAAATAGTAAAAGATTTCAAAAAAGATCAAATTGTTAAAAAGAAATTTTTAATAATCGAAAATTTAAAACCAATCGAAATATTTTAAAAATCTTTGAAGTCACACTGAGTTTAAAAAATAAGCTAAAAATTTAAAAAATGTCGATATTTTCCGAAAAAGGCAAAAGTTTACAAAAATATCGAAATATGTATAAAAAGTTGAAATCTTAAAAATAGTGGAGATTTTCAAAAAAAATTTGATATTTTGAAAAAGTTTAAAATATTTAAGAAAGTGGAAATTTCCAAAAATATTCGAAAATTTTGAAAAAAGAAATTTCGAAAAACTGTAGACATTTGAAAGACTAAATTTTTAAAATGGTTGAAATATTAGGAAAAAAGTGAAAATTTTGATACATTTGAAAAAATAGAAATGTTTAAGAAAATGTCAAAAAGTTTTTACAGAGTCTTTGGTTATAAATGCACCCCACAATTAACTTTCTAAAAATTTATACAAACATGTTAAATACAAAAATTTCTAGAAGCCGCTTAAATTCTTATTTACAAAAAGTTTGCGATATACAGGTTGCTGCTTTTAGTAATATATTCAATTTTATCTTTTATTTTTCGTCAATGTCACACACTTTTAGATCTTTTAATTAAGAACTTAAGGCGAAGATTTGGCGTTTTCATTCATTGATTTAAATTTGCGGTAAAATCTTTCTCTTGACGTGCTCTTATCTACATTCTCTGCCTGAATTTCCAGCGCAAATAAGACCAAATGTTATGAAAATAAACGAAATTCTGTGAATTGTTTGATTTTTTGGATATTAGAAAATATTTGTACTTGCGTATTTGTGTGTATATTCTTAGTAAAAGAAATGTCTTCAACTTATTTAAAATACGTGACTAATTTTAAGTCAAAGAGATAGTTGTAAAGCTAGTTCATAATACGAGATGACATGCACTTCAAAAGAAGCTACAGGTGTTTACAAATGTCTCATATGTTACGACTATTTCTAGTATATATCCTCGATTGAACTCTCAGAGAAAGTGAAGATTGAAAGTCGTTTATATTGATAAGTATCTGATTAAATTAATGAAATGGTTTAATGTGGATCATGTCGATTGGATAATTATATAAGATGGTTTTGATGAGATTACTTGTAATGTTGCAGGTTGATTAAGTATCCCCTCTTTTTTCATCCTAAATCACAATTTTCGTTGTTATTATGTATTTTTAATAAATTATTGCGCAGTTTTTATATTTATGGGTGATCTATGAACATGCAAAACAAGCAACTTGCTAATAGAGAAGTATGTGACTAATTAATTGTTTTGCTTGTTGGTTACAAAACATGAGAATTCTATTAACTTTTAGAATAATAGCATTAATTATGGTATGTCGTCTTTAAATGTTACCTTCTGCTGTAGTGATCTGAACAATGTTTGACGTGTTTCATTAATTGATTTAACACAAATTTCAATAACATATTCTATTTCGTAAAACGTCTGCTGAGACACCAAATAGTAAGTGAATTTACTTTATCTACTCTCGTAGATATATAGGATATAATGTACGTTAACCCATTTTCTGTTTAATAAAAATAAAATTCAGTATGAATAACCAAATACAATATAATAATTTTATCTTGTAGATCTCTAAATTGCCCCGAAACAGAAATATTGGATTGGATAATAAATAAAGTCGTTATTTGTTATTTGTCAAAATCATATTTTACTTTTAACACTGGTGTTATCAATGGTGATATATTTTTCATTAATATTCGTGACCTCCCAACGTCCAACAAATTCCTTGATAGAAATCCTCCCATTTAGACTCTTAGAGTCTTAGTCTTATACCATTCACGGTCCGTTCGTTCATTCGTCACATTATTACTATATAGGAATTACACAAATTGAGTGGACTTTCATGCCTCGATTAAAAACAGGCAGGAACAAGCGCAGAAAATGATTTACCCCACCCCTCGTTATCGGTTCGAATGATTAACACATGAATTGTAAAACTTTATTTCTAAAACTGAACTCGGAACACTACAATTGCAATTCATTAACACTGTTTAATTAACCAACTTATTCATTGACTTCTAACTAACTATTAACTGACTGAGGGAAAGCCAACCGGATCCCCCGATTCGGGTTTTGGAAAAATCAAGCAGATAAGGCTTATCGTTTGCCGAAATTTCTGGAGCGCTTATCTGCCGTTTTATTTATTTTCGCGGCAGCTTCTCGCTTATCAATTTTCTAGAAAACGTTTTTAATTTTAAATTTAATTTTAATTTTAAACAACTTTGTGTTACATCCGAGATTT
This sequence comes from Dastarcus helophoroides, assembly GCA_028583605.1. Classification (NCBI taxonomy): domain Eukaryota; kingdom Metazoa; phylum Arthropoda; class Insecta; order Coleoptera; family Bothrideridae; genus Dastarcus; species Dastarcus helophoroides. The sequence continues at coordinate 21,194,854 of CM053328.1, read as the reverse complement.
TTGGGCGAGTGTTTTTAATGCGTAGAGATATAAAAATGCATTTTACTCGAATACCGCTGACAATATCGAATTTCAGTAAGAGCATATTTTTTACGTAAACAAGTTTTTAGTTTATATTTTTGGTACAAAGCTGCGACAAAAGTTCTTTTAGCCGTCGTGCCAAGCAGTTACCGATTTTTATTCAACATAAGCGAAACCTTGGACTTAGAATAGTTGTCACTCCTGAATTCCGAACTTGTAAATTTTTAGGAAGTTTTTCATCCGTTATATTGTCACATCGGCACAACCGAGGGGTCCTCACAGGGGAGTACGATTTCCAGCCTGTAACAAGAAGTGGAAATTATTGCATGCATTAGCAGTGGCAATTGGAATAATTTTTCTAAATTCTTAAATACTAAGCCACGATTCCTCTATTGGGGAAAAATACCGCAACAGTCCACTTAGCAACTTCTTCATGGCCTTTTCAATGTTGCTGATCTTTTCTAAGTTGCATTGTCCAAATCAAGAAGCTTGTTATTGAATTCGTCTTGCATTTCTTCTCTCATTCCTGTAATTTGTTCTTTCACCTCTTCTTTCATTTTTGAAACATGTACTCCCATTTTTTTCAGTTATATTTGCTAACAGACTATGCAATTCTTGTTTGTCTGCATTCCTTTTCTTTCCTTCTTGTTCTTCTTTTTCTTGCCGTCTTCGTTCTTCCCCATGTTCTTTTTTTTTGTCGTCTTCGTTCTTCCTCCTGTCGCCTTCGTACTTTATCCTGTTCTGTTTCTTGTCTTATTTCTTTGTCTTTAAACGTCGCTAATAACGCTTGCAATTGTTGTTCCATTTTGGCCGATTTTAACATTGTTTCCATAAAGTGTTCTAGAATGTTCAAGATTTTTCTTATAACTACTTAGCAGTTTATATAGTACGTAATAAAGTCTAAATTTAATTATCGCTACGATACACTAACGCGATGTTTTAAAACCTCGTACGAATTCCGCCGCACAATTCACACAAATAATCTCGCTTCTGACACCAGTTGCTGCTCGTTATCGGTTCGAATGATTAACACGTGAATTGTAAAAAACACTTTATTTCTAAACTAAACTCGGAACATTACAATTGCAATTCACTAACACTGTTTAATTAGCCAACTTATTCATTGACTTCTAACTAACTTGACTAACTATTTACTGACTGAGGGAAAGCTAACTGGAACCCCTCTATACTACACAGATCCCGATTCGGGTTATAGAAAAATAAAGCAGACAAGGTTTATCGTTTGCCGAAATTTCTGGAGTGCTAATCTGCCGTTTCATTTATTATCGCGGCCACTTCCCGCTTATCAAATTTTCTAGAAAACTTCCCAACTAAATTTTATAATTACATTTTCGTTACAACACTCACTAACTGACTGATTAGATTACTCTGTAACAATTAAAATATTATTTAAATAATATTTTTTATTATGATAGCAACAAATGATTATAATTTCAAAGCTTCTACTCGGTCTGCAGCTTTTTCTGCAATTCCATTTTTTTTTAGTTACAGCTTACGAGATGTGTTTAAAAATGCTCGTTACTAGCTGTTATTAGACTACATTCTAATTGGAGTATGTTATGAATATTATGCTAACTTGCTAACTTTCTCTCGGCAAGAAAAAAATTCCAGAGTTGAAAGTTCTGTACAATAAAAGAGTCGCCCTAAATAAAAGTTCTCACTCTGCGAAGCTGGATTTGCATAGGAATTTGGTGTCTTCGATTGTCTTGTATACATCAAGAATGGGGGGGTCAGAGTTAAAAGCTCTTGTGAATATGTTTCATGCTTGTAGAAAAAAAGATAAGCAACCATCTACTTGTGCTGGGGTATCTGGAGGTTCGTTTAGGATTTTATCATCAATTCCAAAAACAAGAACATTTCTCCAGCGTAGGTCTAATTTCAACTGTATAGAGTGAATGGCTGATCCGTTGTAAACTATTTTTTAGCTTTAAAAAAGTCCAGCTTTTGAGAAACAGATTTAACAATGGCGGGCTCATAGTTAATAAAAATTATGATAATAATAATAAATAAATGCGCCTGCGTTTAGGTTTATCCAAATTAGATTTTACATGAAGGATTTTAACGTCCATGAGAATGTTGGATGCATTATCTACTGACGTTTTCTTAAAAATAACAAAAGGCCTAAGATTTTGAGGCATTGAGGTCAACCAGATTTGTCCTTTCCCATTCCAACACAATCTCGAGATCACCATTATTATTTGCTGTTCCCTCAGCTTATCCGAAGCAGCGACGGATAATATTGATAAGAGAAAAAGGATGGTATTAGACGACCATCATCTCCGCAATTATATACCTGAAAACGGCCCCGTTTGCATTAATTGCAAGTTTGGTTTAGATTTTAGATGAACCAAATTTTTGCAAATCATCTCAATTTACTGTTACCTCTTAATGCTGAACAACGCCATCAACGCTTAGATCAAGGTATAGAAGAAAAACGTTGGGACGATGCGATGAATGAAATATTAGTATTGTTTTTAGCGATGAGCCTCGGTTTTATTTTTTGATGTATAATGGACTGGAAGTGTCACAAACTATCATGAAAAAAGTTAGGCAGTCATATGAATTTCCGATAGAAGTGAAAACCTAAAACTAGGAAATGACAGTGAGAAAGTGTTGAATTTTTTTTTGTTTTTGAATCTTCCGACTTCGAATTCAAAATTTTCATTTTCTCTGGAGGTTTTAAGTAAAATGTTGGATTTAGAGATTAAAACTTCTAGAAAAATTTTAGTATTCGAGTGTAAAATCAGATTTTCGAGATTAAAGATGAAAATTTTTGAATTTTATTTTTATTAATTTTGTGTTTCTTCATAAGTGTAAGTACCTGAGTGCGGAGTGATGACTTTTGTTAATGGGGAAACTGACCGGACACCCTTTTAATAGATTAGTTACAATTTTGCCTTTAACTGATTACCTTTTAAATCCATTAGCATTCAAACAGTATTATTTATTTTTGTCGTTTCGATTAGTCAAAATGTCGATTTATATTCGAAATTTAAAAGCAAAATTTAAATTTTAAGAAGATCGTCGAAATGTTGGAAAAAAAATAACATTTTCACCCTAAATCTAAATACATATTTGTTCAAAATTACTTTAAATAAATCAAGATTTTCTTTGAAGTTAAACTTTGAATATTATTTCTGTAATATTCAATTTGGTTTTTGAACTCTTTAAGGTTTTGAATTTTCTTCTTTAAATTTGGTTCTTTACTCAAAATTCAGAATTTATATTCTGCATTAAAGAGAACAAAACTTCAGTGTTAACTCAAAATTTATGTTACAAGATTACAATAATCACAAAATGAAAGTTACGCAAAACTAAACTTTTAATCCTAAGATTTTCTTTGAATCTTTGATATTTAAAGAAAATCAAAAATTTAAGAGAATATAATTTTATGTTTCTAGGAAGTCGAGATTTTTCAAAAAAATTATCAAAAGTCGGAATTTCTAAGAAAAAATGAAAATTTCAAAATATGTTCGAATTTTTTAAAAATATTCAAAACTTTCAGAAAAAACCTCATACCTTTTAAGTCACGGTTCAGAAAAAATCCAAATTTTTAAAAAGTGTCAATTTTTTGGAAAAGTGGAATTTTTGAAAAAAATTATAAAAGTGGAAATTTTGAGAAAAAGTTGAAATTTAAAAAATTCGAATTTTTTAAGAAAAGTAAGGATGCTCAAAAAGGTCGAAATTTTTAAGTCGTTTTGTAAAATAAATCGAAATTTCTGCAAAAACTTACATTTTTTTAAAAAATAGTCGAAATATTGGAAAAAAGATATAAATTGTAGAAAAACCCAAATTTTTGAGAAATCTTAAAATTTTTAAATAGGTCAAAATTTTCAAAAATAAATCAAAATCTCCAATTAAAAAATCGACATTATGGGAATGAATCAAAATTTTGAAAAAAGATAGTTTTCAAAAGTTAATATGCTGAAATATCCAAATTGTCAAAAAAGTCGACATTTTCAGGAAGTCAAAATTTAAAAGTAGAATTTGAAAAAAAAATTTTAAAATTTCAACACAATTTGGATATTTTAAGAAAAACATTAAAATTGTGTGGAAAAAGTCAAATTTTTGACAAAGGGTCCAAGTTTTTTAAAAAAAAAGGAACCTAATAATTTTCAAAAACTTGGATATTTTTAAAGGGTTGTCACAATGTCCTAAAAAAAAGTAGACTTTAGAAACAATCACATTTTAAAGAAAGTCGAACTTTTCAATTTTCTGTCAGAATTTTAAAACGAAGCCCAAATATGTAGTTTTAATTTTTTGAGAGATACTGTATCTCTCTGAAGATGATAGCTTGGCTGTCAAATCGCGTTAGAGCAACCTTTGTTACGTTTTTTAATCTTTCCTGGTTTCAGGGGACAATTTTTGTATTTCAGTTTTTGAAGATAACCAAGGACCAGCCCGTTCCACCAAACATGATTTTATTATTTTACTATTTTATTTTATACGATTTAATGTACGACACTATGGAAAACCTTAAATCAACATTTTGGTACAATTGTAGAGATGTAAATTTTAATTTGAAATTGAAATAAGCTGCTATTAACTATGAGCAATTTAAATCTAATCTGAAGAAAATTTAAACTGGAAAAAGCCTTTTTTAATTTTATATTTGAAACTAAAATGCTTCAATAATTGCAAAAATTGAAATTTCGTAATTCCGAGAAAAATTGGAGTAAAAAAAAAATCTACGGGCCCCTCTCACCTAATCCTGCTTTAGAATAGTAGTTATTTAATTTTTTTTTTTTTTTTAAATGATTTTCGACATAAATTCATAGTTTGCAAAACTTTTGTAATTATGTGCGGAAAGTTATGTCAAAATTCAGCTATTTTTGAAAATTAATGCGATGCCGTAATTAGTTTTAAATAAAAGGTTGCAAACCTAAGGTAACTGATGCACTGACATGCATTTCATTTTGCAGCATATTAATATTTTTTTAAATACTTATGATGACTAGTTAGTTTTTCAAATGTTTATAGTCTTTCGTATTTTTTAATGGGGTGTAAAATGAGAGTTCTTTATAGTATACTGCATTTTTAAACTTGTATTAAAATTTAAAAACTTGTATGAATTTGTTAGAAAACTTAACTTTAAATTCTTCAATGCCTGACCTATTCATTTTAAGAATATCGTAATCAATAAATTTAATGATTCTTCTCCAAACCGCCAACTTCGATTATAACGTGTGAAGCAATTGTCTTGATTTCTATTTCAATCTTGCCACCTTGCCGCTTTTCGAATTGATGCCTCCCCGTAGTATGACAGCGTTTTTTCTTTTCTGATATAGTCAGGTTTCTTTTACGAATAGAATCGGAATAATAATAATTAAATTAAACCATAGTATACACATTCTCGCCTATTCAATTTAACATCATGGGTAGGGTTAGATTATCAGGCCAGAGTGTAAGCTGGAGTGATCCAGGGGTCTATAATGTGTGATTTGTATTCGTACGTGGCGGGGTCCGAGTTCGAGTGTGTGATTTGTATTCGTACGTGGCGGGGTCCGAGTTCGAACCTCTCTGCCGATCTCGCGTATTTTTAATTCTATTGCTTTAATCCTCTTTAAGCGCATTGAGCGACTAAAGATAGGGGAGAAACTAATGATTTCGCGTCACCATCACGCTAAACCCCATCTTTAGTCACTCTACGCGAAGTTTTCACTTTAAATAAAAAACGTCATTTTTAGCTTTTTACTTACATGTAGATACCTGCACCATAACTATATGATGGCCACCCCGTAATGAGTTCTCCGTCGAAAATTTAACTTATCATGAAAACGAAAAAATTAGAACCAATTTGGGGGACTGGTAGGGATCAAAATGTATGTCAATAATTAAAAAATATAATTTTTTCCTGGCTAATAAACCATTACTAGTCCTAGCACCGAGGTAACTCACTATAGTGGATTGGATGGATAGGGGTTGGTGGGTACCTAAATATGTTAATAATTAAAAAATATGTTTATTTCACGGCCAGTGAACGATTACACAGCATTTCCCAACACAGGAAATTTAGTTTTAGGATTTATAATCTTTATAAATATTTATGGGTCTGGCGGGAATACTAAACATCCTTAAAATTAAATAATATTTTAGGTCTAAAAGCTGGGTAGCAATATATAAGTATTTTCGCTATAGGCTCTTCAAATTAGCAAAAAAATCGCCAAACCATCTTGCTCCGGAATAAATCATCTCATGCCAATCAGTTCAAATCTTAAATTTTCCTAGATCAGCGAAAAAGTAAAACACTAGAGGAAAAGGTCCGAATATAGGCCCTGCATTTAATATGGGCCCCCATCAAATTTTTCTAGTTTACTGATTGAGTTTACTTTGAGCAAATGCTTAAAACATGTGTAACTGAAAGTTAAAAATATTCGATACCACATTCAGTCTTTGTTTTGTATAGTTAATATTTTATAGCAAACTTTGTATTTTTGAAAATGTAAGTATTTATTAAGGTAAGTTCTAAATAACACATTTGGTAGGTTTAAAACTGAATATGATTACGAGTGTTGACAAAAGGACTAATACTTATATAGAGCGTATTTATTTTTTACTGAAATGCAATCATAAATTAGAGTGTTTGTTTCTTAATAATATTTTGATATTAATATTACTATTTTCTTTTACATTTAACGTGAAAGCATAATTTATAAGTCTATAGATTAACGATATGCCAATTTTCCATCTATGTAAACCCTCTAAGTAATATAGAAAAAAGAAAATGGGGGCCCATATTTGGACTGTTTCCTTTAATAATAAATGAGGTTAATCAAATCTGTAAATGTGGGCGATATTGAAAAAGTCAAGTGGGGTACCAAAAAAAAGCTGTGTACAAAAATATGCTCCACGATGCAAACGCAAGCAATTTACCAATATATCAGATGTGTGATTTTAATGGTCGGAGTCTTATTAGAGTTATTAGACACACATATAACATAAAACAAGTGGCACTTCATTCAAAAGTTAATTAACATCATTCAAGATGCACTGCCCTGGCAATAAATCTCCCAACAGTTTACGGCAACATGTTTTTCCCGTAAGTCGACACTAATGTTTGCTCTGGACTTACTAGAGAAATGCAATCGTATAAATCCAATAAAAACTGAAAATAAACTGCCGCGCACAAGAAACTTTTAATGGCGAAAGGCTGTTCGGAATTCTGATTGATAAAACATTAAACAGAATTTTAAGAGTTTAGCACTTTCTTAGCTTTTTCTTTTATCTATATTTGTGTATAAAAGGATTTCACATGCAAAACCGAAGTGAGAAATGGTTAGTCGATAATCTGTCGATAATCGGGAGTATCACTTATATAATGTTGTTTACGACCGTTTTGAACCATAAAATTAGATACTTTATGCTTCCAATAAGAAACAATTTGTTGGTTAAAAATAATTTATTATAGGTATTTTTTAAATTAAGTATGTTTTGCATATATGGCAGCTTTATTAACCTTTTTTTCAACATCATTTCGCTGACATTTTCACAGACGGGTTTTGGTTTGGTTTTGTAAAAAGAGCTCTAATTATAATTTCGTAACAAAGAATCCAAATTACGGTTATCTCTGTCATTATTTCAATTCTCGTATTTGAAAAAGATGCTGTCATTAGTCCCTTCGAGGAAAAATTCGCAATTTAGTTTTCAAAGACTTACGAAGATATAAATAATTGTATGTTTAAATTAAAAATGTTTGTAAAAAGATGCATAGTTATAAAAAAAAATTAATAAAACGTTTCAAAATTTCAAATTAAATTTTTTACATATTTAACGAAAAAACCGAAAATCTGTCCTAAAATAAAATTAAAATTTCAGAAAAACGAGCATAATAAGTCTAGTTTCAAAAGTCAAAAAAGGTCGAATTCCTTAGAAAAAATTAAAATCATTGGTAAAAGCAAAAGTGCACACAACAGGAATTGCTTTTATAGTTTATCGTTTTTTCACAGAAAAGCAGAAAGCACATCTTCAGGCTCAACACATAAAAATGTACTTTTGTCTCCAAAACTATTAAACCTCATGCGTTTCGCAAAAAATATTCCTCATCATATCGCAGTACCTTTGTCATCAGTTACAGGAGTTGTAAATAAAAATGTGCTATTAGGTAATAAGCATCTTTTTTAGTAAAATTACTGTAAGGACTTCAGCATCTTATATTCATAGTTGTGTAGTTTCTAGCTAACTTTCAGCTATCTTACATTAAATAACATCAGTGATTATTACTATTAAGCGATAACAATTCTGAAAGAAATAAATTAGACATTTCAACTTTGATACGCTTGTCATAATTTTGTAATCATTTGAACAATGAACAAAGAATACAAACAATTTCTATGAAAGGAGAGGAAAAAATTTTTGTTAAATTAATTTTTGTCGTAAATGAAAGCAACTAATTACGTCTTGCCGTTTTACAGTATCTTAAGAAAAATTTTACCTATAATATGTAGATATAAAAGTTATAACGATTTGATTCATTCTCACCAAAATAAATACGAGGAAATCTGAGGAATTCCGAATCAATAGAAAGAAGATTGTCAAAAATTACTTAAGAATTGCGACATGTCTTGTCTTTTAATAACAAATTTTGAACCTAATTGCAATTTAAAATTGTAGCAAAGAGTATTACCATCTAAAGAAAGCTCTTCTTTATCCGAAAAGCTATTTTTAACTGATATGGTGAAAATTACCCGAGATATAACAATTTTTTTGTTGAAAAATCGTGTTTTTTAGCATCTCCCGTTAACAGAGCAACTCGAGTTTATTGTCGAAAAATAAGAAATGAAGTAACTTATTTCAGGTTTAAACTGGATTCTCTTCAAAAAAAAGGCAAAGAGTCAAAAAAATACACCAAAATTTCAAAAAAGATGATATTTTGTTCTTAAAGCCTGTCAAAGAAGTAAAACGATTTAAACTAAAACAGATTATTTCACAAAAAAGGAGGAATTTCAGGACTAAACTAGAAATTTAAATAATATTTTTTTATTAATTTCAAATTAAGAGTTGTGATATTGGGAGTAGTCTCAATAATTTTTATTTTAAACTAGAAATTTCGGGAAAAAGTCTAGGTTTTGATAAATTTTGATTCGCTTATAACAAAAAGTTAAATTTTGAAATTTGAAAATCGAAATTTCAAGTTTACATCCGAAAAATAAAGAACGAAACTCCAAATTTTGAGTTTAACAATAACTCCAATAACTTATAAATAATCCAGTTTTAGGTTGAGACTCTATTAAAGAAATAGCAAACTTTGTTTAAATTAATTTTTCTTACAAGAAGATGAAATTTTCAGAAAAATTTAATATATCGATTTTGAAATAGAAATATTGAAAACAATTAGAAAAAAAAAATAAGTTAAATTAAAAATAATTTGATGTGTTCCCTATGTAAACAAGAAACGTATCTCGGAATTTATAGAAAAAATGCAAAATTCCGAAAAAAAACACCATACAATGTAAGAAATACAAGTATTCAATTTTGAGTTTAAAGCTGCAATTTTAAGAAAGATCCTAAGTAAAAATTTAAAGTTGGAAATTGCTATTGTGGGAAAAAGTTTAAATGTTGAGAATGAATTTCAAGTTTTAAAATTTTAGGAGAATTACCGTAATTTCGAGAAATGAGCGGAAAGTTTGAAACTAACATGGAAATTTTGAGATAAATCTGATTGTCAACTTCTGTCTTGAGTCTTAGTTTTCATTCCGCAGTATCTACAGCCTCTGTTATGGTTGACATATTTGAGTTACAGTGCTTTTCTGTGTTGACTGCATTTCTTTCTCGCCCTTTTTGTCCACTTTCACTTCAAAATATTTCCTTTAATGTGGTTGACATACTGAGTTAGCTTTCTCTTCTGTCTTATACTTGTTGTTTCCCTGTTGCTGAAAAAGCCTCGCTTAGTGACACCGTCCAATCCTGGAAGAAATCAATTTTTTTATTACTTATTTGGTGTTATGCATTATTAAAAAACCAAAATAAATGGCAGTTTTATGTTTTTGATGAAAAGGTAATTCGCGGATGATTCTTAATAAACGCATGGTGAAAACGCGTTGTATTTTCTCTATTTACAAGAGAACGAAAAAAAAAAGATGTTTCATATCGAAAGCACCAAGATCTCTTGAATATATATTATTCTGCATATGATGCATTTTGAATTCATAAATTTATTTTACAACAATGGAGCAAGCCTCCTCCTTGCTGCATATTACCAACAAAGATATTATAGAGTAATAAAACGAATCACGAGAATCATAGAACTGGGGAAGAATCTTTCAATCATTTTAAATTTCCAATTTTTCCACCATAAAATCCAGTGTTCAGTAAAACCGCCATTCGATAAAAACTAACAGTTAACTCCCTTCTTTAGGTCCTATTTAAACAGCTTGAATTGCAACTGGAAAGACTTATAATATTTAATGAATACAATTCCATAAAATACGTGGACGAAGTAGATCTTTTTACTCAATTGAGGAAATATGCATCCGTTAAGTGTAAAGAACTCTGAATGCATTTGTAATAATACAGTTATAATTAGTTTCATTATTATTAAAAGAAGGCATTAGTTCTGGTTCCATTATCAATTGAACTTGTAAATATGTGGTTATAATTTATTTGCAAAATATTTCCCCTGGTTATTGTTGCAGAATATCTGCAGTGTTATTTCAATCAGGACGCACTTATCATTCACGGTATTGCATTCTTTCCATATTCAATCTGATAAAATCGCTGAAGGATGATGTACATGATGTACAATAACTGTGAATTTGGTTGCCATGTTATACTAAGCAGTACATTTTTGCAGATTCAGGCCAAATCATCTTCCCCTACAAAATCACCGATCGTTAGCAGGCTGGAAATGGCTCCAAATAACAGAAAAACGTCACCGGTGCGCGAAACAAGATCTCCGACTAGGGGCGAAGGAACACATTCTCCGAGCAGTCCTCCTCCTCCTTCTGGCAAATACTCCCTTTTACAATTTGCCATGACCAATTTTAGACAAAATGCAGAGTAAGTTTAGATTTTAATTTTGTAAATGTCTTCATAAAAGCTCAGAGTTTGATAACTTGATAACTCTTAAAATGGCTAGGATTCGAATAGCCGCTTATATAGAACATTTCCAAAATTCTGCATATCTAGATGAATGGAAAAGTAATACTAATGTGCACCAAAGAATATTTAATTGTTTTGAGAATATATCGAACATGGTTTTCTAGTCTGGATTATTTTAACCTACCTATGTGGTGATATGATGGTCAACTAAATTATTGCCTCAATTAAATTATCTACATTTAAATAATTTACACTAATGTAGAATTAACTGCAAGTAAGAAATCGGGCACTTACACATAACTATTAATTATTTTATATCAATTTTTGATTCTCGTCATAATGAATGTAAGAAAAATTGAACCTTTCGACGACGAACGTTAGGGCTGTTTTTTGTTATTAAATATTAATATAAGACGAGTGAAGCATTAAGAGTACTACCCCAAAGCAAATCTTATAATAATAATACCATGATCATCATGACAAATTTTGAACTCTCTCTTATCAGCCTTGGAAGTGGTACCGTCCTAGCTCCAATATATGCATGAACTGGCCTTTTAGTTATTAAATTTTTAACTGTTCGCCTATCAAGCCAATGCACTATTAAGAATCTGCCAAACATAAAACAATTGGAACTTGGAGATCGTCATGCGTCGAAGAGACGGTGAATTGTCAATTTGTCTACTTCCCACAGAGTGGTCCTCTGTGTAATAAATCCAAGTCTAATTATTACATTCACGTGTGGCTTGAACTTGGTTTAAACTAAATTACAAATTTCTAAAAGATCGTCGAAGAATGGTAGACGATATAGGCTATTCGGGTACAAATAGCTGGACTTGGTTTTAAAAACTAAGAAATATTTCAAATCCAATTAGCTACTTATTCTCTATAAAACAAAACCTAGGACAGCACCATAAGTAACACTGTTCTTATGTTTAGAGATCAGCCTCAATCTTATATTTTCCTTGGTCGTTATAAGTAAAATTATGGAGAAAGTTGTTGATGTCGAGATCCCCAAATGTCTAAAGGAAAATACAACTGGCAATATGGTCTTAAACAGTAATGTTCAAATGGCGACCTCCTTGCATGTGTTATGTATGTTTGGAATTCATCTATGAAAAAATGCGATGAAGCTCGGACTGTCATTTTCTCGAAAGGCTTCGATAGAGTGTAACACCGACCTTTTCTTGTCAAATTAACATTTTATTGACTTCTACCATTTTTATGAGTGAGACAAGCTTGCAGAAACTGATTGCCCCAAAGGGCAATTTTATTGAGACATGTAAAACAGTGTGAGGCAGTGCATTCCCATGGCCCAGCTTAGCACAGCGAGGACTACTTCTAGAGACATTTTTTTTCATAGAACTTTCTAACTTTGGTTGCCCAGCAGAGTTTATCTCCTTGTTTATAAAAGCGGTTAATCGTCATCTGCCTTTATTTCCGGCATCCTACGTAGAGTATTTCAAAAGCCTAATAGGATTACCCTTTGTGAGTGGTTTGCACTTTAAAAAAATGTTGCAGCACAATTGCCGCTCACCAACTTTTTCTTCAATTCCCTGACCACCAGCCACTCCTACATGTTTTTCTCAAATGAAAATATAAGGCAAGAGGGGACTTGTTAAAAAGCTCATAGAAAACGAAACTTAGCTATATTAAGTAAGCAAGTTTTATGTTTTTAATAACAATTTTTTTTTTATTTAGAAATTGAAACAACTAGATAATTTACAAAAATAAACTCAATGCCGCTAATGTTGAAAATGTCCTCCATTCCCTATTTGACATTCACCAAGACGATAATAAACACCATCCACGGCATTCTAAATGACTTCAGCTAGTAAATTATACTTCTGCGCCCGAATCTTGTTCTTTAAATTCTCAATAGTATTTGGTCTGTCATGGTAGACACTTTCTTTCAAATATCCCCAAAGAAAATAGTCCGAGAGCGTTGAGTCAGGGGATCGGTCATTCAATTGTACCCCGTCTACCAACCCAAGGATTTGGAAACATATCATATAAGTATCTTCAAACATTAATACCAAAATGTGGCTGAGCGCCATCTTGTTGAAACCAAATGCTTTCATTCAGTACTTCTGGTCAATTTCATGAGAAAAATCACAGCTAGAGCAGGTATCAGGTCAAATGTTAGGAAATCCAGTTAGCGTCCGTCAGCAAGATTTTTATCAAAAAGGAAGAGCCTACCATTTTGTTGTTGATGATACATGCCCAAAAGCGATAGTTGTGCCTGTTAACCACTCCATTTATATAAAACATAGTTTTATCCGAAAAAAGTACGCCTCGTTGAAAACCATGATTATCGTCAGACCGTCATATAATTTCCTCACAAAATTGTAATCGCCTATCATAATGGTATTCCAAAGGCTTTTGGACAATAAAGCCTAAAACCTCCAATAAGGGAGGTATTTTCCCTTCTTTCAAAAACATTCGAATGGCAGTTCGAGAAGCATCGTGAATGCGGGCCAATGAAACTATTAAAGTATGAGGATGTTCAACAAGTTCTAATGCAATGTCCAATTTCTTTTCTTTATTCAAAGCACGTGCTCATTTCGTTTTGGGCAAAATCTATAATGTACAGTGTTCCTCAAATTTGTGAAATATTTTATTAACTGTCCCTTGCGAGATTCCCTTTTCGGGATATTCTGCATTAAATAAATTGCAAATCGCCTAACTTCTTATTTTGTCTCCACTTCTAAGCAATATTAAGATTTCGGTGCTTTGACGACGACTGCGATTCAGTAAATAACTTGAGTTTGACACAATAGTAACACTTCGAACTCCGAGTTACAACTAAAGCGAAAAATTAAGCAGAAAGCCTGGCACCTAAGTGGTACCAAAAAAAACGCAACATAAAAAAGATACCTTTTTTTATGTTAGCAGTGATAGGTACAGTTCACATTCCTTATTTTAATATGTGTAAAAATAAAAAACTAATGAGGTGAAATGGACCTTTCAAACACTAAACTATTTAATCTACTGTTCCATTAAACATTTTTGAGGGCGTTGCTGCCCCGGCCAAGAGTGCATCTGCAGGTATCAAACTACACATAAAGCTTTTTTTTCTAGATATTTAGGATGGATGGCTTTCAAAAAATCACACTGTATTTAAATACCTAATAAGCAAACGCTCTAGCTTCCTGCGATGATAAGTATTTGTAATTATTAATATAAATTTTTAGGTATTAATCTTAAAATGTTACACGCATCACAAAAAAAGTAAATTTAAAGCAGCATTATAAAGGACGTTCAAACTGTGTTTCGTTTTCTTCTATGCGTTTTAAAATCCTATTCCGAAATAACCTGAACACATTTGGGAACATTTCCTAAGATACTTAGATCATTTTTGATTTTAATTTTTACACATTTTGATATCTCTTGGAGTTTCTTTATAGTTTATTCACCTTTGATAAACTCCAACAGACAGAAATTGAGGCAAAATAATTTAAGAGTTCTTGGTGGTGACTAAACTGCCAGTTTTGTACAAAATTTTTGCTGCAAACCGTCTAATCAAGAAAAGTGACAATATCTGGCTTAGCGGGTATTTAACAAAAGTTGTAGGTAATTAAGAAGCTGATTCGATCACTAAAGAAAATAGTGGGTGCTCTATTTAATATAAGCAAGTTTTGGTTGCTCAAAATTCTCTTCAATTAAAATTCTTCTCTGACCAACCTGTATAATATTTTAAAAACCTCAATATAGGAATTAATTAAGTACTTATTTGTAAATAATTCCTAAAAAATCATTCATTCATGATGTCATTCGTAGCAGTAATAGATTTTTTTACACCACGCGGAAAGACGTTTTTGCACAAACATCTGAATAACTCGAAAAATATTAGAAATCCAAAAAACTTGTTTTTTCAATATATCTTTTATTTTTATGAGGAATCAGAAAATGCAATAAAAAATATGGGTTGCTATTTTAAAAAATGAAGTTGCTACCTGCATAGGGCAAATTAAGCATCCTGTATACTCCACCATATTATAATTTTGTAAAACTTGGTAAAAATTAGGAAGGTGCTTTTTGCAAATGTATTGTAACTGCAGTCATTAGTGAGATATCTTACTATTCCGCGATAGGTGGACATGCTGTATAGGTACGCAGACAAAGTTTCTGGCGATCACTAGTTTGAAAATATATTTCTGATTTTGTTGTCTTATATATTTTGGTTTATCATTTCTTCAAATTGTTAAAAATTTGTGTAGCAGGTAAATTAAGTTATCGGTTTATGCACCAGGAAGAAAATAGGCTGCATTAATAAATTAAATTTTATTTTAAATCGTAGTTAATAATTTTTCCAGAGCCAATTTTTTTTTTACTTGAAGTTTAGTTTTTCAAAAAATCAGTTAAGCAAAAGTGTGCAGTGGTCAATTATGATGCAACCATTTACATTTTTTATTGTGATAAGTTAGTGTATGTGTATACTATTAAAAAACCCTTCAAACGTTTTTGTTGTTTCTCGAGAACTTTCCAGTGGAATGGCTATTTTTTTTAATCAATAGTTGTACAATTGCTGAGATATTAATGGTAATTTTGATTATTATTATTATGGACGCTTCCATCATTTATAAGTCAGCAAACTTTTTTGAATAGTTTTGATATATCATGTGTTGTTATCTCTCAGATCAAAACGTAGGAAATCATAAATTGTCAATGAATACATTAATCTTTGATTTTTTAATTTACTCTTTTAAATATTAGAATATTTAAGAACAATCAAATTAAATTAAGAGCAATCAAATTTATTTTTTATTTTTTTGTTGTATTAGCTCTGCAAGCTTTATAATATTCAGGAATTATACCATAATATTTTCCTTAATGGTCCTAAGGAGCCAGATAATAACTTAATCAGTGTAATTAAATACACTTAGCCCAGTTAATACATCCAACAAAAGAAAGAAAATAAGTGAAGCTATACTGAAATATCATTACATGTTTAATTACACTTTTTACTTCACATTCACCGGCACGTTTTGAGCAACGGACTGCATCATTAATGACCAGGTTCATTGTGAAAAATTAGAAAGCATATTAGCGTACGAATCCCTCCTCTATCTGCAAATGCACAATGCAATATTTTCATAGTTCTTTCAGTTTCTTCTTAATCGGTGGATGCTAAATTTCAAATTTACATGCAAATTTTTAAGAAAAGTTTCAAAATTGCAAAAACGAAATGTATCAGCTGCTTCAGGTAATTTAGTTAGTGCATTCCTCGTCGCAGCAGTACACTTATAATTTTCTGCACCTTGATTTCTATTATATATAGCTTCCAGATGTTTTATGTTAGCATAATGAGATATCCGTACTACGTCATCATAATTTAATTCAAAAGTAAAGCAATAAAAAATTAGTGGAAGTTCCCATGGTACTTATAAGCATAAATTTTGAATAATATTTTGTTACCCAAACAAAAGTGAAATTTTAGGCAGCAGGAAGTGATTATCCATTGACAAAACATATCCATACATTTCGGTGCTTAAAAATGCAGGAAGTCACCAAAATATTGAATAAAATCGTAGGTGTCCGGCATGAAATGTTTTGCTGTTATTTGCTGTTATCTACATATGACCATCAACTACCAGACTTTTTAACAATTATACCTGACTGCAGCCTGAAAGGTACATTTAATTCAGAGAAATTGACCACGGGCTTTAATTATAAGTTCGGCACTATGTGAAAGAAACAATTGTGTAAGAAAATGATGAAATCTTCACATCATTCGTCCGTAATTTCACGTAATGGTCTTTTATGTTCAGTTGTTATTTGTTCCTGATCCATGCATATCATAGTTTTATAATATTGTGTAGTTTGTGCGATTTTTGAATCTAAACGAATATGAGGATTATTATGAGACACTGGAAAAGGTAAACTCTTGAAGGAAATGTATTTGATAATAAAAAATATATATTATTACATTACTTACATGGGTAGTTAAGAGGTAGACAACTAGGTTGAATTGGCTTAAAACCCATACGATGGCCTAAATAATTATTGAACTGAAAATTAAATTTTGCAAGCAATATTTAACAAAATATATTTTTTAAAAGATATATTTTTTATTTATTTTTTTTTTTGCTTTACATACTTAAATTTTCAGAATAGAGTAATAACCTACATTCAAATATCAAATTTACTGCAGAAATTAAAAATCTAAATAAAATAAATTTCTAGATTTTACTATGGTAAAAAACTTAGATGAATTAGAATTTTCAATTTATGGAAAACCTACACATAGAGACGTTACAATGCCAAATGATTCCTTACATCCAATTTTACACAAATTAGCAGCATACAATTCGATGAGAAATAGAGCTTCTATGGTACCAATAAATGAAGAAAATTTTAAACGAGAAATTAAGATAATTAAATAAATAACTTATAGCAATGGACATTCAGAAACACCACCAGGAGGAGAAAACAATTTAGCTATTAATTCTAGTTTTCCTAAAAAAACCACCAAAAAAATCGTACTATTTTGCTATAACATATTTTGGAAATATCTCAAAAAAGATAAGTAATATAATCTTTTATACAGGGCGGACCATAACTAATGGTACACAGAGCAATGGTGGATTTTTCGAATAAAAATAATGTGATTTAGCTGCATTTACCTTATACCAGAAGCCAGAAGTTGATATTAACAGAGATACAGGGTGTTAAAGTTGAAACAAAAATTTCGATTTTTTTCGTATATTTATGGAATGAATTGTAATACTGCCACGAAATTTGGCACAAGGGCGTTTCTTAAGTCGAAAAACTTTAATTTGCTAACGTATTACTAATAGCTGATAGGGGGCGCTACCTGCACTATCATGCTTAATTCTAAATCAACATAACTTTTTTGTGCACCCACCTATATTCAGTTTAAATGGGTTATTTTATTTCCCCATATTTTATACGTAAAAAAGGTGTACTTTCTGAAAGTTGATACTAGTAACCGTTTCCAAGATATTTGCCTTTAAAGCTTGACGTGCCTTGGTTTTAAATTACTAAGATATTAAATATTTGAAGTAGACTTGAAAAAAAAAGTAATTAAGGCAGCTTTAAAACTAATTTATGTCAAATATTAATTTGTTGATAATATTATTACCTAAATTTTAAAAATCTCAATAAAGAAAATCTAAAAAGATTAAGGTACGTAATTTATTTTCTAACCTAGAGATGTGAAATATAATTTCTGAGTCCGCATAAGAAAATTTCAATAGTCTGGGTAGTCAAAGCAGATATTTGGAGATAAATTTTAATAAAGAGACAATTTTTTAATTGTTTACAATCCCTTTATATGAAAAAAATCATTTCCCACATACTTATTTTTGAGAATAAATTTTGTTTTGATATTTTATTTAAATTTGCTTTAGAAATTTAAAAAATATGTGTAATAATAAGGTCAGTAGAGTAATATTTAATATAAACTATTTTAGAGTCAGTTTTATTACTTTTATTTTGAAACCTACTGCGAAAAATTCACATTTACATAACTTAAAATAAACGTACGGCAAACTTTAAAGGCAAATATCTTGAAAACAGTTGCTTGTATGAACATTTAGGAAGTATACCTTTTTTTACGTAGAACATGTAGATAGATAAAAATATCTATTTAAAATAAGTTATGATGCTTTAGAATAAAACAAGGTAGCCCAAATGGCGCCCCCTATGAGTTACTGACAATCTGTTAGCAAATTAGAATTTCTCGACCAAAGAAACCCCCCTATACCAAATTTTTGGTCTATAGTGCAATGTGTTCATCAGTTACTGCAAAAAAATCACAATTTTTTTTTTCAACTTTGACACCCTGTATCTCTGTTAATATCAACTTTTGGTATAAGGTAAATGTCGGTTAAATCACGTTGTTTTTATAGGGAAAATCTACTCTAGCTCAATGTACCATTACTTATGGTCCAGCCTGTATATAAAAATGGAAACGAACTGATGTATACATATCAGGTTTGTTCCAACCAAACATTTCTGATTAGTTTCCGATTAATTCATGAACTAATTCATAGGCATGCGTGCACTCAGTATTAAACTCCGACTGGTTTGGGATTGTACTACATTGGAACGCACGTTGGGACTTCTCGTAAAACCCCTGGTCTTCCCCGTCAGTCTCATTCAAAAGAGACGAAAATAAATCTTCATCACATATAAATCCCTTTATGAAATTCATTTTTGTTATTTTTGAGCAAATATAGTGGATGAAAAATAGAAATCGGAACTTAACACAATTTACGTTTGCCCTCGACAAGATCAAAACATTTAACAATCGTATTGACAAACAACAGCTGAGAAATTAGATCCCTCTTATCGATTACTTATTGCGCATGTTCCCAACTGCCAGTACAAGCTCTCGTCTGCTGACTGTTCTGATTGATCACAAATCAATTCACGGACTAGTCAGAGCACTTTTGGAACACCGGATTGCCAGTTGGGTTGGAGTTTGCACTTGGTTGGAACGATATATTTTGAATGCACATGCGCCGGACGGTTTCAAACTAGTTTGATGTTCGGTTGGAACAAACCTATCAACGCACAGCCCAAACCGCTAACTTCAGGAACTGGAAATTTTGCACAGAGGTCCTTCTTGTAATGTAGGCGCACACTAAGAAGGGATTTTTGGAAATTCGATCTCTAAGGGAATCTTTGGGGGCGTTAAAAGTACGCTCTGACATCTGTTAGTGTGACGAATTTCGGTGTCTAAATTCGAGTGGGCAGACAGCAAATTAAGATTTTTGACAGTACGTTGACAGTTGGTTGCAATTTTTGAATAGGTAACCCTTTCTGTTGATTAAACATTTTAGTTCATCGATGAAACTGATAAATGACTGTAAGAGTGTTAAGATTTTTAAAACATTGATATTGAATTCAATTGATGTATCGAAAAAGATATATCGATATGTTTCGATACATCGGTCAATTTATTCGATATTCGATGTGTCATATAAATCCAATGCCATACAGCAGGACTTCTCAACCAGCGAGGCACTCTTCTCATAATTACGGTTTTTTTCAAAATTCCCACTTTCCTACAAATTTATACTTATTTAAAATTTACGATTTTTTTTTAAATTTTCACTTTTTTAAATTTCGACATTTAATAGCAAATTTCTGCTTCTATTTTAAACTTCGATTGTTTCTGTAAATGTCGAGTTTTCTGAAATAGATTTATCACGATTTTATTTTAAAATTTTGACTTTTCCTCAAATTTCGATGTTTTTTAAAGCTTTTACTTTTTAAAATGTCAACTTTAATTTTTGGAAGATTCGATCTTTTGAAAAATTTCGAATATTTTTGATGGGACGGACTGCTCCTTGGTTATCTTCAAAAATTGAAATATAGCTACAACAACAAAGGTTACTCTAACGCGTTTCGACAGCCAAGCTGTCGTCTTCAGAGAGAAACTAACATCTAATCTTAAAATTAACCCAATAACACATTACCAGAAATACTAATACTTCGCAAAGAAAATACAGGGAATATCTAAAAAATTTATAGTAATTATGTGTATTCTAAATTACATTACCGTACGTAAAAACAGAAAATATATCCGGTGATCCATTTAAAAAAATATAATTTCCTCAGGAATCTCAAAAACGCAATGTGCAATTATTTTATTTATGATGTCATTTTAGTCAGCTTCAAAAACCGTACTACTTTGCTAATTTAACCAATTAATAATTTTTCCTACCTTTTCGTTAAAAATTCTGAATATTTGTCAAAATGTCAGTTTTTACTTGTTATAAATTTTTAATTTTAAACTCAAATTTACGGTTTTTGTTCTTTTCTCTTTTCTCTTTTCTTTCTAATATTTTAAGTTTAAACTCCTTATACATATTTCGATATCTATGTTAACTTGTTTCGAAATCTGAAAATTCCATCTCTTAACTTTTATCACTAATTTTTTTCAATAAATTTTGTTATTGTCTTAAAATTTTGATTTTTTTTCCTCAAACTTTTAGTTTAACGGAAAATATGAACTTTTCACCCTAAAGTTTCGTAAACTTCTTTTCTTTAATAATTTTCAGATTGCATTCTTTCTCTCTTAAAAAACCTTATATTGGAGAACTAGTGCAATTTAATATTAGATTAGAAAAGGTTGAAACTACAAATTTAAAATTATTTGATTGAAATTTTAGTTTTAATTTCGAAATTTCTTCTTTGATCTCGGCATTTGACATTCTAATTTATTAAAAAAATTGTTTGGAACCGTCGACATTTATATTTATATTAGAATTTTGGTTAGAAATCTTAATTAAAAATACATCTTTTTTTATATCCAAATTAATTCTTACCAGATTATGGGGTAGATCTCGAGAGTTATTGCAACTTTAGAAGAAAACTTATTATTAGCATTTTGTTTAGAATGTAAATTTTTATCAGAAAAAAGAATATATAAGGAATGCCATTGAAAAAATGATATTTTGCTCTCAAAGCCAAAAATATGATGATCAATTATTTTATCATTTTTCCGTCTTAAAAAGCGTTAAAAATATTACTGTTTGTATCTCTAATAATGACAAAGTTACCAATGGTGCACAAAATCTTGAGCTTGAACAAAAAAAATCTGGAATAAAAGTGAAAATGTTTTTGTTAGAAAACTTTAATCTTATTTTGGAAATTTTTAGAAAGTGGACTAATTGCATAATATAAGCAGTGTAAATGTCAGGGAGCCGCAGCTTTGAAAATATTCTCCATGATAGACTCTCTCAGAATATTGTCAACTGTCATTACTAAAAATTGAAATATTTACAAACTGGGTTGCTTTAAAAATAATTGCATAGTTGTTAACTAGAAAAAAGTTTTACCCCTGGAATATATATTTTCACAAAAGAGTGAAATTATTTAGGTCTTTTTAAAAGCTTTTTAATGCTGAATTTAGGAATTTTTGTATTCTAATTCGGGATCCCTAACCTTATAATATCAATATAACCTATAATCTCAGAATATCATAAATTATGAGTAATTTTAAAAAATATTTCAAAAACATGTAAAATTTGCATGCATTTATAAATTGCTGATGATCTGCTCCCTATTTATAGATACCCTGGTTGCATAATTTTACTGATGTTTTACATTACATAATTGGTGTCTTGTATTTTTTCGGTTATCTTTTACATATTCGATTTCAAAGACGTGTTTCAGAGCTATCCTAAGTTTTAAATATTGTCTGTATCAAAGTCTCTAAAAAATAAATCTGTGGCGGATTTACAAAGATAATATATCGACATGATTTTTATAGATATCTATGGACTGTTCCGCTTAGTTAATTTGAGTATGGAACGTCAAAAATAAATCACCTTCTTCTGCCTTAATTTTTATGCTTCTTATTACTGCAAAAACATGATTTATTAATTTCTGAAAATTATCTTTTAATTTGAATATTTTTCTTTCATATGGATATTTAAATATGCTCTTGACAAAGTTACCTAGGCTGGATTTGCCTACTGCATTTTTGTAAGTTCCAATGATTATAAGGAAATAGTTTTGATGTATATTCTACATGTACTCTCTTCAATCTAAACGTAGGAGTTATAACCATTGCGATATTTTTTAATTTGTGCATAAATATTAAGATTAGTATTGGCCAGTACTACAAACAAAAGTACTGCTGCACAGAAGAACTTTAATGGGAATAGCATACGATTTGACTATAGTTTTAATTGTATTCTGGTTCTTTTATTATTGCGATTTCCAAAGTTTTTTTAGCAAAATAATGAAGTGTAAAAAATGTGTTTGTGACAGCCCTGCACAAGTAAAGTTTATGATCTATTTATCTATTACAACCATCTGTTGAATGTTTTACCATATTAAATAATTTGTGGTTCTGCCTATTTCTTTCTTGTAAGCTGTACACTTCCCATGTCCAAGTCCTTTGGTTCATAATGTATTGTTAGTATCTCTTGGTTATCGAAACGCGTTAGAGCAACCTTTGTTGTGGTTTTTAATCTTTCTTGGTTTCAGGAGACAAGATTTGTAATTCAATTTTTAGTGTATTGCACATTTACGATGATATTATTATTATTATTATTATTGTTATGTCTTGTTTCTTAGCCTTTTGCTGGTATTCATTTAACCATTCCAAGTATACTTAAATACTACAGGGGTAGGTCTGTATCTTAGTTTGTGCTTAAAAACTTTCTTATAATGCGACAGGTATTCAATATAACAGCCTTTTGGATATCAATGTATGTGTTCTTATGTAGTCCTAGTGTATCCATGCCCTTATGAAGGTTTTTAGGAATAAGTCCAGTTGACGACACCACTACTGGTATTATTTCTACTCTGTTAGAGTGCCAGATTTGTCCCATTATTATTATTATTATTATTATTATTATTATTATTATTATTATTATTATTATTATTATTATTATTATTATTATTATTATTATTATTATTATTATTATTATTATTATTATTATTATTATTATTATTATTATTATTATGTCTTGTTTCTCAGCCTTTTGCTGGTATTCATTTAACCATCCCAAGTTTTATTATTATTATTATTATTATGTATTGACTTTTTTATTGCAGGTTGGAAATGCTCAAGATGGACTCGTCACTCAAAAATAAAGAAAAACGGAAAGAATGGACCTGGAAACAACAAACAGATTTAATAAAGTGGCAGGGTACACCACTCGACGGTCCTTTATTAAAATTAGAACAACCCGAAGTGTTGGGGCCCCTAGCAGTAGAATGCTTTGAATGCATCCTTCGCTATTGTGGAGATCTACCTCTAACGCCAGAAATGACAGAAGTCAAGTGCGTGTATACCGTACTAATGGTAAGTTGTTATACTTTAGCTTGAAATTAAATGAACTAGAAAATTTTTACAGCATTGTCATAAATATGCTCAACTGCGAGACGAAGTATACTGTCAGCTAATGAAACAGACAACTAGCAATAAGTCGGAATCTCCGGAATCATGTCAAAGAGCATGGAGATTGCTATCCATAGTTGCGGCATATTTCGCCTGTTCGGATAATCTGCTCCCGTTCCTTACGGATCATTTATCTAGCGCTGCGTCCGATAGAAGAAGAATATGTCATGGAACGGCGGCAGTATGTTTGAATAATCTAAGGAAGACACAGAGATGTGGTGGCAGGAAAAACGTGCCGTCCGTCGAGGAAGTCACTGCTGTCAGTGCCGGCAGAAGTGCAAGAAGACAAATCTATAGATTACCTGGTGGTGCTGAACGAGTTGTTAATACAAGATGCAGTACCGTAGTTGCAGACGTTATTACCGAATTATGCAACCTCATTGGTGTTAATATTATTACAGAGCAACAAGAATTTAGTTTGTACTGCATTGTCCAAGGAGATGCCTTTACAATGCCCTTAGCAGCTGACGAATATATTCTGGATGTAACAACAGAATTACATAAGGCTGCTCAACCCTTTTACTTGATCTTCTGTCGTTCTGTCTGGTACCACCCATTGAAACACGATGCTAGTCCACTTTACACGGAAGTCTTATTTAACCAAGTAGCACCTGATTATCTGGAGGGGCTGCTATTACATTTAGGTAACCCGAATCTTCCGCCAAGCGTAGTTAGAGACATGGCTTTAATAGCAGCACTTCTGCATAGAGCAGCTGATCTAAGCCATTCCCCAAATATCAAGGAAGTTAAATTTTTGCTTCCCAAACCAGTTTTAGCATTGAGGGAACCAAGACCTCCACAATGGCTAGCCTTGGTACAAACTTCCTGGGGGCAAGCAGTCAATCTTTCAGTACCCAGGGCCAAGCATAGAGTATTGCAAGTTCTAAGCAACTGGCCTCTTTTCGGCAGCTCATTCTTTGCAGTTAAGAGGGTAGGTGGTGACCTAGAGGCATGGAAAGAGTACATTTTGGCATTAAATCGGGGCGGTGTACACTTCCTCGATATGGCTACCCACGAGACTGTTCAACATTGGCCATTTGCAGAGGTTATTTCTACAAGAAAAGTCCGATCAGAAGATGGGGCGCTTTTCCTGGATATGAAGTGTGGAAATTTGTTGCAACAGAGAGTAACTAGGTTACAAACGGAACAAGCCCATGAAATTTCGAGATTGGTTAGACAGTACATTAACCTGGAACAATCTAATAGTACGAGGAACTGATTTTATATAGAGTAGTTTTTATTGTCGAATTTTTAAAGTCGAATCTATTGCTCATTTTTTAAACTTATAGAAAGCTTTTTAATTATTTTTTTTATTCATACCTGAATATAAAATATTTTATTTCCTAGTCTACCAAACACCCCTTCTACTTATTTGTAGAAAAATAATTTCATTCGCAACGATACTAAAAACATATTTTTCACTTAAAATTGATTTATTGAATACGATTTTTATAAAAAAATACTACAGGCCAGTTTGATATTATTGGCATGATGAAAAAGAAATAAAATATCTCTCCAGATATTATAAATTTGATTAGCATTCATAAATGTATACCTTGTACATATTTTAAGATTATACTATATATTTTAACTATGCATTAGTCATTAAATAATAATATAAACATAGGTATTACAGACTGTCCAATATATTGATTATAAGTGTAACTAAATTTCCGTTATTTATTGTATTTGCACAATTTATTTTATTGCAATTTCTGCTACTACTATACTAACCACAGTTTTATTTTCAAAATATGGAAAAATATGCATTTGGTGAAAAAACCATATTAACTATTTATGTATTTATGTTATGGTGTTTGTATATCTAAGCAATAAAATTATATTTTCATAAATAGTTGCCTTTTTTTGCTATGGAGATTAAAGTATTGATAGATATTCCACATATTTTTTTTCTAAAATAGTCAAAGAGCTTTTTTATATTTGGGTCATTATTAATTCGCCTTTAATTATTTTAAAAATGATTGTAAGACATTCAAATTATTATTTAAGTAAATAAAATTGTATTTTTTTTGAAAACATTTTTTGACACTACAGGTAAGCTAAAATAAAATTTTTTGAGGTAGTCCAAGAACCCTTTAAATATTTTTCACCCATTGGGATTGATTAATTAATTAATTAATGTTGATATACAGTAGGGTCCCAAAGTAAGGTATAAATTCATTATCTACGTAATTTAAAATCTAGGAGTTAAATTTAAAACTCGTCGATTTTAAATTCTCA
The DNA here is from genome assembly GCA_028583605.1 of Dastarcus helophoroides. Taxonomy (NCBI): domain Eukaryota; kingdom Metazoa; phylum Arthropoda; class Insecta; order Coleoptera; family Bothrideridae; genus Dastarcus; species Dastarcus helophoroides. The sequence goes on along the minus strand of CM053328.1, from coordinate 21,168,648 downwards.
AAGGAAACTTTTTAATCATAATTCATCCTTCGTATTCCAACTGTCTTGAAGTGGCAGCTACCCATTTGATATTTTTAAATTGAACGAGGGTGCGCCTGGCAGTTCATTTAAAGGGGTTTTTGATTCTCTATCCAGCATAATGTGACTTTTCTTTTCTTAATGTTTGTCGAGAAAATCAAATTTGGAAATCCAAAAAATGTATCCTAAATCATGTTTATGTGCCAAATATTCGGACTTGATTGATTCTGTGTCTTAATTATTCCATTTAACTGTATTCTTTTTCCTGATACGCTGATGGCAAATTACCCAAAACGAAAAAAGAAGTAAGAATGATTGCTTTTTAAAAATCAGGAAAAATTATAGATTTTTTCTTTTTTTGTTTAATAATTTTATCTAACATTTCTACGACCCAGTTTGGAAATATTTAAATTTTCCTTGTTTGATGACAATATTCTAATACAGTTTTTGAAATATGACTATGATATCTAAATTTATTTAAAACGTCACCTCATAACAGTTGCCCAAAAATAGGTTAGTTTATTTTTCATAGAATAGGAAAAAATGAAAAATAATTTTAGTCTTCTATTTTTGATTTTGTCCTATCCTATGTAAAACAAACTAACCTCTGTTTTGTCAACTGTCATGAGGTGATATTTTTTAAGCGTAATTTGATACTTTTCTACTCATTCAGCTCCCTTAAAATGGCAGCTTTGATAATACGCTGATGGAGAATTATCTATGAAGAAAAAAGAAGTAAGAAGGATTGCTTTTTAAAAATCAGAAAAATTATACATTTTTTCTTTGTTTGCAATTTATGAATAAAAGCCAGATATTAATTTTAAAATAACAATTTTTAAGCCTAATTTGACACATTTTTACTCATTCAACCCCCTTAAAATGACAGCTCCCTTTTTAGCAGTTTTAAATCGAACAAGGGAGCTTGCGATAGCTCATTTGAAATAGTTACGAGTAGTTCCTGATACTTTATCCGGAAATATATTTTCCAAATTTCTCCAATTTCTTCATTGAAACGTTATAATTTTTCCTGATATGTAAAACAGAATCCCTATTGACTTTTCTCTTCTTGGATATATTCAAATTAAACAGCTATGATAGAACAACAATTATAAATGTTAGATTTGACACATAAGCAACTTTTAGGATACGTCTGATTGTATGCATTTCGAATAGATTTTAAAATTTTTAGATTTAATTTCCTTGACGATTATTAATAAAATTTAAAAAGATTGATATGGCTTGATAGAGAGTTAAAAATCTTTTTAAATAAGCTATAAAATGTACCCTCGTTGAATTTAATAGTTTCAAAGGGGCAACTGCCACTCCAAGATGGTTAAAGTAGTAGGATAAAATTATTCTTAATAAGTGTCATTTTAGAGATAAATATCAGCCTATTTCAGAATTTTATTCCTAAATTTTAATTCACTTAGATAATGAAGTTATGCGTTACTTTTTTACCTTACTGTGTAATTGCACTTTAAAAAAGGAAGTTTATCGGAATACCTATAGTTATTAACCACTTTAGCATTGCCAGCTTTAAAATGTATAGTTTGCTCTAAATGGTTTCATTTTAACTTTAACCTGCAAACATTAAAATGAAAACTTGGAATCTATGCAGGCTGAATACACATATTTCATTTTATAAAGTACAAACTGAGGTGAAACAAACGCAAGTGATAACTAAGAAACTGAACGTCCCTTCTCGGTGGTTGAGTCTGTCTATTACATTTAACTTTCATTTGTAGTTTATCTTGTCATTCGTCCGTTACACCCAAAAATTTCTACAGTCATACTTAATTTTTGACTTACATTTGAAATTTTCAGATGTAAATGTCCAACCTTTACCTCAAATTTCGAACTAAAGTTTGATTTTTTAATAAATCAGTTTCTTGAAAATATTTTTTTCAATTTACTTATTCGAAATTAAAGAAGAACATTCGATCTTAAGTTCAAAATTTCTAGAATAAAGGAAAAGAAAGCAGTAGAAATTCTAGGTTTAAAGTCGAAGCTTTCATACTGAAGTTAACTTTTGACTTTCTTTTCAGAATGTCGCTATAAGTGCTTGAATTTTGAGGTAATGCCAAACTCCTTAAAAAAATTCTTTACAAATTGGAAGTATGGTTTCAACCGACAACTCGATAATTTAAAAATGAAGCAAAAAAGGCACAAGTGAAAAATATTCAGTTTAAAGTGAAGGTTTTGACCTTCTTATGAAAATTTTAAGCTATTTTTATTAATTTGTATTTTGTATTGTTGAGTGTGCAAGTCCTTTTTCCAACGATCATTCTTAAAAAAAAAATAAAATGCAAAATTCCTTTCATAGTTTCTGTATCAATCACACTGTGTTTCGGAGTTCAAAAAGCTGATAGGTATTTTGCATGTAATCTAGATCCGAAAAATTAACCAGCACCTTTTGAAAGACTTGATTTTAAATTAAGTTTGTTTCAACGGCACCATAACCCTATAGTCAAGTGTAATATGTGTAATAAATAATCATATTCCTTTAACGGAATAAACAGACTCTACAAATGGTGAGTGGTTCTAGCTACTAAGCTGAAGACCTTTCGGCGGTTAGGTAAAGTAATCAGTAAGAGCATGTAAGTTCGACCCACAAGTGTAGTTCAATGCCGGCAGGGGTAAATATTTAAATTTTTACCACCGTAAATTATTGATGAAACGAATATTTTCAAATTTTTTATGTATTCAATTTATTATTTTTAAGTACTTCTTCCTTAGTTTTCTTTCCAAATTATGCACTGCTGACGAACTCAAATGAGAGCGAAACATCGATGTCCAGTGCTACATCCTTTTTTATATTTTTTCGTAATCTATGTAAGTAATTTTTCATGTTTAATTTTGGTGTTCTATATTTTATTTTTGTTCCCATTCTATGTAAAATAAACTTACCTATTTTTAGTCAACTATCATGAGGTGACGTTTTTAAATAAATTTACATATCACATAGTCATATTTCAAAAAATGTTTCAGAGATTGTCAAATTTCATTAATAAAAATTTTGATATTTCCAAACTGGGTCGCAAAAATATTAAATAAAATTAATAAACCTAATGTTTCCGACCAAGAATAATGTAAAATTGATCACTGCATGCGATAAGGACGAGTGTCATTTTTTGGCTAAAATTATACCACAGAATCTGTCAAACTGACGTATTTACTGAGGAAAATGTTTAAAATAGGTGCCTTTAATGCAAACATTCTTGTTGTACAAACTACCAATTTAAAATTATGGTTTAGAACTGCAAAAAAAGCTTTAATTTCAAATTTTAATTTATTTTCAGAAATGTTTGCAAATATAATAGACCCGAACTGCAATAATGCAACCCTCTAAACGTGAGCATTATTGCACTATGGGTCTCTTCTGCTTGCATTTTTTTATTTTTTTGTTAAAGCGATTCTATAGTATTTTCTACAGACCGCTAGGTGATCCTATACTTAGAAATTTGCAGTTACTTCAGAAAACACCACCAAGAATGATTCGAAATATTGAAATAAAGTTTCTTTTAATTAAACTTGACCAGGAAGGGAAAAACCTTAAATAATTCCTTATTATTGACAAATTAACAATAATATCATCAACAGGGTAATTCTCAATGCCTTCACAGCCTAACACAGTCATTCATTTTTTTTTCTCTCCAGACAGCATAGAAAACTCAGAGTCGCCAAAAATTAGATTTGGGAACATTTGTAATTTTTTAGTATATACTTTCAAACGGGGCATTTGTTAGGTTGTTAGCTGGTTATGCCAACTTAACGAGATCTAACAAGATCGAAACTGGTGTTTGTTTTCCAAACCCTGAATATCATAAATGTTGAAACCTATCGGTCTCTGCATTAAAATTTGGAAAATAAAACTACAGATACGAAATGCCTAGATAATAATAAAGATAGTAGAGATTTGAAAATAAGCAGGTGGTAATACCTTTAAATGATGATGTTTTAGTTTAATCAATTATTATTATGATCAAATACCACTTTATCCTGTTGTGTCTAACCTTAATTGGTAACCTGTTCTGCTTAGTTTTTACAAAAGTAACCAAAATTTCGTATTTAACATTTTTTCCCACTGTAAACTACATTTCTTAGTAACAATTTTTGATAGCGCCAAAAATAACAACAATAATTTACTTTTGGCAATTTTTTGAAATTTTCAAATAACTGAACCCCCTCTAAAAAAAATTTCGAAAAAGATGTCAGTTTTTCATAAACCCACAAATTAAAATGAAATCCCCCTTCACTGCTCTATCGTGGGACAAACTGTATGTAAATCTGAATCAATCCAGAAACGTTGTTCAACCTAAACACAGAGCCATAAGAATAGTGTTGTTGCAAATAAAGCGACATACCGCACATATATCGCAAACATGTTTTAAACAAATATCGACCGGCCTAGTGTGAAAGGGGGATCCTTTTGTTTTCCAACATTTGTCTGAGATAAATCTCGCAGACACATTATGGTACGACCGAATTTAGAACACTTTGGTTAGGTTTGCTTCCTTTTATTCGAGAAGAGAACCAACTAAACATTTTTCTGTACATCAGTTCTCTAAGATATTTAAGGCATATTTTATTAGGCGTAAGATACTTCAAATTTACCAATAGGTAATAAATTTCTAAATCAATCTATCGTAGAGCTAATAGCCATTCTCTTATTAACTCATATTCTCTTATATAAAAATTTTTCAAAAAACAACTCCTTGATTGAACCCACATTGCGATATTTTGCTTCCGGTTTATGTTTAAGAAAGTTCTAGAATTCAGTATAGTTAAGGATCTACAGTATTTATGTAAAATAGATCCTTTTTGTTTGTGGTTCTTTTTTCCTTTGTAGACAGCTATGCACGGGAATTCTTTAATTTACTAACAAATTTTTGCTGGATTTTATTTTGAGAAATCCTCTTTTGTTTCATTAAACAAAATTTATTTGTAGAACAAATTGTTTATTTCAAAACATAATATTTCTATTACTAAAATTATACTTGTGTAGGACTCTGTCTTGGAGTCTTAGGGCCGCCGCTTCCCCAATGTTGAACCGTATATTGAACATAACCAGGATCCAGTGGATTACTAGGAGGTCTTCTATCATCTTCTACCTCTTTTGGATAAAGAAAACTGGATGAAATAAGTTCGGAGCCATAGCGACCATACTGTCCTACTGAAATAAAAACAACTTTAGCAAATGAGAAAATACCGAAATTACCCACCTTTTCTAATATTGCTCCACACTGGAGACTGCTGCTCCATTTTTGGGGGAATTACATCATCGATTTCATCTGTATCACTATCACCCACATCCTTTCCATAAATACCGAATCTTTTAGGCTTGTCTTCCAATACTTTTCGAAAACGATCATCCTTTTCGATATCTCTTCTAATTACGCCCCCATTTCGGTACTGCTTTGGACTCTTTGTTTCATATTGTGGCAATTCTTCAAGGGGGACTGTCTGTGGTCCTTCTTTTTCAACTCTGTAGAGTTGATGAGAAACACTTTGTTTTTCAGAAGGCGTTTGAACTGCTTTTTGCGAAACTTGACTTGAAAGCGGTTTTTTGGCTTTGGGTCCTCCCATGTCCAAAAGAAAGAGAGCAGCTGTTATCAGAGAGAGAGTACCTATTATGGCAGCATTATCAACTAAATCTGGAGGTACGGAGTCTAACGCGGCGAATTCTAAACTACCTATAAATTACCGCTTTGAATTATACGTTTCTGATTTCAGTTGTAGGAATCTTACCTAACACAATGTACAGTATGGCTCCGGTTCCTAGCAATATAAATTCTGTTATTCTTCTTTGAGTTGGCAGTTCTCTGAACAGTCTTCCAAAGAAAAGAGCGAATGTGATAATAATGTAACCACCATAAACAGCGAATGCTAACGCTGCCCCAATTCTACCCCACGTGACATTATTAAGTAAGCTCCATTCTCTGGATAATTTTTGAAGGTAGAGAAATAATCTAGAAGCTTCGTCATCTGTAACTCTATGGCAGACGAGGCACGCAATAGCAAAACCCTGAAAAGGAATTATATGTTCAGATGTATTTTCAATATGTTCAGTCGCTCTAGTAGAAAATATTCTTCTACAATAACTTAAAAACTCCTAAGGGATCAATGGAGCAAGATCGAGAGTTTATCAATATGGTTAACGTATTTAGTAATGAATTTATATGTACCTACCCAAAAATTTAACAATTATATTATTGATAATTCCAGTGACGGCTGGTTTTAAAGAGCGCAAGAGTGTACGCACCTCGTGAAATGAGCGATTTATTGTTTTCTGTTTAATGTAAAAGGATACGATTTCTCGTATTTTTAGGCACAAAATAATGATATCCTAATTAAATAGTACTTGCGAGTGACTAAAAAGAACGCATGCCTTGTATTCCATTATAAGTAGATTTAAATAAGTTGGTGCACTCAGCACTATGAACCTAGTGTGGCTGCCGTGCGATGTGTAACAACGGCATCCACGCGATACGGAGAAATGAACTGTAGTACATCCCAAATACTACGTTAAAGCTGGCGCCTTAAAATAACAAATAATGTGTGACGAACGTATCGCCAAGGGTTCCGCTGTTCACAAAGAGCACCAATTTTTTTAATTCTGTTACCTACTTACAAACTGTTTGTATTTAAAAATTTAAATAAACTTTAAAATAGATCAGATAAACCAGAAAATTGCTAGACTTAACCATAAAAAATGTATTCCATTAAAATACAAACTGCATTTTAATTGTCAGCTTAAAATGGATTTTTTGCATTTTAAAAACATTTATTTTAATTTTGACATTAAAAATGTTAAAATGAAATTTTGGAATCTGTGGACACTCGGGAAATTTAATTTATTTTATGAAAGATAGTGAATTTCTTTTCCTCATAAACAAAGGCAACGTCGAAGGACAAGATAAATGACTACCAAAGACTAGTAGGACAGACAAACAGACTTGTCTAGAGGGGGCAAAAGTTCACTTTTCAAGATAACTTTTTTTAGTCACTAAAAATATTTTGGCAATGATGCGATGCGGCCTTAGTTAATTTTAGTTTATAAAAATATTATAAACATTACATCTTTTTTGAGATTAAAACTTCTAACTTCTAAACTCTAACTAAAGTTCGGATTTGCACCCTGTCAAAAAGTCACCGGCCGCCACTGGGTTAGTCTTTTACGCCTGTCTTGAAAAATATATTTTTTTTTCTAAAGGGGGTTTAATGTTCTAGACAATCTAAATTCATTTCTATATTTATCTTATTTATCTAGGTTATAGGTTTTATGGTCAAAGCAACCACCTAAGAAAATCCAGTTTCCCAAAGCGGGATGTTGAAAATGGTACTAATTTAAGAAATGCTCCTGTTTTCAGTTTATAAAACTGGATGTCTTGTTCCATTTAGCCAAAGCAGAAGAGTTGCATATCATTATACACAAAAGAGTTACTAAATCCATTAAATATTTTCAATAAGTACAGAATGTCCCAAAAAAATTTTCAGATACATATTTATTGCCTTGAGAATTCAGAATCTACTATCACACACCTTATTTGCACAAGCTTCGGCCAATTTGGCGGTATTGATCTTGAAAAATTGCAGAACTAACACACCTTTACAAAAATTTCATCAAAAATATACTAATACCTAGTTATATATTGCTTAAATAATGATAATGCCAATATCTAAAAGGAAGATACATAAAAAACCCTTCATCATATAGCTCAAAAACAACACATGATAGGAACATAAAATAGTATTTGCATATGCAGGTGTCCCGCAATTAGGTTGAAAGATTTTAACAGCAGATTCTACCTCCAAAAATATGTAAAAAGTTTCATATAAACCTATATTGGGAGAAGCTTTCTTTTTGGAGATACAAGGTTTTTTATTGAATTTTTCGAAATGTCACAAGATAAATTACTAAAATTTGGCACATCTATTTGAATTTTGATGCTGTTTACTTAATAAAATAAATTGTAAAATGTTATTCAACGTGGATCAGGCGCGGGTAATGCTTGGGGGGGGGGGTGGCTTAATAAAATTGTCCCTAATTTTGCTATTTTTGATTGAGTAGAACGTTTTCGAGGAGAATGCATTTAAAAAATGTACTGCATGTATAGAAACTATTATTAAATTCTGTTGATCGAAGGTTCATACCATTTATTTTCGAATAGAGAATTAAGTGATATGCACATGATGTATGGATTCTTTAATAGAAACGCCGTTGCTGCTCCTTTTAAAAATAAGACGATTTTGAGAAAACCGTCTCCTATACTCTCGCTAAGTAGCCAATGCGTTATTATTAGAGAACCCATTTAAATGATGCATATTACCTAACTCTCTACTATAAAATGAACCCATAGTTAAAAGATTTAAAAAATTAAAAATACTTAAATGATTTGATGCTAAACTTAAGTTATATTGACAATTATCTTTTTTGTTTTCATAACCCACTTACAACGTGAGGCTTTTTTATATTAATCTAGTGCATCGAATTTTGAATCAGCCTGTATAATTTACTACTGGGACAATACTCAATATTCGGTAAACAAATGACACACAGGATCCTTTCTTCTTCATTTATTTCAGTATTGATAAATCCAATATTTAAGAGACGTTGAAAATATTTTCTTTGCTTTATGTTTGGAACATTGTTGCCTAATACTCGTTCACGTACAATTAAATATAATTTATCCATGATTTTATATAAACCCAATGAGTATGAAAGACTACAAGGAGTCGTCATTAGTGAAGAACGTTCCATAACAGCAGCAACATTGAGGAGGCTAAGCAGTTAAGCCCCGGCGAAGAATGGGTGCCAGCAAATATTGGTGTCTATTATGATCTCGCAGTACTGGAGGTGCGAAAATACAAGTAAACCAAAATTATTTGTCTAGCTACATTCTATCGCCATATTTATCCAATAAAGTAGTAGAACTCAAATACAGCAAAGGGTGGGCGCTAAGTCAAGGGTAAAATGAACCTACCTTGCAATCAATGTAGATCAAAGGAACTCATGTTGAGTCAGTGGAAAGCAGAGTATGCAAAACCGAGTTCCGCCATTAGAATCATATATTGCTGATAGCACATCTCGGTAGACCAATAGGGTTCAAATTCTCTGGGAACGTTGGAAAAAATGATATAAATACGGAAGTTACCTCGATAAAATTGCATGTGATCCCGTTCTGGAATATGCAGGAATCCATATCAGAAAAAAAATTCATTTTCGAACAGTTGACCCTGTGATCACTAACAATTTACTACGGGGAAAAAGAGAAACAGATTTAATCCAGTCCTCCCACGACCTGCTCTATAGCTGCATTATAGAGATTAGGAATATATTAAGAGAAATTGCACACATATCATTACTGACAGGGAGACACGGAATGGGTCCCCTCAAAGAATGTACCTACAAATAGTCTATTTGGGAGTTCCCTGGGCAACGGTACATACGTACCGGCAAATCTTTCCACATACTGAGCTATATTGCGTTGGTGATCAAACCGATGAAAATGGAGTCAGGGCTCTTCTCAGAGCCAACAATCATATCACTCAACGTCGAGGGCATCTCAGGCACTAAGCAGAACCTAAACTCCTATTTATTTAAAGAGAACTGGTCCTATGCCTCCAAGGAACACATAGGGGCCCAACCCAACGTCGTCCAAATATTCCAGGAGTGACACTAATGAAGGAATGCCCCCATGACCAATATGGAAGAGCAGTATTTCTAAAACCAGGAACCAAAGTATCTAACACTCTTACTACTACACTTGGCAGCATAGAATTAATTACGATTAACCTTGAAAACATAACAGTATCCTCGATATACAAACCACCAAATGAGAGGTTCTTATTCCCCCAACACCCTAACCAACCATATGTAGTAATGGGAGATTTCAACTGCCGTAGCACAACTTGGGGATACCATGACAAGAACGATAATGCTGAGTGCTTGGAGAGATGGGCTGAGGACAACAGCATGACCCTCATCCATGACTGGAAACGGCCCGCTTCTTTTAATAGTGCTATGTGAGGAGGGGATATAACCCAGGCCTAATATTCATCGAGAGGTCTCTGGCCCTATCCCACATTCCCAGCACCGACCGATCATGCTGAAGTTTAGGCCGGTGATCATCCCATTCAAAAGGCGCGTTAATTTTTGGAAAGCTGACTGGAACAAATTCGCAGAAGAGGTCGACAAAGAAATGTGATAATTTCACTTCAATAATCAAGAAAATAGCGAGACGCTGCATTCCCTGCGGCTGCAGAACTTACTTCGTACCAGGCTTCTCCAGTGACACAAAATGAATATACGAAAAATACCTGCTCCACTACAGCAGCAATCCATTCTCTCCGGAAACTATTTACTCCATAAGTAGACAGAGACAGAGCTCGTTGATGGAGACAGTAGAAAGCCTTGACATGAAACATAGCAGCAGAAAAACCTAGAACCTTATCAAAAAGCTATCAAATTACCCTACAACCCCCAAAGACCAGGTAAGCGTCTCGGGAAACGAAATCGTACACCATTTATTTTTAAACGATAAGCCGGATCGAAATGCGAAAGTAAGTTCCAAATGGCGCAACTGGTAGACCAAAACAAGACTCACTTCATCATTACGGCGCTAAAAACCGCGATGAAGTGGTTGAAAACCAGGAAGGCCCAGGACCCCGATGATATCATGAATAAATACTTGATATACCTAGGTCCACTAGCCCTGAATTGGCTCCTCCAAATGTACAACTCCTGTTGGCCAACAGCCATACCAAAACTATGACTGAAAGTTAAAGTAGTAGCAATCCACAAACCGGGGAAACCACGCGAAGACGCCGGACGTCACCGCCCGGTGTCTCTGTTATGTTCACCGTTCAAAATTTTTGAGCGCCTGATATTGAAGAGGTTTGGACCACACATAGAAGAACAACTAATTCCCTAACAAGCGGGGCCCAGACCTGGAAAACCATGCACTGGTCAGGTACTGAACCTCATGCAATACATCGAGGATGGCTTTGAAATGGAGATAAAAACGAAGTCATCATTGCAGACCTTACGGGGGCATGCTATACCATAAACCATAAAATTTTGCTGAAAAAAATCTTTAAAATGACAGAAGATCGCCACTTGACGATGGCAATAAAAACAATGCTTTTCAACCGAAGAATATGTATACAAATGATCAACCAACTGGCCCGAAAACAAAGAGCTTTATATATGCTGATGATGTAGCCGTCACCTGCCATTCACAGAATATCTTGGAGATAGAGGAGCATTTAGCAGAATCACTATCAAGGCTGAACGATTACTATAGGTCAAATCAATTGCTCCCGAATCCAGCTAAAACACAGACATCCCTTTTCCACCTCAATAACCGACAGGCGGGAAGAGAGCTGCAGATAGAGTGGAACTCAGTTAGTCTGAACTACTGTCCAAACTCGGTCTATCTAGGGGTCAAAATAGACCCCACTCTGACCTATAAGCAGCACACAAGACCAAGGCAAAAGTAAACACCAGGAGCGGCATCTTGCGGAAGCACTCTAATGCCCGATGGGGAGCCAATCCAAGCGTTTTGCGCTTCTCGGCGCTAGTGCTTTGCTATTTCATAGCCGAGTATGCTGCCCCTGTGTGGGAGAGATCAACACACGCCTATATACTGGACACTATCTTGAATGACACCTGCAGACTCATTACGGGATGCCTAAGGCCCACCAGCCTCGATCAGTTATACATGCTGGCAGGAATCGCACCACCGCAAATAAGGAGCGAAACCATAGCCGTGGTCGAAAGAAGCAGGTAAAGCACCGAAATCCGACACCCACTCCATCGATACTCACCGCCAGCAGCTAGGATTAAATCTAGACGAGGTTTTATGCGGTCTACGCAACCACCACTAGAGCTTCGACCAAAGAGGAGAAATGGAAACAGCGAATAGAGGGAAGCGGCACCCCAGGCTGGAACCCAAAGGACAAGCTCACTGCGGGATCAGAATTAAAATGGAGTACCTGGAAAACGCTTTACCCACTCCGAAGCCAAGTTGGGAGATGCAAAAAGAACCTCCTGTTGTGGGGCTATGTGGAAGAGGATGCGTGCGTATGCGGAGACCCTCAGACATATGGAACACCTCCTGTCCTGCCGGTCCTTACAGGTTTCATGCACCATCCGGGACCTGTGGATGTGCAACGAGAATGCCGTCACGTGCGTCAGGCACTGAAGTGATATATGAACATGATAACGAAGGCTCCCACGGCCAGAGTGAACACTTTTAGTGGTTCTTTGACACGGTCGGAAGAAGTATATCCTGATATATGAATGCTCAGATACGATTAAACAAACTGACAGCTAGTGTAAACACTTCTGCTAAACGTGATTAAGGTGTATTTTCCAGCCTTAACATTAGATAATAAAACACTATTTCAATTATCAGATACTAACACTAATTATTTTCAAGTGCTGCAAATACTGTGATTAATAAAATTTAATTATTGCAAGATAAGCGATTTGAACAAACATACAATATTTAAATGAAAACAAAATTCATTTTTCTCTAGATAATATTTTCCGCCTCCGAGTAAACTCTGTATACACCAAATACACGATTCACAGTACTCATACGTAAATTGTGTCAAAGTCTAACAAGTTTTTAATTTAGTTATTAATATTTGTAATTATGGTAACGTACATTAACCATATTGCAATTATTTATGCTTTATTTTCCAGTTGGTTTGCGCTTTGCGTTATTTCAACTGGGCCTTGAATTTTTTAGACACTTTTTGTCTCGCAAATACTAGGTTGATTCTACTATCAGAGAAACTATGGTTATAAACACAAAGGAGTTATTGATGATATTAAGCTTTCTTTGATATAAACATGCTAAAGCGATAATCCTCAATTGAAATTATTTTATGGTTAATTGGCTTCATTAGCAAGGGGGAAAATTTATGGTATGCTTGAATTGTAAAGCCATCTTTTCAAATTTCTCCTCCGCTGAAATAACATCAAGAAAAGTACTTTTTTCAATAAAATTATATTTGTTCTGCAAGTAGAATAATAGCCGTCAGGATAAAATTAGCGAAATGGAAGAATTACTGCAGCATAACAATTAGATATAATTTAATAATACCCTGAACAAATTCTATATTAAAATACATTGCAGTAACATACCAACAGGTACATGTTATGTCTTTATTTATATATTTACTTATTTATTCGTGATACAAAAAAGTGGGTTTATACATGTCAGAGAAATAATATAATGGCATTTTTTACAATTTAAAAAGTTAAAACTAACAAGCAATAATGATACAATTAAAATACATAGAATAACTATTAAAACAGTGCACAAAATTAAAACTTATTAAAAATCAGAAATTTATTTATAACATAAACGCTTGTTTAATTAAGAATTTCTTTATTTTGCCTTTATTTATTTTTTTTTTTTTTTTCACTATATGTATAGTCTTAATTGAGTAGGCAATTTATTAAGAAGGCCAAAGGATAAGTAAAGAAATGAATTATGACTCTTCTAATGGTGTTAGAAGTCAAGCATATAGAGGTGATTATGTTGATTCTTGAAGGCACAAATAATAATAATGTAGAATATACAGGCATGGAAAAGTCAATACGCCAAACTTTATAAAGGCACATTTACATTCTTGGCGATAATCCAATCCACCAAAAATTTGGAGCGCACGTCTTTGCAATTGAAAAATTGTAAGGCCCGAAGAATTGCCCCAAGCAAGAATCGCTTATATTCAACACGTAGTGTTTGCTTTGAAATAATTAAAGAGAGATTTCCCAAGAACAGAATATTCTTGCAAAGCTTTGCTGCAATGTAACCTATATGATTGGTCCATATTTATGTAGCGTCTAGCATTACTCCAAGAAAATTAGCCGTTACCGGAGAATTCGGACCAGTATCCAATTACTGATTTTTAAGCGTAAATAGCAATTTCTGCGATTTATCCAAGTTCATACAGAGTGGGTTAGCAGTGAACCATTTGAGTCTGCGTCTATTTTGTCTTTTATGCATACAAAATAATTTGGAAATGTTTCATAAATTCAGGTAGATCATTTATGAAAATTAGACACAGTAGAGGTGCTAGTATTGAGCCTTGGGGAACGCCCAGCAACACCTGTTTTCTATACGATTCAATTCAGTTAATTGTAACCGTTTGATATCTGTATGTAAATTGTAGAATTTAGTACATAAGAAAAGTTTCTAAAAAGATCCGATAAGGGGAAAGCGGCCGCAATAACGAAGCAAACGGCAGATAAGCATTCCAGAAATGTTGGCAAACGATAAGCCTTATCTGCCAAAAACTTCTAGAACCTGGGGGCCAAAACTATATAAAGCGGTCAGCTTTCCCTCGAGTAAGTCAGTTAGAGTCAGTGTAATTAGTGAGTTAGTAAAAGTCAATAATAAGTGAGTTAATTGTTCAATTGTGGTGATCCAAGTTTAGTTTAGTAATAAAGTGGGTATTATTTTCAATTCACGTGTGAATCAATTCGAACCGATAAAACCCGTAACATAACCATTTGATATCTGTTTGAGAGGTAGGAATGAAGCAAATTGATAATATTGGGTTCAAAATTATATCATCTTCAATTTCCTGATTAATATATCTCTATATACACAATCAAATGCTTTATTTGGATCGAGGAATATGAATATATTAAACTAATTAAACTGACCCTTTTCAAAACAAGAGGTACACATGTTAACAAAATGCATAGTGGCATCAGAAGTACCCAAACCTTTTCTGAAACCAAATTGAGATTTTGAAAAAAGATTATTATTTTTAGAAAATTCAGAAATTCTTCAATTTATAACCTTCTCAACAATCTTAGACAGATTTGGCAAAAAAATATCAGTCGATAATTTGGGATTACTTCCCTATTTCCTTTTTTAAATAGAGGTTTAATTGAAGCTAGTTTAAGACACTCAGGAAAATGTCCAGATATAAAACACTTGTTTATTAAATTAGTTAAAGGGCTTATCAAATAATTCTATATTTATTTTTAGAAATGGCACATTTAAACAGTAAATGTCTCGTGTGCGATTATTTTTAAGAATCATAATAATGTCTATAGCTCCAATAAGAGTGACTGGCTTGAAACGAAAACTAACATTTGGTGTTATTCTTTTGTCGACAGGATCGATGTTGGCAATCTTATCTTTAGCAATAGACCTAAAATATTTATTAAATGTGTGAGCGGTTAAATATTTGTTGGAGTGGCTCAAGTGAGCTTCTTTAAGAAGGCGGTCTGGTACTCTTAAGACGTCGAAATTCTTCCCTTGCCACTTTACAAACTACGTCAATACTATCGCTTAGAATTTAAGGAAAATTGGTAATTATGTTTAGAAATTGTTAGGGAATTCGAACTTTGAAAGCAGATTTTTGAATTTTTTCTTAGTATTCCCACAAATAGGCAAAAAGTATGCCTCTTTTTTGCCTGTTTTCAGAAGCTTATATCTGGGAAACTAAACGGAATTTAAAAGAAGTACTTCTAAGGCGCAAATTCGACATCCTTGCTTTATAAGTCCTCTAAATTTAAAATGAATAATGTCAAAAAATAAAGGCACCATTTGAAAAATGAAAGAGTGGTGTTTAGCATAAAAATTGCGCTTATATTTCCGTTGCCCTTACTCGGGTCAGGTGATGCGGAGCAGAGAAATTTTTGCCCCTTCCCCAACACGTCATCAACAAACGTAGTATCTTCGGGTTCCAAGCTCATATTTCTTTATCTAAACACGGTGGATATATAATAATAATAATAATAATAATAATAATAATAATAATAATAATAATAATAATGATAATAATAATAATAATAATAAACAATATTAAAGGATTTGTTCTGCTAGAGTTTAAGTGTATAATGAATTGTTTAGTATTTGTAGCTTACAATCATATACTAAATTTTTAGTGGTTTTTGTTTTGATATGTTTACAAAAAATGTTTCCTCTGCTTATTAACATTTTTATATTACTCTTTGGAAAAATATAAAATGTTTAGCTAAATAAATACAACGACTGATTTAAGCAAAAAAAGAAAAAGAAATTATTTTATCTCATTTAAATTGAAAATTTTACATTCTACTGGCATCACTTGTTGTCGAAAATCGTTCAATTATATCTGTAAAGAACGAAATTGTTTTTCACATAATTAACTTATGGGTATTTATTTATACACAGATATTTAGTTCTTACCTTGATGATATGAGAAAATGCGAAGAAATATGAAAATTTGGGCTCTTTTTGAAAATTTCGACTTCTTCGAAAATTTGGACGGTTTTTTTGAAAATCTACTTTTTTTTGAAAATCTCAACATTTTTCAGAATTTCGACATCTTGAAACTTTGGACTGTTTTTGAAAATTATGAATTGTTTGAGGAATATAGTTTTTGTGATACTTTCGACTTTTCCTCATTTAGTATTAAAAATTTCGACCACTCACAAAATATTTCGACTTTTCCTGATACATATTTTCAACTTTATTTCAAAATCTCTAGTTTTTCTTGAAGAATTTGACATTTTTAATTTCTACTTTTTTAATGATTCGACATTTTTAATTTTTAGTTTTTTAATAATTCGACATTTTTAATTTTTACTTTTTTAATGATTTCGAGTTGGACATTTTATAATTTCCACTTATTTCAAATTCTCAATTTAAAAAAAATTGAAAAGTTGACCTAATTTGAAAATTGAAACTATTATATTTTTCTAAAATTTTGCTATTTCTGGAACTTCATAATTTTTCAAAATTTCAATTTTTTCAGAAAATATTCATGTTGTTGCAAATTTCGACTTTCTTTAAAAAATTCTGCTTTTTTTTGAATATTTCGATATTTTAAAAAAGTAAACAAACGCATAATTCCGACCAGGTCACCATTTTCGAAAAGTCGAATTGTTGGAAAAAGCCAAAATTATTAGAAAACCGAAGTTTAAAAAATGGCAACATTCCAAAAAGCACGAATTAAAAGAAAAAGGTAAACATTTGGTATAAATTTAAAAAAAAAAGTTGTCTCAAAGTCAAATTTTTCAAAAAAAGTTGAATTTTGAGAGTAAAGCTGAAATGCAAACAGAGAAGAATTTTCAGAGCAAATTCGTAATGTCGAGAAAAGACTGTGGTTATATTTTTGCAGAAAAGTATATGTTAATTTAAAAGGAATTCACAGGAAACAAAATGCCTAAAAGGAAGTATTTTTATGTCACCTATTTCTAATTATGTACTTTACCTACTTAGAGAACTGAAATAAGGAGTACGTGTCCAATGATTCTTTTATAGGTTTGCAATTCGTTGGCCCAATTCCAAGCTTTTCTCTCGAAATTTTGAATTTAAAGTTTAAACTATTGGAATTTGCCTAGAGATTTTGAAATGTTATGGAAAATGTCGAGAAAAATATCAAATATTCCAATTTAAAATCAAAAATTTGTGACTAAAATGAGAATTCTAAGAATTTCTTTAAATAAATTTCATTATTTTTTCGAAATCTGTTGCTAATTCTTAAAAATTTCAGTTCAAATATAAAAACGTTTTTTTTAAATAATTCAAGGTGCAATTCTAAAGTAAGCAGTTAGAATTTTTTTTAATTTTCGCTATTTTCTCAAAATTTCCAATTTAAATCTAATTTTTTTTTATATTAGGAATAGCAATTCTAGAAAGAAAAATTAAATTTTCAACCTTCACCTTTCAGTCAAAATGAAAACAGCAAAAAAAATTATTTTTTAAATTTTAAAGTAAACTAAAATTTTATTTAAAAAAGTCGAACTTTAGGAAAAAAAATATTTATTTGGAAAAAATTAATGCAACGTCTTTTTCAATTTGAACATTCTGTAAAAAATGTTTAAATATCGGGCACAACTTTGTTCAAAATTTTATCCAGAATTTTGACTTTAATATCAAATTCTGGATTCTAAATTCGAGTTTAAGAAAATATGGATTCTAATTTCGAGTTTAAGAAAATAAATACAAATAAAACTTCACATTTGAAAAATGGAAATTTTATAAATCTTGTAATTTCGACTTTTTTTCGAGACATTCTATTTCAAAGTCTAAGTTTTAAAAAAATATTTTGAAATTTCCAATTTAAAAGTTTTGCCTTTTTTTCAAAATTTATTTAAACACTTATATTTTTTTAGGTTTATAATTTTTACTCGTTTCTCGAAATTTTTATTTTAAAAGTCGAAATTTTAACAAACACTTTATATAACATAAAATTTTGATATTTTAGTCGAAGTTTACAATTTTTTCTCAAACTCTCGACTTCATTATCTCAACATTTTGTAACTTTTTTCTTGGAATTTCCATTTTAGTGTCAAAATTTTGATTTTACTCTCGACTTTTCATTTCTAAAGTCTAAATTAAAAAATAGTTTTTTTGAAAAATTCAAAAAGTTTCTAAAAAAAATTCCGAGTTTTTTTTTAAAATTTTGACTTTTTTCTAAACTTTAATTTGTAATTTTAAGCTAGAAATTTTTACTTCCTTCATAAAATTTTGGACTTAAAGTTGAATAGTCGAAAAAATTTTAAAATATTAAAGTTGTTATTGAAATTTCGACTTAAATAACGAAATTTCAATTGTAATGCCTAAAATTAAAAAAAAAACTAGTAATTACAAGTTTAAACTTGAAACTATGTAGATTTCGAAAAAGTTTCCAATTTTTGACAGGTTTTGAATTATTCTATAATTCTTGATGTTTTACCTTTTTCCAATTCTCAAGGGTAATCCCCAAAATTAAATATTGAGATTTGAACTTATTCTCAAACTCCGTATTTAATTAAAAAATAAATACTTGTTCATAACTGCAGTTAAAATTTTAAGTTAAAAACTAGTTAAATTGCTAAAGTGTATAAAAATATTTCTGGAATAACAAAATTAGAATTATGAAGTTCTGAAAAAAGTTTACAACTCTTTGTGGACAAAATTTCGAAATTTAAACTTGCGATTTTATTAAAATAATTCAAAATTTGGATAAAATGGAAATAAGTAGATACAAAGTCGAGAAGTGCTCAAAAAAACTTCTCGGAATTTAAAAAAAGGGTCGATATGGAAAAAAATGGGCAGTTAAGACTCAATTTCACAAATAGAAAAAAGAAAAGGCGCTCTCGGGAAAATTAAGAAAAGAAAAATAAAAGTTAAATGCGTTAATACAGAATTAAAAAAAAACGAAATTTTAAGATAAAATCGATAATCTACCGCACGGTCCTGAAGTTGAATTGGAAAAAAGTCAAATTTCGGTAAATAAATTAAAATTTGTAAAGAAAATACTTTTCGGGAAAATTTCGTGTCTTATTTGTTAAAATTTCAACAATCCAAATATAAAAAAAAACTGAAATCTTTAAATAATTCAAACCCAGTATAAAGTAAAACCAGAAGGCATTAACAAGCCTTATATTGTGCCATTAATTTTGTAGAATAAATACTTGAAATGTTTTTAGATTTCCTTCCTTGAAATGTCGTTAATCATTTTCGTTAACCAATTGTTTTATTATAAAACAATAGAAATTTTCCCATAAACAATGAACATCACTTTCAATATTGTGAGAATATAATTTAATTATGAAAACTTAGTCTTAAGAACTACTCGCCTTTTACCAAATATACATTTTATTAATTGCAGTTCTATGAAAAATAAGTAAACGTATTCTGCAAGAGACCTACAGAAACACATGTATAATTGGTTTTACCAGTGGAATAGGCTATTTGACTATTATTTTTAAATTACCGCGGAATTATTCCGTATAACTTTATTTGCCTTAAATAAAATCACTTTATACGATAAAATATGTGAAAGAGAATTTACCTATTTAAATTGGCGCGGAACAGTGGCGTGCATACAATGAAGGCAAAAAGGCATTGCCTACCCTAGCAAAATCCGAAAAGGAAATATAAATGCACTCCTACTCCTAAATAAAATTAATTTTTCAGCAGACAGTATTTCGCTTTATTAATACTTTTTTTCTCTTTTCGATCATTAAAAGAGAGTACAAATTTTTAAAATTAATTCAAGGTTATAGCAAAGTTAATATAGTATGAATACGGTAATATTCCAGTGAACTGTCACACTCCATCACAATTCTCCCCTGCAGGTGGCCCATAAGCCGAAGGCATAGGCACATAACAACAATACCATAGCGCTTATATGGAGATGTAAAGGCAGCACCTTTTATTTGCTAATCTGTATATAATATTGCAGCGACATCTTTCAATTTCGGTAAATCCCCTAGATATTAACTTATAATGCAATTTGTTAGTCTTGTTGTCAACTTCTACCTTCCCGTTCCGTGTGTGTTTTGTAGTGTTTATTTACTACAAACCGAATTCATTCGTTTTATTTTATAACAAGCTTTATTCAAGACATTTACTATATACATAGTGTTGAACTGCTCCGTTACCGTTAGTTTATTGGACTGTTAGTGACGAAAATGCAGTGAAAATGCGATCACGGTGAAAACTGCTTACAGTGGCTAACAATTTTTTATTGGTGTTCATAAACACAAAATTACCGCGACAGAACGTCTTATTCCTCTACTTAAAGTTGTGTTTGAATATTTTGGTAAAACAAATGTATGATAATTACAAATAGATTATTATTTTCAAAAGAAAAATAAATAATTCATAAAGTTTAGTTCCACTTTCAAACATGCGAATGGGATTTCTGCAACGACTTTCTGCTCTGTAAGTACACAATAATTTTTGCTCCATTACATTAACTCCAACGTTTACTTTTGTCTGTATCGGAATCATCGGATATCTATTTGCCTACCCTGTCTCAAATGGCACTGCACGCCACTGGCGCGGAAACACGAGCCGCTATATTCAAAAAGATGTGGCGTCATTTGTAGAGTAATCAGACAAGCGCAAGTAACGTTCGGTATCATGTGTTAAAATGTTCGTATGAAATAATGAATTCCTGTCAAAGGTTCAGAGCGGAAGACATTTCACAATATTAAATTAGTCCATATTTCCATAAAAAAAGGGCAAATGCATATAAAATCATAACACAATAGCTAAAGATAAATACTAGCGAACTGGCAACATTTGATTATTCTCAATAAGTAACGTTACACTTAAAACTCTTATGACTAGTTTCGTTTTGTAACATTCGTTCATGGAGCAGAGTATTGCAATTTTAAAATTGCAATAATAATCCGACCAGGTATGTTTTTTCAAATAGAAACCTATAATTTCTTATTTCTGACTCAGTAATTATTTATATTATATAATAAGGTATTTTTTATGGTGTCAAATACCCTATTGTCCGATAAAACTTTAACACAGAAAAATATGTAGTTATATGTTTTTAATTTAAATACACGACTTATTCGTAAACATTTTTTGGTACAAACTAAATAAAATTTCAATCTTCTGAAACAGCAGACATAGTTTTCTTTGCAGAAAAAAAATTGGGCAGTTATGGGAACTGCCCACAGAAGTGAACACTTAAAACTATGATATAACAAATTTCAAGATATTTCAAAAAAATATTTTTTCAATGTATTAATTTTTCGGACTATGTGGATGCCGGTTTAGCCGGCGCTGGATTAGCCGGTGCTAGATTAGCCGGTGCTGGATTATCCTATACTGGATTAGCCGGTGCCGGATTCGCCTGTGCTGGATTAGCCTGTGGCAGATTAGCCGGTGGTGGATTAGCTGGTGGCGGATTAGCCGGATGTTGGATTAGCCGAATGTTGGATTATCCGAGTGTCGGAAAATGTCATTAAATGTCCGGAGTGGCGAAGTGGTAGAACAACTGACTCGTGGTTCAAATGGTGTTTTTTGGTAACGCAAAACCTATATATGTGTATTACTTATATGGCAAATCCAGGCGTTTATCTCCTATCTTTAATCGCTTAACGCGCCTAAAAAAGTTTTCACCTCAAAAATAACTATATAATTTCTAACTATCAGTGCATTTAAAATGCTTACAGGAGACAACTGTTTTATATTCATTTCTCCTACTCCCACCTCTATATTCACTTTCTTCTTCACAACTTGCGAGCAGGATATATAGGTCATATTAATCCAGTCAACGGATATAAGGTAAGTCGTGCCGTGATTGATCGACACTAGTGTGGATATGAAATTGACCAATCACGACATGGGATAAGGGCAAATGTCATTTTTAATTCAAAATCATTCTATAGGATCTGTCTGACGCATTTACCGAAGAAAATATTTAAAATGAGTGGTATTAGTGCAGAATTAATAAACTGCCTCCCAGATGACATTTCTGAAGCTGCAAGTAAAATATCCATGATATTAATACTTTAGAAATCGAATAGAAAATAGGAATTTTGTCACGACAAATTTATGACGTTTCACTGACACATGGACACTTGATAGAAAATATATTATAAAAATAAATGTCATGTGAAGAATTATTGATTTGTTAGATCCTATATTTGTTTTTAATGGGTTGTAGTCGTAGTAAAAATTCGCTGTACAACTTGAGCGGATTGTCCATATCTCACTCAAACAATTGAGGCACTCGGCCTGCAGCGTCGTGCTCAAGCTTCGGACATCATATCTTGTTGTGCAAACTACTATTATACATCTGCTATTACTAACATTTATCCAGAAAATTGATTTTTCAGGTTAGCAAATTGTTACGAAGCATAACCTCTTTTTGCCTTTAAAATAAAAATGGATTTGTCGAGATTGAACACAGTATGGAATTCTCATATATCATATATTGATTACATTATGAAATTCGACCTCATCCTTGTATGGATTACCAAAACGTTCTTTCAGGAAGAAATGTATTAGACACAATTTGTTGGTGATTTGCCTCTTTTCTAAAAGAGCTTTGAGATGCTCGCAAGGACTAATAGGATTAATCCCTCTCAAGGACAAGATTTTTGAGGCATACAAAACAGTTGGAGACAGCAAACTCATATGCGGTCCAGCTTGACATAGTGGAGACTTTTGTCTAGGAAGATTCTTTTTTTCTATAGAACTTCCAAGCTATGGTATTCATTACCGAACGGAATTTTCCCCGAAAATTACAATCTATCCTTATTTAAAAAGGCTATTTATCGATATCTAACCTTGCTTCCGCATACTACTCGCAGTGCTTCGAAGGCAGAATAGGGTTGCCCTTTACGATTGGATTGAACTTAAAATAAATATTTTCTAAATTATTATTGCCATAAAATGCCGATAAAAATAATAGAAAGTTTTAAAGAACCTGGTATTTTCTTATTGAAAATTGAAGTTAATTTGGAAGCTTGCCAGGAATCACTATAGGAAGAGTTTAATTTTTTGATTTCTGTACATACTGTTAGGTATAATATTAAGGTTGTCCAACTTCCATATCATAATGCATTATTCCACCTTCTAATGACGTTGTATATCGGCTAGCATTTCGGTCTTGTCTATGACCCTGTATATTAAAGTGTCCGTTATTTACCAAGTTGTTGCTTTAACTTGGGTATCCTCTAGATAATTTCTTTGCAGTCTTAAAACAATCTAAAACAGAAAAAGAAATCGATACCGTTTAATCCGGCCTAAACGACGACACTTTTCTCATTTGATCAACATGTGGTTTTTGCCCTTTTTGGAAAATAATTTTCTTTTTATCATATTGAAAAACCTACCAGATGTTGTTGATTCTGGTTCTGTTATAATCTCTTTATATGGAAAAGCTTTTAAATTGGAGTCCAAAAGTTGTTTTATAAATTTAGGGTAGGGTAACTAATTTTTTGGCAAGTTGGTATTTGCCGAATTTTGACTAGCGATACTCTTTAAATGGCCTGAACTAATTTTAACTTTTAAGTAAATCATTTAATGTGAAATTTAATGCTCTTAATTTTGGTAGCAATAAGCTTTTCTACAGGATATACCATTTCCTATTTGATGGAATTTTTAAGAAGTAAAAGTTTAATTTGCCTGTGCATTTTTCCAATATTTTTGGTTTTTTTTTATTTACTGACAACTAAATGTTTTTTCAGTATATTTAAATGTTATACTTTAGTTTATGCTCTGATCGAAGAGTTTTGCCTCTATTAAGGTTAACATATTAAATTATCGTGATCATTCTGCCTTTTCTATTTTGACTTTTTGTGTCATTTTTCTTTCTCAAGAATTTCACCTCTACTAGGCTGATATAATGAGCTACCGGACTTCTTTTCTAGTGAATTGAGTATTCACTTGTTCTTGAAGACGTCATCTACGATGGAAAATGAAACGTCGAACATTTTAAGTAGTTCAAGGACTTAATTTATTCCCGGAACAAGTATTTTTTTTTACTTAAATTTTGTTATACCATAAGTATGGCGATACGTAAAAATTTAATTCGTTCAACCAATGTGAAAATACTTTTTCTTTTAAAAACCTATATTCGACCACTAAATAATTTTAAGGTATCATACTTGAGGAAATTTAAGATGAATCCTTTACTATTTTCAATTAAAATCTTTAATAAATTATTACTTAGAGTTCTAAATAAAAGATATAACTTGTTAGTACAGAAATGCCATGAAATAGGCGGTAAATAAAAAAAGATAAGAAAGTAATGGGAAAAAACAGCAAAAATAAATTTCGCAATTTCAACTCTCCCTAGATAAATTTCTAACTTCAAAGTAAAAACTTTCCCATGTTAAGAAATCATAATAGAAGCACAATTAAGAACAACTGGTAATTTATTGAGTATAATATTCTCCAAAAAGTGCAAAAACCTCATGTTAATTAAATGGGGAAAGTATCGTCATTTAGACAGAGTTAAACGGCACCAGAAATACTTTTTTTCTTTTCTAAAATTGTTTCTAAATTGCAAAGAAATAACTTAGAGCATACCCAAGTTAAAAAAGCCAACTTGGTAAATAGTGGACACCCTACTGTATATTTATGTAGTGATGATTCAATTCTAGTTCAGAATTATTTTCTAAAACTAAGCAAAGGTTAATTAAAGCGCACTACTTTTGCAAAATTGCACCTCACGGTACGCAACCAACCAATACGTCAGACTTGATTTTTTTCTACTAATCACATCTCGGATATTTTCAAAAGAGCAACTGTAATGTAGCATTTTGAAAAGAAAATACCTTTCCCTGAACAATGATACTATTTGCTACTTTTTCCAAATTGTCATTATAACTTAAAACCACTAAAAAGTGTAAATGTATTAATATCGAATATCCAAAGGTCATCAGGTTGGGTAGAGTTTGTCACTTTTTTGTTCTAAGACTTATTTTTTAGAATATTGGTGATTGACAATTGTACTTAAGGCAATTTTTGGAGTAAAACAAATATAAACAAATATAAGCATAAATAATTTGTTTTTATTGAATAATTTAAGCGATACCTTGAAAAACCTTTGGAGTAATGAGCTTCCATATCGCAATTTCTGAATAGACGTATATTTTTTTTGGATGTAAAATGTTCTGTCACGACAATAGGGTAGTTAACACTATATTAAATGATGTAAATATGATAAATTCTTAAGCAAAAAAATCGGAAATTATCGGCTTTTGCCGAAACACATGATTGGTTTATTACTGCAATTTTATAATTGCAATATTTTGCTCGGTAAACGAATTGCACAAAAGGGAGCCAGCCATGATGGTTACAAGTATGACGTCTCTTGTTGGGTATAATAATCTCACGAAAATATAATATACTTTTATATATTTTTTTGTAAGGTTTAATCAAGACGTTCTCCTTTTATTACCACCTAAAATCTTATAAGCAATGTTTGTGATGTCCTTAGGGGAGAGTTCGGAACCGTTCGGACACTTTTCAATAAATAATTTATTTAACTTATTATTATTTAAGTAAACACCATATAAACCTCTTGAGGCCATTTTAAACTTATTTATGCAAATCTTGAATATTGTTTTAAATCTGTTTTTTATGAAGGTTACGGTTTGTCCGAAATATACCTTCATGTGGTATGTTACGGATAGCAGAATGGGATGTTTGGGACGTTGAGTAAAAAGACATTAATATAACTAAATGTGGTTTTGCAGATTGCAACGGTAGAGTAAAAAAATAAAATGCTATTAAACATTAAAGATTATTAATAAAAAAATACATATAACCTACATTTATAACAACAGAATGGTAAGTGCCTAATATGTTTAAATTCTAAGTCCAGGATATTGAAAAAAAAAACATTTTTGGGTCTCTTGGAACTAGAAAGGGTATGTGTATAATATTATTAACTTTTCTTACTATATGTTTAATAGAAGAAACATATTGTACATCGTAACATTAGGTTATGAATAAATATTTAATATTCTCCTGCGCCTTAAAAATGTTATATTATAATATTGTTCTGAAATAATTAAAATCTGCCCAATATGGTGGACTCGCAATTTGTGGTTTTTGGCTTTAGTAAAAAACCTAACTAAAACAAACATTTTTTCATGAAAAGTGTCATTAATAGTATTGTTTCCTAACCCGGCGCTTTAGTTAAGATGCCTGTTTTTTAAATGGACGGTATATCCTAAATTATGTAAAATAGATGTTTACAAACTACTGGTAGCACATTGTGACTATTAGGTATGTTTCTGTCACCTACATGTGGTATGATTTGAACAGGTGGCATTTTTCAGACATGACCGAAACGTACCACCTGCGTGTATCCGAAACATCCCTCTTTTATTTTACATATTCAAGAACATGTTTAAAAAATTTGGTTTAATTTAATAGACAAGTAATCAAATAATGCTTGAGAAGCAGTTTTATCACTGGAAGTAATAAGTTGGTAAATAGATATACGGCTCTAGTTACTCAATAAATCAATCAAATTCACTTTGATGCAACAAAATTAAAAAAATATGGTCAGTTCAGTTTGATTCGCTCAATTTAACTAAAATTACACATGCTCATAAAAGGTACTGATGCAAAGGTAATCTAAGCAGTTATATCGCGTAAAATTCACAATTATTACCAATTTCGTGGGATGTCCTAAACATCCCACTGTCCGTAAGATACTTACTCTCCCCTACAGTTGCAGACTTGCAATTCTGCACCAAATATTACGTTTAATGACGGGAACTCATTTAAATACAAAAACTTTCCCCTGAAACCAAGAAAGATTAAAAAACACAACAAAGTTTGCTCTAACGTGTTTCGACAGCCAAGCTGTTATCTTCAGAGAGATACTCATTATTTCATATGAGAATTGTGACACACCATACCGAATGTTACTTTCGCTTGTTTCCTTGCTCCAAAAATGACGTCACCATCTTTTGACATGGCGGTTTGTGTTTCCGCGCCAGATTAAATAAGTGAATTCTGTTTTACATATTTTATCGTATAACGCGATTTAATTTAGAGGAAATAAACATTTATATGGATTAATACAACGGTGTTAACAATTTAAAAATAAGAAACAAATACCCTATTGTGAGTACTTCAAATTCTCTAGATTAAGAATTTGTGTATTTCTTTAATTTAAATTATACTTTATTGAAGAAAATACCTTTTTAAAAAAAATCTCTTTTGCCTTCCAAAACCATTACAAATTTCTAAACTCATTACATAAATAAAACGTAGGTATATTTGACAAATCCAATACGAAAATATCCTAGCATACTTCATGACTTTCATTTGAACACCCAATATATAACAGATCCACTTTAAATTAAAACTTTCGTCCTAACTTCCAAAATCCGCAGTCTAAAATCAAGATTTAAAAGTTTTATTTATTACTTGGCAATTTCATATTAAAGTTGAAATTTTAAGAAATTTACAGATTTAAAGAGAAGTAAAAACTTTTTTTTAAATCAAACCCTAGATTTTTTTTCATAAATTTCAAGATTAAAATTCTTCCTTTACTTACTGTTCAAATTTCGAAAAAAAGATAAAAATTTCAAATTTAAGATATAAAACCAACTCGCATAGTGTGGGCTTTTGGATGTACGGAGAATATGCGCGTTCCTTTTAAAAGCATTATTTTTGCTGGAAATTTTAAGTTCCCCACTGCAACGACATGATTTTAATATAAAAATACCTTTACGATTTTCTTTACAAATCTAAATATTTTAAAATAATTCCAATTTACTTCAAAAATATGTTAAGGTAAAACGGAAAAATTGTAACCTTTTGTCGAAAACTCTAGACAAATTGAATTTTTGCGTAAAATTTCAGCTTCTACCTCAAAATCAATTGCTTCAAGGACAAGTTTTCAAAATAAGCTTTAGCATAAAGTAAAATAGAGTTGAAATAGTTACACAAATTGTTGAGCAATATACAGTATGTCCCACTGGACGTGGGATTACATGTGGAACTTTCTTATTAGTGGAGATGGAAAATCTGTTCAATGAGCAAAGTAGCACCGGCATGTTACGAACATAAAATTTTGCATTACTTTGCTTTTTTAAGTTATTTTTTATCTTTACTAATAACGAGAGTACCAATGTTATCCCGTGTCCAGTTGGACACAGTGTATTCTTAAAATATTTATTACGTTTACTTACCAATTCAAATAATTTCAGCAAAGTCCACTTATCAAAATTTACTGCCATATTTGTAAGTTCAATTCCTTAGGCATCATCTTCAGATTCATTTTATGACGAATGACTTAGCCATCCCGTGGTGTTAAAAGGAAACCTTTCTGAAATGAAACAATTTTTTAACCAGGACAGGGCATATTATGTTTTTAAAATATCATCATGATGTCATTGACTATCATATAATGACAGAATTATTAATTATTTAAATGACTAACTTGAGAAAATGGTATTTACATTTACATATTTTGAAACCTCAATCTGCAGACGGTGATGATAAAGTTTGAAACAAAATTCATAGTGGCGCTATTTACCACTGTTTTTAGAGAATCGTTCAAACAAGTCATATTATTATTATTATTATTATTACTAATATTTTTAATTTTTGGATCCTTATTGACCCGCCTCGAATTATTTTAAAATAAAATAAAAACTTTAAGACTTCATTTAAAGCTCTTAAAATGCCATCTTCTGAAGTGCAAAAAGTTAGGATGGCCTCATTGACTTTCAAACAATTAAGTTATCATCATTTAGACAAAATATAGATATCTTAAAAATTATAAATTTTAGGAATATTGTTTTACATTCAAATTGGTCTTAAAATATCTAATATAAATCCAGAAACGCAAAAATTAGAGGATGTTTTATTTAAAATAGCGACGTTGCTGTTAACCACCAATATAACCAGAAAGACTAAAACTGTGCAAATATTTTACTTGTTACTGTTTACTTTTAAACAAGTACTTCGGCAGATATCGAACGCGGCGATTCCCCGTGGGACAATGTATAGGTTGTTCTATTTAAAATATCAAAGTTCACATCGACTTTTTGCTTATCTCGAAGGGGCCACCATCTTGAAAATATTTTAGTTCAGTGATATAGGTATTATTCCAGTCAAATTACTCAATTACCTGGCAAAAGGTTGGGTAATGCTGATTTTTCATACATGTTGTTTGGAGTAAGGTAGAGATAAAAAATACTAAGTCTTCGACATTGAAAGCGCTATGCTTCATCCTCAGTCCTCAAAAACAGAAATAATAAAATTTCGTGCTTTTTTAGTTCTCTAAGAGTAACATTTTTTTATGCCTAACAACAGCCAATAACCATTTATAAAGATCACAAACTGATCTACAATTTGGCGTATAACGTTTTTTTCCAAGCTGAATAGCAAACGAGTTGTAAATACTTGAATTGGGAAAAAAATTTAAAATAACAGCTGCAAAATACATTTTTATTAGTTGTAAAATAGTACTGAATGCATTAATATGGGAATGATTTATTGCTGCTTGTTATAATAAAATATATTTTTTGTTAATAATTGCCACTCCGAAATTTACCTTTTTACCCTTTCATTCATTTAAACGGTCTAGGAGTGGAAAAAACTTCCTGCACTAAACTGGAAGACACAGGTGTAAAAAAGAGATTTATTCAGTATTTTTCCATTATGCCAAAAATATCGTAGTCTTCATTATAATTGTTAAATAATCCTACGACCTTTATACAAGATTATCCGCAGAAGTATTTTCAGGTTAGAGAATATTTCAACCCCGATTTTCTGCAGCTGCAAGATCTACTGCAGCCTTTTTTATATAGACACCTGAAATCAACTTGACTAATAAGCTGAAGTTACATATTAATTGTTACGTGATTCTTCACGTAAAAAAGAGAAAAAAGTTACATTACTTATTTTTCAAAATTTTGTTCGAGACAGATTTATTTTACATAAATCTCAAAATAAAAAGAATCAAACATCTCTAGTTTTTCAAATATAAAATTAGCTGTAAGCAATAAAAGCTTAAAGTATAAATTATTATGAGTATTAAGAAAATCAAATAATTGACAACAAATTTACATCAAGAACAACAATGACGCTCTTGTATTTCAATACACTTAAAGGCATATTTTAAGATTTCGAATTGAGTAACCTTTTTAAGCACATCCGATTTTTCCACGCAATGTGCTTGTCATGCAGTAGTCGTTGCTCCTTAACAGTTCCCCATAGAAGAATTCTAGTGGTGTTTTATCCTGGGGGAGCGGCGGCCACGAGTGCGGACCATCGTTTATAATAAAACTGTGTTTCAAATAAGCAGGCGAGAAAGTCATTGTCTATTTTACCGTTATGAGCTTCACAGTATTAATCAAATGTACATGATTATAGTTCTAGTCTAACAGCATAACAGTTAAAGGATAGATTTTTTTGAACATTTGTTGTTGATTTTCATTACTCCAAACATGAGAAGTCTGTTTAACAAACCATTTTTACGAAACTTACATTCGTGGCTCCATAAATAATTTTCAATAAGTATTTTAACAATTAACCAAAAACTTATTCGTCTTGTACGGTTATCTTTTAAATGTTATTTAGCCTAAAATTTTCAAACCTTGTAGTTATGTTTTTTTGAAAATGTTGTTGTCTACTACTTAGTTGTTACCAGAAAAAAGAAATATATTTTTCTTTTTTATTTTGAATTATATCTCTGTAACGGTGCAAAATTAAAAAAAAAATAGTTATATTAATTTGTTCTCCTTTTTATGTGAGGAATTAAAAAATGATTAAAAAACACATAGTTTCCATTTAAAAAAACAAGGTTTTTTTGAGGAAAACAAAAACAATATAGATCATAAAATTTCCGTCACTCTGTATAATAAATGCAAAACCTGATTACGTTATTATAGTCTCCATAATATTTCATGACTTTAACCCAAATTTCATTCTTTTACTACAATCAATAAAAAAAAACAAAGATTTAAAACAACCCTCTTTTCTGTCATTTTTTTTTTTCAAAAAATTAAAATATCTTTAAAACTATTAATTATAGCAATAAACATGTGTACATAAACTCACCTTATTTTTTACGTTTAATCCAAATATAATATAAATATATAAAATATTGGGGTTGCTATTTAAATTAAGAAAGTTGATGTCTACTTCCGGTTTAACCGGAAATGGGAGGAAGTTGACAATATTTTTAAAAGAGGGTTTAACACCGATTATTTTCATCAACAATATCAGTTCATTTTTATAATAAGTGGTACTCCATATAAAAAAACATAAAAAAAAACTAAAAAAACAGCCGGTATATTGCGACCTCAGCACTCTTTGTACAGCTTTTGAGGGTATCCATCAAACATTATTAAAATATTGTCTCCATAGTGATTTCCAAAGTACCTCACGTAAATATTAAATATCTCGATCATAGAATTATTTCGCTTCCAGGTGACTTTGGCAGAAGAAGTCATCCGTCGAGTACCATAAATTTCCAAATTTGATACCTCCAAAATTTTAACACAGTTCAACGATGTTAAAGTAGCGCAGAATGCTTACTTTATTCCAGAAAAAAATTAAATAAATTTGTTATCTTGTTTAGTACAATTTACGTTTATTTTCCCATTTGACATTAATGAAACTCTATTGGGTCGTATATCAGTGTCGTTACGTGTAGAAATAATCTCCATCGACAATTAAACTATCAGGAAACCATTTGTCAAATTATTTATAGTTTATTTTATAGTGTGTGGTGAAGCTAAAATGAAAACATACCCATCTTTCTTAATAATGAGAATTATTTTAAATTGTTTATCATTTTCTGACGATGTAACAATAGAATATCACAAACGTACAATACACTGATAAAGTTGCTGTTTGATATCCAGATAAGGTAAATCCCTCATGAAAGCGAAAGGTATAAAATCTCAGAAATTTCGAGTTCGTCAAAGAGAAATCATATAGAAGAAAATCTGTTGTTGATAATAAAAATGTCGAAATAGCATTTCCAATTATGTCGACTAGTCACGTTTTAATTTTAGCTTCATTCACATACTATGAATTACTATAAATAATTTGACTGATTGTTTCATAATTTAATTGTCGATGGCGATCGTTCCTTTTTTTTTAAGCAGATTTTAGTTCTTTCCACTCATTGTGTCACTAATGTGCTACTCATTAAGAGTTCAATGACTATGAAATAAAAAAATAAAGTTAAAACTTGCAATTATTTCTAAAAGTTGTAAAAGAAACCCCCGCAATGCCTATTTCAGTTGAAAGATAATTTAAGTTTGCACTAGATAAGTCAAAAAAATATAGGGTGTTGCATTTGATATAACAAAGATATCGTTGTTTGAATTGGCCAAAATGTTCAGACCTGAATTCAACACTCGGTATAATGTTTTTGAACTTATGAATGTTGTGCAAGATAGCTTTGTATGTGTTTTCCTTACGTACCAAATATGAAATAAATATCTGGTTGTGGAAATAGATCCAAAGAATTTCGAAATCCAATTATCTTAAAAACCATAAATTTTAAGAAAAATTTTTGTTATCCAAAGTGGCCTTAAAATATCAAATAAAATCCAAAAATTCAAAAATATATAGGTTGTTTTATTTAAAATAACCAAGTTGGTGTCAACTTCCGGTATAAGCGGAAGTATTACAACTTTGTGCATATTTTAGTTGTGTTGGCCTCGTCGACTTTGCTAAGTTGTGTAAGTTTTAAATTTTTTTGTTGAGTACTTTGTCATATATCGATCGCGGTAAGCATATTCTACTAAATTTTCAAACTTGGCAAAATATCAGTTTCACATATATCTACCCGGTAGGTCGAAAGGCAAACTGTATTTCAATTAACATCACACATTTTTAATTTATATTTCTACTGACTTTTTTCTAACTTCATAATTCTTATGGGCTCCTAAATGGTAAAATAATTTTTATAATCGTTTGCTCAGATTCGACACATTATAAAGTTTCCTCAATTAATTTTATATAGCTATTTCGTTTTCCATATGTATGCAAAATAAAAACTATTTCTAAACTGTAGAGTTGGGACACTTTAGAAATGCCGCAAAAAATGTGAATGATTGCTATTTCTGTAAGGAAGAACTAGTGTGACACACTGCATTGGAAAAAGTAATAAAAATAAATGCAAATAAATGTTTTAACAATTTCTTCATTTCGATATACTAATATGATTATTTTAAGTTTTCTGTCATCCATCGGCTAATATTTAGTACTTCAATGTGTTTCTCAATATTTTTATTTAAAGATAATCAAAATACAATAAAATATGTCATAAAAATATGAATTTAAAATTTTTACTGTAAAAATCAGTAAATTAGAGAAGTTTTAAAGTGCTCTATCTTTTAGGAAAATATAAATAAAGTAGGACTGACACCTAAATGGTCAACCTAAATTTAAAAAAGGCAGCTGACTAACCAATATTACTGTTTGTTTATATTGGCTACTCAAGTCCTTGAATGTTATGTTAAGCATAAATAAGTGCTTCCTTTAATATATCAGTTTAGAGCGGAAAAAATATCTAGCATCATACCTTGCTGAATAACAAATGACGTTTAATAGATACTTAAACCAATTTTGTTCTTTGGAGAGCTGTTTGATAGATAATTAAATTGATTCTCCTTTTGGAATTCTATGGGTGCAATGAAAAGGAATGAAAAGCATTAAAACTGCATCAGCCATATCATTAGATTATTTTATAGAGCAATAATAAATAATTAGAATCATAGGCCAATGTTTATAAAAATAAGTAATAACTAAAATTAGGCTAGGATTTAATATGAAACTAACTGTTTTTGAAATTTGCCGATGCTTTCTTTTTTTTTTTAGGAAAAGTTAGCGTTTTTTTAATAATTTGGTTAATAAGGTAGTTTGAGTTCACTTACCTTTGATCAAAAAATAGGTTAAAATGGCACTTTAAACTACAAACTGATAAATTGAAAAGGTAATTACACATGCAACTTTAAACTTTAATATTGCTAAACGAAACGTTTCTAGACGATAACTGAAGTTGGCAAGCGTAATCATAGGTAGAATAGTTCTGTCCCTACCATTAGTCAATTTCTGTTTCGCTTCTGTGCATTATTCAAGTACATATTATTTTCCTGCATTTCATTGATAATATTAAAGAAGATTACACTAATGAATCGAATCGAAGTGTCATTTATGTTTATGTAAAATTATTATTATTTTTTAATTTATATATTATATAATAATAACTTATAATAAAATTTATTTAAAGTACCAACTAAAGTCAGGTGGAAATAAAAAAACTATAAACACCACCTCTGAATTAGTTACTACTTTGTCAAGAAAAATACCATCAACTATCAGATTTATATTGCATTCATTATTGTTTTATTATTATTATCATTATTATTATTATTTTCTTGTTCACAAAATATGTCCTTGGTATAATCTTCCATTCCAGTACCAGAGTACAGAGTGGTGCATGTTATTTTTGAGACCGCGCGGTGCTTTTGGTGTCCTACAGATAATTTTACAGGTTTTGTTCATTTAGTACTTTCCTTACAGTAGCACATGCTTCTAACAGAACAATTTTCTGCATTTCTATATAGATATTAGAGTTTATGCCAAGTTCTTTTAAATTTCTAATAAGGGAATAGAGTATTTCACCCGTAGCGCCAATAATGAGGGGCAATATAATAACTCTTTCTTGATCTCACATTTCTTTTATTTCTCTTGACAGTGGTAGGTACTTGTTTATCTTGTCTGTATATTTTCTCTGGATGTTAGTAGACAGCGGTACCGAAAAGTCCACTAGTATGTTCTTCTTATTTGTTTTACTGTGAGTACTAAGTCTGGTCTATTGTTATGTATTGTGACGTCTGTGATTATATCTCTATTTCAATATAGTTTAGATTCATCTTCGTCTATTACTGTATCTGGATTGTATTTGTAATAGGGTATCTTTTGATGTTCTCGTTTGAATTTTCTTAGAATTACTTGGTGTACTATTTTTCCTACATTGTTATGTATCTGCGTGTGGTCTGTTGGCGCCAGTGTTCGACATCCACTTATGATATGGTCGATGGTTTCATTTTGATTTCCACACATTCTGGAGTTGGTGTTTACTGCTGGTTGTTTCATTATGTATTTGCGGTAGTTTACTGTGGCGATGACTTGATCTTGAATGGCAGTGGCAAATCCCTGTTTCTGGGAACAGGTATCCTCTGGTTAACCATTCTAGGGAGGCATTTTCGTCTATGTGCTCTGCTTTAAGACTCGTTGGGTATCAACCGTGTAGTTCCTTGCTGAGCCATCTTTTGATTTTGTTGTTGGGTTCAGCCGGTGCGTTTATTTCTGTGGATAGCTTTAACGGGGTGATATTTCTATCGAGCGAGACTATGCATCTGTATATATTGTTTTATATTGCTTTTTCATAAAAGTATGTTCTTAAGTTTGCAATCTGTTTGTCATGAAGGATAGTAATGTCAATTACTCCACGGGCTCCTTGTGTGCGTGGTAGATGAAATCTTTCAATTGATCTTTTGGGGTGATAGAGCCTCTACTTTCTGATAGCTGCTGTTATTAGAGATTTAATATTAAATTTTACCCTTTTACTGTACCCTTTTAGAATGTGTTTTGTCAGATTTACCCTCAGCTAATAACGATAATTCTTTTCGTAATTCTTCTATTCTATTCTATTCTCAGTTTCCATCCGGGGCTATTATGTTGCTTGTTTTTTGTTGTGTTATCCCTTATTTTGATTAACTTTCTTGTGATAATTACCGCGCTAGAGTATATCAAGTTGTTAAGTTCAGTGATGTCTTTCGTCTGACTTCGTCCGATATAATATTATTATTATTATTTTTTATTGTTATTATTATTATTATCAGTTTTGTCTGTCTTAGCGACGTTGTATTGCAGGCATCGGTCAATTGACAAGATACTGCTCATCTACTGCGAGTTTAGATTTAGAAACGCCCGGACTATTGCACAAGTAATGAGTATTACTGCCTTCTGAAGTTGGATGTATATGCTGCCAGGTAGCTCTAGTTGTCTTAGACTGGCTGAGAGATGCTTAGGTATTACTCTTGTGGTTGATATTATTATTGGTATTATATGAACCTCATTTTGCTTCCACATAGATTTAATCTCATTCGCTAGCTGTTGATATTTGGTTGCCTTCTCTGTATAGGTTTTCAGGAGGTTATGTGTGTTTGGAACTGCAATATCTACTAGGTACGTGATAGCCGTGGCCTTAGCTGTAAGAATGATATCAGGTCGGTTACATGATATGGTCTTATCCGTTAGTACGGTGCGATTCCAATAGATTTTATAATTTTCATTTTCCAGGACACTCTCTGGATTATATTTATAGTAGGGTGAGCTATATTCTTTCAGCTTGTACATGTTGACTATTTTCTGATGGATAACTTTTGCCACTTGATCATGTCTTGTAAGATATTCAATAGCAGCTAGAGTTTTACAACTTCCGGTAATATGCTGGATGGTTTCAGGTGCCTCTCTACACTTCCTACATTTGTCATCATTTATTATTATTATTATTATTATTGTTATTTTAAAACATACTGCGACTTGTATTTAAAATTTCTGTAAATAATAGATTTAAATTTTTCATTTCATATGGAATATATCGAGTATATTTCTGTTAAAAGCAAAATTTTTCAATAAAGGTGAGCTACATCACTCAGAATAGAAAACTTAGCGATCGAAAAAGTTTATTATGGGTGATATTAAAATTTTGCTTCACTAATATCAAGAAACTTTACTAAGCAGTGGGATCCTTTTTTTGTAACTAAGTTATGAGAACTGCAACTAAGAAATGAGAAAATTTACCTCACCTTAAATAAAGAGCAATAAGATTTTCAATATGTTCGGAAGAAGGGATAGCTCTGATGCCCCAAAGAGCCAAATTCTTAAGGCATAACAAGACAGTTGGGGACAGCAAATTTTTCTTTAGCCTAACTTGACACAATAATTTCTATTTAGGGCGACTATTTTTCTGCAGAGCTTGCAAACTCCACAATTCTTTGCCAAGCTAAGTTTTCCCTAATAGTTAGAAATGAACTTCATTTAAAACCGCATTTCACCGTCATCTATCTTTATTTCTAGTTCCTTTTCGCAGTGCTCCAAGGACATAACTGAATTACCTTTTAAAAATGGTTTGGACTGAAATAAAAACTACCATTGCCGCAATTCGATGTGTGAATGGAATGATCAGATATATCCATAAAATTTTGGAATTTAAGGTATCAAATTAGGGAAGTCACAAGCAAAAACTATAGGATGAGGGTTGTTGCAATAGCTTTCTTTTGAAGTTATTTATATCGCTGAATCTACTTCAGAAAGTGGTTTGATTTTGGACAAAATTTAGTTCTATTGACGTATTATATTGAAAATTGGAGAGTATTCGTGGATGTAAAAAGCAGACTAATGTAAATAATTTTTTCGCATTTGGACAGATAATATGCTACTGTACTAAACTCAAAATCATTTTTCCCACTCCCAACCGTATATTCACTGTTTTCTTTATAACTTGCAAGCAGGATAGATAGGCCATATCAGCCTAGTGAACGGATATAACGTAAGTCGCGCAGTGATTGGTCGATTATGAAATTGACCAATCATGACCAAGCGATAAGAACGAATGTCATTTTTAGGTTCAAAATTATACCATAGAATTTGTAAAGTTGACGTATTTAACGAAAAAAATATTTCTTAAATCGTATTTTTGTTTTTGAGGGATCGTGGTCGTGGGAAAAATTCGCTGTACAACTCGAGCAGATTGTCATATCGCACTCGAACGATTGAGGCACTCCGCCTTCGGCGTCATGCTCAAACTTCGTTCTCGTGCGATATGGACATCATATCCGCTCTTGTTGCACAAACTACTATAGTAAAGTGGTACTTTACATAGATACGCCACTTTACCACTTAGCAACCGCAACTGTTAATTAAATATAGTTGAACATAAAATTTGCACAAGACCTTTCTAGAACGGCATTTAAAATATCTTGGACGCTATTTTCTAAATTCATTTTAGTAGACTCATTTTTATAATTATTAATGTGCAATTTAAAACTAAATTTGATCCACAAAAATGACACTTGTCAACTATTGTTAAGTAAATCAACAAAACCGTGTAGGGTTACTAGGTTACGGAAATAATAAACAATTTTTTTTTAATTTCTAATTTTGTTATGCTTTGAAACCTCTAATTATTGATTTATAATTAGCACAAAATGCAAAAAAAAGTATAGGCAAACTCGTGAGAAAAGCAATTTTACTAAATCCATACAACTTTAAGTTACTCTCCCACTGCGCTAGCTCGTACTCAAACCTCAAACTCTACATTAGTTTAATAAAACTTTGCTTTTCTTCTTTTTTTTGTTGTTGTTGTTTAATATACTTTATATCAGCGTTTCCCAAAGCGCGGATCGTGACCTGACACCGGGTCGCAGAAACATTTTACCGGGTGGCGAAAAAAATATTGTAAAAACACAAAAGAATTTTTTTATTTACATATTATTATTTTTACATAAAATACTGCCTTTAAATTTATACATAACTTTCGAAGAATTTGTCAGGTTTGTCAAGTATAATATCATCCATTAAATAGCAGAATTTTTATCGAATTATGCATGGGAATGGGGAGCAATTTTAAAGACCTTCATTTTTAAATATACGATGGTTTTCAAATGGAAACGTTTAAAAACCTGTGTTTGAGCTAAAATGCTTTGTTATTTCTGAATGAACACCCACTATCAAAAAAGATGCTATTTTTCCATTTAAGGATAGATTACACAATTTCGAGTGATTAATGCTTATCTATGTGACATATTTGCTACAATCCATGAAATTAATTTAAATTTGAAAGGCTTTGGTTTAAATATTTTTAAGAGGTCAGAAAAGTCGCTGCAATAATTAAAAAAATAACTCAATGGAAACAAACCCTTTCAAAAGAAAATTCTAAATCTATTGAAACAATACATTTTATTGAAACCCACGCAAACTATGACGAAGGAGATTTAAATTTAGAAACAGTATCAGTTTCATATTTTTTCAAG
The DNA here is from genome assembly GCA_028583605.1 of Dastarcus helophoroides. Classification (NCBI taxonomy): domain Eukaryota; kingdom Metazoa; phylum Arthropoda; class Insecta; order Coleoptera; family Bothrideridae; genus Dastarcus; species Dastarcus helophoroides. The sequence continues at coordinate 21,129,326 of CM053328.1, read as the reverse complement.
CTAAGAAACAGTTTTAAAGACTACTTACCGGATATTTCTGCAAATAATATGTGAACAAAAGATCATTTTTCTGTCTAAATTAAAAAGAAAGAAACGATTAATTTTAATGAAAAAAGAAGTTGATATTTTAATTTAATTTTCATGCGACGTCGATCTAAAAAAAGTGTTTGAAACTATACCACTATCCAAGCATAAGCAAAAAAACTAACTTGAAATTGTTATCTGACAAAAAACATTATCCTTCGCACTATGCAAAATATGTGGAAACTAATTTTACTTCAAACATTTTTTTATTTTGAAAAAATTTACTTTGTTTACTAAAACTTTAAATGAATGTAATTGTTAGTTTTTTAATTATTGTAAACAAACAAATAAGTTGATTTTTATTAAAAAGTAAAATTTGTTTGTAAATAAATGTTATTTTTTTCATAAGGTGGGTCGCGAAGAATTTTAAAACCTCGTACCGGGTCGTGAAAATAAAAGTTTGGAAAACGCTGCTTTATACTATTAACTAGCTATTACCCGCGACTTCGTTAGTGAAATTAAATGGCTTTAGTACAATATCAATTATCAATGACGAAATTAAATGAAATGATGTAACATACTGATAATTTACCTATTCTTGCCATTTTTTAACTAGGATCAGAGTGTTTGAAATATGGGTCTCCAATAAAGGAATAAAATAATTTAAAATGTTAAAAATTAACTTTCACTGGAATTTAAATAATTCATTTTTTGTTTGTTATGGAACGTGGTGGCCATCTATCAAACGGCGTAATCAATTTTACAGCCTTTTTAAATTTTGGGGCCTCAGGAAGATACATTTTTTCTAAAATTTCGTAGTGACACAAAATAGGTACAAAATTTAAATATTCGTGGTAACATGAACCCATTTAAATTCAAATTATGGCATTTCAGGAGGCTCATATTAGCAACACAACATTATAAGGAAAAAAATGCTTTAATTTATTTTTACAGGGTTGGTATGGACATTTCGGTAAAAAAAGGAATAAAGCTTTTTACATGTAGGTATTACCCATTTTGTCAACACTCGTTAAGTTTTATTCCTAGCAAATATCTTACTTACAACTTACTTTAACAAAACACCTACATTTTCAAAATAACAAATTTTGCTATAAATTATTAACAATGCATAAAAAAACTGAATGTAGTATGGAATATATTTAGCCTTCAATTATTTGATTGATTTGATGAGGGTCCATATTAAATGCAGGGCTCGTATTCGGACCTTTTCTTCTATTATTCACAGTCTAGTATTTCAAATTTAACTTTCAAATTTTAAAGAAATAAATCGAAGTTTACAATAAAAACTCCCACTTTAGTTTTTAAGTTTAGAGGTTTTTTATCCGATTTTAATCTGAACATTCCAAACATTCTCTTTAAACTACCCTTTCAAATTTGTAACTTAAAAAACCAGTGTTGTTCTACAGCTTTAAGTTTCTAATTCTGTCGGCAGACCCCATGGCTGCCTATTTTTTTTTAGGTGAATTTTTTTTCAATTTTTGAACCATTTAGTTGCAACTACTGAAATAATGACAAAAGAAAAATATTTTTTGGCAATGTTTATGTACTAATACAAAAATTCATGTGAAACTAATTGGGTAATGGTGTGCTTAAAATAAATCATCCAAATATGGTAGTTCAAGAAACATTAGGAGGCTCCGAACATGTAACATAAAATTTAAGTATCAACAATAAAAACAGTGTGCTTCTTATTGGCGTCGGTGTAATGAAATATTTCAAAACAAGTAAAGCTGAATGTTGTTATGACGTAAGAAAAGAAAAATTCTGTAACAAGTTAATAAAGAAGTATTTTGTACAACGATTATTCATGACTTAGTTAGAATTGTGTGGAAAATAAAAAAGAGCAAACAATAACTGGAGAAAATAGTCATCTAATTGCATGTAACATGTGCCTATCCCATTCTGGTTCATATTTTTTTAAGGCGGAGCATAACGTATTAAATAATTATTCTTAAGAACAGTATGAATAATTTACTTATCAATTTTGTATACTCCGCATGATGCGTTAACTTAAAAAAGCTTTTAATATTGAGCTAGGGGCTAATGAACACTTCATGTCAACTTTAAGTCATTAATTATCAAGTGATCACTGTGTTATTCTGATAAAAACTGTATCCTACATTTCCCAATATTTAATGGGAGTAAATAAAGTTTACGTTGAAGAAATAAATTAACGCCAATGTCAAGCGATCCATTTACACATAATTTGAGTTAGGAAAGATACTATAAACAATGTTACCTAAGATAATCTAATTTTTTATATGCTCGTTAGAGATTCTAATGATTTAATGTAGAATACCCACAGGGCGATCATAAATATTTTCTTGTGAATCTTATTTTCCCAGTTTACATTTATGTAAATATAAAATAAAATGAACATTATGGTTTTGTTATAACATGTTGAAGTTTATTGAAGAAACTGTCTAGCATAACTAGGTATAATCACAAGATCAAACGAGCTTACCTGTGAAGATCGATCTTGATTATATGAGGTCTCCTCGAAGTAAAAAAGACAAAATGTAGCACCTTCATTCTAGGCGATACGATCACATATTTTTAAAAAAATAAACGAATCATAAATCTCGTTATGCCCTCACAGTCCCTGCTGCGTATGCTCCTCGCGTCCCCATATACTTCAGGCTTCTTTCAGAGATGATACATTTTTTGACACTAAATGCGGGTTTGGGAATTGGGAGGGACCCTACTTAGTTCGACGAGATCTCATATAATCAAGATCGAACTTCACAGGTAAGTTCGTTTGATCTTGTGGTTATATGCGGTCTCGTCTCGTAAATAGGACAAAATGTAGATGTTTAGAGTATGTTGCAAAAAATAAACCTTAGCAAATCATTTAATTGGAAAAGGTATATTTATTAAACGAAATAAATAAGCTGCTTATAGTACATCTGAATAATTTGATTCTATCCAGATAATATGTCAGTCTTGGCTACAAAAATATTATAGTTGAAGTTGAAGAAAAGGCAGTCTTAAGAGGGGTTGCCTACGGTTTCTTGAGAGGTTTGGAGTCTGAATTGAAAACCCATCTGATCTTCCCATAAAAAGTTTTATTAATGTCTGTAGCTAAGATTCTCGAAGTATTGGACAGTGGCTATTGCCAGCATAGTAGTTAATCTTGAGATAATGCCAAGGTTTTTTTTGCATCTTCGAACCTGTCGAGAAATGTTGAGACTACTAAAGTATCTCAAAAATGACGTGTTTGATGTATTTGAGTTTACCGGGTCTAAGCATATCATTCTCTTCGAAAAATGTTGGAATCTGAAATTCTGGCCTAGATTAGGACCGGCCTTCTGGACTAATGATGAACTAAAAAGAGTTAAGAGAGCTAAATAAGGCACTTTTATTAAACTGTACAGTCAGAAACTCTAATCCATTCTCGGATGCCATATTAAGGGGGTCAATGTTTTTGATAATAAACAGAAAATCTATCACAATTTCAGGCCTTGTTATAATGCACCAGCCATGATCGAGGCAATGCAATTAAAATGTATTCCTTGGGAAAGTTGTTTCGTAGAATTGCTTTATTGATAAAAGGCTTTTCTCGGGAAAAGCTGGGCTGCTAATGGGCGAGGAGTGCTGCCCAAGGAAAGTAAATCTACATTATTAAGTGCGCTACCTAGGAACTACCACTGTGTCCTGAGCTTGGCCACTAATAATTCCTTTGTAGAGGCAGAGAATGACTGAAGAATGGGAACAGCAAAAAAGCGTAAAATAGATTAATTAATGACAAACGTGTCTATAGAACTGGCTTCGAGGTAACTGATTCTGAAAACGTAAACCTTATTTTTCGTATTTATGCAGCTCAAATAAATTAGTGACCAAGAAGCCCAATTTTCGTGTCAGCAGTCGAAATGCTGAATTTTCCAGTTACCATCCTGTATATACTTGTAACTCTTTATAAGTTTATCTGCCTCGACATTTTCTGTTGACTTCATGTAACATGGAATAATGACTATACTTCGAAATTCGCACCCTTGCCAAATTGATCGAGTGAAAATGTTTAATTCTGTACACTATCCATGCCATTCACCATTTACGCATCATATTGCGGTAGTCCTATAAATCCTACAGAGAACTAAACAGTTTTTTGATTATTTGGTATACATGTGTGTCCCAAAAATGAGTTAGAAGTTCTAAATAATTAATGTGATGGGCCTTGTCTTTCTCGGACTAAAAACCGAGAGAACTTTTGACGAACTATTGCCACAACGAACGCGTCTTTCTGTAGAGAGTTTAACCATATTTCAAGTTTCCTAGCTACCAATTAATGCTAAAAATTGAGCCAATTGAACTTTGCAGGGAGCGTTGTAATTTCTCTGGCTTCTGTTGAGCGCTAAAACATTTATGTGTTCGAGAAGATTAGTGTACTAGAAAGCCATATTTTAAAGCTTCGCAAACCGACACAAAGTTTTCCATCAATGTGGGGAAATATCCAATTCTGCGTTGTCATGATTTTTTTGTTTTTTGTTGTAGGGTGTTTTAGGAAATTACTTTTTTCACGTTGAATTGAGATACTGAAGGTACTAAAGAATTGATGAACAAGCATAAATAGATGTATTTATTAGCAGGGAGCAAACATACAGTTGTTGAATTGAGATACTTAGGTCTGAAGAGTTAAAAAGCAAAGCCAAATAGATTCATTTATTAGCTGGAAGCAAACAGCTATTGCTACAGTTGATAATAAAACCCAAATGTTACAATTAGTTTATGGTTTGAAACACATCGGAGACACAATCTTTATAAGAACCACCCATTGAGAAAATCATCCAAAAAGACTAAGGGCATCAGAATTGTTTTTAAATTATTATTTGCATTTCGTGCTTATAGAGGCCAGGAAATGGGTGTTTTCCAAGTCAAGTTGTGTCAAAATAATTTTACTGAATTGAGCTGGTAGCAACCCTACAATCTTCTATTTCGAAATGGCTTTTAAAACTTAGTATGAAAGGGAAGAATAAAAGATTTGAATAAGAAATAATCATTTGAGGCTTCAGAAAATAGCCTTAATAAATAACAATCAAAATATGTTGAACAAACAGAATTGTCGATACTGGAGCGATGAAAATCCGTATCTTTTTAGGGAAGATAATTCATAGTATTCAGAAAAAATTAACGTAGGGCTGGTATACTTGGACATACAGTTGTTGGACCTACATTCATTGAGGGAAACCTAACTGGTGAGCGCTACTTAAATCTTCTTGATCACAGAGAATTTAGAAAATCAAGTTGATGAGGCCGGTAACGTTGTTTTGCAAGAAGATTGTCTTTGCTTCCAACAAGATGGAGATCTACCACATTACTTTGTTCTGGTTGGGCAATGGTTAGATAACAGTTTTTTCGGCAGATAGATTGCTAGAAGAGAAGCAATCGAATAGCCACCACGGTCAACCAGACTTAACGCTTTTAAATTCTTTTTCGTGGGGATACCTTCAATCAATTATTTATAAAAAAAACAGCCTCGAGATTTGGAAAAATTGAAGGAAAGAATTACAGCTGCGTGTAGAGAAATTTAAGTACAAGTTTTTCAGAACGTTACGGAGTCATTCGAGAGCAGAATATATCACTGTTTAGAAAAAAGTTTGAGAATTTAATTAGGGAAACTACTTTTTACCAACTTGTTTATGTTTCATTACAATTGCATTTATTGCCTTTGTTTAGGAGTTTTTCTTGATTTGTCGAAAACTATGGAAGAGAAAGGTCAAATACGTGGTTTATTTAAAAAGGCAATTCAACGACTTTTCAAATGAGGTACTGCGGTGAGTCGAGTTCTACTGAACTGTTCTATTTCCTCGTTTGTTTTATTTAATTGAATTTTTTTTTTTAATTTTTCTTGGAAATATTAAATCTACAAATACTGTATTATAAAAATCCTTTGTATCATAACGTTTTGCGTGAGAAACAGATTTCTTAGCAGATTACAAATTAGATAAGGGTTATTTTTTAGACCTTGTTTGTTTCAAAAAATGATTTAAGCACACATAAATATGGATATCTGAGTAAAAGAACATGTTAGTTTTGAAGGACCGCTGAAAGTCCGATATCATAAATTATGACACTAAAAGAGCTGTTAAGTGTCAATAACGGAGACCGTAGCAAATCTCTCGGCAAGACCATGTGGTGGTAGGAATTTGACGTTCAAAAAACACCCTTACACGTATAATTGTAAGTTATTTAAATTTCAATTATCGAAATAAAACTTGAAAGATAAGGGGATGGCATCATCCAAAATGGGTTTGCAGTTTGATTTGCACTTTAAGAATTCTTTTCAAAATTTATTTAAGGGTTAATTTGGAATAGAAATATTTAAATTAGTAGAAATTCTGCATCCTCATGCTCTCTAGCGAGATGCAGAGGATATCTTTCGGTCCCCAGAAATTAAGGGTAGGGGGCGTGAAGATAAAACACCAAAGACCAATTTTAAATTAGTCAAAAACTAAACTTCGATGAAACTAGTTAAAATTATGGTCAACCCCCGGACTTACGAAAACGAGTACGAAATACCGGAGTATTAATAATTGCTTTTGTTTGTGCTAATTAACGTGAATGAACATACAAAAAAAAAACAATTTCTGTTCAACGTAAAGTTCTTGTGCCATTTGTGTGATGTTTGCTACGGAATAAATAGGCGAGTAAATTTTAAATGGTCTGATAATTTTATTTGAGGGTTTTTCGCTCTTAAATGATTTAATTGTAACTGGCAGCAGACACATATATTTGGGTTTTACTGATGATGTTCTGCAAGTTCCAGAAACGTGGGCATTGTACACCTCAACATCCTAGAAGCATAAGCCACAACAAGCTCTTACCTAGTTCTTGTTTTGGTGTATTCCCCTAGCGCTACCTCATTCGCAGATTCTTCTTCGTAGGTTGCTTAAATCCCAAAAATATAGGACAAGACAACCTGGCCTTATTAACAAATGGGGAGTACTAACGTAGGAGGACGCGCAGTATCAGCATCAGCTCTCATTAGGGAAATATCTTGACGAAAGAAATGAGAACTTCTTGCCAGTTTCTAATTCTAATTTAAAAGTTTTTTTTTTGTGCTAAGTCAAGCTTAGCCACTTTCTAAGTCAGAAAACGCCCCTTCTATTAGATTAGTAGCCGTAGAAGTAGACGTAGTGTTGGAAGGGAAAATTCTGCTCAGAAGGTTTCTATAAAATTTAAACAATCTTTCTAGTCTTATTTTATGACACTGGTTTGAGTTCAAGTGATTGAGTTTGGTATGAGAAAAACAGAAAAACAAACAAAGGAACAAGTTAACAAAGGAAAGAAAGAAACAGTGAGAGAACGAGAGACCTGTAAGGCTGAATCAACATTTATAAATTTGATTTATTACAATAAATCACAACTTCATTTCCAAGCTTGAGCTCCATTTTCTCAAAGCATTATCCTTTGGATATTGTTAGATCAAAGCTTTTAGCAGGAAATTGTATGATATGTGAGGTATGCTTGAATTAAAAAGCGACAAAACACACAAGAATTGGGGAATAAAAACAGACACCTGAAAATAGTTTGAGAACCTCTGTGTACAAACTAATCAGCGAACACCCACCGATAGTCAGGTGCAAAGTTAGCTGCATTTGGTTTGAAAACCTTTGAGTACAAACTAAATGGCTCAGCTGGGAAAAAACCTTGCAATTATTAGGGTTAAAATAAACTTTGGGAAATTAGTAATCGACGCACCAAATACGAGCGAAAGAGTTAAACAAAGAATGTCAGATTATTTGTGCTTAATAAATTCTATTAATTTTCTAAAGAAATATTTCTCTCAGATCTGTGTCCAGCAAATTTAAACAAGTTGAAACAAACTGGTTCACTTTATTTTGTTGTATTATGTTTAAAAAAACACTGGAAAATCATTGACCTAAAATTTTGTCAATTTATCGATTTATTTGTTGACCTATTGTAATAAAACGTTGAGGTCAATTGTTGTTTGAATTTGATAACACTTCCCTGTCGACTCTACGAGCTGGGGTTACAACTTATTGGAATAAATTAATTTTAAACACAAGGTAGATAAATTGGGTCCGAAAATCGAAGGTAAATTATTCTTCGAAAATTTTTAAAGATGAGCAAAATTTGATATTCTTAAAAAACTATATACAATCACACTGACTGGTCGCTCATCACAGTACCTATCGCCCAACCACCTTTTTGTTTAAGATTTTGTGGGTTGACCCCGTCCCAGTTCAAGGAGATGGAATTTAAGTGAAAATCAGCTAAAAAGATCTCCCATTTGAAAATGAAATTGATTTATTTTTGCCTAGTTCAATATTTTATAAAACAATTGAAAGGATGGTACGTTTTCAAATGGACACAGTGTAGATGGTACATATGATAAGGGCTTCGAAACGTACTAAATCAAAAATTGGAAACCGAAAAAAACCGTTGTTTTTGTCTGAACGTAAACCGGAACCGTACCGAAAATATATCGGTTTATTTCGATTCGGTGCAGGGTTCAAACTTTAAACATTAACAAAACCTTACTCTCCACTTCGGTTCTAATTTTACACTAAAAGTCAACCTAGAATTTTTACCTCATTATTATTATCGTATTCTTCACTGTTATCTTCCAATTTTTTTTTTAATTTTGAGTGTTTTTAAAGTCCAGCAATTATTATTATTTTATTGTCTAAAATATTGTAATGCAATATAAATAGATAGAAGAGAATTAAGTGCGTAAGAAAAGTTTTTAGAAAGATCTAAAAACGAGAAAGCGGCCGCGATAACGAAACAAACGGCAGATAAGCGTTCCAGAAATTTTGGCAAACGATAAGCCTTATCTGCGTGATTTTTCTAGAGCCCGGGAGCCAAAACTATATACGGTGATCAGTTTTCCCTTGAAAAGTAGTTAGAAGTAAATCAGTGAGTTCATTATCCAGTTGTAGTGTTTCGAGTTTAGTTTGGTAATAAAGTGGGTATTATTCAATTTACGTGTTAATAATCAATTCGAACCACGATAAGCCTGTAACAATATTTAAAATTCGGAATTTGTTAAAAGACATTGATGTGCGACACGGAAGATCATGCCTAGCCTACTTATTTTTATGGAAGTTTTGTTTCGGGATTGATAGGGATCCATTGAGAGGACATTTTAAAACTAGCTTCATAATGTACAGGGTATTCCAAAAATACAAAACGTATCAAAAGCTGCATTTTTTAAATAGAACACCCCATGTATCTTTTTATTTTTTGATTTTCAGGTCAAAATAAAGGCGAGTTTTATTAAGGTTTATCTCACCTAAACCTTAAAGATTTCAGCTATGGCCTTTTAAAAAATCAGAATTACTTGTCATCAACAGTAGATTTAAGGGAAAAACATTTCATCATCATCATTTAAAATTTTAAATATTATGGAATAATACCAACAAGAAAAATAAAGGGGTTGCAAATACAACAAATAATAGCAATCTATTATAATTGCTTAAAATGACGAACCTCTGACTCTAGACAAAAACATAAACTTTTTTTCAGGACCCTCAGAAACATTTGTTATTATTTTTGGCCCCATATTTCCTAAATTTTCTCTGATTAGCTTCTTCATATCATATAATTTTTATTGAAGATGTATTAAAAAAATTCCTTTGACAAATCCTCATAAAAAACCAATAGCTTTAAATTAAAATAACACTGTTTTGATAATATTTGATAAATAATTTGCAATCTTATTACACTTGGACGTAAAAGCAATGATCCGTCTTCAAAGGGATGAAGCTTCAGCAAATTTCCATTATGGGGTCGGAGAATATTCAAATGTTCATGTTCATTTTGATAATCGTTAAATGTGAAAAAATGTGTTTCAGAACTGACTCTTACTATTCCCAACACGAAGTCACCGATTTTCTTATGAGGCTATGTAAAAGAAATTGTTTTTGATTTACCTCTAACAATATCAGATAAATTCAAGGATACCATCTGAGAATTTAAAAAAAAAAACGTCCCGAAATGTTGACAAATGTTGCTGAAAGTCACAAAAGGAGGTTATGTTTTTGTTTAGAGTCAGAGAGTTGTCATTTTAAGCATTTATAATAGACTAATACCATTTTCTTCGTTAAAATTATTTCATAATATTTCAAATTTTAAGTGATGATGATGAGGCTAAAGGTTGGGAAAGGGTCTCTGAGGTTATGTGGGTTGCTAGTACCCACATGACAGCAAAACTCAAGAAATGCCCACTGTTACTAACAAAGGAGTCAGAGGATCGAGAAATCGATCTCAGCTCGGCCAACAAACCCTGCTCCAACGTCTACGAAGACATGAGTCACGTAGCTGCCAGGTGTATGGCGTACAATTGGTGTGCGTCATGCAGCAGACGTGAGAGGTTGATGGGCGAGCTTCCAGCATCCTATAATTAAGCGCAATTGACCAGCTAAGGTATGGAATCCTAACAGAATTGTCCCTGGCCTTCCAAGTTGGGGGTTAAGGCGTAGGGCCAGCCCCCCTACACTCCAAAAAAAAATCATAAAATTACTGAAAGTCCTAGAAAAGTACAGCCGGAAGGATCAAACGGAAGACGACATGGCAGACGAAAACGGATTTTGATTATGGGTAGGTGGAATGTCCAAGGATTACGAACTAAATCAAGTCATTGAAGAAGTTGAGAAAATAAATGCAAACATAACTGTTCTAACAGAGACTAAGAAGAAAGGTAAAGGCAGTGAAATGACAAAAAACATCCCCGGGGGGGGGGATTCTCCATACTTATACGAAAGAAACTTATGAGACATCTGGGAACAGATAAATGAAAGACTTCTGAAGATATAGGCCCCAAACTATGACTCAAAAGACAAAGTGAAAGTGGCGGCTTATAAATCCTTGATTGACCTGCTGGATAAGGCTAGGCACAGAAAAGAGGTCGTGTTGCTAGTGGATTTTAACGCATGGACTGGGAGCAGCAAAGATAGTGATGCTGCTGGAAGACATCGAGATGACAAGGTAAATGACAACTGGACTGATGAAGTTGTCTGAGCAGTATTCCTTAAAAATTCGAAATGGGTTCTTCTAACACAAAAATATTTATAAGTACACTTGGACTCGAAGACAGTCGAAATTTACCATTGACTTCGTAATTACAAGACGACACACAAAAGTTTAAATTGATGATGTTCGAGTGCACAGGGGATTTGAGTACGGGACAGACCACCATTTCTTGAAAATAATTTATTTTCCTTTTCAGAAACAACAACAAAGAGATAAACAAAACACTAAAGACACATCTGAAATAACCTACTGTAAATATAACACAAAAAAATTAAACAGTGCCTTAATTTTATTTCTATACAAGGAAAATTTGCAGCAAAAGCTTTAAGAAGTACCATACTCATCCGGGGTAAATATGTGTTACCAAATTATGAATGAAATAAAAGAAACTCCCACAGAAGTGATCGGCATGATTAAACCAGAAGCTGGTGGACAGATAAGTTAAGCAGTTATTATACAAGACCAAAAACAATCACATCAGTATATCACTATGCTCGATTAAACAGAGAAATGAAAAACTCAGCGCTAAAAGCAAAGTCCGAACAGTGGGAGCATAAATGCAAAGAAATTGATGCCTACATCTGTTGAACCAAATGTAGGGTGGCCTGGAAAATAATAAAAGGTCTTCGAACTAATGGACGAGAGAGTACAAGGCTAAATGTTATTCCAATAGAAGAGTGGACAAGACAATACTTTAAACTTTTGACTGAAAATAGAGAAGCATTTCAACAAGATCTAGAGTATTTATATGAGTACGACGAACAGGAAAGTGAGGAAGAAGAACTAGATGCTATGATAGATGCTAGTATAACGAAACCTTAAAAATAATAAGTCGCCATAACCAGGAGGAGTGCCAAATGAACTATTTAAACATGGACCTCAAATTCTAGTGGAGTTGCTAGCATACGTATTCTCGCGGTTCATTTAGGGAGATAAATTATCACCAGAATGGACAAAGGCCTGTATAAATAATATATACAAAAAAGGTGACCCTCGAAAATGTGACAATTATAGGGGTATGAGGATTTCAAACTCCCTATCTCGGGTATATGAAAAAAACATAAAAAACCGGATAGAAGGCCAAATAAAAGACATCGAGGATCAAAATGGTTTTCAAGCTGCGTGGGCGGCATCTTCACTGTCAAACAGGTTATAGAGAAACGTTTAGCTCATAATCTTGAAACTCATATCGTCTTCATCGATTTAACCAAGACCGATGACAGCGTTCCTTTGCAGCTTTTGTGGAAAGCTATGAAAAACCAAGGGGTAAGTGCAATATATATAAATGCAACGAAACAGTTATACAAAAACCATGACCGCTCACATTAAAATTGGAAAAGTGCTTTCGACAGAAATTAGAATTATTTAAAGCCTAAAGCAGGGCTGCTGTATAGCCCCAACAATATTTAAAATATTTTTGAATGAGACCTTAACATCATGGCAAAAGAAATGTCACAATATAGGTATACGCATTGAAAATGAGAACCTATTTACAGTCCATTTTGCAGATGAGCAGGCCTTACTAGCTCAAGGCGAGGATAATGTCAGTTATAGGCTGCGGAAACTTGATGACGAATATTATAAATAGGGTTTTGAGATCAGTACAGATAAAACAGAATATCTTGTGGTAGGAGGTGAAGAAAAAAATCTGGAATTAGGCTCGAAAATAATAAAAGAAACGTAAAGTTTCAAGTATTTAGGTGTCACAGTAATATCTGATGGCGACAGTAACAACGAGAATAAAGTACAGGCTACAACTGCTACAAGAAAAATAGTCTTCTGTGGAACTCAAAAATAGAAGAGAAAAACAAAATTAGAATATACAAAACACTTGTTGAAAGTATAGGTTTAAACGGAGCAGAATTATGGGAGGTACACAGAAAAAATAAATCCAAAATAAGGTCGATTGATTACTGAAGGCGATGCTGTCGACTGACGAAAATGGACAGTCAGAAATGTGGATATTGGAGCAGATATGGGAATTGACATCATAGAGACAATAGAATCAAACCGCTGAAGTGGTGTGGGAATCTGAAACGAATGTCTATGGAAAGATGGCTCCAAAGGTAATGGGAATGGACTCCGAGTATTCGATGAAGAAGGGGAAGACCAAAGCATTCCTGGAAGGAAGATGTGCAGGAGCCTCTCTCTCGCGGAAAATCAATGCCTCAACCGACTGCAGTGGAAACTACGATGTGAGAGGTGGCATTGGCCGTAAAAAATCGCAAAAATAAAAAATAAATGACGTTGAATTTTTTTTCCTTAAATCTGCCGTTTATTACAAGAAGTTTTGATTTTCCGGGACAGATGGAATTTCTATCCGCAACAGCCAAATCATGTGATAGAGGAGATGTAAAATCTAAAAGGCTGGGATAAAATGTAGTCAAATTTTACAAAACAGCACTGCTAAGAGTTTAATAAGAGCACTGCGTAACTTGAAAAATAATAAATCCTTGATTCAAGAAATTGGCTGAAAATAATCCCCATAGGAAATAGGAAGACTACTGGAAAAATACCCTTCCTTAATTGGAGAACTTCAATCCGTTTATATAGGACACGTCAAGCTTTCCCAAGAACCTAGCCGTCTCATTTTCAAGATTAGTTCTGGTTTGTTTAGTTACTTAATCCTATAAAGAAGTGCTTAGAAGCTGATTTATTACCGGTTGATGCAAATTCATTTCTTTCACTTTTTTTCCTAGAGGATAAAAGACAATATATTTATTCGTTTTTAAATGTTTCAAAATATAGTAATTGATCTACCCAATTGCTCTTAATGTAACGACATTTTCATGCTGTATAATATTATGAGGTTAATAATTGTTGTAACAAAATGTACTTATAAAATTTGTTTTAGAAAGGACTTTTCTAGAAAAATTCGATAATGAGAAGCGGCCGCGATAATGAATTATATAGCAGATAAGGGCTCCGTAAGCGATACGTACGTTCATTCTAGAAACCGGAACGGCACCCATAAATATACTCGATCGTCTTTCCCTCAGTTAGTTCATTAAACAGTGTTAGTGAGTTAATTAGTCAATTGGTCGGTTAGTGAATTATAATTGTAGTATTCCGGAATCAGTTTGGAAATAAAGTGGTTACAATTCAGGAAGTATTAATTTTCGAACCGATAACGTGCAACATTATCAATAAAGATTTGACTTAAAGGACACTTATTTTTCAATGATATCATAAGCAATATTATTCATTATTGCGAATGTATCTGGCAATGGAAAAGCAAATTATTTATGAAACAGAAATGTAACTGCTAAGATATGTAACAGCTTTATTTAGGTTTTTATGTTTTAATAAAAAAAAAAAATTCTTAATTGGGAACAGTCTCGATATTACTCAATATTTATTAGGTACTGAGTTTAATTGGAATAATTTCAATAAAACTAAACCAAAAATGTTCTCCCGCAATACGTCGATTTTTTTTATGTATAGGTTGCTATCTTTGGGAGTGGTTTTCGTATTTTTCTTTCTACATAGAAGCCACATCCAACATTTTTTTAATGAAATTGTCTCGGTTACTCTATTGTCTCTTTGACCAATCATTGAAAATAACGCTTTAGGAGGATGACAGTACACTATTTTGCTTTGTAATTAGTAGTGACCGGATTTTAGGCACAATCAAACAAGGTAAAAAGGTGAGGAAAATGTTAAATTATGCAAACACGAACAGCTAAAAAGGGCACTAAAAAGGCAAAATACTCTAAAAAGGACATTAAAAGGTCAATTAAACAAGGTGAATTAACAAGAAAAACAATTATTAACAATTTTGAACGTTTCCTTTTTCCAACTACAAAAGTTTATAAATGTTTGTCTCTCAATATTTTCCATTGTAAAATTTGTACGTGTTCACTACAATAAATCCTAGTAATTTAAAAAGTTTTTCTCTAGATAGATAGACAATGTTCAATTTATATCTTTTGGTAACAAGTTATTGCTTTCACCCTTAGCACGAATCTAGCCAAAGTCTTAAATATTTGCAAAAGATGGACAATGGACATTATAAAACAACGTACGTCTTCTTTAATATTAGCTATTTTCGCGAGAGAAAAATAATGCAGAATATTATTTTTATAAGATAAGAAGTATAAGCAACGTGTCCTTTTTGATTGCTACCTTTAAGTAGCTTTTCCTCCTTCATGGCAAATTTTTTCCTCAGTATATTTCTTTAGGATTGCAAAATGCGGATTCAGTTTTTAAAATTAGTAAATTTATGCATGGTCACTAATGTTCTTGGAATCTAGGAGCAAGTTGGAATAATTCTTTCTTTCCCATGAAAATCAATAAACCATCGGTCAGCTTGCCCCTTTCGCTAGAGATTATTGGTGGCCATAAAGTCTTTCTGGTCGCCTCCCCCAGATGTTAGGATATAGTTTTATAATAAAGGACAATACAGTTTTAACCACGTAACCAAAAAGGCAGAATAGATCAGTGTGAAATTAAAAGACTTTTTATCAATTCAGCCAAACCGAAGACGATCCATAAAGTTTAACCTACTAACTTTAATCGTACGTCGGTTCCGGTACGATACGCGTTTAACTCGTCGTTTCGTACTAAACAATATTTTTGCAACAAAGGAATTACGAAAATTGGGACTGCTTGATTTACCCAGTGTTCTAATAAAAATATTTAACACTAGATTTTACCAGAATTTTATTTTGCATGTAATTGATATGAACACAACGTTTTTACTGAAAAGAATTTTGCTATGATATATAAATTATTACAAAAAGTCTTTTAACATCTATAATCACGCGATTTTTCTAAACCATCTGTTTAGAGCACTTTGTCTTTCTGGAGGCATTCTTCCCACATAAGTGCTCTTACGCAAAAGAGTTTAAAAATAAACAATTAGAAAAGGAATATCCTTCGGGTAATTTTATCATTTTACTTGAACATCTATTTTTACTTAGAAATTAAATAAACATGGTATAGTTCAATAATTGTCTAAATGCAACTATCGACCCAAGCGTACTAATTACATCCGTAAGGAGGTATCTAGCGTCCCGTATTTGTTTCGGGTCCAACGTAAGAAGCGTCCCAACTACCTGCTCTTAATGGGACTAATGAATGTCGGTGCCAGACCATCAAAATTAATCCATCTTTCACTCAAAGACGGAGGGACCGACTCACTCACCCAGAGGGATCTATCGTATATGAAAAGGAATATACACAACGCTCAGAGTTCCATGTATGTGCAGCCAAAATCCATGGAAGCGACTCTTACTACCCTTTCGACTATGGAGATAAAAACCAACGCGGGTGAAGATTTTTTGATTGTGAACGATTTTTGAAATAACATTATTGGATTTGCTACAAAAAGAAATTTAGATGTGCTTTGTCGTGCATGTAATGTATATGTTGACGGTATCTTTAAAAGTTGCCCCAAGTATTTTTACCAGTTATACACGTTTCACGCTTTGGTGAACCATTCCTATGTGCCTCTCGCTTTTTTTCTATTACCCGATAAATCTACGGAAACTTACAGTAATTGTTTGAAGAACTTAGTCGATAAATGTTTAAGTATGGGACTTTGCTTTCCCCTGTAAATATATTCATTGATTTTGAAAAAGCCACCCACACAGCAGTGGAATTAGTATTGCCAAATACAAATATAAGGGGGTGCCGCTTTCATCTTGGGCAAAGTTGGTATAGAAAAATTCAGACACTTGGCTTGAGTACAGAATACAAGTCCAAATCTGAAACTGCAATGTTTTTGAAATTATTTTTTGGACTTCCATTTTTACATCCTCGCCAAGTGTCTGATATATTTACAGACCATTTAATGGCAATTGCACCTAATGATACGAAAGTGACAGAATTTTGCGATTACGTGCTAGACACTTATATATCTGAACAAGCACCGTTTTCTCTCAAAATTTGGGCCGAATTTCCTTCTTCTGCTAACAGAACAACAAATAATTGTGAATCTTTTCACTCTAAATTAAATAAGTTGTTCAATAGTCCGCATCCCAATATTTTCATATTTATGGACGTATTAAAAGGAATACAAAATGAAACGAGTATTCAATTAAGAAGTAACTCTGTTAAACAGTCGAAAATTATGAGAGAAAAGGAAATGTTTTTGAGAACCAACATAAGTAGCTTATTTAGGGAAAGTATAACTGTTTTTGAATATGTAAAAAGGGTTTCCTTTAAGTTTCTGCCAATGTAACTGCCACCTATGTATGTATAAATGTATATATTTTTAATATCTCTGTATTGTACAAGTTCATAATAAACTGTATACTGTATCCTATATTGTTTTATTAACTTATACATATTTTGACGTTGCAACTTCCAATCCCAATGAGTATAACCCTATCGAGAACAATACATATTTAAAATCTCCAGAATGTGTTCAAAAAAATAATTCTTTAATACTTCCGGTAGGTACATAATTAGGAGGGTAGTTATACATACACTTATTTAATGAGGAGCGCGGACGCTTGTTACGTACCTATAATTTTTGTGCCGGGACGCTAGTTACCTAGTCAGGTAGAAATGGGACGCTAGTTACCCCGACCCCCTCCACAAGAGCAGGTAATACTTTCAGTGGGCTGTGTGGGTCATAAGAATAGTTTTTATTAAATTGTACTGTTCGGAAAATTATACTTCAAACTTCTTCTTGTTTTTATGTGCCGTTTACATGGAATAGTAACTTGCGATAACACTTGCGAGAGCGACTTGTGAGAGCGAATATATTTGTTCAGCATACATGACTATTTCTTTCTCCAAATGTACGACTTGCACCACCCATTTGCAGACAACTTCCAACAAATTGGAAATAAATCTGAACTTACCTATAATGCTCTCTACGGTTGTTTACACGTGCAAGTAATTATTGCGGCAAGCACTTGCGCAAGTTTTACGACTTGCTCTGAGAGCACTCTCAGATACTGTTTACACTAGGCAAGTAGGCAAGTTCGCTGGAAGCTGGAAGTACTCTCAGACATCGACTTGCGATAATTTTACTTGCTCGTCTAAACGGCACATTATGATGGACCAATTCTCCATGTTATTGCTTTATTTTATTAAATACATATTTCTGTTTAAATTCTTCAGAATTGTAAAAAAGTACTTGTGAAAACCCATAGAAAAGCATAAATAGGCACGAAATTTTGTGAAAATAGATCCAGATAATCTATAAAACGGCAAAAATAAAAACAAAATTGAAATGTAGACAACAACGCATGAGAAACGCCAAAAAAGGTGAAAAGGTAGAATCATAGGATTTTAATGTAAAAGAGATTCCAAATGTGTACCATTTACATGTTGACAAATTTCAGACCCATGATAAAATATACTTCTAATGTTTAGTCAAATATCTGAAGTTGGGGATATTAGGATCCAGAAATACCAGGACCCCGTACGAGTTTTGCGGCACATGTGCTTATGTAAATAGCACAGAATTCCGTAGGATTTTCGGATTTATACAGGAATTTTCACCTATTCCTTGTTTTTTTTTTTAATTGGACTTTAAAATTATAAAAAAGACTTCTTTTTTAAGATGTATCATTTCTACGTTTTTTTCTTTTGTTGAAAGCCTTTTCAAAAGCTTAAATTTAAAGAAAAACATACTTTATTTTTTTCATTTCACTAGGAGTTATTATTAATCGTAACATTTTCTTTTGCACTATTGGAACTAAAAATATAAAATTTTGTTTAGGTAATTTTCCGATGAAAGTACCCACATTTGAAAATCGAGTTATAATACCCAGCTAATAATAAACTTTAAAGCAATGAAATAAGTAAATAGATTTTTAGCAGCAATTATCTTGTATTTACTTCGGCAACAGATTCAAACATTGTTAATTTTACGGTAGTATGCAAAATTTGTTAATAAAATTATAAGATCCTAACCGGGACGTGAGAACTCAAAGGCAAGGTAAGTTTTACATATGATTGTGAAAGACTTGACCTTATGTATTATATGTGTGAATTTGAAATTGTCTGTACATTTACCGTATACACAGATGTACATTGTTATCTAAATGGTCAATTAACTGAATTTCAATGTGCGTTATCGGCTTTGGTGAAATTTCCATCCACTCTATGACCTTTGTCGCAGTATTCAGGATAATTATATTTTTTAGTGCGCAACTTTATAAACAAGAAACAAATAACGTATGTAACAAAAGTTTTAGGAACAACTGATTAGCTGTGAAGTAATGGAAAATACATCGCCACTGAAAACAAATATAAAAATGTTTCAGTTTAATATTCCATATTATATTTGTCACATAGGAATTCATGGCATATAAACTGCAAATTCAAACCATAATTATTGCATTTAACAGGTGTCCCAAACCTGATAAGTAATTATTCAAATATCAAAAATTGTTAAGAATTGAGATTTGATTTAGATTGTTCGGTGCTGATTCGGAATCACTTAGGTGTATTCATGTTAGTAAAAATGTCAAACGTAAAAACTTAATATTTATTACATACTAACATATAACAATCGGGGTTGCCCAAAACAGCCACTAATGATTTGCTAATCTAAGGTACAACTTTTATACCTGAAACAAGATGACCAAAACAGCCACGACAAAATTCCCTTTATCCATTAGATAAATTAGTTATTGATCAAATATTTAATGATACTCCTTCTGGGTAATTACCCATTAGGAAACACCAAGTGCAACTTGTTCTCCCATTGGTTATTACTATGGTTAGCTACTGGTTAATACAAAAATTAGGACTTTACTCGCTATATAAGGATCCAGATTCTCTTATTGGTAAATGGTTAAGGTACCCCTTCGGACTAACCTATTTAGACCCAACTGATGTTGGTGATTGTTTTGCGCTTGATTTTGCAGAGGATTTTTCCCAACATGAAGGTCTTCGAAGCTTCTTCAATTATTTAGCCCAAAAATTATATAGACGAAGACTCTCAATTTCCACCAACAATATGGTCTGAAAACGCTTTAAATTTTTTGAGAACGACCAATGCGTGCGAATCGTTCCACCCTAAATTTAAGATTTTATAATCCTCATCCATCTTTGTATAACTTTGTGGACGTACTTAAGGATTTTTAATTTATCACGTACATCAAGATGCAAAGTACCAGGGAAAAAGTTAAGAAATCGAAAATGTGGCGTAAACAAAAAAGCATTAACAATTTAATAAAACAATTTCGTGACATACAGATAACTCGCTTACATTTTGTTAAATGTGTATCACATTACTGTAAAGTGAAATTATAACATGTTTTTGTTTTATAATAAAAATAATTTTTTTGTTGTTTAAACTTATCCACCTATACTCGTGCACGGTACATTTATGTAGTTCATCAGTGTCGTGCGGTATTATCATGCGAGGAGGCGGCGCTTATACTGTTTTCCAATAATTTTTTTCTTAATAAAATAACAGGGCTCATATTTTTCAGAGGTGGCATTTAAAAGGCTTGCATCATTCTGAAGATAATCAGCGCTCGGCATACGTCATTGCATTGAAGGGTACCTGAATTTGGGTAGTCCGCTTAACGACCTGCAATTAAGGTGGCTGTTTTGGGCAGTTCCCATAACAATTAGGTTAAAATTACGATAAAAGGTGAAGTGATAGCGATGAATTGCTAGAGAGAAGTGCTAGAGAGCTTCTAGTCCTTTTTGCAGGCTCTTTAAAGCCATACTTCCCCATTCCTTTCGAAAAGTACCAAACAACCCACAAAATGTAATTAGAGATGATTATATTCTAGAATTTTCTATCATTCAGCTACCGCGGGTGGCAAATACTACATCTTAAAGTATTATGTATTAATAATTGTGGTAGCTACAAATGTCTGATAAACTGATGATATATATATTTAAATTAGATTCTTCCCAGAATTGTATTAAGATTATTTATCATAAACAGGTAAAATGTAGTTTACTAATTCATGAATTTCAAGAAATATTTGAGGGAAATATCCTTACCATAACCGGTCGCAATAACTAAATATTGACTGAATAAAAATGTCTTCCAAAATTGACCGATTCTATCAGTAGGCACTGTTCTAATAATGAAAATGTCTTTTGGTATAATATACTCGTCCATATGCTAGTATACTCAGAGATAGATTTATACCGGTATGTCAAGCCGCATTTTATGACGTAGTACGCGATGCAAAAGCCCAGATGTTTACATTATACCGTGCTTTTTTTTTTAAATCGGTTGATAAATAATGGAGATATTTGCCAAAATGTTAGCATGTTAGCAATGTTCTGCATCGCATATTTGCTTCTCAGTTAACGCCAACCTGAGCGCACGGGACGAGATTGCGTCAAAATCTCAGCATACCGGTATAAGTCTATCGTGGGTTAGATTAGATTATATGTGGGTCGTTCGTGTTTTTCTTCGTCCACCCCGCACACGACGTAAGGAGATCTTTTGTGTATACTCTGATCTATGTAGTTCCCAGGTTCAAACTCTTGTAGAAGTCTATTATGGACCTGTGATTGAGTTTTTCCACATCTGAGGGGTCTAAGGACGCCCATCCGAGTTGGACGTGCCTTTTGCGTGCAAGCGCATCGCACTTGCATAGCACATGTTCTGCAGTCTCCGCAGCTTCTGCGCAAAAGTGACATAGGTCTGTTTCAGCCTGACCCATTTTCTTAAGGTGGTACCTTATAGGGTAATGTCCTGTTAAGAGGCCGGTTAGGATCCTTAATTCGGATTTGCTGAGTTCCAAGTAGACCTTTGTCTTTTCAAGCATTCCAAATATGAATCTTTTCGCCTGTCGTAGTCCTGGATATGATCTCTAGTGGGAGATTCTTGACTTTGCTTCCCATTTTGTGACCTCATTGTTGATTTGACTTTTGGAAAAACCAAAGGCCGGTTCAGGTCCAAGAAATGACGACGCAGATTCTTCTCCAGCGAGTTGGTCCGTAGCTTCATGCCCTTGTATTACTCTGTGCCACGAAACCCACTTAAGGCTGATCCTGTTGTGTTTAGCCAGTTGCTTTAGAATTTGTTGATAGTCCCAAACTAGTTTGGATTTGACAAGGCAGCTGCTGAGGGCCTCTATTGCCGCTTGGCTGTCAGAGTTAATGTAGATCTTGGTTGCTTTCAGATTTCTTCGAAGACACTCGTAGGCGCAGAGTTCTATTGCATGTATTTCAGTTTGAAGGAAAGTTTGGTCTTTTCCCAAGGCTTTAGAAAACCTATAGTTAGGGCCATAAATTCCCACTGAAGTTCCATGTGCTGTCTTTGATCCATCTGAAGAGCAGATGGATATTTTGTGTTTTTCTTCAGGTACCGATTGAGCGTCAGTGAGGCTATCTAAGTCCACCTCAAAGAAATGATGAGATTCGTACCTGAGTTGCATATAATCAACCGATCTTGCTAAAATCACCGGGCTACATTCCTTGAGGATTCCCATGTGACCAGCAAAATCTCCTTCTTTAAATTGTTTTAATTGCAGTCTATCGTGGGATACAGGCTCACAACATCCCTTTTGTATCCAAACATGATAATCTTCCAAATATTCCATAGGCACACCCAGTTAGAGACTTATGGGCAATACTTAGTAAAAAGGTATATATTAAATGCTGGGAGACCTCAAATGAAGAACGATTACGATGCTGAATCTTTCAAATAATTTGGGAAATAGATAATCTGACCGTCCAGCTCATGACTGAATAAACCAGGCCAAAATCAAGTGCTATCAAAGGCAACGGAATTTTTTAGTTTATAATGTGAAAACAGTTATTTTTTTTATATTACGCTCGGAATTTTTATCGAAAACTTCCATTAACATTTAACAGTTTTTGTTTAAAATATACAGAACATTTAAACTATACCTAACGATAAACGTTGTTTGAATATAATGTTGGGTATTCTGGACCGGTTTCCGTTTGCAGCATCGTCGGAAGATTAAATCAGTAGTTTGCTTTGCTAATGTTACGCTGATTTCGTGGATCACATTTAAACTAAACTCCCATCTAAAGTATCTATTAAAGGGCTGTTCAGAAATTTCAGCTGTTTATTAATACAATTATCAGTAAATATTTGCGAATTTCTGCGGCTTCTACATTGTGTGAATCTAACCTAATTATTAGTCAGATGTATGAGATAACGTTTAACGAAAGATTTAATTTAAATTTATCAATAATTTGGATGTTTTCCAAATAGAATTTTATTAAAAATTTAATAATTATTATTTCACGTTAAATATCCTCATACAAAAAAAAAAACACCTACAACTTTGAACGTCTTACCAAATTTATTTGAAGTCCGTTAAATCCACGAAAATTAAGTAGAGATTTCAAACTATTTATACAATTTATATGAAGATGCTGAATTAACCAGAAAACTACTCCAGAAAACGAGGTCATCACTTAATTATAGATATGAGTATCTGCGCCTGCAAGTTTATACAATTACTTTCAAAAGAAAACTTTTTTAAACTTAGAAAGCTTATAAGGAAATTTTAATTTTATTTCTAAAGAAAACCTATTTAAAGTTTACATATTCTCAAAAATACCGTTTTGGAGACCCATCAAGAGCATGAAATTATTTAAAAAAATTCTAGTATCCCAAATTTCAAAAAAATCTGTTCATTAATTTTTAACAAAACCAAAAACGGGCTTCTAAAGTATTAAATATTATAACCTCAACTCAGTATATGAATTCTCAAAGAAAACTTTTTTTTTTCGAAATTTGAATTTAAAATCACCGTTTCCTTAAAGAAGTCCTACTATCAAATTAATGTCAACTATCAAAAAAAAATCTACTTTAAAATCTAAATTTTAGAAAAATTTTAGGAAACAAATAAACATTTTAATCAAAAAAGAACTTATTTTCTCAAGGTTATTTCAAAAGAACACCGCCAAAAATATAAGAAAAACCTGGAAATCTATGTACAAATATTATAAAATATTATTTTAAGAAAAAGTCAACGATCTAATTTTGGGGAAAAATTGGAAATAAAAGAATGCTAATTTATAAACTAAAAATGAAATTAATTAAGTTATAAAAGTTGAACTGACAATTTTTCATATTTTGGTTTCAAAATTGATAGAATTTTCAAGATTTAAAGCCTAACTTCGAGAAACGATATAAATGTGTAAAATCAAATTTGGTGAATTTGCAAGAAAAATTCAAGATAAAAGTAAAAATTTCGAATTTTATCTCAAAATTTTAAAAATATGAAATACAGAACTTGTCCCCTGAAACCAAGAAAAATTAAAAAACACAACAAAGGTTGCTCTAACGCGTTTCGATAGCCAAGCTGTCATCTTCAGAGAGATAGTCGGTGTTTTACGGATGCCAACAAAATTTTTTTTGGAATTTAGATCACTATGTATAATTCTAACAGTTTTTGATTTTTCATTAGTAAACGAGTTAAAATACACGAAAAATGTAATTTTATTTGCCATAAATGTGTTTATTCGTTGAAAGAAGCTAAATTTATAGGGAAGCCGTGGGTAATCACTGGTCATGAAGGATTTTTTATGATTAATTACATATATATCTAATCTAATTGTAATTGCACTTCTGCTTCAGTTTTTTTCCTCTTGTGTAAAAAAGAAACCCCTTTTACTTCCTTCTTATTGTTGATTGTTGGTTATTTTTCGATATGTATATTTAGAAAAAGGTGATACATTTAAATGGAATACTTTTGACATACAATCAATTAGAAAAAACCTAAGCTTAGTTTAGGATACAGTTATTGTATACTTTTAATTTTCAAATTTAATTTTCTTTACCAATAATAATAAAATTAAAAAAAAAGAACTTATATTGCTCAATAGGGAATTAAAAATTCTTTTCAAAGCACCTTAGTACTATTTAAAAATTTTAAAGGGGTAATTGTCACTCCAAAGGGGTTGAAGGGAGAAAGATAAATCATGCTCAAAGGACATCATTTTGTTATTTTAAAATTAAAAATTGACCAGCATTTTACTTACAGATTGTAAATTACTTGGATAATAAATTCATGCGTTTCTTTTGGACTTACTGTATAATGTTTTTAGTGTTGCATATTAAAAATAGTAATCTCATAGAAAAAAGAGTAATCTTAACAATCTTTCCGGAAGCTTAGCTTTACACTACGAGGTGGCGCTAGTTCTGGCAAAATAAAAATACTCTTACTTTTGATCAGCTGTTGTAATAGTGTGGTTGGTTTAAGGTTATAATTTGTTCGAAATTTAAACAAATTTAGCGTAAAATGGCAACGGAAAATGTGAACAGTTCTTACTGCGGTTATAACTCCCCTCTTAGCACTCGCTACTCCAGCAAAGAAATGCAATACAATTTCAGCGACCAGAAAAAGTTTTCAACCTGGAGAAAATTGTGGATAGATTTAGCGAAAGCCGAAAAGGTAAGTACATTTATTAAAAATAATTTTTTGCCACAAATATTAGAAGTGAGTTTGAATTATTCAATCACTGAACACTATACAAGTTGTAATACTTTCCGCTAACCGGAAAGTTAAATAATCTACTTTTTCCCAAAAAAGATAATTCCAAATTCTCCTAAATCAGTAAAACATTGTTGAAAAATCGAAACACCTAAATTTGAGAGTGTCAATGTATTTTTAGTATAATCGTATTTGCTAAGAATTTTCGTCACATAAAATTGTTTTGAAAGTTATGAAATAAGGTGAAATCTTACAGCTGACCTTTTGTGATAACTCAGTTACAAAACAACACTTGATAACATGTTTCGCTGATAATAAGTTTTATTACTATACTCTGAGTCGCAAAAGGGCTTTTAAACGTTGAATGGAAAAAAACCCAAAAATTGAAAAACCTACCTAAATTAAAATAATATCCAGAGATTATGGTTAATAACTGGCTATTTTGCATAATATCTAAATATCTACCTTTAGTCAATGTTATTAATTTGGTAGCAAATAACTTTACCCCTTTAGCCAGCTATTATTTATAAAATATGACCAACATTAGCCAAAGTAATAATGAACCTTTGTTAACCAAATGCTGTCAAAAAAGTCGACAATTGTAAAAAGTCTTTTTCTTAAAAGATTTTTTTACAGGAAAATCTAAATGTCAACGGATTGAAAATTCACAAGAAATTCAAATTTTGTATTAAAAATAATTTCAAAAGTTGAAATTTTACGATAAAAGATATATTCTATACAGGGCGTTTGGAAAAATTGGAATAACACTTAAGGAGGTAAAAGTAAAGCCAAAATTAATACTTACACCGTTACTGAGATATAGTCCTCTATAAGGGGTTACATCATTTAACTATTTTTTTAATAATTTTCTTTTTAATTAATATAATAAAACGAAATTTGCTGATAATAATTATGTTTTTAGGGTCTTTAATTTCCATGAATTTAATCAAAATCGATTATGAATAAGGGTCATTTTTCCATCTACCCTTAACATAAATTTGTAGATATTTTTCTTTTTCTATAAATTATCAAGTAAAGGATATTATTATTCATGGACTATTTTAAAGAAAAAACGTCTCCACGTTTTTCTTCGAATTTTATTATTTTTTTTTAACAATGTATGGTTCAGAAATTAACATTTTTTTCTACATTGTTACATGTAGTAGGCGGCTTTCCCTATGACAATTACGTCGTAGTGTTTGTAACTTTCTCATACTATCATCAAAAGTTTTCCTATTATTAGCAAAATCGAAATCTAGTAGCATGTTCTTTTAGAGAAATTCCTTTAAAAGGGTAAGAAAAGGACTGAGAAATTAGAGGCAAAGAAAAATGTTAATGACAGCACGGGAAAATTACCAAACACTGCAATAAGACTGTCATCGTGAAAGGCGCTTACTACGTGACACTACAGAAAAACGTTATCTTTCTGAAACGAACATGATTAAAAATAATAATAATAATTTCCGACCAAACTACTCTAAATTCGAAGAAAAATGCGGAAATATATTTTCTTTGAAAAAGTTCAATTCGTTAGAAAATAAAATCATTTGCTTAATAATTCAAAGAAAAACATCAATAAATTTGTATTAAGGGTACCTAGAAAATATCCATATTTACAACAGATTTTGTTTAAATTCCGGGTAATTAAAGAACCTTACCATATAATTATTCTATGCAAGTTTCATTTTATTATCTTAATTATAAAGAAAATTATCCAAAAAATAAGTAAATGATATCAGTAACCCTGCTCAGTAGGACCTATGTTCATATAAACTTGTTTAATTAATTTTGGCTATACTTTCACCTCCTTAAGTTTTGTACCAAATTTTCCAAACACCTTGTATAAATTGTTTTAGCGAAAAGTCGAAATAAAAAAAATTTCGCTAAAAAATGCTAAACAAATTTTGAGGAAAACCTTTCATTTTAGAAAAAAGCTATTTTGAAGAAAAACTACTTTCGAAAAAAATATGTACATATGTACATTTTCTCTAAATGAGTATATCGATCAAAATTTGAAGAAAGAATTTGAAATTCAAAGGAAATTCAATATTTTTATAAAATTTGAAAAGGTACGAGATTTGCGGAAAAAAACGTCAAAATTATAAGGCAAAACTCGAATTTAAAAGAATTTATAACTCCTGTAGAATTTCTTTACAGAAAATTCAAAATTTAGATAAAAGAATAAAAGTTAAAAAAATGTAAATTTTTATTAATTTTGTCTTTGAGGAGAGTAGGTTAAAAGAAAATTCGAAGTTTTTATAAAAAAATATAGGGAGAATTTTCAAAATTTGGATTAAAAAAAACGAACCGAACAATTTTGTGGTTGAAGTAAATAAAAATTTCGAAATTTTGATGGTGCCGCAGTTTCCAGAAAAAGTCGCATTAAAAAAACCGGAAAGTTGAAAAAAATTGTTATTTAAATTGGTGGAACGGACAGGTGCTTGGTTATCTTCAAAAATTGATATACAAATATTGTCGCCTGAAACTAAGAAAGATTAAAAAACTCTCACTCTCAGTCAGTATCACACAACTGTTGTGTTTTTTAATATTTCTTGGTTTCAGGAGACAGGAGTTGTGTATCAACCTTATTTAAAAATAAAAACAACAACAAAAAAAAAAAGACAACTAAGTAAGTTTATTTCAACTAAATATTGAAATTTTGTGATTAAAGTTGAAATTTCAACAAATGATGTCAAAGTTTTGAGATTAAATTCGGAATTTTGAAGAAAGGGTGGAGTCTTTGAATTTAAAATTAGTGCTTAACAGCTGAAAGTTCGAGAGGAAAAACTTGTAATTTTCACTTTAAACTTGAGATTCTGAGATGAAAGAAATGTTTAATTTAAATTCCAAGTTTTGAAATTCTATTGCCGTCGAGAAAAAGTGGAAACTGACAAATAATTGGAAATTTTAACTTAACTTGAATTTATTTAATATTTTGAGAAATAATATTTCGAGAAAAAAAATTGTAACCAGTTTTTAGAGTTTATTATTTTTTACACAAAACACTGACTTGTGAAATTAAAATTTCTTGAATAAGATCAAAGGTCAACATTCGTGAGGCACACAAGACAGTCGGAGACGAAAAATTCCTGTGCGGTCCAGCTTGGCACAGTGAGGACTTTATCTATGGAAACTTTTCTATAGAACTTCCTAACTCTGGAAGTCGCTACCGAACAAAATTTTTCCTAACGATTACAATTTACCTTCATTTAAAAGGGCAGTTCGCCACCATCATCTTTATTTTCGCATCATGTTCGCATTGCCCATTACCCAAATAATCTTAAGGGCCACTTCGGAAATGCATCATAACTCCGCACGGGGTGCATGAGGAGCTTTTTTTTCCCTTTTTTGGGCCAAAGTGTTAACAGTAGACACTAATAAGTAACGCTAATTCTTTAAGACACTATTTGAGATGGAAATCAGGATATCGTTAAAAGAGTAATTGAGAAGCGATTAGGTGGGATATTTAAGATTTTACGTGGTAATTTAGTAGGTACAATGAAATGAAATGATGAGATAGCGTCGCGATATACCAAGGGTTCGTCTGCATGGAAATGAGACTCCACAACTTTGACAATTTTAAAAAAATATATTTTGTAAAAGTCTAATGAATCTGGCAGGCCGCAAAAATGTTCAAGGGGCGGCGGGTTGGTCACCCTTGCTCTAAAGGCATAATAGGGTAACTCTTTACGAGTGAATTGCATAAAAAAAATTACAATACTTCTGAATTTTTTTTATTTTAAATCTTGACTGCTCAAAAATTGAAGTTTGAAGAATCTCAATTATCTTACTTTTTCGGATCAAAATGGAAATTACAGATAAAGGTCGAAGAAATATAGAATTTTCGAGAAAAAATGTTTCTCAAAATTTGAATTTTAAAATCGAAATCACTTTCGAAGTTAAAATGTTTAGGTTGATATTGAAAGTTGGAACTTATTGTGGAAACAAATGAACAGTGTACGGAATTTTTGGAAAAATCTAAATTTGGAAATTAAATCGAAATTTCGAGAACACCGTTTATACAAAACCTTGAGTGTTGTCTATAATTGCCAGTTCGACTTAAAACTCACGAAATCCCCAGTTTAAGAAGCCCAATTTGAAAAAATGTCCAATTTTCGAGAAAAATTTTATTTGCATAAAAAATGTGTTCAGCAAGCAAATTCAAATTTCTGATTTAAATATGAATTAGTCATTTGGGACATAATACACAGTTTTACATTTCTAAATTAAAATCTGGTTCATTAAAATGCAGTTACAATTAGTATATTTCTTACTTCTTGGGGTTTTCTAATCCTCTTACGGGAATATTTCCGCAGCAATCTGATCCTTTGGTTTTTCTAGACCTTTTTAAGCCGGCCGCACGCAATCCTGATTTGGTTTACGAATCAAGAATTCAGTTGCCCGCAGTAGCGGGCCCCGTATAGATCTGGATTCCTGTTTGCGTTCATTTCGGTGTCCGAATCTAAGTCCCTGATTCGGAAGCCTAAGCAGAATTCTGTACCTATACGATGTTAATGGGTAAATAATGTTAGTTGACCATTGCCAAAATAGTTAATTTATATTATGACTAAATAGAAGACTTGCTCATACTTAATGACAAGTAATTATAATAAATAAATAATTGTTAAATAATTAAATTGGTTGAATGTTTTTATATTTACTGAATAATCGTATTCTCCACATGATGAGTGACTCAACCGTTTGAATAGTTTAAAGGAGTCGTTAACTTCCAAAAAAATATTTCCAGGTAATTTATGAATTTTCTAGAAAACTTCTGATTTTATAATCATTTGATTTAACCCTGTTGGTCTTTTTTCTATCATTTGAAACCTAAGGTTTATGCCCAATGCTACGATGACCCACGGCTTGAAGGAGAAAATTGAGCGCTGTATCAACGAAATTCATGCATTTATGCAAAGCAGTTAAAGAAAATTTCGACAGTGTGCCAACAAAGTTACATGCTACCTATTACCTATACTGTATCAATCATTACAAAAAAATACAATATTTAATTATAAACCACTGCTTTTTATCAAAATTACTTCTTGCGTTAATTTCGGATCACCTTTTAATAATCTCAAGTGCCAAGAATTTTTTAAAGTTTTCTAATTGTAGTCTCAAATTTTTTACAATTTTATTGAATTTGATCATTTTAACCTCTCATAAATTTTCGTAAAATTTTATTTTCTATACTTATTTATAATAACTTGTTTTTCGCAGGTTGTCTCGTTCTAATCTCACATTTTTACCAATGCGATATATGACAGGATAGACAAATTATTATTTATAATCAATAGTAAGTACAGGATACAAACTAAAGAATTTAAAAAAATGGAAGGAAACAGAGACACTATTTAGCAGAAATTTTAAAATTGGTCATATTTTTTGAAAATCTAGTTTTAATTTTGACATTTCTAAGACCTGAATTCGCCTTGTTACTACTATTACTATCTAATCTGTTGAAAACGCTTTATATTACAAACGATTCTAATTATTAAACTGGAGATGGAGATGGGAGTCAGTTAAAGTGGTTAATAATCGCAAGTATTGTTTTTTTATTTCATTACAATATTAAATATAACTATAAGTTTAAGATTAATACATTCTGTTTCTATTTTATTACTAAAAATGATCTAATACGATAAAATTAATATATAATCTAATTTTAAATAAAGTTATACTATCTTCATTGTATTAGGAGTCTCTGCTTGTCTTTTTAGTAGGTCTTTTCCTCTTGCCCTCCTTGTTCTTGTAACTACTGAAATAGTAAAAGGATATAAGTTACCGCTTGACCTTTCTGATTAATAAGCATTCTCATCATGTTTACCTCCTAGCAACTGTACTATGTGAGGCGTCTAGGGCGAAAATGGCCTAAACAATATTTTTAGACATTTCTTGATGATGCAACACTCACCCACCTACTACTTAGCAGATTGCATCACAAATTCCACTTTTCTTTATCGATTTTCCATTTATATGTATACAGGTTGAACCAAATTTGATTTCCACTACAGGGATCTCGTAAACCATTAGAGATACAAGGAAGCTTAAATGAGAAAAGTAGTGCAGAATTTAATGCCTAATATTATTGTGCTGAGAAAACAATTCAATTCCAATTCGTCTTGATTTTATTTAGAAAAACCTGAAAATCGCCATTTTTTAAAATCAGCTGTAACTTGTTTATTTGAAGTCCGATTGAAAAAATGTAATAAAAGTTACTAGTTGTTTTTTGAGGTCTCTTTATATGGTGTACATTATATATTTCTAAATTTAACTGGTTCCGAGAAAATTGTCAACTTTATTATTTCTTACGGACGTTATATTGGATTTATTTGGCATATTTTTCTGATTAATTTAATGTATGTCACGCCATACTTCAAATGTGGTAAAGTGGGTTAAATGAACTATTTTTTTATTTTTAAATAAAAAAATTATAGTAGGCGATGCAAATGCCATAACCTTTAATAACAAAAAATACGCAATAATTATTGTTAAAATACCAAAAATTCTATAACAAACTGTATAGTATTGAAAGATTTATTAATAATGTAACGCGCATGATTCCCTTTAAATTACATAATTCTCAGACCATTTTAATGGCTTTATTAAGTATGACATGTCGCATATCAAATTAATTAGGAAAATATGCAAAATTCGAAAATGATAAAATCCAATATGGTGTTTATAAGAAATAAAAAAGTTGACATAATTTTCTCGGAAACAATTGAATTTAGAAAAAATTAATGTGCATGAATGAAAAGGCCTCAAAAAACAACTAATTACATTTTTTGAGTTTTTTCATTTAGATTTCAAATAAACAAGTTACAGCTGATTTTTAAAAATGACGATTTTTAGTTTTTTCTAAATAAAATCATGACGAATTGGAATTGAATTGTTTTCATAGCGGAATAATATTCTGCACTACTTTGCCTACTTAAGCTTCCTTCTATCTTTAATAGTTTACGAGATCCCTATAGTGGAAATGAAATTTGGTTCAACCTGTATGTATGCGCATGATAAATTCACTTGGGCCACTTTTGCATAAAACGCCTAATATGTATTACAATAAAAAAAGAAATTTCGTTTGACTGACTGAGTCTTCAACTAGTACACAAACAACGAAAATTATGAACATTGATGTGGACAGCAGACAGCGAACCTAGACACGAAGTAATAATTTTTAGAAACTCAATCTCTAAACACTAAAGGGTCGGAGAAAGATGTCCAAGTTGGTGTGTAAAATAAATGACTTGTATAATAGAAAATATTGGGTTCAGAATTTATAAAAAATATAATTAAACATGTACTACGTCGATTCTTAAAATTGAACCAACAGGGGTCAAAAATGAGGGGCAAAGTTATTACGAAATAAAATTATAGGCATAGCATTAACATGTATTTTATTTTGAACACTTATTGTGATTTTTTTTTTATAATTATTATGACATTCTATCCATAAATCCTGTCCTCAGTGGTTTAATATTTTTATTTATAAAGAGATTTTTAAATTTTGCTACATATTTTAAAACTATATATATATTCAATTTTTAGAATTAGAAAATAATTAAAATTTGGTATATGGTTTTGAAACTTTTCATTTTGTAAACATTTTTTAAATTTTTAATATGTAGGAACTTTTTTTTTCAGCAAGTTTATTTTGAAATTTTTTATTGTTGAAAAATTTTTAAATTTAGAATTTTTTGTTTCTCGAATTTATTTCAATTAATAATTTTTTTAATTCTAAAAATTTATACCGTCAATTCTATTTATGTAACAAAATTTTGAACATATGAATGTCCATAATTCTTGCTTTGTGTCAATTAAAATTTTACTCATTAAAGCTTTAAAATGTCATTACACAAATAGGAAGTTTTTATCTTAGAAATTGTCAACATCATAAAAAGAAATGTATATTGTTTTTTTTAATTCTGAGTCTTCCATATTAAACAACTGAACTAAGTAATATTTAATGCCCAATACTTTCATGATGAAAAGAATCGATCTGATGTAATCCTAACGATGTATTATTTTTAGAAACTCTATGACGCGTCTGTTACTGTTTTAAAATTTGAACCTTTAGGTCATACAGTAACTTAATTTTACTTCCTGAAGGTATTACCAACTCTGTTAATTTAAATGAAATATCCTGTATATTTATACAGATTTAAATGGGTAATTAAATGAGGATTTCTATACATCTTGTGTAACATTTTTTGTTATCAATTTTTATTATTCACAAAAAACAACAACTTTTAAGTAGACCATTGGTATGAACAAATGAGCAGTGTTTGGAAAGTTGTTAAGTGACAGTACAATTTGATGTACAGTGCTATTTATTTTTTAACACCTAAAGATGCATTTAACTGAAATGGAACAACACTTTGATTAGTTCTGGTGATAAAATGATACTATTGTGGGAATCTACTGAATGGACGTCTAGGTCACACGATTTTACACATTTAGACCTTTTTGTGAGATTTGAAGTTTATGTGATTAGATCACGTAACCTTGAGGATGCAAAAAGGCAAAATAGTCAAGTGGAATTTTTACACAGACAAACAAATGTAAAGCAGCAAAAGAGAAACAATCTAAATCATGTTTTTTTTTTCACAGTTTTTAAC
Source organism: Dastarcus helophoroides (assembly GCA_028583605.1). Lineage (NCBI taxonomy): Eukaryota > Metazoa > Arthropoda > Insecta > Coleoptera > Bothrideridae > Dastarcus > Dastarcus helophoroides. Next base: position 21,095,311 of record CM053328.1, on the reverse strand, counting down.
TTATTTGTTTTCTACACTCTAAAAATGCATAGTTGGTTTTTCCATAAAGTAGAAATTGAAGAGAAATTAAAAGTGTTTATACCTGCCATTTCTAATTTGTGTTTTTTTTGTTTTAAACAACGAAGAATTATTGACAACCAAATGCTTAATAGGATGTTTTGAAATCCCCATTTCATTGTCTATCTAAATCTGTATAAATATAAAGGGCGTTTCATTGAAAATAACAAGGTTTGTAATACTTCTGGGAAAACCGGAAGTAAAACTGCCTTACTGTATAGGTCAAAATATGTACATTTAAATTCAAAATTATTAATCGACTTGTCATATTATTTCTAACAATAATACATGGTTAGGATTATTTTGAATGTGTTCCTTTTATTATAAAAGCACTTTTGGTTTCTCATCAGAATTTATTCGTAAACATTGAAATACAGAACAAACAAAGGTTGATAGAGCAACCTTTGTTGTGTTTTTAATCTTTCTTGGTTTCAGGAAACAAGTTCTGTATTTCAGTTTTTGAAGATAACCAAGGACCACTCCGTGCCACCAAAAAAGAATTTATTCGTATCGCAGAGTAATTACAAAATTATGTAACTGTTTCAAATAATAATTAGATATAAGATTATATGGTATTAATAATTTTAATTAGTTCTATGATGAAGGAAAAGGTTCGCCATGGCCTAAGTAATTTTGTATTGCTGATACTCACTCGGAATCCGTAATACAAGGAGGACTTTCCTCATCATCAGAGAGATCGCCCAAATATTTTTCCTGACTAGTGCAAGCTGTGGGCTCGAAACGTGCTGAACATAAGCAACACTGCAATATAATCATGTACTGGCACGATGAATCAAATTTTCAGTGTGTCACACTGGACGTGGGATAACATTGGTAACTTCGTTATTAGTAGAGATAGAGAAAAGGTTAAGTACGCAAGTGGTGTGAAATTTTACGTCTATTAACATACCATTGAGAAAACAATTAAATACCGTCTTGTTTACATTTTATTAAGAAAAAAGTAAAAATTCCGCCCATTTAACCGACTTTCTATCTCTACTAATAACGAAGTTACCTCTGATACCCCATGTCCAGTGGAACACACTGGATAAACAGATGCTAAAGTTTAAAGCATAATAGCATTATTAAACAATTTACAGAAAATCGCTCGCACACGTCGATTTCTATATTTAATATGCTATATTCTAACGTCATTGACTTTTTTTTCGATTTTTTTTTTTGCTTTTTTTTTGGATAGCTTTTTGTGTTGCTTAAATGGTAATCCAAAAAGTTGGTACCTTCCTTGTATAACAATTTTATTCACAAGGTGGCACATTTGTTTTGAAACCTTTAATGATTATAAAGTTTCGAATAAGATTCATAATAGCGTTATTTAAAAATTTAGAAAACATCGTCTGGACATCTACTACTAAAAATAAAAAGTTTGCAATAGCCTTTTGGATTGTCAAAAAGCTATTAAAAACAATGGAAAATGGTTAAGGTTGTCGTTAGAATAAAAAAATGACGATTACGTCATTCTTTGAAAGTCAAAATCACCAATTTGTAAATGTCATCAGATAATATTTTTAAAATAGAAGTTAACCTTTCCGCGATTTTCTTTAAATTATTATGTAACGCCATTATAAATTTATCGAAACTTTATCATCACCCAATGAAATAAAATAGGGCTGTTATTAAAAAAAATGATGATGACGTCATTTTCCAAAAGCTAATGACGTAATCATCAAATTGTTCATGTTGGAAGATGACATTTTAAAAATAGTCATTAATTTAGCAGAGCGATTTTCTCAAAATTGTTAAATAACGTTATTATGATTTTATTCTAAATTTAAGCATCACCTTGTATTTATATTGGGACCCCTGTTTATAAATATTTAAGTATAGTTTTTTTATACCTTTGGGCAAGTACATTCCGGTTTGTGTTTTTTATGTATTTGACGAATAGTATCAACTTGACAACTTTGATCCCCTTTCTCCTCTAATCCTATTAATTTCTGGTCTGTTTCCGCTGGCTGTAAGTAGAAAAGAATGTCAAATTGTGTAACAGTTCCAGGAACATAGTTTGTCATGCTCTAGGAGCCTATCTGACCTCTTATGGTAGTTTCGAGACTTGGAGGAATCCCAGAAGACATATAATTTGTGAAGTTATGAGCCGCTAAATTAATCCGCCAAAATAGGGTTAAAAATATACAGTCTGTCTCGGAAGAAAGCATACGCTATACATTTATCTTTTGGATGCAGTATACAATTGTATGATCAGAGGACTGCGGCATAAACATAGATTCAGAGAATCTGTATCATTTTAGTTTAAATGAGAAGTTTTAAGGTAGTTTTTATAATATGTAAACAACCACTGACTGTTTCGTATAGAATTTCTGGTGAGTTAGCGATATAATTGCCGAATAGGGATGTAACGAATGTTGGTTTTCATGCATTGGCGAATTCGAATGCGAATCTTCATTTCCAACTTCGCGAATGCGAATGTTGACTTTTTTACTGGGACTTACTTGGACAATTTTGTGAGAAAAGTTGCAATTTCCAGAATAAATCGAATTTGGAAAAAAAAGTTTCTAAAAATATTTCTCTCACAATTTTTATTTTCATTTAAAGTTTGACATAATCTCAAAATTGACAAGAAATATTTTTCTTTAAAAATATGATTCTCAAAATTTCTATACTTTTATTAAAATTTAAGAAAAATTGTTGAATTTTTTGAAAAAGTCAAATTTAAGATGAAAAATTTCAATGTGAAACTTCCAGAATAAGACGAATTTTGAAAAAGAGGTTGAAATTTCTGGACAGTTAACATTTCGAGAAAAAGGCCGAAAATTTTATAAAATATTCAAAAGTTCCAATACAGTCAAATTTTGAGAGGAAACAGTAGAATTTTGAGTATGAAGTAATTTAGAAAAAGACGAATTATAATAAAAAAACAGTGTTGGCATAAAGTCGGAATTTTCAGGAAATCAAATTTAAATAAAAATCTGCTCTTTTTATAATTTTTAAAAATATCTTAATTTTGGAGAAAACGGCAATTTTTGAGATAAAAATCTAAAGTTTCTAAAACCCAAACTTGCTTAAATAAAAATAAAAATTTTAAGAAGGGCGAATTTTGAGAAAAATTTCGGGAGGAAAGTCAAAATTTCCAGAGTAAGACACTTCTTGAATCTATATTTATTTTTTAACGACTTCCTGAGTGAAGGACAAGCTCCTTTCTCCGTCGACATCAGAAAATATCCATGAGATTAACAGTTATAACTTATAACATATTTTAGAAACTCTTTTTATTCTAAATTTAACCGTGTATCAGACATACCATTTTTAGATTTATTTCTCCATCACGAATACCAATTTAATGCCAATCACAAAGTAACATATTAAATATAATTAATTGCCGTTTCTTTTATTATATAGCTAATTAACTTACTGAAATGCACTTCAATGTTTGAAGTATAAAACACTAACTAGATATCTAATTAATAATTTTTAAATAACACTTAACAGGTAATAATAAATGAACAAAGTATATTCAATAAAGACAATAAAACAAATATGCAACACTTAAAAAAATACATTTATAATAGGTATTTAAAAAATTGCCATGGTTTTCCAATCATAAAGGGCACCTTCTAATCGTTGAGCTAAAATAAGTATATTCAGCATTTCTGATATTATAGTTTGAATTTTTAACTAAACTTTTCAATACTCTGTATCCACACAGTTTCAAATAAAATCGTAAATTTGTTAAAGAAACTTAATGTATCATTCATTTTAAGAAACATCAAATATTTTCTTCTCCTAAGGACAACTTCCATAATTAGGTTGCAATGTTATCTATTGTATTTTCTGCTCTATTTCTAGCTGATACCCGCTCCTTCGTTTAGATGAAAGAAAAGAAAGCATTCTTGGGTCACTATTTAGAAAATCCCGACTCCATTGAAGAATCGATTTTCACTGAAACCTTTGGTATATTTCAAAAATTTCGACGTTTTAAAATGTCCACTTTTTTTCACAATGTCGACCTTTTCTCGTTCGACTCCCGAAATTTCACCTTATTTTTTCAAAACTTCGACTTTTGGAAAATTAAAACTTCTTTAAAATTCTGGCTTATTTGGATATACGAGGCGCATCCAGAAAGTAAGTTTCCCGATTTAAAAAAAAGAACTGTTTCAGGAAAAAAAATTATTGGCAACAGGTACAGTTATGTTTCAGCTATTTTTCAGCATAGCCGCCACCAGAATTGAGACACTTTTCGTATCGTGGGATCAAGTTTTGTATCCCTCTGCCGCCTGTGAATGAAACCAGCGTGTGACAAACGTCTTCAGCTCTTCGTCGTTGCCAAACGCTCAAATTTGTCTTTTACAGTATTTCATTTAGATGATTATATTTGGAGTTAGCACTAGTTCACGCAACGCAATAATTGCGGTTGGAATCAAACATTTTAGCGCGATCCGAGGCGATTTCAATGTGTTTAGTCATCGACTTATGCGAATCGCGAATCAGTGCTTTTTATCTGAGATAGTATTAACACAGTAAATATTTTGATTGATTGTAGAAAAAAGTGTGTATATCTGAAAATAGAAAATTTTCTTTATTTCTCAATTATAACACAATAGTCTAAAAAATATTTCTTATAGTGAAAAAAGCGATTTCTTTACAAAATATTCTTAATATTCTTCATTTATTTGATACTTCTCCAAAACTACTCAAATGTTTGATTGTGTGCAGAAAATGTTAACTATAGACTCGAAATTTTTAGGAGTCAAAAAAAAGAATTCGTAAAGACAAAATATGCGGTGATCACCTGCAACCATTTTGATATGATTCTTTATTCGTATGTATCATGATAATGAATAAGTAAGGTAATCCGACGCGAGGCGAAATGTGGCACGTAATCGGGAGACTGGTGGCTTAGAGAAAGATAGACAGTAAGATACTAAGAACTGGCGAAACTCTATGCAAAGTATACGGCACCGTGCGTCGTATGTCTGGAATATTGGCTGTAGCTTTTTTAAAAAAATTTTTAGAACAAAATATTTCAAATACACTTTTTTGGTTAATTATTTGCCACATTTTGGTGACCTTAGTTTCTTTTTCCCTGCTTTTGTTTCATTGCTACGGTAACGAACTTTGAAATTTCAAATGACATCCGTTGTTTGCTTTTTTAGAATTTGCATATCTTCCTGCATTTGGTGACCCCAAATCTTAAAGGGTTTAGAAGTGAAAAAGTTCGAGAAAATATAAGAATTTCATAATTTTACCGATTCTCATATTAAATAATTTAATACTATTTTTAAACATGCGTTAGTAATTAAAATGAAATTTTTGCCACTATATCTATGTTCGTTTTTGGTAACGATTTCATTTTAGTACTTGGAGTTCTTTAAAAATAACATTAAAAAATGAATGATAAATATCAGTAAAATTATGATTTCTCGAAATTCTTCGAATCTAACCTCTATAAATTTGATGTTACCGAATGCAGAAAGTTAAGATTTTTTTCAAAAGAGCAAAAAAAAATTCAGTTGTCATTTGAAAACTCAAAAACTAGTTTCCAAAGCAACAAAATAAAAGCTAAGAAAACAAAATCAAAGTCACTGGAAAGGGACAAATAATTAATTAAAAAAGTTTATCTGACACTTTTTTTCTATAAACATTTTTAAAAAAGTTATAGCTAATGTTCTATACATACACCGGACCCTGATAAATCAACGGCTCGTCTGTCTATTAATATCATTTTTCTTTCTTAGATATATATATACAAAAAGGATTTTATAACTAACTGGGTGGTTAGTGAAGAGTTTTTGGCGTTTTCAGAAATAACAGAGAAAAACTATGTTATGCGGGATTTTATTATGCTAGGTTAGGTTAGGTTACAACAATGAATGCGGGTATCTAGATTATATGCCGAACTCTCTTCGGAAAATACCCGATCTCTGCCGGGCCAAGTGGCAGGGTCGGCTTCTTGTTATTTTACGCGTTACAATTTTATGTTTAAATTACTTTGAGCATAAGATATTCATTTAATAGAAACTGATTAAGTTTTTTAAGAAATACGTACTCTGCACAGTTCATTGTTCATTTCTCTTAAAATAAAAAACTTCACTAAAATGTTTTTCGAAACCGAAAAATTGCGAAACAATTGCACAAAGTATCAATATTTGCATAAGAAAGTATTGCTTAATCTACTCAAGGCAGTTCTTCTACGGGCTATCCTTCATATGGTGTTCTCTTTTCAATCGTCTCCGGTTTTAGGGCCACTTATCGCAACAGTGAAATATAGGGGGTTACATTACCAGTCTTATATTATATCATGATATGTATACTAGAGACGTCGATCAACAATGGTAGCTCCAATGAAGAAATCTTATTTCTGTGGGTAGCTCCCAAGGCTTATAGGCAATATACAATCTTGTGTATTATTCATTAAATACAAATTGCCTATCCGATAATATCAATTTTTTCTGTCTTAGAGTGTGAATTTTGAAAAATTCTCTTCTAGTTCTCACTTACGCACTACGGGAAACACTTTTATGAAATTTCAAGCTCATAGACCCACTCATTTAGGCTGTGAGTGGTCTGCCAATCAGTGTTTAGAGATTTATTAAGTAGATAGTACAGAACACTTCTGGAAGAATTACATTTGTTTAAAATGTGAATCTTGTTTTAGATTTGGTTCATCTTCATGATTGATCATTGTCGAATTTGAGAATATTTCGGTTCTTCCTAATATTCCGCATTATTATAACATGAAACAACTGACGCCAACCAAGTTTATAGACTTCCACCCATGTCTATATAGGCGATTATTTTTGATTTCGTCTCTGTTATGACTTACATACTGGTTTGTCGTGCTGTTCTGCCTCTTAACTCTTTAATAGTTTAATTTTATACACTTTCATTTCGGAACAGTTTCGCATCTGTTATGGTTGAAGTTTGAAATACTGAGTTGGCGTGCTCTTTTTGAATTTTGATTTTTTATTCCACTGCCTTTTCAGAAAAGTTTTGTCTCTGGTATGATTGCCACATTAAGTTATCGTGTTCGTCTTAAATGGTTTTCCTCGTACCTGAAAAAGCTTATTATGAAAGCTTGAAAAAAGTCGAAAACTTTAAATATTTCTTCAATGAAGATTCAAGCTGGAAAATTGCTGCGTTCGTGCATTCGATAGTGAAAAGAAAGTGAAATTTAAAATTTATTGAAGGGTAAACACTTAAACACAATATTGGATTTTGAGTTTGTCATTGTTTCTATTACCAATAATTGTTATTGTTATTTATTGATGCTTTGATTGCATCTCCGTTTCTTGTATATTTTAAAAATAAAAAAATTCTAACAAAATACACTAAACCTTTTAAATGCAAATAACTTAAAAACCGATCGAACTAGGCGACCATCAATCGTAATATTTTGATGTGTAGTATTTCCAGCTGAACGTTGGCCTATTTTTTCTGACTCACCCTGTAAAGCAGGTTCCAATTCAATAAAATTTTGTTGCTTGTTGTATTAGTCTCAAAAAGATAGGTTGTATCCGCGGTTTTGCACTGTATTTGAGGAATTTAGAACGCACAAAAACAGATTCGGCGGTATAACACAAAAAATAATTGACTGCGCTTGAAACATGTTTTTTGAATTTCAAAATGCTACCCAAACCAACAAATTTTTATTCATGACGATGATTTAATCTTGTGACATTATTGAATTTTATTCTTTATAAATAACTCGGAAATTATAAATCATATCTAATCTTGCTGTAGGTCAACTTGTTGGTTTTTTAGGGGCCTACTCGCATCCTACTCGCGGTGCTCTGAAGGCATAATGAGATTGCCCTTTGCGAGTGGATTGAACTTAAAAAATAAATTAGAATTTAATGGGTATTTCTCATGTGCAATTTAAATTTTGGACTTCCGTTACCTTTTCTTTAAGATGTTATACTTTAAGAGTCTATTATGTTTAACATAACTTTCAGCAGTTTAGCTCACCAAGCGGGGTATTTCAGCTTGAGTTTCGATTGAAATTCCAGGAACGTTCTCTGCATATCTTTTGGGTTTATCATCCTTAATGAAGCTTCTTGAATTCGAGCATTCTGCATCAACGGAATATCTACGTTCCGTATCCTAAAATGCAATTCATATTTACGCGAAATGATACACTTAATGTATATTTACCATGGCTGCATTTTTGGCTGGTATGACAGTGTAAGAGCCTACTCTCTTTTCACTTATTTGTGGAGGTTTTGGACTTTCACCTTTACAACGTTTCTTTTTTGAACCATCACGGATGTATTCGTCATCGGTTTGCGATAATCTGCTACACTGATCTACAACGTAGGTATCCGTACCTTGGCTTACGTGACTTTCTGACTGCCAAGGATCAGAATGTTTATAAACTTGTTGTGTTTCTCTTGATACTGTTGCTGGGGCACATCGATAAGTCTTAGGTGGTGGTAGTGCTAATCCACTTGCGTTGCAGTGACAAATAGCTGTGTTGCATATTTTACATATTTTGATGCCCAACATGTCGTATAGGGAAGCGTTTGATTCTTGAACTTCTCCATCGTTCTTGTCAAATAAGGAACTTAGCGTAGGTACTTCTTCAGACCTAGATGCTAGAAATACATGACAGTAGTATGAGAGTGCTTAAAAAAGAGGCAATGTGGTAAATTTTAACAAGTAGGTAATAGAAGAATTGTGCACTCGTTCTTATTCATGCGCAATGTTCATTTGAACTTTAGCAGCCTTTAGTAATTTTAAACTGAGAAGCAATTTTCATACCGTTGACTTCCTTTATTTGTTTATTACAAATAAGGAGCATCATTTTAGATAATGTTAGTTGCCCGTAAATTTGAAATAACACTAGCATCGAAACTACTTACGTGTGGGTACATCGTGATTGTCTTTCAGAGATTCTAAAAACGAATGGATGTATCACAAGAATCTGATAAACTGTTATTACCTTTTATTGGAGTGGTATCTAATATTCTAGGCGTGTTCGCGGTTTGATATGTGTGCTGCTGAACAACCACATCAGATCCTGTAGAACACTCACAAGACTCTATGGTCATACAAGTTGAACAAGAGAGCTGCGGAAAGTATTGATCTTCATACGTACATATTGTCGACCCGGCTTGTGTAGTAGTTGTAGGTTCGACTTGCAGGCACATTTGTTTTTGGTTATAATAATGACATGGAACCAATTGTCCTTGTCTCCGAAAGTCAGCTCTTTTCCTAAAAGAACACATGATTTTTATGTAAAGTGAAGTATTGCGCGACTGGTGTGTACCCTCTGTATGTTGCTGGCCCAGTCATTCTTATTCTCTCAGTACTTTCTTCTTGTAGTCCATCATGACGCTCTTCCGGTATTGGAGCAACATATCGGTGTCTTGTTACTATTTTGGGCACCGTTCTAGTCGTAATTGCTACTGTCCTAGTGGTCTCTTTGAGCTCTCTTATTGAAGTCTCGTCGTTTGAAGGACAAACACAAGTCAGTTTGCCTCTTCGCAATACCGATGAACTTGGAATCTGTACGCATTTGTCCGAGGTTTCGGGAAACCCAACAGGTTCCGATTGCTGCATATTTTGATATCGAGGTTCTGTGGCAATATCTATGTAAATAAAAAGGAAAAGTGTATTATTGGCTGATGTCTAAATCGACAGGCAAACCTCTGGATCCAAAAATTTGTAAATTTACACCAGAGGTCCCTTAAATGTAGGGAACCATTAACAATTTATGTCACATAATTCATCCCGTAAAGGAAGAATGTGTGTTTACAAACATTTACGGAATAAAATTTGCTTTAGAGAAAATCATTTCTTTAAATAAGCATAAAATTTTATACGCACTTGTTTGAATAAGGTACAAAAATCTGTTTGAGATTTCAATATAAAATTCCTTTTGTAAACTCATACGATTGCTTTTATGGTACATATAAAATGAGGCATACAGTTGATATTTATTTTTTAATAAAATATTTACGTGGTAACTTTCTTATATTAATTTATTGTAATATATTTTATTTTCAAAAAGGGTATTTATATTTATTGTCCGGTATTTAATTAAAAGAAAATAATTGATTTTCTACAATTATCCTAATTTAGAAAAAATATTTTGTTAAAAGTATTTGAAAGTAAAATAAAATTAGAACTACAAATAATTTTACATCAAAATGAATATTTTGGCAGAAGAAATATATAAAATTTAAAAACTAAATTATTTTTTATAGTTGCTGGAAACGATACACACCTATTATTAAAATGAATCAATTAAAATAGTTTTGTTGATATTGATAACAATTTCTGTTTTAAAATTTTTGTTTTTGTATAAAATTCCAATTATAAGAATAGATTCAAATTATAATACTAATAATCCACTTTTTGGTCTAACTGAAAATAATTATGGAAAGAAATAAGGAAAAACCAAATCTGATAAAATTCCTCGTTTTATCTTTGTTCAGTTGCAGCTCCATTCTACTTAAGATTATTGATTTTTGTCTAATTTGTCAAAAATTCTTATGATAGGTTACTCAAAAAATTCTCTTCACACACCAAGAAGCGCATGTGACTATTAATTTAAAATATAGATGCAAAAATATTATTTAGCTATATACTTACCCTGTCTAATGGTAACTACTTTTTCTCTTTCTGGCTGTATGGACCGACCTTGAACTTTGAACAATTTTCTGGAAATGCATTTATCCCTAATTTTTTACAGCAGTGTCAGCTATTAATTACTCACGCCAAAGTACATATTGAATCAAAAAGGAACACAATTCCTGTCACAATGGCTAAAGCAGCCACTAATTTTTTTCTTGTTTCAAATAAGGACATTCCGTATCCACCAGCCACTAAAAAGATAATGGCACCACCGATCGCTATTGGTATCCATGTATGAAACCAAATCGGTCTCCGATATTTGTAATTGATGAGGTCTATCGCACAGATTATCAAATATGCTACTGAGGCTGCCAGAAGGAAACTTGCCAATATTGTAGAACCTAAACCCAAGTTGTCTGACCAAACTACAACTATTATGACAACAACTATACCACACGAAATGCATAGTACCTAAAAGGTGGAATATAATTAAAAAGTTTATTTATCTAAAACAAAAATGAAAGGCTGCTTACAGTTTCAACACATCGGAATACAAACATTAGCGTAAGCGGAGGATCAGCTGTGGGATTGTAAAAAAACATTTTAACAAAGTAATGCTTATATCTAAATCACTAAATTATTATAAAGCGACTGACAGATTGGCAATGACAGTAACGATTTAAGACATAATCATAACTCATTAAGTCAGTTTAGTTAAATCTTTTATACCTAAAACCTGGAGAGCTTTATTTCCGAATTTCGGTTATAAATGCGTTAAACTAAAAATAATCTTACTTCGAGATCAAACATTATTCTCGAAATTTCATCTCTAAAAGTCAACATTTCAAGAAAAAAAAATTGATTTTGTTTTTTCGACGTTAAACACGAAATCAGAACTTTAAACTTAAATTTACAATTTACAAAAAATATGATATTTTAGTAATCGAAAATTTCCAAATATTTGTTCTCGTAATTTGAACTTTTTTTTTCAGAGTATTTTCATTTCAAAGTCAAATTATCTAGACTTAAATGTTGAGTTTATTGTGTAAATGTGGACAAAATTTTTTATTTTTAAACGGAAATGTTTAAAGAATGTTTTTAAGAAGAATTAAAATAACCGAAATTATTTATTTAACACACAGCAGGAAATTTTGTCATAACTAGAAAGGTATAAAAAAAAATAAAAAAAAAACATTGTATTTAATAATAATATAACTAATGATTATGTGAATATTTTATTAGAATTAAATATTATTTTAAAAAGTTATAAAAATATGCATTTTATTTTTCGCATTGACTCTTTTGAACGTTTAACCAATCTTTAAACTTTTTTTGAAATTATTATAAGAATTTTCTATGTTTTTGTTTAAGGTACTTTGAGGTTTCAAAGTGAGTTTTTAATTTTTCCGATTTTAAATTGGATACTACTTTTCACCCTTAGGGGCTAAAATTTCAAAATGGTCGATGTACATGATTAATTATTTTTTCGTGCCTTCCTCACATGAGATTTTATGCTATAAAACACGTCTTTAAATTGTTGTTATACCTACCCTTTTCCCTTTAGGAGTTGAATTATTAAAGTTGACCTGGCACGTATTTAATTAATTTCTTACTTTTACTTACTTTACTCTTTATTTATTTATTTATCCAGCTTTTATAGTCATTTTCTGTCACTTAAGAGATTTTAGGAGTAGATCAAAAGAGAAAATTCAAATATTATCAAATATTATTTACTTTAAAGCAGACTCTTTTATACATACGGAACATAAATTTATCAGATATTATGTTACCTGCATATAAAATTAATGTTTATTAGGATTTCTAAATATGAAGCAATTAAAATATCTCTTATTCGAATTGTTAAATTTGCTTTTGCAATTGCACCGATATTATCTAATCAAAACTGGGGTTTTCACACCTGTCTTGCAATAAATCGCCAACGAGGAAGAAAAACAAAATACTTTCCTGCGGTCTATTGTGAGATCATTTATTTACAAATAAATGCGTGCTTGAAACTAGGTGTACGACCTTGACAGACGAGTTGTTTCTCGACATAGGTTTCGGCAATGCATATGTTTATTTTACCCAAAAACTAATCGTACTACCAGATTCAATAGTAGAAACCTTGGTGCAAAGTCGCGTTTCGCTTAGATAATAATTATTATAGTAGAAGTAGAAATATTTACGATCATGCAAGGCAAAGAAAAAATGTAATTGAATTATTGTCCATTGTTCAAGATCAACTTCAGCATGGGAATAAGGAAAAAATAAAATATTTTAAATTTGGAAGCCTTTTATAATGGTGCCGACAAGAATACATAAAAAATATGTAATAACATTAGACAATAACGATATGATTCATTTGAATAAGTCATCAAATTTTAGTCATACGAGATTTCTTTTTTTTTTGCATAAAAGAATGCCAAGGATTTTTTACTTTAAATAATAATTGTTATTCTTAAACACCAATGTTTCTGTATTCATAAATCCGAGACGATCTTTAATACAAACTATCTTTAAAAGTATCCTCTTCATATTTTCACAAAAGTAAAACTTAATTAAAAAGAACTAAATAAATACACGGAAATAGTAAGCTATAATTATTGGGATTTCGCTCTAAAACGTTTAAATCGTCTTATTTATTAGTCATTATTTCTATTTGGTATTTATATAACACAATGGCTTGAGATTAACATTAATACGTTGTACAATCATATTCGTATTATATTAATTTGTACCTTAACTTCATAATTACTATGTTCTATGGTAGTATAATAGAAACTGTGACATAGATTCATAGACTATTCTACAACTGGACGGAGTTTGATATAAAAATGAAATCGACTTTAAATACAAATCCACATTTGCAGACTAGTATTGTTTCATTCACACGTATATTAGAAAAAAATGGTTAAAACAACCAGAGCATTACCATAAGCAAATGTTTATGTCAACATCCTAAAAGATATAAAACTTATCTAATTAATTAAAACCTAAATGATAACTCTAAATAATAATTTAAAAACGAAAACAGATTAACAAATAACGAACAAAAATTTTATAACTATTGCTTTGCAGACTCAAAATAAGATTTGGTAAAAACTCGATAACTTACGATATTTGTACTTATGCAACACTAAGTTCATTGGTATTTAGTCTTTTGTAAATAATTTAACAGGATGAGATCTGATAAATACAGTCTACATCCTACTGTCAGTAGTCTTCTTGCAACCTTAAAGTAAAAACACCTTCAATAGTGAACAACACGGCATTCACAAAGGCGAACACTATAGCAGTAACCAACATATTTAAAAGATATAAGTGAGGATGAAATATTCGGTTTTTGGCTAGAGAAGTGCGCACAACAATCAGTAGTATTCCAGAAATGATAAAGAACACTCCCCCGGTGAATGCAAATATGGCGATCGTCCTGTAAGGCGTGCGATCGCCGATCGTCCTGCTGATCAAAAATATAAGATTTATGAGGATGTATCCAGCGAAGGTGGTGTAGATAACCCCCATGTGATGGATATGGTCATTTCCTAGACCAGTTATTTCATTTGGTTCACTAATAAAACCCAAACATATACCGCATACAATCTGAAATAATATAAATAATATTCGAGTGGGAGTAGTTAACATCAATATGATACCCATCTGAAATTACTCCAATGCCGAGACAATATTGGGTTATTCATCTGATAGAGAGTTAAGAATCAAAGACAAATTGTGTCGTCAGTTTGTCATGTCCAAACTGAATCCAACAAATGCTCTAATAATAAACTCTAGTGAGTACATTTTTGATCATACTAAAGTGTACTCACTATAGAGAGAGCATCATGTCCCGTCAAGGTAGTAATTATTCTGGGAACCTTTTCGAACCAAAATTCAAATTGCGGCGCATGCCCGAGTTTTTTCCGAGTTTAAATTAATTGGCAGACCTTTAGGTTGTCCATCTATAAATATCGTCAAGATCATTTAAACTAGAAGGGTAACTTGTTGTAAAAAACTTTAATTCAAAGTGCGGATTTTAACCAATTATGAATGTCTAAACCTGAACCATTTTAATTTGGACTCTAGTGTTTTCAAGTTAATGAATTCTACCAGGTTAAAATGTCCTAAATGGTGAAATGTATATTTAGAGTAACTAGTGGCAGTTGCACTTTAGCTACATGTTTTTTTAAACTTAAACAGTACATTGGAACCTCGACCTTTTTTAAAGGATGCTATTTTTAAGATTTAAGTTCAAATTTTCAAAAAACCCCTGAATTAAAAATAATTTGCTGAAATATTTCAGAAAAATCGAAATTTCGAATAAAAGTGAAATTTTGAGAAAGGTCATATCTGAATGTGTAAACAAACGAAATTTACTGAAAACTAAATATCAAATTTTTTAATATAAATTTCAAATTCTGACAAGAATTCAAATGTTTAGTTTTAAGGCGAAATTGGCGGAAAAAACTCGAAAGTATAGTTCTACATACGTACTACTGAAAATTTTAAAGAGAATAATAATTAGATATAAATTTGTATATTTAATTACTATGTAACTACTATGTGGCTTCTTACAGTAATACGGAAACGGGATACCGGCTCTCAGTGATCACACATGTGATACTCTTCTTCTACAGTTTTCTAAAAATAATGCCCTCGACTTTAACAATTATGCAAAATATATTTTATATATTTTTTTTAAAATATATAATAAATAAAAAATTTGAAAAGAAAAATTTTCAAAAATTAAAAAACTTAAAATAACTATTTAAAAAAAAGGAAAATAGGTATTCGTTATAATTAACTGAATGTATATTTAAAAACAAAAAAACTGAAAAATTTTGAAAAAAAAAACGTAAAACGCAAAAGTTATGGATATGTGACCTAACCAATCATTTATAATAAAAATAGATAATAAAATATAATTAAAAATTTAAAAATAAAATCAAATTAAACATTTTGAAAAATAAAAATTCAGGATATAAATTTTTATCAAAATTTTGAAGGCGACGCGACGTTTTTTCGAATTAAAAAAAATTACAAAGAAAAATTAGATCCTTAGGAGCAGACATGAATAGTTTGAAGTAATCAGCTTTTTGTAAAAAAATCAGTATAAATATTTTCAGAATAAGAACTTATTTTCTCTAATACTATTATAGAAACTGCACATTCTATGACTAACAATTGTGTCATTCCAGCACCCGCTCAGAATAGTCGGAATTCTACACACGGTTTGAAATATTAATATTCTAGCACGGCTTTCGATGAATCAGAAGCCAATTAGGGTCAATTTAGGGCGGGATATCAAGTAATTTGTTTATGTAGCTGTGGTTACATGTAACAATTAACGTATTTATTTAGAGCCTCTCGTTTCAAAATTGTAATCTATTTTGAAGATTTTTATGAACATTTAGGGTTTTTTCTATAATCTCGTTAGAGAAAGTATAGTCTGCAACACGTTTGGAATGGCCTATTTCACACTCGCGAAACCATAATTCTCGCTTGCGGCTCGGGCTACAAACTTTTCGTTCGTGTGGGATATGCGCTATTCCATAACTTGCAGAATATACTATTATTTAACTAATTTAAATCAATTGCGACCTCCGAATTTGGGTAATCGAAATGCTTTATACAAAGTGAAGATTTTACATATAATTTTGGGTCATAAAAGACTTTTTACGTATTAACTTTGATACCCTTAGGCCGTTTTTAGAGTCACGCGGGTAGCACCCGTCACCAGCGCGCGGGTAGGCAGAATACATTTATTTGCAGCAAGTTATTAAGGCCGTTTTTAGAGTCACGCGGGTAGCACCCATCACCCGCGCGCGGGTAGGTAGGATACATTTGTTTGCAGCAAGTTATTTAGAATGGAACGGGTGGCCGCACGCGGGTGCGTCGTCCGTCGCGGGTGTCTTTTGCACCCGCGCCTACTCCCACGCCTCGCGGGCACCAGCTCGCGTGAGAGCCATTGTATATATTATGTCTTTCAGTGTGACACGGGCCATATGTTCATTTTTTCCTATGGTGTACAATCATGAATATTGAATATATCGAAACTGAAAGCTTAGTTATTGACGGATTTGCTAGGACAATTGGGGCAAGTAGTTAGAGATTCGAGCTTAAAACTCATAGGATCCCAGACAAAATGAAAATATTATTTTTATTAAGTACTGAAATGTTGGTGTACTTTTTTAATTATAAAAAAACTGACAACTTAAGGAAACCAAACCCATCTCATCAAAAGTTTAATTGTAAGTTACTCATTTTTTTTAAATTTTCTTGAAACTTTTAAAGACCCTAACACACAGATATTGAGGCTATCAATGGATAAACTCTAAATTAATTAAGGCAATAATTATTTTCATTTATACTTATAATATCTGCATAACACCCGTCCGTTACCCACGTAACTCTAAGGCCGTTTTTAGAGTCACGCGGGTAGGACCCGTCACCAGCGCGCGGGTAAGCAGAATACATTTGTTTGCAGCAAGTTATTTAGAGTGGAACGGGTGACCGCGTGCGGGTGCGTCGCCCGTCGCGGGTGTCTTGTGCACCCGCGCCTACCCGAGCCATTGGATATATTATGTCTTTCAGTGTGACGCGGGTCATATGTTCATTTTTTCCTATGTACAATCATAAATATTGAATATATCGAAACTGAAAGCGTAGTTATTGACGGATTTGCTGTGCGCATGGGAAGGACAATTGGGGCAAGTAGTCAGAGATTCGAGCTTAAAACTCATAGGATCCCAGACAAAGTGAAAATATGTTTATTAAGTACTGAAATTGGGACCATTAGGGCCATTGGGACATATTATGTCTTTCGGTGTGACACGGGCCATTTGTTCATTTTTTCCTATGGTGTACAATCATGAATATTGAATATATCGAAACTGAAAGCTTAGTTATTGACGGATTTGCTGTGCGATCCCAGACAAAGTGAAAATATTTTTATTAAGTACTGAAATGTTGGTGTGCTTTTTTAAAAAAACTGATCACTTGAGGGAACTACACCCATCTCATCAAAAGTTTAATTGTAACTTACTCATTTTTTTTAATTTTCTTGAAACTTTTAAAGACCCTAACACACAGACATTGAGGCTATTAATGGATAAACTCTAAATTAATTAAGGCAATATTAATTATTTTCATTTATACTTATAATATCTGCATAACACCCGTCCGTTACCCGCGTGACTCTAAAAGGCAAAACAGAGAAAACTTTAGCGGGTGCTCAGGTTTGAAAAAAATCGCGCGGGTGACGGGTGCTACCCGCGTCACTCTAAAAACGGCCTATGTCTTTCAGTGTGACGCGGGCCATATGCTCATTTTCCTATGGTGTACAATCATAAATATTGAATATATCGAAACTGAAAGCGTAGTTATTGACGGATTTGCTGTGCGCATGGGGAGGACAATTGGGGCAAATAGTCAGAGATTCGAGCTTAAAACTTATAGGAACCCAGACAAATTGAAAATATTTTTATTAAGTAATGAAATGTTAGTGTACTTTTTTAATTATAAAAAAACTGATCAATTGAGGAAACTACACCCATCTCATCAAAAGTTTAATTGTAACTTACTCATTTTTTTAAAATTTTCTTGAAACTTTTAAAGACCCTCATACACAGGCATTGAGGCTATCAATGGATAAACTCTAAATGAAGTTACCCGCGTGGCTTTAAAAGGCAGAAAAGAGAAAACTTTAGCGGATGCTCAGATTTGAAAAAAATCGCGCGGGTGACGGGTGCCACCTGCGTGAGTCACCCGTCACCAGCGCGCGGGTAGGCAGGATACATTTGTTTGCAGCAATGTCATTTAGAGTGGAACGGGTGACCGCGCGTGGATGCGTCGCCCGTCGCAGGTGTCTTTTGCACCAGCGCCTACTCTCTAATGAATTACAGAGCTTAAAAGTTGTACACAAAAAAGGAGCCTTTGTAGAAAGAAACCGCCACTGCAAAGCTAGGCTGCAAAGGAGTTTGCTGTTTCCGGTTGTTTCGATTCAGAGTTTTTTTCTTAAGGTTTCAATTTTCAACTCCAAATTTTAACCTTTCCCAAGATTTCGATTTTAATTTTCAAATTTTCAGCTGGATTACATAAAATGCCGAACTTTTACTCTAAATTATTACCAAAGGAAAAAAATGATTTTCCTAACCTCATTCCTAATGACCGACTGCTGAATGATGCCGAACTTCTAATATCTTCCACGAACAGGCTTGATCGGTAAAACAGTTCAATTCTTCTCGGTTATATAACGCATGGACTGGGGGTTCAGACCCGGACAGTTACATTGTATCGGAATTTCAAATTTTGAATTTGTTTTAAAAGTTTTAAATAGTACAAATGTGCTACAACTGTAATGTTGCTTTTTCCAAAATTTCGGCTTAAAACTAGAATTTTTTTCTTGAATTCGCAGATTTAAATTGAAAAATTTAATAATTACTTTTTACTAAATTTGTAATTCTACCATAAATCGAAATTTTGAACTTTTTTATCAGAAAATTTTATTTTTGTATATTCACCTATAACATTTCTAAAATTTTTGTTTTGAATTCGATATTTCGACTTTTTTTCAAAACGTCTTCAAATTTAGAAGTTTGCCAAATTTTCTGATTTAATCTTAGAAATATGAATTATAAAAAAATCACAATTTTTTTTGTAATGTATTCAGTGTATTCCTTCCTTATAAATGAAAAATGTTGCTGAAGATTTGAACTTCTGTTCAAAATTGAAAGTTCGCACTTGTGCCTGTTACTTTTTTTAATAGAGTTTTTTTCTCAAAATTTAGAGGTGGTTTTTTGTTAGATAGCTCTAAAATAAAGCAGTATTGAATACGTTATCTAAGTTCTTATTTCACTAGGAAAATTATGTTAATTTAAATAAATGTAAAAGCAAACTCTTAACAAATCGATTGTTAATGTAGGATAGCAGCGGGCTTTATTTGTCTATTTTTTTTGTTCTTGAAAGAAGGATAACTTTTTTAAAAGTTCAAAGATGACATTTATGTGTTTATTCATAAGCCAAATTCAATTTTCAAATTTCGTAACTTATGTCGTTATTCAAAATTTTATAATTAATAACTATAGTGATGCACGTTTGCAAAATATTTAAATGTTTGTTTGTTATTTCGTTAATGATCTTCAAATGAAAAATATCCTTCAATCAAATAATGCTACATAATTATTTCATATTCAAGGTTTCGTGATAGTTTTCCGTTTTCCTTTAACTGTGATGCATTTGAACACAAAAATAATAGATAGAACCTTTAATAAAAACTGATATAATGCTTACCGCTCTGCCTTACCTATATTTGCGGAATATGGGCCACTTTAGACAAAGGAAATATCGATCTCCCAAAAGCTTCAAGAAATGGTATTTTGTCTGTTCAATTTAGTTTGTTTTATCACCTTTACATTTTTACAAAGATTTAAACTTTAAATATTCGTCACCAAATAAAAGAGCAACCATTGTAAAGCAATCTTGTCATTATCATTACCTATGAAGTCGACAGGCTGCACGGTGTGTTGTCGAGAACAATGGGCCACCATTCCCTCACCGAATATTTACCTGTCGTTTTCTAATTTTTCTAGTAAACCTAATGTTTACATAAATGTTATTTCATAACAACTGGCCAAGCAAAGGTGTAAACTTATGCAAATGAAAGTTTTGTTTGTATTTATTTACGCACTAACGTAACAAAAATCGATTCTCACCAATTCAAGTATTTTAACTCCAGTTTGCCAGTTTTCCCTCGTTCTCTCTTTCACAGTTTTCCTTTCTTTCTCTTTTTCTTTAATGGTTTCATCTTTGTTATTCTCCACTTCTGCCGACATCGCCAACTTCTTGGGGATCTCGTAGAAAGATTCCTTTTCACTATCCACTTTGGCGGTTTGTTTTTTCAATTTGATTGCCTCGGCGCGCTGTCACATTGACCGAACATTTAAAGAAATCAACACCTGACTGAAGTGTGCCAGCGATTTTAACATTCCTAGCAGCTTAGATGCTGTTAATAAGTCGACCCATTAGTCATGTTTTACATGAATGGATGGATGCGATGTTCAATGATGTGTAATTAATCTAACCCATGGCCCTTTAATTGGAACACCTACGCGTCGTTTACTCACTTGCAGACGTTCAGGATGTTTGCTTCATGGCCTTCTTATATGTGGGTGAGACACCAATCTAATTTACTTATGATATGCTACCCGACTGAAAGGATAGTGCCTTTTAACTCATTATTTGAATTAAAGTATGACTTATTCGCGAAATTTCAGTCAATTGGTACAGTTAAAAATAACATTCAAAAGATCTTTCAGCTGTCTGTATTAAAAAGAAATCGTACTTCTTTGTTCGTGTTAAAACACATCATAATTACTTTTGTAGGAAAACAGTCTACGCAGTTTATTATTTTTCTTTCAAATTTAAGGTAATAGAAATAGATGTAATGTTATAATTGTTTTTCGTCACTTCGAAAGGCTGCATTTTTCTATCCATTTTATTTTAATACTAGAGGATATTGTAAAATTGCATGCCTACAGTTTTAAATGCACCAATAATAAACTCATCCGATTTTTCCGCGAACTCTTGGTATAACTCGTTCTTATAACCTATTAAAAATTTAAACTATTAAACTAAAACTTAGGACAACTTAGCAAGTTAACATCAAATGAGAAATGAAATTATCTCCGATACTTATATAGAGAATTAATGTAAATAATTTTCTTTATGTGGCTCACAACTTGAAACATTTTAGAATTACTTCTTTAAATGGCTTTATACTTCAGTCTATTTTTACTATTCTTCTCCTTTACTTTTTTTACGAAACTGATTTAATATCGTCACCACTTTACACAAACAAAATGGAACTTTTAGTCAAGGACCACTTTCACATTTTTTGATTTTTGTTATTCTTGTGAAAATGTGATCACTTAATTTGAAATAACTTACTGAGACGGCCATATAATTAAGAGCACTATAGCAATAGTCAATTAGTTATGTAGGTTAGTTTTCTTGAATTTGATGAATATAAGGTATTCCTGATGGGTTCAAAGTAAAGATCTAGTTATAGACTAGGGTCTTTTAAAGGGTCTAGTAGTAGTCTTATAGTTTGTGCGGTTTCTGGTGCCTTTAATTTTGAAGATTGGAAAAAAATTCAGAGGGAAGCTGTACAATTTTTTGCTAGTCATAAGAATTTTCGTTTCAACAAATAATATTAATATCGCACAATCGAAGAAATTACATAACTATTTAATTTTTTAATGCAATTGTTTTAAATGAAAGTTCTTTTTTTGAGTTAAATGAAGCTGCTGAGTAAATAACAATATTTTGACATCTATTGTATTGTTCGTTCTCACTTAGGTGCATATGAATACTCGATCGCTTTATTTAATTCATGGCAATATATATAAAGTATATATGGCAATATTCCGTAAAAATTGTAAAATTAATATTTTTGAGGCGAAGTAAGTATCAATTAAGTTTATATTTTTGAAGTCAAGAGAAAAAGATTTACATTTCTTATACACATCAGGAAAGTTAAACACTGTCCATAGGGAGAATGTTAATGAGAGATTTAATTTCGACATTTTCTAAAATTTCCAGTTTTTTTGAAATTTCTGCTTTTTTTTATAATTTCATTTTTTTTTTAAATTTTGCCTTTCTGTGAAGAAATAAATTTTTCGCAAAATAGTTGACTTCATTTCAAAATTTAAAATGTTTTATCAAAATTCGAAAATTTCGGTGTTTTCTGCAGGTTCGACTTTTCAATATTTTGCCTTTTGGAAAATTTTGACAATTTTCAAAACTTTTACTTTTCTAGAATTCCAAGTTTCTTTGAAAATTTGGCAATGAAAAATTTTGATAATGTCGAGTTTTCTGAAGGGTCGAATTTATCTAAAATTGCTATTTTTATTTAAAAATTTAGACTTTTTGCAAATATTTGAATTTCTTGTCAAAATTTTGGCTACTTTTTAAATTTTTAATTTTTACTGTTTTGAAAAGTTTCAACTTTGTTATGCTTCATTTGCTGTCAGAAATGTCTACTTTTTTGCAAATTTCGATTTTTTTACAAATTTAGACTTCGAAGTTTAGATTTTTTCGACAATTTAAGTATTTTTTATTGAGGATAACAGCTTTTCTGAAAATACTGTTTTTTTTGCAAAATTTCTACCTATTAAAAATACTTATTTTTTTTTAATATGTAAATTTTAAAATCTGGACTTCCTTTAAAATTTTAATTTTTTTTTTAAATTTTACCTTTTTCTAAAAATAAGAATTTTTTTCGAAAATTATAATTTAAAAAAAATCAAAATTGTGACTAATTTTTTAAATTCCAATTGTTTTAAAATATCGACTGTAGTTTAAAGTTTCAATATTTTTTGAATTGTAATTTTTGTGAGGTTCGATTTATTTTTGAAATTTTGTGATTCTTTTAATATTTTATAATATTTTTTGAAAATATCGACTTTTCTGGGATTTAACATTTCTAGAGAATTCAAGGTTTCAAAAGTTCGAAATTATTAAAAAAATTTTAATTATCCGAAATTTTTACTTTTCAAAATTTTGATTTTTTTTTTAGAAAACTTCGACTTTTCTGTATAATTTTGGCTTTTTTCTTGAATAGTTAGATTTCAAAAATTTCGTATTTTATTACAAATTTGACTAAGCATGTCTTAAATCTGGAGTTTTGGCGAAATTTTCACTATTTTTTAAATTGTGGATTACTTTTCAAAATTTCAACTTATTGAAAATTTCTTAGTTTTTTTAAATTCACGATTTTTTGAAAGTGTCGACTTTTTCAAAATGTATATCTTTTTTGCTTGTTATTTTGAAAATCATGACTTTTTAAATCAATTTTCCTTGAAAATTAAGACATTTTTCAAATTTTCGACTTTTTTAAAAACTATAACTAACACATTTTAGGCTTTATCAAAATTTTAACTTTTTTATAAATAGTTTCGAGTTTTTTCAAAATTTACAACCTTTTACAATGTCTAATTTTTTTTGAAAATATCGACACCAAAGTTTGGTGTATTTTTCAAAGTTTCGACTTGTTTTGAAATTTTTTGAAAACTTGGGCTTATTTTAAAATATTTATTTATTTTGAAAATATAGTTCTCTTTATACATTTTAACATTTTTAAAGTTCAATTTAAAATATGGTAACATAATTTAACATTTCAACTGTTTGTATATCTCAAAATTTTTAAATTTTTGACTTTTTGAAATTTACTAATTCAAATTTCCGATTTTTCCTAATATTAATTTTTTTCAAAATCATGACTATTTTTCAAAAGTTTACATGTGTTTCTGGAGAAATACCTAAGTATTTGTCTTTCTTAAACCAATACTGAAATATCTGCGAGTTGTTACGCTATTGAAGAAGAAAAAATGATTCGATGATAAGCAGCACTCGTTTAAAAAGGTCCGACAGCCTTATTTATTTCCCTCATAGATTCCCAAAACTAAGACATTTGTATATAATAATTAATCATGGTTTCTTTTCAAAATACTTCAATTTAAGATTAATTTTCTTCTCCAAATCTATATCGGTATTCCCTATATTTTGTACTTTCGAATACCAATTCGTTATATTATGTTAAGGGGATGAACTGATAAAAACACTGATAAACTAACTGTTACTCATAAACTGAAGTCTAAACACCAACTTTCATGTTTCCAACTTCAACAATGTGGCACTTTCAAACAATACTACATTTTTTTTTCACCTATTTAACACTCTTGGGGGACGAATTTTCAATAGTGCTAAATACATGCTGCTAAACCGATCGGTTTAGGCTATGTGTTGTCTGTCAATCAGTGTTTAAAGTTTTGTTATATAGATATAACTTGAAGATATTTTTATCTGGATTGACACAAATAATTTAAAGATTTCTGTAACCGAAATAATATCCGAAACTATTGGATATCAGAAATAATTTCATATCTCAAACCGATATAATATTCGCAATATATCCGTATCCATATCCAGATCCAAAATATCATATCCCTAACAACCCTAGTTGACACTATAAAAATACCTTATTAAATGATGTAAATGTGATAAATTATTGAGTAAGACATAAGAAATTATCGGTTTATATTCAAAAATACATGTGATTGATTTATTATTAGAATTTAAAAATTGCAATATTCTGCCCGATAAACGAATCTTACTAAAAGGAATTGGTGATGATGATTTTAAGTGTGACGTCACTTGTTAAGCTTAACCAACGGCTGCCATTTCGTTGGTGTCATGCTTTCATGTGTTTTGTGGTTTTTTTGTTCTTCTTTTATGGAAGTGTGGAATAATTTAGTATTATGTAAACACGTTGGCCCTAAACTTTCTACAGGTATTCATTATTTTATATGAAAATTTTAATACACGACACCGAACCTTACTTGCGCTTGTTTGATTGCTCTGCAAATGACGTCACATCTGTTTGAACCTGGCGACTCGTTTTTCCGTACCAATTTAAATTAGGTGAATTCTCTTTCACATATTTTATCGTATAAAGCGATTTTATTTAAGAAAAACAAAAATTTATACGGAATAATACAGCAGTGTGAACATATTAAGACGATTCAAAAATAAGATTCAAATACCCTATTTTTATCGCTAGCAAAAAGTTATACATCTTTTATTTAAATTTTTTTCCTATCTTCAAAATTGAAGGCACCGGAAGTCGCACTAATTATAAGTACGCAATCCTGTATTATGAAGTTTAGGGACCTTGCCGTTCTTTACAGCACAGCCACAGATTCAATGTAATGCAACGGTTACTTGTAAGTCATCAATAATTAAGAATGATTCTATTTTTTTAAACATAGAAGAAATCAAGATTTTTAAAAGCAGTAAGACTGATTTCATGATACATATTAGTATTTGTAGTAATCATATTAGAGACCAAATTCAGGACAGTGGAAAGCTGTATTTCTTCCAGAGAAACAAGTTATGCTTAAGCTGTTTGAAGAACTTTGATCATAGTAGCGAATTACAAACTACTTCAGTTGCTCACAAAAGCCGACTTCATAACAGAATGAAACATACAAAAAATATGTTAATGGAAAATGAACATCGTGAAAAACTTCCACATAGATGGAATGGTTTGGTTATGACAAAACGATACTTTTGCAGCTGTTGGTGCCGAAGTTGTCAGAAATTATCATTTAAAACTGTGAAACGTCGGTTGCATGAGATTTAAGTTCAGGACCTAGTTGTATGAAAAAAGCCGATGGAAGGAGTTAAAACATTCGACAAATCTGCAAAGGTGCATTAGATCTCGGCTTCATTACATTTCCTACTTGTTGAAGAAAGAAATTGTACCACTTTTACCCTTTCCAGCTAGTAGTAAATCAGTCAGTATGGAAAGGTATTAAGGAGGCTGTCAAGTAGTACAAAAAATATCCAATATCAATGCTTTATATGACGTTGCACAAGAACTATAGTACTGTAAATCACATTTAGTCTATTAAGGTAAGGTCTTATTGAGCCAATGCATAGACGTTGCCTTAATGTATTACAAATAAACGTTAACTGACCAAGTACTAGATATTTTTGAATTGATTTAGGTTAATTATTGATACTTATAGTGGTTGTGTTTTACTTCTACAGCCGAGTATAATTTGTAGTTCCTTATTATGAGTCCGTTTGTGTGTTTTTTTTTTTAATTTTATGTGTAAACATTTTGAATTGGTTTGATGTGAGATATTGTTATAAAAGTACAAATTTTACCAAATTTATGTATTAACCAATATAAAACATCATTCAACTTTGACGCGCTATTGTTGTTAATTATATGGATGCCCCTTAATATAAGTATTTGCTTGTCCTTGTTTATGTTATCATTCCGATATTTAAATCAATTTTAATTTATTTGGTTATTCCGGAAATTGATAGTGAGCTATTGTTTTAAATAGTGGCTATTATGACTTTAATAAAGGCCTGTTAGTTTTGATAATAATATCAGTCCACATTTTTTTACACTTTTTTATTATCACTCAAAACTATGCCGACATTTAATCGAGACAAAACAAAATGAGAATCAAACATTGATAACTCAGTCTTCCCTCCAAGGCTCCAAATATGACTCGTCACTAGTAACGTTTTGTATTAAATTAATGGTTTGCAACTTAAAATTATTTTGAAAATCATTTTTATTTGTCAATAAATACAAAAATATGTAAATTGTGCATCAACTTAAAATAATTTTGCAAATATGTTTAGAAAGACATACATACAATTATTTACGATGAACATTAAAAAAAATCTTTTTAGTCTATGTTGCTATTAATAAATTCAATTATTGGAGTTCCATACTTTCTTTGTTTTCAATTTATCGAAACATTCAACTTAACGAAAGTTGAAAAGAATACGGAAGAGATTAGTTATTGTAAGGTATATTTTCTTGATATGGTTCACAAATTAAAATGTTTTTGTTAGACCTAAAAGTATATTTGTACACTAAAACTAATAATAAAATATGTCTCTAATAACATCAAGAATCATTATGAGACTAGCCGTGCTAGAGGCAATACCATAAATGAAGGATGATCTAGTTGTATGTGCATACCAACATATATACCCAGATATAGCAACCAAGAGACCACTGCTACCTATCATCGACATTTCCACCTCCCTGTTTTTCGGACTTCGCAAAATATATGCAAAAATGTAAGCACTAGTGATAGCAACTGATGCTCCAATGGAAGATATTGAAAATTTCCTCAAATGGCTCGAATCAATCGATAATTCATGTATACCATCCATATAAACGCAACTAACTATTAGAGGTGCCTAAAATGAAGGTTTTTTTTTGTCAATACTACTTATAAGCTTTGAGCCAATTTAGCGAAAGCTAAGGGTAACTTACTAAAGCACTAACTTTAAAAAGGAATCCTAACGTGGTCAGTTTCGCGTCTTGGGTTGTATTGTCCATTGCCAAAGGGTAGCGGTCGCGAAATTGCATTCTGCGTCCGCTGTAGGAGCTGCAAAATAATAGACTACATAAAAAACCACACCAGTCGTCAGCGTTGCCACCCTAATTTTTTGGTTTCTTACCAAAATTCGGTGCGAAAAGGAACATTGGCATCCATCGCTGTCATCCGTAATGTCATGTAAAATTATGACACATTATCTGTTTTTTGTGTTTGCAGGTGACACATTTTTTACTATAGCAGAGTTTTACGACAGTTTGATTTTTGGAAAACACATGCTGATAATGAGAGGAATTAAGAAGCAGATATTTGTCAACAGTGAAGACCTCGAAATGATACTAGTCGAAAAACAGCAGGTTTCAGTACTTGTGAATTAAATTTTGAAAGATGCATGAAAAATTAAAATGCCACAACTTGAAACAATTGATTTGGTTATGGAATGAAATTGTAGTTTAGGAAACACTATGAGGAATTGCATTTTGAAATCTTTAAAATGGTCGATAATAACAAAAATAAAGGGAGGCCCATGTAATAAGACTTAACACTATGCAACTTCAAGGTGACTTTCAGTAATTGCATTTATGGTTGTATTTATTTGGTTTAAGAATAAAAAAACTCAATATAATTTAAATTTTATTCTACAGGTTCAATTACTGCATATAAGAACCTGCAAGAAACTTATGGGAGTTTTAAATGCATAAAAGCAATAATAAAAATTATAATTTATGTTATAATATACAGATGGTATTTTTTTACACTCTTTATATCGATTTGTTCTTGACCCGTTTCAATGTTGATGTTCTCTCTGAGCATATCAAAATATCCATTTCTCTGAATTTAATTTTTAATTCGTATTAATCCTTATCTGAAATAAATTTATAAATAGTCAATTTAAAACACAACCTTCTTTATTAATGCATACTTAGTTCCCTGCCTTTTCTATGGAAAATGTTCCTGCTTTTTCACTTTTCTTTTATAGTTCCTGGTTTATTTTTTCTATGATCATCCTTTCTCACTCTCGCTTTAAAATCGTTTACAAAATCATTAAAAGCTTTATCATCAGCATCATATATCCAGTTATTTATATGTGTCTTCCAAATATGTCTTGTCCTATCTACTGGGTCTGCTTCTTGTTTCATTATCTTCGTCTTGATAAACTGAGCAATTTATTCTTCTCGATTAATTTTTCTTTGAGAATGTTACCCTAAAGCGTTTGCAGTATTGTCCAGGACAGAAGTTAGTACCCTTTCCATCAGCTCCCTTAGCCTAAACATATATTAATAAAAAAAAGTAGTATTAAACACATGAAAGAAACAGGACATATTTTGATACAATTACAAACTGTATCTAATGTATGAAAGACCAGTGTGATCAGAACCTAAAGTGAAGTATATAAAAATGAAGGTAGGTAAGTAAATTTACCTTCCTGCAAAATTCTTGCCATTTGCATTCCATTCTTTAACTTTCAGTGCTGCAGCTATCATCTCATTCTTATCCCGCTTCTTTTCAATATTATGTTTTTTTTTTTGATAAATACGCAACATCGTTTCTACTTAGCAAATTGATTCTCTCAAGTTGTGGTGTTTCCATTTTTCGTGCATCTTCCAAAATTCGATTCACTGGTATTCTAATCTGTAATTTCTCGACCACTATATTTTCCACACAAGTCCACTGTTATTTAAAATATAATATTAAATGACACTGTCAAAAGTCTAGTTTGTTTTACCAAACAGATTTACAGAAACAAGTATCACTAAAAATATTACAAAATTTTGCGATGTTAAAAAAGCGGAAATTAACCTAAATACACAAATTTAAACAAACGCACTGTTATTTAAGGTATAATATAAATGACACTGTGAAAAGTACTTTTCACTCTGTGATAGTCTTGTTCTACGGAACAGATTTATAGAAATTTTTAGAGAATATCACTAAAAATATTAAAATACTCTGCAATGCCAAAAATAGTAGGAGTCAGTAATTCTTTGCATTTGCAAATGGTTTGAATTTTCAAACACAGAATGTTGCAAGAATTAACATTTCGGTAGACATGGGTGCCAACATTTATTTGCACGACGAATTTTGGTAATAATTATGGTGGCAACGCTGACGACTGGTGTGGTTTTTCATGTAGTCTCAAAATGATAGCTTTGGGTCCGGTTGCACAAAATAGTTATTTGTGTGCATAGGCCGCGAAATAATTCATTAGAGACCGAGAGAAATATTGTCGCCGAGACTGCTCTGCGACCGAAGCTTGAGAATCTCGAGGTCGCTAAAGAGTTACGCGGCCGAGAAACTCAACATTTTTTTGTGCAACCGAAAAATATGTATTTAGATGAAAACTAATGCTTTTAAAAAGTTGTCATTAAAGTTTACGCTCATAGAAAGGTGGCGTTCATGTATCCTACCTGTCAGTATTTCCAAGGTTACCGATAGATAAAACAACATTGATCATTTACTGCTCTAATGGTGCGTTTAGATTAGAGACTTATTTCATGATAGAAATCTCAGGTATCTGAGATTAAATTTCCTTGCCCGTTTACGCTATAACACAAATGTAGCTGAATAAAATTGCTGACACTTTTAGCTGAGATAAAGTGTCGACATAGAATGTCTTTACTGCCTTAAATAATTAAAATGTGATTACGTCTAATCGGTAACTCTGGATATTCAATTCTATAACCAATGATTTGCAAATATTGAATAGGGTTTATCTAATTATATTTGCAAATTACTTGTATGGAATAGTATTCCAATTGCTGAGATATATGTCAGACACTGGATGCAATTTATGTCGACATTTGGTGTCAGGTAATTTATCTCAGCTGTGTGATTAGTCTCAAATAGCTTCTCTCAGGATGGTTTACACTTGATATATTATTGTCAGAGAGAAATGTGCTGCTGTTACTGAATAGTATTCTATAAGCCTTTATTTACAAGACTGACGAACTTTCAGCGATTTAAAAGTAATTTTAGCACCAGCAATCATCGTTTAAAAAAAACCTTAGAAATGGTTCAAACTGCCCCACTAGCGGGATACATTCAATCCAAATGATCAGGTAATTTCAACCATGAGATATAAATACATTTTTTTTATACAGTCAAACAAAAATGGTTTTTTTACTTTAATAAGTTCATTATGTATTTTGGAAGTGAAATAAAAAATCAGTGAAACATGTTTGAAGTAAGATTCAAAACAATACTCAAAGACAATAACGTTGGTGTTAGTAAACATTGTAATATGTGCGGCTAACCTTAAATAAAAATGATATTTTCTGCAGAATTTGGACTTAAGAACTTTAAAACTATATTACCTTGATCAGCTGGTGATATATCACTGACCAACGGATATATGCAACTTAGTGTTTTTTGGCACAAACATTTAATTTGACATCTGAATTAATTTTTTTAAATTCTTTTCCTACACAGCATTTTATATATTTTTAGCGGAAATGTCACCAGTTGGAAATCACATTCTATTATGGAGCAAAACATCTTTAATCGAATTTTTAAACGTAGACTCATCAAACTTCAGTCATTTTTTTTTCCATAATTTATAATCATCGTAAACACACTAAGCCAGTCGTTGAAATTGTCCCATCCAACGCTGGTCGAATCTGCCCCATGTTAAATTTTTAAAAACATTTTTTTTCCACTGTCAATAATTTTACGCTTGGGGTACTATAAATATTAACAATCTACCAGTTAACATATATCGAATACAGCCCGTTACAGATCAAATTTAGAAAATTCGTCTGAAAAAATTGAAAATCAAAAAATTAACTTAAACTCTGATTTTTGCTCAATTTTGTTTAAACACTAAAACATGAACATGTAGAGAAATGTAACTTCCCTGGTGAGTGTTCTGACGTATGAAAGCTACATAGGAGCCTTACGAAGCTAAATTTAAATCAGGGTGCCATTTAAAAGGGCTTGGTTGAATGTGGTCCAGGGTTGAATCTGCCCCCCTTTCCCCTACCTACCTTCTGATACTAATCCAATATGAAAAGTAAAAATAAAATAAATTGTATATGATAAATTGAGCACTCTTTTTAAGTACACTCATAACCGCAAGCATTTTTCCAAAACTTCTGCATATCAAGTATTTAATTTTTCAAAAAGTTGAAAAAAAATCATAATTCCGAATCTTAGTTTAAAATCATTGCCCCTTTTCATCATTTAGAAACTACGCATTTGATTAGATTTTGTTTTCAATTTTGGAAAGATTAACTTATTATGTTGCGGTTTGGCGCGAAAAATCATGATTGAGTCAATCCCGAAATAAAAAAAAAATAATCTCAAAGCGTTTTAGCTTCTGTTTTGAGTTTAACACTTTTGGCACCTATGGGAAAAAAATGATTAATTTTAAATAAGTTGAACAGCTGAGCAAACCACTTATGATTTTTGTTAGGAATGCAATCCATCGACGGAAGAATTTTCATTTCTTTAATTGCGTTCATTAAGATACTATTTATTACTTTTGAAAAGAAAATTCATCTGAGTTGACTCATTTTACTTCTTTATGATAAGGTTTAAATCTCTCATACATGTAAGGCGATTTTATTTAGCCTGTTATTTATTTTATTGCCTTTTTTTCTTCAATTTTGGCTAAATGTTTTCAGTTTGCGACTCCATTTTAGAATTCAAATTTTAGATGTCTCTCATCCGCATATAATTTGCCAATTCACTAAAAGAGTGACTTCAGCTTACTGAAATGGTAACTATTGCTAATTACATCTATATCAATTTAACTTTTTTATTCAATTAATCTTTGAAATTCACCCAGTGGTGCAGAGTTTCTATGTAAAGGGAATTTTTTATTTTACTTCGTGAATTAGTTTTGGCTATTGATAAGGGAAATGTGCTATTAGGTTGCACACTTTGCATAAATTTCAGTTTACTGCAGTTAGCAACTTTGCTTCAAAGAACTTGAATCTTTTTGACACTTATAAAAGGCATTAATAGTTTCATGTTTAATTTAATTTGCATCTTGATATATAGCAAACATCCCTAATTACGTTACCTTTTTAATTTTATAACTAGCATAGTAGCATATTATTCCTTTTTTTTTTTTGGAGAAAATACATACATGCGTTGAAAAGTATATAATTTATTTAACGTTATATTATCAGCATTAATATTTTTACATCATCCACCAGATTTATTCATCACTTCTCTAATAAAATCGCCCAGCATAATACCACCAGAAGCGGTAACAAGTATGCGGAAAGTAAGATTTCCATAATCGTTAATGAAATAATATATACCAGTGAAAAGACACGCTGCAGCGCCAGCTCCCATAAAAAGCAATTCAAACCAGTGATGTGTGGCATCCACTACATAAACCACCAGAAAAATTATCAGAACTGCCGACCATCCGAAAACTGCTACTATAAATATTCTGCATTGGGCCACGGAATTAATATAACACAAAAGTTCCTCAAAAAAGAACGCTGATGCAACTAAGCATACCTAAAATGATGATAAATTCCATGAGTTGACGTTCTTCCATAATTTTGTACATACACAGGCTACAATCTTCAAAATGAATGCAGGATTCTTAATATCGACTGCCATTTTAATAACTTGTTTGCGATATGACAGTTTTTTTACAGAATGATTGACAACTAGATTTTCGATGTTTATTTAAAGTTCGAGATAGTATACATTCATAGATGGATGCGACTAGTTTGAAAAGATATTAGGCCACTTTACACTTACGGACTTTACTCGCGATCTTATCAGGACGCCCAATCGCCCGTTCCAAGTGGTACACAAAGAATGCAGTTTTCCAGAAGTTTACCACTATGAATTCAATGTTCTATTCCCAGAGAATGTTTTACGTCAAGTCAGGCCTACGAGATTTTAAGGCATTCTTATCCCAAGAGACAATTTTGGTTTTAGACTGCCATTTTTTCGCGAGCGATTTGAGCGGCACGCGCTAAACCTGCGGAAAAAATTGTAAGTATAAAGTCTCCTATTGGGTACCGTTGAGCAGGCGGGCGATGATTTTATATTAGGTATGTCATTATCGAACTAGTGAGAAATCTCAGAAATTAATCCACCGGAAATAAAATAACTATACAAATATTTATATTATATCAAAATAATCTTTCGATAAAAGTCTAAATTCGATTTTCTATAAAAAAACAAAGAGCTTGAGAGCAATAGGCCCTTGTGTAGGAAACTCAAAGGCCCCTACTCTATAAAAATCCCCATCTTTAAAAGGTACTAAGTGATTTAAAAAATTTCACTTATTAGCTTTAGGTAGAACCTATCAATTTTGTGTCATGCCTGTTATAACTTAAGAAACTAATTTAGAAAAGCAGAATGCGATTTATTCAGGTTTAAAAGCCAAAATATTTTCAACTTAGTTACTGTTCTGCTTTCAACTGAAATGCATTTAAAGATTAAGGAATATTACTTGCCTAAAATGAAGACAATCTTGCTTCATCTTACAGATGCACTATCCATTAATCCAAATTTTGTCAGTTAGATTCAGAGTTCAGGTGGAATTTTTTAAAGTCAGCTTACCTAAATTTTAAGTTTTGAGAAAATCCCAAAATCTACAAAAATAATTCAAGGTTAATTCAATATTTCGATTTTGTAGTTCAGATTTCGAGAAAAATTGGAAATTTATAATAAAAGCATTCTGGAGTTTAATAAAATTCCGGTTTAAATCTAAACATGGAATTTTAAGAGAAAAGTCCAAATTTTGAGGAAAACTTTACAGTTATATTAAAAAATCCAGTTGTAACATGAAATTTCGGAATAAGATCAACATTTCTAGTTTGAATTTGAAATTTCGCAAAGAACTTGAGGATTAAGGTCGAGATATGTGTCCAACAATTTTTTAAAAATTTCTCCAGATTTCCAGTTTTAGGTGAAACTATTGGTTTACATTCTAAATTTTTAGAAAAAATCAAGATTTCAAAAAAAAACTTGCAGTTTACATATTAATAACTTCCTAAAATTTGGAACGTACTTTGGAGCCTTTGAATTTACCATGAAATTTAGGTTTTAAACTCTTTAACATTTTCTAGAATTTTTTATCTTTCAACCAGAGATTTTGCTTGAAGTTTAGTATGTTTAGAAAAAGTTGACTTTTCGAGATAACAGACTTAAATTCGAAAAGCTGCCAATATGTTGGGGATTTTTTAAAATAAATCAATGTTTTTGATATTTTATTTTTTTGTTCAAAATTTTATCTTTAATCGAATTTTCGAATTTAAAAATATCAACTTTAAGTTTTAAATTTTTTAGGAGGCAATTGAAGTTTGGAAAAAAACTGAATTTATAAAAATAAAAATAAGAGTTTTAACACAAACTTTTGAGAAAAATCTCAAAATTCCAAGAGAAACTTGAAATTTAGTATCGACATCTTTAAAAAAGTTTTTTTTTTTGTTGGTAATTCTGCTTTTTCTTTCGATAATTGAAATATAAATCTTGTCCTCTGAAAGCAAGAAAGATTAAAAACACAACAAAGGTTGCTCTAACGCGTTTCGATATCCAAGCCATCATCAGTGAGATACTAACACCTAATCCTAGAATTAACCCTTGTATACCAAGAATAATCACTTCGTGCATGATCGACCGCATCCAAACATGCACCCGTACACGTCGTCGTGTCACAATTCCTTATCTATCAACCTTAACTAGCTTTTAACAGAGATGAATGGCCTAAAGGCGCAGCGCAACCGTTCATAAGGTTGTCTTCAGCCTTATGGATGACTAAGCTTTTACATGCATTTAAGATAGAATTCTTATTTGCTACTCATAACAGTTTACTATTATTATCTGTCCTATGATCTAATTCAAAAGCATGTCGAGCAACACTTAACTTCTCGACGTACTTTTGAGAACAATCTTTACAGGATATTTGTCTGGACTTGTCTGTTTGCTCTACTTTATACTTCAAACTACCCAAAAGCGAATTTAATTTGCCGTTATAACTATAAACATCCCGGAAGCCCTGTTTTCGTAAAATTCCACCTAAACCATGCTTAAACTAGGGTCCAGTATGTAAGGATTAATTTTAGGATTAGGTGTTAGTATCTCTCTGAAGATGATAGCTTGGCTATCGAAACGCGTTATAGCAACCTTTGTTGTGTTTTTGAATATTTCTTGGTTTCAGGGGACAAGATTTGTATTTCAATTTTCGACGGACCAGTCCGTGCAACAAAATTATAGTTTTCTTTCGAATGTTTTCACTTCGTCTCAAAAATTAGACTTCTTACTACTTTGATGTTTTGTCTCAAAATTTCGACCTAAGTTTTAGAAGTTTGTAGTATATATTTTAAAATTAAACGAAGTATTTTCGAGAAAATGGGCAAAATTTCGAAAAACATACCGTAAAATAGGTTTTCGCAACTATTTTAAAAAATTGATATAATAAATGTCAAAATTTGAAGCCTCAAATTTTCTGTGAAAAAACTAAAATTTCTCAATCAAAACCAACCTTTCCAGAAGAAAATTCAGTTTCCTATTTAAAAAAAGTCGAAAAAACAAAATTTCGACTTTTAAATTCATAAATAAATTATACCTACAAACTAGCAATTTCCAGACTAAAGACGAAATCTCGAAAAAAGGCCACGTTTTCATAAAAATTTGAATTTTAAAGTAAACATGGAGAATTAAATTAGGAATTTTGGGAAAGTTTTAAAATTTATCTCGAAATTTCAATGTTAATTTCAATATTTCGTTTTTAAACTACTCCACTTTTCTTTTTGAAATTTCAACTTGTGAAGATTTTGTGTGTACAACCACCATACCATACTAATGAGGCCAAGGAAGGCCGAAACTAGTTTCTATTTATTTACTTTGTTTCTACAACTAAATTTTTAAACTTACTGTTCTCAACGTACTTAAAATAGGTAAATTTTTGACCTGAAAATTATATTCCTACTCCTGTTAGTGGCACCAAAAGTGATACCAAATTTAGATTCTCTAAGAGAAAAAGTTGGTATATTATTACAATATTTACATCCTTACAA
Source organism: Dastarcus helophoroides (assembly GCA_028583605.1). Classification (NCBI taxonomy): domain Eukaryota; kingdom Metazoa; phylum Arthropoda; class Insecta; order Coleoptera; family Bothrideridae; genus Dastarcus; species Dastarcus helophoroides. The sequence continues at coordinate 21,058,782 of CM053328.1, read as the reverse complement.
TTTTTTGGATCTAATGGCCACAAAAATGAGTGATTTTCGATTTTTTAACCCATTTTATTTTACAATCCATTAATACAAGCCTCATCGGCGTGAATTTACTTTTACCTAATTCGACAAATAACCAATTAAATGTTCTGTAATTAAACAGTTAAACGTACCAAAGTTGAAAATTTTATACAACCACAATCATAGACTAATTTCAAATTTCCTTGGCCTGATCAGTACAGTACAGTTCATTATAAACACTTCCAACAGTATAGTCGCTACTCAATCTTCAAAATATTTAAGAGATTTAACTCCCATTGAATTACTTGTAACTGACTTTAGCTGTTTATTACGCATTTTTGCTACCTACTAATTGAAGCATTTCTCTGCTGAAATTACAAGTCACATACAGGGTGATTCAGAAAAAATGGACCGACGCTAAACTGGTGATACTAGACACCAAAATCATGCGATCAACATGCCTTAAACCAATATCGCTGGTTTAAGAGATACAAGGCGTTTAAAGTTTAAATTTCATTCTGAGATTTCTCAATTTTTGAGAAGGTTTTGACAGTACAAATCTGGAAATTTGCAGTTTTGTTTTTTGCTGTGAGAATTGCAAGTTTTAAGCTTATTTTGACCTTTCCCATTATTATTTACGTAAATTAAAACATATTTCTCTATCTGTTGAGTTGCGTTTAAAACAAGTGGAGAATATAAAAGAACGACCAATTCTACAAAGGAAAGGTACTCTTGTTTAGGTCGTTTAAATTTAGTGATTTGTAAGTTATTTGCTTTTAAAATGTTAAATGTATTTTGCTATGATTTTTTTATACTTAAAATATGGAAAGATACGGAGAAGCAGTCAAAGCAACAGTAAATAAAAATAAGAATTATTGGTAATAATGACAAAGACACATTTCAGATCTAATGTTGGAAGTGTACCCCAACTTTTTTTTTTCGAAAAATTCTAAAATGTTGGCTTTTTTTTCTTGGAATTCGTTGTTCAAAATCGATATTTCTTCCTGGCTGCATTTTTATAATCGAATGCGTTTAATAATGATAATGTGTAAGTCAGGTACTCCGACGCGGGGAAGAATGTGGACCGTAATTAGGGAGACTTACGGCTTAGAAAGAGACAAATAGAAGCTTGTTTAATAGCTGATGTAACACTATGCAAAGTATAAATAGGGTCCGGCGTATGTCAGAGACACTAGCTGTAACTTTTGTAAATTTTTTTTTAGAAAAAAATGTTTCAAATAAACTTTTTGGTTCATTGTTTCCCACCTTTGGTGATCTTGATTTCTCGTTCACTGTTTTTCTTTCATTGCTACGCTAACCAACTTTGAATTTTTCCCCGTATTTTTTATTTGCTTTTTTGGAATAAGCATGTTTTTCTGCATTCGGTGACATTCAATTTTACAGAGTTTATACAGGGTGAATCATTAGTTAGTACGGTAAAGCCCTGTAGCCCCTACAATTATTTTGGTAACAAACATATTTTTAGCACAAAGGTACATTAGCACGAGGCGCACATTTTAAAATTTTTGTATACTATACGGGGTGAATTTATACACTGGTGGTTCACTAAAGGTTTCTTTTTTTTGAATAGAATATCCTGTATATTATTACACATTTAAATGCTAGTACAAAACGCTGATTAATACGAAATCAAACAGCAGGGGTCTGCGATTAATAGTTTTTGAGATATTGAGAAAAATCATGAAATTTCCGTCTAATTTTGAAGCTCGTTTGAAAGACCAGAAACAATCAAATCAATTTATCTTTTATCCAAATAATTTCAGTATGTCCTTTTTTTGAATATTAATGTAATTTTATTTAAATAGTGTTTGATATTATGCAGGGTGATTAGCAAACGAAAAATGTCATTATTGTCAAATTCAAAAAGCGTACCCTGTATATTATTTTTTACTTTTGGTAAGCGACAACTAAGCGTTGATTTAATGTCAGAATTTGTGAGTCTAACTCTTGTAGTTTGAGAGTTTTGTAACTTTAAATTTGAAAAATAAAAACTGTCGACATTTGAATGTTTAAAATGCACCTCTTTTAATGAAGTTGTTGGAAATTTAGTTCTTGACGGTAATGAAAAACACTAAGAAATAAACTGTACAAGTTTACAAAACCAGAAATTCGACATATCTCGTTCCATATGCGATCTTACCAATTTAAGGTAAAATACATAACTGTTATTAGAGTACTTTAGCTTAATTAAGCCACAATGTAGGTTTAACTTACTTTCTTTTTGAAAACATGCTGTATAAAATATATTTATTAATTTTTTTTTATTGTGGTTGTGGGAAATTGGTTTGTTCTGCTAATTTTTCTGACCAAAACAAACGTAAAGTTGACTATAATGAACGAATGTTGTGGCATGCACTAGTTTTACCCTTATTTGCTTAAATAATGCAAACTGTGCAAAGAACATAGAGAGCATAGATGCATAGAATTTAGGTATAGATGATAAGCAGCATCTAAACCAATATGTTTTCTATTTAAGAGTTCATATTTTTCAAAATATGCAATTTATCTGATTAAAATTAGAACACTATATAAAATTAGTGCATTTTAAAAACTTTATTTTTGTTTAGGTCTAAAAAATATAAGAAAAAATGCATTTTACTAAAATAAATCTAGAGAATTTGAATTTTTTTAATTTGAAATTAAATATCTCCCGAACTATAAGAATTAGCCACAAATGTTTACATTAAAGCAAAGCTTAGCTGTTAATTAACAGAAAAGATAAATAATATACAGGGTGTGCTCTTTGAATTTTTTAAGATAAATGTCATTTTGCGTTCGCTAATCACCCAACATAACTGCAAATCTCATATAAATAAAATCACATCATTTTTTAAGAAAAGGAGGTTTTGAAATAATTTGCACTAACAAGAAAATCATTTGGATATTTCGAATTTTAAGCGATCTTGCAATTTAGGCTAAAAATTTATGATTTTACTAATTAACTCAAAAACTGTTAACCACATATCCCTATTGTTTGGTATCATTTTATCAAAATTTTGTGAGAAATTCAAATATGTGAAAATATATAGGGTGTTCTATTAAAAAAAGTCAACTTTACTGCACCACTCTGTATATGTTCACCCTGTATAGTAAAAAATCATTTTAAAATGTACGTCTTATGCTAATGTACCTTCATACCAAAAATATTTTTGTTAACGAAGAATCTATAGGAGCTTTACCCTACTAATGACTCACCCTGTACGTGGAAAAGTTCAACAAAATATAATAATTTTACCCACTTAAATATTTAATAATTGGATGCTGTTTGTAAACATGCATGAGTAATTAAAATCACATTCTTGCCAGTATGCCTATGTTCATTTCTGGTAATAATGTCATTTTAGCTGTTTAGATAGATCATAGAGTAAATATAAACTAGAGACGATAATAAACAAACTTTTGTGTCGTTGTTATTGGAGTGAGAGAGGAGGATGTTTATCAACATAAATTTTGACAGAATTGTTTGACAAACAATTTTTTTTTGCAATGTTGTCGTCAATTGCAGCTTTGATGAGTTTAAATCTATTGTACATTATGCAGCATAGTGATTAGAAGTATTTCATAGTGTTAATTGTTATTAAAAAGACTTTAAAATAATTCGTATACTTCAAAGTGAAGCACGTTCAAGATCGTTTATTGAGTAGAATACAGGGTCGTATTCACATCGAATGTTTTCTAAAATTATCTATTTAAATTAGCCTAATAGTAAAAAAATGGATGTGGATGGAAAAATTCTATACCAAACCAAAAAAGGGCTATGTTAGTCAGTAACAGTTTTTTTATACAATGAAGCCCAAAATTAACGCATAAATTCATTATTTACCTAATTTAAAATTTATGAGCAGGTCTATTTTGAATTTTAAAGTGAAACTTTTTAAGCATAATTTTATCCTTTTCTCTTCAACCTCCTTGAAGTGACAGTTACCCTTTTAAGATTTTTAAATTGAACGAGAGTGTGCTTGAAAGGTCATTTGGGAGGGATTTTAATTATCTATCCAGCAAAGGTTTTTTGAATTTTATTAATATTCGTTGGAAAAAATTAAATTTGACAATTTTAAGACGTGTTTGAAAGGTATCTAAATTATGCTCATGTACCGAATATATGTCAAATATGACTTTTCTAATTGATTTTGTGTCATACTTATTCAATTTAAATGTATTATTTTTTTCTGATACGCGGGTGGCAAAATATCCAACACGAAGGAAGAATTAAAAAGGATTTCTTTTTTATATATCACAAAAAATTATACCTTTTTCTTTACTTGCAATTTATTAGTAAAATCCTACATCACGTTAATTTTTAAATCCAAAATGACTTTTTTTTAAAGCATAATTTGATACCGCCTTCTTCAACTCCCTTGGAGTGACAGCTAGCATTTAAAATTTTTTAATAGAACAAGGGCGCTTGCTATAGCTCATCTGAAAGGATTTTTAACTCTATCCATCAATATAAGATTTTCCGAATTTCTGTAATTTTTTTATTGAAAAATATCAAATTTTTCCTGATATGTAAGGAAGAAGCTCTTTTATTTACTTTTTTTCTTGTGGGTATTTTGCCACTTAGATATCGGAAAAAATTAAATTAAATAGTTATGATGACACAGAACCAATCAGAAAAATCAGCCAATGCTCCAAAATTTATTATATAAATGTTTGCCAAGTTGCTGAAAAACGATCATTTACATTGGCAACGAAAACGTCTGATTTATTTAAAAAAGTTATGTGCTTCAGTATTAGATATTAGTTACACTAGGCAATATCAATTTTGAAATCTTTGATTTATTAGAAAATCATTTATACGATGACTATCAGTACAATAATTATGTATTCAATTTACCAAAATTAGTTTTGGAAAAATGTTAATTTTAAGAATATTTCACGATGTTAAGCAGAAAAGTTTGTGCGAAAAAAAATATAGAGTTAGGACTCTATCTGATTGATTTTAATAAGGCTATTATTCTATTAGGGCCAGTCAGGTACTGTACATTGTTTTGATTGAGAGAGCGTACCCGCACGATATATTGCCGACAACATCGACTACAGAAAACAGCCTGCGTGTCGTCTGTAGTTATAAAAACTCTTTGAGATAGTTATCTTTAAAAATAACATTAAAAAATTAGGGATAAAAATCAGTAAATTTATAAACTTATTATTTCTCCTAAATTCTCCTAATCTAACCACCATAAATTTGATGTTACCGAATATAAAAATTTATAGTGATTCCAAACGGAGAGAAAATAAAAAATATGCATATCATTGAAAAATTTCAAAATTAATTGACATAGCAACGAAATAGAAATAGCGAAAACAAAATCAAGATTCACTAGAAATTAGAAATTAATTAACTAAAAAGGGGGTTTTAAAACATTTCTAGAAATATGTCTTTCAAGTTGTAGACAATGGACTGGCTATACGTACACTGAACCCTGATAAACGCGGCTCGTGTATCTACATCACTTTTTTCTTCTTAGCTATACAAAAAAAAATTGTTTGGCTTAAATTACTTTATTAATTACCCTTTTTAGAGATTGAATATGATAAATGTAGATATATCACTTAAAATCTAATAATAAATGGGAATACTTATAAATAAGCATAATTTGTTACAAATTTTATATTTTCAAGTTAGAATAACAACACAGAAATTAGTTATTACACATTTTTTTGCTTTAAAAATAGTAAGTATATAAAAACGTTTTTGCCAAATAAACCATACTAGCATAATCTGTCAACGATGTTGTAAAACGAAACCAAAAAAAGAATTATTTAGATATTGTGAAATTTTCATATTTATTTGCTCTATTTATTGGTAAATATAGTTTTACGAGTTATGAATATTGAACAATTACACTGAATAAGGGTTTAAAAATAGCTCAATTAAATAATTTTATTTTTATTTAATAATCGATTCCAAACATGGAATGCTTTAAATATAGAATATATCTTCTAATTCGAAAAAACGATAATTTTTCGTGACAACTTTTATAACTAGTGTTTGTCAATGTGACAAATACCGGCGATACTGGTATCCAAATTTGAGTAGGCAAACCGCAAATCACAGAATAATCTATCAGATAATCTGTAGACTATTCTGTGCGCAAATTAATATTTCTGACAGTACATTGACAGCTGTTTACAATTTTCGAATTTATAACCGTTTTCATTATTTAAACATTTTCATTTATTGATTAAACTGATAAATGACTCTTGAGAATGTAAGTAAGTGACGGAAGTGACGGAATTTGCCTGTCAGAAATTTAAAATTTTGTAAGGAGCTTTCTGTAGTCAAGTTTCTCTTAAAATAAAGACATCCTGATGTGTTCTTAATTATTTTATATCCAAATTCAAGCTTTGGCCCAATTCTGGTCCTTTACAGTGTAGTTTTTTTTAAACTTGACATAGGCCAACTTTTTTATTTGAAATGATAGACCAGTATTTCCAATTGCAAAGTTGTAGGAAGTAGCTTGATTAAGAAAAATGCACCTAAAAATCTTTCCTATGTTGCCATATTTCGTCAGTAGATATTAAAACAATATATTTTTAAATGGCAAGACTGCATTTTTTCAACATATTTTGATTCTGTTGATTTTTTATGTGCATATTTTTTGCTTCAAATGCAAATGTTTTTTTTTTTGGCTAAGCATCTAGCAGAAGTAAAATAATGTTTGTACTGTTATCAAGTTCATATGTAAAACAAAACAAATCGAACCCTTTCAATTTAATAAACCATGAAATTGCATAAACTGTAACTTTGAATAGTTGATTACATAAAGTTTTATTTCTATTACCTATTTTTATAAGTATTATTTTGGATCGTTTTGTTTTATTATCTTTTATATGTAGGTATTAAGGAACATATCCTAGCCAACTACCGACGGACCAATGCCATCACCTAAATCTCTGGATATAGAAACCTAAACTTGGTTAGTAGATTCAATTAATGACTGCACCGGGAAATGGGCAGTGCCTAACATGGAAAGTTATTTTTAGAAAATAAAACCTCGATGAAGTAAAATGTTAACATTTTCTACAAAAAGTGTTAAACTAAATCCACGCGGACGAAGTCGCGGATAGCAATTAGTTAAAATATAAATCTAAAAAGCGAAAAATTGGGAAAAACATCGCTTAAAGTGCTAACATTTGCCTAAGAAAGCACTGCGGAATCTGCTCAAGGCGGCTTTCCTCATATGCTCTCTTTTCTGTCATCTAAAGTTTTAGTGCCACTTCGCGCAACAATGAGATATAGCGGGTTACATTACAAGTCTTATGTTATATCGTGCGTTTAATTTTTATACTTTAAAAATTTTTCTCATAAGTTTGAATGTTCAGGTCTATTTTTTCATTATAGTGTTTAAATATAAATTTTAATTTGAAACCTTTTAGAGCTTTTGCCTCAAAACTCTGGACTTATATTTGCAATTTGACTTATCTTTTAAAAAGGTTTGATCTCAATAAAGAATCACCAGTTAGAAGCAACGGTTTAAGTTGATCTTTCATTTTTTTTTGGAAATTGTGTTTTTCCGAACTGAGATTTTTTTCTGATAATTGCAGGCGTATATCTTTGCTGTTCCATTTTTTATTTAGCAAAAAGAAAAGTACAAACATTTTCAGGCAGTTTATATGTGTTCCTTTAAGATAGCTGAGCCAAAGTTGTTCGTTTCGGTATAATTTGCGCACCTAATTAATGTCAATTTGCTTTCAAGAGGATGAGGATTTTCAGTGCCCAATTCCAACTGCCAAAAGGAATGTTAATGTTGGATTTTATAAAATCGATAAAAATGTTTAAGCACTCCCAGGGAGCCGTAATTTCTAATTCAGATGTGTTTTTTAAACTATACATGAGTGAATTTCATTTAATTCACACAAAAATTATCATCAATTTTTATTGATGTCAGGTTTCGAACATATTGTTAACAATATTGGAGCGTTTTCACATGAAGCGATATTGCTACCGTTTATTGTGCGCGATAAATGGTGGCAAAATTGCTTCTGTGAAGACGCTTGCTAAATCAGGCAATGAAATAAATTTTTATAATTTGATATTGTGGAAGTAAGATAGAGAAATAGGTAAAAGGATGATGCTTTGAATTTTATTTAAGAAAATATTTTGAAAAAATATAAACGTCCTCATAACATATTTGATGAGAAGGGTATTCGTTAAATTTTAAAGTAAACCTAGCTTACAGTTTTTTCAAATATGAAAATTTAATTAGTTGAATTAGTTTTAAGATGGTGTAATAAATAATTAATTCTACAAGTTTATTTTAAATTTATTCACCTGCAGATTAGATATTATAAAGTATAAAAATTAATTGTTCCTTACAGATAGAAAATAGGTCTAAATAACGAATAAAGTTCTAAGATACATAATACATTTCTTAAATCTACATCAAGAGCATCACATTCCGGGTCTCCAATAAATCTAACTTTGCTAACAATTAATATTCTTGGGTTTAATTTCATTTATAATTTATATTTTAGTTATATATTAAAAATTTTTGTCTGTTTTTGTGAAACACTTAAAACTTGCTTGCAATGCTTTTATTTTATTTTTAAATGTTTTAATAACTGTTAATAATTACAGGAATGTGATTTTCCGTATGCTGACGATTATGTACATACATAAGTATAACTATAAATAAAATTTCTTTTAAAAACACCAGATTTTTGTACTATTGACGGAAATATACAAAAAATGTGCTATGAAATTAGTTTTGAAAAATATGATGATGAATATATGTTGTCATTTCACTGGTGACTGATGCAGATGCAAAACAGAATTACTGGTTCGTTTTTTCTTTTACAACAAATAGTACCGCCAGAACAGTGTCAACCAAGTATACAGCACCATTTATTATACAGAGGGCTCCCATGGCCAACCCAACCTAAAATATATTCAGTCGTAATTAGGTATATTTCTATTTCTTTAAGCACTTACTTGTCTCTCTGAGCTGACGTAAGTATATTTGTGTTCTGCCAAATACCCGTGCCAATAATGGAGGGCAGTGGCTCCAACTGCTACCCACATGAAGACTCCAATTGTATTCATTAAAATTTCTGCGAAGGATCTGCAATGTGATGAAATATATTATGCCACTTTTACGATATAATATCAATGTTTCCTCTAGATATAGGTATACATTATTAAAAGAAAAATCCAGTCTCATTATTTTGTTTACACTGCAGTAAGACATGCTTTATATTACCGTTGCTAAAATTTGGAAGTTTAAAGTAATACATTTAACGTTTCAATAATATTAGAGATCTGAGCATTAACTCTTGTACCAAATTGGAAAAAATTTCTGTAAATAATCCTTTACAAATCATTAGGAATTTAAATGAGCATGTTTTGATTTTGAATTGCATTAAGCGTACTTTTGGTAATTTTAATTCTGCACTGTGGTGATTGATTATGGAATCATATTGGAAACTTTCACTTTTCAATGTTTTTGGGATTAATCAAATAAAATCCTTGAAGACATACGGTAAACAAATTTTCAACAATACTTTTTCAAAAAAAATGTAGTTAGAAATAAATATATTTTGTTGGCTAGTATAGATCTTGTTTAATAAATTTACTGCAAGGGTTTATAAAAGTCAATGCCCTTCTATTTCAATGACTGTAATATCTGCTGTAGTGCGTTCAATTTCGGTATGTTAGGTTCATGGTATATTGTACTGTTGTATAGTTTCTATAGTGCTTCTCTGATCTCATTATTGAATATTAGCGGTGATAATTGTTCTTAGACGATAACAGTTCATAAATAACAGAAACGGGTGTCAATTAAAATTGTTTTGACGCGTCACTTTGGCCTGTTTCTGTATCTTTGATGTATACAAATTACTTGAGCAAAGAATAGAAAACAATTACTATAAACTGGAAAAAAACATTTTGTTAAATACTTTTTTTTCTCGCCAACAAAAGCGAATTGCCACTTTACACCGTACCTCAGAGGAATCTGAAATGCAACATGGATGAAAGTTGTAAGGATCTCCGTTCCTGAGTTTTAGTTGTTCATAATAACTAACTACATCACGCTTTATTGAAAATTAACTATAAATCTTTGAACAAAGTCAATAGGCATCGATTCTAAGGAATTATAAGCCGATAGAAACAAAAATTTCAAAAAGAAAAATTGCGACCTGCAGAGATATCACATACATATAAACAGATCAACAGACGGAAATGAAAGTCGTTTTTAACTGACGAATTTGGAACTTAATAGCAATTTTAAAATGTAGCGAGTGGTATCACTCTTTAGAGGAAGGTCTGCTCTATCCAAAAAGCTACACCTGATTTAGTGTAAAATTTCCCACATTTAATTAATAGTAATAGTAGCAGGTATAATTAATTTAAAAAATATTAAATTAAATCACGACCGACACGACGGTGCAATTTAAGTAAATAAAGTTATTAACATTACATATTGTTTAATTAATATGCTGGGAATACTCAATTTGTCTAAACTTTTTAATAAAAATAGTTGTTGGAAAATTAATATATTTTAAAAAGTTGAATTATTTATAAAAAAACCACAAGTAAACGATTTTAATTTAACAAAGTAAGTTTAGGTGGGAGGATTTTTTAAAAATGTTATCCATTATGAGTTATCTACAAAGATATGTACACAGATTAAAAATGTTGCTTTAACCGAAGGCGAATGTAAAATCGAAATTCTTAAAATAAAGTCGAAGTTTCTAAAAAAGAGGTCATTTGTGATATTTTGAGATTTTTAGAAAGTCAAAATTTATAAAACTCTTCTCAAAATTTCGATATTTCAAAATTAACGTCGAAATTGTAAAAACAAAGTCAATATTTCTTGGAAAGTCAAAATTTTGTGTTTAAAGTCAAGTTAGAAAAATTAAAAATTGGAGATGTTAGCATGGAATTTTGACGAAAAATTACGAATTCTAAAAAATATATAGGATGGACCATAAATAATGGTACATAGAGCAAGAGTGGATTTTTCGTGTAGAAATAATGTGATTAAGCTGATATTAACAGAGATACAGAATGTCAAATTTTAAAAAAAAATCGATTTTTTCGTATAACCATTAAATAAATTGTAATATAGGCACGAAATTTGGCACAAGATGGTTTCTTAAGTCGACGAACTCCAATTTTCTAACATATTACCAACAGGTGTTAGGGGGCGCTACCTGCACTCCCCTGCATGATTATAAATCATCATAACTTTTTTGTGTAACCACGTCTATTTAATATATATTATAAAAACTCTCATATCTGAACTCAAAAATTTGCAACAAAGTCGAAATTTAGAGTAATTGAAATTTAAAATTTCTAGAAAAGTCTTGAGTAAAAAAAAACACTGGTTCAAATTAAAGCAGAAATTGTTAGAAGCAGCTAAAAAAATGCAAGAGAAAGGTGTAAATTCAGAATTTTGAATATAAACGTCAAAATGTGGAAAAGCTTACAATGTGTAAAAATAATGGTTACAGTTTAACTAGGAATTTGTGAGACAAGCCGAAATTTTCCATTTTAAGACAGAGATTTCAAAAAAAATCTTTCGTCGTTTAAATTTTAAGATAGTTTTAAGTGTTTTTTCGGTGTTGAGTAAAAAACAGCGATTGACAAACAAACAAATATCCAATGCAATCGCTGCTTGGGATAATCTATAACAGATTGCCAATCCTTAACAGAAGGTTACAGAAAATTTAAAATTGTGAAAGGAGTAACTGGCGAAGAAAAAGCCAATAAAACATGAAGAGAGATATATTTTTAGTGTATAAAAAAACTTAAAAGTTTATTTTATATGACTTTTTTAATGGGTTACACTTGTATTCCAGGGTAGTAAAGTAGGATATTTTTTGATCAATATTGTTCTACGGTTAATGGACTCTGGCAGTGGAAGCTTTCGTAACTTTAACAACCAATTAAGAATTTGTATCTTTAGTGCACGTTTAAACTCACGACGTGTACAATACTAAATTAAGTAGCAAAACTTACGTTTTGTGATCGCGACTACCAAAACACATACAAATAAGTGATACAACGGTATAAATGAAGTATCCAACAAAAATTCCAGACGCCACAATCTCAGCGTCTGGATTTTTCTCTTCATTTAAATTCCATGTTCCACCGACACCCAAAAATTGTCCTCCATATCCTGTTCTGTATAGAATAATTATGATGAAGTTTAATACCTGAAATGAAATGATGAATTACATTATTTTCAGGTTAATAATTTTTTTTCTATTGACATTATTTGTATGAATAATTTACGAATGACGCACACACTGTGTTCATATTTTTTTGTTTTGGTGTCATAAACTCTAAGTCATTTTCGCTGTCTCTAAAAGAGCTCGAAGGATTTTAAAAATAGATTAACAATTTCGGGAAAATACTGGTTTTCCTGGTTCTAGAACCATCGGCGTTTGCAAAAGATTTGCACAATATACCAGTTTACACGGTTATAGGTAAATATGACATTATTAGATAATCGTAGTCTATAATTTCGTATACAAACTACATTATGCAAATTTGCGATGTGTAACTTGTATGTATACTCTAATCGACTAAGAAAACCATCAAAAAACTCAAGCTTGAATTGATTAAGAAAGAATTCATTCATTTCAATGCAGCTTCTTATTTGAATGAATAGGGGGAACTGATGACTCAACTACGATAAACGAATGGAATTTGTTTTTCTGAGTTAATTATTTAATAAGTAAAAATGCTATGACACATGTACATATAAAATATGAAATAATCATAATATCAGCAATTAATCTGTCATCATTCTGATAAATAGAATGTGCCTTATTACAGTGACTATGGCATATTCAATGATATTTCGCTTTTATTGGATTAAATTAAAACAAATTTCTACAATAAAACTCGATGCAAAATTAGGATGTATTTTATTCTACACTTGGGTATCCTTGGTAAAAAATTGGGGCACATACCTTATATGTGTACATAAGATAAAATTACAAAATACTGAGTTTAATGATAAACAACACTAATACATCGTTGTGAGTTGAGGTGCTGTTTCAATACCATCATCGAAAGATAAGAATCGAATAATATTAACCGTATTGTTTAAAAATAAATAATTTGGCATAACTATTAGTAGTTTAACGGTTCGAAAATCAATATTTTTAACGTAATTTAAGAACTTTACCATAACTTCTTTCTAACCTTCAGCTTTGTTGTGTTTATTAGTAAGTTTATGGAATTGTATTATTCATGCGTGAAAAGCTTTGGATGATTCATCCCTCATGTTTGCACTATTTATTATACTTATTGCGATTTTTTTTCTTGAAACAATTGAAAAGTATTAAACACAAATCTAACTCCGAAGAACAATTATCTAAAAGGCATAAACATTACATAGAACAAAAATAAAGCGTCAGGTACTAAGCTGAAAAAACTATTACGTTAAATACTATATTTTCTAGCGCAATACACGCCATTATGCTTAAACTAATGAGAATGAAAAAAAACGCACTCACCAATTTTAACAATTTAAGCACTACAGTTGCAACAGATTCTATACTAGTCATTTTGGCACTTTAATTGATCCTTTATTTTAAATATTTGGAGCAACGTTTTACTGATCTAGATAATCCAATTGTTACACCTGTAGCACTTCCACCACACAAATTTACTAACGCTACCTTATCACAGATAAGATAATATCACTGTTGCAATATTACAAATTCTGAAATAATGTTTATCCATATTGGATTATTTTTATCTCTTGTGCGTACGTCTATAGATTTTAGCTTGGCATTTAACCGGTGTGTAGCATTTTCACCTATTTCGTAATATACAGGGTGGCCATAGGTAATGGTACATAGAGCAAGAGTGGATTCTTCGCATAAAAATAACGTGATTTAGCCATATTTACCTCATTCCAAAATTTGATATTAACTAAGATACAGGGTGTCAAAGTTGAAATTTTTTTTTATTTTTTCGCATAACTGATGAACACATTTCACTGTAGGCAAGAAATTTGCCATGTAGAGGTTTCTTTGGTTATGAAATTCTAATTTGCTAACAGATAGGGGGCTAACTCATAGGGGGCTTGCGCTACTATTATTCTAAAGCGTCATAACTTGTTTGTACCTCCATATACACTTATTTTAAATAGATACTTTTATTAACCTACATTTTTTACGTAAAAAGATATACTTTCTGAATGTTGCAAGCAACCGTTTTCAAGTCTTCAATGTTTGCCGTATGTTTATTTCAAGTTATGTAAATGTGAACTGATCGCAGTAGATTTCAAAATAAAAGTAATATAAATGACTCGAAAATAATTTATATCAAATATTACACTGACATCATTAATACACATATTTTTTAAATTTCTAAAGCAAATTTAAATAAAATACCAAAACAAGATTCATTTTCAAAAATAAATATTCGAGAAATGACCTTTGTCATGTAAAGGGATTGCAAACAATTAAAAATCGGGCTGTCTTTTATTAGAATGTATATCCAGATATCTGTTTTTACCACCCAGACTATTAGAATTTTCTTGTGCGGACTCAGAGATCATATCTCACATCTCTATGTTAGAAAATAAATTATGTTTTAGTTTTTTGCATTTTCTTTATTGAGATTTTCAAAATTTAGGTAGTAATATTAGCAGCAAAGAAATATTTGACCTAAATTACTTTAAAAGCTGTCTTATTATTACCTTTTCTTCAAGCTTACTTCGAAAATTTAATATCTTGAGTAATTTAAAACTTTAAAGGCAAATATCTTGAAAACGATTGCTTGTATCAACTTTCAGAAAATATACCCTTTTTACGTAAAAAATATGGGGAAATGAAATTACCTATTTAAAATTAATATACATGGGTACACAAAAAAGTTATGATGATTTAGAATCATGCAGTATAGCACAGGTAGCGCCCCCTATCAACTATTGGTAATATGTTAGCAAATTAGAGGTCGTTGACTTAAGAAACCTCATTGTGTCAAATTTCGTGCCTATATTGCAATTTATTCAATAGTTATAGGAAAAAATCGAATTTTTTTTTTCAACTTTGACACCCTGTTAATATCAACTTTTGGTATAAGGTAAATGTAGCTAAATCACATCATTTTTTACGAAAAATCTAATCTTACTCTGTGTACCATTACTTATGGTCCACCCTGTATATAAAGAAATGATAAAAAAGGTAAATACGATTTACGAAATTACAGTTTAATAAATAACTTTCAGTTTTCGAGTTAGGCTGTCAAAGTTGCCAATAAAAAAATAATTTTAATTATAACTCCATAACCTCTTTACCGATCCTGTCAAAATTTAAAACATAAATTTCATCTGTTAATACTTGTTTTCCAGAATCTTGGTGAAAGCGATATACTAGGTGGTAATTTCCTTCGCCTAGCCCCCTCTTTTACCCATCACAACTTTTAATACGATCCGATTTTTGTTAAATGGGTAGCGTCAAATAAAAGAACAATTTATGCCAAATTAATCTTGTTTCTTGAAAAAAATTACCTAAAGTAGCCATTTTTGAGAAAAATGACAATTTGATGGCCATTTGTGGAGTGCCATGGATTTAAACCGTTATATTTAATGGACGATGGAAACAAACTATTGTTTAGTGCCTTCATAGCATTAAGTAATATCAGTATGGTTGATCATTATTATTGAAAGCATTGTCTTTAATTTTGATATTAAATAATTTTGCTAATTTTTAAATTTATTCTTATTAGAGAACACAATTTCTTTAAACAATATGCCATAAATACCGACCGCCCTCTTCAGTTGCCAGCTAAAGTAAAGGAACTAATTCTTAATGTTGTTAAAAAGCCAAAAAAATGTTTGTGTTATGCCGAAACATTTAGTATGTAAAACTAATATTTGTAAAACGAATAGATAATCTGTTTAAATTAAAATAAGTCGAATATATTTTTCATTAAAAAATCATCAAATGGAACCCCAAACGTTAATTTTAAATTGACCATGAAAATGAAATTATTCTTCAGTTCGTTTTTATGGTCTAATGAATAAAACGTTTTTATCCAGATACATTCACTGCAGAAATCGACACAAACATACCCACAAATAGTCATCATATCTGTAGGCGATTTTGATCAAGAGACAAAATTTTTTTGGAATAAAATGACCTTTTTTGGCCCTGTCCACTTTACAAAAATACGGAAAAAATTTTGATCACTAAAATAGCGAGGTGGTCGGAAAAACTACCACCCAGTATATCGCTTTTACCAAGGTTCTGGAAAACATTAAATCTGGAAATTATAAGTCTTAACAGTCTAAGAATATGTTTTAAATTATGACACGATCGGCAAAGAGATTATCGAGTTTATAATTAAAATCATTTTTTTTTTACAACTTCGACAGCTTATAACTAGGAAACTAAAAAAAATTATTATAATCATTGATTATTATAATCGTTAATTAAGCGAAATTTGGGCTTTTCAACAATATACAGGGTGAGGCATTAGTGACTCATGATATAAAAGAAGAAATAAAAAAAATCTTGTACAACATACCATCATCTTGAAACCACGTTGCCCTAGATGTGAACAAAGACACAGTGGGTAGCATACGAAAAGTGTAATCATTAATCAACACTATTACTTTCAGACATTAGGATTGAACATAACTGATGACCAGATAGCCCAAATGGAGGCAAATGTGCAGAACATCGATTTTGCTGAAGCAGCAGCTGAAGAACGCCTAACTAGGCACGATGTTATGGCGCACGTGCACGTGTTTGCTAAACAATGCCCACTGGCAGCACCGATTATCCATTTAGGAGCGACTTCTTGCTTTGTGGGAGACAACACCGACTTGATCATCATCAGAGATGGTTTAGATTTGCTCTTACCAAAGGTCGCCAATGTCATCAAAAACTTAGCCGATTTTGCCGATCAGTACAAGTACGTAATTTTCCCAAATTCAATCTGTTAATGTTAATGACAGTTGTCTATATATTAAAGATTTCATTGCAGGAATATACCGACTCTTGGATTTACCCATATGCAGCCTGCCCAATTAACAACCGTAGGAAAAAGAGCTTGCTTGTGGCTCTTTGACTTGCTAATGGACGAGAGGGCGCTTAGCAGATGCAAAACAGATCTTAGGTTCCGCGGCGCCAAAGGAACAACGGGAACGCAAGCTTCATTCCTTTCGTTATTTGATGGGGATTCGAAGAAAGTCAAAATTTTAGATCAAGAGGTTGCCCGGCTATCTGGTTTTGATAAAACTTACCCGGTTACCGGTCAAACTTATTCGAGAAAAGTTGACGTCGAAATTGTTTCCGCATTATCTTCTCTTGGTGCCACGATTCATAAAATGTGTAGCGATTTGCGGCTGCTTGCGAATATGAAGGAAATAGAAGAACCGTTTGAAAAGAGTCAGATAGGTAGTTCTGCTATGCCATATAAGAGGAATCCAATGCGTTCTGAAAGATGTTGTGCGTTGGCAAGACATTTGATAACGCTACACTCGAACGCTGCAAATACTCATGCTGTTCAGTGGTTCGAGAGAACTCTCGATGATTCGGCAAATAAGAGACTAACCCTGTCTGAAGCATTTCTGACTGCTGATGCTGCCTTGATGGTACTCACTAATATTACCCAGGGACTGGTTGTTTATCCCAAAGTAATTGAGAAACACATTAATCAAGAGCTTCCGTTTATGTCCGCTGAAAATATCATTATGGCTATGGTGAAAAAAGGTGCAGATCGACAAGTATGTCATGAAAAGATTCGAGTACTGTCCCATGAAGCGGGCGCTCAAGTAAAGGAACATGGAAAAGACAATGACTTTCTTGACAGAGTTAGAAGTGATGACTACTTTAAAGCGATTTTGGGAGAATTGGACTCGATCTTGAATCCGCAGTCTTACACTGGCCGCGCTAGCCAACAAGTCACGGAGTTTCTAAACGAAGAAGTTCACCCCATTTTGTCCCGTTATAAAAACGAACTGATGGGACTTAAAAAAAATGTAGAATTGACGATCTAGATCTAGTTACAATGTATACAGTACAAATTTCAAATATATTATCATTATCAAGAAATTATTATTTTCTGAACTTTAAAACAATCAAGTTAACACTTCCATATAATATTTGGGAAGTGTTAGAAAGAAGTGTTGACGAATTATAATATTATTCTAAGGAGCACAAGTTATTTGTTTAATTAGTATGTGGCTCTCGCTTTTGGGCAAAAAGAAGAAAACTAGATCTGGAATGGCCCAAGACTGAGAGGATAAACACGTCGGTGAAAAAAAAAGTTTAAAGAGTAAATCTTATCTAAGATAAATAGTAACCAAAACTTCTTTGACAAGAGCACGAAACAAGTTATCTGAGTTAGTTCAATAGGTCTATTCTTCGACCATCCTAGTCATTGACTTCTAACTACCAACTAACTAACCGACTCCACTGATTCACTTATATAGTTCTCCCTTCCGGGTTCTAGAAAAATCCAGCAGTTAAGGCTTATCGTTTGCTGAAATTTCTGGAACGATTATCAGCCATTTGCTTCATTATCGCGGCCGCTTTTCCTTATCAGTTCTTTCTAGAAAAATTTTTTAAGTACTAAATTCTATAATTTACATTTCGTTACAATAAATACCCTTGGTACCTTAATAACTATAGAAAGCATTAGAATCCGCCACTGGGCATTCCTTAAGTAAACAAGCCTCTATGATCTTTTAACAAATATGTATTAATTTGAGAAACTTTTGAATTTGTTTATGGAACCTCTATTTTTTTAAGGAATATTTATTAATTTTGGAACCGTACATACAAATTTTATACAAAGCAGTTATTTTATTTATCGAACACATATATTTTTTAAAGGAATATTATTATTTTAACAAGTACCCTTTTATATGGAGCATTCATAACATTTATCGAGCCTCTATTATTTTTATCGAACATTTATTATTTTAATAAGCACATAAATTTTATATCCAGCGTTAATTACATTTTTCAGGTCCTTATTATTTTTATCGAATATTTAGTTTCTTATTGTGCTTTTGGATAAATTAACTGGAAAATGCAACATGCATTGGAAATAAAATATCAAGCGTTTAATTTGTTCTCCTTTTATTACTATCCAAGGACGGGTCTAACTATTCATTTTGAATTATCAAGCAAATGATAATATTCAATGGAATGGGCTATTTTAAAGAAAAAAAGTCTCTACGTTTTTCTTCGAATTTAGCGTAGTTTTTTTTTAATTTTTTTGAAATTAAATAATTTTGAATATTTTCGATTCTTGAGAATTTTGATTTTTTTTCATAAATTCAACTTTTTCAATATTTCCAATTTTCTGAAAATTTGGATTTTTTTTTTGAAAATAAAGATTTTCTGGGCGTTTGATAAAATATAGTTACATTCAGTGGATGCTGTAGTGGGTTATTTTTTTTTTGAAGTTTTACATTTTTCTTAAATTATCTTTCTGTTGATATACCCTAAATGCTCAGTTGGTAGAATTAATTGAATGCACTAAATTGAAATATAGGAGGGCCTCATATGGGACCGATTATTCGATAGTGCTCGATATAAAGAATATTAGAATATTTACACTTCTTTAAATAGGGATAACGGTGAAAAAAAAGTACTTTTTGTTAAATCAGGAAAAATCCATTACGAACACCTGGGAAAATAATCTAGATAGTGTCGCATTTCCGGCTTAGGCGTACCTACTAAAATTTCTGTCTCTTTGGGCCAGGCTCTTGGCTTCCAATCCCTCCGTCGGAACAGTGCATTAGCACTGGAGCACTAATGCAAGCTGTTTTGCCTGAAACAAACAAAAAACAAAATTTTTCTAATTGAAGACGGTCGCTGTTGTAGCCAAAGGTCTTCTGATTTTGGTTGGGATGTCAGGATCGTAATCCACTCCTTGTCAAACTAGACCGTTGGAATCCATTTCTGCTCTCAACATAGCCCTAGAATTTACTTCCCTGAGGAAATCTTTTACCTTAGGTTGATCGACTTCTTTGTGGAGTTGCTCATTTCTAACAAACCATGTCCATATCTTATCCCAGAAAGACATTCGGAACACCTTAAGTTTTTTCATCTAATTATCGATAGCAGGCTGGTCTTATGACTGATGGTCTTATGATTGATGTATAGCATCACTGTTAAGTCCAATGGGCAGTTTGCTATCTCTACGAACTCTTGCTAGCAGCAGTCCCTTTAACCTTCTGCTCTTGGACACTGCATAATCGATGTGGTGCCAAATTGAGTCAAATGCCTTGGAAATATTAAAAGAAATAGCCCCTACTACCCATATAATGAGTAATTTTTTTCAACCACTCACAGCAACTGGTCCGAGGTCGAGTCCTCTGGTGGGAACCCAAATTGTTCCTTAGGAATGATGTCGCGATCGTTGATGACCTATGTTGGATAAGAGAATTTTCGGACTTTAATTTTGGGGAAAACTCCCTGGCTTAGGAGTGAAGATACCGTTTGCAGACTTCCGCCTTGTGGAAAAATAACGGTTTAAATATTGAATTTACTATGGGTCCAAAGTATTTGACCGCTAGATCTGATGGCTTACTCAAAACTAGGTTCGGGATTTCGTCTCAAACTGGACCTTTCTTAACGTTTAACTTTTTCAGATAGCTTTACATTTCCTCCGTGTGATTTGGTCAGATGACGTCTTTTACGTCTCTCGCTTCCTCCAGAAAATCTTGGACCTCTTGTATCACTTGCTGTACGAAGTCTAAGCGTAACCTGACAGTATCTTTCGAAGTCTCAGCGGATACTACGGCCTTATCCTGAACTAAGTAAGCCATTCCTTGAGGTCCGTGTATCAGAGGGATGTCCCCTCTTAGAACTTTTTGCCGCCAGAATTCTGAGGAGTTTTCGAGGTTACAGCTTCTTAGATGTTTTCTTTGAGGTCAAATCTAATTACTCCATCAAGTGATTTGACAGTGGTTCCCTACCTTCTCTTTGATTTTTACTAACATTATTAAGAAGCATTTATACTGACTTTTTTATCAAGGATACTAAGCAGCCCCGAATCTAAAGATGGAAGAGGGAACACCGGGACACCGAAGGCCAGTTGAATGGAGCACCAAATTCAGATGTAATTTGGGGATCAAGGGGTCTCCAATGTCAAGTTTTTGCCCCGCGTGACCATACTAAATTTTGTTTTGATCAAGCGAAAATAAATATAAAAAAATTAAAGATTTGGATCTTAAACAACTGTACACTAGAATTATTATTTGGGGACATTACTTAATAAAGAAAGCGCAGTTAATCTAAAAATTTTATTATTTCATATTTTACAAAAACAATCAACAATTACAGAAAAATCTGCCACATATAATTCAAAAATTACATATTTCTTATAGTTTTCAGTCACTTATTGCTTAATAAAATAAATATCATATATAGGGTATTGGCTTAATATTTAATAGCGTAAAAGATATGAAAGATGAATAGTCAACAAATGCTTAGAAACGGATAGATAATAAATACATTTCCAGGAACTCTCCAAGAATTTAAGCAGGAAGGAGCATATACAAGAGTAAGAAATACACAAAAACCTTATTCGTTTGGTAAAAGAGTGTTTTCCATGCAGGTGGGTCCTTGGCTGGGCCAATTGCAAGCACCTAGCGAATTATCAAAAGTAAGATGAACAGGACAGTTGAAAATGTGCAAGGTGTATTTGTTTTTAGTGCAGTCCCATCTACATTCATAAAATTTGTTGCATTGGAATGGGTGCCTGAAAAGTCCGACCCTTTCGCATACGATACCTTGGTTTCGCACATTTAACAGCTTCGACGCTAAAGCTTCTTTCGTCCCTTCGTTAGCACCTTCTTTAGCCGCCTGCTTGACTAGCTTTAAACCTGTTCTGACGGCCTTTACAATTTCTTTATCGGAAATGGTATCGTCTTTTTGAACGGTGTTTTCTACAAATATCTCTTTCTGAGGTTCATATTGGTGATTTTCCGCGATAACACCTTCATTCCCGCCACTGGAACCCTTACCGAGTGCTATGGTTTTTTGTTTGAGTTTAATGGTAGGTGATACACAGGTGCATTGTGCACCTAATTTGGTTGAAAGCACAGGATGAAAATCGT
Source organism: Dastarcus helophoroides (assembly GCA_028583605.1). Lineage (NCBI taxonomy): Eukaryota > Metazoa > Arthropoda > Insecta > Coleoptera > Bothrideridae > Dastarcus > Dastarcus helophoroides. The sequence continues at coordinate 21,036,700 of CM053328.1, read as the reverse complement.
TCTCTTTTACCACAGTTTTATAGTTTTCAATTGGTCTTATAATTTTAATCACTTTCGCGGGCTTACGCGTATTTCTGTATTCGTAGTTTTCGATATATGTTGGTGATTTTGTAATTGGAGGTAAATATTGATTATTGTTTTCTGTTGTGGAAACTGTGCTTGGAAAATAAGTTTCAGCTGGTGTAGCTGATGTTGTAGTTATACTAAGCGTACCTTTATAGGCGGGAGCAATGTAAGATTCCACAATATTGGGAGATAAAAATACACCATCATTCTTTGATGGTAAATATTGTGCCCCAATATTTATTTCTTTTTCATAATTGTTTGTATGGTACTGATCTTCGGAGAAACCACCGTATTTTACCACTGGTCTGATAGAAATTGTTTTATGAGTGGGTTGCACAAAAACTTTCGGGTTTTTAGTAGTTAAACGGCTATCGTACCAGTGAAATTTCCGCTGTATATTATTGGTTGAACTTTCAATATTTACTTTATTCTGTGAGTTTTCCTTTTCATCACCATATATTTGTTCTATTGGTGATACTTTTTCAAATTCTGTTACACTGTCAACCACGGTACTATATGTTGGTTGAGGTGTTGACAATATGTCGCTTTCTTGACTATAAATTATATCAGGCGTCTGACTCTGTTTTCCGCTTACAATTTGTTTATTAGTACTCCACCGAGAATCATAACTGTACACCTGTTGAGTTGGTACTACTTTGTTAGTTTTTAATATTGAAGCGATAGTACTGTACGTGGGTTTGGGAGTTGATGTAGATTTTTCCTGATTATAGACTATCTGGGGGGCCTGATAGTTTTCAATAACAACAGGCTTCTCTTTATAAGATATAACTGGTTTCGTATATACATAGCCATCCAATTTTTCTTTTCGTATTCCTTCATTAAATTTGGTGCCAGTGATGTATGCGATTTGTTTAACAAATGGAATTTCTTCAACTGGTTGTGGTTTGTCTTCCACCCTAATGTTTTGTCCTACATTCTGTTGGAAATATTGGTAGCTTTTACCACTTGTATAATGTGGGTTTTCTCTGGCAAAGGATGTTGTTGGCACTGGTACAACCTGATCTATATTTGACTGATATTTATCAAAATCTCCACCTGTTATGTAGGCCTTCTTTTCTCACAAACGGTTCCTCTACCACCGGTGCTCGTTCTTTATCATCTGGGAGAGTTGCTTGCTTATAATTATTGCTGAGTTTTACTACCTCGGTGATGCTAGGTTTACTGTGGAAATAATTCGTGACAATAGCTGGCTCCAGTACATTAGATTTTGTTGGTGCCGGAGTCGTACTGATTATTGACGTAGGAGTGGACTTTTCTACTTGGTCGTAGTTAACCACTTCCTGTTGAGCTTGTATTTGCTCCCCAATATTTGCATTCTGTTGAAAATATTCATAACTCTCACCTCCGCTTGCGTAATCACGGTTTTTCGCGGCTTCTGAAATTTTAAATTCTTCAAATGGAACACCAGGTTTCGGATAACTGTATCCAGTGTTGCCCTTGTATTTAAGCGAAGGTGTGACATGGAAATAACTTGTAATGACAGCTGAGTTTACAGTTTCAGGTTTATGTGTAGCTGATGAAAGACTAGTACCAGTTATACCTGTCAATTGATTTTCGTAATTAACGCTGTTAACAACTGCTTGTTCTGGTGTTGGAACTACACGTTGTCCAGCATTTTTCTGATAATATTGATAACCTTCATCACCCGTTATATATGCTTTGGTTTTTACAAATGGTACCTCCTCCACTGGAACAGGTTGTTCTTCGAATGTAACTTTTGGTTTGGGATAAGTGTAACCTACCGCTTTTGCGTCTTGGTTAATAAATTGGGTACCATATCTATAGCTTGTTCCTGCAATAGGCTGTTCACCATTAGGTTTAACAGCTGCTGAGCTTACATCATAGTTAAAATTACTCAAAACTTCTTGCTCTTGAAGGGAAGGTTTTTGATAAAAGTATGTTGGTAAAATAGGTTGAGGTAAATTTTCGTAGGATACTGTTGCGGGGTTGCGAAATATATTTTTGCTTACTGCCGGTCTATAAGTTGTCGGACGAGGAAATTTCTCATAGAGGTAATTTTCTGGTCTTATTGCCGTAGAATGAGTTTGAATTAATTGTAAAATTTTATGTTGTCCTTCTGAAATCTGAGGTTGCATGTAGGGATAACCGTGACTATAGTGCTGTATCGTCTGTTGGTAGCTGAGCGCTGAATTTTGAGCGCCCAGTGCTTTAGACTGTGAAGTTTTAATTGGCTGCCCGATAAGTAGAGTAGACTTTTCTTGGAGTGGTGCGGCGTAAGAGTAATTGGAATTTTGCTGCCATATGTTGTTAAACCGTGGTATACCAATTTCGTGCGTGATAATAGGTTTTACTGTGGAGGTCATAAAAGTAGGATGATTGAATAATACATTAGTGCTTGGAGTTGATATTTGAATGTTCTGATTTATATCTTTAATTATTGCAGATGGTTTAGTGTGTACATAACTTTGAGTTTGAAGAACACCAGTTTTGCTTCCCGCCTCTATTATTTGATAGTCTTTACTATCTGTTACAGGTCTAATATAAGGAGTATAATAGCTAGTGACGACAGTTTGTTCTATCTCTTGATTGCCTTGTTTTAATTTCGGATGTTGATAGCTGTAAAGATCTTTTTCTGTCGTTGTTACTGAAGTGGGTGTTACTTGTAAAGATTTATTGTCCTCATACTCATGAACATTTGCTTTATTATGTACTTCTTGAAAACTAACATGTCCGGGGTACTCCACATTTTGATGCAGAATTCCAGTTGCTGCTGTTGGTACGATGAAAACTGGTTGTTCAGCTATCCTATTCGGTATAGAGCTTTGTGTTGATGATTCGACATTTTGTACCAGAGGTTTTTGGTAACTAGAAATGCTAAATTTGGATACGGGCTTTGATATTACTGGTAACTGAACATAATGTAATTGTTGATTTAATGTAGGTCTATCGGTTGAATAAGTAATATTTTTAAATTTGTCTAATTCCAAATTTAAATAATGTGAGGCAGTCGACCAAGCTTGCTTGGTACCATTTTTATAGTCATTCGAGTATTTGTACTGTAAATGAGGAACATTCGCAATCACCCCACCTTTGTAATTTTCGAACGTTGAGAAGGTTTTAATGGACGGTATGGGCACTGCTGTAACAACGGGTATATATGACTGAACTTGTTCGACTGGTGTTGCTAAAGTAACGTGAACAGGAATCCTTGAAATAATGCCATCTTGGGTAGCGCCTACTCCAGAATAACCATTACCCACTATATTAATGGTATCTATAGCCTGCTCTCCTGTTTCATAACTTTGATGTACAACTGATTTAGGACCATCATGGTACTGAGTGAAGCTTTGCTGAGATATGGCTTTAGCATTACTTGAAAATGCCTTAGCGTCTATTACTTCTTGGGCGACTTTGTTTTCATTTTGATATGTATCCGACTGAACTTTTTCAACTGGTGTTGCGAAAGTAACATGTACAGGAATGTTAGAAGTAACACGATCGTTGTATTCTTGTACGCCTACTCCAGAGTAACCATTGCCCATTATGTTAATGGTATCAGGAGTATGTTTTTCGGTTTCATCAGTTTGATATAAAGCTGTTTTGGAACCATCATGGTACTGAGTGAAGCTTTGTTGAGATATAGCTCCAACATTTCCAGTAAATTTCGTAGCATCTGCTCCTGTTTGTGTAGCTTGGTTTTGCGATTGAACTTGTTCCACTGGTGTCGTCAATGTAACGTGAATAGGAGCATTTGAACTGATAGCATCTTGAAACTCTTGTATGTCTACTCCAGTGTTACCGTTACCCACTATGTTAGTGGCATCTGAACTCTGTTTTCCCGCTTCACCAGTATGATATACAGCTGCATTGGAACCGTCATGATAATGAGTGACGCTTTGCTGGGATATAGCCCCGATACTACTTATGTGTTTCTTATTATCGATTGCTGCTTGGGGAGCTTGATTTGTATTTTGGAATATTTGCGATTGGATCTGCTCAAATGGTGTTGCCAAAGTAATATCAACATGATACGTTTGTGCGCCTACTCCAGTATAACCATTGCCCACTGTATTAGAGGTATCTGCATTCTGTTTTTCTGTTTCACTTGTTTGATATACAGCTGTTTTGGGGCCATTGTGGTATTCATTGAAGCTTTGTTGAGATATATCTCCAGTGTTACCTGTATTATATTTTTTTTCGTTGATTGCTGCTTGAGTAACTTGATTTTTATTTTCGTATGAAGTTACGTGTACGAGATTATCTTTTGACAAATGCTGATTGGAAGTGTCTAAATAAGACACAGAAGCAGTTCCAACAAATTTGGAGGCACTTAAATCTTTATTATGCTGAATATAATCGTCAGAGTATCTACCATCAGTTTTCAGTATATAGTCATTGATATTTTTATTTTGTTGATTAATACCACCAATAATCAAATCTCGATCTCGAAGGTTTTTATTTCCATTAGATGCTGCTATTATTTTTGATCCAAAATTACTGTAATATTGGTATGATACACCATTGTGTAATTTCGGAGAAATGTTCTTGTCGACAGCCATTGGATCTGTATCTACAAACCTGCCCGTGTTATAAATTTGTTCCTGACGTGTTTTGCCTCCAGTTTTAGCATTGTTTATTGAAATGCTTAACCCTTGTCCACGACCTAGTGAAGGGCTTGTGCGGAAAATATTGCCCTTAACTTGTAATTGTCCCTCACTTCCCTCTTCCTTGATATTATTTTGATGCAAAGCTATACCGCTTTGTACTGCATTGGCTAGTTTGTAAAACTCAGCACTGTTGGCACGGCCGTTGGCCAAGTTATTGTGGTACTGATACGAAGTACCACTAATAGCATCTTTGGATTGTGTGCTTCCAAAATATCTTCCATGAATTGGGTTTACTTGTCTATCGTATGTCGGAATTTCCGAATTTAAATTACCACCTGCGTAAATCAGTGCATGGTTTCCAGCATCTATATTACTTTGATATAAAGACCTAAGATTGTTGGCATCGTTTTTCTCAATATTTATATGATTTTTTGACTGGATTTCTTCACTTAAATTTTTTTGAGCGTACACAATCTTACCGACGTTTGTTTTACCACCATGTAAACCATTATTTACATTGATGGCATAAATATTGGATTGCTTTAAAAATCCCGCATTTGCCAAAGATTGAGCAAGTTTAGCTGACAAGTTACCGCCACCTGTTACTCCAATAAATCTTCCTTTGCTCTCGTCAAGTCCGATCAAATGGGCACTACCCCCATTAACTTTAGAGATCCTTGTTGTGCCTATATTAGAGTATACTTTAGCTTCAGGTTCGGTTATGGTACCGGACAATCCACCTAATGTAACCGTTTTTAATTGACCGAGACCTTCATAGCGATTTAAGGCGAATGCCGCCATACCTCCGTAATAATCTGTGGTTTCAATCACGCCACTTTGTTGGCACTTGGGCACGAACCAAGGCCATTCGCAGAGCAGTTTCTCTTCATCAAAGACTAGACCATAAGGACATCTGAATTCATATGCGGACATGTGGGAGTCTCCGTGGTCCATGCAGGCAAAAAACCATCGGCAGTTCTCCGGATCAACATAATACCCTGAAAATAAGACAGATCTGAAAAAAAAATGCTCAACATATTTATTAGTATCGATTTAAACTTTTAATATGAATTCGTGGTATAACATATTCCTAGGTATGTTGTGCAACATTTTTTTAACATGTCCTAAGTGGTTTTGTTTAGAGAAGAAAGAAAAGTAAAAAATTCGTAACTGTCATTACGAGCGATTTCTAAGTACCACTAAATATTTTTTCTAAATTCTCAACTATCATCACAAAAAGAAACTTTGGTTATGTTTAGTTATATTTTTAGAACTGCGACATTTACAATACAATTCTACAGAATTTCTTTGTAGTTTTAAGTAATCTTTTTCGTTGCGCTATTAATGAAAAATTTGGAAGCTGGAAACTACAATAATTAATTATTTATATAAAAAAAAATATTTTTAACTTAACAATTTGAACATTTTGGAAACCAAAAACCCGTTTCGGTTTTATTAGACCTCGTTAGTTTTTTCCCACCTTACTCGAAAGCTGACAAATGTCCCCACAAGTATGGATTTACAATTAGATCCATACTTATTAGTCCACATAATTTCTAATTTCCGTGAAAGTTGAAGATGCGTTAGTGGGTTCGCTAAAAGGTTACGCGAATGAGACACGCACACAGCCGAAAAATATCCGAGTTATATAAAAATTGTTGTTTTTTTTTCTGTTGGTTTGAATAAATTTTCTGCATATAGCAAGGTGGGGTTTATGTATCCCAGCTACCCGTATTTCCAAGCTAACTGAAAATTGATAAATAAAATGACATTTACTATAATAAGTAAAATAACACAATCGTGCAGCAATTTTACCATTATGAATTTCATAGTAAAAAGTTTTTAAAAGCTCTATCTAAAATATAAAATTTACGATTATTTTAAAAAAGAAAACCATGTCCGTTACCAAAGGTAGTAACTGCGAAACTGCATTTTACGTCCTCTCTTGGAGTTGAAAAATAATACCTTCCGCCCGAGGCTTAGCAATTGATAATCTCGAAGATGTTAAAGATTTACGCGGACGAGGTAACCGGGAAATATGTAGTTATACTATGTGTACAAAACGTTTTTATTCTAGTGTGCTGCTGTCAATTTTTATTGTGTTTACGTATGTTCCTTAGTTGATCGGTATTGTAAACAGACAGGTGAACAAATGTAACCCTAAAAAATATTTTATTGATTAGATGTTACAATGAAAGAAAAATCTTTTATTTTTAATCCATTGGCGGCTCGTAGCCAAAACTAATGGTGGTGCTGTGACATGTTTAGCGTTTTAAAATTTTTATAGTTATTATTTCGACTGAAAATTTCGACATTTTCAAAACGTTACTTTTCGAAAATTTTAGATTTTTTTGAAAACTTGACGATGAAAACTTCTGATAATGTCGCGTTTTTTGTAAGGTTGGATTTTTTTCCCAATTTCGACTGTATTGCAAAATTTAGATTTTTTCTTGTAATCTCGACCTTATTTTATTTTTAAGTATTGACTTTTCTGAAAAACTGTGAATACTCTTTTAAAAATTTCCTAATCTTCGTAAATATTTAGACTTTTCGGTGTTCTGTTTTTTTAAATATTTTTTGAAAATTAATTATTACATTTTTTTGTAATTTTTACCATTTGAAAATTCTTACTTTTTCTGAAAATGTAAATTTCTTCAAAACTGGACCTTTGACTTTTAAAATTTTCGACCTTTGTTCTAAATTTCATTTTTGTTTATAATTTTTTTTTGGAAAATTATAATTTTTTTATTTCAAATTTCGATTCTTAATAATTTCGATTGGTTTTTATTTAAATGTCAACTATTTTTTTAAAATTTCGACTTTTTTGCAAAGTTTCGATTATTTTTTGATTTTTTTGTTGTTGAAAATTTCGCTACTTTTTGATTTTCCAAATAATTTCAAACTTTAAATTTTTTAAAAATTTTAGAATTTTATGGAATGTCTGACATTTTTTCAAAATTTTAATTTTTTTGACCTAAAATTTCAAGTTTTTAAAAAAATGTTCCACTTGATTCAAAATTTTAACTACCGGAAATTTAAACTTTTTCCAAAATCTTAACTTCTCAATATTTTGACTTCTGAAAACCTCGATCTAGCTGATAATTTTCATTTGTTTTCAATATTCCGATTTCGAAAATTTTGTTTTTTACTGAAAAGTTGAGAGCAAATTTCCCAACTATTTAAAATTTAAACTTTTTTAAAATTACGAATTATTTCGTAAATTTGATAAAAAACATTTTGATATTTTTTTAATCTCGACTATAAATTTCGACGTTTTCTTTTTGAAAATTTCTTCTTTTGCAAAATTTTCACTTCTTTTAAAAATGTTTACCTTGTCAACAAATTTCGACTTTCTTTATTGAATATTTTAACCTTTTCTTAAATCTGCACTTTTTTCAGACTTTTGACTTTTTATTTTAATTTCCACTTTGTTGAGAATTCCGGTATTTATCAAATGTTCAAATTTTTCAAAATTTTAGTCATTTTTCAAAATTTAAAATTTTTGGAAAACTTAAAAATTTTGACTATTTTTTAAATTTCGACTATTTTCAAATTTTTGAAATATTTTTGCATACTGTCGATCCTTTATTTGAAACTTGTGATATTTTTTTAAGACGGACATTTTTTAAAACATTTTATTGAAATTTTCCACTAATATTTCGTAAAATTTCAGCTTCATTTCAAAACTGTGACTTTTTTTTTCAAAATTTCGACTTTTTGAAAAGTTCGAACTTTTTTTAAAATTTTATTTATACATTTTTTAAACATTTCCTATTAAATCTTCGACCTAAGAGAAAAGATTCTTTTTAAACTTGAACTGTTGAGAATTTGGACTTTTTGAAAATTTTACCTTTTCAAAATTTCTACTTTTTTGATAATTACGAATTTTTCGATTATTTTGAGTTTTCTCCAATATTCAAAAAATTCAGCTTCTTTGAAAATTTAATTAAGAAGTCTGCAATTTATTTTAAATGTCGATATTTTTCCAAAAATTTGTCTTTTATTCACATTCCCAAAATTATTCAAAATGTTGACCATTTTAAAAATTGAACATTTTTTTCGCAATCAGTAAATTGTTAATGAATTTTTTTCCATATTTTGATTAATTATAATTTCGCAATTTTGAGACCTTTCTAGGAATGTTGACTTTTTTTCTCAAAAATTTCAGTAACACTTTAAAAGTCGAAATTACAAAAATATTTTTGACAATTAATTTATTTAAAAAAATTTTGTTTTTAATTCCGAAAATGTTTTTTTTCGAAAAACGCTATTTTCTAATAAAAAAGTTCAACTGTTTCCAAAAATATGATCTGCTTGCTCTTGAAATTGTGAGTTTAATCTTTAAATTTCGATCATTCTTATCGAAATTTGTATTTTAAATTCGAACTTAAGAATTTTAAGAATAAATTAAACATTTCTTGAAAAATTGGCAATTCCGATTCAAAACTTTGTTTGCCCTCAGTAGTAGTAATTTTTTAGAGAAATTTCAAATTGTAAAAAAGGTTGAAATTTACAAGGTTAATTTGTTCTTGAAATTTTAATATTTTTCCCAGTTTTCTTATTTTTATGCAGATTTGAAGTTTATTTTCCCTAAACTTATACTTAATAATTTTCAGTTTCTTATTAAAATATTAAAATTTTGTTAAACAACTTTTAAATTTCCAAAAGAAATGAAAGGGAAATAAAAATTTCTGCAAGAAAAAGTATTTTAAAGACAAAATCTACAGGAAAAAAATTTCAAAAAAAATTCTTCGTATAAAAGACAAATTGCATAGGAAAGAAAGCAAAATTTCTTAGAGAAAAAATCGAAATTTGAAAAAAAAATTATTTGTTTTTCCCAAAATGTTTAAATTTTTATGAAGCTTTCGAGGTTTTTTCCAAATAATTTTTATCAAAACTAGAAAATAAAATGAACTTTAAATTTAAAGTGTCGTGAAAAAACTTGACATTTTTAAAGCAAATTAGAGGAACACAAAGAAAAATCTGGAGAAGGTGGAAATTCTAGCAGAAATTTCAATAACAACACTTTCAGGAAAAATGAAAACTTCGAGAAACTTTCTTTTTATAAAATATTTATGAAAATGGAAACTGCAGAAAAAATCAAAATTTCCTAAAAAAATCGAAATATCTGAAAAAATACATTTTTATACAAAATGAGATTTGAGGTAAAAATTCGAAGATACCGTATTAATTTATTTTTTAGAGAAATATTAAAATGCGAGATGAGTTGAATTTAGATTTTTTATTGAAATTGTAATTATTTTTTCAAAATGTTGGTATTTTCAAAGAAATTTGAGTTTTTTTTAACATTTTAATTTCTGCTCGAAATATTGAATTCTTCTTCAAAACTTTTAAAATAGTTGTTGAAAATGTGATTTTGATCAAAGTTAAAAATAAAATAGGTTTTTAAATGTCGTAACTTCGTGAAAGAAACCTTAAATTTCTATCAAAATAAAACAGCGAAAATTTAAAATTTCTACACAAAAATTGTGTAATGAAAAGTGTTCAGAAAATTTTGAGAAAAAAACTCGTAAGCGAAATTGGGGGTGCTACAGTTCGACAGTGCCTATACGCCAGCCGCCACTGTTTGAATCCCATTTTCGAAAAGCTCAAAAGAAGGAATAGTCAATGGACCCTTTCTATTCCTGATATTACTGCAGAATTTTTATATTAAGTTTAAATGTGAATTTGGTGAGTACGAATGAAGTAAGTAACATACGTGAACATGTCAAAATATGACAGTAGCACATTATATTAGAAAACTTTTTGTACACTTGATATGAAAATTATTACTTTTAAAAAGCCGTGAAATTTGATGTTTATAGAAAGATGGCGTTAATGTACTGTACCTACCAGTATTTCCAAGATAATTAATAAATAAAACAACATTTACCATATAGGTAATAATACAAACTGTACAATCAGTCTTAACATTTATCCTAAGTAATTTAAGTGCACCATGAATTTTAGAAAAAGAAGTTTTTAAGATATGAAATTTGTGAGTATTAAAAAAAATCAAAATCATGATTTTTTCTATATTTTAGGAATGCCACTCTCAATGTGTCATGCCATTTCGCGTCCGTTGACAAAGATGGCGGACAAGAAATTGCATTTCTGGTTTGCTCTAGGAGCTGCAAAATAATAGCTTCTTGTCCGGTTGCACACAAATATCTTATAATCCTGTGTCAAAAAATATTGAAAAGTAAACAATTTCATTCATTTAGAAAATAATTTCAGTATTTTCTAACACGACGCTTACAAGGAAAGGTCGCGAAGTATCCGGCGCCGATTTTGCTAATTTTTGAATATGTTTTAAAGGATCAAAATCTAAGAGACACATATTTTTTTTATCGGCTGATAAACGGTTTTAAGGGTAGTTTTACCCCCTCAAAGTTAGGGCAAAAAATGCAGATTTTGCTGTTTCTCACATACCAAAAATGATATTCGAGTCGTTTCTTTTTTCAAAAGTTTTGTTTCGACGAGAAATATAAGAAAAAAAATGTTTCAAAATTTTCCCACCCCCCTCATGGGGGCAAACTACCCCATTTAGAAGTTTTTTAATCATAAAAATGGTAATTACGACAGCAAAATTTTGAAAAAAATATATGTTATTTTATACACCAAAACTAATTTTACCTGTTTTTGAATTTTGTCGAAAAAAAAATTTTTGGGGGTAAACACCACTGACACGAATACGTATATGATAGGATGTATTTTTATGATTTTTGTTTCATTTTTTTTCTGAAGCGAAGTATTTCGTCGAGAAACTAATAAAATAATTTTTTAAGATTTTTTCGGTGACCCCTCATCCGCACCCTCCACCCTTCCCTTATAAGAGGCTGAGCTATCTACCTAAAAAACCGGAAAATTCGAGATTATTATAATCCATCTACTATCTATATACACCGAAAAAAAGTTTACCAAATTTTTTAACCCCCACCCCTCCTGATAGGGGTAAATTACCCCCTTATGAAATTTTTAATTAACAAGGAAATAGTCATTATAACAGGTCAATTTTGAAAAATAAATGTTATTTTATACATCAAAATTAATTTTACCTGTATTTGGGTTTGGGTGAAGGCAAATATTTATATACAATAGGAGATATATTTGTATAATTTTCGACTCGTTATTTTTGAAACGAAGTATTTTAAAGAAGGTAGAAAAATATTATTTTTAAATTTTGGTTCTACCGTTCCCACCCTTCGTGTTGGCATACCAGTAGAATGAGCCAGTTAGCTATCTACTTGAAAAACTGGAAATTCGAGATCATTGCTGTCTCTCTAGATACCACAAAACAGAGCTTAGAAAGGTTTTAAATTTTTGCATTTCCCATCCCAGGTGACTTATCCTTCTGAAAGAAATAGGACGCGAGGTGTGGCTGGAAAAATTCGGAAAAATTATTTTTATTGTTTCTTGTCGAAATATTTCGTTCCAGGAAAAAAGAAACGAATATCTTTACCGCCATAATAATATGCACTTAAATGTTTTGGTAAATTCCCATATTTCTTGTGTAGGTATATCTAATATACAAAACTTCTAAATTTTTATAAAGTTCAGACAACTGACCGCAGTTTTTATATAGATATTTTATACACATATTTGCTCTAAAGGGTGTTTACCCCCACAAATTTTTCTTCGACAAACCCCAAAAAAATTCAATAAAATAAGTTTTGGTTATAAAATATAGTGTTTTTTTTTTTCAAAATTTTACTGTTATAATGACAATTTTTGGAATACTTAAAAACCTCAGAAAGGAGTAGTTTATCCCCTTACGAAGGTGCAAAAATTTAGAATTTTTTTCGGTGTATAAAAAGAGATCGTAATGATTTCGAATTTTCCGATTTTTTAAGTAGATGACTCAACCTCTGGTAAGATAAAGTGGAGAGAGAGGAAGAGAGGTGACTGGAAAAGTTCAAAAAAATTAATTTTATAATTCCTTGTTGAAATACTTCGTTTCAGATAAAAAACGAATTAAAAATCATAGAAATACATCCTATTATATACGTGTTTGACCTAAAGGGTGTTTACCCCTAAAATATTTTCCTTTACCAAAACCCAAATAAAAGTAAAATTAATTTTGATGTATAAAATAACATTTATTTTTCAAAATTTAGCTGTTATAATGACTATTTTCTTGTTAATTAAAAATTTCATAAGGGGTAATTTACCCCTATCAGGAGGGGCGGGGTTAAAAAAATTTGGTAAACCTTTCTTTTGGTGTATATAGATAGTAGAGGGATCATAATAATCTCGAATTTTCCAGTTTTTTAAGTAGGTAGCTCACCCTCCTATAAGGGAAAGGTGGAGGGTGGGGTTGAGGGGTCACCGAAAGAATCTTAAAAAATTATTTTTTTAGTTTCTCGTCGAAATACTTCGCTTCAGAAATAAAATAAAACAAAAATTATAAAAATACATCCTAGTATACGTATTCGTTTAAGTGGTGTTTACCCCCCAAAAAAATTTTTTTCGACAAAATCCAAAAACAGGTAAAATTAGTTTTGGTGTATAAAATAACATATATTTTTTTCAGAATTTTGCTGACGTAATTACCATTTTTATGATTAAAAAACTTCTAAATGGGGTAGTTTGCCCCCATGAGGGGGTGCAAAAATTAAAAAAAAATAATTTTTTCTTTTATTTCTCGTCAAATCAAAACCTTTGGAAAAAAAACGACTCGAATATCATTTGTGGTATTCGAGAAACAGCAAAATCTGCATTTTTTGCCTCAACTTTGAGGGGGTAAAACTACCCTTAAAACCGTTTATCAGCCGATAAACAAAAATACGTGTCTCTTAGATTTTGGTCCTTTAAAACATATCCAAAAATTAGCAAAATCGGCGCCGGACACTTCGCGAACCTTTCCTTGTTAGTGCATTTTGCGTTTAGTGTATTTCGAGTAAATGAGAATATATAATAAAAAAAATGGAGCTGATAAAATAAAACAAATTAATGCGATGGCCGGGAATCGAACCCGGATCAACTGCTTGGAAGGCAACTATGCTGACCATTACACCACCATCGCACCTGTTTGCCGTGTAACGGAGCTAGATAGAATTGAAAAAATATTTTTTTGTTATATAACTATAGCAGTAAGTTTGTAAGTATGTAAAAAAGGTGTTAAAACGTTTGTAGATTAAAGTGAAATTCAAGTTAACAAACTTTATCTCTTACAAATATGATTTAAAATAAAGGTATTTTTATTTGTGAAAATAAATTACCTGTATGTAGTACATTACAAAAATCAAATGTTTTCTCACTGTACATTTGTACATACATATATAAACATTATTTTTTTAAGGCAAAATCCAATGCTAATATTTTTAATATGACGACAGTTAGAAGAGTATGTAGCAGACCAGTTTGTTTTACAATAAACCTTCTCTGGAGATAAAATGCTTTGAAAATAACCCACCACAGTGATAGTTTATAATGTCAATGTGTTCAGCATCTATGTTACTATAATTCCCTGGGTGTTCCATAAAAAAAGATAGGGTTAATATACAGTGTGAGTCAGAAGGAATGGGCCAGCACTAAACTGGAGATGCTAGGTACCAATATATTACGATTGAGCCCAAAAGCCTTATACTAATAGGAGAGGCTGGGCGTTCAAAGTTTAATTTTTTTTTCGCAATTTCTGAATAATTCAGGAAGTTTTGATGTTATAAACCTAAAAATTGGTAAGTTTTTGTGTAAGAATTACGAATTTTAAAGTTATTTTCAATTTTCTCGTGAAAGGCGCTAATTTCACCGTATTATGTTTGTAAATTAAAACATATTTTTTATCTGTTGAGTTACACTTAATACAAATGGAGAATATAAAAAATCGATAAATTCTACAAAGAAAAGGTACTCTTGTTAAAGTTGTCTAAATCTATCAATTTTTAGGTTATTTGCATTTAAAAGTTTTAATGTAATTTTTTATAATTTTTTTTTCAGGCACTTATGCAGGTAAATTTCGACAACACTTTGACAATAAGTTTAGGACAATAAAGAAATAATTACAACTTGGGAAAAAAAAATTAATAAAAATTTTTAGTTCCCAAATTGTGAGCTGTCAAAATTACCAAAAAAAATAACATTAATTATAATTCTATAACCTTTTTATCAGGTCAAAATTTGAAACATATTCTTAGACTGTTATTTCCCACAATCTTAGTGAAAGCGATATACTGGATGGCGATTTTCTCGGACCATCTGCCTATTTTTCTGATTAGAACTTTTTCCATTGTCGCGTTTATGTTAAATGGGCAGGGCTAAAAAAGACATTTTTACTCCAAACAAATTTTAAAAATTGAAATACAAATTTTGTCCCCTGAAAACAAGAAAGATTAAAACACACGACAAAGGTTGCTCTGCCGCGTTCCGATAGCCAAGCTATCTTGGTTTCAGTTTCTTGTATTTCAATTTTTGGAGATAACCAAGGACCAATCCGTTGTACCAAATCAAATTTTGTCTCCTGGTAAAGTCACCTACACGTAACCATGATTAAATTTGGATCTATTAGTGTCAAGGCCGTGAAAACGAACTGTATAATGATTCCATTTTTATTGTCAATTTAAAATTTAACGTTTGCGTTTGGGCTGTCATAATTGCTGATTTTTTAAAGAAAAAAGTAAAAGCCTAAAATTTCAAAAAAATGTCGAAATTTTGAAAAAATGTTGAAATTCTTCGGAAATCAAATATTCAAGAAAAAGTCGAAATTTTGATGATAAAAGGTCAAATATTGCAGAAAACGGTGTAAATTCTAAAAAAAAAAAATAAGAAAAGTCGAAATTTTGGACAAAATTCTTAAAAAAGCAGTCAAATTTACATAAAAGTCGAAATTTCTGATATAATTTAAATATTGGATCGGTAGGATTTTGAGAAATAGACAGAAAGACAAAGGTCGAAATTTTCAGAAAAAAGCGCAGATTTTGAAATAAAATCGAAGTTTAAAAATAAAACTTCACTGTAATAGAATCACCAAAAGGAAAGGATAATTTTGAAAGAGTCGAAATTTTGAGCAAAGTTCGAAATTTTGTGTCAAAATTTAGTGTAAATTAACCAAAAGTTTAAATTTCCAGAAAAAGTTCAAGTTTTGGAAAAAGTAGAAATTTTGGAAAAAAGGCGAAATTGCGAAAGAGTTAAAACTTTCAAAATTCGTTAAATTTTGGAAAATGTGGACTTTAAAAAATGGAAAATTTGAAATTCAAAATTTTGCCCAAAATTTTGAATAAAAATAAAGTAAGATTTTTCAAAAACGTAATTTTCAGAAAGTACATAAATCTTGAAAAAATTAAAATACAGAACTTGTCCCCTGAAACCAATCTTTCTTTGTTTCAGGGGACAAGTTCTGTATTTCAATTTTTGAACATAACTAAGGACCAGTCCGTTCCAACAAAAAAAAATAAATCTTGAGAAAAACTCGAAATCCATCAAAATATTTAAATTTCTAAAAATATGTAATTCAATGTAAGTTAAACTTAGGGAAAATTTTAAGAAAGCTATACATTTTGGATAAAAAGGGAAATTAAACAAAAGGTGAAATTTTATAAAATAAGTCAAAAATTTTAAAAAGTCGAAATTTTTCACAAAATTCAAATATTCAAGATAAAGTCAATATGTCTGAAAATTAACCTAAATTTTGAAAAGAAGTCAAGTTTTTAACAAAGCTAAACTTTTGAAGATAGCGAAAAAAGGTCGAAATTTTCCAAATTAAGTTAAAACTTCGAGAAAAAGTAAAAATTTTGATAGTGAAGGTTTTCAAACATAAGTGAAAATTCCGAAAAAAATCGAAATTTTGATAAAAGTGGATATTTCAAAATATCAAAAATTTCAAAAAAAAACCTTCAAAAAAGTGAATAAATTTAAAAAAGTGCAATTATGCAATAAAAATTGGCTTCTCCAAAAATAGTAGGAATTTTCAAAGGATCAATATCGTTACAGGCTTATCGGTTCGATTGATTACACGTGATGGATTATACCCACTTTATTACTGAACTCAACTTGGATCATCACAATTGAACAATTAACTCACTTATTATTGACTTCTACTAACTCACTATTTACACTGACTCTAACTGACTGACTCGAGGGACAGCTCACCGCCTTATATAGTTCTGGCATCCAGGTTCTAGAACAATCCGGCAGGTAAGGCTTATCGTTTGCCGACATTTTGGGAACGCTTATCTGCCGTTTGCTTCGTTATCGGGGTCGCTTTCCCCTTATCATTCTATAAACTTGTCTTATGTACTAAATTCTACAATTCTATTCTAAATTCTATTCCATCTATTTACATTGCGTTACAATGTTTTGAAATATAAGTCGACATTTAATAAAAGTCAGTATTTTCAAAAAAGTATACATTTTCAAAGAAAGTCGAAATATTTAAAAGAGATTGACATTTTGAAAAAAATTAGACAAAATACGAAATTAAAAAAAAAGGATAAAAGGGCTCAAAAAACCAAATTTTGAAGTCAGACTTTTCAAAAATTCGAAATTACAAAATCTAAATTTTAAAAAATAAGTCGAAATTTAAAAAAATAAATAAATTTTTGTATGTACTTTATGAATTCTTTTTTTTAGGTTAATATTTAGTCTCTTTCCTGCAGTACAAATCATAACATTTATGGCATTAAAGTTATATTACATTGTGTATGTATTCTTTAGTTGATAGTTTATTATGTATTACAAAATAAAAAATAAATTTTGTACATTATATGTTATCGTTTATATTGTAAAATTTAAAAGTATTTCAAAATGTAATTGCTTTGTAATTAAATCCTTTTTCTAAGTAATGGAAAACTGAATTACTTTTTAACTAATGGTAATGTATTTCGAAGTAAGTTCATTCCTTATTTTGAAAAAGTAATGGGCAATGTAATGATTCCTTTTTAAAAGTAATTTTCCCAGCTCCGGATATCGGGTGTAACCAGATTATGGTACATCGCCTATTTTTCCTTTATTTATAGAAGCAACATTTTTAAATTTTCCACACTTGATGTACTTATGAAATGCCAATTTTGACTTAAAAATGACATTTTTACTGCTGTCACTTTCGCTAAAACTTATAAAAACCTTTGATTTTTAAATAGAACGCCCTTATATTTTTACATTTTTGTAATCTGCACAATTTTCTGGATACAATACACACAATAAATGATTTTTAAAGGATTGAAAATTTTTTGATGCCATTTTTATTTTTCAACTTTAAAGATCATGATTCACCTTAATTAATTCTAACCGGCCATATTAACGCTGCAAAAAAAGTAAATTTAGAGAGCGACAATTTTTTTAATTTGTTTTTCACAGCAATCTTTTGTTCTTATCGAATACATTTTGAAATAAATTGAAACTGAATATTTTGAATTCTTTTGATTTCGGTTTTACTTACTTCACAGCAAAAATGAAAATATGGTTAGATTGTCCATTAATTATATTTTTTTGTGCTACCACAGTACCATTATGGCGCCATTTAAGAAAATGAAGTTATGATATAAAAAACGTTTTTGTTCATTTTATCACGTGATAAAAGAATGACAGATTTCTTTTTTCACCTAATTTGATTTTTGTAGTGTTAATGTGGCCCATTAGAATTAATTAGAATATATCGTGGCCTTGTAGGTTGAAAAATAAAATTGGACCAACAAAATATTCGACCTTTTAAAAATCACTTATTCAAGGTATATTGTATTCAGAAAATTATACAGATTCCATAAGTGTGATAATATACAGAGTGTTTTATTTAAAAATCAAAAGTTTGTATAAGTCTTAGCGAAAGTGATAGCAGTAGGAATGTCATTTTTATTTTAGAATTTGAAAATTATATCTTCATAGATAAAGAAGAAACAAGGGGTGTGCCATGATACTGTTACACCCGAAATATTATTAAAATCTGCACTAACGATGCATGGCATTGTCTCAGGAAATCTCTAATCGGATTACCAAAATTGAAACCTGGCGGTGGCAGATTGCCTTTCCTAGGTAGCTGGTTGCCCCTCCTACAAAAAGCCCTTGCTACGCCAATATTGAAAATTAAACTCTTAGGCACAAATTAAGTAATATTTTGTGTCTCATGTATTCTCTATTTCGGTTAACTGGTATTCTTTTAGAAAAATGGACTTTCTTTTCGTCTGTGCGTTGATCGAATAAATGTCTCAGTTATTAGATTTAAAAAAATTGTTGAGAAGATAACTCTTCAAATAAATGAATAGCGATAAAAATGTTATGCGATGGCCGGGAATCGAACCCGGATCAACTGCTTGGAAGGCAACTATGCTGACCATTACACCACCATCGCACGTATGTTGGTTGCCTAGGTTAGTAGCATTCCAAATTTTATTTAAAGGAAGTACTAAAGCAGTGAAATAAATACTGTGGCTTGTGATTAAGTCTAAGTAAGGTTCACCCCTTTACCCTGCGTAATTATTTATTTAATTGCCGATGTGGTAAAGGGGTGAAACCTTATTTGGACTCAAAGGAAGTAGTCTGATATAAATTTTTGAAAAAACAAACTAATAATTATTTGACTTGACAGTGATGATTTTAGAGAAATGGATTTTTTTTCGTTTATGAGTTTGTCATTAGATTTAAAAATATATGTACTTTTTTCACTCAAACATGTATTAAATTTTTTCCCTCGATAGTGGAGTAACGGATTGTACAAAGTGTATCAAAACATTTTTAGCAGGCGATATCTTAGTTACTTGAAACGTAATAAATGCTGCTTCTTAGAAGCTAGTGGCACATCCCTGTTCATTAATAAATATTTTAATAATAATTATAAGTTATCTGGCAATATTACATAGAGCTGAATTAATCACCACATCAGGAACATTTGATCGAATTTTTGCATACAGTTAGTTGGGAGTTCCTTATTATTAAAGTTCAAATAAGAGCTCTTTTAAGAAATCCCAAAGTTGCCGTTGAGAGGGGCGATTACCAGTGAGGGCTGTCCATAATGAAAAGTTTTACTATACTTCAGTGAGTTAAGCTTTAATTAAGATATTTGTACCTTTGTAACCATATTACAACGGTAATATGATTTATTGCCGTTGTTATGCCCAATCAAGCTTGAAAGAAATATTTTCTTGCAAACAATATACTATTAGCTGGGAATAAAGCATTAGTGTTGTTTGAAACTATTAGTACCTATCAATCAAATAAAGGTCCGGATCCAATAAGTACGGAGCCCGATTGGATTTTTTTGGTGGGCCCTCTCTTTTTTTTAGTTTTGGTTTTGGCTGAGCAGCTAGCAGAAATAAAATAATGTTTGTGCCGTTATCGAGTTTATATGTAAAACAGAACAAATCTTTCAATTTAACAAACCATGTAATTGCATAAACTGTTTGTAACTTTGGATAGTTGATTGTGCAAAATTTTATTCCTGTGTCCTATCCTAGCTAACCATAGGCGTAGCTAGAATAGGACAGGGTGGGGCACTTGCTTCCCTCTAGTTCATGCAGCAAACCAAAAATTTATGTATTCAACTGGGGGACCAAACATTTTCTTTCCAGCTTCAAAATTCCTTCTTTTCCTGGAATATTTTTTCGAAATTTCGACTTTTTTGTCAAATTTCCTATTTTTTTTAATAAAAATTTGTCTTTTTTTTTAAATTTTACATTTATTCATAGAATTGCGCTTCTTTTAACTAACATGACTTGATCAAAATTTCAAATTTTTATTTAAAAGCTCGTCGTTTTTTTCCGAAATTTTGCCATTTCTGAAAATTCGACTTTTTCTGAACATTTCGATTTTTTTAATTGTGCAGTTTCTCAGTTTTTTAATAAAATTTGCCTTCTCCTCGAAATTTGGTCGATCTTCTGATAAAAAAGTAATATTTTTTTAAAATTTTTGTAAGAGAATTACGCAAAATTTCTGGAAGTTTCAATTTGTTTGTCAATATTTCGACCTGTATCACAATATTGGACATTTTCTGACGCCACATGAGGCAATGTATCTGTCTTTCTCTGAGTCGAGCAGTTAAGGTAAAATAAATATTCACCAAGAAAATTTCCATTTTTTTTCCTAAAAGTTCGCTGTTTTTTTTTTCGTAAAATTCGACTTTTTTCTTAATTTCAGTAAAATCTGATTGTTTCTGGAAAATTTCAATTTATTTTTAAATTTTGCCTTTTTTTGTAAAACTGGAATATTTTGATATCTTTGCCCTTTTCAAAGTTTTCTTGAAATTTCGTTATTTTTCAAATTTCGATAATTTTCTAAACCTTTAGCTATTTTTGAAAATTTAGAATCTGATTTTTTTGGGAGTGGTTTCCTTTTCATGAAATTTTAAATTTTATTTCAATATCCGATATTTAATATTTTCTTCGTAAAGTCTTTTTTCTCAAAATTTTTACTTTTTCTGTTAAAATAGTCTTTTTCCTAAAATTTGCCTTTTTGTCTTAGAATTTAAATTTTTCGAAATTTCGTTTTATTGTCAAAATTCTTCATTTTGAACTTTTGTCTCAAAAATTGTTTATTTATTTAGAATTTCCGCAATTCTTCTTAATATTTGTTTTATTCAACAAATTTTCACTTTCATCTCAAAATGTGATGCCTTATGGTTCTGAAAATGTTTTCTCTCTAAATCAGATTGGAATTTTAATAAAAATGTTGAGAAAAATATTTTTGAGGATTTAGAGAAAAATATTTGTTATAAATTCAATGTCATTACTGAATTTTTAATTTTGAGAACGATGCTTTTGGAAATTTCGATTTTTTTCTCAAAAATTTGACTTTTTCACAAAATTTTCAACGGTTTACATTGAAAATTTTAACTTTTTTCGAATTTTGAACATTTTTCGAACTTCTGTAAAAGGTTAGGTTTTTATTTTTAATATGAATACTAAAAACTCCAACTTTTCCAGTTTTTTCCCTCGAAATTTGTATTTTTCTAAATTACTAGTTTCATTTCAAAATTTCAATTTTGATCTTAAAATTGAATTTTCTCTTGAAAATTTGAGATATTTTCTAGATTGTGCGATCTTTTTCTCTTAATTTCTCTAAATTGTACGTATAATCGTGATTTGTCCGTTTTATTAATTAGCTATTATTTCTTGATTTCTTTTTTATATTTGATTCCCAATAATTTCAAATTATTGTTCAAAATTCATCTCATTCTGCAAATTTTAACTTTTATCTCAAAATTTGATATATTGTGTTTCTGGACATCTCCATTTAAAATAGATTTTTTTTGAAAGTTTCGACTTTTTCATAAAATTCGTTTATTTATTTAAAATTAGATCGAAATTTTAATAGCAATTTCAGTCTGAGAACAATATTTTTAGGAAATTTTGAGAAAAATCTTTCTTGTAAATTTAAAGAAATGATAATATTTAAATAAAATAAAAATTTTAAAAGATTTATTTTTGAAAGTTTATTATTATTGTTATTATTTATTTTATTTAAATTTGACAATTTAAATTTGACTTGTTATGGAAAATGCCACCTTTTTCACAAGAATCGACCTTTAGAAATTTCGTCTTTTTTTAAAATTTCGACTTTTTCGAAATTTTGACATTTCTTGAAGTTTTCTGAAAGATTTCTTTTAAAGTTGGGCTCTTTTTTAAAATTTCGACTTTAAATTTGAAAATTCGATCTCCTACATTTGATTAGTAGATTCAAATAATGACTGCAGCGTGAAATGGGCAATGCCTAACATGGAAAGTTTTTTTTTTAATCAAACCTCAAGGAAGTAAAATGTTAACATTTTCTAGAAAAACAGTTATCTAATTCCATGCCGACAAAGCTGCGGGTAGCAGTTAGTATTATAAAAAAACACAATAATAAATTTCATCCATCAATGCGAACTTAAAATAAATATATTTTTAATTATTTGAAAATTTTATAATATATCCTTTATCGTCAAAATCAATTTGCTTTAAATTTCGAAAAATCACTTTTTGTTAATTTTGGTGGTACCCGGCTGGGCGCAATCGTTTAAATCGCCCTAAATCCGGGACTGATCAAATAATTTAGATACAATCTGCTATCCAAGGAATGGTCTAATTCTAAGTGCTCTTGAAAATTATTCTTTGAAAACTTATTTTGGAAATTATACGTTTTTAATATGAATAAGCAAAAACTGCTTAAATCAAGATCTGTTTTTTTTTAAATTTTAATTAAGAATACAAAAAAAATATAACTAACTCGTACAATTAAAAAGCGACTCATAATCTCGATTTCGACCAGTAACGAGTTTACTTCGATGGAGCTGGCAAGTCAAAATATCTCGATTATCACTTTTCTTCATACATCAACTAGTTCGTTGGGGTAAGATAGCGGGCATCTTATAAAAGACGCGTTTGAATAGAAATTAAAGTTTCATTTGCAATATTTTCAAAACAGATGCGATGGCCGGGAATCGAACCCAGATCAACTGCTTGGAAGGCATCTATGCTAACCATTACACCACCATTGCCCATTTGTTAACCCCTAGTGGCATGATCTTTCTTAGGCCGGTTGCTACATCTGCGTAATTTACTTGAAACATGTCTGCGATATAATATCTACGACGTGTCGCTACTCTTGCAACAGCACTATCCTTATGATGATTCGCATATCAAGCAAACACGTTGCAGACACGACAAATCTAATACGATCTGGCCTGTTTGAATTTCAAAAGAAAAATGCATACAAAATTGAAGAATCTAACAAATATATATTATAAAGCATAATATTAGCGTGTCTTCTTCAACCGACTGAAGTGTCGTATGCTAATCTACGAGGTATACCTTTTTTGTTTCCAACATTTGTGAGAAACAAATTTCACAGATAAACTGGTAGCAATTTATCGGATACATATCGTATAAGTATACGACCAGTCTCTTTACAGGTTGTGAATTAAGAAAATAGACATAAACATAAAACCATGCGATAGCCGGAAAGTAAACTCGGATCAACTGCTTCGAAAGCAACTATACTAAACCATTACACCAGCATCGATAATCTGTTGACCCATGACTGTATGACGCTACTTGAAATTTTTCCTAAAGATCAATCACCCCTTTACCACATCGGCAATTAAATAAATAATTACGCGATACGTATTTCGCCAGCAGAACTGGCATTTTCAGTATCGATTTGAATCTCAATGTAGATGATGTCGATGCATCTTTTGCTAATCTTTTTAGATTAGTACGCTTGAAAATGCCAGTTCTGCTGGCGAAATACGTATCGCGTAATTATTTATTTAATTGCCGATGTGAAAGGGGTGGAAACCTTCTTTGGACTTAATCACAAGCCACAGTGTTTAGTTCAGTGCTTTAGTAAAGATCATTATTTAAAATATTTTAAAAACAGTTATTTGATGGCCGGGAATCGAACTATGCAGACCATGGCACCACCATTGCCGTCTGTGAAGCCATGGTTGATGGTTGAGTGATACAATTTATAAATTATTTTATGCCATGAGATAAAAAAACGTTAAAATGCAACCATGCGATGGCCGGGAATCGAACCCGGATCAACTGCTTGGAAGGCAACTATGCTGACCATTACACCACCATCGCCCGTCTGTAATTTCATGGTTGTGTCAAACAATTGAAAAATCATTTTATACCATGAGATAAAAAAACGTTAAAATACAACTATGCGATGGCCGGGAATCGAACCCGGATCAACTGCTTGGAAGGCAACTATGCTGACCATTACACCACCATCGCACGTCGAGATCGGCTGAATCAATCGGAAAATCGCTTAATGCTGGTCGCATTCAGCTATTTGCTTCATCATAAATTTACATATTAATAAGATGCATTACAGTTTCACAGATATCTTATTCTGCTGTTGCTGTTTATAAAGTAAGCTCCTCTGAAATAAAATAATCATTTTTACGGCTCAATAACGGAGGCAAGTTGAAGGGGCGCTGAATAAAAAAAAACGCTTGTAACTTAATGAGTCCATTTTATAGGAAATCTATCATTAAATTTTAAGAGTTCGTTATTTGTTTTAGCTACAGATATAATGAATTTCTCCTCTCGCTCCACTTGACTTGTGATATTATATACCTAATAATATTCATTTAATGTAAACAAAATATTCACATAACTTAAAAATGTTGACAAATATTTTTCCTCAACAATTACTTTCTTTTTAAACATGTAATGCATTAACAATATAGCAAATAATTTAAATGACCCTGAGAAAAATATTTATGTTAAAATTAATGTTGCCATACAAATTTTATACAGGTGTTTATTTTTCGACCCTGATAATCTTTGTATTTTTTAACTGGAAAACTGTCAACGTGGATGTAACCCAACTGGGCAAAATGGTCAGTCACAATGATCCCTAATAAGAATGTCCTCGAAAAGTAGTGATCAACTCGGTAAAACATGTTCTCTGGTGATTAAAGCTAATTAAGAAAAGAATTTTAAACTCATTTTACCCAGTTCAGGGGTTACTTGCAGTAACTGATAGTATGGAAATAATTAAGAGTGATTTACTTGTAGAAAATTTCAAAATTTCTTCTGCGTGCACTACAAAGACTAGTGTAATGGTATGGAGATGTGTAATTCGAAATTTGAAATGCAAAATATTTACAAACACCATCTTGGTCAATTCTGGTTTAGAAAAATTCAAGCATTTGGTTTGAGTAAGGATTACCATTCCAGTTCTGACACTGGAAAATGATTAAAACATCTTTTTGGGCAATCTTTGTTGCCTCCATATGAAGTTTCTGATTGTTTTGTGGAAGACTTTGTGTCCATCCAACCTCAGAATGTTCTTATACAAGAACTCTCTTATAGATATATCTGAAGAAAGCCTGTTTCCTCTTGGTGGGCTTTACCAATTTCAAACGACAGAACTGCAATCGTCTGTGCAACTTTCACGAGAAATTTAACTGGAACTTTCACAAGCAGCACCCGAATATTATTTAGTTCATTAGTGTTACTGAAGATTTTTAAATATATACCTAGACAAAATGAAGAGTACTTCCAAAAATGAACAGAGACCCAAAATTTCTGCTAATAAAATAAAACTAAAACTGATTAATTAATTATATTAATCAGATTTGATTTCGTTAAACGTGTCACATTTTTATTTAACAAATAAATACATAAACTAATGTAATACTGTTATTTCTGTTGTTTCAATTTTTTTTCATTACTGTACAGGTGAGCTTCAACTAGTGTTTGTTACATATATAAATAATAACCACATTTTGCCCAGATTACCCCTTACTAAAGAGAAGTTCTATTTGCATTATGTCGAGCTGACCCTATAAGTTTTTACGTAATTGACCATTGTGCCGAGTTGGTCTAGTTGGGTCAACGCTAAGGGCTGTTGTTCACTATACATGGATAGTTTCTACCATCGATAGTATCGATAGTTTTAGATGATGATTTTATTTAATAAAATGAACCTTCTAATTTACCCTGCCGTTGCAATCTAGGTTCCAACGATCGTCCCCGTTGGGGAGATAGCTGCCCTAATTCGCGATGCGTCGAGAACCGATGCGAATTTTCCCAACATTGGTAAATATGTTACGTGTAACTGGCAATAAATTTTCTCATTGGTCGATTTAACCTATTGGAAAATGTAACATACACCCAACCATCTAATATAATTGAGAGAAAACAAGTTTTTTTATTAATAATTATACGTAATGTTTTAAGAATGCCATATTTTTTGGAGTCATAGGCCTAACTAGAATAGGACAGTATACGGCGAAAATGTATATTCAACTGGGGAGACTTATTAAAAAATTTCTATTTATTTTTTAAAATTCGCTTTTATCTGGAAATGTTGATAATATTTTTTTCAGAAATCTTATGGTGGATGGGGTGCATGTCTGCCATCGATTGAAGCAGTCAAAAGAAAATTCCGGAAATTTCATCTTTCTCAAAATTCGTCCTTTTTTTAAAAATTTTAATAAAATTTGACTCCCTCTGGGTAGTTTTGAATGTTTACTAAATTTCCTCCTTTTTCTCGAAATTTCGATATTTTTCTCAAAACCAGTCTTTTTTCGAAAATTTGAAATTTATATTAAAATTCGATCCTGTATGTTCCTGGAAATCAAAATATTTTCCTCGAACTTCGTCTTTTTTTAAAAATTTTGATTTTTTCTTAAAACATAAACGACTGTTG
This sequence comes from Dastarcus helophoroides, assembly GCA_028583605.1. Classification (NCBI taxonomy): domain Eukaryota; kingdom Metazoa; phylum Arthropoda; class Insecta; order Coleoptera; family Bothrideridae; genus Dastarcus; species Dastarcus helophoroides. The sequence goes on along the minus strand of CM053328.1, from coordinate 21,009,974 downwards.
TCAAAATTGTATCTTTCTTTTAAAATTTGATTTTCCTTAAAAAATTTCCATTTTTTTTCTTCATTTGGTGGTCGAAGTTTCGACTGTTTTTCTAAGATTTCGTACTTTATTTCGAAATTCCATTATATTTATTAAACTTTATTAACATCGAATTTTTCTGAAGATTTTGATTTTTTTTAAATTTGACTTTTCAGAAATTTTGACTAGTTTTTTAAAGTTTGGCTTTTCCTCGATATTTTTAATTTTATCTCAAAATTAGTTTTTTTCGAAATTTTGATTTTATTCTAAAAAATCTACCGTTTGGGCTCTTGCTCTTTTTTAAATCAATTTTTCTGTCAAAATTCTGTCACTTTAATTTTAATTTCGACTTTTTTAAATTTTACTTTGGTAATTTCAGCTGTACCTTAAAATTCACCTTATCTTAGTTATTTCAATTATTTCGCGAAATTTTAATATTTATTTCAAAATGCGACGTTTTAGTTCCTAAATATGGCGAAATTTTAATTAAAACTCGACTTTCTCGAAATAGGATTTTTTGTCGAAATTCTTCGTTTTCGAAATTAAGAATTTATTTTTAAAAATTCAGCTTTTTTGTCTCAACATTGAACTTTCTCTTGGAAATTTCGAATTATCTTTTAATCATTTTGACTTTTCTTAATATTTTGAAAGTATTTTTCAAAATTAAAATTTCCGAATATTTCATATTTCTTATACGTCAAAATGAGCTGTTTCTGGAAATTTCTACTCATAATTTTCTTAAAATTTCTAAACCTAAATATTCTAAAATTTGGGAAACTTAGCAAATTTAAGTTTTAATAAAAAGACCGTTTTTTTTCGGTAGCTATTTCCTTCGAAGTGATGATCGATGGACGGTAGACGGTGACAGTAGTTCGAAATTTCCTACGACTTCTGCGAGAATTTTATAAAGCAACTTGACTATTTGACAATTCGCTATAACAAGTTTCACACTTGATTAAAAAGTAGAATACTAAAGTAAAAACCCTATTTTTAATAATAAGTCCAACAACCCCGAAAAGTGCCGAAAATAAGACACTCTCTGCATTCAGTTTGTCTCAGTAGATAGATAATAAACGCCCCTTAGCTTCGATTTACAAAAAATATTCTTTAAGAAAACTTGTAAACTTGCTTCTATTTTAATCTTTATAAAATAGTTCGTTTTCTTTGTAAAATAGTTTTAACTATACGGGATGGTTCATTCATAGTAAATTGCTGCTAACAGTACTCAAGTTTTTTTAACCTGGATTCTCACCTAAATATATTCCATTTATTAGATACCCGCTCAAATTTTAAACGGACTTTATAACATAATTAGATTTATAGTGTAGGTTTCTGAACTCCGAGTCTTAATCATTCGGAAATTTTCTACCATTATCTGTGTCTTTAACCTCAAATATCTTTTAGGCCAGTCTGACCAACAATAGACCGCGGGCCATTGAGATATTAATCTATAGATTTGCCTTGCGCTTTACAATCGACAGTCGAGCAGAGTGGAAGAGAACAGGCATAGAGGATGCTACTAGATGTGGCAGAAAGAAAAATTTGGTCCCATTTGATTTACATTGCGCTACACTCTGCTTTCCAGTTCAGTTTTAGATTTTTTTATTTCGTGCCACTAAAAGTTTGAAAAATTTGGAATATGGTATTTGATAGATAATACCTATGGGTATCTTTCATAAAAAGCTAAAATATTGCTGCGCGTTATCGGTTACCTCGTAAATGTAACCACTTTATTTCCAAACCGATTTCGAAACACTACAATTATAATTCACTTAACTAACTGACCAACTGACTAATTTACTCACTAACACTGTTTAATTAACCAACTAACTGCCTGAGGGAAAGACGACAGCGTATATATAGGTGTCCGGTTTCTAGAACGGAATCCGTTCCGCTTATCGATTGCGGAAATTTCTGGAGCGCTTATCTGCCGTATGTTTTATTATAGCGGCCGCTTCCCATTATCAAATTTTTCTTGAAAATTCCTTACTAAATTTTATAACTACATTTTGTTACACTGGCGTCCTCTTAACACTGATCGTCCCAATCAGTTCCAATTAGTCACTTCGCCACTATATTTGTACAGTCTGTTGAGGTGTGTCACTTTCATCTTACTCTTCAACACTTCGTATGGTCCTTTCCAAGATGGCGTAAACTTCGGCGAAACTCCTTTCCTTCGCTGAGGGTTGTATAACCACACCAATTTGCCCTCACTGAAACCACCATGGTTGGCACTCACGTCATATCTCGTCTTCATCCAGTCCATCGCCAAGTTGATCTTTGTTCGCACCAGGGCATTTGTCTCCAATATCACTTCCCTCAAGCCGTCTATGAAACCCATGGTCTTCCTGGGAGTCTCCCTTGGTGATCCAAACACCAAGTCACATGGAAGCCTCAGTTCCCTCCCTAAGATCACTTTTGCCTAAGTCTGACCCGCAGTTTCATGAGTTGCCGCGCGATAAGCTAATAGAAACAACTTTCTGATGCTTGAAAAACTTGGACCTTGGTAAAATGTTCCTTTAAGGTCCTGTTAAATCTTTCCACCATTCCATCAGACTGTGGATGAAAAGGGGTTGTTCGAGTTTTCTTTATTGCAAGAAGACGGCACGTTTATTGGAAGACCCCCGATTTAAAGTTCGTTCCTTAATCCGAGTGTAGTTCCAAGAGAACACCAAATCGACAGATGAAGTTGTCCACAAGAACCTTTGCGACTGTGGTAGCTTTCTGGTTCGGTATGGCCTAAGCTTCAGGCCATTTACTAAAATAGTCCATGGCTACCAGAATGTACTTGTTTTCATCGTCTGATGCTGGAAATGGTCCTGCCACATCGATTGCAATTCTTTTAAATGGAGTTTTCACATTATACAGCTTTAGGGCTTCTTTGGTTCTTGTATGAGGACCCTTGGATGCAGCTCAGGTGACACATTTCCGATACCACCGCTCGACGTTCTCTCTGCAGTTAACCCATTAGAACCGTTTTCGAATCATCTCCAGGGTCTTGTTCATCCCTAGATGTCTACCAGAGGTTCCATTGTGCACCTCCTACAAAACCTGTGGAATTTTTTTCTGAGGCACCACCAACTGCAAGTTGACCCGCTTTTCATCTGCGCTTTTCCATGCCCTCTTCAGCACCTTGTCCTCTACCTGGAGGGATTTTCATTGGACCCACAAATTCTTAAGATCTGGACTTCTGTCGAAAACTTCTTGCCATTCAAGCCTATCTCCAGGTTCTTTCCATTCCAAAATGAGTCTGATATCAGCATCGCTTTTCTGTAGCTCCCGAAGATCTTTAAGAGTCCATCCATCTTCTGGTTGGACAGATGTGACCCTTATATCCAACACGTTATTATGGCCCTCAACTCGTCTGCAGTGTTTGCAATCCCCACAAGGTTTTCTGGACAAAACGTCAGCGTTATGCTATCGTCCCTCATATCGTTGTTTCTCTAGTCGTCTTCGTTCCTCTTCTTGTTCTTTTCTTTGTCGTCTTCGTTCTTTATCTTGTCGTCTTCGTTCCTCATCATGTTCTTTTCTTTGTCGTCTTCGTTCTTCCTCCTGTTATTTTTTTGTCGTCTTCATTCTTCATCGCTTTTTTCTACGTTTTTCATAAAATCTATTATTGCTTGCAATTATTGTTCCATTTTGGCTGATTTTAATCTCGTTATCATAAAGTGATCTAGAATGTTCAAGATTTTACTTGACGCGTCCCGTATAACTACTTAACTGTTTATAGAATCCGTGATAAAGTCTAATTTAATATTGTAGTGATCACTGAATTTGCAATACAGACTCGGATTTGCAAATAGCATGAATGTCTTGTTTCCATTTAGCCAAGACAGGAGATAGGCATATCATGATACACAAAAAAGTTGCTGAATGCATTAGTTATCTGGCAGTAAATACAAAACTTCTCCAAAGAGATTTTCAGATACATATTTCCTTCACAATGTGCTATTCACACTGCTTATTAAGGAAATTTTTGTACAATTTTAGGCCAATTGTTCGGTATTGATCTTTGGAAAATGTACAATTACCTTCACAAATAGTTTATCAAAAATATATTGACACCTAATATATATTGCTTTAATAATGATAACTACTGCCAAATACCTAAAAGGGGGTTTCTTAAAAATGCCTCCCCCTGTATCTCATAAGCAAGACTTGATAGGACCACGAAATATTTACTGCGTATATACTATACCTAATAGCAGTCTATTATAGCTGGCAGTTTCAAGATTGCCGATACCGTGTCACGCATTGTAATAAGAAAATTAGGAATAGTGCTGAGTTCATTTTGAACACGCGAAAGAGCACATCTACAATAATTAAATTATGCTACAATACAATTTTTAATTAAGTATGTATAATCTAATGGAAAATATTAAAATAATCAATATATATTTTATTATACCCTTACCTGGCTTTGATGGACAAGAAAACCTATTCCTAGGGACAGGTGCAATTTCGCTGCTGCCGGAGCACGGTGATCCATGAGGAAGACTTCCAGGCCAGACGCACACCTCCACCTTCTCATCAAAAGTCAATCCAGTTGGGCAATCAAACTCAAAGACGCTGAATTCGTCGGAACTCTGATCAAATTTCACGCAACGATAAAATCTATTGCAGGATCGGGGATGAACGAAAAATCCTTGTCTGGCACATTCGAATTCAGTTCTCGTATCCTGTCTCACAACGTGAATATGTCCCTCCACATCAATCACTCTGGAGATGCGGAAAGGAGAGATTTGAACAGAAGTAAGAAGATTGTTTGGGGTATCTAAAATTTCTCTTTCCAAAGAATGAAGGACAGCTCCTCTTGGTGCTCTTGCTTGAGATGCGAAGCCATTAAAAGTTGTCTCTAAAATTGTCGAGCCGCATTTTTTACCCCCATCTAGAGACATGTCTTTTAAAGCAATGCCAGCTAAGCCTCGTACTCGGACGTACTTGGTTTTGATATCGATACTTATTTTATCATCGAATGCAATCCAACTTTCTTTGCTGGAAATTTCAAAGTAATAATGTAGCATATAAAATGGTAATAAGTATACAGCATTGTAAATTTTCGCATGTAGGACAAAACTTATTAGTTGTATTTAAAGCAGGGTAAATTAGAAGTATTGCGATCTATTTACATTAATTCTGTGAAATTTTGTGTAACAAAAAACCAGTGTCAGGGTAAATTTTATTTTGTCTGCATTCACGGTAGGACGACCACCGGGGGCAATGTCAAATTAAGCGGATATCGTAAACTTGTCTAGATTAAGTGGAGCACGGTGTTGAGTGTTGCCCAACAGCGTCTTGTTCTTATACAACGCCAAATGAACCACACCTGCGTAATGGTTTAAGCTATACATAAATTCCAGTCTCTCAGACATCATTGGTTATCTTTTTATAAAGTTTCATTTGTAAAGCTTGCCATACCACATACGTTACACGATACGGTTGATGTCCGACGGATTGTGCTGAATTACATCTGATGATAAACAAGCTTATATATTTACAGAGTCATTTGATTGAACATAAAATTTATTGGTCGTACAACCTTTGAATATTGAAATACAAATTTTTGAAACTAACAATAAGACAGTTAACTGTACACATACCGAAATATGTAAGGTCCTGCTTGATCTTGATCCCTTTCTAAGGTCCACTTCTCTCCGTTCGACATAAGTTGACAAAATTGATCTCGTGTGAGAGATTTAACATTCAAAGCGGGGCTTCCGGGTGCTGTGTGCTTTTCATCTTGTAATGTAAATTGATAGGCTTGGATGGGAGTTGTAATTACCAGCTTTGATAATGGGGCTCCCATACCAGTCACCAAATCGATCACAGAATCCTACAAAGGTAGAGATGGAGTTAAACATTTTAAACCAAGTTACTGAAATTCATGAATTTTCGTTTTAGTTTTATTGAACTTGGCTGACTAATCATAAAATCGTATATCGTGCATGTTAAAATCGTTGCCTTTGTTAGCATCAGGTAGCTTAATTTAAGAATTTTTAACCTTCTACTAAATTAAATAATATGTTTCAATATTTTCATCTAATATGAAAACCTACATTGCAATATTTGAATAGTAGACAAGTGCTGATATATATTTTGATATGTTGTTTGTAAAGTTTTTACGTGTCGTATATTTGAAGTTTAGCTTTAAAATGTTCATGTATAATAAAATATTTTAAATAATATAGAAACACAATTAAAGGAAAGGGTAGAGTATATAAGTACGCAGTAATCAATCCACTTCCAAAATTATTCCGTTAGGTTACTTAATGCTAATTTTAAAAAAATATACCATATTTGGGATCTAAAGCATCCTATCTGAAAGAGACTGTATCACAATGCATTTGTTGAGCTTGGATGAACGAGTAGTCAAAGTATAATTAACCCAGTTGTTCCCAATGTTGTGTTAACGCAACATACATAAAAGAGTTTTTTTGAGACTTTTTTGGTAAAATTTAGACAAGGTGGTGTTAGAAAAAGTTTGAGTTAACTTATTAAATTTTTTAAATCACCAAATTTTATAATATGCTTTTTAAATACACAAAACAAATCTTACTTTATTGCATAAAACCTGGATTACTGAATAATATTCAACATAAACATGCTTTAACTTTATTAATGTTTGAGCTGCTTGTAAATTAAAGTATTGTACCTATACTACGTGTCCGCCTACTGGTGGGACACACTGCATATTTGGCAAAATATAATTTTGTATAATTGAATTTTGAACGTAAGTCAACATATGGAGGCCTTCATTTTTTGAATAGGGGTTGTTTTGTGGAGCGCTTAATTTTCTACAAAAGTATGTATTATCTATTACACTCTATTCATTTTCAAGGAACAAAAAAGCCCTTCTTATGTTATTCCTATAGAAACTTCGATCACAAAGCGGACTATCTTAAAGATGAGATAGAGAACTCAAATTTCCAGGGAATTTTTCTTATCGATTTGAAAGCGTTTGAGCCCCTGGGAGCAAACAAATTCAGAAACAACCCTATGAAGCCTAGTTCTCGTTTCTTTTTAATATGGGCCTTCCAGCGCAGCTTAGCATTCAGAGTAATGTATTTTGCTGTATTAGTGTATGGTATTTGCGTATTATTTATTCTAGTCGGAATATGTTGATCATGTTTATTTGTAAAATTGTCTTGTATGGATTTGGTTTCGTTCAATGTAATTCGCCAGATTTTAGTTCAGTCATTAATCACATTAGCAAATAATTGCAAACTTCTAACTGCTTCTCCGAAGTCTTTGTCTACAGATAAGATACACATATGCGAATGTCTTGCATTGGCTCAGATATGTCACTGGTGTAGAATTAGAATAGGACAGGGCCTGAGGCACTATGGCTTTAATTTCTTTTAAGACTTTTATTTATATGCTATTTGATTTTAGGCACTAACATTAATAATCAAGAATACCACAGGATGATAATTCATGGTTAGTGTAGTAAATTAAAATCAGCTAATTGCTAATTGAAACTTAGACTTCTTTAAGGATAATGGAAAAACTAAAATTAGCAACGGCAATTTAGTATTGTGGTAAAGTTCCTTATCCTTTGCTTTGCTAATTGTTTGATATTCAAAGTTAGTAAGTTCTATTTAACAAGAACAAGAAAACTAAATTCGAATATTCCACAATATCTTAGTAACCCAAATTTCATATTATTTGCGTTCGATGCTTGCAAAGTTTAGTTCAGTTTAGCTTACCAAGATATTCTGGAATTTTTAAACGATTTTTATGTTATTGGTTAGATTTTATGATTTATGAAAAGTGCATCATTGAATTTTATATTTATATGACATCATTCAGTTTTTGTTTGAATTGCTTTGATTTTTTTTATCTAGCAAATTCTCTCAAATTCATACTCTTTTTTATGTTAATTATTTCATCTTACTCAAATGCCATCTTGTAAGAGTCATACTTTATATTTATACGCGAATTAAATATATTTAATGCAATATATGGTTAAATGTACCGTAAACGAAAACAGAATACTGTACGATATTTCTTGTGATTCATAACACCATTAACCTTATTTAAAAATGCCAAGGAAAATATTTTGTAGATATAATTATAAAATGGCCAAATATTTTAAAAGATCAATGAGTAATGTTAATAGATTTTTCATAAAGAGCAAAAACGAGTATTATTCTATTCTTTCTTGCAATTTTATTTTCTATTAAGTTTCAAATTCAACAGGTTCATGACGTTGTAAGCAAATTATAAGCAACAAAAATGTAAAAATATTTTTTTGGTTCATTTGAATTGTATCATTTTATCAGTTAGTTTCACATTGATCGTGCCTATCCATCACTTTTGTTTTATTATCTAATAAAACGTGTTGCATAATAAAAAATTCATAATAAATATGCCAAGGATCAATGTAACAAAAATAACGCCACCAAGTGCAAGGATGTAAATAGCACCTTGATATTAATATGCATTACGGAAAATACTTTAAAAATTATTATTAGTTATTCATGATATCATCAGTACATAGTTTCATCCACAATACCATGAAGCAGTGATCCTTTAAGATACGATTGTAAGACAATGAATTCTCAGTATGCAAATAAAAAAAATCACCCAAGTATTTCATAACGCTTCACTTATTCGTGCATTAATCAAATAAAGCATAAATTATAGAAGATATTCTTACCGTATTTTGTATGTCCCATATTCCAGATAATCTACTAGGATGAAAGGTAACATTTGCAGAAGCTCCTAGAAAGGCTGTTTGCAATATAAAATAGTCGGTTGTTTTCGATAAACCTTTAAAATCGAAAAATTTTGCTAGCACTTCGGGTTTAGCAGGTACGTTCACGGCAATTATTAAATTGTTACCAAGTTTATTTTTTATTGTAGATATAAAATCGTTTAGGTCTGTTTTTGTTTTCAGTTTTCTCAGGTTTATTTCAGCTCCATCCACCTTAGAATTTTTTACAAGGTTGACTGTAGCCTAAAAAGAAAGCATTGTTAAAAAAGTAATTAAAGAAATGTTGGTGTGATGATTTTATTTGATAATGTAGCTAAAATATTTCAGTATAAGTGGGGATTGATTTAAATAAAATTATTTATTTATTCATTCATCAGCGAAAAGTAACTAGGTAGTCTTCATATTTTTATCTGCTATGTGCAATAGTGTTTTGGGAAATGAGAGCCACCAATTATTTTGATTATCTTCCAAAACAGTATCCACAAATATCCATAAATCACTAAGAATGTGCTTATGTTTAAATTAAATATCATTATGATAACGAAGGCTTCCAAGACCAGAATCAGTACCAGATATATTTCTTCCTGGACTGAGGCGTGTCAAAAAACTACTGGCGTTCTATCATCATCGTAGGCTTCTTCAGGAACAAAAGGAATATTAAATACAAATTACAAAAAATTACAAGTAAAATATACAATAAATAAAAAAAAAACAAAAACTAAATTGAAAACAGTAGACCATGGCAAATTTCCAGGGCCCCTATCAGCATTAATGCAACGGGCACTAAACATTACACAAAGATGGTGATTAACAAAGGGACTCACAGTAACTCTGTGAAAATGGCGATAGTTGCATTCACTAAAAAAAGGTAATATTGATGATGACTTAAAGAGGCTTAGTTTAGGAGGACAAGAAATTCTGCAGAGCAGGGAAATTAAATATTTTAGATACCAAACTTCGGCGCTTATGTGGCAAAAGACACTGCCAAAGTTATTAAGGCCCTATAGGCCTCTAGAGGCATGATAGGTAAACAATGAAGGCTCAAATTAGCGATGGTCCATTAATTATATTCCAAGGTTATATTACCCATACTAACATACGGATCTCTAATCTGGTGGCACGAATCCAGAAAAAAAATTATTATCTAACTAAGCAAGGTAAAAAGGTTAGCTTGATTAAGCTAAAGTGTATAAATCATACCCGTAAGTATGCCATCAGACAGATCAAATAGTATTCCCAATTATACCTACAAATTTGTCGAATCTGCTCACACGGTGCCAGAAATTGTACAGGCCGGGCTTTGCGCTCACAAAGGTGGTCTGCGCACACATTCCTCGGCCTACCTGCGCAGACTAGGTTTATGCAGGTAAACACGAATGTCTGTAGGGGGTTTAAGTATGCCTTCACACATATCAAAGAGTATTCCCAACTTCCATAACGCTACCGGGTAGAAATACCGGAGAAGGGAATGCGATTAGCAGAATTAAAAAGAGAAAACGGATTAGTCTGGTTTACAGAAGTATCTAAAACAAGGATAAGTAATGGTGCGGGAATAACCGGCTAAGAACCAAGTAATAAAATTTACATATTCAGGCCGAAGTTTATGCAATAACAGCCTGTACTGAAGAAATGATCAAAAGGTCTTATGAAAACAAGAGAATTCTGATCTGTAGCGACAGCTAAGCAACATTAAATGCGCTGAGAGCTTACAAAACTAACTCCAGAAAGGTCAAGGATTGTGTTAAGAAGCTAAGCAAATTGGTACAGCACAATACAATTTTACTTCGATGGGTTGAGGCCCATCGGAGAATTGAAGAAAATTAAATAACAGATCTTTTAGCCAAAAGAGGAGCTGAGACGTCATAAAATAAGTACTAAGGAAAGAACACACCACTCACTGAAGGTGTGTCAATGACTTGAGACAATCGAGGATGTTCATTGAAGGACCATCAGAAAGGAAAGCCAGGGAACTCTTAAAGTTAAGTAAAAATCAGCTTAGCTGAACAGAGCATTTACGGGACACTGTGTCCTAATCAAACATCTTATAACAATTGGCGTAAAAGAAAACTCTACTTGTAGAATGTGTGGGGAGCAATAAGAAATACCTTTACACATATTATGTGAATGTCAGATTCTGGCAACGGATATACATTCCGGCTCTGGGAACACTCTGACTGAACCAAGAGCAATAGCGGAAACACCCATTAAGGGGGCTCTGGAATTTTTCAAAAGAACATGCCTTATATGAGTTAATCGTGGGGGGCACAATAAGCGAAAGCTTTTTGAAGGGATAACCGACCCCAAACATATAAAAATAATAATAAATAATAAATAGTTTATAGAATTATTAATAACCGGTTTTTTTGTAAAATTTCTTCTGCAGTTTCTTCACAAATTAAAAAAGAAATTCTTTTCGCTGCTTCTCAAGGCAAATTTTTTAAATGATCACATGGAACTGGAATCCTCTCCTTATTAGTTAATTTACACCTAAATTGCTGAAATCCTATATAAAGTCATTCTGATTACCGATTAGTAATTAAAGAGTTGTCCCTAGAAGAAACCGTCAAAAATAATTAAGCTATTTAGTAGGCTGGATTTTGAGAATGTTTTATTATCATTATTATTTTTATTTTTACCTACAGGAAAATGATAAAAAAAAATTTTCTTAAACTCAGTAGTTTGATTATGCAGCTTCCAAATCAATTAGTTATGTGGAAAGTATAAGAATCAAATATTCATAACACAAAAACAAAATTAACGTTCACCGGTATTATTTGGAAAGATGAAATCGTAGTGTTTTTTTAAAGTAAAATCCACTTGCAATGGGTAAACCTACGAACCTGAGAGCACTGTATGCACAATTCGCAAAATTTGATAAAATAAAATATCTGGTATATTAATTAAAGGAAAAATTATCTTACTAATGAAATATTCAATCAGGCGGAATTTTTATTCTTGCAATTAACGTAGAGGCTTCAGCGATATTTAAATAAAACTCATTTTTAGGTTTAGGCTGTCAGTCCCTCCGAACGTTTGTGCAAAGATATTTTATTTTAAAATTACAATTTCTCCTTAACGTAAGCGTTAATAATAAAAAAGTTATAGCTTTTCAATAATTGTGTAAGTAATTTAATTACTAATAATTATTTACAACATTTTTATGACAATTATCTACGGTTATAAAGATATGATCAAAATATTTATTTGCTGCGTTCCTCCTTTTCAAGATGACGATAAAAGCCAAGTAGGAATTTCGGTTCAAGAAACCGAAAATACTAAAGACTAACCAGGTGCGTTCCTAAATGTGCAGCCACCTGTGTGTTTATTAGAAATTGACCGCCATAAATTATTTTGTTCTGATGAAGACGAAAGCAGGACTGTATTTAGGAAAGAATATATTTAAAATTTATTGCAAATAGCAAAATCGACATTTAGAGGTTAAAGATAAAATATTGAAAAAAAAAAATGAAAATACACATAAAAAAACTTAAAATATCTTAACTTGAGATCTGGAAAAAAATATCGAAAAATTTATATTAAAATTGTAGCACAGTGTTAGCATTTACAAGCTAAATTTTAGAAAAATAATGAAAAAGTGCAAACTTGGAATTATGGGAAAAAAGTTTAAATTTCCGGATAACTGAGTTCGAAAAAAATGTCAAAAATCGGAATGTCGAAAATAGGCCAAAATTTTTACAAAAACTCGGAACTTTAATTTATTGGAACTAATCACTATGAAAAAGGAGAAAATTGAAACTTTGATAAGAAAAGTAAAACTTTCCGATTATATTAAGGCACTTACCTTGAACTTTCGAGTTTACCGTCGAAAAGTGAAAATGGGAATTAAAAAGATACAGTCGAAATTTTGGAAACAAAGCCAAAACATTTATAACAGCGTTTAACGTTTAAGCTCAAATTTAAGAAAAATTCAAATTTTGGAATTGGGATTCAAATTTTATAATGAAATTAAAATCACTGAATGAGAATTTAGAGTTTAAAGTATAACTTAAACAGTTGAGGTTTGAGGAGCAGTTTGAAAATAAAGAAACTTCCACAAAAAACATATTACGTAATAATGCGGGAAAATTCGATAAAAAGTCGACATTTCAGGTCGAAATTTTAAAAGAAATGAACATTTCTATAAAAAGCGAAAGCAAAAAGTAAAAATTGGAAGCCTCAATCTCAAAAACCACACGAAGTTTAAAAGAAAACATACAAATACAAAATCATTAGATTTTCGGATTTTAAGGCAAAATTAAAACAAAAAATTTTTATTTTAAGTATATGTTTCGAAAAAAGAGTTAAAGTTTCAAGCTTAAAGTCAAAAATTTTGTTATTAACTAGAAATACCCAAGAAAGTCCATATTTTGACGTTTGAAAAGAAATTTAAAGTATAATTTCGGAATTTTGAGGAAATTGGGAAAATAAATTCCAAATTATCGAATATAAATTCGAATTTTCTAGGAAATGGTTTAGATTTTGAAAGAAAAGTATAATTTTAGAAAAATTAGTCAAAATTGCTGCCAACACACAAAACTTTGTAAAATTTAAAATTAAAAATCTAACAAAGTAAAAAGAAAGATTTTAGTTTAAAATTTTGAGAATAAAGTAAAAATACAAAAACACTCAAAATATAAAAGAAAAATCTAATTTAAACTTAAAATTTTTTGGAAAAACTTTATTCAAATTATAAGGAAGATTTAGAAATTGAAATTGTAACCATAAATTTAGGAAAAAGTCGGGATGTTGAGAGAATGCTGAAAAAAAACTTGAGTTTTAGAGATTAAAATAGGATTATTAGGAGAAAACCCGAATTTTATAAAACTTAAATGTTTCCCTATAAAGTTTTTCATTTGAGGAAAACGCTAAAATATTTAAAATGTATAAATAATAATTCAAAGTTTAAATTTAAAACAAAATTAATACAATAAGTAAGGTCGAAATGGAAAATTCAAATATTTTGGGAGGTAATTAAGTTAAAATTTTTCGAAAATCAATTTTATTCTCTAAAATTATTGTTATTTACTTGAAATTTCGTAGAGCCTAAAGGAAACTTAGCTTCCCCCTGGATATGTGCCTGGATAAAGGTTTGGGAGGAAGTGACTATATTATTGTGCATAATTGAAATATCGAACCTGTTCAGATCAAAAAAAGGTTTTTCTTGATAAATCAGTTTATCAGTGGATTAAAATTTTTATACATACAGGATGTCCACAACTTTTATCGACACTGTTTAACATTGGATTCATGACGATAAATAAATACAATTTACAAGGAAAAGGCTTGTGAAAAACTTCCAGTTTCAGAATTATAGGCTTTTAAAATTGTCAAGAAAAAAATTAATAACTATATAAAGGCTCTATCGATCGTGTCAAAATTTTGCACCTATATTTAAACTATTAAGACTTATGGTTTCCTAAAATCTTAATAAAAGCGATATTCTCGGTGGTAGTTTTCTCCGACCACCTTCCTATTTCATTTCATGATTATATTTTATATAACTTTAAACCTAAAAACTTGTTATTAAACTCTTTTTTCGTAAATCATATTTATTTATTGTTCTGAATCTCTGCTATAAAGCGTTGTCGGTGAAATTTGCGGTCACCTGTATATACAGTATTACTTTAACTGGCCCAAAATTTAGCCGCCTGCTTGTTGCAAGCAAATATCAATACTAGTAGAAAGGGGCCTCGAGACCGACTAAATACTGCGTATCTCAGCATAGTAAGCTATTTATTTTTTGTGTTCTACCATTTTTCTGTAAATTGACCACTAATCGATGTTATCGCGTTTCAGTTTTTAAAAAAATATTTAAAATGTTTAGATAAAAGGAAGTCTATTGACAAATTTTTAATACAAAAATTAAATATGCTTCTTCTTTTTGCTAATCAATTAGACAACGTCAACCGAAAGCCATAAAGGGGTAAAACTTTCTTTGGACATTAATAAAATACGTTAATATATCCGATTGCTCCAATTCTTTATCATTTTAAATGAAAATCCTATATTTCCTGAATATATAGTTAGTTATGCCAAATTAATATAATATTTTATTTTACTTTAAGATCAAAGCAAAAAGCTGACTTTTGTTTCTATTGAACTTATCATATTTTTTAGTGATATTATTTCCAAGCAATATTGTTGCTAGTTCAATGTACTAAAATGAAATAAAAAAAGTATATTCTCTCTTCCAATTTACGGATCCGATACTATCTTACTTGTTATCAGTGAAAACGCGACTCGATAGAGTTTTAACTAATCATCTTTTATTTTATAGCCAGGCCAGCTATAAATACAATAAAAAAATATAAGTACAGTATATGTCCTACTAGTAGACAAAGGTCCGATATCTCTCTTAAGGAAAAAGCCACTCTTCATTTTTTGTAACGTTTCCAAACTGCATTAGCTCTACAAGTTAAAAATAGTTTTGATTATACAGGATGTTCTGTTTTCTCTGGGCAGGTAGTTACTTCATTTTTGAAGTGAAAACTTCATTAGATACGCCCAGCGACTAAAGATAGGAAACACATGTCATATAAGTTATCACATATATGGGCATTGCGTTACCAAAAAACGCTACTTTCCATTGCTCTACCACTGCGCCACTGAACTTAAATTGAATCAGTAAAAATGTGTATACTATAATTGTTTAAATTGTTTCAATTTGGTTAATACATATTGTTCCTATTCTCTCCGTAAATAAAAGCTGACTATAACAGAAAAGAAAAAACGCTGACAAATTACGGACCGGCGTCAATTCGATGCAACGAGATTAAAATTGGCGTATAAGCTGTGTGTTATTCGACGTCCGCGCATTGCGAACAACTCCGGACCTTTAGTGACGTTTATTATGACCTTTATTAAATATTTTGATTTGAGTAATATTATAACACTCACAGTTAAATGTTTTGAATTTTGTGCTTTTGTAGGTACCCAGTTATTTTTTTTATGACCGAAGTTTAATGTGTCCTTTTCATATTGCTGAGTAAACTATTTCTTTATAAACGCAAGTGATGTGGAAAGTTGCCTTGTTTATAGATACATAGAGATAAAATGGTTTTAATATATTTGGATATGTAAAGTTAAGTAATTCTACATATTTTGCATATCAACTCATCCGACGAAGAGTATAGTAACTCATTATTGGCAGTATTGAGATAATTCAAACTAAAGTATTTACGTAATCACAAAAAATCCATACACTGAAAACGTAATTTCTAGAATTATTTTGACATTTGCTATGTAAATCTAAAATTTTGATAGTGTGACAGGTTTTTTTAATAAGCAGTAACTCAAAATAGACAGGATCAAAGCTAGAAATACATATTTTAATATACAAATTATGAAATGATTATTTTTGATACTGACATTTGAAAATTAAAAAACCTTCCATATCATAGTTTTCAGTTTACACTTCTGTCGGCAGTCCCCATAACTGCCCAAATTTCTGTCTAATTACAACATATCGGGTGTAACAGAATTATGGTACACCCCCTATTTTTTTTTTATTTATGAAGATAAAATTTTTAAAGTTGCTGCAATTAATTTATTTATGGAATATCAAATTTTGACATGAAATTGACATTCCCATTTTATTTTTCAGCCTAGAAGGTCATGCCTTATTCCAATTAACGCTAGCTAACAACATTAGTGCTGAAAAAAATTGAATTATGAAAAATTAGGAAGTGTCTTTTTTTAAATTTGTTTTTCACAGGTGTCTTATGTTCTTATTGAATAAATAGATTGAAACCGAATATTTTGAATTCCTTTGGCTGTAATTTCAGTTGTTTTGATTTCACAGCAAAAATGAAAATATGGTTAGATGCGCCATTAATTATAACTTTTGGTGGTATTACAGTACCAATATGGTGCTATTTAAGAAAATGAAGTTATGCCAAAAAAACTATTTTTGTTAACTTTATCACGTGATAAAAGAATGAAATAATTCTTTTGAGTTGATTTGATTTTTTGGGCGTTAATGTGGTCCATTAGAATTAATTAGAATGAGTCATAGCCTTCTAGGTTAAAAAATAAAGTAGGAGCAAAAAAATTTTTGATTGTTTGAAAATCACTTTCTGTAGATGCATCATGTTTAGAAAATTGTGCAGATTTCAAAAATGTAATAATATACAGGGTGTCCTATTTAAAAGTTAAAAGTTTGTATTAGTTTTAGCAAAAGTGACAGCAGTAGGAATGTCATTTTTATGTCAAAATTTGACATTTTTAAAGTACATCAAGTGTAGTATGTTTGAGAATGTTATCTTTAAATTAAAAAAAGAGGGGGTGTACCATGATCCTGTTACACCCGATATATATTTTATACTTTTTTCGAATTCTACTCATCATTTTAGTAGGTGTTATACCACATCTTTTCTTATACCTAAACCTGGTATTCTCTAAGATATTTTGATTGTTTTAAAAAGTAAAATAGTTTCATCTTACCGCAAAAATTTAATTCTTTTCAGGTTTAGAAGAGTAGCGCCCTGTTTTGTACACAGTAATTAGTCAAATTGTTAGGCTATCCAAAAACACTGAATATTATCATTCTTAATTTTAATTTTAAATTTTGCTAATTTCAAAGGGCTCACCTATTTACAAGACAAATCACCTTAATTATAAAGTGTTCTCCCTTTTGACTGTTTTCTAAAATGAAAACCTGATTTTACAGAAGGGTAATTATAACAAAAACTTGGAGAGGACTGGAACCTTTCAGTGACAATTAGCATTGTTGCATTTGTTATTCACAATCCGCCTGTAAGGTTTTAAAAATTGACGTTTTTTACTTTTTTTGCATATAATCTAAACAAGCCAGTAATTAATTGATTTCTCAATGGCATATTAATGGGCATAAAATTCCCCACTACTTTGTCGGCCTAACCGACTTTCTATCTTCACTAATAACGAAGTTACCCATGTTATTCTACGACCACTGGGACACACTGTATACGCAGTGAATTATTCATGGGTGCCCATATCGTGTCACGCAGTGCGACCATGCAAAACACAGAGCTTTATATTTTTATTTCTAAAAATTGTTGAATATTTGTTGACAGATGAAAAAATGTTATTTTCTACAAAAAATCAAAATATGTTGGAAAATAAGAGGTACAAATGGAGGGAAAGTTAGTAAAACTCCTTTTAAAATGATGGGTAGAATTTGAGAAAAAGCACAAAATACAGGGAGTCTTAAAATTAAGTTAAACATTTTAGCAGCGGATTCTACGTCCAAAAATATGTAAAAAATTTTATATAAACATATATCCGGAGAAGCTTCGTTTTCGAGATACGGGGTGTCAAAATTATAATCGAAATAATGATTTTTTAATGCTTTGTCCAAATGTGACAAGATAAATAACTAAAATTCGGCACACTTATTTATATTTTGATGCTATATAAATTAAATTTTAAAATTTTATTCTGCGTGGATCAGTGGCGGGTAGAACTAGGGAGGAGGGCGGTGATAAAGTTGGTCCTAATTTTGTTATTTTCAATTTTCTTGATATTTTAAGCCTAAAATGTTTTAGTAGGGACTTTGAGGTTTTCGAGTAAAATACATTCAAAAAATCTATTGCATGCCTAATGAATTACTTTTAAAAAGATTTAAGTTGTAAATGGGCCATGGAAACAAAAAAAGATGATGGTCAATAAACTTCACTTTAACCTCTTAACATTAAAGAAATACGTTTTCTTTGGTTTCATTTTTTCAAATTCTGTTAATCATGCGTTCAGACCATTTATTTTCGATTAAAGAATTAAGTGATATGCATTTTTCGTACGGGTTCTGTACTGGGAACGCAGTGGTTGCTCGTTTTAAAAATGAGATCGGTATTCTTTTTTCAGAAAATCGTCTCCTATACTTCCGCTGGGTATCCAATGCGTTCTTAATACAGAATCCATACAAAAAATTCATATTACTTAATTATCTATGCGAAAATGAATCTATTGAACTCACAATTAAAAAATTTGAAAAATTAAAGCAAAGAAAAGAATTGCTTCAATGTTTTGACGTTGAACTTAGGTCATATTAACAATCACCTTTTTTGTTTCCATGGCCCACTTACAACTTAGATCTTTTTCAAAGTAATTGACAGATATGCAATACATTATTTGAATGTATTTTACTCTAAAACGGTCTGCTCTATCGTGGTAAGATAAAGGTACCTTTTTTACTTAAAAGAGTCCCCACTAAAATATTTTAGTCTTAAACTATCATGAAAATTTAAATTAACAAAATTAGGAATAATTTCATTACCTTTCACCTAGTTTTACCCGCTACTGATCCACGCTGAATAAAAGGTTACAGTTTATTTTATAAAGCCTCAAAATCTTGTCACATTTCGAAAAAATCTTTAAAAAACCCTTATTTGGATTTTACATTTGACATAATGTATATCGAAAACGAAATTTCTCCCGATATAGGTTTATATAAAACTTGGACAGAAAATCCATTGTTAAAATTTTTCAACCTGATTTCGAGACATTCTTTATATAGATTGGAATTTTAAAAAAGCAGCCTATATAATCGTAATTATTTTTAGATTGTAGACTCAAGGTAGTTTGGCAAAGTTGCAAAAAACGAAAACGATATATCTTTCCTTAAGGGAGATATTCTACCTCCGCGTAGTAGTGGAACACACTGTATCTAAATTATAACATACACAGTAAGCACAATTCAAAGCAAAAAAAAGACAACAACATAAAATAATATAATTACCTCATTAAACTCAGTAACAGTGATTAAAATTTTAGTTCCACCTAAGTCTTTTTTTATTCGTTCAACATCTACGATGCTCGTGTTCGCTGGCAAAATTACGTGTGAACATTTGCAACCGTCAATATCACTTATTTTGCTGTAGTAGCAAAAAAGTTTAGCGGTGAATTTTTTGCTCGGGCAATTTTTAGAAAAGGCGCACGATAAAAATGTAAGGACGAGAACTAGTGCACTAGTGATGTTCATTTTGTTTTGTAAAATTTAACTAAACTTTATTGACAAAAGTTCATATTTATCAACGTTAATGCAAATTTATTTAGATCAGGTACATGTGAGTTTGCGGTCACTTGAATGAAATTGAAAGTGTTGTTTTACTTTCGATTTTTGGTTGATCTGTATAAGACGATCGCCCGCGATAAACTGATTTCTGCACGAAGGTACTGTTAAAAAGAAGGGTGTTGTCCGATGAAATCAAAAGTGAGACCTCCCTACGATATCCTTATACGTACAGACCAGTTTACCAATTATTCGAATGCAATTATTTGCATTAGATTGTTGTATGACTTATTTTTAGTAGTGGGTTCATTTCGTTCTGAATCACTTGCTTTACATAATCCCATTAGTTGAAATATTGCCGTAAGTTTCTTAGAAAAATGAGACAATTACAAGTCCGTTTAAAAGTTGATGAGACAAATTACACTGTTACCGCCCTCGTACCTGCGTTATGTACGGTGTGTCCCGGTGGACATGGGATTACATGGGTAACTTTATTATCAATTGATATAGAGAGTCGATTAAATAGGCAAAGTAGTGCAGAACTGAATGGTTATCAACATGTCATCGAAAGTATGAATACCTCCTGGTTTGGGTTTTTTTTTAAGAAAAAACTCAAAAATCTCATTTTTTAAAATCAGCCGCAACTTTTTTATTTTTGGTCCAATTAAAGGATATCTAACATTCTTTTTGCTTTTTCTTATAGAGCTTTAGAGTGCCGTGGTTAAAAAATGTTATTGTCGAATAATTTCTGAGAAAATTATGACAACTTTTTTTTCCTGATAGGTACCATATTGGATTTTCTCATTTTTAAATTCAACAACATTTTTTGAATAATTTAATATATCAAGTATCATATTTTCAAGCTGAAACCAAGGCCTACAAAAAAAATACTTTTTTAAACTCATAGCCATATAAAAAAGGCATTAACAGGGCAAAACCCACAATTAACAAGAAAAACATATTTTGAACTCTCACTCAAAAAATAAAATAAATTTTAGATTATACTTAGAATATTCAGCAGAATTATAATATTTTCAAATGAAGAAATTCTTAGAATTTGGAGTTTGTTCTCAAATTTTCACCACAAATATGGAAATTTTTACTTTAAGTTCATTCGAATTTTTTCCTCAATTTTGACTTTTAAATTTGAAATTTCGTATTAAGTTTACCCTTTCTAGAAAAAAATCAAAATTTTGAGGCTTAAGGTCGAATATTCTAAAAAAAAAATTATTTTATGCTTAACTTAGATTAAAAATTTTTTTTTTTTAGATGATTTAAACTTTTCTCAAAATTTCTTTTTTTTTATTCGAAATTTCGATTTTATATTTTAAATTTAATTTAGAAAATGGGGAACTTTGCAGGTTAAACATTTCAAGCATTTTGAGAAAAAATTTATATATTAAGAAAAACCGAAAATTTGTAAAAGCGATCTTTCGAGATTTAACACGTTTCGAGAAAAACCTGGATTTTGTCATAATATTTTTGAATTTACAAATTAACAATTTAAGTTCGGTATTTGAATAAAATTTTGAAAATTCGAGTCTTTACCAAAAATTCAAAATCTCTTATAAGCCACAATTTTGAGAAGACATTTGAAATTTTTTTTTAGAAATTTCGTCTATATTTTTTCTACAATGTCGATTCAACTTTAAAAAAAGGTTCTAAAATGTCGATTCTTTTATAAATTTCGAGTTTTACACAAATTTCAGTCATTTTTACACAAGAAAATTAAGGATTTTTTTATACCTTTAACCAATTTTTATTTTTTTCGTAAAATTTTATCTTCATAATAAGAAATGTCGAAATTTTTTGTTATAAAGTTGTATTTTTATATATCAATTATAAATTAAAAAATTCGACACTTTTCTCAAAATTTTCACTTTCAAGTAAAAACTTTCAAAAAAATATTGAAATTTCTGTCTTATTTATCATAATTTTAATCACATTTTAACTTTTAAATTCATATTTTTAGAAAAACTTGATTTATTAAATTTTTACAATATTTTGCGTTATAAATGCCAAAATTAAGGTCGAAAATTAAAAAAAAATTGGCTGAATAATTTAGGTTTCTTCAAAATTTTAACATTAGCATTGGCTCAAGATTCAGACCTTTTTAAAATATTTTGACTTTCTCTTTCGACATTTAATTTAAAAAAAAAATCTCCTGCCGATTTTGAGAAAACACTAAGGGTTTCAGGAAATATCAAAGTTTATTTTCTGAATTTTGCTTTAAGACAAAATGTTAAATGTTGTTAGTTTATATTAATAGATTTGATCTTTTGAAATTTAAAGAATTTTGTCTAAAATTCCTAATTTAAACTTGCCTTGTAACTGTTATAGTTTTTCTTTATTTTTGAAAATTTTGACGTTAAGCCTTTTTTTCCAAAAATTATGGCGTATTTTTTCGTGAGATTTAGGCAGTAATTTTGAATATCAATTTATTTCTAAAATTTCTAATTTAAAAAACCGAAAATTTGGAGTTTGAAAAGGTAAATTTGTGAAAAACTAATATACGTATTCCACTTTTTGTTTGAAAGTTCAACATTTCTAAAAAAGAAATGCTTATTAATGAATTCAGTCGGTTTTTTAAGATATAAACTGGCTCCTAATTTAACTTTTTCTAAAACGACTTTGTCCAATGTAAATGTAGTCTTTTTTTGGACATTTTCAATTAAAACTCAAGATTATGTTCAGAATTTCGATATATGACATTTTTTACAATAATTTTTCTGAAATTTCCAGGTTTCTAGAAAGTCAAATCTTTAAGAAAATATTTGTGGGTTTAGAGTAAAAACTAAAATTTTAAACTCTGAATTTTTGGAAAAAAAGCTAAAAGTATAGACAACCTTGCATTTAATAGAAAATCTAATTGAAACTTAAAATTTTCAAAAAGGATCGAAACTTTGAGATGAAAGGTAAACCTCAAAAAAAGATATAATAAAGAATTTTATGGCAGAAACTTTTTTCCTAAAGTCCAAAGAATCAAATCCATTTCGACATTGCAAATTTAGATAGCAACAATAATTTTAGATAACATTAAAATTTTAGGATTATCCAAAAAAAACGTAAGAATTGAAGTTGTAGCCAGTTAGAAAAAGAGTTGAACGCTAAGACGAAATTTGAACTTAAAAAAAATCTAAGAATTTAGTAAGAATATCCAAATTATAAATGTTCGGGTGTAAACTGTAAATTTGAGATAAAAGTTAAAATTACGAATTTAAATCCAAATTTGAAAAAAATAAAAAATAAAACAATTTTTTTTCCAACTGACTTCAAACTATGTCTTTAAATGGAGCACTTTCTAGAGGTATTTTTCGCACACAAGCTCAGATTATAGAAGACAGTTTAAATATAGAAAAGGAATATTGTTCCTGTAATTTTATCATCTTACCCACACATTTGTTTTTATTTCAAAATTAAATTAAGATAAATATGTACCATGGTTCAATTGTCCTGCGTCGCAATAGCAAGCAAAACTTAAAGGGGATTGGGTGGGTCATAAAAATAATTGTCGTTAAATTACTTTTACTTTCAATTTTATTGAGTATAGATATGTCTGCTCAAATTCTTCGGAAGTGTAAATGTACTGGCGAAAACCAATACAAAAGGATAAATAGGCACAAAGCTTTCTGAAAGTAGGTCCAAATCATGTATAAAAAAGCAAAAAACAAGCATAATAGAAATTTAGGCCATAACACAAAAAAGACGCCGAAAAATATAAAAAGGTACGATATAGGATTTTACCTAAAATCCGGTCTCTAATGATCATATACATATTTAATTTAGTTATAAAATATTACTTTAAGAATTGTAAAGCTTCCATATCTCAGTGTGTGGCATGCTTTAATATTGTGAACCAGTCTTTCATTATATTCGAATATTACGTAATAGACTGCAAACTTAAAACTGTGCCATTCTTTCACAAAACTCTTATCATGTGTCCACCCAGTTTCGTTTTCGAACAAATACCTTGTTTATTGGAAAAATAAAAACCAACGCCAGATGATTTGAGCTGCCGCGAAAAAAATCCAAAAGGTTAATTACACTGGATTATTTATTTAGTCGCATTGCAGTAACCGTACACTTACCATAAGAAAACATTTGCATACATTACATTTCGCAAAGGATTACTTTTGATTGATGGTTTCTGAAAACAGCAGGTGACATAATGCGGGTGTCATGAAAATTATATGTGGCGCTACTTAAAATGCCACGGTTCATCTTGTTGTTAAATAACTTCCAATTATTTTAAACATTTTTTGATTTGTACAAAAGGTAATAAAAAACTAATATTTGACATCCATTAATGATAGTTTTTTTTTCGCTTATCAATAATCTAGAGGTATTATTGGTGTGGAAATATTTTAACCCAGTTTTTAGTGTCACTAGCTACAAAAGATATTTGAAAACTAAGGTAGATTTTATCAATAGAATATTACAGAAATTATACAGCCTTGACTTTTTATTGAATGATGAATTAGTCATATTTAAGGTAGTTCTTCACCTTCGAAGAATTTTAAAAAACAGTGTATTTTCCTTGATATGATTTTTAAAGTTATTATCATTGGAGACTGAATCTTAGGCACAATCAAATAAGGTACAATCAAAAAGTTGAGCAAAATATTAAATAAGAGGCAAAAACGAAAAACTAAAAAAGGCATTAAAAAGGTAAAATACTTTTAAAAGGACATTAAAACGTCAAAACCAAAATCAATAAGAGAAACATTTATTGGCCTCTTTGAAAATTATTTATTCCTAACTCCAAATTAAATGTTCCCAATATTATTTTTATTTGTGCGTCTTCACAGCAATAAATACTCGCAGTTTAAAAAGTCTTTTTCTACATTGACAGACACCAAGACGCAAATTTCAATGAGCAAATTGCATAATTAGGTAACAAGCTATTGCTTTGACCAGGGGTCGCTAATCTGGTGCTAATGTGGACTATACTTACTCATCAGGATAAGTTATGTTTTAAGATGTATTGAAATATAATATACAGTGTGTCCCACCGGGAATCGCCGCTATCGATATCTGGCAAAGTTCTCATCTAAAGCATTTGAAAATTTGGTAACTTAGCAAAGGCGACAAGATTAATGCAACTAAAACATTCGCAAATGTATAATATTTCCGGTTATACCGGAAGTAGACACCAATTGCGTTTTTTAAAATGAGACATACATTTTTAAATTTAATTTCGAGATAATTAGATTTTTATAAAAAAATTGGCAGTTGCAAGGTCCCACGAAATTATTTGTATCTTTTTCCAAAAACTAGATATTAATTTCATATTTAAAACGTAAGTAGAACACATTCAAGGCTATCTTGCATAACTTTCATAAGTTCAAAAACATTATATCGGGTGTTGAATTCATGTCTGAACCTTTTGATAAATTCAAGCAGTAATAAATGTGTTCTTAGATCACAATATTACTTTATAAATATATTTAATACTTAAAAAATTCTATTAGTGGTCTGTGAGGTCAAAAAGTTTGGCGACCGCTGGCATTGACCATTAGGGTGAATCTAGCCAACGTCTTTAATCTCTTAAAAGGATTTTAAAAGAAGGTACTTCTTCTATTTTCTGGAGAGATAAAAAATGCAACACATTATTTTTACAATAAAAAACTTCAATAACCTATTTTCTCACGGCATATTTTCAAGTAATTTGTCCTCCTTCATGAGAAATTTTCTCCTCCATATATTTTCGCAGCAAAAGAATACGAAAATTGAGAATACTTAATTATCTAGAGTTCATTCATTAGATTTCTCAGTCACATTTTTAAAAATATTTTGGCAAATAGATTTGTTTTTATTTTTTTAATTACCGGCGAATGTGGTGTTGCTTAACATAAGGTTTTGCGTGTAATAGAAACAGTGACGGCGCTAAGCTTTCGTAACTGGAGGGCAAAATATGTTACCATATTTTAAAGTAGGCACAATTGTTTTGAAAAAAAAAAGGATACCCATACAACTTTTGTTATTTTGAAAGAAGAAAAAGATGTGTTCATAAAACTTTAATTTAAAAAAAATCATAAAAAGTAGATTACTAATACAAAGTTAAACATAAATAATTTAAAATAACATAAGATATTTAGTGAGCAACCAATTTTTTTAGGGTTGCCATTAAAAAATTTGATCCCGAGATCAGGTGCTCAGTGCCAATGTTTTCAACAAAATTGCTTATCTACCATTTTCATATAAATTAGAAGAAGTTTTATTCCAAAAAAGCCGTCCTGCTATGCTTTGCTATGCTTGTTTGAAATAAAATTCTTGCATCTTCAACTAAAAGGTTTGATGATGAGACATCGGACGCGTTGTTCTGCCTCAAATTGTGATAAGGGCGAGACCAGTCAGAATCTTCGCGAATTCACAAAATTCCGACTTCTTTTTTGAAGAATTTCACCTTTTTTTGAATATTTTCAAAAGGTTCCATTTTCTTGAAAATTTCGACTTTTTGTAAATTTACATTTTAATTTCGATATTTTTTGGAAAAATTCGGTTTTTTAAAAATTTGACATTTCCTAATCATTTCGACACCTCGAAATTTTTTTAGAAAATTTTTTGTGTTTTTTTAATCCTTCTTGGTTTCACAAGACAAGATTCGTATTTTAATTTTTGAAGATAACGAAGGACCAGTCCGTTTCACAAAAAAATTCTTTATTTTTCTATTATAATCCTTTTGTCGAAATTTAAATTTTTTATTAATATCAACTATTTCCAAAAACCTAACTTTTTTCTAAATTTCATTCTGGAAATTTTAAAAGAAGTACATTTTTCAAAAAGAGTCGATATTCAAAAAAGTTTAAATTTCGAGAAAAAGATCGATACTATTTTTAATATTTTACTTGGTTTTGAAAATTTTGACTTAAAAGTTTTAATTTTTTTTAGAAAATTTAGGGTTTTTGGAAAATTTTTAATTTTTTAAGATTTGTTTATATTTTCAAATTTTTCGCTGTCTAAAAATTTTCATTTTTTTTTGTAAGCTGGACTTTTTCCAAAATTTCAATTTTTCAAATTTTAAGAAAATTTTGGTTTTTCCTAAAATTGTTGACTTGGTTTTCAGCTATTATTTTTTCAAAATTTTGAGTATAATTTGAATTAAAAAAAAATTATATCATTTTTAAAAATATCTGCATATATCGACAATTTTGTATTTGAAAACGTAAATTTTTTGGAAATTTCAAAAACGTTTCGAAATTTCCATTAACTTTGAAAATCTTTCAAATTTAATTTTTTTTTGCAAATTTTAATTTTGCCAAAATTTAAACTTTTCAAAATTTTGAGCCTTTTTGAAAGCTTTTAACTTTTCGAGAATTTTGCTTTTTCTTCAATATTTAGTCTTTCAAACAATTCGGCTTTTCTAAAAATTTGGATCCTCAAAATTTACTTTATTTTTTCATTTAAAATTTGTGTTAAAACTGAAAATTGGAAAACAGTTTCGAGATTTCTAACAAAATTTTGACATTTATTATTGCACGACTTTAGAAATTTGGATTTAATGGAAATTCTGAGTTTTAATTTTAGAGATTGGAGTAGGAGACTTTAGAAAAAGCGGAAAAATTTCAAAAAAGAATGACTCTTTTTGAAAAAATTTCAGATTTTTATTTCACCAATTTAATTCTTTTTCTGACTCAAGCCTAAAGCAGTTTTTCTTAAATTTCGGCTTTTAAACGAAATATCGTTCAGATAAGAGTCCTAGTTCCAAGAAACAAATGTAAAATATTTTGGGGTGAAATCCGTAAATTTCAATGTTGGGTTAAAATTTGGGACCTGTCTTTTTAAAGTTCTGATTTTACAATTAAAATTTTGAGAAGGCAATGAAAATCCCAAATATATTAAGATACAAATTTTTGTCAGATAGAAGCTGGCGAAATATTAACCAAATAAGATAAAATAGCAAATTTAAATAAGCAAACGAAAACCAATTTCACGCAAATAAGAGACGAAAATTACATAAGAGAAATTTAGGAAATTTCAAGGTTTTAATTTAATACTTAACATTGACAGTGCCGTCTACTTCTAAATGGGAAAATATAAATACTTTTTAAAATGCTGTTTTCATGTAGTAATTTCTAAATTAAAAAATAATTGCAAAATATATTTGACTTCACACTGGGGGGGGGGGGGGTCATACAAATATGACCACCTGTTGGAAGGACGGGAAATTCATGCGATTTAATTTATGGATGGTCTTTAAGTTTAAAGAGCTCTTATTGATTCTTGAAAAAGAATTATTTCAACATAAGGGTTGAGTGATTTTAAGTCTGATTAATTATATTTGCGTTTTTACCGTAAAATACGTTTATTTTTTTTCTACATTTTGATTAACTTGATTGTTTTGAGTTGTTGGTTGAATGGCTAATTTTTTTATTTATAAACCTCAAAAAATTGTATGTATACCTACCTTAAAAAATTCGATTTTTTTAAGTTTTAAATTAATTTTTTTTTAAAATTTGGTTTATATTACAAACTTTTACTTTTTTAAAGAGTTAGACATTTTTTGAAAATTTTACTATACAAATTTCGGCTACCTAAAATTTTCACTCTTTTCAGACACTTTTTAAAATGTTGACTGAAAGAAATATTTCACTTTTCCCAAATTATTGATTTATATCAAAATTTTCACTTTTTTTTAAATTTGGCAATAAATTTGAAAATTTTGATTTCTAAACTGTTTAGTTTTTTCAAAACTTTGCGTCTTTTTGTAAAATTTCACTTTTTAGACAATTTGGATAAAAAACAATATTTTGATTTTGAAAGTTTAGATTTTTTTAAATTTCGACGTTCAAAATTTCCCCATTTTTCAAAATTGTGACATTTTGAAAATTTGGACTTATTTTTTCAGCGGATCGCGCTTTCTCCAGAAATTTAGACCTTTTTTGAGAAAAGTCTTTTTTTAATGATTTCTAAATATTTATTTTTTTTTGGTAATGTCTATATTTTCTGAATTGTTATTCTTTGAAAATATCTATCCAGCTTTGTCTCAAAATTTCCACTCTTTGAAAATTTACCTTTTTAAAAATATTTGGCCTTTTAACGAAAGTCTTAATTTTTTCGAACATTTTTAATTTTTGGAAAAATTTTGTTTTTTTAAAAATTTGATTTATTATTAATAAAATGCGGCTTTTTGATTGTCCTTTTTTTTTAAAAAAACCTGAAAGTGTTTGAAATTTCAATTTGTTTTATTATTTTGCCTTACTTGAAATTAGATTTTTCAAAACTTTCAACTTTTTTCAAGATTTTGACTTTTCTTAATGTTTGGAAGCTTTCCGAACATTTTTTTAATGTAAACCTTATTGATAAATTTAGTACTTTTTGGAAAGCTTCGAATTTCCAGAATGTTGCCATTTTTATAATTTTTGTTTTTTAGAAATTTTCAGAACTGACCTTTTTTAAAAATTTCATTTTTTTGTGAATGTTTGACTTTTTACCTTGAAAAAAGCATGAAAATTTAGAGTTCTAAAGACTAAGATTTCAATCGTCGTTACGAGGAAACGTCAACATTTTCAGAATATTTAAGAATATTTTAGACATTTTTCTAATTTTTTAGCGCAGTAAGAGATTTAGAGTAGCAATTATTTACTGTTGAAAAATTTGACCCAAAAGTCGATAATAAAGTATAAAGTTCTTCTCCCAAAATTTGAAATTATGAAGTTGAAACTTCGAGAAAAAAATTAAAATATTAAGTTGAATTCGAAATGCTTTGATATTTTGATCTTAAAACCAAAACTTCGACAAAAGAATTGACACAAGTTTAAAATTGAACTAGTTTTTTTTAATTGAATCTCCATTTTTATAAATCAAAAATTAATTTAAAAAAGTCAAAATTCAATAATTCCATTTTTTAAAGGAATCGATTTTTTAAGGAAATCGTTTTTAAACATGACATTTAAATATTTTTATCAAATTGTGACTATAAAATCGAAAATTTAAATTTAAAAGTAAAAGAACAATTATGAGATTTAAAAAAATGTTCCCGAAATTTCTAATATAAAATCGAAACTTTACATTTAAAATGAAATTGTCGATTTTGAAGCCAAAAATTCGAACTAAAAGTCAAACTGTAGGAATTTCTGAATTAGAAAAAAAAATCTTCTCGAAATTTTATTTTTAAAATTAAAATTTAGAATATAAGTGAAAACCTTTGCTAAATATTTCTTTAAATTTCGGTAGTGCTGGAGCACTATTGTAAGCTGTTTTGCCTGAAACATAAAAAACAAACAAAACAAAATTTCCGAAATGGAAGTCGTAAGCCTACAGGACCATCCTTGGTCTCCTAATCCTGGTTGGGATGTTTGGATCGTAATCCACTGTCTGTCGAAATAGCTCGTTGGGATGCATTTCCGCTCTTACCTTCGCCCTGGAATTAGTTTCCCTAAGCAAATCTGTTATCAGGGGTAGTTCAGCTTCCCTATGGAGTTGATTATTTCTCACAAATCATGGAGCGTCCATGGTTCGTCTTAGAAAGACGTTTTGGAACACCTGGAATTTCTTCATCCGATTTTCCGTCACCCGCGACCAAGCTACAGATGCGTAGGTCATCGCCGGTCTTATGATTAATTTGTACAGTAACACTTTAAGTTCAATGAACAGGTTACTATTTCTACCAATCATCGCTTGCAGCAGTCCCTTCAGCATTTTGGCTTTGGACACTGCATAATCGATGTGTGCCTGAAATGTAAGTCTTTTATCCAAAATTACACCTAGATACTTTGCATGAAGTCTCCAGTCGACGTTTTGCCCATGAACATTAACATGTCCGTATGGTTGGAGTCTTTTTCGGGTGAAGAAGACTGCTTGGGTCTTGTCTGCGTTGACTTGGATTCTCCATTGACCAAAGTAATCTAGTAGACTATCTGTTGCCGCCTGAAGTCGTCTGGTGACCAATTCTAGACTGAAAGAGTACGCCACCAAAACTGTGACGTCTGCGTAAGTTCCCAATAAGGTGTGGTCGATTGTTGGATTGGTTCTCGGGATGTCCGCTGTAAACAGAGAATACAGCAGAGATGACAAGGCATAGCCTTGAGGCACCCCATACTGTAGCTTAAACTGGTTTGATAATTCCTATCCCACCTTTGCTCTGAATGAACGCTGGTCCAGGAACGAGCTTAACATTTGAACCATTGTTAGAGGTATTCCAAACTGGTGCATCTTGTAGACTAGTCCTTGGTGCCAAACTGTGTCAAATGCCTTGGAGATACCGAAGAAAACAGCTCCAACTACCTGGTTTCAGTTCATGCGTTTAGTGATTGTTTCAACCACTCTCAGCAGCTGGTCTGAGGTAGAGTCCATAGGTTGGAACCCAAATTGTTCCTTAGGAATGATGTCGTGATCACTGATGATATTCTGCAGACGCTTTCTCAAAATCCTTTCCGCCACCTTACCCAAGTTGGATAAGAGGCTGATTGGCACGTAATTTAGAAAAAATTTCCCATCCTTACCTGATTTAGGAATAAAGATAAAGTTTGCAGTCTTCCATCTTGTGGGAAAATACCGGTATTTAAACATGTAATTGACTATTGCTCCAAAATATTTGACAGATTGGTCCGGTAGAGACTTCAGAGCTTGGTTTGGAATTCCGTCTAGACCTGGAGCCTTTTTGGCGTTTGGCTTGCGCAGAAAGCTTTGAATTTTCTCCTCGTTAGTCGGTTGGATGGCACTTCCTCCTGAAGAACTTAAACCTCTTCGTCCGCCCCTTCTACAAAGTCTAAGTACACTTCTTCAAGTGTGGCTTGAGAGTGTCATTCAAAGGTCTCAGCGAAAGTTGCGGCCTTATCCTGATCTGAGTAAGCCATTCTTTGGAGTCCATGTATCGGTGAGATAGGTTTTCTCTCTCTTCTTAGAGATTTGGCTGTGCGCCAGAGATCTGATGGAGTTTCGAGGTTGCAACTTTTTAGGTGTTCCTGATACTTAGAATTTTTGTGGTCCCAGAGCTCATACCTGAGCTCGTGGATGAGCCTGTTGACGTCCGCCTTATCTGCTTGCAGATTGGTCCATCTTGCTCTCTTCCTGGCACGATTTTTCCTTCTAATCAGCTCCACCGAGTGATTTGCCAGTGGTTCCCTTCCTTCTATACGCCGGAAAGTTTTGGTCGCTGCCAAAATTGAATCTGCTATGGTGATTTCCAGTCTTTCCACCGCTGCGTTGATGTAATCGTTTGTGTTGATCTCTCCAGGCTCTTTCAAGTTTGCTGCTAGATACTGCTTAAACTGTGTCCAGTTTGTTTTCTTGCAGTCTCCGGAGGCTTGGGTCCACGATCATCTCCGATGGTCATCATCACTGAGTTGTGGTCCCAGCTGAGCTCACTAACTGATGTTACCTCAACAGTGTATTGAACATCCTTCATCAGTGCAACGTCCAGGGCATCTGGTATTCCTGTGGCGAGATGATGATAGGTTGGTTCTTCTGGAGCCATTACATCGATTCCGTTCCGTGTTGTGAACCTTTTAAGTGTCTTTCCGTTTTTGTTGTTGGCTTTGCTGCCCCACTCGATGTTTTTGGCATTAAGGTCTCCGGCTACAATAACATTGTTATTGTTTATTTGGAAGATGCGTGCCAAATCTGTCTCTGCGAGGGCGTTGGTTCTGGAGTAACAAGACACCAGCGTCAGAGGTCCCTTCCCCATTTGAATTACTACTCCAATTCCTTCCAGCTTTTCCAATTCCGGAGTGCCTGCAGCAAAACGAGTTAGCTTTCTACTTCCATAGATTGCCGTACTTCCTCCTGGGCCAGTTGGTCTGTCTCTGCGGTGAAGAACGTATACTTGGATTTTAGGATCCTTAGATCTGAAAGTCATCTTGGTTTTGTTCAGCATCAGTACGTCCAGGTCGTTTTCCTTTGCGAAAACTTTGAGTTCATTCCCGTTTCCTTGGAGTTCATTGTAGTTCCAGAAAACTGTCTTGATGTGCTGACGACGAGCAAGGTTTCCTTCGTTAACTCTCCTTTCATAGCGTCTCTCCATTAGTGGTTTAAAGAGATTATCTTGGGAAGCAGCATCATGATGCTTACGATGGCTACTTGGCTGTTTCCGGCTTCAGAGACTGCCTTAATCAAGTCCAATACGACTTGATTCGTCGTCTCCGAAGTCTTCTTTGGGACCTTCTTTGCGCCACCTGCACCAATTGACGTATAAGTGGTTTCACTTACTTTGTGTTGGAGGTTCCCACCGGTTTCGACGCAGCCTCTGGAGGATTGACTGTTGCCTTTGCTGTCGGTTTGGTTTTTGAAGTTGGGGTCTTCTCCTGAGAGGCCTTTTGATTTCTTGGTTGTGAAAAAACGGGGCATCCCCTGTAGCTCGCCACATGGTCGCCTTTGCAGTCGGCGCACTTTGCTGGTTTTTCCCACGGCCGCTTACAGTCCTCCGTGTGGTGCTTCCCAGCACACTTCACGCAAACTGCCTCGGCGTGACAGTTCATCTGTCCGTGTTGGAATCGCTGGCACCTGTGGCATTGCGTCGCCAGGTTATTGGACTATGGGATCTCCACCTGGAAATCCAGACCCATTAACCTTTTTGTTTGGAAGATATTGTCTTGTCCGTGTTGCAGCTCCACGAATATTAGATTGAAGGTCTTCTTTGTGCGAGAATTTCTCATTCTTCTGACGTTAATTACCTTGAAGTCCTCCTCTTCAAGGGCAGCTTTGAAATCTTCGTCCGGGATGTCCTTTGGAATATTTCGAATGACTGCGTTTACGCTTCTGTCTTCTGGGAGAGAGAATGTGTACTAAGGCACCTTCTCGTTTTCCAGGAGCCTCGTTAGCGCCCTAAAGTCGTCCTCTGTCGCCGGCTGAATTCGGATTCCCTCAAAGACGCATTTCGCCTTTGTGAAGCCGATCTTTCTAGAAAACATTAATGAATTAATGAGTTTCCACTTACCGCTATCTTCGTTGTTTCCTCTTGCCGATGTTTAACGGGGCTGCCTTATTAGCGTTCTTGGATTCGGATTCTTTCACCGAAGACTTCTTTGACGTCTTCTTCCTCTTTGCAGGTTCAGGCGGCGTCGCAGTTTCATCCCCAGACGATTCTTCAGAATTGGACAGCCGCTTCGCGGCTTTCTTTCTCCTCTGTTTTCTCTTGACGAGCTGGAATTCTCCCTCATCGCCCGGAGTTTTACCCTTAGAATTTACAAAACTAATTCTTATTTTTTTTAATTTCAATTCAACATTAAGCTCTGGATTTAAAATAAAGATTCAAATTTCGAAAAATTCAAAATTTTTAAAAAAGAAATTTAGGTTTTACCAGGGAATTTCCAGAAAATAATCAAAATTTCGATCAAATATTGACATTAATAATAAATTCTTAAACAAATTTTGCCTAAAATGGGTAATTTGAGAATATATTATTTGACTGTTTTTCTTTTATGCGTAATAATATCTGTTAAACAATTTGGTTGGACACTTGGTTGGGCACTTGGGTGGGCACTGCGCCAAAAAGAGGGTGCACGTCCCTAACATGTCCCCCTTTTGGTGCCGTCACTTTATAGAAATAAACCTTATTTTTTACTGAAAATATGTTTGTTGTGATAGAACTTATTTTACCACACTATTACAAAAAAAAGAAAAAGAAATTCCAACATCAAAAATTAAACAATTTTCCTCCATTTAACTCCAAACTATGTATTTTTTAGAGAATTCTGCCTTTTTGGGGGTATTTTTTACAAAGACAGGTAAACTTTAGACAAGACAGCTGAAAGATAAATTTTAGAAAAGGAATATCCCCTCGGGTAATTTTATCATTTTGCCCGCACATCTGTTTTTATTATTAAAATAATTACACAACGCAGTTCAATTGCCCTGCGTGACAATAGAAGGCAAAACAAAAGGGACTGGGTGGCTCATAAGGTTAGTTGTTATTAAATTACTTTTCTTGGAAATTTATGCTTGAATTTTCATATCCTTACTCTTATTATGATGGATTAAATTTTTATTTTATCGCTTTATTTTATTAATTAATATATTTTTGTTTAAATTCTTTAGGAGTGTAAATAAATACATTAGGCAAAATTCATAAAAAAGCATAAAATGGCAAAATTTTGACAAATATGTCCAAATCGCGTATAAAGAGGCAAAAAACAAGCAACATTGAAATTTAGGCAATAACGCATGCAACATACCGAAATAGTTGAAAGGGTAGGATTATAGGCTTTTTCCTATAATTCTGTCTCTAAATAATCAACATTCCTGTTTAAAAAGAAGAAATATGTTTAGAAACAAAGAATGGGCGACATTTAATATAATATTTGAAAAAGGCCCAAGTATCCTACGGTTATTCCAATATTACTAAAATAATAAGTAATACCAAAGGCTTATACAGTTTGGAAGTCTAATATATTTAGGGTTTTGTACAGTAAACAGAAAACGAAACCCTTATTACTTATTAAAGACCATTCGAAAATCTCTCTAGTGGTCAGATTGTGAGTCGATTATCGAGCATTGAACATAATGATTGAACACAAATATAACTTCTTGTCTGACATCTATTGTACGTGAGATAAGTACGGAAATATTTATATTTTATTTACCAGGTTCTCCAAAATAGGAAGGAGGAGTTTTGTTTGTGGAGATTTTAATCACCTATGATTTTACTTTGAGTCTCATCGTTTTTAAACGGTCATAAGCAATCTACAAAATATAACATTACCACTCTTTTTCCAAAAAGTACAAGACGAAAAATCTTAAATATGTGTATTTTCCGAAAATCTGGGAAGTAACCATAACACGGACACTCATTTGATAATTTATTTTAGACAACTATCTATGAGGGTTACAGAAATTAATACTAGAGGCCAATTAACTTAAGATTTCAAAGATGAGACTTCCGGGCACCTCTGCATTAGAGACTTTAGACAGAACGCACATAGTGTGACTCCTTCATGTTTGATGTCCAGCTTCATCATCGTTAAGATTGAGTAGAGAAGATAAATATTTTTTGTAGTGATGCGCCTCGGTTATGTTTAGATGCATGATCAACTGGAACATGTCAGAAGATATTGTGAAAAAAATGGTCATTTTGAGTTCTTTTCTGTAGGACAGCCATTGATCGAAGGGATCTAACATTTTTTTTGGTTGCTAATGAACCATTACAAAGCATTTTCCAACTCAGGAAATTCTGTTGTATATTTTTTATAAATATAAAGCGGTCTAGCGGGGGAGGTCAACATTTTTAAAATAATATAATATTTTATGCCTGAACCAGTATACAATTTTTCCTGTTGCAGACTTCCAAAATAACAAAAAAAAAAAGGTAAAAATTAACCCACCCTAATATTTATGTTCATTGTTTGTATAAATTGTTTTGTTTATTTGAACATATCCCTAAAATAGTGTCATGCAAATGCGAAAGAGCCTGTGTATAATGTGGATATATAACATGTTGTAATAATTTGGGCTCGATTGAATAAGCGCAGTGGTACCATTGTAGTTTCCTTAGTCTTGTTTAAGAAGATTTCTGTCCAACGTACTGTCTAGTATATTTGTGTGTACTGGAGAAAGAAAGCAGTTTGCGATCTTTTTCAAAACAATAAAACAAAATAACCAGATCATATAATTAAATCAGCTACAGGCATTGTTACAGAATATACTGCCCCCAGATTTTAATTCCGCGATTCATTCGAAGAAAGCAGCGATGAAAGTGAAATGTGAAAACTGAAAGGAAGAGTGACCATGCACGAGATTAATAAGGTTTCACAAGTGCCCTGCCCAATCTGGTATGTCATCTAAAATAATATCTGCGGTAAAAAATCAGTCGTAATAATTGTTATCTGATTAGCGAAAACCACTCTCAGTTTGTTAAAATGTTTAAGCTATTTTATTACCAAATACTTTTAAAAGTTGCTTCTCGAAAAAAAAAGCAAAAAATTATGAGTAAATTTACTTGATACACACTATAGTGTTGTCAAATAAACGAACTGAATACCACTATCCGAAATTAGTTTAGGTGGAGTCACACCTGCGATGTGTTTCAAGAAAATTTAGATCAATTGTATATTACTTCATTTTGATGCCAATAATACTACTTTCACCATTTAATTTTTAACAGATCCAGGCGGACTCTTAGAAATATCCATATTAGTGTACATTATTCTTAATATATAGCAAAGCTATTGATTGCTTGAAAGGTTTAATATCAGGTTTACCAGAATCGATTGCATAATCATAAATGAACTGATTTTTGACAAGCTCGACGGTGATTGTAAATGCTTTTGGATAAAAATGTAACTGATATTGCATATTGCGGAGTGTATAATTAACTTTAATTTGTCAGGTGACATTTTCTGAAATTTAAATTGAATAGGTAAATAATAAGTTGAACAACTTTGGTATTTAGATCACTACGAAATTTACATTTTTGGTGGGTCAGGTTTAAATCAAATTCTTTGCAATGAAATAAATAAATTCACTGTAGGTCACGAGGTTTCATTTTGGCTTAATCGCATCTATTGGTGAAAACTTTGCCGATTATCTCATTTATGAATATTTTATGCCTTCTCGTAGGATTTTGCAAAAATTACATTGATGCAAGTGGAATTTGTTAGGTCCGAGGTAATTACACAGGGTACGACACCCATGAGCTAAAATTGCAACTCAATATACAGGTTCAACCAAATTTGATTTCCACTATAGGGATCCCGTAAACTATTAGAGAAACAAAGAAGATGAAATGGGCAAAGTAGTGCACAATTTAATGCCCAATAATATTCCGCTAAGAAAACCATTAAATTCCAACTCGTCTTGATTTTATTTAGAAAAAACTGAAAATCACCATTTATAAAAATCAGCTATAACTTGTTTATCCGAAGTCCGAACTGAAAATTATGCTGAATTCGACAATGATAAAATTGAATATGGCGTTTATTAGAAATAACAAAGTTGAAATAATACTCTTGAAAACAGTTTATTTCAGAAAACAATAACGTACGCCAACAAAAGTCCTTAAAAACAGGTAAGTATGGTTTTAGATTATTTTCGATGAGACTTTAAATAAACAAGTTCTTACTAAATAAAATCAAGACGAATTGTAATTCAAATATTTTCTCAGGAATATAGTTAGTTATTAAATTCTGCACTTCTTTGCCTGTTTAAGCTTTCTTGTATCTCTAATAGTTTCCGAGATCCCTGTAGTGCCGAAAATAAAAGTAAAGAGGACTAATCAAAAGCGAAAGTTCTGTGGTTTAATGCCACTCACAGACAGTCAATATAAAACAATGCTTGAGAAGAAAATAAAGAAGAAATATGAAGAGAGGAAAAGAAGAATCAAAACAGAAGTTTTAAGTCAAAAAGTATTGTTAAAAAGAAAGTAAAGTTCATGTAAGGGATAACTCAGATGAAGCAGATCCAAAGCGCAAACTTAACAGCTCAGATAATTGAGTTGTTTCAGGTGTGAGTGGGCCAAAACTATTTTACGTTTGAAGGAAAGCATGATTTACAAAATGAAAGTCTTTCAATGGGTCCAGTTTCACCTATCTTATCAAATTTATTTATGGATACTTTACAAAACAAATTCTTGAGTCAAGAAATATCACCTTCTGGTACAGATATGTAAATGATATACAAGCTGGCTTTCTGACTTCTTCTAAGCAATTAGATAAATTTTTGGAATACATGAATAGCCTTTATTGAAATATTAAATTTACTGCAGAAATTGAAAACAGGAATAAAATAAATTTTTTGGATTTAACCATATGAAGAAACTCAGATGAATTAGAATTTTCAATTTATAGAAAAGCTACACACATAGACGTTACAATTCCAAATGATAACTTACATTCAATTTTAAACAAATTGGCAGCATACAATACGATGATAAATATAGCTTATATATACTTATGAATGAAGAAAATTAATAATTAAACAAATAGCTTATAGCAATGGATGTTCTGAACACACCATTAATAGGTTAATATCTAAAAAAGAACATTAATTAGCTATTAATTCCATTTTTCCCCAATAACCAGCCACAAAAGCAGAAGTGCTATAACGTATTTTGGAAGCATCTCCGAAAACATAAATAATATAATTTCTCATACATCCCAAGCGACACCTAGCTTTAAATTATTTTATTCGTTAAATAACATGATTTTTAACGCAAAAGAAAAAAACTCCACGACTTGGTGTATCTGGTATTTATAAATTGAATTGCCCTGAGTGTAATGCTGTCTATATCGATGAAACATCACGTAATTTTCACATTAGATACAGCGAACATCTTGCTGCCTTCAGAAATAAACATCCAGAAATATTAAAGCATCTATTAATAACTTAACATAAACTTACATGCGCGAACACAGTAGAAGTATTACATATTTGCAATATTACCAAAAAACTTCATTCTTTGGAAACCATAAAAATTCCCTAATATTTACAATCGAGTCAATTTACACTTATGAACGAGCAGCTTGATCTTCTGAACACACCTATAACTAAAACTTTGCATGAGAATTCGGATTGGATGGAATATTCCTAGGATTCTGTAATCCATGGAGCTTGTTAGCATAATAACAGCTTAACAAACTATTTCTATAACCGCCGAAGATGCTGAAAAGCGAAACCAGGTTCAGCCATAGCAAATATTTATAGAAACATTGTGAAATTTTTGATATCTGTTGCTGTATTTATCGGTAATAGAGTTTGATAGTGATGATTTTTTTGTGTCATTTGTGTAATATAAATTACTCTTTACTTCAGCACTTGATTTCATTACAGTCCTTTTACTTAAAAAATGTTCCACTAGTATGCTGCTTAAAATAAAAGGTAGCACCTCACACCATAAAACAAATCATTCTATCTTTAGCGTTTGGGTAAATTGATCCGTTTCTGTATTATTAAGAAAACATTTATCTACTCAAAATTCTTTACATTACAATTTTTCCGGAATTGAAGTCAATTGATTGCTTAGTTAATCAGAGAAGAGAACAATTATTTAGCGTAAGTATTTTCCGAGATATGGCCCATTAATCCATAGAGGGATAGTTATGGTCCTGTCTCCTCTACTCACCATTATAAGGGGAAAAAGTTATATTTGTGAAGCCCGTTCATTTATTTTTTTATGTTCTAGTATAAATATAAAACTTGGAAGAAGAAGTTCATAAATTAAGTGCGAGTTTCTTAAATTAATCAACTCGCGTGTTATGAACTTTTGGTTTTAGCAACAATTTGAAACATGTTATGATTTTATTTTTTGGTGTTTATATATGATCGTTGATCATCAAAAATTGAATAAAACGTTTTTTGAATCATTTATTCCATAAGGCAATAAGGTTTGGTATTTCCATTATTTAAATATGTAAAAAAAATAAAATTTGAAAATACTTTAAAAACAATGAAAACAGGTAGATTTTTATTGAAAAGACTTCTTTTTACAAAGTCAAATGAAACTTAATGGTGCTGATTTAAAACGATAAAGTGACAGTCTGTACTCTCTTCTACATAATCATTACGCTCTCTTCACTTACCTTCCAATCATCCTTGGCCTACCTAAACTATATGGAACCTAACCAGATCCGGTACGTTCGAAATTACTGCTAATGTAATTTCATTAACATTGATTTATAGGGCACTGCAAGATTAAGTTTTATCCACAAAATGTCCACTTTATAATTGGTGAGCCGTAAATCACTTAATTTACTGAAAACTCTGTTATTTATTGATCTTTATTAAAATATGTTGCAACGATGCAGAAATTGAAAATAGATTGACCAAGAGAGTGTAGTTTTATTTATCTAATGAATCAATCTCCATAATTATCGATTATCATTTAAATTTAAGATTTGTATTCATTAGTATAAAAACATATCTATATGTTTTGTTATTCCATTACCACAATATAGTACTCGTATATATTGGAACTTGTCAACATTTGGGTTCTGAAATTTACTTAAATATCCTTTCTGCTTCGATATGCTAATTTATGGATTTCGTATCAGGGTTATTTGATTGCGTGGGTTAAAAGAAAGTAGCACTGCACATTGATCAAACCAAAAGCAAGAGCTTGGATTAAGTTATTGCGAAAGTTTATTAATTTATATTCTTGCAAGGATTATTTATATAGAGCGATTTGGAAGACGTTATATAAGTGCGTTTTACATATCTCCTTAGACTGTGCGCCTTGGCGACAAACACGAAAATACGTAAGAAAAAAAAAATAGATAAGGCTTAAATTAAAAAAAAAAAAACATTATCAATAAGAAAAAAAAATGACTGTCAAACATGACTCGTATATTTATAATGTAATGTTTCTAAGGTGTTGACAGTCTTTCACTAAAAAAAGTTGTTAAACAGGGCGATTCACGTAAGAGTACTATCTTCGCGACCCTGAGACGCCACGCAATATGCAAAGATAATAAGTAGGAGGAATAATAAATTATGTACGTTGGACAGCCCTGATATCATGCGTAACTGTATCGCATGTAACAAATGAGGCTCATAATTTTAGCTAGAATTCACCTGTCTATAAAAATTCACGCCAATTTTCAAAATAAAGGAAAACAATTTGAATATCTTCTAGCATAATTTTAATCTTGTTTTATTAAGACCCAGACTAAAGTCAACATAACCGTATCTGATATTTGAATGAGCCGTATTTTTAATAAATGACGACACACATCAACAAATCGCGCATGGGTTGCCTTATTAAGTCTTAGCCAGAATACTTCTAATTAACAATTGTTTAATGTAGAAGATAGAGAGATACAGGAGTGCGGCACATGATTTAAATAGTAAACTGTAATAGGTTTACAGCAGGTGGTGGCAGCTCAGCGGTAGACGTCATCTGCCTTGGTGGAGGTGTGGGGTTTGAACCGCAGAAGCAGAGGTTACTGTTTTGTTTTATTTTTCTGTATTAACCTTTCTTTAAATACTTTAAAACCTCTAGAAATATTTTTTTCAATTTTGGTAGACAATAAATAGGCTTAAAAATGCATTTTTTCAGATAAAATATTTGTGCTAATTCTTTCAGTGGCGCCGGCGCTAATAGGCCTTTGAGTATTCTTAACGAAAAACAATGGTACACCACTGCTTTTTTTTTTCAAAAATCCGCCTCTCAGAAGCTAGGCTTTCTTTTTAGAGCTAAAAAGTACTTCTCATCTCATCAGCTATTAATACTATACAAATACAAAATACTATACAAAGCTTAAGTTAGGCCAACACTAGATTACTGTTCTCATGTTTGGAGTTCAGCCCCAAAACACACTTTAGCTCTTATGGATTCAATTTAAAGAAGAGCGGTTCGCCTAATTGATGACGAGAGTCTGACCGATTCTCTCGAAACACTAGAGCACAGGCGAATGGTTGGTGACTTATAGAAGATGCTTGCAGGAACCAATAGGATTAAGTCCCCCAAGGCTAAGATTCTTGAGGCGTACTGTACAGTCGGAGACAGCAAATTCCCGTGAGGTCCAGCTTGACACAGTGAGGACGTCTGTCTACGGAGACTCTTTTTTCTATATAACGTCCAAGTTGTGGAACTTGTTACCGAAAGGAATTTTCCCCAAAAATTATAACCTATCCTTGTTTAAGAAGGCGTTTTATCGCCATCTATCCTTGTTTCCGCATCCTACTCGCAGTGCTTTATAAGCATAATGGGGTTACCCTTTGCGAGTGGACTAAACTTAAAAAAAAAGAAAATTAAGATTTCATCAGGATTTTGCTTAATTATGATATTTCGAAAATACATGCACTATGATCATTTTAGGAACACAAAAAAATATTTTTTTAAACAAAATCCGCTTTACGATCTTGTAAAGAAATAAAGTGTTCATTACTTTCACATCAAAATTTTTTAAATATAAATTTACAAATTAATAATTAGACCCTAGAATGGGGACTGCTGTCTCTTTGTGAATAGTGGTACCATTGGCAGTTAGGCCTGTGAGCGGCACAATTAGCAATCGCAATCAAATCAGCCGGCACCTACGCATTTAGCATCATAAACCGTAAATACACCCTCTTATCTCCGACTCGTACTCACCATTTGGCAATATCGCATAAGCGCGGAGCGGCGTAGCCCGGGCTAGCTTTAAAGTGGTGTTCTGTAGTTTATTTCTCCGCATCCCGTAAAAGCCGTTGATAGGCATCGCACGGCAGCCTCGCTAGGCGCATAATTCTGCGCGCATCAACTTTTTTAAATTTCCTTATAATACCGAGTGTCTCAGTTGTATTGTTCCAATGGCATATCTCCGTTAGTTAATAAGTTTTAAATTTAAAATTTGCGGCATTTAATTAACACCCACAGTTCTTTACACTGAGCCTAACATTAATATTGTGTCATTTCTGGTTTAACCAGAAACGACCCTAACTTTCTTATTTCAAATGACACCTATTATATTTTTCTCAAAACTTAAATTCTACGCAAAAATTCCTTTCCAATGATGCATCAACTTTGTATTTTGGATCTAAAAAACAAAGCAAAATTGAACTTTAAATGGTGTAACATTGATTTTGTCGACATTTATGAAAACAATGTGCTTTGCTTTGTATTTAAATTATAAAGTTGCTTAGATACACTTTTCAAGATATGCATGATTAAGTTCTCTGTTAAAAAGAATAGTTACTTGGATAAGTGGGATTTACAAATATTTTGTTGAATCAAAGGGTAGAAAAATATGTTAAATAAATTACAAGAAGAAACACTAATTTTGTTTATAAGAGAGCGTGACTTACGAATATCTAATTGACACAATAACCATGAGCACCTGAAAATAATGCCGAAGAAAATGTTCAAAGAATTGTCCTTTGATTCGTCTCGATGCAAAAGTTTACGAGTAGTAACATTTTTTAATAACTGGACATTAAATGCTTCGCATTCATTTCTAATTCTATTTTAAAGCAATTTAAAATCTTTTATACAAATCAATAACTTTATAAGCTGTCAACATCAGAAAGTAAACATTTATTCACATATTTTCAAAGCCTGCTTTAGTTTTCCTGGGTTGATCGATTTAGTTTGGATCATTTCATCTACCATTTAAAGTTTGATTTCGCTTCCTTTTTTAGATCCAAAATACAAGGTATGATATATCATTAGAAAGGAATTTTTGAGTAGAATTTAAATTTTGAGAAAAATATACTAGGTGTTCTTTGAAAAAAGAAAATTAGGGTCATTTCCGGTTAAACCGGAAGTAACAGAATATTAATATTAGGCTTAGTTTAAAGAACTTTATATATTAACTAGGCGCCTTATGCTTCAAATTTATATCTTATTAGTTAATGAAGATATGCCATTGGAACAATACAACTAAGACAGCCGGTATATAATATAATGGAATAAAAGTTTGCCTACTTTATTCCAAGTCACTCACAAGTATTACTAGTTAATTAGTATATCATTATTTTGTGTTTAAAAATGTGATAAATTCAAGACTTTTACATTAACAGAAAAAAATAGATTGCTCATTTCACGAGGAACGCGCGCTCTTGAGCTCTTTAAGAGTAGCCGCCACTGTTATCTCCTGTTAGACAAAAGATATCGAGCTGTGATTTTCACTATTTAGTGCTTTCAATTCTCTATTTTAAGATATTAAAATTAAAAGGTCATTATATTCAATTTTTGTTCAGAGAAATGGACAGATTTGTTACCGCTTTGTATAAGGCGCTGCAGGAGCGACAATATTTTAAAAATAATCTATCATCAGC
Source organism: Dastarcus helophoroides (assembly GCA_028583605.1). Taxonomy (NCBI): domain Eukaryota; kingdom Metazoa; phylum Arthropoda; class Insecta; order Coleoptera; family Bothrideridae; genus Dastarcus; species Dastarcus helophoroides. Next base: position 20,965,626 of record CM053328.1, on the reverse strand, counting down.
ATCGTCTAGAAAAAGCTTTCCTCCATATTACAATTGATGGGTGCAAAATATAATCGTCATGTAAAGTCGTGTTTTTTGGCATTTCGTGAAAATAGAGCAAACCACGACTAGTGCAACGGTCAAGTGGCAATACTTTTTTTTTTCAACTATTAAAAGAAATTCTTAATCCAATGACCTAGGGTCTTTAAATCTAAAATTTACTGAGATATAAATTAGGCAGTTTATTAAATTTAAATGAGCTAGTTCATATCAAATAGGTTTAAGATATATCATAAATAATGTAATTCAAATTTATTCCCAAAAAAATGTTTTCAGAAAAATTTAAGCGACATTAATGCATGTTCAAGCGTGAGAATTAATTCTAGAATCTAATATTACGTAGTTGGATAAATATGCGAATGACTTATTAGTGCCAAATGTGGGACAATTGTACGCGGCTTTAATATCAAATCCATTTGCTCTTGAAACGAATAGTCTTTTACTGTCATATAAGTGAAAGGTCTCAAATATATAAAATAATATTCACCGGAGTGGCCTTGTCTTTTATTTTGTTGCTGGTTATGCCCTATTTTACTTTTATCTGAATTTCTAAATTTTAAAATTTTATTGGTTTCAAACCCGTATTTCAATTTTAATATCATGAAATCTAAGAACTCAATTTTAATATTCTGTGATAATGGATGTGATCAATTGTAAGCTCTATTTTAATATACCGGGTATTTCAGTAGAAGCTTTACACCTGAAAAATATCAAAATTAAAATAAAAACAAAAAAAAAACGTGAAAAAGGTCGATTTTCTTTTCTAGAGGGACACATGATGAAGTAGGGGTTGGTGTCTTAGCAGCTATCCCTTAGGTACGGACTTAAAATACCCTTATACCCTTTAGATAGCACGCTATATTAAGTAACACCTCATTTAAAAGCCCTTTTAATTCTGGTTACAATGCAACTTTTTAAATTTAAGTTTAAATATGGTAAGAAAATCGCCATTTAAATCATAACACAATTATATTAATGAATGAAAGAATGTTATCTTATTAAGTGATCAAATTGATTTCTTGATCACGATATGACTTTTTAAATTTATATTTAAATATGACAACAAAAACCAATCCGAAATACAGAACTTGTCCCCTGAAACCAAGAAAGATTAAAAAATACAACAAACGGTGCTCTAACGCGTTTCGACAGCCAAGCTGTCATCTTCAGAGAGATACTGTACAGTATAGCGAAGTGCGAAATTTATGTTGCGGGCGCAAGTGTAGGATATAGACTCTAGTGCATGGTTTCACGCTACCAACTGATTGAGTTATTGCGTTACGAAGTTGAGATATTACTTCAATAAACAAGGTTGAGGGTCGCATTAAATAATTAATTCAAATACAGCATACAGAGCTAAAGAAATATGTGCGTGGATCTTTCAGATCCCAACATCTCAACACGTGTGCTACGTGCTACTACTATCCATGCAACCCAAAAGTACCAAAGTTTTAACCAGGAAAGTCTGCACCATGGCGTAATTGCGCCAACCCAGTCTGTTGCGCTTGAGTTACTGAGTTAACTTAACAAATTCATTTACGCTACCCATCTATAGTCGTCATCAAAAATATCATTATGAGAGTAACGATAAAGGGTTCAAGCAGTATGGTATGTATAAAGATTTCAACGGTATCGTATGTCGACCACCAACATACCTAGCAGTATTATTTGTACGGTTAGTAGCTCCCTAAGGTACGAATAATCTCCTAATAACATACTTTTTTGCCTTTTTTTGTTGTTCCATAATAAGTGAATGCGCACCATCGATCTCTGCAAAAAGTAATCTGAGTTTGTTTTGGATATTTATTTATTTAGATCCCTCAATGTATTAACGACGATGAAGGTAAATGTGAATTTACCCAAGCATAATATTGATATCAGCAAAAACAGCCCTTTCGTCAAAAAATCGCAAATTGAAGGGAAGAAGTAAAGAAGATTAGGCCTTCTGAGGATATCGCTTAAAAAATGCCGGCCAAAATCTGTCCCTTTAGGGTAGTGCAGAAATTAGTGCGACTATCCGAAAGCACGTCATTCGTGGAACATTTTCTCAGTAACGACTAACTCTACAAAAAATTGGCAAATTTTTTTTTTGTAAAATTGTTAAAAGTGACACTTTCAGTTGATAAGTGAACTAAAAATTGACTTTTATAATGACACGTGTCAAAAACACTTTTAACACTAGTGCGAAAAAACTTTTTCGCACTAGTGTTAAAAGTAAATATAGCAGCGTTTCTCAAACTTTTTTTGCCCTGGCCCGGTTTTTTTTTTAATATTTTCCCTACCCTAATTTAATATACAGGATGTTACAAAAGTCCGGGCCGCTACTTCAGGAGCATATTCTACACATTAAAATATGAAAAATGTTGAAATACATTTTTTTCTTTAAATTGCCTCCTAACGGAGATATGACCATTTAAAGATGGCGCCCCTAAAGTGGTTTTTTTACTACAAAAAGTTAACGGTTAGTAGCAAAGTCATGAAATTGGGCAAGCAGTTAAAGAAGTGGATTAGGCATATTCTCATGTAACATATTTTTTAAATAAGCAGTAGCGTGGTGTGTAGGGGGTTGCCCGCGATTATTTTTTGCCGTAACTTTTTTGTATTGCAATATTTCGACACAAAGGTACCATAATCGTAAAAAGCAACATTTTTTATACAAAAAAGGTACTCTTTCTCAAAGTCGCTAAAAGTAACCGTTTCCGAGAAAAAGGCGTTTAAATAATCCTATCCCGTCTTCGAAATTCTAACTAATTTGTATAAGAAAAAATAAGTTGGTCATGCAAACTGATCGTAAAGAAAACAATTGTACTTGACAATATCTGCCAGAGATTGACGTTGTGTCACTGATAAAATTTGGTCGTAAGCTGTAAACTTTAGCAGTTTTTGTTGTCAATAGTAAGTGTAGTAGTTTTTTTATTTTGATAAAATGGACTATTCAAATCAAGAAATGGCCGATATGCATTTAATGTACGGGCTTGCAAATTGTAATCGTGCTGAAGCAAGACGGCTTTATGCTGAACGTTTTCCTAATAGACACCTACCAGGAGAAAAATTGTTCCAGAAAATTCATGCTCGTTTATGTGAAATAGGAAATTTTGTTTTCAAAGGCGAACGTGTTGGAAGGCCAAACGCAGAAGTTGCTAATTTAGAGGAGCGTGTGCTTCAGCGAGTTGAAGAAGATCCATGTGTCAGCACTAGACAACTTGCTTTAGCCGAAGGAGTAAATCACGTAACTATCTGGCGAATTTTGAAATTTTACCAATTTTACCCCTATCATTTTCAAGGTGTGCAAGGGTTACTTGCTGCTGATTATCCTCCAAGAATAGAATTTTGCAACTGGCTATTGCATAAGATCGCTGAAAATGAGAACTTTCCATCGCTCATATTATTTACGGACGAAGCGGGTTTTACCAGAAACGGGATACTTAACTTTCACAACATGCATCAGTGGCAAGTTGAAAATCCCAATGCAGTTATTCAGTCGTGACATCAGCAACATTTTTCACTTAACATTTGGGGAGGAATAATACGGGACTCTATAATTGGACCTTTTTTTTTTACCTCATAGGTTAACAGGAGCATCATATAGACATTTTTTGCAAACAGAGTTACCCGTGTTACTTGAAAATGTTCCACTCATAACAAGACAGCGAATGTGGATAATGCACGATGGGGCACCTGCCCATTTTAGTGCAGTTGCTAGGGAATTTTTGAATAACAACTATCATCAACGATGGATAGGTCGAGGAGGTCCGATACCATGGCCAGCTAGGTCTCCTGACCTCAACCCACTCGATTTCTACTTATGGGGACATCTAAAGCAGATCGTCTACTCCACACCAGTTGACCATATCAATGATCTTCGTGAACGAATTGAAAATGGGTTCAACCAGATTCACAATACACCAGGCATTTGCGAAAGAGTAAGGAGTTCCCTTAGAAGACGAGCCGAGCAATGTATTGCTGCAGGGGGCAGTAATTTCGAACACTTGCTTTGATTTTTTTTTTTCTTAATTTTGTACTATTTTTATATCAATGCAGTTAGTAGTGGATAAATTAGAAATTTGCAAAACGAATTCTAATAAATGCAACAATTTTGTTTAAACGCTTTTTTCTCGGAAACGGTTACTTTTAGCGACTTTGAGAAAGAGTACCTTTTTTGTATAAAAAATGTTGCTTTTTACGATTATGGCACTTTTGTGTCGAAATATTGCAATACAAAAAAGTTACGGCAAAAAATAATCGCGGGCAACCCCCTACACACCACGCTACTGCTTATTTAAAAAATATGTTACATGAGAATATGCCTAATCCAATTCTTTAACTGCTTGCCCAATTTCATAACTTTGCTACTAACCGTTAACTTTTTGTGTTAAAAAAACCACTTTAGGGGCGCCATCTTTAAATGGTCATATCTCCGTTAGGAGGAAATTTAAAGAAAAAAAATGTATTTTAACATTTCTCATATTTTAATCCATATATGCTCCTGAAGTAGCGGCCCGGACTTTTGTAACACCCTGTATAACAACTGATCATTTGTGAATATGAAGACAATTCTGCAATCTGGTATTTTATTTTTATGGCTCAGTGCCGGATCGTGGCTTCACTATTTAGGAATCACTGATGTATTAGCAATATGCATTCCTATCTAATAAAAAGATTTTTTTTTTTGGTCGAACGGACTGGTCCTTTATTATTATATAATATTGTTTTCAAACACAGAACATTCGAATAGTTATCAATTATTTATTTATAATATTAATATTACTATTACAATCTGAACGGTTACTTATTTTAATTTTCATGAGAATTGCAAATGTATTTATGCTAGTAATCCATGCAAAAACTACGACAAGCGTTGTTTTTAGTCCCTACAATATTTAACAATACAGATTTTTCTGATTTTACAATATCATCCGGTGTTAATTTACAAAACTCTTCAAGGCGACATGCTCCAAATAATCCAAAAATTGACGCAACTTTTTACTACATATTTGGTGTCTGAAGCTTCATTCAAAAATTGATTATATTAACGCTTGTTGTAATACTTGCTTATATCCTAGTTGTTTTTGATTTGGAAACTAGCTTTTATCATAAAGAGTTTCCATAGCTTAGAATTTCCTTCGACGTAAACCAAAATTATATTTTTAGTGAAGTTATGCGCTAGACTTTTTATTTCATAGCATTATATTGTTGTCGCGATTTCTGGGGCAATAAATCTGAATTAATGCATTTGTTCTTTCCTCAACATCTGGTGGAATAATAAAATTGCTTTAATTTCCAATCTTTTCTTCAAAATCCATGTTAAATAGCTATAAAATTTAAAATATTTTAGGACAGGTTTAATTGTGGTCACTTATAAACAATAAAAAACTCACAAATGTTTTACTTAGCTACACTCTATCCAGCACCTGACCTGATTGTCGCATGTAATTGTCAAATATGTACTTCAACACGCAAACGATAAATCGAAAATTGAACCCCACAGACAGCATTTTTTTTTAAATTTAACAAGTTTTACAAAAAATATTGTATGATACACTTGTTAACAGTGATTTTATTTTGTTCGTTCCCCACTGCAAAATAAAATGTCACTTTTAACACTTGTATCATAAATAACTATTTTCGTAGAAAATTTGAAGCTCTCCAACTTTTATAAAAAACATTTTTTTTGCTAGACCAAAACTTGAAAATTATTGGCAAAAAACAAAATTTTCCGCCTTTAAATCGATTTGGTGGCCTTTCCCTAGACAATCTTAGCGGAGAATTATCTGCACTTACTTGTTAGGACGAAGTAAAGATAAGTTCCAAAATAAAAATTTAGTATTTAATTTGTTTGCAGCAATAGTATGATATAGGTTTTAGTACTTTTAGGTAACCTAATATTTAACCAACACGTGGGTTTACAGAAAAGTTGTTCAGATTGTCTTTAGTTTTATATTTTACTTTTAAACTAACAGTTTTGTGAAGATTGACAATGATAATTTGACACTTGGGGCAAATCTAAAGAATGTCATTTTGTGTCATGAAACTTCAAATTATTTTCAACAATTCCTTTTTCTTTTTGGTACTCAATAACATATAAAACAAAATGGCAAGCCTAATATTTTGGTTAACTGGCAAACATACAAAATTTTTTGTTTCAGATTCCGTATACTCCAAGGCCATTGCTTTTTACACATCGTTTGAAATCGCATACGAAATTTTTCAGAGATTTTAATGTTTCTTCTAAATTAAATACATTTATGAGCTTGTGCGATAAAAACCATCTTCCTTATAATAAATTAGAAAAAAATTTAGAAATCGTGAAGGAACGCTTAAACCGCCCGCTAACTTTAGCCGAGAAAATACTTTACTCACATTTGGAGGAGCCCGATAAGCAGGTACGGTCGAACTAGCTTTTACATTTTTGCTTCATTTCTGTCACTTCTTACCAAAAGGATATCGAACGTGGTAAATCTTATCTACGTTTACGCCCTGATCGTGTTGTCATGCAAGACGCCACTGGCCAAATGGCAATATTGCAGATTATTTCCAGCGGAATAAAAAAAGTTGCAGTGCCTTGTTCCTTGCACTGTGATCACCTAATTACAGCTGGCGTCGGTAAAACGGGAGAAGAAGACTTAAGGAGTTCTAACAAAGCTAATGAAGAAGTGTATACTTTTCTGAGATCGGCTTGTTCAAAATATGGTATTGGATATTGGGGCCCTGGCTCAGGTATGAGAAACTTTCAAATCTTCCTTTAGTTATTATAAATAGAATACTTATTTAGGGATTGTACATCAAATCATATTAGAAAATTACGCCTTTCCGGGAATGTTAATGATTGGTACCGATTCGCACACCCCACACGCTGGAGGACTTGCTGGCCTAGGCATAGGGGTGGGGGGAGCTGATGCTGTAGATGTAATGGCTAACATACCTTGGGAACTACAGTGCCCAAAAATATATGCAATAAAATTAACAGGTAATCGAAGACCACACCATTTTAAAACAAGTTATCGATCAAAGCCTCCAATTGCTGTTGGATTTGTTTATCTGCGTTAATTTCGTTTGCTGGAATAAATTGCTCATCTTATTTGATAAAACTTATTATAAATCATAAACTACGGTTTAGCGATTACCAAATAAAATGTAAAAATTATGCAATGTGTCAAAAATTTTGAATTTACCAGAACTGACTGATATTCGAGTTTGCTTGGTCCTACTTATCGACTAGAGCACACTGTGGTTTATAATTAAATCCAAAGAAAGTTGTATTCTCTACCACATAGGCAATTAATAAGTAATAATTATGCGATGTTTTGTCGGTAGGACTGGCATCGGCAAAGGCATTACTAATTCAATTTATTATTAAAAAAAGACTAGCATGCAAGACCTACTAACGAAATACGTCCTGTGTAATTTTTCATTAATTACCAATGGGGTAAAGGAGTAAAACTTTAATTGGACTTAGTCCTTGTTATGTTAATCCATTGACTAGAGATTTGTGTACAGAAAAAGGTTTAATTTAATCTGCATTCTTATCTAGCAGAAATCCAATTCAGATGTTCATCCTTCACTGTAGCAAATCGTATTTAGGAATCCGCAAGGCATCACAAAAAAAATGATTTCTGTTAAATAATTCTAGTTTATTTGCTTTTTAAAGTTTTTCCTAATAATAATGTACATAAATATCTGATTTTTTTTTGCATGTATATTTCTGAACGCAGCAATATGTTCAATACATACTTAGTGGATAGCATTACATTTGTAGTAAATAAATTTTTAAATGACAGATCTGTAAATGAAGTTCGCTATATTGGGCACATTATTACAGTACAACTCTGTCTGATCGTAAGAAGTGTAAAAAATTAAGACAAATTTTGGGTAAACATGTATTCACTCAATTATCTAAATTCATCCTATACCTAATATAATAAATTTCCTGTTTGTTTTTTATCCATGCGTAGGTAAAATTTTTGATGTAAACATTAAGAGAAAGGTAAAATTGTTTCCAGCTCCAGATTTGAATCACAGGCTTTTGGATCTCTATCACTTCATATTTTTAAATGTATCAGGAGGGGAAGTGTACATATGTCGTTCAAGGTGCGTCGGAAATTTCAAAAGCATGTTTTGTTTGCAAAAGTGACATAGAGAGTCAGACACAGATTCAAAAAGATTAATTCTATATAATACTAACAATAAGATGAAAGGGATTTACCCGGAGAGTCGACTCATCCGAGGTCGGACCAACAGGGTTTCACTGCATTATAAAAAGAGTAAGTTTGCAATAACGAATTGCCTTTCAGGTAAACCGGCACCTTGGGTAACCCCTAAAGATATAATTCTAAAACTTCTCAGCGAATTGACAGTCAAAGGGGCTACTGGGGCAATTTTGGAATACATTGGACCTGGAATTGACTATATATCATGCAGTGGTATGGCTACAATTTGCAATATGGGAACAGAGTCGGGAGCGACTGCGTCAGTTTTTGCTTTTAAGTCTCGCATGATGAAATATTTGAAGGCAACAGGTCGTAGACAAATTGCGGGCGCAGCCCAAAAACACAAACCTCTCTTTAAAGCAGACGACGGATGCCAGTACGACAAGTTTATAGAATTTAATCTTGATGAGGTTACAGGTGTGTATTTTTTTTTAAGTTTCAAGTTAAAAATCTGGTTTGTTTTAGCCACAGTTAGTGGTCCATTTACTCCAGACAGAGCTACTCCCATGAAATATATGACTAGTACTGCAAAGAAAAATGAGTGGCCACTGGATATTAAGTTTTGTCTTCTGGGATCCTGTACAAATAGCTGCTACGAAGATATAAGCCGTTGTGAAAATATAGTTGACCAAGCTCTAGCCCATGGACTAAAGGCGAAAGTACCTTTCTTTATATCTCCGGGTTCCGAAATAATCAGAGCAACCATGGAAAAGGATGGCGTTGCAGAAAAGTTTAGAAAATTTGGTGCCACTGTAAGGCAAATTATAGAAATCTAAACTGAATTTAATATTACTCCTTGGCAGATATTATCAAGCGCATGTGGACCTTGCATTGGGCAATGGAAGAGAACAGATATAAAAAAAGGAGAGAAGAATACGATTGTGACCTCCTATAACAGAAATTTTAGAGCTAGAAATGATGGAAATCCTGAAACTAGAACATTCTTGTGCTCTCCCGAAATGGTTACCGCATTTTCTATATCTGGGAGACTCGATTTTAATCCCTGAAACTGACGAATTATTAGGTGAGTTTTTTAATAGAATTAAAAACCGAAGTAACAGTGTTTTCATGAAATTTGAGGATCGAACAAACAAACCTTTAAATTGAAACCACCGACAGGAAAACACTTACCTAAAGATGGTTTCGATAACGGAAAAGATTATTATCAGGCCCCCAAGGACGATGGTAACACAATTAAGGTTGAAATAAATCCAAAATCTCAGAGGTTACAGTTTCTTGAGCCTTTTGAAAAATGGGATGGCAAGGATTTTACTGATATGCAAATACTCATCAAGATTAAAGGAAAATGTACAACTGACCACATTTCGGCTGCAGGAGTATGGCTGAAATATCGGGGACATCTAGATAACATTTCAAACAATATGTTAATAGGGTAAGCCAATTGCCTTTATTTAATTTTTTTGAATTTATATTAGTGCTGTTTTAATTTATAGTATACGGGGCTGTTTTCGAATAAGCTGCTAATAAGTTAAGGAGCATAATCTTTAAAAGATTTTATTAGAAAGGAAAGCTTGTATCAGCATAGGTCCGGAAGTGCTTTATATCTAAGATACTGAGAACAAATCTGGTTTTTACTTAAATAAATTAAAACCTGCTTGAATTATTCCCATGAATTTTGGTCGATAGTCACTAGGCATAAAAGTGCATTTCCCGCAGAAAAATTATTTGGCATCCGCACCAAAATCTCCTTGTGTAATATTAACGAAAAAATGGTACTTCCACTGCTTTTCTCCAAAACAAGTACCAATTTCATAAACAACTTTTATTTTTTGGTAAAAATGCTTTCTTGAATTTTTTCGTCTGACGACAGGTTTTCCATTAAAAAAGTTATTTAATCTTAAAAACCATAAGTTTATACAGGATATACTTCTTCTCAGTACTGAGTTACCGTGCTCTGATGTTTTGAAATTGGCCTTTTCATTCTTTCGGTTTTTGCATATTCCCTCATATTCCTCTTTTCATAGGTTTGTTCCAACCGAACATTTCTGATTAGTTTTCGACTAATTCATGAACTAGTTCATACGCATGCGTGCATTCCGTATTATACTCCGACTGGTTTGGGATTGTACACGTTGGAACGCACTTTGGGACTTCTCGGAAAACCTCTGGTCTTCGCCGTCTGTCTCAATCGAAAGCGATGAAAATAAATCTTTATCACATATAAATCCCTCTACGAAATTCATTTTTGTTATTTTTGAGCAAATATAGTGGATGAAAAATATAATTCAGAACTTAACAACACAATTTACATTTGCTCCGACAAGATCAAAACATTTGACAATCGTATTGACAAATAACAGCTGGGAAATTAGATACCGCTTATCGATTACTTATTGCGCATGTTCCCAACTGCCAGTACAAGCTCTCGGCTGCTGACTGTTCTGATTGATCGCAAATCAATTCACGAACTAGTCAGAGCACTGTTGGAACACCGGACTGCCAGTTGGGTTGGAGTTTGCACTTTGTTGGAACGGTAAATTTTAAATGCACATGCGCCGGACGGTTGCAAACTAGTTTGATGTTCGGTTGGAACAAACCTCATGTTTTCTTTTCTTTGTTCCTGAAGAAGCCCCCTACGATGGTGGGCGAAACGTCGAACACTTTTAGTAGTTCTTTGACACGGTCCAATCCCGGAAGAAGTATATCCTGTACTGACTCTGGCCGTGGAAGCCTTTGTTATTATGCCATGGGTTTATTAATTATAAAAATAGTTCCTTCCAAGAAACACAAATTATCTAACATAAATTTTCATAAAGAAGACGCAATGACAAAGATTTTCGTAAAATAGGACATCTAAATGCAAAGAGACGCATTTTATTTTTTTAACTAAAAACTATTCTTCGGACGAAAAAAGTTAAGCGGGAAACTTTACTAAGAAATAAAACATCTTACTGAAAACTATATTTTTTTTCAAAAAAAAAATCTTTGTCTTGTTTTTTCTTTTTATTTTCTTGACAAAAAATGTTCAAGGACATGTTAATTGAAAACAGTTCGTCATATGAAAACAAATTAAGGAGGCATTTTTACCAAGAAATGAAGGATGTTTATAAATAATACCTTTGAAAAATAGCAGTGGTGTACCACTTTCTTCGCTAAGAATACTCGAGGGCAGGCAAATGCCACTGTTAGAGGTAGAACAAATATTTTTACTGCAAAAATGCGCTTTTTTACTTAGTTAGTATGTACCGACACTGAAAAAAATATTTGACGACAAAGTATTTAAAGAAAAAAGAAATTTTTTCCTAATTTTCGAGACTCTGTATCTTAAAAACAAACCATTTCCGGACCTATGTTGATAAAAACATTTTTTCTGAAAATGATCCAAAGATTATATTTCTTAAGTATTAAAATCTCATTTGAAAACACCCTGTATAGTGTTTTATACCTTGCTCCCGAGTAATTTTTTTTTGAAGCGTAATAATCTTCAATTATTTGTTGGTTAAATCTTTCTTCGCATGTTTTTATGCTACCTTTATACTTTCGTATTCATTTAAGGCAACAAATAGTTTATAAAATGTTGATAATCTTCTTCAGACGAAGCTACATTAGTAGAAGTTAACACATTTTAATTTTTTTCACTCTACGGGCTAGCTCACCAAAGCCACTGTATATTTTTGCGTTACAAAATACTGGAAAAATTGAAATACCAAAATTGTCCCCTGAAAGTGAGAAAAATTAAAAAACACAAAAATCTTTCTTGGTTTCAAGGGACAGTTTTTGTATTTCAATTTTTGAAGATAACCAAGGACCAGTTCGTTCCACAAAAAAAAATACTGGAAACTCGAATGAAAAGTCAAAAGCATAAATTATGCAAGCTGTTGTTATTGTAGGCTGAGCAGAAAATTTTTATTTTAAAAGAATAGATTTTGCTGTTATTGGTTCATTAAAAAATTTCGTTGTTAAAGCAAAATTGATTACCACCAAAAAGGTTCTCATATAATGTTTGTGGTCTCTACGGGAAGTGTTAAATTAACGATTAAAAAAAGTTTCTGAGTTTCTAAATGATATGCGTAAATAATATTAAATTGATGACTCAATAATTCATTATTAGACTAAAAGGAAGAAAAGAGAGATTATTTGGCATTTTCTAAAATTTTAACTCTACAGGAGTGTGATATAGGGAACTGTTCTCTTAAATAGAGTAAATCTGGTTCACAATCGAAGAATATTTATATCATCATATCATCATATACGATGATGATACTACTTAAGATTAAAATAATATTGTATAAAGCTCTTTTTCAAATTTGAGTTAAAATTTTTTAACTGGTGCATTTTTAGGGCCACAAATATCGAAAATAATGAGATGAACAAAGTTAAGAATCAGCTCACAGGTCAATGGGGTACAGTTCCGGATACTGCAAGACATTACAAAGCCAATAAGGTAAAATGGGTGGTTATTGGCGATGAGAATTACGGCGAGGGAGGTTCAAGGGAACATGCTGCCCTGGAACCCAGGCATCTGGGCAGTGTTGCCATAATTGCTAGATCATTTGCTCCTGCTCATGAAATGAACCTCAAAAAACAAGGATTACTTCCTTTGACATTTTCAAACGCTGCCGATTTCGATAAGGTGCAACCATCCGATAAAGTCACTTTGAAGAATATGAACAATTTAAAACATGGCACGCCCCTTGATTGCGAGCTGACGCATCATGACGGGAAGAAGGAGGAAATAAAATTAAATCACACTTTTAAAGATTTACAGTTTAATTGGTTTAAATCGGGTAGTGCACTAAATTATATAAAAGATTCAATTAAATAAATAACTATACTGTTACGTCATAAACAACTACAGATTTAAATGAAATTTCAAATTTCTGATTTTATTCTTTACTGGTTAGGAAATAAAGCTTTGCGACGATTAGCGCCATCCACTAGTTACGAGCCAAACCAGATATTGAGGCCGCTTTGTTTATTCAACTCTCTGCTCCAATTCTAGTTGTGGAGATTCCTACGGAGAGATGTCCCTAATAGTTAATATTTTATTCTCCCTCAAATATACTCATTATATTTTAATGTATGTATGTTTAGATGTTCACAGTTATTCACTTAAGAGTAATTTTTTGTACGTATGTACAGGAGTGAAATTTTACAGTTGTAGTATTAATTAATGTGCAGCTAAAGGCACATTGGCATTTTTCACCATGGATCTACATCTCTAGTGTTTTACTCGCAGTGAAAAATGTACACGTGATTTTCACCTACATTTCATCCAAGGTGAACAGTGAACGAAGTAAAGCCACCCTCTACTTTGGATGAATTGAAGGAATCATTTATTGGGTGGTGAAGAAAGTCTAAACTCGTACAGGGTTAGTTTTCCAAATGGACGTTCCCTTTTATCTTTATTTTCTGTATATTTAATAAATTAAAAAGCTTTTTTTAAGGTTTTTCAAGTAAATTTTACTTCTGTTAATGGATTCGCAGCAACATTGTAAATGTACAGGGTATGCAAAGAGGTGAGGTTTTTAAATGGAACACCCTGTATACATTGAAAGATTCAAATTCTTGCAATCATAATGATTGAGGGAATTTGAATCTTTCAATGTATAGAGGGTGTTCCATTTAAAAACCTCACCTCTTTGCATACCCTTAAAACGTGCCTTATTTATTTTGTGCGCACTTTTTTGGCAAACATTTTCATATAAAAAAGATACTCCTATCAAAATTCGATATTGTCAGCGATTTTTGAGTTAAATGCATTTTTATATTTCGATGTATTAAAAGTGCGTGCCCAAAAATTTGGAATGTAACCCATAGTTGGCATTGAAACCAAAGAAAATTAATAGTATTGACATTTCCATGTTTTTTTGTCACTGGTGATCATTTTGAGCAATTTCTGTAAATAAAAGCTAATGTTTTTAAATTTGCTATTTATTAAATATTTACGAAACATTTTTTTTATTTAAATATTGGTTAAAAATAATCTTTTGTAAAGTACATGGTAATATCATAGCTTTTCTTTCATTTTAAAGCTATCTTTGTGTTATATCCGAGATTTTTTGGCGAGCGTTTTTAATGCATCGAGATATAAAAATGCATTTTACTCAAAAACCTTTAAGAATATCAAATATCAGTAAGAGTACTGTGGTGAGTCGAGTTCTACTAAACTGTTCTATTTCCTCGTTTGTTTTATTTAATTGAATTTATTTTCAATTTTCTTGGAAATATTAATCTACAAATATTGTATTATAAAAAATTCTTTGTAACATTGCGTTTTGCGTGAGAAAGAGATTTCTTAGCGTTCACAAATTAGATAAGGGTTATTTGTTAGGCCTGGTTTGTTTCAAGCACAGATACCTAAACTGAGTAAAATAACATGTTAGTTTTGAAGGACCGCTGAAAAGTATAGTAATAAATAAGGGTAAAGTGCCAATAACGGACACCGTAGCAAATATCTTGGCAAGACCATGTGGTGGTAGACTGGAGGAATTTGACGTTCGAAAAAGGCCCTTATAAACACGTACAATTGTAAGTTATTTAAATTCCAATTATCGAAGTAAAACTTGCAAGATAAAGGGACGACATTATTCAAAAGGGGTTTGCAGTTTGATATGCACTTTAAGAATCCTTTTCAAAATTTATTTAAGGGCTAATTTGGATTAGAAATATTTAAATTAGTAGAAATTCTGCATCCTCATGCCCTCTAGCGAGATGCCCAGAAGTTAAGGGTAGGGGAATAAAAAAAGATAAAACACCGTAAAGATGTAAAGAAATTTACAGGGTAGTCAAGTACTAAACTTCGATGAAATTAGTTTAGAAATTATGGTCAACTTCCGGACTTATAAAAACGAGTACGAAATACGGGAGTTTAAAAAAAAAACTTCTTCTGTTTGTGCTAATTAACGTGAATGAAGACAAAAAAAAAACAATTTCTATTTCTGTTCAACGTGAAGTTCTAGTGCCATTTATGTGATGTTTGCTACGGGATAAATAGGCAAGTAAATTTTAAATTGTCCCATGATTTTATTTGATGATTTTTCGCTCTTATATGATTTAATTAACTTTTCCTAAAATTTGGGAAATACTTGTTCCTAATTTTGATCGATATGGGGTTGGGGGGGGGGGTACACAAAAAAAAAGAGAAAGGAATTTAAAACTTCCACAACAAACCGAATGAATGTGAAAGTCGTTGTTAGAAAATTATTATTGGGCCAAGAACCCTACC
This sequence comes from Dastarcus helophoroides, assembly GCA_028583605.1. Classification (NCBI taxonomy): domain Eukaryota; kingdom Metazoa; phylum Arthropoda; class Insecta; order Coleoptera; family Bothrideridae; genus Dastarcus; species Dastarcus helophoroides. The sequence continues at coordinate 20,950,191 of CM053328.1, read as the reverse complement.
GCTGACTGGTGCAACTACCAGTCTCAGTTACAAAAAAAAAGAGAAAAAAAAACAAAAACAAAGAGAGTAGAAAGAAAAAAAGACGAAAGCAAATAAAGCAAATTTGCTTCGAAAACCTTCTATTTTCTTAAGGTCGTTTTTCGATGTTCTGCTGTTGGAAGCTGAGTTTCCAGGGGTTCAAAAAATCGATAACACCCATCACCGCAGGCTCGGTAACTGACAGCAGACATCTATATTAGGATTTGCTGATGATGTACTGTACGTTCTCGAAACGGAAAAAAAAGGAAAACCGGAACCGGTGTTGTAGGAAGGTTGTCTAAAGAACTTTCCAGACACAGGCAAAACCCCAAACGCAGGTGAGCTCCTGACTGCGTCCCCTCGGGATCATACGCCTGAACACACTGGGGGCATAAGTAACCTCTCCTGGCCTCTGTTTTGGCGTATTTGCCCGGCCTGCCTTATCCGTAGATCCCCTCATCGGTTACACAGTCCGAAAAAAAGGACCCTTCTATATAGACTACGGAGAATTACAACACCGCGCGTCGCGATCGGGAAGCTTTTGCAAAATTACTAATCTATAGTCGCATGCCTAGATTTACTGTCAACATAAATTTACTAACGTAGGCGGACGAGCAGTATCAGCATCAGCTCTCGTTAGGGAGATGTTTTGACGAAAGAAATGAGAACTTTTTGCCAGTTTCTAATTTTAATTTAAATGTTTTTTTTTGTGCTAAGTCAAGCCACTTTCTAAACCAGAAAAACGCCCCTTCTATTAGACTAGTAGCCGTAGAAGTAGATGTAGGGTTTGGAAGGGAAAATTCTGCTCAGAAAGTTTCTACGAAATCTGAACAATATTTCTAGTCTATTTTATGAAACTGGTTTAAGTTCGAGTGATTGAGTTTGGTATGAGAAAAACAGAAAAACAAACAAAGGAACAAGTTAACAAAGGAAAGAAAGAAAGAGTGAGAGAACGAGATCTGTAAGATTGAATCAACATTTATAAATTTGATTTATTACGATAAATCACAACTTCATTTCCAAGCTTGAGCTCCATTTTCTCGTAGCATTATCCTTTGGATATTGTTAGCTCAAAGCTTTAACAGGAAACTGTATGCTATGTGAAGTATGCATGAATTAAGAAGCGACAAAAACACACAAGAATTGGGGAATAAAACAGACACCTGAAAATAGTTTGAGAACTTCTGTGTACAAACTTACCAGCGAACACCCACCGATAATCAGGTACAAACTTAGCTGCATTTGGTTTGAAAACCTTTGAGTACAAACTAAATGGCTCAGCTGGGGAAAATATTGCGATTATTACGGTTAAAATAAACTTTGGGAAATTAATAACCGACGCACCATATACGAGCGAAAAAGTTAAACAAAGAATGCCAGATTACTTGTGCTTAATGAATTCTCTTCATTTTCTAAAGAAATATTTCTCTCAGATCTGTGTCCAGCAAATTTAAACAAGTTGAAACAAACAGGTTCACTTTATTTTGTTGTATTATGTTTAAGAACACTTGAAAATCACAAACTTGAAACTCTGTTGATTTATTTGTTGACCTATTGTAACAAAACGTTGGGGTCAATTGTTTGAATTGATAACACTTCCCTGTCGACTCTACGAGCTGGGGTTACAATTTAATGGAATAAAATAATTTTAAACACAACGTAGACAAATTGGGTCCGAAAATCGAAAGTAAATTATTCTTCGAAACTTTTTAAAGATGAGCAAAATTCCACAATTTTGAAAACTTATATACAATCACTGGTTTTGGTCGCGCATCACATTTAATCGACTTGACCTGGTTATGGTCACAACCGGCTGCTCATTACAGTACCTTTTTATGTAAAAACGTTTGTGGTTTATATTTTTGTTACTAAACTGCAACAAAACTGCACACAAAATAAATAAGGCACGTTTTAAGCGCCACCTCTCTAAATATACCCGCCACTGGTTAAGTTCCGTTAATTCATTCTTAGATTTTTAGTAAGGGCACAAAAAGGTATGGACTTGTGCCAAATTTTATTTTATTATCTGTACACGTTTCGTAACTATTGATAAAATACTATAATTAGGAACTAACTTTCTACACCCTGTAACTCAGAAACGAAGCATTTTACGACACATGTTTATAGGGACTGTTCGTCTTATTTTGGGCTCTAAAGTATGATCCTGAATTTAAGGTACTACTTTCAGAATCACCTTGTATAACAAATTTTGTTATGAAACTGGGACAAGAATGTAGGCAAAGTGTTAAGCAACGCCTCCCTCCATATAGCCGCTATTAGTTAAATGTGTTAATTAACTCTTAGATTTTTGAGAAGGGCTTGAAAGGGTATAGTGTTGTGCATAATATCATTCAATTATCTGTACAAGTTTCGTAACTATTAATTAAAAACTATAACCAGGAACTAACTTTCCACACCCTATAACTCTGAAACAAAGCGTTTTACGACATATGTTTATATAGACTTTTTGTCTTATTTTGGGCTCTAAAATATAAATCTAAAGTGATGGAACTACATTTAGAATTACCTTGTATACATTGTGTCTCAGGAATCGAACTGAATAGGTTTTTTTATTTATGGATTTATGAAAAAAAGTAATTCCTTTTAAAAACTTCTGCTGAATCTTAAATCACTGAAAATGACATTATTTTTGTTAATTTTGTGCAGCGAAAGCAATTATAACAAATTTTTAAAAAATGGCCAAAGGTGAATTGTTATTTTTTGCGGTATTGAAAATTGTTACTAAGAAATGTAATTTGTAATAGGATATTAAACTCTTATTTTTAAATTGTCCAAAAATGTTCACACCGCTGTGTTATTCTGCAAAAAGAGTGACTCAAAATTTCGCCCCATTTGGCGTCTTCGTTTGGTTCAAAAAGCGGTTTAGATAATAGCTTATGGTGATGGCTTAAAGTAGGCAACATTTTAAGTTGAGCATAGTTTTTAGTTTGGAGACATGAAAACTCGGTTCTGCTAGTTGACCTTTTCTTGGCAATCTCGTTTATCATGTTCAGGATACGCACAGTTGCAAAATGTGCCATTATTTATGTATTATTATTATTATTTGCGAACGTATCATTGTATTTTATTAAAAAAGTTCAGTTGAGGTCTTGAGGTCTTACGTGAAAAATTCTTTGAATTAAAAAGTAAATATACAGGGTGGACCATAAGTAATGGTACATAGAGCAAGCGTAGATTTTTCGTTTAAAAATAACGTAATTTAGTCACATTTACCTTATACCAAAAGTTGATATTAACAGAGATATAGGGTGTCAAAGTTGAAAAAGAAATTGTGATTTTTTCGCATAACTAATGAACACATTTCACTATAGACAATAAATTTGGCATATGGGGTTTTCTTTGGTCAAGAAATTCTAATTTGCTAACAGATTGTCAGTAACTCATAGGGGGCGCCACCTGTGCTACCTTGTACTATTCTAAAGCATCATAACTTTTTTGTGACTTAGGTATACTTTCTAAATGTTGATACAAGCAACCGTTTTCAAGATAATTGCCTTCAAAATTTGCCGTACGTTTATTTTAAGTTCTGTAAATGTGAATTTTTCGCAGTAGGTTTCAAAATAAAAGTAGTAAAACTGACCCTAAAATAGTTTTTATTAAATATTACTCTACTGACATTATTATTACACATATTTTTAAAATTTCTAAAGCAAATTTAAATAAAATACCAAAACAAAATTTATTTTCAAAAATAAGTATGTGGGAAATAACCATTTTCATGTAAAGGGATTGTAAACAATTAAAAATCTGGCTGCCTTTTATTGAAATTTATCTCCAAATATCTGCTTTGACCACCCAGACTATTAAAATTTTCTTGTGCGGACTCAGAGATCATATCTGACATCTCTATGTTAGAAAATAAATTACGTCTTAATTTTTTGGATTTTCTTTATTAAGATTTTCAAAATTTAGGTAATAATATTATCAGCAAAGTAAAATTTTACATAAATTAGTTTCAAAGCTGTCTTATGATTCCTTTTTTTCAAGACTACTTTGAAAATTTAATATCTTAGTAATTTAAAACCAATTGCAGTCAAGCTTTAAAGGCAAATATCTTGGAAACGGCTCGTATCAACTTTCAGAAAGAACACCTTTTTTTCGTAAAAAATATGGTGAAATAAAATAACCCATTTAAAATTAATATACGTGGGTGCACAAAAAATTATGATGATTTAGAATTATGCAGGATAGCGCAGGTAGCGCCCCCTATTAGCTATTGGTAATATGTAAGCAAATTAGAGTTTGTCGACTTAAGAAACTTCCTTGTGCCAAATTTCGTGCCTATATTACAATTCATTCCATAATTATACGAAAAAATCGAAATTTTTTTTTAACTTTGACACCCTGTACCTCTGTTAATATCAACTTTTGGTATAAGGTAAATGTAGCTTAATTACATTATTTTTAGTCGAAAAATTCACTATTGCTCTGTGTACCATTACTTATTGTCCAGCCTGTATATTTCTAAGAAAGATTAAGTGTGGTTACATTAATAAAATATATTTTTATATTAACATTAATAAATAATTATTTTATATTTTAATACTTATGTGGGTGATCCAGGAAAAAAGTTCTTTTATTTTAGGAGGTGATTCCTTACGTCAAAATAAAAATAATGTTTGTATTAAACAGATTATTGAGGGCTATACTTTAGATAATCCTCTCAAGGGAGCCAAAGCACTTCGAAAATGACACCCAACACAATGGTTTTTTCTAAATATATCGGGGCTTATTCAAGCTACATCGATAAAATGTTGCATACAATCATCATTTTTTACTACAAATCCATTGCTTGTATTAAAAAAATGACTTAAAACCACGGTAGTCTCGACAAAAAAAAAATCACAATTTAAAATTTGTTCAAAGTACAGCATAATTAACTTAAAAAGTCGCGTTTTTCTTGGAAACGATATATCCTCGGGGTTTTCAGCAAGATGATCTTGTTACGTAAAATATCCCGAAAATTATATTTTAGTGTTAAAATTTACAATATTTTTACCAATAAAAAAAATTCGGATATTTTTATCAAGAACCCTCTTTATTCTACGTCACTGGTGGCAATAAAAATATTCTAATTTCATTAGTAGCAAAAAATAAACCTTCTGCTGAACATTTTATCGATAACTTGAATAGCGCTCAAGATAGAAAAATCCATTTGTTGGAAATCATTTTCGAAGGGCTCTAGCTCATCACATCTCGAAAACAAGAGTTATGCTCAACTTGAAATTTTGCCCAATTTAGACTTCTTTTAGAGAAAATTCACGAAGTCGTAAATAAAACTAAAATTTGTAGAAAGTCAAAATTTGCATTTTCGGGTCAAAAATTAAGAAAAATAAGGCAAGAATAAAAATTGGAAACTGGGAATTTTAAGGAAAAGAAATTTCGAAGTTAAAATACGACATATCGAATAGTGTAAAATAATATCCGCTGTACAGAATTTTTTCATATAATTTGCTACTCCTCTAGAGAGTTTATTTAATAAAATACATAAATTATCTAATATAAAAGTTGCCAGCTTTTTTCTAAAATCTTTTAATCTGTCAACCAAACAAAAAAAATACAATCGCAAGATGACTGAATTTTATCAACGTTGGCTTTTTTAAATGGACCACCCTTTTTCGAAATTTTTCCGAATCCAAATATACAGTTTGAACCAAATGTGATTTCCACTACAGGGAACTCGGAAAGTATTAGAGGTACAAGGAAGCTTAAATGGACAAAGTAATGTACAATTTAATGCCTAAAAATATTCCGCTGAGAAAACAACTGAATTTCAATTCGTCTGAATTTTATTTAGAAAAAACTTGTATTAATTCTTAATAATCAGCTGCAACTTATTTATTTGAAGTCCGATAGAAAAAAGTCAAAAACCATAGTTAGCTGTTTTTAAGAAAGAAAAAAAAATAAAAGACTTACAGGTTTTTAACCTGAGGTACAAGCACGGTACTATTCTAAAGGTGGCGATGTGGACGCGCACTGATATTCGGACTTGCGACGAGATGTGTTTTTCGAATAACCAACCGAAACTGATTTTTCTGTCCAAAAATTGAGAGGTTTTATACTTGTTCCGGGGATATTAGTGAACATTAGTGAACTAGAATTTCCTGAAAAGTTCTTTCTTCATAGAAATTAAGTACCGCATCTCGTTGGCATCCTCTATTAATTTTGTTTAGGCTAGAGACATGTTTGGGAGCATTTTCTGTATTGTGAGACGCGACTAGCCGGCGTTCCCTCTAATATACTTTTCTGTAGGATTCATTTTGTCAGGCCGATTGATAATGGATTTGACCATTACAAAACATTTATTGTGAATGACTAGAATGGTACATAGAGCAAGAGTAGACTTTTAGTATATAAATAACGTGATTTAGCCACATTTACCTTATACCAAGTTGATATTAACAGAGATACAGGGTATCAAAGTTGATAAAAAAATGTAATTTTTTTGCATAACTGATGAACACATTGCACTATGGACAAGAGATTTGGCATAATGGGGTTTCTTTGGTCAAGAAATTCTAATTTGCTAACATATTGTCAGTAACTCATAGGGGGCGCCACCGGCGTTACCTTGTATTATTCTAAAGCATCATAACTTTTTTGTGCCTTCATGTACACTTATTTTGAATAGATATTTTTATTTACCTACATTTTCTACGTAAAAAATGTATTCTTTCTAAATGTTGATACAAGCAACCGTTTTCAAGATATTTGCCTTCAAAATTTGTCGTATGTTTATTTTAAGTTATGTAAATGTGAATTTTTCGCAGTAGGTTTCAACATAAAAGTAATAAAACTGACTCTAAAATAGTTTAAATCAAATATTACTCTACTGACATTATTACACATTTTTTAAATTTCTAACGCAAATTTAAATAAAATACCAAAACAAAATTTATTTTCAAAAATAAGTATGTGGGAAATGACCTTTTTCATGTAAAGGGGTTGAAAACAACTAAAACTCTGGCTGTTTTTTATTGAAATTCATCTCCAAATATCTGCTTTGACCACCCAAACTATTAAAATTTTCTTGTGAGATCATATCTCACATCTGTATGTTAGAAAATAAATTACGTCTTAATTTTTTGGATTTTCTGTATCGAGATTTTTAAAATTTAGGTAATAATATTATCAGAAAGTAATATTTAGCATAAGTTGGTTTCAAAGCTGTCTTATGATTACTTTTTTTTCAAGCCTACTTAGCAAATTAATTTTTGGCCACATTTTTTCAGAAATCGTCAAACCGTGTATTGAGTCAGGAAAATATCAGCAATAAAAATTTAGTTCAAATTTATCGACATCTAGCTGAAACTAACCAACTGAAGATCAAATTACCACCTAATCGAGAAAAAATAGAATATTTTCGAATAAGTACTTAGGAATCAGTTTTATATTTATATCATCTTTTATCGTTGTAATTTTTAAGGTTTTTTTATTTTGTAAGAAAATATATTTCGATATATTTTTCCGAAGTCAAAAGTTATTGAATTCCAAATGTAAATTCAAAAGAACACAGAGAATGCTTTATTTGAATTTATGTTAGCGTTACCACTCCACATATTGCAACTTAATATTTTCCCAGAAAGGAAAAATATACAGTTTCTTGTGTGAAGTATTTGTGGAAGTAGTTCAGTTCACGCCTATTTCGATACAGAGTAAAAAACCCTTGTATGCATATAATAAAGCTTATGAACTGCGCTCCGTGCTAGAAATACTATACCAATGTTTTTATCTTGCCACAGGGTAATAAAAAGCCATCACAGATACATCAGAATGTGTCAATTCGTTAGGATATCAGGACGACATTGTAACGAAGTGGCTTAACGATATTTTCTTGTACCATCCTCTAGGAAATGAGGTAGTCCCTAGAGATAACAAACCAAATGGGGGAGAATTCTACGCTCCGTTAGGGGAAAGTGGGAAGTATGTGCATTTCCCATGCAAAGGCATATAATTGTTACACAAACAGACTCGTTAATGGAAAGTCTGTTTTTGCAATTATATTTTCGTATGAAAAAGGCAAAGCTTTCAGCTGTGATCAAAGGTATTGCTTTGATAAAAAGTAAATACAAGGGAATATTGTGCTAATATGTAATTATAATTAGTCCACTGCAAGTGAAATAATACTTAAAATAAATTATGACAAGCAAAAAGTTTTCGTTTGTTTGGACGTGATTATAACATAAACAGCTGAATGCAAACAAGACCGGGAAAGAATTTTTAATACTAAATAAGCACAAGGAATTGGAGCCATTTATCATTTTTGTGTTGACAAGCAAGTCAGTGGAACTGTAACCACTATCAGGGGTAAATTGAAAGGAATCCATCATTCTTCATTATAATCCATAAAGGCGAGTTCATGCGACACACCTTGCGAAGAAAAAGCTTATCTTTCAGAATATTAAACGGCCTTTATCACCTCCATAAGAACTAGAACTTTAATCAACCCCAGGTTTCCGCATATCGGAATTGTGGGGCGTATTTCTATTCAAGCAAAATGATGTATTGCGTATATTTCAAATGTATATATGTGAAAAATATTCAATTGCTTTGACAATTAAAGAAAATATATTATAATGCTTTTGAAATGACTAGTAAACCATGTGTTCAGCGAGGATTTCTCATGTTTGAAAACATGTTTAATTATAGCATGGGGATCACATTTGAGGGTGCAAGAAATAAAATATTTATACTGAAAACCTATCAAGTATGGTCTTGAGTGTGATATTTCCGATTTATAGTTAGGTTGGGTTAGATTGAAATTAAGGCTAAAGCTAAAATTAAATTCAAAATAAAAGAGAATTTAAAAAACTAAAGTTTATTAATTTTTGACTTATTTGTTTCGTTGTGAAGTAGTAATTAATTACGAAATGAAAAAAAAACTTAAACTATTTTAGTAAATACTATCGTGTAATAATATAATATGCAGTATGTTGTTTTCTCAGATCCGGACATGTGGATGATAATTGTAACTTACCAGTATTAGATTACTATTGCTGTAGTAGTAACATTCGAACATGTCCCGTTTTATCACCAAAGTCTATATAATTATTTAGAAAAATTGTTGCCTGCGGCACTTTCTCCGAATTAAGCTTTGTCTATTTTCATGCAATATTTGTCCATTTTAAATGTTATTTTTAACCCTTAAGCGTGAACGTTGGGTCTTATAGGCTCCGAAAGGGTTTCAGTTTTTCAGTTTTATGTACCTCTCCTCGCTTCCCTTCTCAGTAGCTGCAGCTTTAGTACCAAAACCATTCGCCACCCAGGTGGTTGCCCTCCTCGATCTATTGAAAAATTGAACGGAGCCTTTTAGACTATACATCGTTTCTGTAAAATAAATCAGGTTGACAGATTTTAACAGCGGATTCTACGTTCAAAAATATGTAAAAAGTTTTATATAAACCTCAACCTAAATCAATGAAAAACCCTTATTTCGATTTTACATTTGACACCCTGTATCTCGAAAACGCAGCTTCACCCGATATAGGTTTATATGAAACTTTCTACATATTTTTGGACAAGGAATCCGCTGTTAACATTTTTCAATCTAATTTTGGGACAGTCTGTATGTATTTCCAAACAGAAAATAAGTTAAACTAAGGCCTTATTAACCTAAAATACAACAACATATTACTTGTATAAAACTAGGTTGGTAAAACTGGAGTCGGATTTGTTATTTTATACCTTTTTTTTTGGAAATATGCACTGTAAAGTTTATTTATTAATATTTTTCGTCGCTGTTAAAAAATGAATTTTCAACATTTTTTTTTTCAAATTTAACAATAACACCCAAACTATAAAAACCAAACCCACAAACATTCATATTAAAAGAAAACATAATTGCTCCTTAATAAAAAAAAATAATAATATACAGACTGTGCCATTTGATTTTTCTAGGGAAAGTATCATTTTGCTTTTGCTAATCACTTTGTATAATAAGCAAATGCTATCTAACAATAAGTAAAATTACAGAAAAGGAAAGTCAGGTTCTTATAACTTTTATACATATAATGGGTTAAGTTCCTCATTAGTACAATGTAAAAGAGCAAGATGTAATTCGCTTTCATTTTCGAGAAAAATTAATTTCACGAAAAGTTTTTTTTTTTATTTCATGGAAAACATTTTCTGCTCTGTTTTTAAATGATGACAAACTTATTTATTTCAGCAATATCATCACCCAAAAATGCCAATCAGAATATATCTCTAAAAACCCTGGAAACTAGACAACCATGAATGTAGGTGCCGAAGTGAAATGTCTTTAGTATTGTTGTCATGAACATGGAGGATGCACAAATTACGTACTGACTTTCAACTGATAATTTTTTCTTTAAATCCTTACCACAATACTGCAGTAAAAATGGAAAAAAAATTCTTACAAAGCTAAAAATTTGTAAACTGTGAAAAGTTACTGTCGATCCAATATGCTAAAATTTTTATTCAGGTTCAAAGGCCATGAAAATCATCATTTTGCAAATATCTCTTAAACAGTTAGTTATATCATTAAAATATCCATTTTCAACATTGTAGAAAATACAACTTCCTTTACAAAAAAGGTTTTTATAATTTTTGTCCTATGAGTAGTTGTTTGCAAGTTATCGCAATTTTTAAAATTACAACTTGAATTTGTCGCATTTTTTTATGTGATATACTCTGTAGGTCTAATCCACAATCTATGTAGACAATCAATAAGAGAGGGAAAAGTGATTAATAAAAAAATTGAAGATTTTTATTTATTTAAATAGGACATTTTCAAGCTTCGGATTTGACATATTCAGACGCATTTTCTTCTTCTTTTCTTCTTCTTTTTTTTTTCTTCTTTTTCTTCTTCTTCTTCTTCCTCTTCTTCTTCTTCTTCTCCCCCCCTTCTTCTTCTTCTTCTTCTTCTTCTTCTTCTTCTTCTTCTGACTACTAGATGTTTACCCTTTGCTCTAAACTTAATTCTCAGTTACATTATTATATTTCATTTAAAATGACTATTCTGTTATTTATTTCTATTTATTTATTATTAGCTCTGTGGAAATTTTGTCTAGGTTGAACATTTATTTTAACTGGACTAAATAAACTATACAAGTTTTAAAGAAAACCGTGAATATACAGGTGGGAGTAAGAAAAAATTCTGTAATCAACTTATAAAATAATACAAATAAAGGGAAATGTAATCTATGTGCTTTCCTATTTTATTTATTTATTTTTTTTTTTCGTTGAGTGGACGACGGGATGGCCGTAGGTCAAATTCTAATTGACATTCAATTGACATCACACAATGCACTTTTCGTTTTTTACTTAAATTATGAAATTAGAAAAAGAATGGCGAGAGGGGAACACAGAAAACTATGTGAACTTCTCATTCGAACAGAGGTGCGTCGTCGCATGGACGAATGTTAATAAAAATCTTAGTTCACTACAAAAAATTGCTCAAAATTAAGGCTTATTCACAACCTCGAAGATCTCTCCAAATCAAGGAAAACTTTTGATTTCTTTTATTAACTTTACAATTTCTTGTTGATGATCCTGGACAGACCTACAGGGAATATCAGGCAAACCAGAATGCGTTAATTACTCTACCGCCAAGTGGTGTGGAAAAAAATGCAGAAGTGAAAAATACAAGTTTGAAATTAAAAAAATTGCGATTACTTGCAAACTATTACTAGTAGGATAAAAAGTGTAAGGACCTTTTTTATTGGAAATTGCATATAATTTGCATAAAATAATTTTGATAAAAGCCATTTTCATGTACTTGATCTGGAATAAAAACTTCAGCACATGTGGGATCGATAAGGAATTTTTATACTTCACTTAAAATGACTATTTAAAGGTGTTTACAAATATTTAGCTCTGTAAGAATTTTGTCTGGGTTTCGACTTTTTGTGTTTATTTTGACTGGACTATTATTACAAAACAAAATGCCGCTATAAACGATGAAATTGGAATTGTAATATGATGAGAAATATTTTTTGTGAAATGTATTTCGCATAAGGTATGTTTATGTTATGAATAGTTTTGTAGACAAAAGCAGACTTTTATTATTGTTGCGTTTAAAGGGGAACATTTAATTGTAGATTATAAAAAACCAATTGCCATGGTGCGCACTTTGCGTTTTACAAACGATTTTTATACTTGTTTCCAATTTTTTCAGATCAATTAGTCATTTAATTTTCTGGTGTTAAACTACAACCCCCAAGTATCATAATTTAGGTATTGATTGGCATAAATAGAGAATTCAAAAATTGAATGTACTCTTTTATCTTCATCTTTAACTTTATAAGGCTTAACGAAACAGCTATAAAATCCTTTCAAATTTAATCCCCAAGCAGCACTTTGCAAAATATTAAGTTGAAAGTATGGACAACTCTGTTTTGTGGGAAAATAATGTAAGACGCGTGATATAATTTTATTCTGGGAAAAGTTGGGTATTTTATTGCTCTCATAAGAGAAAAATTAGTGAAACTTGATTTAAATTTTATAACGCTTTGTACCATTTTGCTTAAAAGCAATATCCGTTTATCATAAGACAGCTGACAAGTATTGCACTCTATATTATAAGAGTAAATAAGCATGCTTAAATTTAAAATTTAGTCTCAATGGTACTTAGAACTGCCTTCTTGTTGAGAAAGGACTTTTAGAATTCACGTATATCTTTTTGTAACATTAAATGTTTGTGCTAAAGCAGATCTGTGCAATGCGTGTTATATGTCAAGAAAATGGGCCATAATAAAAGGACTGCATCACGCTACAAAAAAAAAAGAAAAAAGTGGGGGTGACAAGCAATGAGATACATAATCTCAGAGATAAAAACTGGATTTTATGTTTTTTTGTTTATTGGTCTAGTGAATCCAGATCTGATCACAGATTTCCGATATGAGCCTGCATGATGGGGGAGGAACATATGGTTTAATATTAGGAAAGTTTCAATAAAAACTTCCTTTAATGCCGCTTTATTAAATTTAAATAATTAAAATCTTATAATACATTTTATAAACAGTTAATTTAGGTACAGTGTAAACATTTTTAATTAATTTTCGATAAATTAATTTTTTTTTGACGCCTTTTTTTGTAAGAACTGCCGGATGTTTCTCGTGTTAGGGTCTACCAATAGTCGGCTAGCGTATTCGGACTCCTCCATCTCTGCTGGAAACATTAGTAATAGGGGCAAACCATCGAAAATGGGATGCACTGTACATTCCGAAACACAATTAATCTCAAATAAACAAAATTTTTTAAAGCACATGACAACATGCTGACTTGCTGCTGACCGTTATCAAGAGATCAAGACGCATTTGCATCTCAGCCGAGTAAAGGCTAGCGTAAATCGGCTATTTTTAATTGGTCATCACTGTAAGTGTGGCTCCCGTAGTGCTGGGGTGCTACATAACAATCTGCTACTTGGAACAGTTATCAGTTCCTAAAAGTAACTGCTAATTTCGGAACATATAAGATCTTTTAGTCGCAGTTATTACACATTACCAAAGGGAATTGTAGGCTTTATCAGTGTTTTTCTTCTGTAGTCGAAAGCATCTTAGAATTCTAATGATATCTGAATATGAATCACTTCGCCCTTGTAATAAGAAGACCTGAAATTTATTTTTATATTTTTACCATTCTTTGTCTTTAATTAGTTGTTATTTTGGTAATATAATATGAGGCACCATACACCACATTCCCCACCTGATCATCCAGAGAAAAATTGAGAACAGAAGATGGATAGGCTGCAAAAAGCTATCGTGGACTACGAAACATCAGAAATTGGACCGCAGTGGAAGTAGAGCATCTGTTTTGAGTTGTGAAAGATAGAGAACGATTCAATGAAGTTATCATGGAGTAGCCTACGCTTGAAGACAGGCACGGCACCGAAAGAAAAAGTTACTATTAGAAAATTATATTAAAATAAAACAGCTAAATTTTAGGAATACCTTTACTTGTTAGTAGTTGGAAAATTTTACTATTTAAATCACATGTTTACTTCTTATAAGTTCAGACGTCTCTTAAAATCCTCATAATAATAAAAAGATCAATGTTATATCGACTTCCTCAGACATTAACAGAGTTTATAAAAGTTTGTCTGTCAAATGAATTAAAAACATATCCAAGTATCAATTCTCCTGCCGTCCGAACGTGACTGTGACTTTCAGTGATTTAATGTGGGTACTGTTATTGTATAATCATACTGTGCCAAAGTAGCAGGAACAGTTTAGTGGAATAGCAACTACTTCTTGTCGGTTGCTCCTTGCTCGGTTCCATTTTGACCGCAATTTTCATTCGCCTAACAGTGACAAAGTAGCAGTAGCAGGTACTCTTTGTAAGTTGTTATTTGCTCCGGTTCCATTTCATTTCCTCTTTCTGCATACTGTGACTGCGATCTGTGATTGCCTAACGCAATATATATGAGGAGCAACTCGTAACTGCTACTTCTAAATAGCAGTTTTGCCCATGACTAGGCTACCGTTAGCTAGGCACCGGGAAGTCGCCACCGTTGCGAGCCACTCGCAAGGAATAGTAAATTGGGATATCATTATTTCATCCTTAACAATGTAGTAAATAGTACTTTTAGTAATTTATGGTATCAGGAAACATTTCACATTAAACAGAAAACAATAAATTACTCATATCACGGGTAGGGGCGCTCGGCCTTGTGGTCCCTAATATAAACCGCCACTGGTTGTGCGTTAAATATCTAATTTAAGACTAACTTCTAGACAATATAAATTTTCTTGCGGGTTTTTGCAACTGAAGCAAAGAAATAATTATTTACATTTAATATGCAGCTTCAGTAGTGTGGTTGCAATTTTCTGCCCACCCTATTTAAAAAGAAAGTATGAAATTAGGCATTTTTTTGGTCTTTATTTCATTTTTTTCCGAAAGACAGCTGATTTTGACTCGAAAAATATTACCTTCTCTGTGAAAAATTTTCCAAATGATTTATTATAATTACAAATGGCATTTTTGTAAAGAAAAAAAAACTATGTAGCAAAAATTCTAACAACTACATTAAAATATAAAACACTTCAAATAGTAAGAAACAAGAAGAAAAGCTGAAGTGCAACATGTCTAAAGATCATTAATGTAAGAATGGTAAGTGTAATAATAATAGTAATAATAATAATAATATTGTATAAACTCAATGAAAATGTCAAACTGTGTTACTAGTTTTTCAAATCCATTATGTACGAGGCATAATGCGAATTAATTTTCAATCACATTATTCTACAAGATTAATTTTCTAATATTCGAGGAAATGTACATTCTAGAATAATAATACTAGAACAAAGAAATGAGAAGCTTCAGAGAATTCAAAACTGCTGTAAGACGGCAGTATTAAAAGAACGGAGAATTCACTAAATTATCTTATCCGCCGTTATTCTTTGTTCCAGAAATGGTAATTGGGTTTCCACAAATAAATTGAACTTGATTATCTCGAGCGAACGACATTATTGGAAATGCTTATTAAAATCATTTTTCAGCGACATAAAAAGAAACGATGAGTTTATAACATAATCTGAAAACAGAGCAGAAACTGAAAACTCGTATTTAACATTATTTTATAACACTTCAAATTTTAGTTACATATTTATGTTTAAAAGACTACACTGCATTATCACAATGTTCACCAGAAATAATTCTTTGTCTACAGTCTAGACGTAGACGAAATAATCCTGAAGTGGATGCATTTATTTAAAACCATTGCGGTTCCAGGCAGATTTTAAATACACTTCTCCACAAAATTAACGCACCACTATCCTTTTATCAAAAATCATATACATGTGCAAATAATTTAAAATTTTCACATGCATGGACATTAGCACATCATGTTAGGATGTGATAAATGCTGCTACCTTTTTTTGTTGGTCCATTTTGCAGCTGGTATCAAGAAAAAAGAACAAAATAATGTATAAACAACATAAAACAGGATTTTGTGTAAGTCCATTAGAGTTCTGTATAATTGACTGTTTGAGGTGAGTTTTGGCATTTTGGATTGAAAAACATTATTTTCAAAAGATGAACCGTGTTTCGCGCAATTCAAGTCGTGATGAGTCTGTCCAGGCTGTAACATTAGCCGATGAAGGATTAATTTACCGAAACATTACCCAAAGAATTGGGGTATGCCATTCAACAATTTCTCGTGTCGTTCAACGGTTCCGGGAAACAAATACGAATTAAAGAAGACCAAAACAAGGAAGGCCTAGCAAAACAACCGCTCTACAAGATCGTTTTTTGAGACTCCGTGAATTACGCGAGAGATTTACAATCTGTAGAAGTTTGCAAATCCAGCTTGCAACCACACATAATCTGCAAGTTAGCATAGAAACGGTTAGAAGGCGGCTTGCTGCTGACGAGTTGCACCCCAGAATTCCAGCCAGGGGTCCATTCTTAACGGCAGACCATCACCAATTTGCTACAGATCACGTCAATTGGACCAACGCCGAATGGGCTCGTGTCTTATTCACAGACGAGTCCAGATTTTGTTTGTTTAACAATGATAGACGTGTGAGAGTGTTTCGACAAAGAAACGAACGGTATGCCCAATGCAACATAAGACCAGTTCAAGCTTTTGGTGGCGGATCAATAATAATGTGGGGTGGCATCTCTTCAACGTCACACAGACTTGCAGGTGATCAATCGAGGTTTGACGATACATAACCGAAATTGTACAAGAACATGTCGTGACGTATGGTCCCTATATTGGCGATGATTTTATTCTAATGCAAGATAATGCGAAGCCACACATTGCTAGAATAGTGAGAGAATACTTTGATGAAGTTGGTATTCAGGTTAAGGACTGGCCAGCAAAAAGCCCATACCTGAATCCCATAGAACATTTGTGGGACATTATTGGAAAGCGAGTCAAAGCTTTTATGCTCCCTCCAGCTACTCTTGGTGAGGTACAAGAAAGAATTTTAGAAATTTGGAATGGACTAGATCAAAGGGAGATAACAAGTTTAATAGAGAGTCTGCCACGTCGGTGTGAAGCTGTTATCCGCAGTAGAGGCGGAAACACACGATATTAACCTTAAAAAAAAAGTTTGAAAAAATTAGAATTTTGCAATATTTTGTTAAGTATTAAATAAATCTTAAAAACTACTGTCATTAAATGACTGGGGAAATAAAAGTCTTTTAATCCTTAAGGTGTTAAAGTTCTGAATATCAAATTTTATGATTTTGAGATAATTGTTTAGTTATCTCGAAATTTCCAAGCGGTGCGTTAATTTTGTGGAGAAGTGTATTAACAGATATTTCGAGTTATATCTATCCTAAAATTTTTTGAAAACAGCCACTAATGATATGCTAACTTTTATACCTTAAACGGGATGACCAAAACCGTCACGACAAAATCCGCTTTATGTATTAGATAAATTAGATATTGATGCAATACTTAATGATACTTCTTCTGGGTAATTACTCATTAGGAAATACCAAGTGCAACTTGTTCTCCCATTGGTGATTACTACGTGGAAATCATCATATTCTGCACTATTACAGTTGCCTGTAAAATTGCGCATCTTACATGATCGAACAAATACTATGGAAGGTCTTCTTAGTGTTACGAACGAAGGTGGAGAAACATTCATTTTTGAAAATTATAAATACCGAAAAGCACACACATCAAAATATGGTGAAATACGTTGGCGTTGTACATTAAAGGGTTATGGAGTAAAAAAACAATCATACTACGAGGCGAAAAACATCACACTCACAATAGAAACAAAAAAAACAATTTCCAACAACAAGTGACTCAAGCTTCAAAACGAAAAGCCGTTGAAGACTGCAGTTTACAACCTTCGAAAGTGATTCGTTTAGCTGTAGTTACTGTACAAGGTACAGAAAATGTCATTACCCAGAGGGATGTGAAAAATATCAAGAAAAATTGTTGCTATACTAGAAGAAGTGTTATGCCGCCTTTACCAAAGTCAAAAATTGACGTCCAATCAGCACTGCGGGGTTTGAATATATCTACAACTCGTGGTGAACCATTTTTACTCGTTAACGACTTTTCATTCAAGATTATAGTGTTTTCCTGTAAGTCAAACTTGCAGTTATTATGTAATGTTGAAACTATAAACCGGGTGGCCAACTAAGAAAGGACGCCGGCTATATCTCAGCAACGAATCACTTTACAGCTTTGGGAAAAAAATTCCAATAAGAAAAGTAGCCCTCAAAAGTCGCTGGAAAATATTTTTGAAGTTCTAAAATGACCGCTAGGTGACATAATACGTAGGACTGAATAGAAAATAAAGATTTTATCGAAATTTTGCTTAAATAAGGTATATTGAAAATACATGCATTGTAATTCTAGAGTAATTTCAACTCGTTTTTGTTTTACACTTTTTATTCTATCTCTAAGAGTAAAGTGGTGGGGAGACGCCGAAACATATTTTTTTTAGTGCGTAGCTATTTAGTTCAGTTAGCCTCAATGAAATTTCACAAATTTCATCTCTATAGAAAGACTGTTATTTAGTCTATCGACGGCACTTTCATATGTTTTTATTTTAAAATTATTGTTGCTGCTACAGCGCGTTATATAAAATGGTAACAAAGTTCGTCGTTTTTCTAAAAAAAAATAAATAGAATAATATGTCAATTTTGATACCTTAAAATGGAGAATTGAAAGCCCTAGATACCAGTCGAAATCGCAACTCGATATCTTTTGTCTAACCGGATATATTGGCAAATAAAATTTCAGTAACCTAAAAGCTTGATGACGTTTACCATTTAGAATAAGAAATCAGAAGATGTTTAAAATTTGTATTACATAATATGGCAATAAATAATTAACATACCTTCAATGGTCTAACAGTAATAACAGTGAATTACGTAAAAAATTAATCGAAGAAGCAAATTAATGTTTAAAAAAGTAAAAAAAAAGATAATACAATACATTAAAAATGTTAAATTAAAATCGTCCATTGATTCAAGCCCCAAATGTTCAAACTGACTGCAGTCCATCATTTTCATGCAGTGAATCCTCTGACGAATGGACAACACTACAATTTCAACTTCTGCCATTGACCATTCTACCACTGTAAATAGTGTTTCTTACTCTTTCGATCAAGTCGTTTCTTTTGTAGGCTTGTAAAAACATGGTCTTTTATTCGCCTGACAAATAAAAATCAAGGCAAGTCAGATCTGGGGACCTGGATCGCCAAGAAAACTGACTTTCACTTTCTATCCACCTGTCACGTGTGCCTGGCTTTGAACGGTAGTTCAGCATATCCCCAAGTCATTCATTAGCTGTTGTTCTAGTACTTAAATGAGAATTACATTTTCATACTCTAAAACATTTATAATATTTTGCCGTCGTTATCTTCTAAACATAGGGACATGCGCATTTACTGTGGTGCGTATACAATGTATCAGTTGGAACAAAACTCTTTTACTTTGATTACGGTTTTCGGGATACTGCACGCGTAGGTTTAGCAGCATCAGTTGCATTTTCATGCATTCGAAATAAATGGTTAACATGTCACATGCTTCTTCATTTGTGTAAATCTTTTTGCTGAGATAACAAGCCTTGTATATACGAATATATACAAGTTTATTACGATGCAATTGAAATCTAATTTCATTAGAATCTAATGAAAATTAGACTGCAATTGCAAAGTTCACGAAGGTGAGGCAAAGCTTGTATCACGGGTTGCATCGCAACATCCATAGATACAAACGTCCTCGGCGTGACTTTACTTTCATCTAGTTTTGACAAATGACCAATTAAATGTTCTGTAATTAAACAGTTAAACGTGCTTAAAATTGAAAATATGTACAACCGCAACCATAGACTAGTTTCGGCCTTCCTTGGCCTCGTCAGCATGGTACGGTGGTTGTACACACTTCCAATTTAAAGCCGTTAGTCAGTCGTATAAGTACCCAAGAGAGTAAACCTCCATCGGGTGACTTGTAACTGACTTTTAACTGTTTATCACGCAAACATTTTCGCTACATGCTAATTGAAGCATTACTCTCTGCTGAGATAACAAGCCTTGTATATACGAATATATACAAGTTTGCTTCAATTAGCATGTAGCGAAAATGTTTGCGTGATAAACAGTTAAAAGTCAGTTACAAGTCACCCGATGGAGGTTTACTCTCTTGGGTACTTATACGACTGACTAACGGCTTTAAATTGGAAGTGTGTACAACCACCGTACCATGCTGACGAGGCCAAGGAAGGCCGAAACTAGTCTATGGTTGCGGTTGTACATATTTTCAATTTTAAGCACGTTTAACTGTTTAATTACAGAACATTTAATTGGTCATTTGTTAAATCTTTTTAATTTTATAAAGAAATATAAAAGCGGAAATATCAAATCAGTTAGAAGAGTAGGTAGCAAACACAATTGCAACCTAAAAAATTTGCATTTTTTTATTTCATTTTCGCAGTTAACTTTTTTCAAGGGCCACTTTACCAATTTTGTAGGCAAACTATGTGATAATTCATAATTTAAATTTTGTTTTCCAATATCTTTGGTTAGACAAAAGATATTGAGTTGAGGTTTTCACTTGTATGTGGGGCTTTTAATTCTCCAGTTTAAATTATCAAAATTGAAATATTATTCTATTTAATTTTTTTTTAGAAAAACAGCAAAGACTGTTACCATTTTATATAACGCGCTGTAGCTGCGACAATAACTTGAAAATAGTGCCGCCGATAGACTAAATAACACTTTTTCTATAGAGACTAAATTTGTTAAATTTTATTAAAGTTAACTTAAGTAAATGGCAATAAAAAATTTTTTTTCGACGTCTCCCCACCGCTTTATTTTCAGAGAAAGAACAAAAAGAGTAAAACAAAAACAAGTCAAAATTACTCTAGGATTTCAACGCATGTATTTTCAATATACCTTAATTGAACAAAATTTCGAGAACATCCTAGATGCAAAAAAAAATACAGGTCAGTATTTAAAATAACACACTTGATGTTAGTGGCGAAGAAAAGAAATATCTAATAAAAATTTTTTTATTCAGTTTTGTAAAAATATAAAATTTCTATAAAAAAGTGTTTTTAGTTATTCGATAATTTTTGAAATAGTGTCAAGAGAAAATAAAAACAAAATTTCAAAATTTTTCTTTTTTTCAAAAATTTGAAGAGCAACAAAAGTTATTGTCGATTTTTCGGCGGCATATACTGGTCGCCAAATTATTCAGTTTTGCCCTAATATAACAGATGCTGAATTTCTTACCGTGTTCAAGATCTCTGTAGTAAGAACCGAACTTGTTACAACCTGTATAAAAACTTTGAAAATTACTATAAATTTACTGAAAAAAAAAGTAGAAAAGCAATGTTTTACTAAACGAGTATACCATTCAAGTATAAGCGAGCGTAACGAGTGAGTAGTTTAAAGCTAACGCAGAACCACGCACTTACGACCTCCAACCTTAATCCGACCACTATCTTTGTTAGCAGATATTAATGGACACATACGCGTTTCTGACCTACAAAAACTCAGATGTAGTCAAAAAACCGTGAACGTAAATATATCCCCGATTTTCTTTGGTCAGAAATTCGTATGTGTCAAATAATATTTGCAGTCAAAGATAGTGGTCAGATTAAGGTGGGACGTCCTAATTTGGTGATTTTACGTTATATGAGTTTAGTAAAACTTCTTTTCTCACGAGTTTGTTTATACCATTTTTCCGTATTTTGTGATGATAGATATGAAAGCATTACAAAGTTAGAATTTTAAAAAGTGTGTGTTTATTTTTCTCTAATCTAGTAAGTGGGCAGAGCTTTCTGGATTATCTTAAGAATGTGGTTAACAAGTGTTATTTTTTTGGGTTGAACTTACAAGGAAAGTACCTGATGTGTAATCCATCGATTGTTCATTTTGGGGTAAGTTATAGTACATAAAAAAATATTGGACATGTATTTTTTTAGATGCTAACTTGGCGATTTAAGTGGTGAAACCACTTCTTGAAGGTAACCCCAAAAAACGGGTTTTCTTTAATAACTCAAGAATAAATTAGAATTTTTTCATAAAACAAACGTTATATCATTTTTCATAAAATTGCGCTCCTAAAACATATTACTTATGCCAAAGAGTTGCAACCCCTAATTTTTATGAGTTTGCAACAAGTCATAAATAAATATTTTGACTCGCAACCTAGCAATGATGAAATCAAATCCGTGGGGTTGTCCAAGCGTCATAAAACTAAGAGTGTTACGTTACTTCACTGTTAATGCACAATGTATGTCCGCATATTTATTATAGAAATAAAATTAAAAACATATGTTGTGATTTATTTTCCATATCATTAAACAATTAAACCAAGACCGAAATTACCCCTTTGAATGATTTTTTTTGCAAAACCCCGCGATAGATCAATTTAATCTTTCGTTTTCCTAATAAAATTTTCAAATTTAATGATATTCAGTTGCTTAAAAGTTGATATGCAGGTTCCGCCATTAGTGGGTGGACGGAAGACAGCTTCTAAGCCTGAGAAGATATCAAAATAAAATTTTATCCAGTCATGTACATCTATAGGGAGCAAATTTTTAAATTATTTTCATTTTATTGTACCAGTCATATACAGAGTGTTAATATAAACTTACTTTTTTTAAATAAAACATCCTGTATATTTTTACATATTTGGATAGCCCTGTAAAAATGCAATCAAATAATATAGAGTTTATGGGGTTTTGATGGGTCCTTTTCCCAAGAGAGGATCATAAATCCGGAGATAAGACCCCGATGCAGCCATTTGTAAACATTTAGTATGATGTAGTATTGACCAAAAAACAATCATTGGTAGTCTTTTAGTTTTTATAAACCACAAACATATTGTCTTACATTTTTTACTTATACAGAGTGATCGACGTTTGCAAATCAAAAAATTACTAAAAAAAATTAAATGGAATAATCTATTTTTATTACGTAATATGAAAAGAAGATAAAATTATTTTTCCAATAATACCAATTACTTGGAGTTTCATTTGATAGATTTCATGCGAATTAACTTTCAAATTAATTTTTTTTAATTTTTAAGTTTTTGGTAAACACAACTAGGATTTTTATCAATAATTACTAATTAAATAAATAGTTGGTAATATTTAAATTTAAACAAATTGCTAACATTCGTAAATACTAATCGAAATTCAGCAGATATTTAACTGGGTGCCCGAAAAATTGACAGTTAAAAATGTGTATCTTATAGAATGGTTTACATGAAAATTTTCGGAAGTCTGAAGAGATATTAAAAGCAAATTTTGTTCAGTAACGTATCTATAGGAAGCACATTTTAAAACTATTTTTATTTTATTGCACTGATCATATACAGAGTGTTGACATAAACTTGGTTTTTTTTTAAATAGAACTCCCCGTATATTTTAAATATTTAAATAGTAGTAGTAAAATAATATGGGGTTTATGGATATTTCGATGGGTTATTTTCCTAGTAGGGGCTCCTAAATCCGAAGACAACTCCGATGCAGTCATTTGTAAACACTCTGCATGATGTAGGATTAACCAATTTGCGACATAAGCAATCATTGATAGTTTTAAGTTTTCATAAACCATAAGAAGGTTGTCGTATATTCTTTAGTTATATAGAGTGATCCTGGTTTGCAAATCTAATAATTATTAAAAAATGTTAAATGGAAAGTTCATTTGCATGAAAGCTATCATCAAATATAATCCCACATAATGTATTATTGTTTGAAAGCTAATTCTATCTTCTTTTTATATTAGGTAATAAAAATAGGTCATTCTGTTTAAAATTCATTAGTAATTTTTGGATTTGATCAGAGACTTGTCTCCGCTATTAGGGAAACGACCCATCAAAACTCCCATGAACCCAACATAATTTTGCTGCATTTTTATGGGGCTATCCAAATATGTAAAAATATACAGGGTGTTCTATTAAAAAAAATTAAGTGTATATTAACACTCTGTATATGATTATATGATTGGTACAATAAAATGAAAATAATTTTAAAATGTGCTCCTTATAGATCTGCGCCACTGGACAAAATTTTATTTTGATATCTTCTCAGGCTTAAGATCTGTCTTCCGTCTACCCACTAATGGCGGACCCTGTATATTAACTTTAAAGAGCACATAAATCTGTCAAAATGCAAAAAAAATTATTATATTGTAACATTTTACGAATTATTACGATTCTGAAGCAGGTATTATGATATTTCAATAAAGTAATTTAATGAAACTTGGTGTTTTAAATCAGTTATGGAATATTGAAAAATGCATAGCTGGTTGTCATAATAGGACCACTAGGGTCGGTCGATGTTCTAATTTTAAATGGCCTGTAGAGCCAAAAATTGTGAAATGGTTTGAAATTAAATGAATATTTTATTTCAATCTTTAACCCCTTCGCCGGGGCCATAAATATAAAAATTGGTATATTATGCACGTATGAAAAATATTTTTAAAATCGGGATATGTTTACCCCCCCCCCAAATCATCGTGTGTCCATAACACCTTCAAAAAGAAAACCCAACTGTTGAGAGGCGGATTTCACAATGGCGGGAAAACAATTGTACAAATAAATAAATAAGGATGCCTGCGCTTACGTTTTTTCCTACGATAAACAAATTAAATTTCACAGAGAGGATTTTAATGTCCACGAGAACTTTGGATGATGCATTATCCCTTGATGTTTTATTAGAAAAAATAAAGGCCTAAGTTTTTAAAGTATTGAGGTCAGCCAGATTTGTTTTTCCTGAAGCAACGACGGATGATGTTATTGTTGGAGGAAAAGATGACATTAAGCTAGTATCACCTCCGTAGTTAGATCTGAGGACTTATCTATGGGTCAGGCCTACATTATTTGCAAATTTGGTGTAGACGAACCATTTTTTTTAATCGTCCCAATTCACTGTTACCTTTTAATGTCGAGCAAAGTCATTAGCGCATAGATTGAAGTAGATAACAAAAAAACTGGGACAATGAATGAAATATTAGTATTGTTTGTAGTAATAAGATTGGATTTTGGTTAGTGATGTGTGATGATGTGTGTGTCACATTTTATTCCTGGCTAATGAAACGTTACTGGTCGCCGAGGTAACTCAATGTAGGATATTGGAGGACTGTGGGTACTGGTGAGTATCTAAATATGCTAATAAGTAAAAAATGTGCTTTATTCCTGGCCAATGAACAATTTTAAAGCATTTCTCAACATAGATAATTTATTTTTAAAATTTATAATTTCTATAGATATTTAGGGGCCTGGCGGTAGGGCTAAACATTGTCAAAATAAAATATTATTTTAGGTGTGAAAACTCGGTACCAATATGGAATTTTTACCACTACAGGCCTTCCAAAATTTAAAAAAAAAGCTACAAGTCGACCCAACCTCGATGGTTAATATTGAGTAAAAATTGGAATGTAATTGACAAATTTACATTACATGGAGCTAAACATCAAAACGTCTGCATTCTAACTTTTTTTCTATCGTAAGCTTTGATTTAACAACAAAACCTAAAAACTGAACAAATTGGCACCGCTTTAGTACGGAGCATATAAATGCAAAAGTGTCTAGTATAAACTAGACACTTTATTTAGAAGAATTCTCTCTGAGATAAGTGTCAACTATACTGACAGAAGCTTTCCGCGACTTATTTACACAGCTGAGAGTCTCGGATAGCTTATCTAAGGATAGTTACAGCTATCGGTGTACTTACACTAGACACTTTATTCCCTGAATTTCTCGTTGACATAAAATTAATCAGTTTTCTGCGGTGCAGCAGATTCCATTGATGTACCGTCACACAGCCTTTTACAGTAAAATCTATGTATTCCGAAATGCACAACAATAAACATAATAACAAACTCGAAATTTAAAAAAATAATAAATAACCATTTAAGAAATTTTGAAGTGTAAAAAAAGTAAAGTGTTTCAAAATTATTACCTGTTCCAGAAAATTTGAGATTTTGAGGGAAATATAAAGAAAAACGTTCAATATACAAGTTCCAAGTCTAGGTTTTGCTCATGCAAATAGAAAATTTACATTATATTTGTTTAAATGTTTTATTTCTTTTTCATCGAAATGTTGACTGTTTTTAAAATTGCAGTTTAGAATTTAAATTTAAATTTAAACTCAAGCGTTGGCGGTGAAATTTGCTGACACCTGTATTTTGGATTTGATTGTGAACCTTGTACGAATTAGCTCATTAATACTAGTAGAAGAAATACTTTTAAAACAAACCATCAAACTGAAGAAAGCAAACGTCCGAGTACGCATTTAAAAAAAGGCACAAATCATTCAGGCAATTCCCAAGCGCTTTCCTAAATCAAGACAGGAAATAAAGAAGGCGGGGCCGCGGCTATCTGGAGAACTGGCTGCACCCCAACCAGTTAGCAGTAATAATTGATGATAAGGGTTGATAACGGCCCCTGTCAACTGTATTTGTATTACGTTTCTTTTTTTGCTGTCTAATAGTCCCCACTGGAAAGACGGCCTCCTTGATGTACGTCGTTATGTAAGCATATTATTAAAGTGGCGTGATAGAAGGTGATAGCAGGATGCCAGGACGAAAATATGCAGTTTAAATGGCAACAGTGCAGCTGGGGGAATTAGCATGATGAGTTTTCAAAGAGTGCCCAAGAGACCCTTATTTGAGAGGCATTATTTTAAAGTATTAAATTTAATTAAATTAGCTATTCTGGCTTAAAGAGAGAAATGTGGATGCTTAAATTTTGTGTGAAAGTTTATTTCTATAAACAACACATATCTGATATGTACAAATTAGTTCAATTTTTAATTGTCTGCACGACTTAAAAAAATATTAAATACCGTATTTTTGAGTAGGTATGATGATATTTCTTTCTTTAATTTCAAACCGTTGCTGATAAAGAAGCTATTAACAAAGGCCATAAATAGATTTTGTACAAACCAAATGAAAATATTGATTATTTAAAAATTTGTCTCCCTATATGTCTCTACAGAGTAATTCACATAAAACGTTCGTTACAATATTTTTGGCTTCCTAAAATTTGCTAGACAGACAGTCATAATAAGCTCCTGCAAATCCAATTAGATATTTTGAAAATAGTTGTGCTTCTGGAAAACCGGAAATGGAAACACCCAATTTTGATTTCAAAATTTTTAAATATTCATTCTCTAGCGTTCCTTTCTCAGCAATTATCTGTCACAATCTTTGACATATGCCACGTCCGTAGTGTTAGAGATCTAGTTAAAAACTCCTAATTCTTCTGTTATTGAAGCTGGTTCTTAAAGATTCTGCCAGTACTTCGCACTACTTCTAATTATTTTGGTGCTACTCGTGCGCCTATAACAATTTTTCAAAAATGTCAATCAAAAAATTTAAGAATCGTGATTTCTTTCAATTCAAAACTATCATTTTTAATGCCAGAGGTAATGTCAAATTGAATTTTAGAATCACTTCTATAAACATTATGTATACTGTGATGAGCGGCCATGAGTGTATGTAGTTTTTTAAAATTGTCGAATTTTACTCATCTAAAATTTTTCGAAGAATAATTTATTTTCGATTTTCGGACCCAATTTGTCTACATTGTGTTTAAAATTATTTTTCCAATAAGTTGTAACCCCAGTTCGTAGAGTCGACAGGGAAGTCTTATCAAATTCAAACAACAATTGACCTCAACGTTTTATTGCAATAGGTCAACAAATAAATCAACAAAATTTCAAGTTTGCGATTTTCAAGTGTTCTTAAACCTAATACAACAAAATAAAGTAAACCTGTTTGTTTCAACTTGTTTAAATTTGCGGGACCCAAGTCTGAGAGAAATATTTTTTTAGAAAATTAAGAGGATTCATTAGGCACAAATAATCTGGCATTCTTTGTTTAACTCCTTTGCTCGTATATGTTGCGTCGGTTATTAATTATCCAAAGTTTATCTTAACACTAATAATCGCAAGATTTTTCCCCAGCTGCGCCATCTAGTTTGTACTTTTTCTCAAAATTTTAACCTTAATATCGAAATTTCGACATTTTTCTCTAAATTTAGGCTTTAAACTCAAAATGTCGACTATTTTTCTAGAAATTTCGACTTTTTTCTCAAATTTCGACTTTTTTCTCGGAATTTCGACTTACGTTTTTCTCAAACTTCGACTTTTTTTCTAGAAAATTCAACTTTTTCTCGAAATTTCGACTGTTTTGTCGAAATTTTGACCTTAATCTGAAAAGTTCGACTTTTTTTCTCGAAATTTCGTTTTTTTCCCAATTTTCGACTTTTTTCTCAAATATCGACCTTTTTTCCAAAATTTGGACCTTAATATCGAAATTTCGACATTTCTCTCAAAATTTCGACTTTATACTCAAAATTTTGACCTTTTTTTCATGAAAATTTCGACCTTTCTTTATTGAAATTTCGATTTTTTTTTCGCAAATTTCGACTTTTTTTCTCGAAATTTCGTCTTTTTGCTCGAAATATTTCGAAATTTCTACTTTTTCTCGAAATTTCGACGTTATTCTCAAATTTCGAATTTTTGCTCGAAATATTTCGAAATTTCGACTTTTCTCGAAATGTCGACGTTATTTTAAAATTTCGACTTTTTTCTCGAAATTTCGGCCTTAATCTGAAAAGTTCGACTTTTTTCTCGAAATTTCGTTATTTTTTTCTCTTTTATACTTTTTTTTAGCAAATATCGAGTTTTTTTGTCGAAATTTGAACCTTAATATCGAAATTTCGACATTATTCTCGAAATTTTGGCTTTAAACTCAAAATGTCGGCTATTTTTTTCGAAATTTCGACTTTTTTTCTCAAATTCCGACTTTTTTCTCGAAATTTTGATCTTAATCACGAAGTTTCGATTTTTTTCTCGAATTTTCAACTTTCATCACAAAATTTCTAAAAAAAGATCAAAATTTGCTAACCAAAAACAGCAATTATTGAACGCACCCTACTACAAACTAGTGGCGGCTGGTCTTAAAGAGCGCAAGAGCGCGCGCTCCTCGTGAAATGAGCGATCTATTCTTTTCTGTTTAATGTAAAAGACTTGGATTTATCACATTTTTAAACACAAAATAATGACATACTACACATAATAATAC
This sequence comes from Dastarcus helophoroides, assembly GCA_028583605.1. Lineage (NCBI taxonomy): Eukaryota > Metazoa > Arthropoda > Insecta > Coleoptera > Bothrideridae > Dastarcus > Dastarcus helophoroides. Next base: position 20,921,170 of record CM053328.1, on the reverse strand, counting down.
TTGTGAATGACTTGGAATCAAATACATCAACGTTTGATTCCGTTATACATATTAAATATTATAAGGAAATTTAAATAAGTTGGTGCGCGCAGAATTATGCACCTAGCGTGGCTGCCGTGCGATGCCTATCAACGGTCTTCACGGGATACGGAAAAATAAACTACAGAACACCACGTTAAAGCTAGCCCGGGGTACGCCGCTCCGCGCATGTGTGATATTGCCAAATGGTGAGTACGAGTCAGAGTTTGGAGTGTGTAGTTACGTTTATGATGCAAAATGCGTAGGTCCCGGCTGATCTGATTGCGATTGCTAATTGTGCCGCTTCCAGGCCTAACTGCCAATAGTACCGCTATTCACAAAGAGATGGCAGTACCCATTCTAGGGTCTAATTATTCATTTATAGATTTGGATTTAAACAATTTTGTTGAGAAAGTAATGAAGACTTTATTTCTTTAAAAGATCGTAGAGCGGATTTTGTTTCAAAAAAATTTTTTTTGTGTTTTTGTAGAGTTTAATTAGAACCTTGTAATAAAATATATTTTATTTTCAAATGCAGTTTTCATGAAATGGAAATTATAAGATGGTAATTAAATTTAATTCGTAAAAATACTATTAAATATCACACCTTTTGTGTCACTTTTGTTTCTGTTAAATTTAATATCTTGCTATGACACTGGAGTCACCTAAACTCTTAACTACTAATATTTTTGCATCTGCGTACCCCCTGTCAAAAAGTCACCAGTCGCCACTGCTACAAACTGTCAAGATTGTTGGGAAAGAAGAGTGGTGGGACGCAACTGTCATCTGCCTAATTTGACCATAGTGTAGAAAGTTTGACTTATTCTCGAAATTTGGAAAAAAAGCTTAATATTAAAGTCGAAATTTCGAGATTAGTCTTGGAATTTTAAGAAGTAGAAATGTCAAGAAAAAAGTCGAATTTTTGAGAAGAAAGTCGAAATTTCGAGTGTTAAGTCGATATTTCGAGTTCAAAAAATCGAAATTTAAAAAAAACGAATTTTTGACAAAAAAGTCGAAATCCCTAAACATTTTTTTTTATAATCAGTGTCCTTTTTACGCTTTTGTAAAATGTCGAAATTTCTAAATATAATTTTTTTAAATCAATGCCTTCCTATGCTTTTGTAAAATGTCGACTTTAAACACAAAATTTCGACTTTTTTTCGAAAATTCTACTCCATGCATACATATGTCAATAAAGTCGAAATTTGGGGTAATAAAAAATTGAAATTACTGAACGTGCCCTACTGCTAAGTATCAATATTATATTGTAAAAGGGTCGGTGCATGTATTGGGAAGCCTTGAGCTCATTGCCAATTTTTATTAAAATGTCTACATGGCTATTTTGCTTATCATAAGCTCAATAGTTGGCAATTTCGAAAATTATTTACATGCTTAAATATACAATCAGCCGTTTTTCTACTGATATTTCAATTCGTATCGTAAATTTTTTGGGGAATATTCATTCGGGGAGGGTCCGGACCCCTTGGACCCCCCCCTGGCTACGTGCCTGCGCATGTCATTAATGGGCACGACAGAAGTTGAAGACTTCTTGATAGAACAAGACTTCATGCGATGCCGCGGAGAGAGTATGTATCTCATGGACAGTGTATGTATCATTGTGGATGTATCTAGCTAGCAGCGTAGGAATATAAAATAATTAGGCGCGATATACAGATTAGAAATAAGGTTTTATTTTTTGTAGTGTTATTACCTCGCCTTATCTTGAACAAGATCCGTAGCAGATGAAAGTAATGATTAAAAACAAAGGATTTTATTTATGATTATTACCTATATTTTTATTTAGTGCCAATGAAATATATTTCAATTTTCAAAATTTTAATTTTTTCTTTTTTAAGAAAATTTTGACGAAGGAATTAACTTTATGGCCTTATTGTCAAACTGATATGTTTTTATTAATTTTCAAGTTAAACTCAGAATAATCAAAAATGGGATATTTCTTTATAACAGCTGATTTATCTGCCAATGATGTCGACGCAATTTCGTGACTCTTCCTTAGATGAAATGAGAAGTGATTCTTTTGATTAAAGCTTTTTCCGCAAATGTTACATGTGAATTTAAAGTTGGTTGGATTAGATATTAACAAAGGGCCGGCTTCAGCTGAATGCTTTATGTAGACTTACAAGTCATACCCTGAAAATATTTGAGATCGTTTTGATTCATGTTTATTTACAGAGAAATTTTAAGAAAGTTAATGTTTATCTGTATCGTCAATTACTCGTATATTTCCAAACTCATGACATTTTTGTACAACACTTCACAAAAGATCGGAAGTTCAGACCCTCTTTGGTGTGTTGACACTCTTTTACGTCCGCTTTCGCGCCTACCACTGGCATGCGCACAGTATGCAATGATCAAAAACAGTCTTGGGTACAAGACGCTCATCTACTCGCCTGCGGCTTGGGCACAAGCTTTTCGCTCGTGTGGACTATGCGCCATTCCATAATTTGTTGTATAATACATATACTACTTCACTACATTTATTCATAGCTCACTTAATAAAGTTGTGGCAAAATTAATGCTCTTTACTGACTTTTGCTGCACTAGACTGTTTAGAAAAAAATATTCGGGTAAAACAAAAAGTCCGAAATTACCAGAGTTTTTTAGTATTGCATGTTAAGCACACGATTTATAATGTTAAAAACCTTGCCTATCTTATTCCACACAATATAAAAAAAATCTGAATTGACTAGACTGTCAATTCCATGTTATAAAAACTGACCGAAAGATTTCTTTTTTTACAAATTTTGTATATGCTTTATATGAGAATTTTCTTTAATTGTTGGAGAAAATGGAAAGAAAGATTAACAGTTATAGGAAATAAATGGTTTACATTTTTTGAACTTTAAAATAACCTACCATATCTAAGATTATTAATATATCCAAACATTGGTAAAATATCTTAAATTGAATAAACTGCCGTAAAAGTTATTACTGTTGATGTTACTTCCTTATATAATGTATGTTGAATCAGCTTCCAGTAAAATTGAACGGACATTTTCTATTCAACCGTTAAGGAATATATCTTTCAAAGGATATCCCATGTGGATCTTTTTAATATGCAACATAAAATTACGAAAAAAAGATCTCGTAAAAATTCAGCTTGTTCAATAAACATATTCAGATGTTTCCGAGAAACGTTTCTATCCACTTTTGCTTATTTCAGATGATGCTTTTCTAAGAAATATCCCATTTTATTTAAAGTTATCCCTCTCTTATTCATCTCCACTTCGACGTATGTATATTTTTCCTTAAGTATGTATGTTCGATTCAATAAATTCTCATATCATTCGCTTTCTTTTGGTTGGTATCAACATAAAGGAATTTATGTAAATTGCAACGATTTTTCAGGTGTTTTATGGACAAGGTCACGTTAATATAAATGAAAACTTGAATGAAAACTTGAATGAAAACAATAACTATAATAATAATAATATCGAAAATATGTAAATTCCATCCCCTTGTGGGTTCTTTATTAGCTTATTTAGAAATGACTAACGCAGTGTTATTTGGTTGGTTTATTATACTGGCGTGTCAAAATAATGAGCAGTTCCTGCTTGAGATCGGTGCTAATAGTATTTTAGTCTATTGTCCTCTAATCACGATTGCTTTGCGGATACTTAAATCTATACATCTTGTAAAAATGAGTATTGGAGATTATACGAGCCCCTTCCCATTTCAGTTGGCCCACTTAATAAAATCTTAGCTTTTTGGGTATTAATAAAATACAATAAATACTAGAAGCTGTTTTTAGGCAACAAAGTAATTAATAACGTAGATTTAATAATTTGTAGCAGAAAACACCAAGCTTATTTTTCCCTATTCGAATTTGTAACAAACAAGCGAAAATGTTGCAAAAATACGCCATTACAAGGTAAGCCCATATTTTGAAGATTACTGTGGACAACATATGTCAAAACGATTGCTATTACTTACAGAGGTCAGAATGCATTTGATGCAGCTTTAAGGTAATTGCATTTTTTAAAATGGGTAGAGGAACGGTGATCGATGACAAAATTCGTTTTCTTATCATTACATCTTTTAAATGTGGAAAATCAAACTTTAAAATTGCAAATTTATTAGAGTTACCGCGGTATAGTGTATAAAATATAGTTAGAAGTTATAAAATGGTTCAGTCACTACAAAACCCCGATATGTGAAAAAAGAAAAATTACCAGTGCAGGCATTAAAAAGAATTTTCAACAAAAGCATACATGCTAATTACCTTCAGTTAAGTGCTTTGTGGAGTGATAGTGTTGAAAGGTGTGTTTCTATATCAACAACTCTCAGAGAAGCTTATAAATTGGAATTTAGGTACGTTTTTCAATAAAAACCCCAAACTTCTAGAATTAAGAATGACAATTTGCATTAGGCTAAAGTAAAAATCACTTTTAACACCACAGCAAAAGAAAAATAGGTTAATATGGGCAAAAAAAAATATAAAGATTGGGTATTTCAGCAATGGCATACGATACAATGGAGCGATGAGGCACGATTCGAAGTTTGTATTTAATACAGTCGGAGTAGAGTTATTCGAAAAAATAAATGAGGCGTTCTATCCCGACTGCCCCCAAAAAAAAAGTAAAATTTCCTGCATCTGTCATGGTGTGGGGTAGCATGTCGTCAAGAAGAGTAGGAAAACCTTGTATAAACAAATACTTGTCCATTTTGGAAGAAGCATTTTTACTGGTCATGAAAGAATTTTTGACATCCGGGTAAGAATTCGTGTTTCAACAAGACGTCGCAGCATGCCACATCTATAAAAGAAGCTTGAAATGGATGAAAGACCACACTGTACCACCTTTGAAATGGATTTTTAGTATTCCGGATTTATCACCCATAGAAACTTTATGGCACGAGATGAAAAAGGTGCTACGAAAATATCATGCACGAACAATCCCTGAACTGAAGCAAAGGCTTCAAGAAATATGGAATTCTTTTACACCAAAAATTTTCCAAGATTTGGTTAATACCATGTCCCAACGAATTTTAGCTGTTATAAAAAATAAAGGAGATATTACCAAGTGGTAAATAATGAAATTGTTGTTTTCTTAATTTAACGTATTTATTCACATTTTTTCTATTTCTTTACATTTTGTGGTAATTATCAGCTTTATTTATCTAATATGCATTGTATGTGGTTACAATGTATTAAAAATAGTGTTAAAAGAATAAACAATTTGGAGTTCGATTAATTTATTCACCCCAAAGCGAAATTTCTGATAAATCTTAAGGTGGGCCAACTGAAATGGGAAGGGGCTCGTATATAAAATTGCTAAGATACCTGTCTTCTGTAGAATCATACTCAGTACGATCCAAAAGTAACGCATAAATCCATCATTAACGTAACTTAAAATTTATCAGTAAAATCCTGATATAGATGAATTTTTAATTCTAACATGATGCTTTATAAGAATAAGTTCATCCATCCTTCTTCAAGCCCTTTGGAGTGACAGCTACCCCTTGAATTTTTTAAATTGAACGAGGGTGCGTGTAACAGTTCATTTGAAAGGGGTTTTAATTCTTTGTGTAGTGTAAGGCTATTTGAATATTATTAATATTCGTCTAGAAAATTAATTTAAACAATTTTTAAATGCACAATCATGTGAGTGCTAAACTATAATTATGTACCAAATATCTGTGATAAAGCATTGAATGCAACTCGATTATTAGCGATTTAAACAATCTCGAACGTGGTCTCGTCGCCTGGCAGCGCCCTCGACTTTCTCAAGTGTTGAGAATCTTTTAAACTAGCGACATTGGTATAAGACATATTAAGCTTCATCGTAATATTTTGGTGTCCTGTATCTTCAGTTTAGCGTTGACTCATTCTCTCTGACTCACCCTGTATATTAGAATTTTCTCAATATGAATGAGCAATTAAATACCCCTTTCACTTCCCAAATATAATCTGATCAAATGTCAATCAAAACGCTTTATGCTTTATTTAATAGTGCTTAATTCGTTCACTACAGTCGCGCAAAAAGTTTGCATGAAAATCAATTAGAACGATTTTTCTTTGAGATATGGTTGTAAATAACTTGACAATTACTTACAGCACGATATCCAACAATTACGTTTTAAATGCATATACTCAATGCATATATAAATAAGTTTCTTGTAAACAACAGCAAATCATACATCACAAGAGAGATTGTAATATCGATAACATGTATGTAATCATGTGATACATTCTCATTTGCATATTTAATAGAACTATTATTTAGCCATTGAGGAAAGTTCCACTGTGTGTTTCTATAATTACCAATGAGCTTACTCAGAGTGGCACTGAGAAAAGTACATAAATGGTCTCTAAGAGGACTATAAAGATCAAGAAATATTCGCCACTAAATCAATATTTGAAGGAGGTGTAGGGGGATAACAGTAAACGAAAAAGCCTAATAATCATATGTCAAAAAACATTTGCTATTGAGATAAGAAAACTAATTTGTAGTGATTTTTTGCGTAAACTTCCTCTGTAATATTTATTTTGTGTAGGGTGTGCATTCTATACAGACCACATACACTGTATCAATTTGAAATCGTTCCACCTTTAATATTTCAATTTTTTTTATAAAATATGGAATTAGGCGAAAACTCGCCAGTTTTATTTTTAAGGGGGACATTTTTTAGCTTATTTCCAATTAAATTATATCAAGCCTTGAGCTGAAGCGGAGTTAACCACTAAAATGTTGAATGGAAAGGGGGTTGACCAATATCTCATTTGAAAGGTCGTTTAAGTATACTGCATACTTTACCTTTCTGTTCAATAGTTTTCGAAAAATCAAGAAAAACTTCTAAACAAGTTAGGTAATAAATGTAATTGTAAGGAAACATAAACAAGTTGGTAGAAAGTAGTGTACTTTATTAAATCCTTAAAATGTTGTCTATTATTTTCTAAACAGTGATATAGTCTGCTCTCGAATGCCTCTCCAAACTTATGAAAAACTTGTACTTCAATTTCTCTACACGCAGCTGTAATTCTTTCCTTCAATTTTTCCAACTCTCCAGGCTGTTTTTTTTACAAATAATCGATTTAAAGTATCCCTACAGAAAAAAATGTAGAGGTGTTAAATCGGGTGATCTTGTTGGAAGCGAAGAAGATCTTCAAAACAACATTACCAGCATCATCAATTTAATTTTCTAAATTATCTGTTATTAAGGGGTCCATATATCATCAGGAAGATTTAAGTAACGCTCATCAGTTAGGTTTCCCTCAATAAATATAGGTCCAACAAATGCATTTCCAAGTATAACAGCCCATATGTTAATTTTTTCTGGATACCGTGAAATATTTTCCCAAAAAAGTCGAGATTTTTGATCGCTCCAGTATCGGCAATTCTGTATGTTAACAAACCCATTAAGGAAAAACTCATCAAAGCAGGAAATGTTCAAAATATTTCGGTTGTTATTTATGTAATCTCTCATTGTTTCGCAAAATTGAATCCTTCTGTCAAAATTATCATCAAAAAGTTGTTGAAGAATATGCACTTTATATGGATGAAATTTATTTAATTTTGCGCTCTCCTTATTGTTTCGTGTGACATTCCCACTTCGCGAGCTACAGTACAAATTGAGGTGGTCGGGTCCACACTGAAGGTGCCTAAAACTACACATATATTTCTTCTTTTTTGTTGGAAACGAAACCAGTTTCAGTAAATTTTGCAACTATTTTCGAGACATACTTGTGATTTAAATTACTATGGGAATTTCTTTCATTGAAAATTGCTGCCGCTCTTCCAGCATATCTTCCCCATTCTCCATAAATGAAAATAATCTCTTTTCTTTGTTGAAGTGTGTACATCATTTTTGTAAACAATTTTAAAAACGCACAACCTCAAACTCGCAAAACTGAATTTACGGTGAAGTAAATAATAAAAAATTTGACTTTTGCAATCCTCACTTCGTGGAATTCTTTAATATTAATTACTATTAAACTTTATTAAAGATAAAAACGCAACAAAATTTAAAAAGGTCACAAGGTTTCGTAAATATTTGCTGACACCGGTGTTAGCAAAAAAAGTTATGAATAAAAAATGTAACAAAAAACTGAAGAATGCCTTACTTTCTTTTTATCTCTGAACATGTGGTGCCGACTCCTTATCATTTCGTTCTTCATTTCTACCAAGCATTTAAATATTCTTTCGTGGCAAAAAAGCGGCTATTTTACTTCCGTTTTATCCACTTTAACCAAATAATTTCAATAATATCGATAGAGCTACTGCTTTTCGCACCTGTGGCTTGTTTAGGGATTTTCCCAGAATTTTTGAAAAGTACTGGAAAAAAAGGTTAAGTATGTGGTATACTTAAAAAGGTAATTGAACGACTTTTTAAATGACGTGTTGCTCAACTTTCCTTATCATTTCAGATTTTAGGGGTTGACTTGGCCCCAGCTCAAGGGATGATATAAACATTGACATGCTTTTGCCTAATTTCATATTTCATAAAACAACTGAAATTTTAAAGGTGCTAAGTTTTTAAATTGACACACTCTATGTGCCTGTTTAGAATTTTATGAATGTTATAAATATTATTATACCAGTCCTTCATGGTCTAATAATCGTATAACTGGAAAAAGAGGTTTAAAAATTTTTAAAATAATTTCATACCGGGTGCTACAAAATTTGATGTACCAATTTTAGGAGCTTATTGTTTAAATCAAAATAGGACTTTTCACTTTTTATGGCCAAATTATTGCCTTACTATTGGGAAATTTCAAATTCAAATAACATCATCCAGTTAACGTAAAAAAAACCTAAATATTGAAAATCCACCCGCTTCTTCCGCGATACCACCCACCATTCTTCTGCACATAGACTGGCGGAGACGTTCACTGTAACTCGGAGTATTTTAGGACATATGTTTATAGAAAGAAAACGTCTTATTGTGACCCCTAATATATATATATATATATATATATATATATATATATATATATATATATATATCAAAACGTTCAGCAGGACTTGTAGGCCTAGGGCGTACAGAATTCTTTCTACAGTATTATACTTCATGTGTTATTATAATATGCGCCAAGCTTCTTCGGCTATTTTCCTCCAGTCTTTCTTGTCCAATGGTTTATTTCTCCACTCTTCTATACCCAGTTTCCTTAGGTCTTCCATTACGCTATCGAGCTATCTTTTTCGAGGTCGTTCCTTTCTTTTCTTACCTGCTGATCTTCGACTTCGTTGCTGTTGTACATGACCTAACCATCTAATTCTCAGTGCTCTTATGTTTGCTTTTATTTAAGGTTCATCATATAAAATTTCAATTTCTTGATTATTTCGTCTTCTCCATCCGTCTGCCGTGTTAACATTTTTAGTTGCTCTTCCTTTGTTTTATTTAAAATTCATGTCTCACTTCCGAATATTACTGTTGCACTTACTACTGTTTAATAAATTCTTTCCTTGGCTTTTCTGAAAACAAATTTGGATCTCATGAGTGATCTCAGCATTCCATGTTTTTTTTTGCTATTCTCGCTTTTATTTCATGTTCTTCTCGTCCATTTTCCTCAATTATGACTCTTAAGTATATAAAATACCTTACTCTTTGGAACCGATACTTCTTTCCATCCATTTACATTGCCAGTTCAGAGTCGGTATCAGTTTCAGTCCCTCCTATTACTATATATATATGTTGATTTTTGCGGGTTTATTCTTAACCCAAATTTTACTAGTTCTTTCTCTAGCTTCCTTATCGTTTTTTTTGGTTTATTCTTGCTTTTGGACACAATTGTAACAGTACAGATCAGTACAGGCTAGACATTGGTGTTCGTTTTTGAATATTATCTCTTCTGTTTTTATTTGACTTCTTCTTATTATTATTTCTAATATCAAAATGAATAGTACCGTCGACATCGGGTTGCTTTGCCTGAGGCCTTATTTCACTTCAAACTCTGTTGAATTTGGTCCTTTGCATACCACCTCATGATTAGTTTTCTCCAGCGTCATTTTTTGAGATTTATTAGCTTTATAGGTATTTTTAGCTCCATCATTGCCTGATACATATTTTGTCCATTAATTCGGTAGTACGCTTGTTTAAAATTTATAAACAGTACATACATAGTATTCTTGTATTTGTAACAGCTGGTTTTTAGCGTAAAAATTTGATCTGTTAGAGACCTTACAGGATATACTTCTTCCGGGATTGGACCGTGTCAAAGAACTACTAAAAGTGTTCGGTCCAATCCCGGAAGAAGTATATCCTGTACTGACTCTGGCCGTGGAAGCCTTCGTTTTCATGTTAGAGACCTGTTGCATCTAAACCCTGCTTGATACCCGCCTCTTCTTTTCCTTCTGCTCTTTCGTTCAGTATACTTCTCACACATTGTGCCAATATCTTATAGCATGTTTTTATCAAAGATATTCCTCCATAATTCGAGCATTGCAACTCGTCACCTTTTTTTGTATATCGGGTATATACTTGCTTTGTTCCAGTCTTCCGGTATTTTTTCTGTTTCCCATATTCCTCTAATCAGCCCATTTATGCATTCCTGCAGCTGTTCTCCACCTGCTCTCAACATCTTCGCTGTTAAATCAGTTGCTCCCGGGCTTTTACTACTTTTCAGTTTTCTGATATTTTCCTTTATTTCGTTTCTAGTCGGCGGTTCCACTTCTTTTTCATTTTTTTCCTTTTATTGCCATTTTTTTGAAACGCTTTTAAAATTTGTGCATCGAATTTTGATTCAGCTTGTAAACAGGATATATTCGAATAAGACGTTAATACCTAAAAGGCCTATTCTTTGTGTCATTTAAAAAAAGTTTATATCAACATGTCCGGAAACACTTCCTTTCTAAAATGCAGGGTTTTAAAAATAAAGAAAAAGTTTCGTTTTCCTTTAAATACTTTGAAACCTCTCGTATATTTTTTCTGAATATTGGTACACACTCACTAGGCATGAAAACGCACCTTTCGCAGAAAAAATATTTTTTCTACTTCTATCAGTGGTGCCCGCACTAATATGTACTTGAGTATCTTTAACGAAAAAGAAAAAAAAATGGTGTATCACTGATTTTTTTTTTAAATAGGCAAGAATTTCATAAACATCCTTTATTTGCGAGGAAAAATGACCCTTTCTTTGTATGACAAACGCTTTTTGATTAACCTTTCCTTGAATATTTTTAACTTAGAAAATGGCAAGAAGCAAAAAAAAATGTCGCCACTACTTTTTTTAAAAATAAATATAGCCTGCTTAACAAATTTTTAGTAAAAATTTCCTCTTAACGTCAAATGGTTTTTGATGAAAAATATAAAATTCATTTCTTTGCATTTTGATGGGCGTTTAATATATTTTTTTTTTAATTTAATGCCCCATTTTAAGAGAACTTTGGTCATTGTAGTTCCTTTTGAAAAATTTGCGTCAGACAGGTTAGATTTACATGTTTTTTGGAGGAACTATTTTATTATTATTATTATTACACGTTTTTTATTAACTCACGTTCTTGTCTGTGATTAAAAACTAGCCTTAATGAACGTTTGGCATTAATGTGTGTCTGACAGTTCTACAAATTTTGCAATTGATTTTAAACCAACTTCCCGATGAGCTAGAGACTCTTTAACCATAGCTCGGAACTGGATGACAATGCAATATTTTAATCCAATCATGAAAATTATTGCGCAAATAAAAAATTCGAGAACCAAACTTGATTTGAAATGAACATGACGTAAAAACAAACATAACCTAAAAAACGAACCTAACCTAAAAACGAACATAAGCTACTTTCGAATCTTTAACTCATGAATAATACTACAATTTTTAACAGTTCTTCGCAAAAAATGGTAGAATATTCAATTAACTAAAATCAGCCTGCAAAGTTCTGGGGGTTATTTTGAACGATCATAGGGTATTTTCTATTGTCATTTTGACATATTATTGTCCCTACTGTCATAAGGAAAATCACTACCTTCTTCGAAATCGAAGGCAGTGCTTACAAGTCATCACCTGCTAGTAAATTTACTAATTCTGCATCCGTTTTTATTGATATTTGATAAAGTTTTGATCTTTTAGGCGTAGAAAGTCTTGTGGTAGCATTACTCATTTTATCCGCTGAAAAAATGAAATCTAAAAAAAATTGGAAGCAGCACACGATAGTTTACACCTTTATAAAAGTGTCGCCAAAGAAACAATGTCAAGTAACTAATGTCAGTTAATTCGTTAAAAGTAACTTATTCTGAGAAGCGATGAGACCTAGAGAAATTCAGATTATGTGCACGTTCTCAGATTAAAATGTATAAACTTCTACCAATTGCTACATTATAAGATTAGCGAATGAGTCATAGCCAATTTTGCCAGTTTAGAGGCATACTTTTAATTTGAACTTCTTTTATTAATATACAAGTTTAAATTTGATAGTTGAGACAACCAACCAACGTAATAAAATTGGTAAACTGTGAAATATTCATGTCACCCGACAATTGAAAATTGGTACAAAGGATAAGAAAGTTTAAACAGAAGAGCACGGTAACTTCTCTTCTAGAAGAGTTTCGCCTCTGGTATGGTGGACATACTGAGTTACTGTGCTCTGATGTTTTGAATTTGACCCTTTCATTCTTTCATTTTTTGCATATTCCCTCATATTCCTCTTTTCATTTTTTTTTCTTTGTTCCTGAAGAAGCCCCCTACGATGGTGAGCGAAACGTCGAACACTTTTAGTGGTTCTTTGACACGGTCCAATCCCGGAAGAAGTATATCCTGTACTGACTAACTGACTAATTACATGACTAAGCAACGAACTAACTCACTGTTTAATTAACTAATTGAGGGAAAGACGACCGCCTATATTTGTAGGTGTCGTTCCGGTTTCTAGAACGGACGTACAGATAAGACTTACCGCTTACAAAAACATCTAGAGCCTTATCTGCCGTATAATTTATTATCGCGCCCGCTTCCCATTATCAAATTTTTCTAGAAAATTTTTTATTAATATAAATTTTTTAACTACCATTTGTTACAATATATTGTTACGTGTTACCAACTTGATAATTAAAACCCCGTGAATTGTTAACACTTTATTTCAAAATTATTTCAGAACACAAGAATTATAATTCACTTAACTATGTATCTAACTACCTATCTGACTACCTAGCTGAGGAGAAAGACAACCGCGTATATGTACCGTTCCAGGCTTCTACAACGGATCTCGTACAGATCGGGCTCGAAGCAAGCGGAAAAAGTCTAGAACGCCTATTTGCCGCAAGATTTATTCTCGCGGCCGCTTTCCATTAATAAGTGTTTCCAGAGCGTTCCTTACACTACACAATCACTAGTACGAATTTTAAAACTAAACTTTGTTACAATACGAGTATATTAACTATATAAACTAAATGCCATCGGTCGTAATATTAACCTTCTCGATTAAGTGTAATCCTTTGCGCCAAGAGATAGATCTGAAAATTTGGTAATAGCGGAGATAATAGAGCTATTTAAAAGGGAACAACTGCAAGCTGTTTTCAATATTAATGCCAGAAAATAAATTCGTGAGGGGATTAATACTTTCCTTAAATTACTGTACAATTAGAGTGGATTACGGAACGAAATATCAGTTGCGCAGTTTTTGAAATGTCATATTCGGCCATAAAGCGGATAAAATAGTGGATTATGATAGGGTTATTATAGCATTGGGAATATTTAACATTTTCATGTGCTTGGAATAAATTTTCTACGTACATCGATTGATATAAATTTTGTTACGTAAGTTGAAATGAAAATGCCAGCCCGATTCGCTGGCATTTCATCAAAATAAGACGGACTCTTTTTCCTACTTACTTGTCTATAAAGTGGCAATATTACATTTGGAATAACTCCAATACTATTCCATTATCTTATAATTATGAAAGCTTCATTTATTCAGAGAGTACTCTGAGAATAAAAGCAATAAATTACTTTTGGGAGATTGATGAAAAACGTTTACCCGAAGATTCTAGCTATGAAGACGGCTCTGCTATATTTTAAAAGTTTACCTATTTTATGAGAAATTCAGAAGCTGGGGAAATATGAGAAAGTTATAAATGTGTCGAATATATCCCCTTGGATTTATTGCGCAACCCTTGGTTTATGTAAATGTTCCCTTGGATTGCCGTAAAGGAGTCTTAGCAATATGTAAAGTTGTCACAAAGGAACCCAAAAATGTAAAAAAATATAGGGTGTTCCATTTAAAAAAATTCACCCACAGCGGCTCACACTTTTTGGAGATACCCTATACATGTGACTATATTTTCCTGAAATACATTCTTGTACATAGTTAAGGTTTGCATGTGAAGGGAACTCCTAACTTCTTTATTATAGGACCTATAGATGCCCGACGCACTGTTGCAGGACCAGGTATAAATACCTTCTTCGCCAAAAAAGTTAAATAAGGAATAAATTACATTTTAATGTAATAACAGGAGTTCATTTTTTATTAACCATATTATGTACATTTTCGATGTGAAAGTTCGTTTCGCGTTATCATGTCAATAATCAAACCAATTCAAAAAGTACCGTTAGAAAAATTGCTTGAGGTTTTTAAAAATTTAAAATTAGAAATATATTTAGAAAAAAAAATGAAAATTATTTTTACAATTGAAAATAGTTTTTATTTTAGTTTGGGAAAAAGAAATTGACAATGATTTTTTTTTTCAAATTAAAAATCTAAATAAATATTTTGAAAAAATTAACGCTGAAATTTTATTGTCTTCCTTTAAAATTCTATTTTTAAAAACTACAAATATTATTTTGAATTTAAAAATAAATCATTAAAATTTATTTCATTACTTAAACACGAAAAATAAAAAGTATTTCATAATTTTTAATTTATTTGCTTATTAACTTTGGTACCCTTTTTCAGTCTTGAGAAATAAATGAGTTAAAATCGGCTACATTACCTCTATAATTATTTCTTCACAGATTCTTTACACGAAACTTTTGGTTAAAAATATATTTCACATCAAGTCCGTTAGTCGTGATTTGCTCTATTGTCGGAAATTTTGTCATGAAAATCATTATATTTAGAATATTTTGCTTCAAATCAGTTGTAAACCCCTAATACAGCTTTTAGAATAGAGAAGAGCTTTCTCTAGACAATGCAATATTTTTAAATTTTGATTAACTCAGAATAAAACCCTATTGATTTTCGAAATGATTAATCAAATAGTTCAACTTTTATTAAAGAAAAACTTATCGTCTTTTAGAGAAAAATCAAACCCAGGAATCTCGGATCCCTATAACTATTTTTAAATTTAATTGAACTGTATTTTCAGTTTAGTTTATAAATGAATTCGCTACATTTACTCGTATAGTTTTCGTATCTAATACAGATTCAAAGAAAATACTACATTTTATTTTATTTCTAAAATGTTCCTGAAAAGGTTGGCTAAAGGTAGACTTAATAGAGTTTGAAAGTTGTACCATTTATTTGCTTATAAAAATTATTCAATTCAAATATCATCGCTTAACGCCATATGCCGCTGTGTGCCGATACAGAAAGTTACGTCGGACGTACGAGAAAGAGTTGCCCTTATTGACATTTCCAGCTAAGGATCACTCCGTCTGGTGGTGACAATTATAACTACTGCGTGTAGGTCACAGGTTTGTTTACATTTTGATATAGCGTTTGCTTTGTGAATGTAGCCATAACAAGCGTCCAATTTTCGGTTAGTTGATGTTAGAATCAGAAGTTAATGGTTTGATTACTTTGTACCTAAGTAGCTAAAGTAGTTGTAGACATTTGTTTATACCTACCTATATTTATAGACTTTTTAAATTTAGTTATTTATTATTGCAGAATATGAAATTTACTTCAAATCAAATAAAAAGCAAATCACAGATTTTTGGCATTGTTTATGGCTGCATTACACAAAAATATTCAAGAGAAAATATTTAGAAGGCTCTTGCTAACATTCTTTGTTCATGAAACTAAAAAACATGATATTTCATATACAGTGCTATTATTTCTCTTCCGTAACATTTCTATTGTTGAGACAATTAATGATATATTTTACTAAATGTTATCAATTTTGAATATAGTTTTACAGCCAGCTATTCTATTTCTCCTCAAGAAGGACATTTACGATACCATAACTATGTGACTGATATTTTAAATAATTTCCAAACATTAGAAGTATTCCAGAATGTACTTAAATTCTAGTTTAAACAGCAACAGGTCTATGCTGCTGAATCAAAATGGTAAGGTTAACCAAATTTTGAAATTCATCACTGAAATGAATTTTTCTTGGCTGATTACGGTGCTAAAAAACGAACCCTGGTCCAGTCATATCAGTCACTTGTCAAAATATTGTGGACTTTTTATTATTTATTGTGGCATTTATTGTTAATACAGTTTATTAGTTGTGATTATTAGTTTTATCGGTAAGATATGAGGGGTTAAACCATCTGATAAACAATTTTTGAAAGTAGTAATTTTATTCAGTAGTTAGGAATAGGCGGATGCTATCGTGAAGCAATTTTATTCGATGTAATGTGCAATTCATTAGTATTAGATTATTTTAAATTTGTTCCATTTTCTTCTCTTACACACCAATAATAAACGTGACTTCTATTCAAAAGCCTTTCCCCTAAAAATATTTTCAATCTTTAACTGAACAACAAAATTAACTAGTGTTAAGTATTACTGCGCCTTTCAAAAAATTATTTAGTTCTTTTCAAATAACTTAGACTTTAGGCAATTTTACATTATCTTTTAACTGATTCGTCACTTACAACTTTTAGAATGTTAAACTGTTCTAGTAAATTAAAGTAATATTTCTGAGGATTGAGGCTCTAATGATAAATTTACCTTTTAGCAATTATTCCATACAGAAGTTGAGCTGTAAAAACAAGATTAAGATGCTTATGCACTGCAATCTATCTCGCCCCTATTCCAAAACATAAAAGCTTTTTCCCCGAATCCATTATAATTTGTATAAACAGTCGGCTTGTTTTAATTATCTTAGTTATTGTCCTCTTCATATACATATAATTATTTGAAAATTATAAAAACTGCTTGGCAAAATAAGGAAATATTCATAGGAGATGTCTAATCTTTACATACATATTATAGCCTTAAAGATAGGTTATAAGCAAGCGACCTTGCGATCAGCTGATAGTTGGTGCGAACTTTTAATTTGAATCGCCATGCGGACTTATCTTCTCTAGTAATAGTATCATGTAGAATACGGCAGGTAGAATGGTGAGTCATCGGCGCATAATGGAGGGGGCGCTTCAAAAGACGCCTATTCTGGGTGCGCCGATGAACCATCTACCAGTGAAATAAAACTTCACAAAATCCTACCGTATAAAAATGGATGAACTACCAAAGTAAGTATATGCACGGATGTAAGGTAAGATTCCTACTTAACAAAGAAATTCAGTGTAAACACAAATCCATATGGGCATCAATAACAACATGCCGACAAACTCACGCATTCATTAGAATGCTGTGCAGGGAAAGGGCAAAACTATGCTTACAACATTCAAGGAATTTTAGAAAACTTGTAGGGATTTGGACAGGTCACTATCGATTAAACAAACACTTTAACAGAATGGGAATTATAAGCTACCCGAGTTAAAGGGGGTGTTTAGAAGGAGATGGGAGTGTCGAGCAGGTGATGTGTCACTTGTGTCAATGCCCGGCACTAGCATCAATCAAATCCATGCTGGTGGACTTCTAGTGTGGTCAGTTTAAGAGAGGCGCATCTAAGGGACGTTCTTCAGTTTCTCAACAAGGTTATGTGGCTGAATGAACGACCAAGGATACCTCAATCACGGGGAAAGCACAATGGGCCCGGAAAGGGTGGCCTAAGTGCTGGTCTAAATTTTAGGCAACCCACAACGAATCCAGAATTCAGATGATGTAAAAATAATTGTATCTTACATAACAATTTGTTTTAAAACTTGAAGATTTTTCAATTTTTTTTAAATTTATAGTTTTGCAAATTTTTGCGTGTTTTCAAATATCTTGACTTTTTTCCAAATTCCAATTTTTTTGCAAATTTTAACTTTAAAATTTGGACTGAAAATTTCAACGGCTATTTTTTAAAATTTCAAATTTTTTTGAGGCACGGTGGTAATTGTTTTTAAATTTCGTTTTTGAATATTTTAAAGTATTTTGAATTTTCTTGAAAATTTTAAAATTTTAGCCAAATTTGGACTTTTTTCAAAAATTTTAATTTTTTATGAAAGTTTCCATTCAAAAATTTTGGCGAATTGATCGTAATTTTCTGGAAGTTTTGCCCATTTCTAAATTTGTATTTCTTTTCAAAAGGTCATTTTAGAAATTAGAATATTTAGAATAAGGATTTGTCTTACATTTATGATGAAATGAAATTCTCTCTTGAATCCACCTATTTAAAATACCAAAGTACTCATATTAATAGAAACTAAAATAAATTTTGCAAATTTTCACTTAGTATCAAAACTAGCCGCTATTATAATAAGCTTACTCAGAATCACCATTTTAACCGTAATAAGTGGATAGTTTGCATATTGATTAGCTAGTTTCTAAACTATCAACTGATTATGTGCTATTTTGCTGGAAACGGCTGAAACAGCAGCTTTGTTAGTTATTTTGAAAAATAAACTAGTTATTTTCAAAACTAACCAAATATCCATTTTATCCGTAACTTATACAGGGTGGACCATAAGTAATGGTATACAGAGCAATGGTGGATTTTTAGAATAAAAATAATGTGATTTAGCTACATTTACCTTATACCAAAAGTTGATATTAACAGATATACAGGGTGTCAAAGTTGAAAAAAAATTCGATATTTTCGTATAATTATGGAATAAATTGTAATATAGGCACGAAATTTGGCACAAGGGGGTTTCTTAAGTCGATAAACTCTAATTTGCTAACATATTACCAATAGCTGATAGGGGGCGCTACCTACACAATCCTGCATAATTCTAAATCATCATAACTTTTTTGTGCATCCACGTATATTAATTTGAAATGGGTTACCTCATTTCCCCATATTTTTTATACGTTAAAAAGTTGATACGAGCAACCGTTTCCAAGTTATTGCCTTTAAAGCTTGACGTGCCTTAGATTTAAATTATTAGAAAATTAAATTTTCGAAGTAGGCTTGAAAAAAAGTAATCATAAGGCAGCTTTGAAAAAAATTTAATATTATAATAATAGAAATATTACTTTGCTGATAATAACATTACCTAAATTTTAAAAATCTGAAGAAAAAAAATCCAAAAAATTAAGACGTAATTTAATTTCTAACATAGAGATGTGAGATATGTTTTCTGAGTCCGAACAAGAAAATGTTAATAATCTGGGTAGTCAAAGCAGATATTTGGAGATGAATTTTAATAAAAACAGCCAGATTTTTAATTGTTTTTAATCCCTTTACATGAAAAAGGTCATTTCCCACATACTTATTTTTGAAAATAAATTTTGTTTTGGTATTTTATTTAAATTCATTTTAGAAATGTAAAAAACATGAGTTATAATAATGTCAGTATAGTAATATTAAATATAAACTATTTTAGAGACAGTTTTATTACTTTTATTTTGAAACCTACTGCCAAAATTCACATTTACATAACTTAAAATAAACGTACCGCAAATTTTGAAGTCAAATATCTTGAAAACGGTTGCTTGTATCAACATTTAGAAAGTATACCTCTTTTTTTTGTAAAAAATGTAGGTAAATAAAAATATCTATTTAAAATAGGTGTACATGAAGGTATAAAAAAGTTATGATGCTTTAGAATAACAGAAGGTAGAGCAGGTGGCGCCCCCTATGAGTTACTGACAATATGTTAGCAAATTAGAATTTCTTGTCCAAATAAACCCTCCTATGCCAAATTTCTTGTCTATTGTGTCTACAGTTCATCAGTTATGCAAAAAAATGACAATTTTTTTTTTCAGCTTTGACACCCTGTATCTCTGTTAATATCAACTTTTGGTAAAAGGTAAATGTGGCTAAATAACGTTATTTTTATACGAAAAATCTACTCTTGCTCTATGTACCATTACTTATGGTCCACCCAGTATAAAATTCCTCTATAAATGAAAATATTTTAAAATGTATAGGGGAGATTGGGGTATAATAAACCATGGGAATTTTTTTCTATACTCTTTTCACCCAACAAATATAGGCCACTCCCTCTCAAAATAAAATAGGTTTACACTATATCAAGGGATAATTTGATAGAAAATAAAGTCGAACAGTATTCTAGAAAAAATAAATAAATATCATATAAAAACAGAAAATATATGCAAATATCTAAAAAATGAACCAACAGCTGCAGAATATTGTTGCGCGTTATCGGTTCGAATGATTAACACTTGGTGAATTGTACCCACTTTATTTCTAAATTGAAGTCGGAACACTACAATTGTAATTTATTAATATTTTTTAATTAACTAACTTATTCATTGACTTCTAACTTACTGAGGGAAAGCTGACCGCCTTGTATAGGTCCCCCTCCCGGTTCTAGAAGGAATAAGAAGATAAGCCTTGTCGTTTGCCTGAAATTTCTGGAACGCTTATCTGCCGTTTGATTCATTACCGCGGCCGCATCCCCTTATTAAATTTTCTAGAAAATTCCTAGCTAAATTTGATAATTACATTCTGTTACAATATAATGTACACTGCATTTTCCCAGTTATCGGCAATTACATTAGTTACGACTTGTTGAAAGGGTGGCGAAGGTCTTTTAGTTTACAGGTTGTGTTATTTTTTGCCACTTAGGAAAGCAATCGTAAAACAGTAATGTTGTGTTCCTTTGCCATCTCACCTAGGATTTCAGCTTAAACTATTTTTACTTCATAACGAATTTCTTTCTCATAATCTCCAGTTTTCTTTGAAACGAAGCACAAGAGACCATCTTCAACGAAGCCCTCCTCTGATCCTTTGGCGACTTTCCCTGCACGATGAATCCTTCAAGCCACTTGTTTTATAACTAAGTAGTACCAAAACCGAGAATTATTTGGTTACAATTGTCACTTTAAAGATTAACGTTACTAATGACGAGACCGTTCGTTCCGTTAAATTAAAATGATTATTCTCCACAAAAGGTAAGTACTTCTAACTACTAACAAGGAAAGGTCCGAAGTGTCCGGCGCCGATTTTGTTAATTATTGGATATGTTTTAGAGGACCAAAATCTAAGAGTAACGTATTTTTTTTTACCGGCTGATAAACGGTTTTAAAGGTAGTTTTACCCCCTCAAAGTTCAGGCAAAAAATGCAGATTTTGTTGTTTCTCACATACCAAAAATGATATTCGAGTCGTTTCTTTTTCCAAAAGTTTTGTTTTGATGAGAAATAAAAGAAAACAATTTTTTCAAAATTTTCTCACCCCCCTCATTGGAACAAACTACCCCATTTAGAAGTTCTTTAATCATAAAAATGATAATTACGGCAGTAAAATTTTGAAAAATATATGTTATTTTATACACCAAAACTAATTTCACTTGTTTTTGGATTTTGTGGAAAAAAATATTTTTGGGGGGTAAACACCACTTAAACGAATACGTATGTGATAGGATGTATTTTTGTGATTTTTGTTTTATTTTTTTCTGAAGCGAAGTATTTTAACGAGAAACGCAAAAAATAATTTTTTCAGATTTTTTCGTCCCCACCCCCCACCCTTTCCTTATAGGAGGGTGAGCTACCTACTTTAAAAAGCGGAAAATTCGAAGAATATTATGATCCCTCTACTATCTATATATACCGAAAGAAAAGTTTACCAAATTTTTTTAACCCCACCCCTCCTGAAGGGGTAAATTTCCCCCTTATGAAATTTTTAATTAACAAGGAAATAGTCATTATAACAGCTCAATTTTGAAAAATAAATGTTATTTTATACATCAAAATTAATTTTACTTTTATTTGGGTTTTGGTGAAGGAAAATATTTTGGGGGTAAACACCCTTTAACGCAAATATTTATATATAATTGAAGATATATTTGTATAATTTTCGGTTCGTTATTTTTGAAACGAAGTACTTTAAAGAAGGTAGAAAAATATTATTTTCATATTTTCGTTCTCCCGTTCCCACCCTTTGTCCTGGCATAGCAGTAGAGTGAGCAAGTTAGCGATCTACTTGAAAAACTAGAAACTCGAGATCATTGCTGTCTCTCTAGATAGCACCAAACAGAGTTTAGAAAGGTTTTTGCATCCCCCCCTATGGGGTAAACCATGTCCTCTTATGGCGATTTTAAGTAACAAAAAAAAGTCATGACAACAAAACTTAAAAAAAAAATGTTATTTTACACATTACAACGCATTTTACGTGTTTTTGAGTTTTGCCGAAAAAAAGTTTGGGGTTAACATTCTTTATAACAAATCAGGTATATAGCAGGTAAAAAATGTTTACTTCTTATTCTCCTTATACGAGTAGCTATTGACATAAATGGCACCATGTGTGTACCTGCATTCAGGGGTGATCACCCCCTTCGAAATCTTTTCCAAGTAAAACATGTTCCAGTTATTCAGGTAGGTGACTTATCCTTCTGATAGAAATAGGACGCGAGGTGTGGCTGGAAAAATTCGGAAAAATTATTTTTATAGTTTCTTGTTGAAATATTTCGTTCCAGGAAAAAAAGAAACGAATATCTTTACCGCCATAATAATGTACACTTAAATATTTTGGTAAATTCCCCTATTTCTCGTATAGGTATATCTAATATAAAAAACTTCTAAATTTTTATAAAGTTCAGACAACTGACCGCAGTTTTTATATAGATATTTTATATACGTATTTGCTCTAAAGGGTGTTTACCCCCAAAAATTTTTCGACAAACCCCAAAAAATTTCAATAATATAAGTTTTAGTATATGAAATATAGTGTTTTTTTTTAAATTTTGCTGTTACGGAGGTGCAAAAGCTTAGAATTTTTTTCGGTGTATAAAAAGAGATCGTAATGATCTCGAATTTTGCGATTTTTTAAGTAGATGACTCACCCTCTGGTAAGATAAGGTGGAGGGTGGGGAAGAGAGGTGACCGAAAAAGTTCAAAAAAATTAATTTTCCTAATTTCTCGTTGAAATACTTCGTTTCAGATAAAAAACAAATTAAAAATCATAGAAATACATCCTATTATATACGTGTTTGACCTAAAGGGTGTTTACCCCCAAAACATTTTCCTTCACCGAAACTCAAATAAAAGTAAAATTAATTTTGATGTTTAAAATAACAATTATTCTTCAAAATTTAGCTGTTATAATGACTATTTTCTTGTTAATTAAAAATTTCATATGGGGTAATTTACCCCTATCAGGAGGGGTAAGGTTAAAAAAATTTGGTAAACTTGCCTTTCGGTGTATATAGATAGTAGAGGGATCATAATAATCTCGAATTTTCCGGTTTTTTAAGTAGGTAGCTCACCCTCCTCTAAGGGAAGGGTAGAGAGTGGGGATGAGGGGTGACTAAAAAAAATTATCTTAGAAAATTATTTTTTAGTTTCTCGTCGAAATACTTCGCTTTAGAAAAAATATAAAACAAAATTCATAAAAATACATCCTATCATATACGTATTCGCGTAAGTGGTGTTTACAAACAGGTAAAATTAGTTTTGGTGTATAAAATAACATATATTTTTTTCAAAATTTTGCTGCCGTAATTACGAATTTTATGATTAAAAAACTTTTAAATGGGGTAGTTTGCCCCCATGAGGGGATGGGAAAATTTTGAAATATTTATTTTTCTTTTATTTCTCGTCAAAACAAAACTTTTGGAAAAAGAAACGACTCGAATATCACTTTTGGTATTTGGGAAACAGCAAAATCTGCATTTTTTGCCCCAACTTTGAGACGGTAAAACTACCCTTGAAACCGTTTATCAGCCGATAAAAAAAATACGTGTCTCTTAGATTTTGGTCCTTTAAAACATATCCAAAAATTGCGGCGCCGAACACTTCGCGTCCTTTTCTTGTAAGCTAAAGACCTTTCGGTGGTTAGGAGGAGTAATCACCAAGAGCATGTAAGTTCGACCCACACGTGTAGTTCAATGCCGAAAGGGGTATTAGCCCATGGAGTAGATGTTGGCTTTAAATATTAAAATTTTTACCACCGTAAATTATTGATGAAACGTCATGTTAAAATTTTTTTATCTATTTCAATTTTATTGTTTTTAAGTACTTTTTTCTTACGGTTCCCTTTCCTGTTCCCTTTTCATGTTATTCACTAGCTCAAATGAGAGCGAAACATCGATGTCCAGTGCTACAACCTTTTTTGTACATTTTCTATATTTTAATAATTTATTTAAAAGAATTCATGTTTAATTTTTGTCTTCTGTATTACATTTTTTTTTTTCGTAATTCTGTGTAAAATAAACTAACCTATTTTTTCTAGACTGTCATGAGGTGACGTTTTAAATAAATTTAGATATCACGTAGTCATATTTCAAAAAATGTTTTAGAATATTGTCATACTTTCTCTAATAAAAATTTAAATATGTATTTTCAAACTGGATCGCAGAAATGTTAAATAAAATTAATAAACATAATGTTTCCAACCAATAAGGGTCAACCATGAAGAACAATATATTTTTGTTTTTTTTTCTTGTATTTATCTATTTCTTTTACCAAAGAATATACAAAAGTAGATTATCCCTTACAGTAATGTAGACGTTCATTAATTACACTCTAATTATGAAAGGGTATTATCGAATTTCTAATTAAATTGCGGGGTATAATACTCATCAAATATTTGATCAAACTTCTTTTTGCGTAACGTAATAATGATTCAGTATTAATTTAACTTCGACGGAAGTGAAGGCGCACGCAAAGGGTTTTAAGTCGCTATCCCAGAGGATTAAGCCATGATTGGATAGACATGTAACTAACTCTAATATGTCCTCCCTTGTTTTCCAATTATCGTCCTTCTAGCTGACTGACATGCACATGTATTGTGACTTAATTTTAAATAAGTAAATCTGGTAAATTACTCTAAGCGGTACATAATTTATTTCTCGAAAAAGGAGAGAGCGAACTCTGAAAAATTGGCTTTTGTTAGTTTGTCATTGGCGAAATGTAGAGTAAGGTTAAACATAAATAATAAAAATGTCACATAGGTTTAGGGATAACGGTGGTAGCGGCAAATAAGTCATTTATATTTATAACGGGAACAAGAGGAAAGTTACTTTGTAACTGGTCGCCTAACTAATGGACTTTGTCCCAGATAACTGTTTTTCCAATAGCTCCATCCACTACCTTACATCGATAAGCACTCAACTTATAAATATGGTCTTTTTTTGGCTATTTCGGAACAAATTTATTATAGATAATCCAGGATTTCTTATATTGCAAACGTTATTCTTAAATATGTAAGGACATCCTGAAAAGGCCAATTTATTAAGCTAGGTGGTGATTGAATAGAGTAGAAAATCCACAATATTGTTCTGAAACATGTTACTTATTTTACAATAAATCTGTTTTAGAGTTTACATTGAAAAATGCAACTATTTGATATTTAAGGTGAGAAAATAAAGTGGCTATAAGAAATATAATTTTACAGTTTGTTTTGCCAATTGGATTCACTTAATTTTATCCCGCATTAAAGTCCTTAAAATATTGCACATGGTGCTCACAAAATAATTTAGTCTTTTTTTTTATTTTGAGAAAGCAAACCAAATCTTGATTATTTTAATTAAAAAATTCTCTATAACTATTATTTTTTCATTACTTAATTACCACTTTTCCAAAAAAAATGGTAAAATTCGTCAATTGTCAGGGAAATTTCGACTAAAAAATCTTTGCTCAGAAATTCCAAGAAATACCAAGTATTATAATAATGAAGCAGTTATTAGAACAGATTATCTATTAGTGTTCACACACAAAATTTTTTGCTTTTTGATTTTTTCAAAAATGAATTTTTTTTTTCATTTTGACCACTTTTTAAAAATATCCAAATATTTCTATAATTAAATTTTTTATGGAATTTTGATTCATTTTTGAAAAT
Organism: Dastarcus helophoroides; assembly: GCA_028583605.1. NCBI lineage: Eukaryota > Metazoa > Arthropoda > Insecta > Coleoptera > Bothrideridae > Dastarcus > Dastarcus helophoroides. The sequence goes on along the minus strand of CM053328.1, from coordinate 20,895,239 downwards.
ATTGATTTAGAGATTTTGAATTTTTTGAAAATTATTGGGTCTTCTTCAAAAACTTGAGCTTTTTGTCAAAAATTTGACTTATCCCAGAATTTAATTTTTTTCCTAAGGTTTTCTTCAAATTGTGCCGAAAAATTTAATTTTTTTGAAGAATTTGAATTTTAAATTTCGATTTATTATTGAAAATTTCGACTTTTTTCACAATTTAGACACTTCAAGCTTTTGAAATTTCTTTTTTTTTAATTTTAATTCATTCTCATAATGTAGATTTTTTATTCTTCATGGTAGACCCTTATTGACCGGAAATATTATGTTTTTTTATCAATTTATTTAACATTTCTTCCGCCCAGTTTGGACTACGTGATATTTAAATTTATTACTGACAGTTCACAAATTAAGAGGTTAGTTTATTTTACATAGAATAGGAATAATGAAAAATAGAAGACCAAAAATTAGATATGGAAAAAAAAAACAAACAAAAAATTGTTTTTTTGATAAATTAGGAAAATATAAAAAAAATACATAAACAGGGTTGTAGCACTCGACATCGATGTTTCGCTCTCATTTGAGCTCATCAGCAGTGCATAACATGGAAAGAGAACAATGAGGAAGAAATATTAAAAAAAAAAATTTTAAAGTATAAAAAAGAAAAAAGAAAAATCAAGAAATTTTAACATGAATAGACGTTTCATCATCAATTTACTGTGTTAAAAATTTAAATATTTGAAGCCCGATCCACAAGAAACAACTACTCCGAGGGCTAATACCCCTTCCGGTATTGAACTACACTTGTGGATCGAACTTACATGCTCTTGGTGACTACTGTTCCTAACTGCTGAAATCTATTCAGCTTGGTAGTTAGAAGCACTCACCATTTGCGGAGTCCGTTCGTTCCGTTAGAGGAATAGGTTTATTCTTCATGGTAGACCCTTATTGACCGGAAATATTATGTTTTTTTTCAATTTATTTACCATTTCTTCGGCCCAGTTTGGAAATATTTAAATTTTTATTTTTTGTTGACAATTTTCTAAACAGTTTTTGAAATGTGACTACGTGATATTTAAATTTATTAAAAACGTCACTTCATGACAGTTCACAAATAAAGAGGTTAATTTATTTTACATAAAATAGGAATAATGAAAAATAGAAGACCAAAAATTAGATATGAAAAAAAAAAAAAAAAAATAAACATATCTTAAAATTTTGAATTTTTTGAAATTTTAACTACTTTCGGAACTTCGACTTTTTTTAAAAATTCCGACTTTTTGATAGTTTGGTTTTTTTTGTTAAAAAATATATGTACACTGTTAAATTTTTGATTTTCTTTAAATGTTGAAGATTCAAAAAAAAACCTCAGGAAAAAAGTTTATTTTCGCCGAAGTTCCATTTTGTGATTATTGTAATTTTTTAACATAAATCTTGAGTTTAATGTCGGGTTTTTGTTCTCTTTTAATTTAGAACTTTAATTCTAAATTCTGAGTAGATTTCAATTTAAAGAAAAAAATTCAAAAAATAAATGGGTCCAAAAATCAAACGGAACATTAAAGAAATAATATTCAAAATTTAACTTGGAACAAAATCTGGATATCTTTGAAATAAATTTGAACAAGCATTCGGTTTTAGATTCAAAGTGAAAATTTTTAATTGTTTTCCAACATTTCAACCATCCTTTCAACATTCAAATTTTGTTTTGAAGTTTCGAATTTAAATCGACATTTAGACTAATCGAAAACGACAAAAGGAAATATTACTGTCTGAAGGCTAAAATTTAAAATGTGACTAGTTGAAAGCAAACTTGTAACTAATCTTTTAAAAGGCTTTGCGGTCAGTTTCATCATTAACAAAAGTCACCACGCGCCGCTTTGGTATCTACAATTGGGAAGAAACACAAAATTAATAAAAATAAAATTCTAAAGTTTTGGTGATTAATCCCGGAAATTTGATTTTTACTCCAATTTTCAAATTTTTCTAGAAGTTGCGATCTTTAAATCCGACATTTTACTTAAAATTTCTAGAGAAAGTAAAAATTTTGGATACAAAGTCGGAAAATTCGTGAACAAAAAAAAATTCAACACTTTAAAATTTAGAAACAAAACAAATTCGATTTTGAAGGTGATTATTTCGTTGACCTTGGATAACAGTGATAATATCGTTTTTATTTTCGAAACGAAAGGGGTACAAAAATTAAAACCATTCGGTACAAAAGTGGTTTACAAAATTATGTCCTAATCAAATTCGTTTTTTTAAGATGGTCGTTATCTTCATGTTGCCCTGGAATCTGAATTGAAAATCACAATTTTCTGTTTTTGGGTTGCGGTACAAAAAAAAATGTTTAGCGTTACAAAAAGTTACAAAAATTGTACAAAATTGTGGTATAAACAGTTTTTCCCGGATGTGGTCGGATCCTAAGTCAGTGTACCTAAAAGTTACAGATAAAATAATTTCCCTTCTTTTGCCATCTTCGCACAGTCATAAGATTTTAAACATATTGCAATAAAATAAATTCTCCAGAATCTTGGATTCTCGGAACATTTGCATATGTCAACACAAAAACATATTTATCGCATCTGGTTACAAAGCTTGAATTCAGGTGATTGTGTCTTTGTTTACCGCATGTAGCAGAGAACGCATTCTTCTCACTTCAATATTTTTGCATGTTTAAATTTTTAACCATGTTCCCCACCTCGGAAAGGGGTGCAAAATGAGATTTGGAATTTAGTAATCTATTTTCAACCTTATGTTAAAATTTGAAGACTCTTGGAATTATTTCTACCTTTTATGTCCAGTGACATACGACTATAGGCTATCGTTAAGCATAACCGTAGATTGCGCAGACGAATAAGGTGCATTGTTAAACTGTTGACAGCATTCAGCTTTAGTAACTTTACAGCTCGAGTTCCATATAGTTAGAACGAGAAGGAAGCTCCTAATTTTGTAAAATATTATAATCTTATCGCGCTTTACACTATATTACGCCTTCATTGTGACAACCCTCCAAAGAAGAATATGTTTCATTTGTCTGACTAGACTTATTGTTAGAACCGTTTCATTTGTATTTGCGCTTGTAACTAAATGAAGTGCACAAAGCGTGATAACTTGACATTTTAAGGGTTTGTTTTAGGCATTAATTCATTCTCGCGGATTAAAACAACATCAAGTTATATTGGCTTACTTAATATAATTATCGCGAATAATAATTTTTCGGTAATGAAACATATAGGTTCCTAAGTTATAAATTACGTTGTTAGTAATAACCTCAACAGGGCGCTTTATGGCAAACAAGAATAGTAAAACTTGAATATGAATTTTTAAGTGCCATAACTACAATATTGAAAGAGCCATTAAAGAGTAATGCTTTATCATTTTTATTCTTTAATAACCCTAGGTCAGTAAACAGCTGATGATACATTTTCCATTAATACTTTTTATGTCATCATCATTTTTGGTACGCGACGTTTGTGATTAAACATGTTCTCTTTGTTTGTTTTTATATATTTTATATTTCCACTATAAATTTGAAACTAATGAAATAGACTTTACAGTCTAATCTGGTAGAAGCAACTTATTTTACTAACAATCTTGAAGCTCTAATTCACCAACTTAACCTTTGCCTGTGTTACTCTTAAGAGAATATAACAAAACACATATTAATTTAACCATTTTCACGTTTTTGCTAAAATAAAACGAAAAAATAAATTGTAACATTAAACATACCCCACAATTATTACTTACAGTTTCCATTTGTTTGGTAAATGGAATTGTGCATTATAAAAATCAGTAGCAATTCTCTTTATATCATAGAATATTGTCATTGAGGATCTATCAGGGTGCTGTGAACTAGTAGTGAGATTTAATTTGTAGAAATTCGCTTAGTGTATCATATATCCCATATGCTTCACCAGACAGTTATTTCAACAAAAATAATGCTTAAATGCAAACTGACTTTTATTTTATTGACTATTTTATTATTGTGTTTCAGTTTTATTTATTTTCTTTGTTGTTATTGCATTCGCAGTTGATTTTCACCTTTTATTTTTATTTTTTGGTTTAAAATATCTTACCAAAAGGAGCAAGAACATCTTTACTTAATAGTGTTAATTCGTCCAATGGAAAGTCAGAGTGGACAAACTCTTTATACGCATAGGAATGAGGTGGCAGTAACAAAGTAATGAGAACACTAATAGAGAACAAGAATTATCATGAATATAAGCTAGGGTATTTTTATGGAGCACATTTTTTTTATGTATAAAATCAAACATTTAATGTTGCGGTGCGCTACATTTTCTTGTAGTTTGTGCGTTTCTCGATTTATGAGGTTTTACTAGCGTTCTCGTTATTACTTTCGAATGAATTTTGATGACTAACCCCGGTTTATAATCAACATTATTGGGATTTAGCTTAAGATTTGACATCTCCAGATAACAGAAGCACTGTACACTGTACACCTAAATGAATTTTTGGTAACCATGAAAATATTTGTAAGATTAAAAAAAACATTGGGAACAGCAAAATTGTTAACAGAACGATTTATGCATCAATTAGTATCTATTGCATACGTCCCACGGTTTTCATTTTAAATCTCACAATTATTTTGATAGCTATTAATAATCCATAATCACACATATTCAGCACCATGTGGGGTTAGATATCTGTATGGTGTTATAAATCTGTATGGACCTAGAAGAAATTGTTTTATACTTTTGATCCATTAAAGAAAAAAAAAGTGTTAAACACTTTTCCTATTTCATTATTTCATGCTCTTTAGTACTGTTTATGTGTGTGAGAGGGTAAGAAAGGGTGCATGTGTGTTGTATGTGTAAAATTTTGCAATCCATTCAAACATATTTGCTTTTGATTCGAAAATGCCAAAGAACACGATTTTTTGTCATAAAAATGATTATATTTTGGGTAACTTTTTATCAAATGACTTGTAATAATATAATATTTGGATAGAGCAGAGCTATTTTAGACGATGGTACTACTCCAAAATTCCCCATTGAAAAACAACTGTCATTCTACTTCTACCGACTCGGAACTTATCAGAATAAAAGGCTACTAATTTTTAAATCGACTGGTCAAATTTGTTACATTTTCTTAAAAAACCTAGTTTATTACAGAAGAATTAAATTTGGGAATTTCAATTCCTTATAACTTTTATACGTACTTAAGTACAGTGCAAAAGCGTAAAATAGCTATTAATGTAACGAGACTAGTCGGGTGTATCACCCGCCGAGGCGGGTAGGGCACTATCTCTAAGTGGATCATTATCTGTAAGTGGTTCACGCGCTGCGAGGGGATCGTTTGGTAATTGCGTGGAAACGACGTGCGATCGGTTGTTAGCGACGCGATGGGGGAAGTTGTGGGCGTGGCTTAATCGACGTTGTCATAGAATTTTTCGTAGACATAGACTCGTTTTGATCATATGAGAAGGGAGGCTCCGTATTTTATCTTATTTTGATGGGACCGGTTGTTAGGGACGCGGTAGGGGAAGTTGTGGGCGTGGCTGTCATAGAATGTTTTGGAGTTACAGACGCGTTAAGAACATAGATTTATATGCGAGAGAAGGGACACTTTATATTTTATATGATTTCGATAAAAATTGGAATGTTTTTTTCAATTTATTTAACATTTCTTCGGCCCAGTTTGAAAATATTTAAATTTTTATGGTTTGTTGACAATTTTCTAAACAGTTTTTGAAATGCGACTACGTGATATTTAAATTTTTTGAAAACGTCACTTCATGACAGTTCACAAATTAAGAGGTTAGTTTATTTTACATAGAATAGGAATAATGAAATATAGCAGACCAAAAACTAGATATGGAAAAATAAAAATTTGTTTTTTTTGATAAATTAGGAAAATATAAAAAAAATACATAAAAAAGGTTGTAGCACTGGACATCGATGTTTCGCTCTCATTTGAGCTCGTCAGCAGTGTATAACATGGAAAGGGAACAATAAGGAAGAAATACTTAAAAATAAAAAAAAATTGAAATATAAAAAAGGAAAATCAAGAAATTTTAACATGAATAGACGTTTCATCATCAATTTACTGTGTTAAAAATTTAAATATTTGAAGCCCGATCCACAAGAAACTACTCCGAGGGCTAATACCCCTTCCGGCATTGAACTACACTTGTGGGTCGAACTTACATGCTCTTGGTGACTACTGTTCCTAACCGCTGAAATCTATTCAGCTTGGGTGTTTAAAAAATCAATAATTTTGGAACATTTCACATTTTCAATTTTTAAATTGTTACTTTTAAATGTCGACTTTGTCGTGTTCTCAAAATTTTGCTCTATTCTAAAAATCCGATATTTTTTAAATCACAATTTTTTTAAAAATGCATGAATGAAAATTGCAATATCCAATTTAAGGAATTGGTTTTCCGAAATCTTAGAACATTTTGTTTAAAAATTTCTAAATTTATTAAAAATTTCGACTTTTTGTCGAAAAATGTCACTATTTTTAAATTTCCATTTCTTCCAGAATTTGCACTGTTTTTTAAACTACCTATTTCAAAATTTCTCCTTTTTTTTAATTTTACTTATATTCTGTAAACTTCGACACGTTCAAAATTTTCTCGATTTTTTTGGTCTTTTTCATTTTTTTCAAATATCCAAGATTCTCTAGTTTTACCTTTTTCAAAATTTTAATTTTTTTCACAGTTAAGCTTTTAAATATTCAGTTTTTTCTTCGAAGTATTACCTTTTCTGAAAATTATTAAGATTTTTCTGAAAAACCCAGGTTTTTGGCAATTTTGTCCTTACAATTATAAATGATTTTGAGTTTTTGGCAATTCGGACCTTTCTAATATTTCAACATTTCAAAATGGTCACTATTTTAAAATTTTTAGCATTTTTTAAAATTGTGGGCGTTAAAAGTTCAACTATTGCTCGAAATTTCGACTGTTGGCAATTTCGAATTTCTTAGTAAATTTCAACAATTCAAAATTTTTACTTTTTTGACTTTTTTGAAAATATATAATATATATATATATATATATATATATATATATATATATATATATATATATAATGTTCAATTTTATAGTTTTCAAATTCTTTTTAGTATGATTCTTTGATATTTGAATATATATAGTTTTTCCGGACCCGTTTCTCTTTTTAGTATTCCTGCCGGATTATATTCATTTGTTGTATTTATTATTATAACTTTTTGGGGGCAGTTCTTTTTTTTTGGATTTTAATCTTTGAATTTTGCAATGATCCATTTCATTTAGGTATATAACTTATATATTTTTTTTAAATTTTGAGTTTCTTCTCCGGATTTCAAATTTCACTTTTACTTTTCTCAAAATTTAAAAAGCAATGCCATTGTCTAGCTTGTTGCCACCAAATTTTAAAAAATTTTTTAAATTTTAATTTTTTTATTCAATTTAGTCTTTCGAATTGCTACTTTTTTTTCTTCAAAAGTTGAGTTTAGAATAAGAATTTTGAATAGGTAGTTCACAATTCGCAATTTAAAAATAAATACAAATTTTGAGAATAACTTGATATTTATCAAAATTATTTGAATATTGTTTCGATCTATTTTTTATTAACCTCGAGTTGGTCTCTAATAATTCGTCTTTTGTAAAATTTTACGTTTATGATCTTAAATCTTACTTTACATAATTTTAACAAAATATTTAATTATCAACAATCAATTATTCGAATACTGTTTTCGTCTATTTTTTATAAATTTCAAGTTGGTTTCTAATAATTCGTCTTTCGTAAAAGGTTACGTTTACGTTTTTAAATCTTGCTTTATATAATTTGCACAAAATTTCAGGTTCTTTTTTTCCTTTTCTTTTCTAAACTGATAATAAATTATCCACATTTGTTACATTTTTTTCTGCTACTTTCAAAATATTGAGAATAAAATTTTGTTTCAGAAAAGTAAAATCAAAATTCAAAACAAAATATTAAATCAAGATTAATCTGTTTAGAATTATAGAATGTTTGATGAAATATTGGGACAAAGTTCAAAATTTTAATATAAAGGTTGAAATTCTATGTAAAATTTCGTCAAGGATAATTTAAAAGTTCGGGTACAAACTCGATATTTTGAAAAGAGGTAGAAATTTCGAAATAACATCGATATTTTCATTCTTCCATCGAAATATTAATTTCCTAAAAATAGTAATTATAGCTAAATTTTCCTATACTCGTCTTCTTTTGATGATGATAAGTAGGGTTTTGTCCTTCTGATACAGTTTTTTTGTTTCCCTTTTGGAGCAGCTTTCACTTCGAAAGTTTCATAGTAGTGGGTTAACGCCCTCTTTCGATTTGAAATGGCTTTTTTTCTCTTATCCCTGTTGTGTTTTCTTGACACGATCCAATCCTAAAAGAAAAAAAAATCATTGATCCTGGCTGCGGAAGCCTTTGTAACCATTTTAAGGTAATCTATAAAATGTTTTTTTTTATTTTTTCTTTTAAATTCTGAGTTTCAACTTAAAGTTCTTCTAACCTTTTCATATTCATCTTAACATTTTTATTTTTCTCATAGTTCCAAGTAAAAACTTAAAATTTTTAGAAAATATTATTGTTTTTTTTTCATTTAACCATTTTTTTTATTTTGTTTTTATTTCAAATTTGGTTGAAAAAGTTTCCTTTAAATTTAAAGCCTTCTATTTAAGTCTGAATCCAAATTTTAAAATCTTTTCTGTTTTTTTCCTCCTAAAGCCTTAAGAATTTATTTTGACCTTAATTTTTTTAAAATTTAAAAATTCCAATTCATTTTAAAATCTAAATTTGATATTTTATACCTAACAGTCAAAATTCTAATAAAAATTTCAACTTTATATTTATAATTTTCAAAAATTAAAGCTATGAATTTCAATTTGATTCTTCAATTTTTTCCCCGAAATATCAAGATAAATCGAGGTTAAAATTTTGACGAAAAAAAGCCTTTCTCTTACTTTCTGCCCCTTTTTGTAAAACTTTCATTCCGGAAGGGTTTCGAATCTGGTAGGATTTGCGTACTAAGTTCCCGTACTCTTTTGAAATTTCTTTTTACCATTATCCCTGAAAAGGCCCGCCAATCCTAAAAAGAGTATATTTTTTACTGTTCTGTCTGTAAAAGGCTTTATAGGCAATTCATCGTATTCTGCAAAATGTAATATTATCGGTAAAATAAATTTAATCTTTTAATAATCACCTTCGCTGTCTGCATTAAAACTGCTAATTAAAACTTGACGTTTTGATTGTTTTTTAATTATTCGAAAATTTTCAAAAAAAACAAATTTTCAGAAAATTTTAATTATTATTTATTTTTTTTAGCATGTCTCGAAATTTTAAGTGTTTTGGTCTAAATTTAAAATAAAAAGTTTGTTCTAAAAAGTTGAATTTTTTTATTTTGACATTTTTTCTTAAAAATTCTCATCTAATTTGTTTTTAAATCTTCAAATTTATAGATTTTCCATTTTATTAATATTTAAATTTTAAAATTCTAGGCCATAAGTTTAACTTCTAAATTTGCTATTTTTTCTTAAAGAACTGTCCGTGATTTTATGTCTTCAATTCCGTTTTTTTTCATATTAGCGAAAGGGCCCGCCGGTTGAAAATATTTGTTATAAATTTTAACTTTTATATTAACTTTTATATTAAAATTTCCGAGTCTAAATTTCAATCATATCTGTTTTTTTATGTTTTCGAAGCTTTAAAATTCTAAACTATATTTTAAAATTGAAACACCGTACTTTTGTGACTTCAAGTTTTTTTCTCCGTTTCGATACAATCCATGGAATTGAATATTAGGTAAAAATATGAAAGTATTCAAAATTACATAATTTCGGGAAATAATTGTAACTTCCAATTCATTCCAAAGAAAACAAAAAAAAATTGATTGCTCCTAACTTTCTACATTTTTTCCAGGTTCTTTTCGCGTTAGTTTTAGAGTGAAATGGTGAAACTTGATTTTAAAAAAATTAGCTCTTTATACGAGTTTTAAGCTGACAACTTTTTTTTAATAATTTGAAATTTTTATTTAAATTTTCCATATTTTTGCTAAAGTAACGCCCTTCTCTCTCTAGATCCTTTTAAATAATCTTGCGACAATTATAATTTTTCTTTTAAATTTCGAATGTCAAATATTTAAAAAATTATTTTGTTTTTCTTATAGTTTCGAATTAAATTTTTAGTGTTATTTTTCTCTAATATTTCAATTTCAATTTTTTATATTCTTCCTATTATCTATTTTTTAAATAAAAGCAATAAATTTTTAAAAAGATATAAATTTTAATTTTATAATTTAAATTTTTTTCCGAAATGTCAAGAAAAATATTTCGCACCTTTAAAATTAAGGTTGAAATTCTAAGAAAACCACCATTCGTTTTCTTTCTGTCCCATTTTGTATCACTTGTATACTCATTTCAGAAGATTTTCATATGTGGCTGGATTACCGTACTGAATACCCGTGGAGTTTTGAAATTATTTTTTCCCCTTATTCTTGAAGAAGCCCGCTACGATGGCAACCGCAACGTCCAATATTTTCATTATTTTCTTTTCGCTGTCTAATCCTGGAAAAAGGATATTTTTGTAAAAGGCTTTAAGGCAACTTTAAATATACTATAAAAATTAATGATAATTGTAAAATAAATCTATCTTCCTTTTTTAACTTTCTCGAGATTTCAAATGTTTTTGTTTCATTTAACATCAAAAAGCAGCTGCAGCAGGTGCAACTACTATAATGTCCTCTATTTTTGGGCGATAAAAATAATTCAAAGCACATAAAGTTTTTTTTTATTATCAAAAATATTTTCTGGTGCAACATTTCGTTTCTGAGCCTAAAGTTAACATTTTGCACAGAGCCCGTTGAAAGCTAGGTACGACATTAAAATGTTTGTAAAAACTTGAAAATATTTTTTCTAAATGTTGATCTTATATTTAAACTTGTGGGTTTAGGTTTTAATTTCAATGTTCTCTGTATTTTTTTATTTTTTAAAAACTTAAATGCACTTACCTCATTTATAGGCCCGCTAAAGGTGAGAATAACCTGCTTTGTTGCTTTTGTCGATTAATATTAATCAAGTTAACTATAAAGTCCTTCAGAAAACGTCGGACAAAACAGACGGAAATGTAGTTACACTAAAAAATGATGAAATTTTAATAAAAATATACTACATTGTAGATACATATCTGTTAAAAAGGTTTAATGATGATGGAGAGAAATTGTGATTCGACGAAAGGCCAAAATGCTCCGATTCTTTCAACTGAGACGGTTTTGACATAAATCTCTTTGATCGTTCCTCGTATATGTCGGCAGATAGTGTTAAAACTGCAAAAGTCGCCCGCCGCGGTATCCTCCAATAAGAATTTCGATAATCGGCGCTTTAAATTCAAATTTGTATGTCCTATGGTCTACACGTGTACAGTAAAATTGGGTTTTTAAGCGACCCTACAAATATATGAGCTATCGGCACACATTTACTTGTTTTAAGATAAATACCTCCTCGCTAAATTATGCATCTTATTTATACACATAAAACTTATTTCCACTTGATTTTACGCCTTAAATGTAGAAAGCGTCATCACATAACCTCAAATAATAAAAGATGAACATTTTCAATTTTTAGCGAAAAGTACTGACCTTTAAACTTTCCAACATATTTTACAAACTAATTCGGATCAATTCTCTCACATTTTTTCCATTAAGCACCATAATTCGATGATATGAAATTGCTGCATTTTCGTAGCCGCAAACGCGTCACTTTGACTTTCTAATTTCACATTTTCAACGAATTTTCCGGCACTATTTTCATAAATTTCATCCGATTCACTCTTATACGCATCCTTTTAAGCTTTCCGCAACCTTTCTGGTCCCACATCTTTGCACATTTGGCTTCAAAAATCTCGGCGTCGTTTCGAAATTTCGGTTTACTGTCAAAAATGAATAATTTTTAGATATTTGATCGGGATTGGCGAGAGCGCGCGGCTGCCGGATTTACCTGAAATCCTCCAAACGCCGCAATCTCCGTCGGAAAAGCGGTGGCCCCATTCTAACACGCCGTCGCATTTCTTTATTTTCGACACGACAAATGTAAGTAATCCTCGTTTGTCGCAAACGCCGTCTAAAAATATCGTATCGTATCGAAATAAATACACCCCACGCCTTTTTTGACATTTCTTCAAAATTAATATATTTGACGTTAATATCTTTCATCGTACGACCGCGGGCCCCACGCTCTTCGGCGAAAAGCCGAATCGAACCGTACCCATGATGACGGAGCGCCATCGGCCCTTTCCGCCCTCGATCGAGACACTTCCGTTGCTGTCAATTTTAACGTTTCTCCGTCGAACTCCGCCCCTCGCGATTATCCCCACAAAAACGCGAATATTTCCCAAAATACTCCACTCGACCCCGTAAAAATCCCAAACGGGGTAAAAGACCTCCTCCTCTCTGACCTGCCGTAAGCCGCCGACTCCCACCTACCCCACGTTCGGAGGAGTTGTTCCTTAAAATTCCATCCCACGTAACCCTTATCCTAATTTTTCTATTGGCAAATGTTACACACACTTCAACGCTTAATATAATATACCGAATACCGACGAATGTCGACGACTAGTCGACTATCTCTAAGTGTATCATTATCTGTAAGTGGATCATGCGCTGCGAGCGGATCGTTCGGTAATTGCGTGGAAACGACGTGCGACCGGTTGTTAGCATCGCGCTGGGGGAAGTTTAGGCGTGGCTTAATCGACGTTGTCATAGAATTTTTCGGAGACATAGACTCGTTTTGATCATATGAGAAGGGACGCTCTGTATTTTATCTTATTTTGGTGCGACTGGTTCTTAGGGAAGTTGTGGGCGAGATTTGATCGTTGTCATAGAATGTTTTGAAGTTACAGATCCATTAAGAACATAGATTTATATGCGAGAGAAGGGACGCTTCATATTTTATAGGATTTCGATGAAAATTGGAATGAAAACGACATTTTTCAAACAGTAATTTATGTATTATTCGGAAAATGTAATATTAATAATTTAATAAACCAATACAACAAAGTATATAAAATAAATTTAACTTAAACCTTAACTTATTTTATTAAATTTGGAGTTTTTGAGTCTAAACCTAAAGTATTATTATCTTTCTTAAAGTTAAATATTTAAATTGAAAATTTCTAGTGTCTCTCAGGTTTTCACCATTTAAAAATGATAAGCTTTTAAAAATTTCGACATTTTAAAGTTTCCACTGTTTTTACATTTTGACTTTTTTGTAAAACGTCAATAATTCATCTATTTCCTGAAAGTTTGACTATTGATTACAACTTTTTTAAAATTCCACATTTCAGAATTTTCACTTTCTTAGAGTTTACATGATTATCAAAATTTCGAATTTTTCTCACAACAGTGTCTATATCAGGTGAAAGATAATTTAAATCTTTACAAGGTAGGCTAAAAAAATATAGGGTGTTTTATTTAAGATAACAAAGTTATTGGTGTTTAAATTTATTAAAATGTACACTCGTAACACTCGCTATAATGTTTTTGAAATTTTGGAAGATGATCCAAGTAGATTGATTTGTACTCCACTTACATACCAAATATGAAATCAACAACTGATTTCTGAACAAACATACAAAGAATTTCGTGGGATCTTGCATCTGTCATTTTTTTTTAAATCCAATTATCTCAAAAACTATAAATTTTGAGGACAATGTTTGTCATTCAAAGTGGCCCTGAAATATTAAACAAAAATCGAAAAATTGGCCAAAGTTAAACGATTTTACGGTAACTTCTAATTAGGCTAGATCGCCATTACCAAATGATTGTCGGATAATACCGAACAGGGAGGGTTTTGTTTTTACTCTTAAGGTAGATATTTGTTTAAAAATCAATGGAGTTGATTTTAAAAATACTTATTAAATTAATTGAACATACTAAATAAGCAGTGAAAAAAGAGCATATTGCAAAATTCCTTTGTTTTATTCAAGATTTCCCTTAGGTGTTCGTAATTCACCCATTTTGTCACCTTAACCTGGGCCTCTTGATTCTTACTTAGTTTTTTGTTTTATTTATTGTTTTTTTTTAACGTGAATATATTACCTTCTATGCTATAAACCTTTTTTTGCGAAAACCACTTTGTGTATTTAATAATTGTTCTAATAATTATCTCATTTTTTTAAATTTCGTAGGTTTTAAACGCTGCCTAACGCGGGCGACCGGTTTGTAATTTTCAGTTTGTCTACTTTTTTGAAAATTGGTAATATCATCCCTTCTGTACATTTCAACTAGTAACTCTTTTCCATATTTTTTTACATGACTCGAAATACTTTCTGACATTTTCACTCACAAATCACTTCTGGATTTATTGTATCGTATTCTGCTTTTTTTTATTTTATTTGTTACGATAACCTTATTTTAAGCTCCTCTATGCCTTCTTGTTTTTACGAGTTCCCCCCCCCCCCTTCATTATTTTCACTTACCTAGTTTTTGTGCTATTTATCATTTATTTTTCGTTTTATTCACTATGCTTATTATAAAATTCATATTATTCGCCTCCAAGTTCTTGGTGCCTTGATATAAAGAACAATTTTCGGTCTTATTTGAATTTTCACAAATTTTTCCCACAATCATTTCTTACCTAATTTTACAACTCTCGGTATATTTGTTTTGGTTTTGTTTTCTGAGTTTTTTCTTTCGTAATGCTATTGTTTTTTTACTTTTTTCTTTAACCACTTCGTTGGCTTTTTCTTTTATAAATTTTGACATTACCACACGAAATTTTTGGAGGTTTTAATAATATATCTTGCCAAATATGTTCTACATGTTGCAGTTTCAATTTATTCTTTTAGTTTCGTTATTCATATTTCTAGGTGTTTTAGTGAGTATTAGGGATGTTATGGAGCTCCGTAACCATTACCGAAACTATCAAATATCCTAAATAAAAAAATATCAGAATTCGAAACCGATATAAAAGTTTCAGATAATTTCGGATATCATTTTAAACAATTTTGTTAATTTCAGTGGACAAATGTTTTTGTTATTTGGACAACTAAAAGTATGAGACAATTTAGTTGGTATGCCACCTGACCTCACTCACTATTGCCACGGCAATTAACTACTTTCTTTAACGTGTTAATAAATTGATTTCTTTTTTATTTCGACAAATTTTCAAAAACAATATTGGACTTTTCAAAATTCGTTCTTTTTGAAAATTTTGACATTTTAATTTTCAAGAATTTCAGATTTCTCTGAAAATTTAAGAATACAATTTTTTATAATGTTTAGTTTTTTGAAGAGTTAAATTTTTCCAAAATTCTCAGTCCCAAATTCTTGCAGCATTTCACCAATTTTCTGACTTCTCACAAGCAGTTGTGACTGGACAACTTGCTGCAGATGGTGGTCTTTAAATCTCAGCCTCCAAAGCCCTAAATAGATCTTCATAGTTAGCTTATTTATGATCACATAGAGTTGGGAGTAGTTCCAGAGCTTTTCTACGCAGGGATACCATTAATGAGTTTCGCCTATCCTTCCTCCGCCTGGAAGAATATTTTTCTAGCATAGGTCGAAGGTTTCACTTTTTGGGAAGAAGTAGCAGATACACTTTCAGGTTCATGTTGTATAACTTGTCCACTTAGCAACTTCTTTGTCTCATTTTTCAATGTTGTTGATCTTTTTCTGAGTTGCATGGTCCAAATCAAGAAGTTTGTTATTGAATTCTTTTTTACTTCTCCAATTTCTTTTTTCATTTCTGTAACTGTTCTTTTATTTCTTCTCTCTTTTTTGAAAACGTCGACTCTCATTTTTTCTGTTATATTTGCTAATAGACTATGCAATTCTCGGCCGCAGGTCAATTTTTTTTAGAAAAATCTCTTATGTACTAAATTCTATAATTACATTTCGTTACAATATATAGGATTTTCTTTTCAAAAAATGCTACTTTAGTGCACCCCTCTGTATATGTAACAAATAATTTTAGAATGTATACCTTATGCTAATATATCTTTGTACCAAAAATATTTTTGTTAGCAAAGAATTTGCAGTAACTATAGAGCTCTACCGTACTAATGACTCACTCTGTATACGTGATTGCCTTTCCTTCAGTCAAGTTGGTAGTCTGATGGTCAGATAATTGGATAGTGAGATAGTTAAATAAATTATAATTGTTGTGTTCTAAAATAATAATAATTCACAAAGTCTTAACTATCGAACCGGTATCACGCAAAAATGGTGTCAGAAGCGGCATTAGTTTTGTGGATTGCGCTATTTCTTTCCATAAAGTAAAACCTCCAACCTGTGATGGGACAAACATCCTTTCAAATCTACGAAACACAGTTCGAAGCTGCTGCTAAGGCCAATCGGTAGACGGAAGACGAAACGTGCGACCTCATTGGTGGTATCCTTGCGCGAAAAAGCTCTGAAACTACTCCGAACTCTATCTGACCATAAACAAGCTAACTATGAAGATCTAGTTAGATTAAGTTAGGGCTTTAGAGCTGAGATTTGAAGACTATGCAGCAAGTCGTCAAGTCGCAACTGCTGGTGAGAAAGCAGAAAAGTGGAGAAACGCTGCAAGAATTCGAGGCTGACGTCAAAGGACTGGCGTGTGTTTCCTAAACAACAGCACCACAAGGTTTCAGAGCCAGGGAAGTTACGGAGAAGGCCGATATCGAAGACACCACACATTTCTGAACATTGCCCATAAAATATTCCAGTTCGACAGGCAGAAAATCTAATTTGATTTAATCGCGACTGACCCTTATCTCGCAAACATCATAAGCGCTAACCTGAAGGAAATGAAGAAGAACATCAAAGAACTGCTGGGAGCTCTTGAAGGTACATCTAGCAGAAACATTACATATTTCAGCTTTTGCAAACCGAGGCACTTCAAGAAGACCTTCAGGTCAGCCCCAAGAAGTCGACAAGCTCGACAGCATGAAAACTAATATCAGCCAGCAAGAAGGGGGTCTCACTGGCTGGAGTTCTGAAATAAGTTTGAATTAACGTGTTTAAAATTCACGTGGTTTTAATTATCGACCGCTAACATGAAACAATATTTTAATAATAGTTAGTGTAATGGGTGTCGAGTTTTTTTTTTAAACATGGAGGCTCCTCTATTTATCAACACTTCAAGTTAGAATCGACTGCTTTAAATAGTAAATTAACGGTGTGGTTTACAGTCTTTAAATGAGTATTATCAGACAAAATATATTTATAGAGTTGCATACACTTTTATTAGGAACCTCCTAAGAGAAATTAAAATTACCTTGCATATCCTTAGATGGGCATATTTCTTGTAATTTTAAGTTAATGAGGCCTTACTCTTAAAGGGGGAAGTAGACGAAACCGTTTAACGAACTTGGCTAATTATGAAAGAGTCAATTTGTTCAAAGCCAACTCCGCTGCTCGGGGAAAAAGTTTCAAACGCAGCCCTCGGAAATTCCAAGTAATAACGTCAATTAAGACTTTAATCTATTTCTGGATATTTTACTAATGCATCTTGTGTGTTTTCCTGAATTAGGTCAGCTTCGAATTGATGGGATGCCGATAGAGACAAAGAAAATATAAAACCCCGTTTTCCACGAGGAATAGATTTCGAGATGTTTATCCTGCTTGCGTATTTCAGCCATTCGCAAATCCAATTAAGGGATTACATACCGAAACTTAAAAAATGCGTTGTGTCATATTTTGGGAAAACTTCCTCTCCTGTTCATTGTAGAAAGCTAAACCATTGTTTTAAATAGCATGTGCACCTTATGAAATTACAGAACATAATTTTTGCGGTTCAAAATTCAATGCACATATTTTAAGAGCGTATTTATGGGATTAAAATAAGAGTATATTTATATAAACATCTGTTCTAAAATGCGCCCCTACAAGCTACAGCCATCGTTAGTAGCACAATAATTCGAGTTAATGTCAAATTGTAACTACAGTTATTCATCAAATTACCTAATAATTTGCAAGCTACTATTTTCTTAGGATCTCTATCTATTTTTTTACTTAAAAATATTGTAAACCTTACTTTGGGGGATATAATGGTGGTTTACACATTTTTTGACCAAAATTTTGCGCTTCCGTTGGGAAACTTTAAATTTGAATAAGATCATCTAGTTCACTGTAAAAAATCTAAAATGTTGATATCTAGCATTTTTTCGATACAACTCATCGTTTGCAAAAAATCGTGTTTAACCGAAGGAGGTTATTATCACTAGTAATCTCCCTATTACTTGAATTACCACTGGAAATATTTCTGAGGGATGATTTCTTTTTAAATTATCCCTAGTCTAAGAGATTTTTCTGCGCATAGGTTACAGTATACGATCACTGAACTAGGACATATGTTTGTAGGAAGAAAAAAATCTTATTTTAACCCCAAAAATAAGATCAAAAAATATGTGCATCGATTTTTGTGTCACTGCATATTAAGATGCGACTTGTGTGTATTCTATCTACCAGTAGAAACTCTAGGTCGCATGACATGACACCGGAATATTTTAATTTATCGAAGAGAAAACTTCTTTAGGCGCATTGAGCAATTTTTCCCAGGCAAAAATCCTATGGTTTCGTGTCACTAACATGCTAATGTCGCGTAGTCAAGTGTAAGTCAACTGTAAGTGAGTAAGACGTGTAAATAGAATTAAAAATACGTGTTCAGCACCGTGGATTTAACCCGGGACAAACACGTTAGAATCAAACACGCCATCATTTACGCCCTTGATAATTTTAAAGTCTAATCCTCAAGATATCCGCACACTACATACTACCTACAATATATTGTTGCGCGTTATCGGTTCGAATGATTAATACGCCGTGAATTATAATCACTTTATTTCAAAACTGAACTCGGAACACTACAACACTACTCACATTGTCTAGTTAACTAACTTATTCATTGACTTCTAACTTGACTAACTAACTAAGGAAAAACTAACCGGACCACCTATACGAGGGTGTTCCCGTTTTAAGTGCCTTAAATGAAACAGGTGATAAAAAAGTTTCCTATGAACATGTATCCGGAAACACTTAATGAAAAAGATACAAGGTGTTAAAATTTGAATAAAGAAAAGTTTATTATTTCATTTTCAAGTTTTTACAGTTTTTTAAACTAAATTTTGCACACATGGTGTGTAGGTGAAGGATACAAAACAAAATAAAAGAAAATTAGATTTTTATCTCAACCAGTGGCAAAGTTTCGAGTAATCTGTGATATTGTTTTGAAAACAAAGAAGTGCGCCACTAAACAAAATGAAATAAAAACAATTTTTGGATAAAGCGTTTAATTCTGAAGAAGAGATTCTTCTTAGCATTTTTTTTATATATACTATCTTATGTTTTACGTAGGAACTGTTCGAATACAATGTATGCTGGTCTTTAAATAATCACTAACACAAAGAAGGGTAAGTTTAAGATGCTACGACACTGGATAAAATGAAATGAATTGGCAGTTTTGGATAAAGTTGACTCTTGACATTCTTTCATATTTGTCAATATTGTGACAGAATTTAAATTTTTGGGACTTTCCTTAATGAAAGTACGGGTGAGAGTGATGTTTTTTTTCAAAACCAACGACGTGACGCAACCAATAAATGTCAAGAAATAACTTTTATTCAAAATTAAATACTTTACCCAAAAAAAGGTATTTTATTTCATTTCTCCAGTGGTGTACCGCGTTTTTCCTACAATAATATCACAGGTTACTCGTAAATCCACCGCTGGTTAAGATGGATACTTAGTTTTATTCATTAAATTTTTGAATTTAATATAAAAGCGGCATTCAATGCAACAAAAGTGAAGCTACCATTAAAAGCGAGACCATCAAAACATTCCGACTCCTTCAGTGGCGTAACTGAAGAAACTTTAGTAAAAGTACAAAAAATTAATTCATTTTCAAAACTATGTATAGTTTATTTAATTACTTTTCTTAGAAAATGTTAACATACCTACAAAACGTATAATTAAAATTACATGAAAAATGTTTTTATTGATGTTTAGACAAAATTAATTTGGTTAGTGAACTTTTAATTCGTTTTATATTTTCTTTGTTAAAGTCATTTTTTAAATCATGTTGAATTCGCAAAATATAAAAATGTTTCAAGCTGAGTTTAATAAACAGATTAGCATGTCCGTCTATATTTCATCTTCTAAAAAATGATCATCAAAATTGTTGTAAATAGTTTGAGGTAAATAAGAAATTGTTTTTGAAAAACAGTGGGTAATTATGTAGAAACTTTTTTTAGGTATAGACTTATAGATTTAATTGATCTGAAACATTTGCAAACTAAAATTATTAGTATTAGCCTGGTTTTCACTTCTATCGGCCCTCCGAACAACAATTATGTACATTTTTATACGGTTTATTTATTAATCGAAATATATGATGGGCTGTGCAAGCCAGTACAAAAAAATATAAATACAACTTAATTAAAATAATAATATTTAAATAAAAAATCGATCAGACATTCTTAATTCTATTACTCATAGTTACATATACTGCTAACATTTTAACAATTGGTCCCTCGACATAAAATCATAAGATTTTTTCATTTAAATAATAAGTACAAAATTATGTAATAATAATGCAGATGTATTTCATAAAAAAACTTACAAATTATCTTCATTGAAAACTTTTGGAACCACTCTTTTTTCAAAACTCTTTTACCACTTGTTTTATCTTCAATATTTTCAAGATGAAAAAGCTCTGAACAAACTTCACTTTTGTCAGAAATATATTTATTACCAAGTCCTAACATTGAGAACCACTCATTTCTTAAATTATGATCTTTTGGGAGCCTATTCAAATAAGTTGAACGAAGGGCCTATGACTTGCTGTTAAATTTTCTTACCGATGAAAAGTTATTTTGTCGCTTTGAGCGATATTTTCACCAACTACTTGCCTTTACGGCACACCGCAATGCACTGTCTATCCATTCTGTCTTCGAATTAATAACTAATAAACCAAAACTTTACCTAACTTTTAAAGTAAACAATGGCTAAACTTACTGGATATACTTCTTCCAGGATTGGACCGTGTCAAAGAACCACTAAAAGTGTTCGACGTTTCGCCCACCATCGTAAGGGGCTTCTTCAGGAACAAAGAAAAGAAAACATAAATGAAAAGAGGAATATGAGGGACTATGAGAGAATGCAATTGATCTAATATGAATCAAAGGGCATTCTGGGAAAGAGGGAAACGAACGCGCTGACAAACTGGCGAGGAAGGATTCGGAGGGACAATTCGTTGGACCAGACCCAACCCTTCCCATGGCGAGATCAACCGTAAGATCCCTACTTAACGAAGAAATTTATAGTAAACACAAAGCCTTATGGGCATCAATAACAACATGCCGACAAACTCACGCATTCATTAGAATACCGTGCAGGGAAAGGACAAAACTATGTCTACAACTCTCAAGGAATAATCTCAGGAAACTTGTAGGGATATGGACAGGGTCACTGTCGATTAAACAAACACCTCCACGGAATGGAAATTATAAACGACCCGAGCTGCAGAGAGTGTTTAGAAGATGAGAGTGTCGAGCACGTGATGTGTGACTGCCCGGCATTAGCATCAATCCGAGGATCCACGCTGGGGGACTTCTGACCTAGTGTGGCCAGTTTGAGAGAGGTGCATCCAAGGGACGTTCTTCAGTTTCTCAACAAGGTTATGTGGCTGAATGAATGACCAAGGACACCTCAATCACGGGGATCGCACAATGGGCCCGGAAAGGGTGGCCTAAGTGCTGGCCTAAACTTTAGGCCACCCACAACGAATCCAGAATCCAGATGAGGGAATATGCAAAAATGAAAGAACGAGAAGGCCAATTTCAAATCTCATTCTTTCATTTTTCCATATTCCCTCATATTCCTCTTTTCATTTATTTTTTCTTGTAAACATTTCGGCTCTCGTGCTGTATCAAGTTTATGTTAGCTTCATTCATAGCTACATTTAAAATTCTATGGTTTTATTTTATTTTGTGATCCTTTATTCATACACATGTGTGTAAAATTTGGTTTAAATATTTTAGAAAACTTGAAAGTGAAAAAGTAAAAACTTTTTTTAAATTCAAATTTCAACACCTTGTATCTTTTTTATAAAGAGTTTCCAGATACATTTTCATAGGAAACTTTTTGCCTATAATAGTTTTTTCTATCACCTGTTTCATTTAAGCTACTTAGGACGGGGACACCCTGTATTTAGATCCCGTCTCGAGTTCTGGAAGAATCCCGCAGGCTTATCGTTTGCCGAAATTTCTGGAACGTTCATCAGCTGTTTGATTTATTATCGCGGCCGCTTCCCCTTATTAAATTTTCTAGAAACTTTCCAACTAGCTGGTACCCGCGACTTCGTTTGGTTAAATGTCAATTTGGTGAGTAAGGAACCAGAACATGTCAAAAAGTGACAGCAGCATATTTGATTAGAAAATTTTTTATACCATTAATACAAATTTAATGTTGTACATAAAAAGTCAATTCCGGATTCAAAAAAAAGTGAGCAGTTATGGGGGCTGCCGACAGAAGTAAAAACTTAAAACTATGATATAACAAATTTCAAGATATTTCAAAAAAAATATTTTTATTTACAGCCATAGTTGTAATGTTGCCATTTCAAACTAAAATTTGAAAAAAACATATTTCATACTGCCAGGCGGAAACTGACATTTACCAGGGCTGAAAGACTTACTTTCAATCCTGGTAAATGTCACTTTCCGCTCAGGTAAATGTCAACATTCGTTAAATAACTAAAATATTTATTTGAAAAACATCTTTTCCAAACTTTCAGCGGTTTCTCTCGGTTGAGAGAAAGTACAAATAATTTATTCTGAATTCGTCATTGTCTTCGAAAATAACGTCTTATTTGCCAACATTTTTTAGACACAAAAGTTATACTTTGTGAAAGTAGCTATCTTGCACCGTTTTCGACATGTCTCACTTTGAAATTTCCAGTGCCGATAGTTGAAATAAATTTAAGTTAATTAGATATGTCAAAAAGAATGGTTTTATAATAGAATTCATAATTGCACTCAACAGTAAAATGGTATACGAGTAAAAAGTATTTCTTTTTGACAATAATTGCTCAAAATGTCCACCTCCAACTTCGATACATTTATCAACGTGTTTGCTGAAAAATTGTCTTATTTAAAAAAAAATATTGGTAAATTATTGCATTTAACACTTTCTGCCATAGTTCTTCTCGGATGTTTATAGTTTCTCTGTAAATGACTGTTTTAATATAACCGCAAAAACAAAAATCTATTGGGTTCAGATCAGATCTAAATTATTAAATATTGGAAGTTTTAAAATTAAATATCTCGAAAGCGGTGTAAGATCGCTACTTTCATAAGGTATTTCTATGTAGTAAATTTTGGCAAATCAGAATTTGATATAAACAATATGATACCTGAAAGCAAAAATAGGTTAGGCTATTTTTAAAATACTCATATGAAATATAACTAAACTGAAAACGGACTCAGAAAAGCTCAAATCCCAAAATTATGCAGAATTAGCATTTATTGAGAAATAAAAGAAAATAAACTTAAATAATATTTCACTTTAACAACCTGTATCTCTTTAACTATTAACCTTTAAACAAAGGCAAGTTCAGCTAAATCATAATATTTTTACCCCAGAAATCCATCCATGATTTTAGGTCTATTACCTCGGGACCATCCGGTGTACAGGTTGAACCAAATTTGATTTTCTCTACAGGGATTTCGTAAACTATTAGAAATACAGGAAATCTTAAATAGACAAAGTAGTGTAGAATTTAGTGCCTAATAATATTTTGTTGAGAAAACAATTGAGTTCCATCTCGTCTTGATTTTATTTAGAAAAAACTGAAAATCGCCATTTTTAAAAATCAGCTGTAACTTGTTTATTAAAAGCCTGATTAAAAAATCTCGCTATTAGTTGTTTTTAAGGCTTTTTCTTGGTGTACGTTATTTTTATGTAACTTTAACTTTGGTGAAACGAACTGGTCCTTGGTTATCTTTTAAAATTGAAATACAAATCTTGTCTCCTTAAACCAAAAAAGATTAAAAAGCACAACGAAGGTTGCTCTAACGCGTTTCGATAGCCAAGTTATCAGCTTTAGAGAGATAGATTGACTATCGAAATGGGTTAGAGCAACCTTTTTGGGTTTTTTAGTCTTTCTTGGTTTTAGGGGCAAGATTTGTATTTCAATTTTTAAATGCAACTGCTTCTAAGAAAATTATGCCAAGTTCATTATTGCTTATACACGTTATATTGCATTTAAATATTTTTGAATTCAGCATACTTTTTCTGATTAGTTTGATATATGACATGCTACGTATACTTCAAACGTGGCAAAGTGAGTTAAATGAAATAGTTTTTTATTTTTAACAAAAAAATCATAGTATGTGATGCAAGAATGCAAGGTAATATAACTTTTAATAATAAAATTACAGTACCTAGTTACGTAATAATAATTTTTGAAAAACTAAAAATATTGTAACAAACTGTGCAATATTGAAAGAGTTATTAGTATAATCATAACATACATGCACCCCTTTAAATGGCCTTATTTTATGAAAACGTGTAGATGTTCCTAAAATTTTGTTGGCAGTTATTACAAAAATTCTTTTAGCCTTGAATACCTACTCGTGTAACGTAAAATATCTAATAAACTAATATTAGAAATAGCTCTCATATTTATGCACAATATCCGTCTTAAAATAACTAACTTCCAGAGAAGTCTAGAACGCACACTTGGGTATGAGACATGGGAAAGACGCTCCTAATAAAATTCATAGGATGTTCTGAGAATTATGTCATTTAAAGGGAATAATGGGAATAAAGGGAATAATAATGCACATACGAGTATTAATAAATATTTTAATAATATACAATTTGTTACAATATTTTCGGTTTTTTAATAATGACTATTGCCTTTCTAGGGACTGTATCTTTTATTATTAAGAGCTTTAGCGATTCTATTACCTATTATGATTTATTTTTTTAATCTTAAACTACTTTATTTAACCTACTTTGCCACATTTGAAATGTGTCTTGACATACATCAAATTAATCAGAAAAATATGCTGAACTCGAAAATACAAAAAATTTAATATGGTTTTTATAAGAAATAACAAAGTTTGTATGAATTTCTTAGAAACACTTGAATTTAAACAAAAATTAACCTACGCTAGTGAAAAGGCTCTAAAAAACAACTAATTATAGTTTTTGATTTTTTCGATAGGACTTCAAATAAACAAGTTACAGCTGATTATTAAAAATAACGATTTTTAGTTTAGTTTAATTTTCTTCTAAGTAATATCAAAACGAATTAAAATTTAATGGTTTTCTCACCGGAATATTGTTAGGCATTAAATTCTGCACTACTTTGCCCTTTTAAGCTTCCTTGTACCTCTAATGATTTTCGAGTTCCCTTTAATGGAAATGAAATTTGGTTCGCTCTGCATATTTTCGTCGAAATTGGTCCAGTCGTTAAGCCGTGAAAAGTTGAGAATGTTACAAAATTTTGATTTTTTTCTTAATTTCCAGGTTTTTTACTTTAAGTAATTTTAACATTTTTATTCTTTTACCCAAAACCTCAACAATTTCGGGGAATTGTAATTTTATAAGTTTTATTTTTTTATTATCGATTAAATTTAAAATAGAAATTTCCAGTAATTATTTAATAATAAATTTTGTTCGAAATTTTTACTTTATTTATAAAACTCGTTTTTTCCCCTAAAATTTTTAATTTTTTAGTAGGTTGACGAAAAATCAAAAGTTATAAATTTCGAGTTTCTCTGGAAATTCAGACTTTTTTATCAAAATCTGAATCACAATGACTAAAGTTTCTCTAGGATAAGACAATAAATTCGTAGTAGAGCATATAAAGCGCCCATCGAAATGCAAAGAAATGTAGCTTATATTTTAATCAAAAACCTTTCGTCTGACGAAAAGAGTTAAGAGAAAATTTTTAATAAAAAATAAAATGTCTTTATGAAAACCATACTTATTTTAAAAAAAATATAGGTGGCGTAATTTTTTTCTTTCTATTTTCCTAAGTAAGAATGTTCAAGGAAATGTTCATCGAAAACCGTTCTTCATACGAAATAAATAAATAAATAAATAACGAGGCATGTTAACCAATTAATAAATAATATTTATGGACTAAGTATGTATTTTAAAATATTTAAAGAAAAACGAAATGTTTTCCTAATTATCAAGTCCCGGTATCTTAAAAATGAAGCGGTTCCGGATCTATGTAGATATAAACTTTGTTTCTTAAAATGACCCAAGGATTCTGCTTCTTAATCTTAACATCTTATTCAAAAACACCCTGTATAGAATAACAATTGTGCCAAGGTTCAAATAATTTAGAAAATAGTCGAGTGACCATTTTAAATAACACGCACTGTATTACAAAAGAAACCTGTCAATCATTGTTGGTGAAATTAGCAGATATTATTTATAGGCGGATTAGGCAATCAATCGTATAGGGTGGTGGCAGACGATGATCGATATTTTCTAAATAGATGAAGACATGAAAAAACGAAAGTTGTTTAGACGCAAAAAAATATGTATGAAAACGAGAACAATAATTTTAGTCACTTTATAGCTCCTCGAGTAGCTCATATTATATGTCAAATACCCTTAAAATGGCCTTTTAAAAAAATCTTTCACCTTTTAAATTACTATTACCGTTTTTCTCCATATCAGGATCAGAATCACTTCTGGATCACCCTGTACATTTCAAACATTCATTGTGAAAACTTCTGAGGGTATCCTAATGAAATAAACTATTGCCAATGAAAAACAAAAATAGACCTGTCAGAACATTTTCTTTTTTTAGAAAAGGAGCAGCAAAACATTTGTTGCCCTTAGGTGCCCAAATTAAAGGAATGTATTGAATACTAATTATATATGAAGTGTTTTGAAAATTACTCTCTAGGGAAGTCCTGTTTACTAAATAACAATAATGATTAAGGCTATGAACTTTCTACTTAAAGTTTATATCTAAAATTGAAACTGGTAGAATACACACCCTGGGAGAGTATAGCGCTGAATCAAAGTTTTGAATTAATTTAAGTTCGGAAATGTGGTTAAGTGAAAAGAGAAACTTATGGTGCGCCACAATTAGATTTTGGAGATCGTCAACAAAGCAATATGTACCATTTTCCTTTTATGTGACTTCCCAGATATTTGACAATGATAACAAACATTTCGTTTGAAATCGTCCGAAACTGCGAATTTTATACTTCATGTTTAATGCAATAGGAAAGTTGCCTTAATGTAAATTTGTTATTTCTCGACAGACTTGGGATGTTAGTTAAACTTTCTTTGTTGGGTCGAGTGCCAGGAAAACGTTTCATTTTGACACATTCGTTTCATGTTTTATACCGGTAATGCAAAATTTTAATGCTTGTCGCTTTAAGTGTTTAAGTGCTCAATTACTTGCCATATTAAGTTTTATCCAGACGATGTTAGGAATGCCACTTCGGGGATGAACAAATCTAAACGAAAATATACTATGCACTTTTTTTATTTTTAATTTACAGGTTAAAGTCTGTAGTGTATATACAACTTTTCGATAAACAAAATCCATCAAAATGCAGACATTATAAAATTACTTTTCATTCTTAAGGTGAACAGAGGTTGTTGTATTAACGTTACATTTTTCCAAGAAAATATGGTTTATGTTGTGGCCATGGTGCAATTATTATGAATCTTATTTATTTAAAACATATTTGCAAGAGATTTAAATTTTGAGGTGTTATGAAAATTTTAGAGGAATATGTGGATCAAAATCAGTGGTGATCTGAAGTTTTCCCTTTTTTAATAAAATGCCCTGTATCTTTTAATATATGTAGATATTCTATAAGTTGCTTTATAAATGATATGCAACAACAGGAATGTAACTTATAATAATAATAATAATTTTTGAGATATGTACAAAAAATCATGAGCCTAACTTGGAGACTCTTTTTCAAGATCGAAAACAGCTGAACAGTTTTTTAGTATAGATAATTTATTTTTTACGAAAATATTCAATTTTGTTTAAATAAGCTTTGCTATTATGCAGACAGATTATTATCAAACGCGAAACAACTATTTTCACAAAAAATTCAAATCACACATTGTGTACATTATTTTGTATTTTTGTTAACCAAATACAAAACTTTGTTTTGAAATAAATATTTGAGCGTATAATTTTTATAGATCTCTTTTAAATTTAAAACAAAATATTTTCATATTTAATTCAATAAAATGTTGTTTTACAAATCTTAAAACCCAAACAAA
The DNA here is from genome assembly GCA_028583605.1 of Dastarcus helophoroides. Lineage (NCBI taxonomy): Eukaryota > Metazoa > Arthropoda > Insecta > Coleoptera > Bothrideridae > Dastarcus > Dastarcus helophoroides. The sequence goes on along the minus strand of CM053328.1, from coordinate 20,867,027 downwards.
GGCCATTTTTTTAAATGGACTAATCTAATGAAATGTACTAATTTCAGTTTATAGTTTGAATACATATGTTTAACAAATAAACTGTCGATTAGAAAATATTACGGTTTGGATGCTACTTATAATCTGAACCATGTTCCATGTATCTACATATATTCCAGGTTCACCGCTGATAAATAATACAAAATTAGTGCACTTTAAAGGCTCCCTCAGACCAACGCGGAAAAGTCACAGCACTTGCGAAATTTCGCTCAACTTACGATTCGTATAATATTGTCTGCACTGCGGTAAATAGACAACTTCATACTGGCACGACTATTTTTCGCTTAAGCTGCGAATTGTCCGCGAATTTATTCGTACCGAATCTAATTCGCAGCTGACTGCGTTTTTTGTCGGAGTCTCACTCAGTAGTTTCGCAGTGTCTATAAATAAGAAAATATTTAAAATAGAAAAGTTATTAAATAATTGGTTCCAAAGTAATATTATTCTATGCAATATAAGGAAACGGTTCCTAAACTTTTTTTTTGCCATGTCCAGTTATTTTTATGCTGCCCCTTCGCGACCCACTAAAAGCTTTTTTAACTATCTTAAAACTTCGTTTTTCTTCTCAAAATTTCGACCACATTTTGAAGCTAGAAGTCAAAATCTCGTCCTTTCCTTTCCCAATTTTTAATTTTCTTTCCACAAAATTTCAACTTTCATCCCAAAATCGTGTCTCAAAAAAAATTTCTACGTTAGAAGGACAAAATTTTACAATAATTTAGGACTTGAAAAAATTAAAATTATTATGATGAACAAGCTAAAATTTTTCACAAATTTTTGACGAAATGTCAAGATTAAAAGAATTTGAAGGATTTTCAGTCAAAACGGAATCTTTCGAAAAGCTTAAATATTGAAGAAAGGTAAAAATTATGAAGAAATTTGGGAAGTCAAAATATTGGTTCGTTAAGATTTAAAAAACAAATACATCGCAAGGGGTAGAGAATCGAAATTTTTGAAAAAATGTTTTCAGAAAGATCGAAATTTTTAAAAAATGTCAAAGTTTCAAATAAATCAAGATTTAAAAAAAAGTGAAAAAACACCAATCGAAAACTTTAAACAGTAAATTTTCAAAAAAATTCAGTTTTACTAAATGTCAAAAAAGTTAAGATTTTAACCAAACGTCGCGATTTCTAATAACGTCGAAGTTTTAAAAAAAGGTTAATGAAAATCGAAAGTTGGTGTTACATAAACCTGCTAAACAAATGCTGGACAATTAACCATCAAGTGATAGGTAACTTCCTGGACAACTAAAACCAACAAGTATGTCAGTTTACAGTGGATACTAACTTGCGATAGCACTTGCGAGAGCGACTTGTGAGAGCGTTTACACCTAAGGAAGTTTTTAAAAGAAAGTACTTTCAGCAAGTCCTACCTGCACTATCCAGACACTGCTATTTGCAAATTACTTGCATGGCCGTTTACACGGTAGAAAGGGTCGTGCAAGTTAGAGTGCGCTAAGTAAAATTTTATTTCTAAGCCACATTCCCATTCAAACCCCCGCTGAGTGATTAATTGTGTTTGTGCTCCCTTAGAAGTTTAAAGTATGTGACCTGTTATTGTCCCAATTAAAATGTTGCTTTTGGTGATATCTACATAGGGCAAAAATATGTCCGGTCGTAGAAAGGGAGTTGCAGCAGCCGCTATTGTAATTTTATACCTATTTACTATCTACCAAAATTGAAAAAAAATAAATGTCAAAGTATTTTTAAAAAAAATCAATTTTCTTCTTAATCCTCAACATACTTTTGTTTTTGTTTGCTTAAAAAAAAAAGAAAGCGGTTCCGGAGCTATCTTGATATAAGGTTTTTGCTTGAAATTACCCAAGAATTATGTTCTTTAAGTATCTTATATAAATAAAAAGAAAGTACGATAATTTTCGAAAAAAAATACTATTTTTTATTTGCGTTTTCAATAAATAATTTTAGTTAAATTAATAAAATAAACCCTTTTACATATAAACCTATAAGTATTTGACTAGACGTATGTAATTAGAAAAAAAAGCTATTCTCAAATTTGTAAAAATTCAAGAAAAGGATCTTAAATTAAGCTTGTTGTAGTGGGGATGTTTAATACAAACAATAAATTGGTAGTAGTATTTTGAAACCCTCTGTAAAGAAGTGCTTTAATAACGTATTTTTTAAAAATTCTTGCCTAATTGTCGATAAAAATACAAAAAATATCAATTTTTTTCTATTTTTTTTAAATATATCAAAAATTATTAACTTTTTTTTCAGATAAATTTATCATATAATTGTGCAGTAATAAAATAATAAACATCGCCTTAATTTTAAACATCGCAGCTCCTCAAATGAGCGAATATATTTATTGGCCATACACGCCTATTTCTACCTCCAAATGTACGACTTGCACAAACCACTTGCAGACAACTTCCAACAAATTGGAAATATATCTGGATTTGCCTAGAGCACTCTCTACAGTTGTTTATAAGTACAAGTAATTATTGCGGCAAGCATTTGGGCAAATTTTACGACTTGTCCTGACAGCACTATAAGAGACTGTTTACACTACGCAAGTTTGCTGGAAGTACTCTCAGACATCGACATGCGATAGTTTTACTTGCTCGTGTAAATGGCACATTTATACAGATAGCAGCTAACAGCTAAACAGCAAATAACCAACTTCTAGACATCTAATGATAAACAACTAGGCAACTATGAACTGTCAAGGAATTTCCTTTTAATAGATGTAACTTTTTTTAAAATTTAGCGTTACATTTCTCCCATAAGAATAGCATGTCTCGATTAGTAAGGACTTGATACTTGAGATGTACTTTTAATTCAAAAATGAAATACATTAACCAACATTTTGAAAACGAGTGGCGTTTCCTTATTAAAATATGAGAGTCGAGATTTCCATATAAAAGACCTATACAAAAATCTCGACTGAGTCGTGATAAAGTTGAGATCTCAACTCAGTCGAAATTGGATCATTTCAAATGGAATGGTAGGCATACTCATTACCTTAAACATTTTCTTTAAGTTGTATTGAATAAGTAACTTTGCTACCTTCAGAGCTGTGTGTTACATTATTCGAAAGAAAACCATTCATTCTGTCATATCACATCAACAAATTGTTAATAAATTTACTTTAATAGATGAAATTGTGGTTAAAGTTTAACAAAACATTTCAACCATAAGAAAAGTTATATGCTAATTAGTAACAAATTGAGACTTGAGATGTGTTTTGAATTTCGCCTCAAATTGTGATAATAATAATTACACTAATTAAATCTTTCGTTCATTAAATAATGAGTTTGGGTACAACTGTAATATTTAGTTCTTTTAATCCAATTATTACAGACAGATGGAGCATACATCAATAAATTGTGAACAGAGTCCATGATAAGCAGGATAGACTTATCACTTCATGTTTTCATTCATTCAAATAGCAACTCAAAAATATCTGGCATATTTAATGTTTCAAAGTTTAATTTTTCTTTCTCCTTTATGTCCTTGGTGTGTTTTTCAAATTACTTCTTCTGTCATGTGTGTCTGTAAGGGTTGTGAAATCAAAATCTTTAAAAAAAAACTACTGGATCTAAACCAATTTAAGTAAGTATTTTTTTTACAAGCAGTGTAAATATTTGTACTTTATTGCAACCAGTAATCTCAATGTAAAACGCGTTGTTTACGAATAATTAAGTGATATTGAGTATCATATAGAGGGTGAGACAGAAAGAATAAGTCAATGCTAAACTGGAGATATGAGACACCAAAATATTACGATTGAGCTTAACATGCCTTATGCCAAGGTCCTTGGTTTAAGAGCTACAGGGCGTTCAAAGTTTAAATTTTATTCGGAAATTTCCCAATAACTGGGACAGTTTTAATGCTGTAAATTCTATATTTGAGTATTTTCTCATTGAAAACAAAATATTTTTTACAATTTTTTTTATACCCTGCAGTCAGTTTTACTATAACATTTAATCTCAATAATAATACAATAATAACAATTGTACATCCTGTAAAACATGTTAAAAATTACAATATGGTAAAAGCGACTGGACATGGATTATTGGAGCTGAATTATAATAAATATATCAATAACTTTAGATATAAATGGAAATTAAAACTTGCTTCGAGATGAATTTATTTGGACTGTTTTTTAATAAATATATGACGTATTTCGCTATTTTGCATGGTTTATTAAAGGAGCGCCCTAAAGAGGCAACTTGCTTTATTTTCATCAGCAATGCCATTTTATATTTATATCGGGTGTAACAGGATTATGATACACCCTCTATTTTTTCTTTATTTTTGAAGATAAAATTTTCAAAGTGGCACTTGATGTATTTATGAAAAATCCTCCAATTTTAACATATATTTGACATTCCTACAGCTGTTACTTTTGCTAAAACTGATACAAACTTGTGATTTTTAAATGGAACACCCTGTATGTTATTATATTTTTGGAATCTGCACAATTTTCTGCATACAATGCGTCTAAAAAAGTGATTTTTAAAGGATCGAACCTCTTTTTGCTCCCATTTTATTTTTCAACCTAGAAGGCTATGTGTCATTCTTATTAATTCTAATGGACCACATTAACGCTAAAAAAATTAAATCACGTGAAAAAGGAGTATTTCATTATTTTATCACGTGATAAAGTTAACAAAGATAGTTTTTATCTAATTTCATTTTCTTAAATGGCACCATATTGGTATTGTGGTAGCACCAAGAAGTATGATTAATGTCGAATCTAACCATAATTTCATTTTTTCTGTGAAATCAATAGAACTGAAGTTACAGCCAAGAGAATTCAAAATATTTATTTTCATTTTATTTGAAGAATTATTCAATAAGAACATAAAATAGCTGTGGGAAACAAATTTAGCTTCCTAAGTTTTCCTAATTTGATTTTTTTGCAGCACTAATGTCGTCTTAGCATTAACTAGGGTGGGTGATGACCTTCTAGGCTAAATAATAAAATGGAATCTAAAAATTTTTTACCCTTTAAAATACACTTATTTTAGGTGTATTGTATTCAGAAAATTGTGCATATTGGAAGAATGTAATATTATACAGAGTGTTTTGTTTAAAAATTAAAAGTTGGTATCAGTTTTAGCGAAAGTGACAGCAGTAGGAGTGTCAATTTTATTTTAGAATTTGACATTTCATGAATCAAATGTAGCAACTTTGAAAATTGTGTCTTTATAAATAAAGAAAAAATAGGGATTGTACCATGATTCTATTACACCCGATATAGTAAATAAGAGAATGATGCAATAAATTTACAAAATAGAATATATATTTTATTACTCGTGGTTCCTCAGCCGCACAGCTACATTGCTGAGTCGATTTATTTACCTCTTTTTTTAAAATAAAGCCATTCGTTACCGCCATCTTGTTCTACGCGTCACGCTCTTTCATTTGATACCTCACACATCTCGGAGCTGCGTAATTAGTCGTTTTATTTACATTTTTTCTAAATAAGGCTCTATTGACATACTTCGTTGCCACCATTTTATTTTACACGCCACATTCTTTAATTTGATACCTAACATGTCCCGCCCCTCTACTTCTTCAGTGACATGCTATCCGAATCTGCTGCGACGTCATTTGACGTAGAATCCCCATGATATATCTACTCACGTGGTCAACTAATGGGGTGATTAGCTGATAATATGATCAATTTTGTTTTATACAACCGGACTTTATTATCTTATTTTTATTTTTTACACCAAATTTTAGGTTGTACTAGATAAAACATCTTTTTATTTACTTATTTATTTTTCATTAGTAATTGTTACACTTCGTTTGGCTACTTGGAGATCAGATTTTCAGAATAAACCAAGTATGTGTCTAATTATTTACTTCATACAAAATTATTCAAAATTTCGAAATGTAAAAGGCATTACAAACTTAATTAATTAATTATGTTAAAAAGTTTGATGTTTAAATTATACTGAAATAATTGTTTTGTGTATTAATATTGATTATATTCTGCATCTTTTAATGCTAAATTTGACATGATAGACACAAAATTAATTTCCTTCGCTTGTGTTTTTAATGTTACATCCTAATATACTTAAACCTTTTAAAACGTACGTAGTCATGGGCTAAGTGCATTTGATTAACTAGCAATTGTTTTATGCCTTTAGGAATCTAATAACTTGCCATGTTATAATTTGCATCTCCTCTGCTAATTATTGTCGTTGGTTTAATATCCGTCTTGGCAGAATTAAGTGCCGGAACTACGATTCGAGACACGAGAACACATCTGGGGGTAAACTCCAGGAGGTATGTGCTCAGAAATTGTAATACAGCTGCCATGATTTGCTACAAGTTTTCATTTATTGAACGCAAATGAGATCGTGGAAAGATGTTCCAATTACTCGTGTTTCGATTTTTACTTTTTTTATCGAATAAATAGCGAGATGTTTAATTAAAAATATTTGCATCTTGTCAAAACACTCCAGATTTAAATTAAAGAAACAGAAACTAAAGGACCTTTCCGAACCTCGCTTCTAAGGATCATTATTAAGCGTTTAGAATATCTTTATGAAAACAGCAGAAGAAGTTGGTTTACTCTTTCATTAAATTAATTTTGCTTAGCGACAAAATACACATTCGTGGAAATGCATTCCAACGAATGCGTATTTGTAAATGCTGAAATAAGTTTTCCAGTTAATTAAGCGCCCTTTAATTTGTAACTTATAATTATTAAATTTAACTGCTAATAAGAAAGCAGAAAAGTGGTGAAACGCTGCAAGAATTCGAGGCTGACGTAAAAATCTGGCATATGTCGCTTACCCAACAGCACCAATCGACTTTCTGAAAGTTGACTTTTATAGAAGTATTAAGAGATCTAGAAGTCTATAGAGTAATACGCTTGTCAAACTTCCGAACATCGAGGGAGGCACTGATTAGATCTTTGGAGGTTGAAGTCACTTACAAGGTTTTAGAGCCAGGGGCGTCACGCAGAATAAGAAACCTCGAAAAGGCTGCGAATAACCCTGATCCCGCAAACCTAAACTCTAACATGAAAAAAATGAACGCAAACATCAAGGAACTGCTGAGAGCTCTTAAAGGTTGATTTAGCAAAAACATTACATGTTGCAGCTGTGGTAAACCAAAGCACTTCAAGAAAGTCTGCAAGTCAACCCTTGACAAGTCGACAAGCCCCACAACAGGAAAACTAAAATCAGCCAGCGAGAACCGGCACCACTGGTTGGTGCCGAGCAACCAGCCTCCATAATCAATCAGATAAAAAGGACCATGGAAAGTTTGGAGGTGAAAGCCAGCGTAGATTAAAGAAATGTAGAGGCAAGGGTGGACACAGGAGCCATGGTTATTCTGGCAAGCAAGAACATTCCACCGTCCCAGCTGAAGACACTGTCAAAAAGAGTGCTTCTTAGAACAATTATGAGAAATGCTGCGCCAATTGCAGGGGAAGCAGACTTCACGATTGGTTTGGGCAAACTACGGATTCACATTTGGTGTTGGTGGCAGACGTTAAAGACAAGGTTATTTTGAAGATAAGCGTAATTAGGCAACACAGCTTTACTTTCGATCCAGCGCAGAACATTTTAAGGATTGGAAACGAAGAGCTTGTGCTGACAACAACAAAAGACGCTTTAAAGGAAATAGGACTGTTTGCCTCCCAAACAGCTGTAGGGCAGGGAAGCAGTGAGATTTGGGCTGCTGCATTGAATTAGTGGAACCGACTTATGACATTTTCAAGAATTTACAAGTGGCGAGATCCGTAATTAGAACATCTCAGAAGGTACTTGTGAGAGTTGCCAACGTCTTTCCAACAGCACGCTTAATGAAGAGGGGTAGTACTCTGGCAGTCTGACCTCAGTAACAACAATGAGCTCCTTGGGTGACAATTGTGCGTTAGTAGAGAAAACAAAGATTGAGCAAGTCAAGTTCGACGTGGACTTAAAACACCTGTCCAGGAAAAAAAGAGTTCTGGCTAGATCATTTCTACAGAAAAACCACGAAGCATTTACCGATAAAGGCTAATAGCCAGAAAGAACGGACGTAGTTCAACACAAAATCAACCCCGGTAATGCAACACCTATTCGTCAACCTCCAAGAAGATTACCTACAGCAAAGCAAAGTTAACTGCCAAGACTGGTTAAGAAAATGATGAAAGATGGAATTATCGAGGAGTCGGGTAGTCCACGGTCTTACTCTGTAGCCTTGGTTACAAAAAAGGACAAGTCAACAAGATTCTGTATCGACTACAGAAAATTAGATGACGTCAGGTACCCCTTGCCAAGAATTAATGATACCCTAACAACCTTGTCTGGGGTACCTGGTCTTCAACTTTGGACTTAAATAGTGAATATTGGCAACTGAGCATAAACCCCGACAATGAAGAGAAGTCGGCCATCTTATCTGGGAGTGGATTATATCAGTTTACGGTTATGCCATTTGGACCATGCAACGCACTGGCTACTTTAGAACCTCTAATGGAATGGTTACTTCGAGGACTCGCTTGGAAAATCTGCTGACGCTTTGTCCAGAATACCTTGTGGGGATTGCAAATACTGCAGACGAGTCGAGAAACATGAGGAGATGCTATATATAAGGGTAACGTCCATCCAGCCAGAAGATGAATGGACTCTTGAAGGTTTTTTCAGAGAAAAGCGATGCTGATATCGGACCCTTATTGGGATGGAAAGAAGCTGAAAATAGACCTAAATGGCACGACGTTTCTGACAAAAGTTTAGCTCTCAAAAGTATGGAGACCCAATGGAAATCTCTCCAAGTAGAGAACGGCTTGCTGATGAGGGCATGGGAAAGCGCAGATGGAAAGCGTGTCAACTTGCAGTTGGTGGTGCCTCAGGAGAAGATTCCACAGGTTTTGTGGGAGGCTCACAATGGAAACTTTGGTGGCATCTAGGGATGAACAAGACCCTGAAGGATATTTGGAAACTGTTCTACTGGGTAAACGGCAGGGAGGACGTTTAGCGGTGGTGTCGAAAATGTGTTATCTGCACGCGCTGCATCCAAGGGTTTTCATAGAAGAATTAAAGGGACCCCGAAGCAGTATAATGTGGGAAATCTATTTGAATGAATTGCAATCGATCTGGCAGGCCCATTTTCGGTATCAGACGATGAAAACCAGTAAGCTACCAGAGTTGAAAGGATTATTGTGGACAACTTCAGATGTCGATTTGGTGTTCCCTTAGTACTACACTCGGACCAAGGAAGGAACTTTTAATCGGGATTGGAACTGATTGAAGTGTAACAAGTTGTAAATATAAAATTTGTATTAGTGATTGTGTAGTATACGGAACTCTCTGGAGACATTTGGTAATGGGAAGCAGCCGCGAGAATAAATCATACGACAGGTTGACCTTTTTACAGGTTAAGAAGGCTAGAACAGGATAAATACGCGGTTGTCTTTTCCTTGATAGTCAGATAGTCACTTATTGTTGTCGCTTTATCACAGTTGATTCTAATCATTGTCCACAACAGAAATTAGCAAGTATACGTTTTTTAATCAACAGGCTTTTAAATGTTCCTCCAAGTAAATCCAGATATACAAAAGAATTAGCTTACATTAAAGATGTTGCGATTTTTAATGGTTTCCCCGTAGAAATAGTAAACAGCATGTTAAGAAAACGTAGATTTAAGAAAATAATTAGGAATTGCCCTAAGCTTGACCAATCTAAAGATAACACTCCTACAACCGTTGTGAAATTACCATTTTACCCAAATATCACTAATAAAATAAATAAAGTTCTAAAAAAAAAACAATGTGAAAGTAGTGTACACAGCCAATAACAGTCTCCGCAATAATTTGGGTAATGCTAAAGATAAATTGGACAAGCTTGAGAATTCCGGAATTTACGAAATAAGCTGTAACAATTGTAATTTATCATATGTTGGACAGACCAAGAGATCCATTAAAACCAGATTTAAAGAACATGTCGCTCATTTTAGATACAATAGAGAAGAAAAATCAAGTGTCGCCCTACATATGATAAATACAGGACACAAAATTAACATTGAAAATTTAAAATTGTTAAGATCGGTCACAAATAGCAGAGAACTTGATGCATACGAAACAATTTATATCAATCAGAGGCCAGTTACCCTTAACGGAGATAAAGGACCATTGGCAGCCTCCAGTTTATTGAAGGCTATCTATTTGTGGCAGGCCAAAATTGCATGCACCAGATATGTTAAACCATTAGAAATAGGAAAAAAAGCAAAAGACCGCCAGTATCGATTTGAATCTCAATGCAGATGACGTCGATGCATCTTTTATTAATCTTTTTAGATTAGTGCGCTTGAAAATGCCAGTTCTGCTGGGGAAATACGTATCGTAATTATTTATTTAATTGCCGATGTGGTAAAGGGGTGAAACCTTCCTTGGACTTAATCACAAGCCACAGTTCTTGTTCTGAGATTAAACAGGTTGAAACGCCGGCCAAACAAAAAAAAACTGTTATTAAAATAAAAATAAAACATCTTAAATTACGTTATTGTTCAAAGTTATTTATCACCATTCACAATTTTAAATTCAAATCATTAACATCCAACAGTAATTTCCTTTGGCTGCCTAGCCCTTAAAATCACAAGATCAAACGAACTTACCTGTGAAGTTCGATCTTGATTATATGAGGTCTCGTCGAAGTAAATAGGATAAATTGTAGTACCTTCGTTCTAGGCGATACGATCACATATTTTAAAGAAATAAACAAATCATAAATCTCGTTATGCCCTCACAGTCCCCGCTGCGTATACACCTCGGCTCTTCATATACTTCAGTCTTATTTCAGAGATTATACATTTTTTGCAACTAAATACGGGTTTGGGAATTGGGAGGGACCCTGTTTACTTCGACGAGACCTCATATAATCAAGATCGAACTTCACAGGTAAGTTCGTTTGATCTTGTGATTATATTCGGTCTCGTCTCGTAAATAGGATAAATTGTAGATATTTAGAGTATGTTGCAAAAAATAAACCGTAGCAAATCATTTAATTGGAAAGAGTATATTAATTAAGCGAAATAAATAAACCGCTTATATTACATCTGAAGAATTGGGTTCTATTCAGATATTATGTCAGTCGTGGCCACAAAAATATTAGGGTTTAAGTTGAAGAAAAAGGTAGTCCTAAGAGGGGTTACCTACGATTTCTCGAGTGATTTGGAGTCTGAATTGAAAACCCAGCCTGATCTTCCAATATAAAGTTTTATTAATATGTATAGCAAAGGATCTCGAAGTATTGGACTGTGGCTGTTGCCAACAGAGTTGTTAACTTTGAGATAATGCCAAGGTTTTTTTTTTGTATCTTCAAACATGTCGAGAAATGTTAAGACTACCGAAGTATTTGAAAGACTAAGGTATTTGAGTGTACCGGGTCTAAGCATATCAACCTCTTCGAAAAATGTTGGAATCTGAAGTTCTGGCATAGATTTGGACCGGCCTTCTGGGCTAATAATGAACCAAAAAGAGTTAAGAGAGCTAAATACAGATTTAAAAGCATTCCTTGAGAACGTTGTTTTGTAGAAATGTTTTCTTGATAAAAGACTGTTCTCGGGGAAAGCTGGGCTGTTAATGGTTGAGGAGTGCTGCCCAAGGAAAGTAAATCTACGACCACTGTGTCCTGAGCTTAGCCACTTATAATTCCTTTGAAGAGGCAGAAAATGATTAAAGAAAGGGAAAAGCGAAAAGGTGTAAAATAGACTAATTGATGATCAACGTGTCTATAGAACTGGCTTCCTGGGTCACTGATCCTGAAAAAGTAAACCTTACTTTTCGTCTTTATGCGGCTAGCAAATAAATTAATGACCAAGGAGCCCAATTTTCGAGTCAAGAGTCGAAATGCTGTATTTTGCAGTGACCGTCCTGCATCCACTTATAACCCGTTTTAAGTTTTATCTGCCTCGAAATTTTCTGTTGACTTCATGTAACATGGAATAATGACGATACTTTGAAACTCGCACCCTTGCCAAATTGATTGAGTGAAAATGTTTAATTGTGTACACTATCAATGTCATTCACCATTCACGCATCATATTGCGGTAGTCCTATAAATCCTACAGAGAACTGAACAGTGTTTTAATTGTTTGGTATACCATTTCTGTCCCAAAAATTGAGCTAGAAGTTCTAAATAATTGATGGGATGGGTCTTGCCTTTCTCGGACCAAAAACCGAGAGAACATCCGGCGAAATATTTCCATAACGAATGCGTCTTTCTGTAGAGAGTGTTATCATATTTCAAGTTTTCTAGCTGCCAATAAATGCTAGAAATCGAGCCGATTGCAGGGAGCATTGTAATTTTCCTGGCTTCTGTTGAGCGCTAAAAAATTTATGTGTTCGAAAAGTTTGATGTACCAGAAAGCCATAGTTTAAAGCTGGGCAAACCGACACAAAGTTTTCCCTTAATGTGGAGAAACATTCTGCGTTGTCATAATTGTTTTGTTTGTTTTAGGCTGAGATGGAAAATCCACTTTTTTCAAATTGAATTGAGATACTAAAGAGTTAAAAAACACACCTAAATAGACTCATTTATTAACTGGGAGCAAACAGCTGTTGCTATAGCTATAATTGAAAGTAAACTGAGATACTTAGGTCTGAAGAATTGCGATAATTGATAATGAGACCCCAATGTTACAATTAGTTTATTGTTTGAAATATATCGGAGACACTACCTTTATAAGAAACTACCCATGGAGATAATCATTCAAAAAGACTAAGGGCATCAGCCTTTCTTATTTTTTGAATGCATCTATTATTGCGGCAAAATTTATACCACAACAAACACAAGTATATTCGTTCATTTTGCCACTGAATGAAAATCTGAATCATTGAGGCCAGGAAATGGGTATTTCCCAATTCAAGTTGTGTCAAAATAATTTAACTAAATTGAGCTAGTGGCGACCCTATAATGTTCCATTTCATAATGGCTTTTCCAACTTGGTATGAAACGAAAGAATATAAGATTTGAATAAGAATTATACGTTCGAGGCTTCAGAAAATAGCCTCAGATATTAAAATGTCATCGATAGATGTAGAAAGAAATGCGTTTCATTTCTTTCAGTCATCAATGGGGTTAGTCCACAAGGAGTCAAAGAGTCAAAGGCGAATCAGGCTTTAACGCCTCTTAGCCACAATAAAGTAAGACTATTGGTGATCAGAATTTTCCAACTTTTATAAAAATGTCTGTAACGTCCAGTTATTTTCCATACTTCTCTCCACTCTTGACTTCTACTGGCGTTGTATATATAACGCATTCTCTTGAAGTTTGAACAGCTTTTAAAACTCTATTTTGCCGAGGGTTCGACTAATGTTCAGGCATACAAAATCCTTCGTCGAAGAACTTTCAGTAGGTCCATAAGGATGCGAATACTATCGCTCTACTATCGCTCCCCTCCCCGCCCCTCTTTGTCGAACAACGCTTAAAGTGCTTTATCGATAGCAGAAAAGTAGGCACCAAGTGGAATCCGCTTATTGCATAGGGGCTCGTCCCTCTGGGAGACGAAGAAAGGAATGGCTTGTTCCAAAACAGGATATAGGTTTGGAGCTCCAATATTGCCACTGTTGCCTAGGTCTAATTATTTTCATATTATACCCATTCTTTCCTTGCAAACTAATTGAGCTTTAACAAGATGGAGCCATCTAACGGAAATTTGTGGATGTATAAGGGGCGTGAAATATAAAACACATCAACTTAATTTTCCAAATGTATAAAAGGGGCAGACTTCCACGTCTCGAATATCAGGCGAGGTTCCCCCTTCTCCAGACATGTTCCTAAATATTTTGACGTAAGTCAAAAGATCAACGGAGGAAGATTTTATATCGGCTATTAGCTATTAGTGGAATCAAACAACTGTACGCTTTACAGCGTAGGTACCGTGAGTCAATGGAGGCATTTGCAGTAGGCAACTGTATGTAGACATAGGGTTATCCAAAAAACTACTCTTTGTGAATATCAATGTGCAACAAGCGCTGTAGTCAAATGCAGATTGCCATTGCAGATTTCGCGGTGGAGATCGCATATAAAATGTAACTCTTAGATACTGTAATCAGCAAAAAACAGTAAACGTTTTGCAGCGTACGTTTTACAGTGTATGTTTTGCAGTCAGTATTGTGATGCAGTGGTGGCAGTTGCAACAGAACATGTAAAAATGCGGCCATTCCAAACTGTGCTTTGTCAATGTCAAGTTTCAGCAAGCATATGTAGTCTGGGCAGGAAAACATTTCGTAGAGTAACCAATACTGTAATCAAAAAACAGTAAGGTTAGCAGTGCAAATGGTGCGATTCAATGGTAACGATTGAATCAGGACAGGAAGAGATGATATCATTAAAGAACTGCAACTTTTGAAGGTTAAACAAGCCCATGTAGTCAAGGCCAGAATACCATTCAACATTTCGTAAATCAACCATTACTTGAATCAAAAAACAGTAAGGCATACAGCGCAAGTGCTCCAACTTAATGGTGGTAATTGCAGCAGAACATAAGGAGATGCGGTCCTCTAAAAGCTACAGCTGGTGACTATCATGGTTCAAATAAGCACATGTGGTCAAGGCCAGTATACCATTGAAAAGTTCGTAAATCAGCCATTACTGTAATCAAAAAACAGTAAGGTAATGGTGGTAATTGCAGCAGGACATCTAGAGATGAGGTCCTCTAAAAGCTGCAGCTGCTGACTATCGTAGTTCAATAAGCACATGTGGTCAGACCAGTATACCATTGAAAAGTTCGTAAATCAACCATTACTGTAATCAAAAAACAGTAAGGTAAGCAGCGCAAGTGCGGCAACTCAATGGTGCTAAATGCAGCAGTACATCTAGAAATACTATAGTCACATATAATCAAGGCCGGTAGACCAGAAAAAAAAAATTGTAAGTCAACCAGTACTGTAATCAAAAAACAGTAAGGTATGCAGCGCAAGTGCTGCGTTTCAATAGTGGCCATTGCAACGGTACATGTAGAGATCCGGTCATCCAAAAATTGCAGTGTGTGAATGTTAAGATTCAACAGGCACGTGAGGTCAAGGCCTATGTACCATTGACATATTTGTGAGACAACCTTTACTCTAATTAAAAAAGAGTAAGGTAAGCAGCGCAAGTACTGCGATTCAGTAGTAGGACATATAGTCGGACATGCGGTCCTCCAACGACTGCGGTTTGTGAACATTAAGGTTCGGCTAGCACAAGTAGGCCAACACTTTATATCAATGAACATTTCGTGTTAGAAATCACAAAGAATTCAACAGTCAACTGTAATCAAAAAACAGTACGTTTTGCACCTTAAAGGCTGCTATCCCATGGTAGTGGTAAGAACAACATGTGGTCATTCAAAACAAAGGTCGACAAAGATTGTAGTCGAGCACCGACTATTGCTGGCATAAATGAGATATGTTAGAACTTATAGAGTTTAAAAGAAGTTTAACAGATGTCTTGCCCGAGCGATCCAACGAGAGCTGCCTTCTACCGTCCCCTGCATAAACGCTGACAGCTTTATTGCTGTGGGTTTGCTTTCCTTGCTGTGTATGAAAGGAATATTATATCACCTAACCACATCTCTTTATCGGAGACTTGAAAGAATTTGTAGAAAAGTCGAAAAATAAAGGCATGGATGTGTTGTTTTAAATCAATTTGGTGTAATTTACCCGAAATAAATCAGTGAAAATCTAAAATATAGAAGTCAAAAGTGAACAATTATGGGTACCCAAACAGTATGCTGTGCATAGAAGTAATACATATATGATGTTATGCAATGGTGGTAGGTGTAGCATGACATCAAACCGGCTAAAGGAGGGAAAATACCTTCAAAAATTATTTTCCATCGCGGAGCTGTGTAACTGAAAACGTCTTGTGGGCTTCCATCTTGCCCACTATTGCAATTATCGAAGCAATTTGATAACACTTTAATTGAAAGGGGGTGGCGACCGACTCCGAGGGCTTTTGACAATTTTACGGGCATAACACGCACTCGCGAACTACTTTCTTTCTTGGAAAGTTAACATGTCGCGTCCTAAACGCATCGCACAAAAACAAAGACTGAAGTATATGAAGAGCCGAGGTGCATACGCAGCGGGGACTGTGAGGGCATAACGAGATTTATGATTTGTTTATTTCTTTAAAATATGTGATCGTATCGCCTAGAACGAAGGTACTACAATTTATCCTATTTACGAGACGAGACCGAATATAATTACAGATCGTCTAGTGTGCCCGACGTACTTTTGAGTGCAATCTTAATATCGCTTAAAATCCGACTGAAGGAACATTTAGCACATTTAAGGTATGGAAAAACTGAAAATTCAAGTGTGGCTCTACATACTTTTGAATTAGATTAGAGGATCGATAATAATATCAAACTGTTTAAGATAGTAAATAAGAGTGCTTAATAAGAAACGCGTTAGAGCAACCTTTGTTGTGTTTTTTAATCTTTCTTGGTTTTAGGGGACAAGATTTGTATCTCAATTTTTAAAGATAACCAAGGACTAGTCCGTCCCACCAAAAAAAAAAAAAGAATTCTGTGTTAAATGCACGTGAAAGCTTAGCCATCCATAAGGATGGCCACTCTAGGCCACTCGTCTCTGTTAAAAATAGTTAATGTTGATAGATAAGGAGTTGTTACAATGTGACCTGCATGATTAGATGTGGTCGATCATGCACGAAGTAAATACTCTTAGTATGTAAAGGTTAATTTTAGGATTAGCCGTTATTATCTCTGTGAAGATGGTAACTTGGCTATCGAAACGCATTAGAGTAACCTTTGCTGTGTTTTTTAAAATTTCTTGCTTTCAGGGGACAAGATTTGTGTTTTAATTTTTAATAAGCGAGATAGACTGCGGGTCAATATATGATCAATAACCCTGTAGATATTTTAATAGAAAGTATAATTTTCAAAATGTCGAAATTGTAAAAAAGGTCAAGGCTTTCAAAATGGATCGAAATTTTAAATAATTATATACTGTAAAAAGTCAACTTCGCGAAAAGGTCGAAATTTTGATGATAGGAGGACAAAAATAAAAAAAAAACAATGCAAATACTAAAAAATAATATGAATTTTTAGAAAAGACAAAATTTTGAAAATCGGAATATTAAAAATGTTAAAATTTCTAAAATCAAAATTAAAATAAAAATTTTTAATAAAGAAGCAATTTTTTTTAAATTTCAAAACTTTGGGCAAGTAAGAATTTTGAAAAACAGTAAAACCTTTAAAAATTAAAAAAAGTCGACATTTGTAAACCAAAACAAAACATTGCAAATGGTTCAGATTTTCAAAAAAAGGTCGACTTTTTCAAATGAAAGTCGAAAGCTGAATAGAAAGCCAAAATTTTCAAAAAAAAGACAATACTTCGAGAAAAGGTCGATAATTTGAAAAATTATTAAAATTTTTAAAGTGAAAATTATAAAAAAACCGTAATTTTCAAAGTCGATATTTTGAAAAAAAGAATAATAGAAAATTCAGAGGAGTCAAAAATAGAAAAAATATCAAATTTGAAAAAACAATTGAAAATTGAAATTTTTCAAAAAGGTTAACATTTAGAGAAAAATGCATCTTAAAAAAATTTGAAAAGATTCGAAATTATAAAAGTTAAAAAAGTAAAATTTTCACAGATAGTGAATATTAATAAATATGAATGATAATGAATATAACAAGGCCGAAGTTTCCAAAGAATTTTTAAAAAGTCAAAATTTTTAGAATGAAAACTGAGAGAACAAATCAAAGATTTCAAAAACGTCGAATGATATTTTAACAAATCGAAAATTTCAAATAAATAAAAATCTGCAGGAAAGGTTAAGATTTTCAAAAAAGTAGAAAATCTAAAAAAAGAGAAATTAAAATATTTAAAATATTCGTAGTTTTAAATCGAATCTTTTAAAATAGTCAATGTTTTCAATATTCAAAATTTTTAAAAATACTGGGATTTTGTAAAAGAATTGAAAACTTTAAAATGAGGAAGAAAATTAAAAGAGCGAGATTTTTTAAGAAGTAAAAATTTTGAAAATGTGCAACTTTTAAAAAAATTAATTTTTCAAAAAAATTTAATATTTTTAAAGCTTAAATCTTCAAAAAGGTGGAATTTTGCGCAAAAATTGGAAGGTTTTCTAAAAAGGTGGAAATTAAAAATTATCGATAATTTCTTAAAAATAAAATGCAAACAAAAAAAGTCAAAACTTTCAAAAGGTAAAAAAGTTTAAATTGTCGAAATTTTTTGAAGGTCAATGTTTTTAAAAACGTAGAAATGAAAATTTTGAAAAAAAGTCGACAATTTGAAAAAGTTTCAAAAAATACTAAAATGTCGAAAAAAGGGAAAGTTGACATTTTCAGAAGTTAAAATTTTACGAAAATATCCAAATTTTTGAAAAAATGGAAAGTATGGACCTGAGAATTTTAAAAGATTTAAATTATCATGAAGGCGATATCTTTAAAAAACGTAGAAACTAAAATAAACGAAATTTCAAAAAAGGTGGAATTGCCTTTTTAGAAAAAGTTGAATTTTCAAAAGCTCAAATCTTATAAAACTTAAAATTGGTCCAAACATTCAAAAAAATATTTAAAAAGTAAAATGTTTAAAAAAGCATTAAAAAAAATTAAATTTAGTATATATTTAATTTTTTTTAAAAACTCATAATTAATAATAACAAAAATGAGAGAGAAAAAAATGAGGTTTTCAAAAAATCAAAATGTTCTTAGTCCCACTCCTTTCCTCAAATTGTCAGGGTGAACATTAGGAATTTTTATACAAATTTTGACCACAAGGGATGCTAGTATAGCATATTTTATAAAAAAGCAGCAACAATTTTTACGTTTAAACAATTATTTCTTTTTTGGAAAGTAAAGTATTCACAGCCTGGCAACTCTTTATTGGCGATTCGAATTAAAATTTCGCGCCAACTATCAGCTGATCGCAAGTAAGTCGCTTGCTTATAACCTATCTTCAAGGCTATAATATGTATGTAAAGATTAGACATTTCCTATGAATATTTTCTTATTTTGCCAAGCAGTTTTTATAATTTTCAAATAATTATATGTATATTAAGAGGACTATAACTAAGGTAATTAAAACAAGCCGACTGTTTATACAAATTATAATGGATTCGGGGAAAAAGCTTTTATGTTTTGGAATAGGGGCGACATAGATTGCAGTGCATAAGCGTCTTAGTCTTGTTTTTACAGCTCAACTTCTGTATGGAATAATTGTTAAAAGGTAAATTTATCATTATAGCCTCAATCCTCAGGAATATTATTTTAATTTACTAAAACAGTTTAAAATTCTAAAAGTTGTAAGTGACGAATAGGTTGGAAGATAATGTAAAATTTCTTGAAGTCGTAAGTTATTTGAAAAGAACTAAATAATTTCTTAGAAGGCGTAGTAATACTTAACTCTAGTTAATATTGTTGTTCAGTTAAAGAATGAAAATATTTTTAGGGGAAAGGTTTCTGAATGGAAGTCACGTATATTATTGGTGTGTAAAAGAAGAAAATGGAGAAAATTTAAAATAAAGTAATAAGGTTTGAATTGCACATTACATCGAATAAAATTCCTTCACGATAGCATCCACCTATTCCTAACTACTGAATTAAATTACTACTTTCAAAAATTGTTTATCTGATGCTTTAGCCCCCCATAATCACCACTAATAAACTGTATTAACAATAAATGCCACAATAAATATTAAAAAGTCTACAATATTTTGACAAGTGACTGATATGACTGGACCAGGGTTCGTTTTTTAGCACCCTAATCAGCCAAGAAGGATTCATTTCAGTGATGAATTTTAAAATTTGGTTACCCTTACCATTTTGATTTTGCAGCATAGACATGTTACTGCTTAAACTAGATTTTAAGTACATTCTGGAATACTTCTAATGTTTGGAAATTATTTAAAACATTAGCCACATAGTTACGGTATCGTAAATGTCCTTCTTGGGAATAAATGGAATAGCTGGCTGTAAAACTATATTTAAAATTGATAACATTTAGTAAAATTAATCATTAACTGTCTCAACAATAGAAATGTTACGGAAGAGAAATAATAGCACTGTATATAACATATCATGTTTTTTAGTTTCATAAACAAAGAATGTTAGCAAGAGCCTTCTAAATATTTTCTCTTGTATATTTTTGTGTAATGCAGCCATAGACAATGCCAAAAATCTTTGATTTGCTTTTTATTTGATTTGAAGTAAATTCCATTTTCTATAATAATGAATAACTAAATTTAAAAAGTTTACTACTTTAGGTATTAGGTACAAACTAATCAAACCATTAACTTCTGATTCTAACATCAACTAACCGAAAATTGAACGCTTGTTATGGCTACATTCACAAAGCAAACGCTGTATCAAAATGTAAACAAACCTGTGACCTACAAGCAGTAGTTATAATTATCGCCACCAGAGGGAGTGATCCTTAGCTGGAAATGCCAACAGCAATAGTAAACAGTATCTAAAGGAACTTGCGATAGATAATTAGAGAAAATATGGTGCGAGTGAGTACCATTTCACCAGGAAATACACAATAAGAAAATATCTAATAGCGGCGCTACAAAAGGAGCTAAAGCACTATTTTGGGTACCTGAATCCCCCTTTCGGATTACTAAAAGCTATCAGCAGTATCTCTCTAAAGATGATAGCTTGGCTCTCGAAACGTTTAAGACCAACTGTTCTTGTGTTTTTTAATCTTCCTTAGTTTCAGGGAGAAGATTTGTAAATCAAATTTTAAAAGCTACGCGTCAAAGAAATTGTATAAATGAGGAAAGCTGCTTAAAAAACATACCCAGGTGCAAACAAGTGAAATGGTCTTTTTCCTAATTATTCACCAGAAAAAAAACTCACCATTGCATAAATCGTTAATAAATATATTGACGATCAACTGATTTACAATATTAGTATTAAAGGAGTAGTGGCTTCATGCTTTACCTAATTCGCTCTAAGGCTTCATACTATTGCCCATAAGAACCTCGTTCGGTTCATATTAGAAAATTATAATTATTAAGTAGGTGAGATACTAAGAAAATGTTGTCAATATAACACTTTACCTTTTTGAGTCGTCGTCGAAAAGGTCGCCGTCGTTGGTGAAAGATGCATGAAATAATTTCTGGATAAGCAATATTTATTAAAATTAAAATCCTTTGGCATTGTTTTTAAACACGAGGGTATGGGTTTGTTACCGCCACTGCCAGTTAAATATGGCGAGCGTAAAATATGCGGTTTTGAAATAAATACATAGCGGCTTTTGCACATGTGTACAAATATAGGTCAGTTTCCATAAATAACTTGCGTTTTTAATTAAAATTTTATATCTTGACGTCCTCATAAAGAATCCAACATAAATTTTTAATATATGGCATCACAAATTACAAACTTACGGAAAGAGTTTGCGTTCCTTCACCTCTGAAACAAACGACCTTTTAATTGTATCAGGAGATTGTTTGGCAATGAGGTTTCTATAAATTCGTTATAAGTATTAGAACTTAAAAATAATATAAAATTATTCCAAATATAAATAATTAACTAATGAATATAAATTGTGAATGAATATAAAATGTGTAGTAAGATGAGTATTCTTACGAGTTGAGGCAAATTTAAAGAGTGATTAATATTATCAATATAACATTTTGGTAAGCAACTATAATTGATTGTTGCAAGTATAGATGAAATATTTTCATAATGACGGCACTTCATTAAATACGGGAAATGAAGGCCATCTTTATTTTTAAATGAAACACTCAGTTTTGATTAATTTAATTTTGAATCTAGAACATTCGTCGTTCTGTACCCTGGAAGCATTTCATATTGCAGAAGTCCATTTAAATATTAATAATTTATCTACCATTGTGAATAATTTTTTTTAATTATCTCCTTAAGAATTGTTTTGGTACCTTTCGTGGATATACTACAATTTTTCTAAAATAACAATTTGAAAATTTAAAAAACCTAGTTTTGATAATACAAACTGCTCTTTTTTATGTTATAAGGAAAAAGTTAAAAAGGATTAATTCTATTATCATTATGTATGCCTATCTCTAGCCGTTTTTGGGGTATTGGCATTTTTTTAAACAAACATCATACCCTTTTATCATGAAAGATAATGGGTTCTAGAAAACATCATTCCATTTAAAATTTTAGGAAAAACCGATATTGTAATGAAAAATGGTAACAAAAATTCACAGATTTCGCAATCCTTGCAACCAATGGAAACATTGGAAATGATAATACTAATAATAGGAAACATAATTAGCTATTTACTAAACACACAAGATTATACAGAAAATCCGCAAATTTCACAGAAAACGCTTGATCATAAATCCGAAAAAAAGTTTAATAAAAAATTTTTAAATTCGGAATTTGTAAACTTTTAAAGTTGTCATTAAAATGATAGCTTAATTAATAACTTCGGAATCTCTTTACCAATCGTGTTGTAATTTAAAACTATTATTTATTTTTACTATTACGGCTTACTGCTTTCCAGAAAATTAGCAAAGGCGACATACTGGGTGATAGTTTTCTCCACCTACCTTTCTATGTCACCTATCAGAGCTATTTTTACCATGTCGTATTTTTTAAAAACCAAAAACTGTCTCTTAAAAAATTGTTCACCAGTAATCATTCTTAAGAAAAAATGACTATTTGGTATCCGTTTGTTACGGTTTGTGAAGTGAGCGCCGCGGATTTAAATCTTTGTGTTTAATGTTGCTGCTTAATGTTTTCATACCATCAAGTAATGTTATTATGGTCATTTGCTATGATTTGAAGCATGTTTTGTCATTTTAGTATTAACTAATTTTGCTAGTTTTTTGGGGAATCCATTGGAATCTCTTGTTGATGTTGAATATATTTCGAATATTGGTCCACAAATTTGAACTGCATATTTAAATTTAGCCCATGAAATTCTGATTTTTTTTAACGAATAATTCGGATAATGCTAAAAATCATTTTAATACCCTTATTTGATGCTAAATCTGAGTAACCTGAGCATGTTACCCCAAAAAACCGCGAACATTTTGCACATTTTACCATTTTCCATTGATAACGCATAAACCGTCCTTTTGCGAATAAAATAGTTATTACAAGAATTGTAGAGCATTTAATTCTGATTGGTATGGGCACCTGAAACTTAAAATTTAATGCAATAGTATAGCAGCAACTAACGGGTAAAAAAGGGCCACTTTTTGTCTCTTGGATGAAATTTATATTAACTATATGTAGTCATGCGTACCTAACTTTGATACTGCTATTCTAACTTAAAAAATCGATAGAAAACAAGATACAGTGCATTTAATTGTGCATCTGTACAGTGCCAAAATATTCACATAGGTTATTTAAGGTACACATATAACCAAGATGGTTACTTATTTTATTAATCATTACATGTTTTCCATTTTGCATTTCCTATGTAGTTAGTATTTAAATTACCTCAATCTTCATTGTAAATTAGATTTAAATGCAATTATTCAGTTAAATAATTTATCTTGATAACATTTTTTTATTTCTAATAAAATTCCGAGAACAAAAAAAATAGTAGGTAATATTAAATTCACACCGTTTTATGAGTTTACGCATTTCTGTCTTGAAATAATAGACTTCTTAGCATTCATGCAGTCCACCCACTGAGAAAGAATAACAAAAACATAGACAGGCTAACGTTATTTTTATTTCGACCATGCTTGAAGAGATCATGGCAGCGCAAGTTTTTAAAGATAAAGTCACTAGTGCAGGTGATATGGTATCATAATTTAAAACATACAACCAACACACCAAGTTATCAAAAAAATAGAAAATCGTTTCTTTCTCAATTATTAGCTTAAGCTGGTTCATTGATGCTGCAGATAGAAAACAGGCAATTTCTAGCTTAGCGAATTGTTTTTTTAACAATATCATAGTTTAATTTGATGGCATGCCTGCAGAGAATACTGATATGCTTTTGCTTTAATTGTTGCAGCAAGCCAAGTTTAAAAACCCAAGGAGTTTTACTTTTCTTGGACTGATTATAAGAAAACACAGAACTGAAACAAATGATTTAATTGCAGAGTATGTATAATCTACACTAGTGCCTTTGATTTAAAAATTTGCACTGCCTTGACTTTCTCAAAAATAGATTTACTTTTAGTACCTCCAGGACTAAAGTTTCCTTTGGCAAAAGAATACTAAGGTGATAGTGCATCCGATTAAAGCCTAAAGAATGTAAAATATGATGCTCTCCTTTTCAATTGCTGAGTACCTGAAGCTTCTGTGAGTTGGGAGAATTAAGTGCATGTTTATTTGTTAAAAAAAAACATTTTCAGAAGAAGGCAATTCGATCGCCTAATAACAATCATTTCATTAACAGATCTACGTCATATCCAACTATCAGAGTTAGAGGGTATAGCAAGGGTCGAATTAAAAAAATGTCCCTTTGTCTTCTTGTTAATGATTAGGTTTTAATATTTTTTCTCTATATGAAAGTTGGGTGAATGCCAAGAATTCGATGATTTTGGGGAAGAAATGGATCTTCGTCTTTTGGTGCCTACTAGTTCCGGATGTTGGCAAACAGTCTGGCTATTTTAACTTTGTTGACGGCTGCTCTAAAGAGCTGACTAGTTGTTAACGAAAACCATGTTCTCAGGTTCTTTAACCAAGAAATGTCTCTGCGGCCTGGACCTCGTTTGCCTGGTATTTTTCCCTGTAATATTTACTGCAGTAAACCATATTTCCTTTCATTCCTCATTATGTGGCCTAGGTATTCCAACTTGTGTGTTTTTGTGGTAGTTGTTATTTTTGTGGATTTATGCATTCTGAGAAGAATTTCTACTTTTTTCACTTGATCCACCCAAAAGATCCGTAAGATTCTGCAAAAGTCTTCTAGAATGTCCCAAATAATGACTGTATTATCCGCATATCTTAAATTATTTAGGCGTCTTCCATTGACCAGTATTCCTGCAATTATGCAAGGGGTTTTTTAAATACAGGGTCTTTTTTTAAAGATAAAAAATAAAGGTATAAATTGTACATTTTATTTTTTTATTATTAGTATTAAGCAATAACATGGGAAGTTTGAAATTAAGATGTCTTAAAAAGAATATTTGACAAGGGTCTACCGTTGCTGTCGATGCATTGTTGTAGCCGATTTCTCAAGCTGATGTGGACTCTTTCGAGCATTGCAACCGGTATATTGGCTATCTCGTGACGAATATTGTTTTTCAATTCTTCCACAGTTGCAGGACGGTTGTTAGAGACTAGATTTAAGGTACCCCCATAGAAAAAAATCGCATGGGGCTAAATCTGGCGAGCGTGCGGGCCACGGTATGTCACCCCTGTTGGAGATGAGTCGCCCTGGAAAGTTTTCTCGCAAAACAGCCATCGAAATTCGTGATGTGTGGCCCGTGGCCCCATTTTGCTGAAACCATACTTCGCCTATAGCCATATTTTCAAGAGCTGGCAGAAAGAAGTTATTATTCATTGCGACATAACGCTCAGAGTTTACTGTAACCGTGCCATTGTCTTCCTCAAAAAGATATGGCCCAATGATTCCCAAGGTTGATATTGCAGCCCAAACTGTGACCCGATCCGCATGAAGAGGCCTCTGATGAACTTCCCTAGGATTCGTATTGCTCCAATAACGCATATTTTGTTTAGTAACACAACTTGAGAGGTGGAAGTGTGCCGCATCACTAAAAAACACAACTGCTTCAGGGGGAAAATTATCAAGGAGCGTTTCGCATGCCCTTTGTCGTGAAACAAAATCACTTTCGGAAAGTTAAGAAATAAATCTCCCCACCAATGTTCTTCTTTAAGAGCACTGCCGCGCCGCAATCATCTCCAGTAGCGTCCTCACGTCTCATTGAAAAAAGAAAGTTTCAGTGCCGGACCCTGTATATGCACAGAAAAGATATTAAATAATAAAGGCGATAAAACACATTTATGCCTTACTCCCCGCTATATTATTATTGCCTCAGATTTGTCCTTATCCACATTTATAAAGGCGGTTTAGTTGCAATATACAGGGTCCGCCATTAGAGCGTGGACGGAGAGTAACTCCTAAACCTGAGAAGGCATGAAAATGAAATTTTGCCGAGAATCGTACATCTGTAGGGAGCACATTTAAAAATTATTTTCATTTTATTTTACTAATCATATACAGTGTTGATATAAACTTACTTTTTTAAAAATAGAACACCCTGTATATTTTTACATATTTGGACAGCTCTATAAAGATGCAGCAAAAAAGATAAAGTTTATGGGGGTTCTGATTAGACGTTTTCCTATTAGAGGATCAGAAATCCGGAGACATGACTCTGATGCAGTCACTTGTAAACCCTCAGTATGATGTAGTATTGACCAATTTGTAACAAAAACAATTATTAATAGTCTTTTAGTTTCCATAAATCATAAAAATGTTGTATTATGTTTTTTACTTGTACAGAGTGAGCGAGGTTTGCCACTCCAAAAACTATTATAACATTGTAAATGGAATGCCCTATTTTTATTGCCTAACATGAAAAAAAGATAAAATAAGCTTTCCAACAATACTACATTATGAGGGATTATATTTGACAGTTTTCATGCAAATGAACATTTGATTTAAAATTGTTTAGTAATTATTAGAACTGCAAACCCGGATCACTCTGTATAGATAAAGAATATACGACAACATTCTTATGATTTATGAAAATCTTAGACTGTCAATGATTGTTTATGTCGCAAATTGGTTAATACTATATCATATAGAGTATTTGCAAATGGCTGCATCGGGATCCTGTTTTCGGATTTAGGAACTTCTACTAGGAAAATAACTTATTAAAACCCCCATAATCCCGATATTGATTTGCTGCATTTTTCGAACCATTTAAATATCAAAAAATATACAGGGTCTTCTATTTAAAACAACTA
The DNA here is from genome assembly GCA_028583605.1 of Dastarcus helophoroides. Taxonomy (NCBI): domain Eukaryota; kingdom Metazoa; phylum Arthropoda; class Insecta; order Coleoptera; family Bothrideridae; genus Dastarcus; species Dastarcus helophoroides. Next base: position 20,840,163 of record CM053328.1, on the reverse strand, counting down.
TGTTTATGTTAACACTCTGTATATGATCAGTGCAATAAAATCAAAATAAATTTAGAATGTGGCTCCTATAGATGTACGTTCCTGGAAAACATTTCATTTTAATAACTTTTCAGACTTCCGAAAGTTTTTATGTAAACAATCCTATAAAATACATATTTTTATTTGTCAATTTTTCGGGCACTCAGTTAAATATCTGCTAAGTTTCGATTATTATTTACAAATGTTAATAATTTGTTTAAAAGTTAATAAAACCAGCTATTTATTTAATTAGTAATAACTACAAATAATCCTAATTGCGTTTACCAAATACTTAAAAATTAAAAAAAAAATTAATTTGAAAGTTAATTTGCATGAAACCTATCAAAAGAAACTCCACGTAATTGATAGTATTAGATAGGTAATTTTATCTTTTTTTCATGTCATGTATTAAAAATAGGATATTCTGTTTAAATTTTTTTAGTAATTCTTGGATTTGCAAACCTCCATCACTCTGCATAACTAAAGAATATGGAACAGCATTTTAGTGGTTTATGGAAACTAAAAGACTACCAATGACATCATATTGAGTGTTTACAGATGACTGCATCAAGGTCCTATTTCCGGATTTATGATCATTTGTTAGGAAAAGTACCTATCAAAACCCCCAAAAACTTTATATTAAAATATACAGGGTATTCTATTTAAAAAAAAAGTAAGTTTATATCAACACTCTGTATGTGATTGGTACAATAAAATAAAAATAATTTTAAAATGTTCTCCCTAAAGATGTACACTACTGGACAAAATTTCTTTTTGAAATCTACTGAGGCGTAGGAGGTATCTTCCGTTCACGCACTAATGACGGACCCTGTAGATATGCGATGATTCTTAATTCTCGCTCGTCGATCCCTACTTGCTCTAATATTTCCATGAGTTAATGCTGTTGCACTCTATTAAGAAATGTTTACACTTATTTGACTGTGTTCTTCTAATTCACCAATGTCTTTTGTTCTTTGACGTTTGCAAGGAATAAGAAATTGTTCTTAAGTCAAAAAAGTAGTTATTATTTTATAGTACAATTAAATTGTACTTAAATTTGATTTACAATAGTAATTTATACATGTGCCAAACATATACAGAATGCGAACTTTTTTGGGATATTAGTAAAATTATTAAAAAAAATATTGCACTATTTAGCTAGTCATGCAGATATTTTTTGGAGAAAATTAGCCCTGTTACCTTATCTTTGACTTTACATTAAATATTACTTTTTATCTTTCTAATGTTTGATTAGAATTGCGCTTGTTTTACTACAACTGCTAGCCATAAATCCTGAAATTTATTATTTTTGTGAAATGTTAAATATATGTGCCCGAAAATAAAAATAAAATATATAACTGAAATAAAAACTAGACCTCACAAAGTAGCATAATTGTAAGTATATTTTAGTGGAATGTTCAGAAAACTTTAAGAACTTTCACGTTGGGAGTAATTTTACGGATTAAACAAAGAGTATACATCATTCTTGAACATCTTCCATACATTTTCTTTATATTCCTGATTTGTTGAGTGAAGCTCTGCTGTTCTATATCTCTCGAGTAGTAAATAACAATTCACTGCACAAACATTACAACCGTGTAGCCGAGAAGTTATGACACTTTCCATTCTGCAATACTGTTGAATTGTGCTTCCTTTTAAGCCGAATCGTTGAACGTTTTAGCGTTTCGGTATAAACCATCTTATCCCATTTTACAACCTTGTAAAGTGATTTTGAAACACTTGGTAAAATATAAAAGTGAAAATTCTTTTTTGCTTATATTATTTAAAAGATTTAAAGATATGTGAATGAAGACATTTGCCTGCGAAAATCAATATAAATAAAACGCATTGAAAGTAAACGATTCCTGTTATCCAGCTTTCTAAATGACAAACCACTTCATCATCATGTTGTTTTTGATGGCATCTCACATGTGATATTTGATATTAATGCAGAGATGGTCTATTCCGTCTCCTAATCTTGTCACTTGCACTGAAAGGATCTCTTGACTTCAACTTTCAGTCCTGTATGCAGCTAAGTAGATTATGATCCCCTCATGTCGCCATCCTTTTTCTTCGACAAACCAATATGAGCTTCTGATAGGCTAAAGCAGACACACTACTGCGTCGCCGGAAGTTCTCAGGTGTGTCGCCAAAATATGAAAACTTGAAAATTTACAAATGTATAACTTTTTCTTAGTCATCAAAATTTATACTCGATCGACTATCGTAGTAACAGTGATTCCGTTTTTGATAGTGCTGATGCATAACCATACAACTAACATATTCTAAAGAACCATCACCTTAACTAACTGTTATTACGTTTTTTATTTAATAAAATATAAAACAAAGAACGAACTGTAGTAGAATATAAAGGATTAAATCTATATGTATATAAAAGTAAATTTCGGTTAGCCCTTGTCCAGCATATCAGCAAAAAATATAAATTTTTTTAAATTAAGTAGATATTATCTGTATGGCTAATTTTTAAAAATCTCTTCTTTTGTTCATGTGGCCGATGATTATTACGATATACCGATAATCCATCACGAATCACACTGTACATTAGAATAAATTACATTACGGCATAGTTATATGTTCTATTGGTATACTATATGTATGCAGAGCGGTCGAGAATGATTGTCCGGATTCTGACCGCAGTTTTTCTAGACATGTGAGGAGATTAGTTAACCGCTTTCATAACACTGCAAGTGTTTGTAAGGAAAAATCTTCAGGTAGAAAATCTCTTCTTATAGAGAAAACTCTGGAAGATATCGAAAACCTTTTACGAGTAAGTCTAACCAAACCATTACGCCAGCTACCTGTTGTTAAACTTTTATAATTACTCTTAATCATTAAAAGGACTATCGTATGGATCCTGCCATAAAGCAGTAAGAAAGTTGCATTTTCATCCATATAAAGTTACCGTCGTGCAAGAATTACTACCGTTAGATTTTGAAAAACGAACAGAATACTTCAATTGGTTTAACGAAAATCTGAACTAAGACGGCATTTTAGATTTAACATTTTTTTCTGACGAAGCATGGTTAAGTGGTTATGTAAATTTTCAGAATTGTTATTAAACTTGGCGTTTGCATAGCTATGTCACGTAGGAGAATATTTGGGCCATACTTTTTTCATGAAAATGTAAATGGTTAGGTATATCGACAGCAAATATTGTTACCATTTTTCGAAGAACTTCACGATGATGAAATTCATCACGAATACTTTCAACAAAATGGCGCAACAGCTCACACTGCTAATGAGACTTTGGAATTCATCAGGGAATATTACGATGATCGAATAATTATTCGAGATAGGTGGCCACTGCGTTCACTGGATCTTATACCTCTAGACTTTTATTTATTTGGTTCTTAAAAAAAATCAGTATTTTCTCAACGACTACACACAATCGAAGAACTGCAAGAAGCAATTATAAATGCAGTTAGAAATATTACACCAAATGTTTTACAGAATGTGTTTAATAATATGAAAAGATGAATTAATGCATGTTTAAACAACAATGAACATCATATTGAACATTTAGTATAAAAATATATGCATTTTTTAAATTATAGTTTGTGATTTTATAATTAGCAATAAAATATTTCATGTGGAAAAAGTGTTAGATAATTACCGTGATATTAGTTTTATCTTCATATGATGTAAGTACGAAAACTAGTTTTACAGTTGCAGTTATTGATAAAACTATTGAAAGCTTTCAGTATTATAGATAGTTTGTCACTATCAGATTTTCTTGCTTTCCCTGTATCAAGATATTTAAATGTGATCTACTAAAAACTTGAAGAGGAGTTACTTCAAACTCTTCAATCTATAAAGGTATTTCTTGTACCCAAAGATTCAGTAAATTTAAAATGGTTAAATTTGACCGAATACAACTAAAAATTAATCACATAAAAACCACAACAAGATTTCATTACATTCTCAACTGAGTTTCAAAACTAAATAAAAATAATTAAATAAATACAGTCATCTGTAAATTCTCTCAAATAACACTAAAGTAATTGATAATTTTTAGTGTAGATTTCTATTATTATAATAATCCAACTGTATTTAAGTGTTATTTACTTGTTTACACATTTGAAAACCCCCTAACCCTAACCTACCTGTGCTCGTGATTCTAGTGCTGGTTTCTGAAATAGGTGCGCGGCACAGAAAAAATCGGTATGAAGCCTCACGGACAATCATTCTCGATAGCTCTGTATAATCCTAGCAACAAATGTCGCATATGAATTTTTTTAAGCTAAGTTAGATTTATTGCCACTTTTGGAAGTTCCTTTCCATAATGTGCGCCGGCTGGTGAAGGTGCAGTTACCAGACTGCTTCTAAGCAATTAACCAACAATCGGAAGATTTTAAAACAAACAATACTTGTTATTATTACATATTCGTATTTCTTATTCGGTAATTTTAACAGTTGTGTTTTGTCTTTTATTTTACTTAACTCGTAGATTTTTGGATTTCGACTACATCTCGAGTTTGTTCCGGACAAGAATGTTTTTTTAATTATTGGGCAATTATGAGTGCTATCATCCAAATATTTCGATTATGACCGTATAATCAAACGTTCATTGATTTCAAATGAGAAATATCATTCATTTCAAAACGATTATTTTGAATATGAATGATATGCCACATTTCAAAGTGTCCGAGAAGTGCGATCATTCAACAACTCGACTCAATAGCGCACTTTTACTGGCAAGGAAAGTACCCGAGGTGTACCCCACCGATTTTTTTCATTTTGTGATATGTTATAGTACAAAAAAAAATATTAGACACGTATTTTTTTTAGATGCTAACTTGGCGATTTAAGTGGTGAAACCACCCCTTAAACTCCAAAAAACAGATTTTCTTTTTAATAACTCAAGAATTAATAAGAATTTTTTGTTCTTCATGGTAGACCCTTATTGACCGGAAATATTATGTTTTTTTCAATTTATTTAACATTTCTTCGGCCCAGTTTGGAAATATTTAAATTTTTTATAGTTTCTTGACAATTTTCTAAACAATTTTTGAAATGCGACTACGTGATATTTAAATTTATTGAAAACGTCACTTCATGACAGTTTACAAATTAAGAGGTTAGTTTATTTTACATAGAATAGGAATAATGAAAAATAGGAGACCAAAAATTAGATATGGAAAAAATAAAAATTTTTTTTATATTTTTGATAAATTAGGAAAATATAAAAAAAATACATAAAAAAGGTTGTAGCACTGGACATGGATGTTTCGCTATTTTTCATTATTCCTATTCTATGTAAAATAAACTAACCTCTTAATTTGTAAACTGTCATGAAGTGACGTTTTCAGTAAATTTAAATATCACGTAGTCGCATTTCAAAAATTGTTTAGAAAATTGTCAAGAAACTATAAAAAATTGAAATATTTTCAAACTGGGCCGAAGAAATGTTAAATAAATTGAAAAAAACAAGAATTTTTTGATGAAACAAACGCTCTGCTATTTCTCATAAAAAAGCGCTTCCAAAAACATATTAGTTATGTTAAAAATTTGCAACCCCTAATTTTTATAGGGGTGAATTTCATTTTTTACCAATTTACCAATTTTATTAAGAAAACTAAAAAATAAAATTGACCTGTCTCGGGGTTTTGCAAAAAAAAATCCTTGAAAGGGGTAATTTACCCCTTGAGCTAATTTTTTTCTGTACAGTGATATGGGAAGGTAAAACACAAGATATGTTTTTAATTTTATTTCTGTAATGATTATTTTGACATATATTTTACATTAACAGTAAAATAACGTATCACCCCTATTTTATGACGCTCGGAGAACCCCACGGATTTGATCTTTATTAGATTGCAAATCAAAACATTTATTTTTTCACCTTTAACTTATTATAAGTTGATATTTTATGAAAATAATGTATCAACAATTTTTTTAGATGCTAAATTTGTGATTTAGGTTGTGAACTTCCCACCCCTAAAGATACCCCCCAAAAATAGTTTTTCTTTAATATCTCCAGAATAAATTGGAATTTTTGCTAAAACCATTGTTACGTTATTTCCCATAAGAATGTGCTTCTAAAAACGAATCAGTTATGCCAAAGGGTTGCAACCCCTAATTTGTATAGGAGTGAATTTATTTTTTTTTTATACAAACTTTTAAATCATTCATTTTTATGGAATTTGGCAATGTCATTAAGAAAATTAATAAATAAAATTGACTCATCTCGAAGGTTTACAAAAAAATCATTGGTAAGGGTGATTTACCCCTAGAGTCATTTTTTTCTGTAAAATGATATAAATAATTAAACACAACATATGGTTTTAAATTTATTGCTATAATGCTTTTTCTGACATATAATTTGCATTAAAAGTGAAATAAAGTGAAACTCTTACGTTTATGAGGGTTGGCGATATGATTGATTATTATCAGATTGCGGGACAAAACATTAATTTTTTCACCTTCAACTTATTTTATGTCGATATTTCAACAATATAATATGTCAACAATTGAGTCTAAATATTTATTGTTTAGGGTCGCACCGCAAAAATTTATATTTTCGCTTGAATGGAAAGAAATGTCCTTTACTGAACAAAGTCTCGAAACATTATATTGTGCTGAGAAAAAAATCTACATTTACCGATCATTTCAGTCAATATAGCAATATTATTAAAAAAATTAAAAACCAAAGTTGACCTCTTCCGGTTTTGTAAAAAAACCATCGAAAGGGGTGATTTACCTCAAGAGTTAATTTTTTATTTGCAGTAATATAGAAAATTAATCGCAACATACATTTTCAGTGTTACTGTTGAAATGTTTATTGTGACATACATTTTGCATTAGAAGTAAAATACCATAAAACTTTAATTTTAAGAGGATTGGAAATCCTGTGGAGTTAGTCATTATTAAATTATGCCTAAATTATTTTTATTGTATTCTTGGGTTGGGGTAACTAGCGGGGTTCCGAACTAGCGTAACATTTCTACCTGACTAGGTAACTAGCGTCCCGGCACAAAAATTATAGGTACGTAACAAGTGTCCGCGCTCCTCATTAAATAAGTGTATGTATAACTAGCGTCCTAATTATGTACCTACCCGAAGTATTAAAGAATTATTTTTTTCAACACATTCTGAAGATTTTAAATATGTATTGTTCTCGATAGGGTTATACTCATTGGGATTGGAAGTTGCAACGTCAAAATATGTATCAATATAGGACACAGTATACAGTTTATTATGAACTTGTACAATACACAGATATTAAAAATACATACATTTATACATACATAGGTGGCAGTTACATTGGCAGAAACTTAAAGGAAACCCTTTTTACAAATTCAAAAACTCTTATACTTTCCCTAAGTAAGCTACTCATGTTGGTTCTCAAAAACATTTCCTTTTCTCTCATAATTTTCGACTGTTTAACAGAGTTACTTCTTAATTGAATACTCGTTTCATTTTGTATTCCTTTTAATACGTCCATAAATATGAAAATATTGGGATGCGGACTATTGAACAACTTATTTAATTTAGAGTGAAAAGATTCACAATTATTTGTTGTTCTGTTAGCAGAAGAAGAAAATTCGGCCCAAATTTTGGGAGGAAACGGTGCTTGTTCAGATATATAAGTGTCTAGCACGTAATCGCAAAATTCTGTTTCTTTCGTATCATTAGGTGCAATTGCCATTAAATGGTATGTAAATATATCAGACACTTGGCGAGGATGTAAAAATGAAAGTCCAAAAAATAATTTCAAAAACATTGTAGTTTCAGATTTGTACTTGTATTCTGTACTCAAGCCAAGTGTCCGAATTTTTCTATACCAACTTTGCCCAAGATGAAAGCGGCACCCCCTTATATTTGTATTTGGCATTACTAATTCCACTGCTGGTAGCTTTTTCAAAATCAATGAATATATTTACAGGGGAAAAACAAAATCCAATACTTAAACATTTATCGACTAAGTTCTTCAAACAATTACTGTAAGTTTCCGTAGATTTATCGGGTAATAGAAAAAAAGCGAGAGACACATAGGAATGGTTCACCAAAGCGTGAAACGTGTATAACTGGTAAAAATACTTGGGGCAACTTTTAAAGGTACCATCAACATATACATTACATGCATCACAAAGCACATCTAAATTTCTTTTTGTAGCAATCCAATAATGTTATTTCGAAAATCGTTCACAATCAAAAAATCTTCACCCGCCTTGGTTTTTATCTCCGTAGTCGAAAGGGTAGTAAGAGTCGCTTCCATGGATTTTGGCTGCACATACATGGAACTCCGAGCGTTGTGTATATTCCTCTTGATATACGATAGATCCCTCTGGGTGAGTGAGTCGGTCCCTTTGTCTTTGAGCGAAAGATGGATTAATTTTGATGGCCTTGCACCGACATCATCCACAGCTTTTCGTTTTAAGCTGTTACTTAGTTACTTGGTAACGTTGTAGGACACTTTCCTCGATAGTTTCATGATTGTGTGGAAATGGTCCTTCCAAGATTTCTTGATTCTTCTTTATTTTTAAAAACGATTTACAAGTTTTTGTAGAGCAGGCCCAACGTTCAATATCATTTGCCAGCATTTTGTGAAACCGATATCTGTACCCGTCTATCACAAAAATACTTCGATTTTTAAAACTAGTTGTAACTTCCATATTATCTATTCAATGCACTACATGAAACAAGCAGGAAACCAAAAACTATAATGAAGTTAAAATTTCCCAACCACGTTTTTATACCCCTAATACTTGTTAGGAATTTCTTTAATAATTAAATTGCAATTAAATAGATACTTATAGGGCATTTCACATTAACTTGCAATTAAAGCCTATAGTCATTTCTATGGCTGGAATGCTTTCCGGAAATTCAATGTGGAAATTTTAAATTTGGTACAGTTATTTTACCATTCATTAGTCCCATTAAGAGCAGGTAGTTGGGACGCTTCTTACGTAGGACCCGAAACAAATACGGGACGCTAGATACCTCCTTACGGGTGTAATTAGTAAGCTTGGGAGGCTAGTTACATTTTCCGGTATTCTTATATACTTTATTGTAATGTATGATTTCCCCAGATATGTGCAAAAGAGAATCTTTTTTCTTCTTTCTTCTTGTTGGATATTTCTTCATTTGCGTAAAGGAAAAAAAAATCAATAATTATGACACAAAATCTATTAGAAAAGACAAATGTGACAGATTTGTGGCACATATGCCTAGGTTAAAATATGTTTGATTGCATGCATTTTAAATACATTTAAAAATTCTATAATGCACAGACCAATAGGTTTGAACATTTATTAGATTCGAAGTTTGGAAACCAAATACCGGTTTCGATCTTGTTAGATCTCGTCAGTTTGGTATATCCAACTCGAATGCTAATAAATGTTCCGACAAGTAAGTACTAAAACATTCACAGGCGTCGAGCGAGTGACTTTTTAGTACTACCACCTATTGGTCCATAGAGAAACTATGGCCATCGCCAACGACATTTACGACATTTAAAAATGTTTAAAGTTTATTTCCTTGACGAATATTAGCAAAATTCAAAAAAGCCTAAGTCTGCTGAATAGAGAATTAAAAACAATTTTAAATGAGGTATCACACGCATCCTTGTTCAATTTAAAAATTTTAAAGGGGTAACTAACTCCAGGTGGGTTGAAGGAAGAGGGATATAATTATGCCTTAAAGTGTAATTTAATAATCTCAAATTTCGTAGATAATGAATTTACATGCGTTACTTTTGGACCTCACGGTATATATTTAATCCAAAACTGGAAGAGATCAACTTTAGTTTTTAATTTTCTTAATAATGCTGCTACATTGACTGAAATAATCGGCAAATGTAAATTTTTTCCGCACAATATAATGTTTCGAGACTTTGTTCAGTAAATAATATTTGTTTACATTCAAGCGAAAATAGAAATTTTAGGGGTGAGACTCTAAAAAATAGGTATTTTTCAATTAAAACTTAATTGTTGCCATATTATATTGATGAAATATCGACATAAAATAAGTAGAAAGTGAAAAAATGAATGTTTTGACTGGTAATCTGGTAATGCTCAATCCCATCGCCAACCCTTATAAAGGTAAAAGTTTAATATTTTTTCACTTTTACTGCAAAATATATGTCAGAAAAAGCATTATAGCAATAAAATTAAAATCATATGTTGTGTTTAATTATTTATATCATTCTACAGAAAAAAATGACTCTAAGAGTAAATCACCCTATCCAATGATTTTTTTTTGTAAAACTTTGAGACAGGTCAATTTTATTTTTTAATTTTTTTATTGACATTGCCAAATTCCATAAAATTGAATTATTTAAAAGTTGGTATAAAAGAAAAAAAATTAAACCCACCCCTATACAAATTAGGTGTCGCAACCCTTTGGCATAACTGATACGTTTTTAGAAGCACATTCTTACGGGAAATAACGTACCAATGGTTTTACCGAAAAATTCCAATTTATTCTGGAGATATTAAAGAAAAACTGTTTTTGGGGGTTATTTTTAGGGGTGGGGAATTCACCACCTAAATTACAAATTAAGCATCTTAAAAAATTGTTGATACGTTATTTTCATAAAATATTGACATATAAAAAGTTAAAGGTGAAAAAATAAATGTTTTGATTCGCAATCTAATAATGATCAAATCCATGGGGTTCCCCAAGCGTCATAAGAATAGGGGTGTTACGTTATTTTACTGTTAATGCAAAAGATATGTCAAAATAATCATTATAGAAATAAAATTGATAACATATGTTGTGTTTTACTTTCCCTATCACTGTACAGAAAAAAATTAACTCAAGGGGTAAATCACCCCTTTTAAGGATTTTTTTTGCAAAACCTCAGGACAAGTCAATTTTATTTTTTAGTTTTCATAATAAAATTGTTAAATTTGATAAAATTCAGTTGTTCAAAAGTTGATATACAAGAAAATTCACCCCCATAAAAATTAGGGGTTGCAACTTTTTAACATTACTAATATATTTTTGGGGGCGTTTTTTCATGAGAAATAACGGAGCGCTTGTTTCATTAAAAAGTTCTAATTAATTCTTGAGTTATGAAAGAAAAATTCTTTTTTGGGGTTAACTTTAAGGGATGGTTTCACCACTTAAATCGCCAAGTTAACATCTAAAAACATAGGTGTCCAATATTTTTAACATTGGAAATGTTTATGTTGAGATATGGGGTGAAGTTTCGGGTTTTCGTTCAAGCTTGAAGAACAAGGTGTCGGTCGGTCGGACATACTCGGATCGCCAGTCGAGCGCTCTCGGCGTCGAGAGGCCGAAATAATATGAGAGAATGTTAAGTTTACAGTTCACCGCAGTACACCATATTCGTTTAACCCAGTGACGTTTCATTGGATAAGGCTATCAGCTATGGATATTAAGAGTATGAAAAATAGCGAAAAGTGTAAGACATATTGAGAGCGTAAAAAACGTTTACGAGAGATTGAAAATAGAGAATCTAGTGAGTTAAGTACGAAAACACCACTAACAAAAACTGAACACAGTAGGCGGTATTGTGAGCATGTAAAGATGCGCAAACTTAAAAGTTCTGAAGTTTACACGGGTTACCCAAGTCAGCGGCCCTTTAGTGAGGGGTTATAATTCCATTATTATGCTGTAAACTCTTACCCTAAATCCAATTCACGTACTGTCTTGAAGTACTCAGTAAACGAATGTGGTAAAATATCTGCACTTATAATTTTTACGGCTCAAATAAATGTAAATTACTTTTACAATAAAGTTGACAAATTTTTGCTTGTAGATTAAATATATTTTAATATTTCATTGTTTTCGCTTTGTATTAAAATATTTCTTTCAAGAGCCATGAGCATAGATGCCTTAATATTATTTTGATTTAAATTATTTCGTAGTCTATTTGGTTATACGAGTATATTTCAATTTTAAAAATAATCTTTCAGAAGAAACTTGGCTAATGCAAATTGTAAATTTAGAAAAGATAAACATTGCAGAAATAACCTTAAAAATAGAAAAAAGTCGAAAGAAAAATATTTGAATATTCAAGTTTTCACTCGAAATCTCAAGTCGAATACTTCGATATTAAGGTCGAAAATAAAAAAAATAGCTAAATAAGGCCAAAATTTTGAATTCAGAAAAGTTGCGAGAAAAATAGTAAAAAAAATAGACAATTTTAGGAAAATATTCCAGGATTTCAAAAAATTCATAATGTTCTAAAATTTCAAAACATAGGTCAACATTTTGAGGTTAAAGATAAAACTTTGCAACTAAATCAAAATCATTTGAAAAAAATTAAAATATTTCATTTAAAGTCAAGATTTTAATTAAATGACTTGTGTTCTTAAAAAAAAGAGTCTTGATTAAATTTAAAACCTTAAAAATATAAAATTAAAGCTTTAACACTGGTTGAAACCTTTATTGTAAGAGTAGAAAGTAAAGTTTAAATTTTGGGATTTTAAAATTTGAGGCAACCCACCACTCATGATTTAATAAAAAAGGGGGTTTTAAATTTCGAAAAAAAAGTTGACGTTTCAAAATTTCGATAAAAAATCTTGAGTTTTCGATCTTATATATTTGTAATTTAAAGAATTTTTTAGGCTGAGGTCAAAATTTCGAAAATAAGTCAAAATCTTTAGAAATATTTAGAATTTATTATTTAACATAAAAATTTTAAACAAAACATAAATATTTATTGACAGTTCAATTAAAATAAATGACATTTTGAAAGGTTGAGGAATTTTGTAAAAAAGTCATAATTTCAAGAAAATACGCTATATTTATTTTTTTAATGCAACAACTTGGGTTAGACTCGCAAGACTGATGTTCAAATTTTGAATCCGTTTGAAATCCGAAGTTTTAAGAAAAAACACAAAAATTGCAAGTTTGATGTAAAAATTTAAAAAAGTCGAAATTGTGGAAAAAATTTATTAAATTTCGGAAAAGTCCAAAATTTGTGTTTATAATTATTTTGAAAGCATAAACGCATAATTTTGTAAAGAAGAGTAAAAATTTGGAGAGAGTACTTCAAATCTATTTTTGACAAATTTTCGACATTTTGAGTTTCGTTCAAATGAAAAAGTCAATAAGTTGACAATGAAAATTTTTTATGAACGTAAATCCCAAAGAAATTATCAGTGATTGACAACTGCAAGGTTTTAATACATTTGAATTGCTATCATAACAAACTTTCTGATGGAAAATTCTCATTTTTTGGATGTAGAATGGAAATTGTTACTGCTCTAGACTGTTTTATAAATTTGTGTATCTTAGTAATTCAAATCATCGTAAAAACGTGAAAGAAAATAGATTTCTGGAGGATTTTCTTTAGATTAGAAAATTTTAACCTCGCTGGATAAATAAGACGTCAAAATTACCCTTGAGGGATCAACCAAAATAATCAATAAGTAATCGAGTGCCGGGTTCGCTACGTTCTCTTCTAAAAAAAAAGTAGAGCACACTTGATACATTTGAACATCCGATAAAACTGTAACTGACATAAATTGAAATGTATTATTATTAAACGGCGCGAGTATAATTAAATACCATATATGTTGCTAAATTAAAGCCCTTATCGCTTCCCATTTTCGTTTTTAGATTCATCTAAGTGTTCAGTTCATTACGACAAGCGTATTTTTGATATTAAGAAATTTCATTATCTTTGCGATTCTGTGGAGGGAGATTCAAGTGACGTTATTGAATCATTGTCAGTATCAGCTAATTATTATTATTAATTAATTATGCAAGATCGCTTTAAAATAAAAGAACAGGTCCAACTGTCCTAAACATTTTTTAATTCACAAAAACCACACAACCCGGTCTAAGACAACTAATTAACTGTATTAAAGGTTTTAGAGCTTTCGGCAAAAAAAGGGAATTAATTTTATTTATTCCCATAATAGCCGAAAAATTAAACGATCATGCAAAGCGAAAATGGCAATCAGTACAACCAGTGCAGCTCTAGTTTTAATTAGAAATAGGTGCAGTAACTTTAAACAATGTCCAGCGTTGTTAAATCCAGGGTGTCGAGCTAACATCATTACTTCAGCATTAGTTAAAAAATTGTAATTTTCTTTAAAAGAGTTTGAAGTAATGTACCATATGAATCAAATCACATCTAAACGAATTCACGTGTGATCTGGAGTAAGATAAACAAAATCACAGAACCAACCTCAATTTTTAAGATTGATAAATTTGCCATTCAACTGCCCTCTAATGTTTTTTTCGATGATCCTGATTTCAATGCGAAATAATCTAAATAGATTTATTAACTGAAACAAGTGTGTAGTATGAGGTGCCGTTCAGGACATAATAATTTTTTATGAATATTTAATAAATCAAACAATTTATATTAAATTTGAAATTATATATTATTTCTTTCTTGCAGTATATTTAATTTTAATGAATATGGATATTTTAATCTTCTGTTAAAAATTTTATATAAATATTCTTAAATATCTCTTATAAAGATTTTATGTGATTTCAAAAATATTTATATAAAGTGTGATATATCAAACCACCGTAGCGGGCGCTAGAAGCGCTGGAACTTAAATTAAGGTTTGGAACTTTTTTTACTTTATTATTTATTTATTTATTATTATTTTGTTATTATTATTATTATTAGCAGCATGCTGTCACTTTTTATGTCAGATTTTAGTGCTATTGATAAATATGTAAATATAATCAAGATTCAGGTGGCGACAACGAAAAATAAAATTGATATATAAATAATACCATACTCCATGCCCGATTCGTGCGGCTACTATCGCCTCTCACGGTCGTTTCATGTATCGCAGTTTATATAAATATTTTTAAAACCACATAAAACTTTCATATAAAATATTTAAAGAGATTTATGTAAAATTTCTATCAGGAGAATATAAATATTCATTTTTACAGAAATGAAGTATATTTCAAGAACGAAACTATATATAATTTAAAATTTTACATATATTGTTTGATTTATTAAATATTCATGAAAAATAATTATGTTGTGAACGGCGCCTCATAGTGTACTGTTCCTTCGAATATTTAACAACAATCAATGTAAATACCCGAATAGTGATCGACATCGGCAGTTCAGATTTCTAGCCCAATATTCGGAATGCAGTAGACCCGTCTAAAAATGTTTGGAAGGTGTTATCGGAAAATCAATTTTGGCGAACTATAGAGTACTTCTCCCTTATAGTCTGAAACTTTTTGAAAAAGAGCATCTTGTAATCTGAATAATTACATATAAAAATGATGAGATAAAATCTATACTTAAGATTATACAATATTAAACTTCACGAATTAAGCAACAACAAAATAATAATAATAAATAACACAAGGTTTATTACAGAATTAACGTAATACGTATTGTTGTAAATCAATACATATTTTATATAATTATTATTATTTACTACTTCGAAGATACATAGATAATTGTCGTGGTGAATTACAAGGGATGTCGGATAAAACAAGGGTCTTCGTCACTAAGATTCTAGCCTTAATAATCTAAATAAATAAAGGTTTCATATTTCAACACGATCGGTAAAGAGGTTATGAAATGATTAATTAAATTATTTTTTATAACAACTTTGAAAGTCTGCAATTCGAAAAGTAAACATTTTTTATTAATTTTTTTTCGTAATTCGTATTTATTTATCATTCCGAATCAACTTCCAACGTTGTCTTTGAAATTTGTAAATACTCTGTATAACCTTGTATGTTAAATAAAGTGTTAATTATGTTTCTATTTGGTGTTATCATTTCCAATGTCTCCGTTGGTTGCAAGGATTGCGAAATCTGTGAATTTTTTATGTACTAGAACATATCACAAAAAGAAAAAATCGGTGGGGTACACCTCGGATACTTTCCTTGTGAGAGCGATTATTCATTCAAAGCGATTATGAGTGAAACGAAATATCCGAGAAGTGAGTTCGAATGAGATGTGTGTATCCACTCGGTATTCAAAGTTTTCATATTCCAAAATATAAGGCATTCGTACCGAAAGCGATTAAGAGATAAGTGAAATGAAATATCAATGAGTACTTATTAGTGTTAAATAAAATTAATAAACATACTTATCTAGTATTTAGTATCAACATTCCGAAATATATCCGCACTTATTATTTGGCAATTGTTTCTTTATTATCTTAAATATAGCGTTATGCGACAACTCACTGTTACCAAACAAAATCGTTAACTATTATATTATTTACGAGAAAAGTGAGTCAATATTGAATGGCATTATACAGTGCTTTCCAAAAATAACGAATAAATTCCACAAAATTGTTAACAAACATATTTTAGAAAAATGCTTGAACAGGGTAATTTTTATTTCTGAATTGCCACTTAAATATTTATATTTTCAACACCCCACTCCTAAGAGGTAGCAACCCCAACTATAAAAATTTAAATAACAAAGTACCCCTCGCGATACCTCTATTGATAGATTTTTTATACTAAATGCAGCAAAAAAAATTCCAACCGATTGGTAAATAACGGAGTTATTTAATAAAATATATTGAATTAAAAGTTTCCATATTGAAGCAGCGATGTGAAGCAATGAGTATTTTAAACAATTGGAACTTGTTTACAAGATCAACAGGTTAACTCTATGAGATTTTCTCTGGTTTTATTAAAAAACTAAACCTTGTCTTGGTGTCTTGGGGAAATGGTCCGCCAATAAATCAGCTATATTATCTCATGGATGGTAAACAGGGTTGAATAAACCTTAGTGACTAGACTGAGGTACTGTCTCGCTGTTAACGAATCACAGTTTGAACATATTTTTGACACTTTTATTTATTAGAAATTGACTTTTAAATTTGTTGGTTTCTCAATTTACCAAAATCCTTTGCAATATTAAGGGATATAATAAGAAAGACAAAATGTGTTGTTTCAACCACTCATTGTTGCGTTCTCTTTAACAAGGCCTGTTCGAAAATTGGCACTTATTTAAATACATTTTGGCAAATACCCCAGTTATTTATCAACTAATTATGAAACATTTCTTTTATTAAAAAGATCTCCTAATCAAGGAAAGGAAATGCAAGACGCATTTTGCTATTTGAATTTTTAAAGTTTGAGTTACGAACACTTAGAGAGGAAGGGCTGGGGGGTTGAAAATTACATGCTAAAAAGGCAATTTAAAAATAAAATTAACGTTCTTCAGAATTTTTCTGAAATATGTATATTTGCGGTTTTATAGAATATATTCGTTGCTTTTCGGAAGTACTCTATAATTCTACTGACATGTTAGAAGGTGGTTATTGTTCGAAAAAATGAAAAACAAATTTCGCCGCTTAAATTGGATTATTTTGTAAATAAAATTGGTATAAATTATAAATAATGTATTTATTTAAATTTTATATAAAATGAATTTATATTATTTTATTCATTTTTCTGCCGGTTAACTATTTTTCGTTTACCCTTCACACCTACAAGAATAAAGCAATATCGAAAAACCATACAAGAATTTTTAGGAACTATTCGAAATAGAATATCAATAACATCCTGAATTTTTAGGAAGGATATAATGGAACATCTTATTCATAATCGATTATTCGAATGATCATTCAATTATTCCAAGCGGTTATTTTGATTTATTTGTATATGAAAAGATTTAAATTATGCACAAGTCTAGTTATTTTGCCAATTTTACAAAAATATTGTAAGAAAATAAATATGTATATAAATATATTAGATATCATGGTAAACCTCCTCTTTTTTCTTCATTTATAAAGATAAAATTTTTAAATTACACTTGATGTATTTATAAGATACATAAAATAACATTCCTCCAAAGCCTCGTACAAGAATCAAAGTGATCCTAAAGCAGTATAATGGGGAAGCTCCATTTGAGAAAATTGCAATCGATGAAGCGGAACCATTTCCAGCATCAGACAATGGAAACAAGTACTCGATATCAAACAGCTCGTTACAATATTTTTAGTTTTTCAATAATAATTATTGCTTTTTTAGGGACTGAATTTTTGATTATTAAGAAGTATAGCGATTGAATCCCCTACCATAAATTAACATTTTTTTAAAATGATGAATTACTTTATTTAATCCACTTTGCGATATTTAAAATATGCCAGGCATATATTAAATTAATCAGAAAATTATACTTAATTTGGAAATGACAAAATTTCATTCGGCGTCCATAAGAAAAAATAAAGTTTCAAAAAATAACAAACATCAATCCAAGTACCTTAAAATTATGGTTTTTGATTTTTTTTTCGATTGGACTTCAAATAAATAAGTTTCAGCTAATTATTAAAAATGGCGATTTTCGCTTTTTCCCTAAATAAAATCACTACAAATTAGAAGTCAAATGTTTTCTCAGCGGAATATTTTTAATCAGTGAAGTCTGCACTACTTTGCCCATTTAAGCTTATTTATATCTCTAATAGTTTCCAAATTCCCGGTAAAGAAAATCAGGTTTCAGGTTAAAAAATTAAAGAGTGTCAGGTACAGGGATTATTCCATTCCTACCATTGAATAGCGCACATACCTCTGTTTGTAATATTTTTCTATCAGCGCGTTTCGAGACCATAAGAAGTTCTACCATTTCTTTTTTACTTATATTTATTATTCATTTATGTTCTTATATGGTAATTAGACAATTTATTCTCTCGCAATTGAATATAAAAATTTGGCACTTTATAATGTCATTTTGTCATCTAATCAGGTCTGGAAATTTTCTTTCAAATTCGCTTCGATTTGAGTCAATAGAGTATATATCTTCTCGAAAGTGACAGAAGCATCTCCGATTGATCGTTTTAAATAAAATTTCATTGAACGGACCCCTCTTTCCCAAAGACCCCCAAAATGCGCAGGTCGTGAAGGACTAAAATGAAAATTAATTTGTTTCGGCGCCAATTCATCGGTTATTTTGTTCTTAGATTCTGAAAATGTAAATAATTTATTAAATTCATTATTTGCTCCCACAAAATTGGTTGCATTGTCACAACCGATATTGGAGACATGTTCGCGACGCGCTATAGATCGTTTCAGGCAATTAATAAAAGATTCCCCCACAAGTTCAATATGTACGGCCTTAGTGGCAAAACAAACGAATATGGCAATATAAGCCTTAGACTTGGCCTTACCTCGCCCTTTTGTATCTTTAATCAAAATCGGGCCTGCGTAATCCACTCCGGTTCTTAAAAAAGGGCGTAAAATTTCAATTCTTGATTTGGGTAGATTTCTCATTTGTGGAACATAAGATTTAAGTTTCACCCTGAAACAAACAATGCGTCCATGCAGAATTTGTCGTATGGCACTTCTAGCTGACAAAATCCAAAATTTCTGAATTTCAGCATGTAATTGCCGCTCGTGCTCGTATTTTATTAGCAACTTAGTTACAATGGTTTTTTGGCAAAATCAACGGATGCTTTTTCTTGCTCTCGATGCCAAAATTTTTTAAACGCCCGCCGACTCTTATTAAGCCTATATCGTTCAAAAACGGGTTAAAACTGAGCAATTTGCTATGACTGGTGGCAACACCTTTTTTGTAAGCTCCGGATCTCGTGTGCAAATGTGCGCCTTTGCACATACGCGACTAAATTATTCGTCATCCTGACATATTCAGATGACGTCAGAGGTCCAACTAATTTATCCGTTCTGGTTTTATTTAATTTGCAGTTAGCAGCAAATCTTAAACAATATGCGGTGATAGCTTGCACTCTACGAAACGACGAAAATTTATTATTGAAGGATAATTCCGGCAGCACGGAGGCAATAAGAACGATTTTTTGCAGCTATTATGTTTCGACAAGACTGAGATTTATTTTTGATTCGGGCCAAAGTGACTCATTTTCTGACAACCATTTTGGCCCATGCCACCACAGGTCGTTCTTTAGCAAGTCTTGCGCTAACGATCCTCTGCTGATGACATCAGCGGGATTGTCACTGTTACTACATGTTTCCAATCGGTAACATTTGTGTTTTCTTGTATTTCAGTCACGCGATTGGCAACAAAAATTTTCCAGCTGTTAGCTGGGGCTGTTACCCAAGCCAAAACAATTGTAAAATCTGTGTAAAGAAATGTTCGCGTAACAGGTAACGATGCCTCGGTAGATTTCATAAAGCGGGATAAAAGTACCGCACCATTCAATTCTAATCTTGGCAATGTAATTGTCTTTAAAGGCGCTACTCTGAATCACGCACAAAGCAGATTTGTAAAATGTTTGCCACAATTATCGGTGGCGCGAATATAAATCGCTGCCCCATATCCCCATTGTGAAGCGTCCTAAAAACCATGTAACTGTATTTCATAGCAAGTCGATGGAATTATCTTTTGTGGAATTTTAAGATTATTCAGCAAACTTAATTGTTCGATTAAACTAATTCACAATTCTTCTAATTCGGTTGGTATCGGATCATCCCAACCTAACTGCAAAGCCCACAAGCGCTGCAGAATAAATTTAGCTCTTATAATCACTGGGGCAACTAGTCCCAGCGGATCGAACACTTGAGCCGTCATTAATAATATGGATCGTTTAGTGATGCATTTCGACGACGTCAAGGGTTTCACCTCGTATCCAAAATTATCAGTGTTGCAATTCTGCAATAAACTTAAATACTTGGTATATCCGTTTTTTCAAGTTTTAACACGGAATCCAGTGCATTCTCTGAAGAGTCCGGTAGAATATCTGGATGGTTTGAAGTCCATTTTTACTACTCAAAACAACCAGTTCTCAGGATTTTTCTTATCTCGTCTCTTAACGTGATATGCTCTTCCACGGAGTTCGCGCCCGTAAGCAAATCATCCATGTAAAAGTTATGTTTGATAATGACGCTGGCCTGAGAAGAGGCTAGCTGAAATTCATTGGCAAGTTCCTTTAAACCACGACTGGCTAAAAAGCTAGCTGGTTTCATACCATATGTGAAAGTGGTCAATCTTAATGTTTTTATTGGTTCATCAGTATTGAAACGCCAAAATATTCTTTGATAATCGGTATGGCACGCATTTATCGCAATCTGCCGATACATTTTGCCTATATCGGCGGTCAACACGTACTGGTAGCACCGAAATCTCATTAAAATATAGAAGAGATCATCAACAGGACCGCAGAGTAAATTATCATTTAAGCTGCGACCATTGCTCGCTTTCGCGAATGCGTCAAACACCACTCTTAATTTTGTTGTTACACTTGATTCCTTTAAAATTGCGTGGTGAGGGAGATAATGAGCTCGAGGATTACCAATTTCATTTAATGGAACCTCTTTCATATGACCTAAGTTTAAATAATCTGTCATGAAATCCGAATACTGATTCTTAAGCTCCGGATTTTTCTTTAGTTTTGTCTCTAAAGCGACAAATCGCTTTAAGGCGCCTTCTCTCGACGCTCCTAAATCAATGTTATCAATAAATGGTAGATTTACGACGAATCGACCATTTTTCTGTCGCTCGGTAGTTTCTCGAAAGTGGGTTTCACATGTTCGTTCGTCTTCTGTGAGAATTGTGTCTGTCCTAATTTTTTCTAGTTCCCAGAATTTCTGAACCGCATTCTCAAGGGCCATTTCTGCTGGCTTCAAGGTTAAATGACAAAGCGAATGATTCTCGGTACTTTCACATTTCACAGTTCCACCCACAATCCAACCCAATTGTGTCTGTTGGAAATATGGTTGAAAATAGTCTAAGCGAAAACTTCTATCACATATGAGATTCCGATATAATTCTGCGCCTATTAACGAATCAATTGAACTAGCTTCGTAGAATTGCGGATCTGCTAATATCAAGTTGTTTGGTATCTTGAAATTAGACCTTTTAATAGAATAATTAGGGACGTTACCTGTTATCTGAGGAACGACTAAACAATTAATTGAGTAGGACTGCTGATTTACTCGAGAATTTAACTGGATATCCACTGATTGGGATATATTCTGATTCGTTAGCCCAATGCCACATAAAATTTGGTTTGATCTTGACACTTTCAGTTCCCGTTTTTTGAACAAAGCTTCTGTGGCACAGTGTAATTGTGAGCCGATATCTAAGAGAGCTCGACAATTGATCAATTTTCCATCTTCCGTCGACAACAATATTTCATCATTTTGGCGGCAATAATCCGATCTTGATGAATGCTAACTGATTAACGAGATCTAATTTGGAACATCAGATATTTCTACGTGTAACAAGGAATGATGGTTTTGATTACATTTGCGGCACTTGCCGTTCTTGCAATTTGCTATTGCGTGATTTGCCTTTAAACAATTTTTCCATAAGCGCAAATGATCCACTCGCCTAATTCGGTCACCTAGCAGTAACGCTAAAAATTCGGCACATTGAAAAATTGAATGTTGCTGTTTACAATGATAACAATTAAATGATTTATTTGTTGCAATATGACAATTGCCTGTTTGTGCCCTTAGGTTATATTTTGGTTTGAATGATGCTACCGGTTGATTCACTTTATTGCTCATTTTATTTGCCGTGTCTAGCGATTCTAAAAACCGACACCTTTTATCTAAAAATAGTTTTACCTGCGAAATTATTGGAATCGATGAGTTTAGCGTGCTTTTTCATTCCCTCAAAGCACATAGTCAAATATTGACGAAATTATCTGTACAATAATCGCGTCCCACGAATCTACGCCTATGTTAAATGGCTTTAACGCCTCGAAGTTTAGGTTTAAAGTATTTAGTAAGGTTCTCAGACTATTTCCGTTTTTTGTGACCGTTGGAATGTTTAATATTGCCCCAATGTATTGCTGGACCATATGCCTGTCATTTTTGTATCGACATTTTAACGAATCCCAAGCTATTTGATAATTTGCCTCGCATATGGTCAAATTATCGACAGTTTGTTTTGCTTAAATAATCACCAGAGAATCTAAGTATTGTTATTT
The DNA here is from genome assembly GCA_028583605.1 of Dastarcus helophoroides. Lineage (NCBI taxonomy): Eukaryota > Metazoa > Arthropoda > Insecta > Coleoptera > Bothrideridae > Dastarcus > Dastarcus helophoroides. The sequence continues at coordinate 20,817,343 of CM053328.1, read as the reverse complement.
TAGGCAAATTCAAATCAATTTCGCTAGGCTGAATGATTACATAATTTGTTACTCCATTGGTATTCGCGGCAGCATTTTCTGGATTTTGACCTGCGGGTACAGTAGGGGTAAGCCTGGGTAGAATATTGCGCCCGCAACCCGTTAAGCGATAGTAAGAATTTTCAAACTCGACACGATTTCGATGCCACTGTTCTGTATCATGTTCATCTGTGTCTGTTTGCAAATTCTCTATCTGGTCCTGTATGACATCAAATTGCTTCAACGTTTCCACTATAAGGCCGTTTTTAGGCCGTTTTTAGAGTCACGCGGGTAGCATCCGTCACCCGCGCGCGGGTAGGCAGAATACATTTGTTTGCAGCAAGTTATTTAGAGTGGAACGGGTGACCGCGTGCGGGTGCGTCACCCGTCGCGGGTGTCTTTTGCACCCGCGCCTACCCTCACGCCTCGCGGGCACCCGCTCGCGTGAGAGCCATTGGGACATATTATGTCGTTCACTGTGACACGGGCCGTATGTTCATTTTTTCCTAAGGTGTACAATCATGAATATTGAATATATCGAAACTGAAAGACGAATTATTGACGCATTTGCTGTGCGCATGGAAAGGACAATTGGGGCAAGTAGTTAGGGATTGGGGCTTAGTACTCATAGCATCCCAGACAAAGTAGAAATATTTTTATTAAGCTGTACAGAATACTACTAGTACTGGAATGTTTGTGTATTTTTTTAATTATAAAAAAAACTGATCACTTAAGGAAACTACACCCATCTAATCAAAAGTTTAATTGTAATTCCCTCATTTCTTTTTAATTTTCTTGAAATTTTTAAGGAACCTAACACACAAACATTGAGACTATAAATGGATAAACTTAAAATAATTAAGACAATAATAATTGTTTTCATTTATATTTATAACATCTGCATAACACCCGTCCGTTACCCGCGTGACTCTAAAAGGCAAAACAGAGAAAACTTTAGCGGGTGCTCAGGTTTGAAAAAAATCGCGCGGGTGACGGTTGCTACCCGCGCGCGGGAAGGCAGAATACATTTGTTTGCAGCAAGTTATTTAGAGTGGAACGGGTGAAGGCGTGCGGGTGCGTCGCCCGTCGCGGGTGTCTTTTTCACCCGCGCCTACTCTCACGCCTCGCGGGCACCCGCTCGCGTGAGAGCCATTGGGACATATTATGTCTTTCAGTGTGACACGGGCCATTTGTTCATTTTTTCCTATGGTGTACAATCATGAATATTGAATATATCGAAACTGAAAGCTTAGTTATTGACGGATTTGCTGTGCGCATGGGAAGGACAATTGGGGCAAGTAGTCAGAGATTCGAGCTTAAAACTCATAGGATCCCAGACAAAGTGAAAATATTTTTATTAAGTACTGAAATATTGGTGTATTTTTTTAATTATGAAAAAACTGATCACTTGGGGAAACTACACCCATCTCATCAAAAGTTTAATTGTAACGTACTCATTTTTTTTTTATTTTCTTGAAACTTTTAAAGACCCTAACACACAGACATTCAGGCTCTCAATGGATAAACTCTAAATTAATTAAGGCAATAATAATTGTTTTCATTTATATTTATAACATCTACATAACGCCCGTCCGTTACCCGCGTGGCTCTAAAAGGCAAAACAGAGAAAACTTTAGCGGGTGCTCAGGTTTGAAAAAAATCGCTCGGGTGACGGGTGCCACCCGCGTGACTCTAAAAGCGGCCTAAGGCCGTTTTTAGAGTCACGCGGGTAGCACCCGTCACCTCCGCGCGGGTAGGTAGGATACATTTGTTTGCAGCAAGTTATTTAGAATGGAACGGGTGGCCGCACGCGGGTGCGTCGCTGCAAACAAATGTATCCTACCTACCCGCGCGCGGGTGACGGGTGCCACCCGCGTGACTCTAAAAACGGCCTTAGTGTAGAGCGTTCCTTTAAATCAGACAAATCATTCGCGGAATCTCGGAAACTGTCTAAAAATATTTCGAATCTGATTAACTTTTCTTTAACCCTTCCACGCTCTACTTTTAATTGCGATAAATTCATTTTGAAAGATTAAACTTCCGATACGAACAATGAAACACGTCCTGCTTCTCCCAAAAGCATGCAAACTCAAATCTACCAAATCTGCTAATTTGTTTAACCTAACCAATTAACAAAAGGAATTTCAAGTATAAAGGAGGAGAATCACTTACTTGTTTCTTGATATAACTCGATCAATTGGTGCTGCTGTGCTAGAACTCTCGTTCGTAGTTGGCTCACAGAGTAACTGTTACACGAACACTAATTAATTAAATTCTGTTCTGATACTGATCCAACCCTTCTTCGAAGGTGGATCCGACTTGAAGGACCAAATGTTCGGGATCACTATCAGGTCTTGATAGCTATGATAAATTAAACGCGTTTTTATGAAAACTTAACAACGTTTTTTAAGTGAACTGACATCGCCGAGATCTGGGATACAATTTCTTTGTACAAACCTACAGACTACTTAAAAAACACCAAATTTTATTCCACATGTGGTGTATTGTTACAATAGGGTCGCTGGTCAGTCCACATGCTTCCGGTAGTCAAGTGGCGATCTGACCATTTCTTACACTAAAAATCTAACAGTAGGCCTATTATTTTAATAAGAAAATATGCTTTAAATGAGAAAATATATCAAAAATAAGTATTTTATGCAATTTTTTATTGCCACATATGGTTCATTTTAAGGTAATTTGTCCAGATTATAAAAATGAAAATGATATTTCTAATAATAAATAATATGATTTCTGAATAAAATCCTAAGCCTACCAAAAACAAATGGTTGCTTTAAAATTAATAAGCCTGGTCGGTCAAAACATCAACGATGCAATTTTCTTCCCGGGGTAGCATGGTAAATCAACTGAAAAAGTATATAAATGATTAAATAAATCATATCGTTTAGATCCGTTTTAATTGCTCTATTGGCTTAGAATTACACATGCAACAAATAGTAATTAATCTGGATTACTGTGAGCTGCAAAACGGCGTCAACTAATTTGTATAATTTTTATAAAAGCGTAATGGAATAGTTTGCATTTGTAATAGTGATTTTCGACAAAGTTCACATATTTTAATGTAAAATTACTATTCATTAACACGTAATAATGTTAACAAATATACGCAGCATACAAGTGGAATATTAATTAAAATAAATTAATTCGAAAATCGGTACAACAAAAGAAACTAAATAAATAAAATTATAATTCAGTAGTTAAAATTGCAATATTAAAAGTAAGTCACTCGAATAATATAACCAGAAAATTAATTGGGATGAAATTGTGTAGCCATGGTAACTCAGGATCTATTTATAGGTATCGAGTAAATCAAATACTATGTTTATTAATTTTATTTAACATTTCTGCGATCCAATTTGGAAATATTTAAATTTTTAGTAATAAATGTTGACAATATTTATTCTGAAACATTTTTTCTTGAAATATGACTACTTGATATCTAATTTTTTTATAACGTCACCTCAGGACAGTTGACAAAAATAGGTTAGTTTGATGTTAAATAAAATTAATATGTTTCCGACCAATAAGAGTCCATCATGAACCGAATGTAAATGTTTGTTTTTTATATTTTCATATGATGAATAAACTGGTTTTTTTTGCTTTTTAGCTTTTATGTGAAATGTGTTACATTATTAGTGCTTTATGTTCACAGATTTTAAAATTATATTTTTATACTCTCCTTGGTAGGTACGTACAACATATTGTTTATGTGTTGCCTGTTTGATCAAAAACATACCGTGAATTTAAATAGCTTATTTAACAAAGGAACGTTGAATAATATGAACGAATTACTAAGTATTTAGCAGCTGTTCGGGAATCTTTCATATCTTGAAACGTCTGAAGTCTTTAGGCTCTAAACCTAGACGGGATAAGCAGAAGGTACACATCTGCACAGGAGTCTCCAGAAAATCGTACCCAACCCTCAAACTTCGCAATTACTACTTTAAAATTTAAAGCTGTTTGTTACAATACTTTTCATATTTATTCATTTTATTTAACATTTTTTCGGCCCAGTTTGGAAATAATATTTAAATTTTTATTGTTTGTTGACAATATTCTAAAACAGTTTTTGAAATATGACTACGTGATATCTAAATTTATTTAAACGTCACCTCATGACAGTTGACAAAAAATAAGTTATTTTATTGAACATAGAAGAGGACTTAGTTAGTATACAAAATTAACAAAATGTTTTGTTAATGTGCAAATAATCACATAAAATGTATAAATAAACCAAAGTAAATAATTAGTTTTCATACTAACCAGGTAGTTTCTAAACTCACAATTTAACATCCGCTATTTTGTTGGAAATGGCTGATTTCTTTAAAATAGCAGCTAATTCAGTATGTTTGCAAACTACCTGGTTGGTTTTAAAAGTAATTAAGTAATCATTTGAGCCCTAATATATATAAACACTAATGTATTTTGAATTGTAGCCTTCGGGTTGTTTACAGATAACTTTCCAACGTAGAACTTTTACAAAAAGTTGGAGTATTTGAAATGTTGTAGGTTAGTTTTTTTATTGAAACTAACTTGTTCTAAACATTTTATTTAGGATTAAAGGTTAATGCAGATTAGGATGAAGAGCAGAGCATCGGCCAACTCTGACTCGATGTACCAGTAGTGTGCATAAGCACCAGTGTAATCGATCCAGGCAAATTTTTGCACTCCGATGCTCTGCTCTACTCTCCGTCCTAATCTGCACTTACCTTAATATTCCTCGACGAGTAGTCTACAACATTTTTTAGATTCACAGATTGATTTTTATGAAATTATTCCCTAAAAGGGTCGAATAGAGTGGAACGGACTGGTTCTTGGTTATCTTCAATATGTGAAATAGAAATCTCATCCCCTGAAACCAAGAAAGATTAAAAAACACAATAAAGATTGCTCTAACGCGTTTCTTATTAAGAACTCTTATCTTATCTCTGAAATTAAAAAAAGATTTAAAAATACAACAAAGGTTGTTCTAACGCGTTTCGATAGCCAAACTATTATCTTCGGAGAGTATCTCTCTGAAGATGATTGCTTGGCTAAAGATTTGTATTTCAATAGTTGAATAGAGGATAAAATTTGTATCGAAATTTGTCATTTTTAAAGTTAAAAATATGGAGATTAGAGTTTAGGATCCTGTGTATAGATGAAAGTATCAACGTTTTTAAAGTTTAACCCTAAGGCCCTAAGAAATTACAATCTACTTAATATAACTCTTACACTGACTCACAGGAAACGAACAACACAAATTAGAGAGTTTAGGAGCATGAAACTTCGCACATATGTTCCTTAAAATAAATATTTGAGAAAATGATATTTGAAATTTCAACCCATAATAAAATCGGAGAAAAACTTTGTATGTAAAATTGTCTTTTTTGAAGTAGGAAATATGCAAATTGGTGTTTAGGCTTCTGTTTACAAATAAATATCAGTTGTACCAAGGTTTTTGGAAATTAATTCGTTAATAAAGTACCATTTTTTTTGACAGATGTAAATTACGGCGGATGAATGAAAGTAGTTATTCCAAACCCTGTAAATTGCGGTGGGTCTAGCCCCTAGCATTTTGCTAGAAACAAATCGTAAAATTGGCCTTAACAGTTTACCTACTCTGAAAATATATTTTCTTTGCTGTTAACAAACAAAAATAGTTTAGTTTAAGTTAGTGCCCATATTAATCATTTTATCTGTTCGTTATTGATAAAGCAAATACGAGTTTGGAAATTGAAGTGGTTGAAAATACTCGGAAAAAAGTTATTACTTGTGGACCATCATAAATATTATACGCAAGCAGTTGTGGTGTGTACTTTAAAAAGTTGCACTGGTAAAATATATATTTTTGCCTCTGGTGAAAATGTAGGAATACCGGAAAGAACGTAACCAATAACCATGATGCAGTTTAAAAAAGAAACAAAAATATTTACATTTATATTTTTTTTGCGAAAGAAAAGCAGAAGCAATACTTTTATGACTCCTTCCAAATTATGCCGTAGGGGAAACCCTTTCAAAGTGGATACCCCGTGCAAAGCGAATAGTGCCCACTACTCCCAAATTGTTCGTTAGCCGGCAACCGCATTGTCACTGTAATGGTCGCCTGTTGCCGCTTCGTGCGCGGCAAGTACTCCGGCACGTGTTTACCTCGCGCGGCGCCAGTGAGTGGACGAAGTGTGTTTTTGGGGGAAAAATATTAATTTTAAGAGGTAGGCTATTCGTTTATAACTATAATATTATTTGTGAGATGATGTTCGTTATGAGGAAGATTTAATGCATGATTATATAGCTTTCAAATATGTGTAAATGACGAGTTTACATGCACTGGTTTTTTAATGATTTGGGATAACCTCAAAAATGTACCCGAAAGGCAAAGCGAATCGGGCAAAGTGGACACCCTATTCTCTTTGCCCGGTCATCACGAGTAATATAATTTTATGGAATTATCTATTTTATTATGATTTTTGCAGATGGTCAATAGATATAAAAGAACGACAGCGCAAGGCGCTTGGAGTAAAGATGCCATGCAGACTGCAATAAATTTATGTAAGGCGGGAGAATCTATCAAAGGGACAGCCAAAAAATACGGACTTGCATATGCCACCCTATACAGACATGTCAAAAGTGGAATTGCTTCTCCACAGCTGGGTCGATTCCGTCCTATATTCACGGAGGACCAAGAAATTGAAATGGTGACTTACCTACGAAATATGGACGCAGTGTTTTTCGGCCTCACTCGGGATGAATTTATGAGTTTAGCATTTGAGTATGCACAACGCAACAATTTGCAATACCCTGAGAATTGGAATAAAAATAAAAAAGCTGGAGAAGAATGGCTGCGAAGATTTTTATCTCGTCATACCAACTTGACGCTAAGAACTCCAGAATCAACATGTGTAGCGAGAGCGAAAGGATTTAATCGCCGCGAAGTGGGCCATTTTTATGAAAATCTTGAAAGTGCCATTGAAAAAAATAACATCGAAGCCTCCAGACTATACAATATGGACGAAACTGGGATATCAACGACCTCAAATAAGCCCCCAAAGGTTCTTTCCGTAAAAGGGAAAAAGCAGGTAGGCATGATTGCAAGTGCAGAACGCGGCCAATTAACCACCGTTATCGGGTGTTGTAATGCAGCTGGTAGTTCTCTACCACCTTTTCTAATTTTTGCAAGAAAGAAGATGCAACCAAGACTTCTTGATGGAAGTCCACCAGGGACTCAAGGAACGTGTACCCCTAATGGTTGGACATCAGGCGAAGTTTTCTTGAACTGGCTGTATTTCTTTGTAGACCAAGTGAGGCCAACAGCAGACAAAAAGGTCCTATTATTATTAGATAACCATGAAAGCCACAAATACTTTCCTGCACTTGAGTACGCTATCAAAAATAACGTGGTGATATTATCCTTAGCACCGCATACTACTCACAAAATGCAAACTATGGATGTATGTCGCTGTGTACGGCCCACTGAAAACGCATTTTGAAAGGGAAGTGAACATTTTTCAAAAATCTCACCCCGGCCGCATCATAAACCAGTACGATGTATCTAGATTGCTAGCACCAGCTTTTCTCAAAGCTGCTGTGGCCATCAATGCAGTGGATGGATTTGAACGACCTGGAATATGGCCTGTAAATAAGCACGCTTTTGGTGATGAGCATTTTGCACCAGCCGAGGTACTTGCAGGCACATCAAATTTGAATACTCAGGCTGAAACTTTGCCACCACTGGAAATAATTGATTTGCCTACTTCTGTTGTTCAAGCGTCACCTTCACTTGAAACTCACGATCAACCCATACCACCTTCAATGGCAAATGCCACTCAACAATCTGATTCAATCATAAATCCTATTCAAGAAAAAAATTCACAGATTTTAGTATCCATTAATCCTTTACCTGTTTCTTCGTCAAATGAAGTTCTAGGTCAGTCTCAGTCTCAAGACGACGTTAACATTAAAGAAGGTCTTTGCATTCCTACGGGATCTGCAACTACAAAAGAAACTCAAGGCAATGATGTTCCTGTCACTTCGCCCGAACCAGGATGTTCTAAGACCTACTATAGTCCTTTAGTTTTAAAACCTATTCCTCAGCCTGCTAAATTAACAACATTACGTAAACGAAAGTTACAAAGATCTACAATACTGACAAGTAGTCCAGCAAAGGAAGAGCAGAGACAGAAATTTGAAAATGCAAAGAAGACTGTAAAGAAGACTGCTGACAAAAAGACTGTTAAATTAAAAATCTCTGCTAAAAAAATGAAAAAGAGTGCAAAAGAAAATAAAGAAATTTGATGATATCAGATGCATTTTCTGCGGTGAAATGTACATTGAAGAAGATGATCAGCCAACCGAAAACTGGATACAATGTAGTATTTGTACTCAGTGCTGTCATGAAGAGTGTTCAGCCTTCGAAGGCAGTGATAATTTTGTTTGTGATAACTGCAATTATTAGACGTGTAACAGAAAACAAATATTTTAAATATGTTCTTTTAATTTTCAATGTTTATTTTGTTTGTAAGTTTAATCTCATGCCAATTAATGTTGTTATTCGCTTTGCCCATGTATCATATTCACTTTACCCGGTGCCTCGGGCAAAGTGGATAATAAGCCACTGTTGTAAACTTGACTTATAACTAAAAATTTAATTAATATTAATGGCAAATATTATACTGTCATGTAAGTTTATTTAATAAAGACTGTTTATAAATAATTGTTTCAATTTTCCCATTTACAACTAAACCAAAATAATCTAAAACAGTTAAAGGTATTCACTTTACCCGGGTTTCCCCTACCATCCTCAGAAAACTACCCATGGAACAACAAAATCGGCTGCAAAGTTTTGACATTTCCAACGTTAAGTAGACCATTTACAATATTCGTCGAAAGCAATTTCGGATTGTGCCAAGTGTTTGAAAGATGTTCAGAGTAGATTAGATGAGAAAAGTTGGCTAACTAACCAAAATGAAAATATTATACTAATTAACGATTCAAATTAACATTTGGTAGTTTTTTCTTATCTAATTAATTAAATTTATTTTTTATCTAATTGATGTACTATTTCCATGAATGGAACCTTTTCATACTGCACCTATTGTTTTAAACACCTTTTTCCATTCATGCATTTAAATAAAAAACACTGCACTCCTATTGTCTTCTGCCTATTAAAAGACAAAACATTTCATTCATACAAAAGTTGCATTCAAGAAATTGTAGATAAATGCAAAGACAAAAATTTGAATTTTAAACCATTGAAAATGAAGATTGACTTTAAAAAATCAATTCTTCACATGGCAATAACGCACATTTAATTTATAATTGTACAAGATGATTCTGAAAGTAGTACCCGAAATTCAGATATCCACTTTAGAGCCACATATAAACATATATCGTAAAAGATTATCTTATCGAATTTTTTTTTTCAAGGCTGTGGGATGATTCGTTGCTGAGGTACACATGGCGTCCTCTCTTAGTGGGCCACCCGGTACATACAGGGTAATTCAGACATAATGACATTAATTTTAATCATGTACTCGGGAGGCTTACTAAAAATTACCTTTGTGCCTCGCCACTGGCGAGGCACAGAGCGTTGAATGAAGCTACGTTGTCATATTTTCTAGTCTCAAATGTCAAATTATATTAGCCACACAAATTTGAGGTTAAGTTTCAAGCGCTTTTCATCACAGAACGGCCGGATATGGCTACAACCAAATTCGAGAGGCTTTTGTGGTCATGATATAAGGTCTATGATACCGCGACACTAACCTGACATGCCGAACATCAGATAAATTTAGTTGCATGGGGGCAGGGGGCAACTCAGCACAAGCACAAGAATCATTGCAAGGCTGGTTTCAAAATCAAAGTAACAGCTGATGACGACTGTATTAACAACGTGCTGTGACCAGATAAACGTTATTTTAACGGTGCTGGGATTTTAAATAGATGGCATAATGGTCATGAAAATGCAACTTTACGGTAAGTAAAAATGAACAGCTGATTTACCTAGTCAGTGTATTGTTTGTTTTAATTTCTCTACTTCTATAACGAAACATACATATCTTATTATTTGATCTGTTGATATTTCGTAACTTACATGTTAAAATATTTTACACTGAAACAAATAATGTTTTTGCAGTCACAACAGACACATTTGGTTAGACAAAAATCCACATGCTGCCCAAGGGTTTAGTTTTCAGAGGAGATTTGTGGTCAATTAGTGCAGCCCAGGAATTACAGCATTATGCTGTAATTCCTGGGCTGCACTAATTTTCTTGTTATGAAAAATGCCATTTACAACAATGTCATTCAGCATATTAGAATATTTATACACAAGTGTATGCTTTTACCTTTCACAATAGTTTTCTTTTCCTACAGAGTGCTTCAAAACAATTCAGTTTGTATCCCTCCTCTTTCACAATAGTTCCAACAAACCGATCATAATGGACCTATTTCCATCTTGCAGTGAATTTGCTAGAAAATCCGGTCCAACGTAGTACAAATACTCCTTTTCACACATTGACCACAAATCTCCTCTGAAAACTAAACCCATGGGCAGCATGTGGATTTTTGTCTAACCAAATGTGTCTGCTGTGACTGCAAAAACATTATTTGTTTCAGTGTAAAATATTTTAATATGTAAGTTACGAAATATCAACAGATCAAATAATAAGATATGTATGTTTCGTTATAGAAGTAGAGAAATTAAAACAAACAATACACTGACTAGGTAAATCAGCTGTTCATTTTTACTTACCGTAAAGTTGCATTTTCATGACCATTATGCCATCTATTTAAAATCCCAGCACCGTTAAAATAACGTTAATCTGGTCACAGCATGTTGTTAATACAGTCGTCATCAGCTGTTACTTTGATTTAGAAACCAGCCTTGCAATGATTCTTGTGCTTGTGCTGAGTTGCCCCCTGCCCCCATTCAACTAAATTTATCGGATGCTCGGCATGTCAAGTTAGTGTCGCGGTATCATAGACCTTATATCATGACCACAAAAGCCCCTCCAATTTGGTTGCAGCCGTATCCGGCCGTTCTGTGATGAAAAGCGCTTAAAACTAAACCTCAAATTTGTTTGTTGTTTGTTTGTTTGTTTGTTTTTCACATTATGGCCTTTATCCTTAGGACAATTGGCCAGCACATTCTAATAAAGTCGGGACGCTTAGCAAAAAGCATGTGAGCTTAAGCCCATATCCCTTCAATATAAACAATCAATATATGAGTATTCATAAACATAGGTATCAGATATTTATTAAAAATTTAAAGATGACTAAAATATTAAACGATTCCACACAGGAACGCACGTGTGCGTCCGGCTATCACCGTGACCGGAACGCGAATCCAACCTCAAATTTGTGTGGCTAATATAATTTGACATTTGAGACTAGAAAATATGACAACGTAGCTTCATTCAACGCTCTGTGCCTCGCCAGTGGCGCGGCACAAAGGCAATTTTTACTAAGCCTCCCGAATACATGACTAAAATTAATGTCATTATGACTGAATTACCCTGTATGTACCGGGTGGCCCACTAAGGCCGTTTTTAGAGTCACGCGGGTAGCACCCGTCACCCGCGCGCGGTGAGAAGGATACATTTGTTTGCAGCAAGTTATTTAGAATGGAACGGGTGGCCGCACGCGGGTGACGGGTGCCACCCGCGTGACTCTAAAAACGGCCTTAAGAGAGGACGCCATGTATACCTCAGCAACGAATCATCCCACAGCCTTGAAAAAAAAAATTCGATAAGAAAATCTTTTACGATATATGTTTATATGTGGCTCTAAAGTGGATATCTGAATTTCGGGTACTACTTTCAGAATCATCTTGTATATTTATAAATTATATGTGCGTTATTGCCATGTGAAGAATTGATTTTTTAAAGTCAATCTCCATTTTCAATGGTTTAAAATTCAAATTTTTGTCTTTGTTCAAGTTCTGTATTTCAACTTTAAACATATTTCTGGATGAACATCCAGACTGTTATTTTCTGGCAATAACTGAACATTGGAAGACGAAAAATCAGTTAGGAATATACACTATAAAGAACTTTAAATTGGTATCAAGTTTTTGTAGGCCGGATGGACAATACGGAGGCGCTGCAGTGTACGATCGTAGACAAATACAGTGCAGTGCGCGAAAAACCATAAATAGTTTGTCCCATTGTGGTGAGTTTGAATGCGCAGCAGCTGAATTTAATGTGAATAATAAACAAACATTAGTGATAAGTGTTTATAGACCACCAAGTGGAAATCTAGCACTGTTTTTCATATTACTAGAACAGTTACTAATAAGTATATTTGAGGAGAATAAATTAACCTTCATTGCCGGAGATTTTAACATCGAATTAAAGGATAATGCGAAAAATAGGGTTACTGTAGAGTTATTATTAAATTCTTTTAATTTTTCAATAGCAGTAAATGACTATACTAGAATTACGCACTCTACAAAAAGTTGTATTGATAATATTTTTACAAATTCAAATCATGAATATAATACCAGTATTTTGCATTCTTTTATCTCAGATCATACAGCACAGAGACTAACATTCATGCTAGATAGAATCACTAAATCGGGATATAAATATTGTAGAATATTTTCAGATAATAATAAAAATAATTTTATCCTAAAACTAGCGGAAGAGTCTTGGAAAGATACACAGGGTGTTTCATAATTGCATACTGAACCGGCAGGGGGATATTCCTTGGGCAATTTTAAGACAAAATTTTTATATTAACATAGGTCCGGAAACGCTTCATTTTCGATATACAGGGCGGTAAAAATTGAAGAAAAAACCGGTTTTTCTTCAATATTTCTGAGACTGGTTTAGATATTTTTTTACTATTCAGTACACGATATCTATGTATAAAAGCAAGTATTTTGACAAAAAAACATTTGTTCTGATTCCACCAGTGGCGTTCCCACAAACAGGTCGATACACATTTATGAAAAAAAAAAATGTGACGCCAATGCTATTTTTCAAAATAAGAATTATTTTCCTAGTCTTTGTTGTGTTTCTATCAAAAATGAGCTCCTGACTTTTTGTCCTATGACGGACGGTTTCCGAATTAAAAAATAAAAATCATTTACTTTGCTCCTGCATGCAGGAGGAATGGGCAAGTGTGTATAATTTATCTTTTTTTTCTTGTCATTTATATATCAACAGTGGGATTTTAATTATTTTAAACATTATAATATACTTATATAGCTACGCACTGACTGCAAAAAAACAGGTTGTACCAAGTTCTTTTAAATTTTATGGGCTCCAAAGGAAAAATGACCCATTCCTACCCACCTTCCCCTAGTGATCCGAGTTTAGTTTGGTAATGAGGTGGGTATTATTCAATGTGTTAATCAATTCGAACCGATAAGCCCGTAACATTATTCTAAAGCATCACAACCTCTGTAACTCTATGTACAACTATTTTAAATAGATACTTTTATTTATCCATACATTTTTTACGCAAAAAAAGTACATTTTTTGAATGTTGATATAAGCAACCGTTTTCAAGGTATTTGCCTACAAAATTTGTGGTACATTTATTTTAAGTTATGTAAAGGTGAATTTTTCGTAGTAGGTTTCAAAATAACAATAATAAAACTGACTCAAAAATAGTTTATGTCAAATATTATTTTACTGCCATTATTATTACACATATTTTTTAAATTTCTAAAGCAAATTTAAACAAAACACTGAAACAAAATTTATTTTGTAAAATAAGTATGCTAGGAATGACTTTTGTCATGTAATTAATTTAAAATCTGGCCGTCTCTTATTGGAATTCATATTAAAATATCTACCCTAACCTATTAACATTTTCTCGTGCAGATTTAGAGATCATAATTTACGCTCTATGTTAGAAAATAAATTATGTGTTAAGTTTTTGGATTTTCTTTATTGAGATTTTCAAAATCTAGGTAATAATATTATCAGAAAAGTAATATTTGACATGAATTTCTTTGAAAGCTGTCTTATTATCACTTTTTTTTCAAGTCTACTTCGAAAATTTAATATCTTTGTAATTTAAAACCAAGGCACTTCAAGCTTTAAAGGTAAATATCTTGGAAGGGTTGCACGTATCAACTTTCAGAAGATATGCCGTTTTTACGTAAAAAAATATGGGGAAATAAAACTAACTATCTATTTGAAATAAATATACGTAGGTACATAAAAAGTTATAATGATTTAGAATCATGCCTTTTGGTATAAGGTGTCGTGTCGTGTGTGTCAATAGAAAAAAACTTAAAACAGGTTGCGATTTTCGAGACCTTTCCCATTATTAAAATTTTCGCTATCGACATTTTTTTTTACAAACCCGAAATAAATTGAAAATAATAAATTATCGATATTCAAAAGAGTATCAATTTTTAAATTGTCTGAGCGACTTATTACACATCAAAGCCAAACACCTTAAAGATTCAGTTTATTTAGTTTATTAATAAAAGCAAGTTTTACATACGCATCCGAAAGAATATTTATTTATGTTCATTAGTTATTATTATTGCATTTTATATATTTTTAAAGCCCCCATTTGTTTTTACGTGGCCTGCTATTTAAAAAAAATAACATAAATGCAGTTTTTTTATAACGATGTTTATGAGTCATTTTTGACATATGAAATGTGACATATCAAATTACTCAGAAAATTTTGCCAAATCGGAAAATGGAATAATCCAATATGGTGTTCATAGAAAAACAAAGTTACCATATTTTTTTCAGAAATTATTTAACAACAAAAAAACAGATACCTACGCCACTGAAAAGCTTTTTGGAGGTAGAACAAAAATAATTTCAGTTTTTGTCAATGCGGCTACAGATAAAGTTACAGCACCTTTTAAAAAAATGACGTTTTTCACTTTTTTTTAAATAAAATCTAAACAAGTCGGTATTCAATTGTTTTCTTAGTGGCCTGTTAATGAGCATAAAATTCCACAGTACTTTGTCTATTAAACCGACTTTCTCTCTTCACTAGTAACAAAGTTACCCATGTTAACCCACGTCCACTGGGACTCGCCGCGATCGATAGCTGACAAAGTACCTGACTAATAAATTTGAACATTTAACAACTTAGCAAAGCCGATGAGGCCAATACAACTAAAATATTGGCAAGATCGTAGTACTTCCGGTTATACCGAAAGTTGATACTTTTTTGCGTAAAAAATGTATGGGTAAATAAAAGTATCTATTTAAAATAGTTGCACATAGAGTTACAGAGGTTGTGATGCTTTAGAATAATGTTACGGGCTTATCGGTTCGAATTGATTAACACATTGAATAATACCCACCTCATTACCAAACTAAACTCGGATCACTAGGGGAAGGTGGGTAGGAATGGGTCATTTTTCCTTTGGAGCCCACAAAATTTAAAAGAACTTGGTACAACCTGTTTTTTTGACACCAACGTCGTTATTTCAAATAAGACACCGTAAATGATAAAAAACGTTTATAAAAAAGTGTTTTTAGTTTTTCGATGACTCTTCAAATAACGTCAAGAAAAAAATATAAACAAAAATATAAAATTTTACTCTTTTTTAAATCTCAAAAGCAGCAAGCAATATTTAAGTTCTCGACGGCAAATGACTGTAGCCAAATTATGCAAATTTTGGGTGAGTTTAAACCATAGTGTATCTCTTACCGTTTTTAAAATCCCTGTAGTGAGAAACGTTTTTTTGTTTAATTTTGTGAATAGTACTTTTGAAATAAATTGGAGGAAAAGCAATGTTTTAGCATTTATTTGAAAAGGTGTAAAGAAAAGATAGACGTAAAACTTTATTTAAAATTTTACCATAACCCAATCTCCAAAGTCATAATTCATTTTTTAAATTTCAGTTCTGTATCACAATTCACTGCAACTGTTCCAAAAAAACAAAATACCTGTAACGGATGGACCGAACGATGCCTAGGTACATGGTGATTCCGTATATGATCCTTTATGCCAATTTGGGTTCCGAATAAAACTCCTCACGCGGTCTTAATATCGTAACTGTATTAAAATGACTCTACCGGATTTTGTGGAGAACAATTATTTCATTATTTATTTTTTTAATAATAATATTGTTAACATTACTCTTCAATGGTATTAACATCAATCAATGACTATTCAAAGCAATTATTGAGTAGCACTCAAAAGAAAAATGCGTGTACGTAACTGATATTGCTGTGTTGGCACATCACGTATATGTGTCACCATAGATCAGGTAGTTGGTTGGTATTTAGCCGGGCGTAACGTGCGTGTCGGGGAATACAGGATTGATTTACTCCAGACGGTATAAGCAGGAATTAACTGCCTGAATGCATGCCTAACTTCCCTGGTGTTCCTTCGAGAATACGACCCATATATTTGCTCTCCCAACATCGCCCAGAATATGCTTGAACACACTTCTGTTTATTTTATTCGCTCTGCATGCCAATGCAGCTCGATTTCGTGGCACTAGGCTACATCAGGTGCCAGTTTAATAGCTGTTTCTGGAGAAGCAGGTAGCTACGTGAAAGCTCTCTTATTTAGTTTTAAGGAATTAGAATAACGATTCGGCGTAAGTCAAATGGCAGGGATTGGACACTTTTTATTTTCACCATAACCACCTTTGTCATGTCACAGGGTCCAATTACCAAAACACTTGCTAATAATTTTACTATGTATATTTTACTGCATTTTACATTAACAACTGCAACTGTCACTAGCACTGTTGATAGTTTTTTTGTATTTTATTGTTATATATGTAAATGTTATGACATAATAATTTATATTTTTGAAAATTCAAATCATGCCACTCATTGTTATAGAAATTAAAAATTACTACAGCTTAGAAATATTTCGTCATTTATAGGTTTGGAAGCCTTCCCTTTAACAAAGCGTCTGACATCTGTGAAATCCTAAACCAGCAATATTTTGTAATTAGTAGAGAGCGGATTATGTGCACACCTTTTTGAACAAAATATGTGCAATTTATATGCATTATAGGTCAAAAAAATTGGGTTCGTTTTAAGTCAATCATTTGATGACCATTCAAAAAAGCTAATACATTACCATTCAATACCAATTTAGTGCTATAAATCAGAAGTGTGGTACTAAAGTTATATTTTCATTTAATAATTATTATTAACAATTGTCGGAATTAAAATTTCTTACTGCATATTATCTCAAAAATATAGAAGTTAGTAGAGCAACTCCTGTTTCGAATTTTGATAGTATTAGGTGCATTTTAATTATCCATTTAAATAATTCCTTTATACATACCAAAATTATATTAAAAATCATCATTAAATAAGTTGTTGGGCTAATTTAAAACTGCTAGGAATTTTGTAATGAAAAATTTAGAGCCGCATTAATACTTCCGAATTTAACATTAGTTTTTGGTGAAATTTTAAGCATTTAAATAAATAATCCTCCATGATCTCGAAATGGGGATTAAAATATTTCACCAAAATCTTTAGGAAAAAAGTTTTTACAAGAAGAGTAGCTTCAATTGGTTTTAACTGTCAAGGAGGAGTCTAGGAATAAGAATATATTGGAGTAATTTCACTTAAAAATATTGATCAAGCTAAATTAAAAGCGTAAAATTTTATTCCTAAATAAACGGCGAAATCTATTTGTGTCCGCTACTGTACCATATAATACCGGGTGTTTTTTTAGTTGGGAGGTTACCTTTTTATGGAGTATCACTTATTATAAAGGCAAAATAATTTTGTTGATATGGCTAATTGGAGCTAAGCTACCTTTCAAAAATATTTTTAACTTCCTCCCACGTCCGGTTATACCGAAAGTAGACATCAACTTTCTTATTTTAAATAGCAACCCCCAAATTTTATATTTTATTTGGATTTAACGTCAAAAAATAAGATGAGTTTATGAATACTTGTTTATCGCTATCTTTAACAGTTTTTAAGATATTTCAATTTTTCGGAAAAAAATTGACAGAAAAGAGGGTTATTTTGACTCTTTGTACCTTTTTTATTAGTTGCAATAAAAACATGAAATTTGGGTTGAAGTCATGAAATATTATGGAGACTATAATAACGTAATCAAGTTTTACATTTATTACACAGGGTAATGGAAATGTTATGATCTTTATTCTTCATGGTAGACCCTTATTGACCAGAAATATTTTGTTTTTTTCAATTTATTTAACATTTCTTCGGCCCAGTTTGAAAATATTTAAATTTTTATGATTTGTTGACAATTTTCTAAAAAATTTTTGAAATGCGACTACGTGATATTTAAATTTATTGAAAACGTCACTTCAAGACAGTTCACAAATTAAGAGGTTAGTTTATTTTACATAGAATAGGAATAATGAAAAATAGGAGATCAAAAATTAGATATGGAAAAAATAAAAATTTTGTTTTTTGATAAATTAGGAAAATATAAAAAAATACATAAAAAAGGTTGTAGCACTGGACATCAATGTTTCGCTCTCATTTGAGCTCGTCAGCAGTGCATAACATGGAAAGGGAACAATGAGGAAGAAATATTTAAAAAATAAAAATTTTTGAAATATATAAAAAAAAAGTGTAGTTCAATGCCGGAAGGGGTATTAGCCCTCGGAGTAGTTGTTTCTTGTGGATTGGGCTTTAAATATTTAAATTTTTAACACAGTAAATTGATGATGAAACGTCTATTCATGTTAAAATTTCTTTATTTTTCTTTTTTTTTATTTATTTCAAAAATTTTTATTTTTTAAATATTTCTTCCTCATTGTTCCCTTTCCATGTTATGCACTCCTGACGAGCTCAAATGAGAGCAAAACATCGATGTCCAGTGCTACAACCTTTTTTATGTATTTTTTTTATATTTTCCTAATTTATCAAAAAAGAAAATTTTTATTTTTTCCATATCTAATTTTTGATCTCCTATTTTTCATTATTCCTATTCTATGTAAAATAAACTAACCTCTTAATTTGTGAACTGTCTTGAAGTGACGTTTTCAATAAATTTAAATATCACGTAGTCGCATTTCAAAAATTGTTTAGAAAATTGTCAAAAAACCATAAAAATTTAAATATTTCCAAACTGGGCCGAAAAAATGTTAAATAAATTGAAAACAACATAATATTTCTGGTCAATAAGGGTCTACCATGAAGAATAAACCTATTCCTCTAACGGAACGAACGGACTCCGCAAATGGTGAGTTCTTCTAACTACCAAGCTGAATAGATTTCGGCGTTTAGGAACAGTAGTCACCAAGAGCATGTAAGTTCGACCCACAAGTGTAGTTCAATGCCGGAAAGGGTATTAGCCCTCGGAGTAGTTGTTTCTTGTGGATCGGGCTTCAAATATTTAAATTTTTAACACAGTAAATTTTTAACACAGTAAATTGATGATGAAACGTCTATTCATGTTAAAATTTCTTTTTTTTTATATATTTCAAAAATTTTTATTTTTTAAATATTTCTTCCTCATTGTTCCCTTTTCATGTTATGCACTGCTGACGAGCTCAAATGAGAGCGAAACATCGATGTCCAGTGCTACAACCTTTTTTATGTATTTTTTTATATTTTCCTAATTTATCAAAAAACAAAATTTTTATTTTTTCCATATCTAATTTTTGATCTCCTATTTTTCATTATTCCTATTCTATGTAAAATAAACTAACCTCTTAATTTGTGAATTGTCTTGAAGTGACGTTTTCAATAAATTTAAATATCACGTAGTCGCATTTCAAAAATTGTTTAGAAAATTTTCAACAAACCATAAAAATTTAAATATTTCCAAACTGGGCCGAAGAAATGTTAAATAAATTGAAAAAAACATGATCTTGATTGTTTTTGTTTTATTCAAAAAAACTCTGTGTTTTTAAATGGGAAGTATGTGTTTTTTAAACATTTTTAAATTCCTTACGTAAAAAGAAAAAAAAGGTATACAACTAATTTTTTAAAATTCTGCACTTGGTAGTAGACGACAAAATTTTCAAAAAGGAAACATAACCACGAGGCCTAATAATTTTAGGCTAAATAACATTTAAAAGATAATTGCACAAGACGAATAAGTTTTTGGCTAATTGTTAGAACACTTATTGAAAAATGTTTAGGAAGCCACGAATGTAAGTTTCGTAAAAATGGTTTGTTAAACAGAGTTCTCATTTTTGGAGTAATGAAAATCAACAACAAAAGTTCAAGAAAATTCGTCTTGTAACTGTTATGCTGTTAGATTAGAACTCAGAATTTTTAAGCGTTAAATTTTACAATGAAAATCAAAATGGAAATTTTTTAGTAATTTTTTTTACGACTACTGCATGTCAAGCATATTGCTAGAAACAAACGGATGTGCTTAAAAACGTTACTCAATTCGAAATCTTAAAATATGCCTTTAAATGTATTGAAACAGAAGATCGCCTATGTTGTTCTT
This sequence comes from Dastarcus helophoroides, assembly GCA_028583605.1. Taxonomy (NCBI): domain Eukaryota; kingdom Metazoa; phylum Arthropoda; class Insecta; order Coleoptera; family Bothrideridae; genus Dastarcus; species Dastarcus helophoroides. The sequence goes on along the minus strand of CM053328.1, from coordinate 20,796,982 downwards.
GATGTAAATTTTTTGTCAACTATTTTTGTTTCCTATTACTTATTATGACTAATTTTTTAAGCTTTTATTGCCTGCAGTTAATTTCCTACTTGAACAAAAAAGAGAAGTTTGATTCTTTTTATTTTGAGATTTATGTAAAATACCTCTGTAACGGCACAACATTTTAAAAAATAAGTAATATAACTTTTTTGTTCTTTTTATGTGCAGAATCTAAAAACGATTAAAAAACATATAGCTCCTATTTAAAAAAACAGAGTTTTTTTAAATAAAAAAAAATAGCAAAGATTATAAAATTTCCATCACCCTGTATAATAAATGTAAAATCTGTTTACGTTATTATAGTCTTCATAATATTCCGTGACTTTAAACCAAATTTCATGTTTTTACTGCAAATAATAAAAAAGATACAAAGAGTCAAAATAACCCTCTTTTCTGTCATTTTTTTTCGAAAAATTGAAATATCTTTAAAACTATCAAAGGTAGCGATAAACATGTATACATAAACTCACCTTATTTTTTTACGTGAAATCTAAATGAAATATAAAATTTGTGGGTTGCCATTTAAAATAAGAAAGTTGATGTCTACTTCCGGTATAATCGGTAGTGGGGGGAAGATGAAAATATTTTTAGAAGATAGTTTAACCCCGATTAGCCCCATCGACAAAATCAGTTTGCCTTTACAATAAGTAGTACTCCATATAAAGGTAACCTCCCAACTAAAAAAAAAAACACCTGGTATATTAGATGAGCCCAATATGTGCAGAATTTAACTACTTACAGTATTTTTGTACCATACTAACTCAAGATATAGTCGAAATCAAGTGTTTATATTCGCTACATTTTTCACGGTAAGCACTGCAGGATTTAAATCTAAAGAAAAGCAAGTGTGAAAATTACGGGATAAGAAATGCGAATATGTACCAATAACAATCATTGTTTATTTTGAAACCTGATTGCTGATTAATTGTTTATAAGAAGTCTGGGAACTGCACCTTCACCAGTCACCGTCGTAATTTTGATATCAATCGTATAGTGATCGTTCAAAAAAAATTTTACTTATGGAGTCTACGTTTTTAAAAAATAATGACTTTAATTTAGGTAAAATCTTATGTTAGTGTTGAACTTTACAATTTTGTTGCCGAATGCAATGGAAATATGCCAAAATATGAAAAGTTATCAAAAATATTCCAGAATTTCAAAAATATGCAAATATGCATGCATATGCAAGTTGTATCCATATAATCGTCCTCTGGTAATTAGCTGACTACCTCGACTTTTAAGTCGCCTGTACTTCGTCTGCGTCATGCGTCGGACACTCTGCCAAAGGGAAGGTTTGCAAACCTATAAATGAGGAAGTATTTCTAAATTGTGGTAATTTTTAGTTAATACAGGCTGGACCATAAGTAATGGTACATAGAGCTAGAGCAGATTTTTTGTATAAAAATAACGTGATATAGCAACATTTACCTCACACCAAAAGTTGATATTAACAGAGATACAGGGTGTCAAAGTTGAAAAAAAAAGTGATTTTTTTCGCATAACTGATGAACACATTACGCTATAAACAAAAAATTTGGCATATAAATTCTAATTTGCTAACAGATTGCCAGTAACTCATAGGGGGCGCCACCTGCGATGCGTTGTATTATTCTAAAGCATCATATATTTTTTGTGTCTTTATGTACATTTATTTGAAATAGATATTTTTATTTACCTAAATTTTATTCGTAAAAAAGGTATACTTTCTAAATGTTGATGCAAGCAACCGTTTTCAAGATATTTGCCTTTAAAGTTTGCAGTATGTTTATTTCAAGCTATGTAAATGTGAATTTTTTGTAGTACGTTTCAAAATGAAAATAATAAAACTGACTCTAAATTAGTTCATATCAAATATTACTCTACTGACATTATTATTACACATATATTTTAAGTTTCTAAAGCAAATTTAAATTAAATATCAAAACAAAATTTATTTTTAAAAATAAGTATGTGGGAAATGACTTTTTTTATGTAAAAGGATTGTAAACAATTTAAAATCTGGCTGTATTTTATTGAAATTCATCTTCAGATATCTACTTTGACCACCCAGACTATTAAAATTTTCTTGTGCGGACTCGGACATCATATCTCGCATCTCTATGTTAGAAAATAAATTACGTTTTAATTTTTCGGATTTTCTTTATTGAGATTTTTAAAATTTAGGTAATAATATTATCACTAAAGTAATATTTGACATTAATAACTTTCAAAGCTGTTTTATGATTTTTTTTTCAAGCCACGGTTGCTTGTATCAACTTTTTGAAAGTACACCTTTTTTACGTAAAAAATATAAAGAAATAAAATAATCCATTTAAAATTACAATACAGGGTGCACAAAAAAGTTATGATGATTTAGAATAATGCAGGATATCGCAGGTAGCGCCCCCTATCAGCTATTGGTAATATGTTAGCAAATTAAAGTTTGTCAGCTTAAGAAACCCCTTTGTGTTAAATTTCGTGCCTAAAGCGTTTTTCAGCTAAGTTTAGCATGACGTCATTGACGAAAACTTTTTGTTGCCAATGTATAAAATTGTATGTCACTAAATATAACATTAAGAATTCCCTTATATAGTGACATTTAACGATAAATCCTGTTACCTACACTATGCTATGTTGCCGGTGGTTTATTGACAATCGTTGGTTTGTTGTGCTTGTTTTGAGTGTTTTAATTTGAATTTTGGGTGCCTTCAACTTTGTTAAAAAGTGAGTAAACAAGTTCTTATCAGAACTAAAGTAGTGATTCGTAACCACTGAGTGTTTTGCGAGTTCATTATGCTAAAGCCGCTAGGATCCCGCGCCAAACAAATGGTTGCTGCCTTAATCAACTTCTTCGAAAGAGAACGCGATGAAAGTCCACTATTTCCACAAAATACCGTGAGATGTAAGTATTACTTTCTAGTGATTGAAATTACACAATTTACATATAAAAACAAAATTTAAACAATGTACTGGATTGTTTGTTGTAAAATAAATAAACTACAATTCGCTTGTGAGCTTATGTTGATTGTTTACTTTTTGTAAAAAGTTGCAGCTGCGTTGGACATCAGCATAGGAACAGTAAATGGTATTGCAGGTCGATCCAACAAAGGTGAGCCCCTAAGAAGTCCTAAGAAAACACGAAAAAGTAACAAACCTGTTGTTGACATAGATGACTTTGATCAGAGTGCAATACGAAATGTTATTTATGAAATATATAGGAAGAGTAAGCTTTTTGTATATTGAAGTTGTAATTTGTTTCACTAAAGTTAGCATAGTTTAGTAAACGCAATTAAAATATAATGTGGTTTACAGGTGAACATGTTACTTTAAATATATTAAAGGAAAAACTCCTAGAAGGGCAGTTAACTTCATTATGGAGAATAGTGCGTAACATTGGTTTTTGATATAAAAAAGGTGATCCACGTCGTGGTTTAATGGAGTTGTCTAACATTGTGTTAAAACGCATAAATTTTTTAAATGAATATATTGTAACGCAATGTAAATAGATGAAATAGGATTTAGAATAGAATTGTAAAATTTAGTAAATAAAAAAAGTTTCTAGAACCATCTGATAAGGGGAAAGCGGCCGCGGTAACGAAACAAATGGCAGATAGGCGTTCCAGAAATTTCGGCAAACGATAAGCCTTATCTGCCGAAAAATTCTAGAAGACGGGGGTCAAATCTATAAAAAAGCGGTCAGCTAGAAGTCAGTGTAGTTAGTGGGTTAGCAATTAGTAAATAAGTAGTGAGTTCCTGTTCAGTTGAAGTGTGCCGAGTTAATTTGGTAATAAAGTGGTATAATCCATCATGTGTAATAAATCGAACTGATAAGCCCGTAACATCTGGTGTGAGAAGTGGTATTTATTGCGCTTTACTACAAAGAAATTAACCAAGTGTTCCCGCGGTTGACTCTATCTCGGACGTTTTAAACTGTTAAATAGTTTATACGAGGCGCGTCAAGTAAAATCTTGAACATTCTACTACGCTTTCTGGATACAAGATTAAAATCGGCCAAAATGGAACAACAAATGCAAGCGTTATTAGCAATGTTTAAAGACCAAGCAGAAGAAAGACGGCAAGAAAAAGAACAGGAGGAAGAACGAAGACGACATGAAAAAGAACAGGAGGAAGAACGAAGACGACAAGACGAAGAACGAAGACGACAAGAAAAAGAACAGGAAGAAGAACGAAGACGACAAGATGAAAAACGAAGATGACTAGAAAAAGAAAAAGATCAGAAAAGGAATGCAGAAAAACAAGAATTGCATAGTCTATTAGCAAACCTAACAGAAAAAATGGGAGTAGACGTTACAAAAATGAAAGAAGAAATGAAAGAACAAATTACCGGAATGAGAGAAAAAATGAAAGAAGAAGTGAAAGAAAAAATTACAGGAATGAAAGGAGAAATGACAGAACAAATTACAGGAATGCGAGAAGAAATGCAAGAAGAGATTGGCGAAGTTAGGGAAGAAATTGGGGAAGTAAAAGAAAAATTCAACAGCAAGCTTCTTGATTAGGAAAATGCAACAAAGAGGGAGATCAGCAACATAAAAAATAACATGAAAAAGTTGCTAAGTGGACAAAGCACACAACATGAATCCGAAAGTGTACCTACTAATTCTTCCCAAAAGGTAAAACCTCCGACCTATGACGGAAAAACATCCTTCCACATCTACAGAAAACAGTTCGAAGCAAAAGCAACCTCATTAGTGGTATCCCTGCGCGGAGATGCTCTGGAATTACTCCGAACTCTATCGGATCAAGAACAAGCCAATTATGAAGATCTAGTTAGGGCTTTAGAGCTGAGATTTAAAGACCAACATTTGCAGCAAGTTGTCAAGTCGCAGCTTCTAGTAAGAAGACAGAAAAGTGGAGAAACGCTGCAAGAATTCGAGGCTGACGTAAGAAGACTGGCGTATATTGCCTATCCAACAGCACCAACCGACTTTCTGGAACTTCATGCAGTTAGAATTTTCATAGAAGAAATAAGAGACCTGGAAGTCCAGAGAGTGATACGCTTGTCAAACGTCCGAACATCAAGGGAGGCACTGATTAGAGCTTTGGAGGTTGAGCCAGGGGCTTCACGCAGAATAAGGAAGTCCGACATCGAAGAGGTTACGAATGACCGTGATCTCGCGAACATAAGCGCTAACCTAAAGAAAATGGACGGAAACCTAAACGCTAATATAAAGGAAATGAACGCGAGCATGAAGAAAATGGAGGGGAGCATCCAAGAACTGGTGGGAAGCCTTAAAGGCAGATCCAACAAAAGCACATGTTACACCTGTGGCAAACCGGGGCACTTCAAGAAGGACTGCAGGTCTGCCCCGAGGAGTCGACAAGTCCTACAGCAGGAAAACTAAAATCAGCCAGTGGGAAGGGGCACTCACTAGCTGGTGTCAAACAACGAGCCCCCAAAACTCTTTTCATCAAACAGATAAAAAGGACCATGGAAAGTTAAGTAGTTGCAGCCAGCGTAGATGGAAGGAATGTACAGGCCACAGTTGACATAGGCGCCATGGTTACTTTAGCACAAAGCAACATTTTTCCGTCACAATCGAAGGTACTGTCGCAAAGAATGGTCCTCAGAACAGTTACGGGAGATACTGCGCCAATTATAGGAGAGGCAGACGTCATGATTGGTCTATGAAAACTAAGGATTTCGCATCGGGTGTTGGTGGCAGATATCGAAGACGAACTGATTCTGGGGATGGACGTAATCAGGCAACATGGCTTTACTTTCGACCCAGCGCAGAACATTTTAAAGATTGGAAATGAAGAGCTTGTCCTGACTACACCAAACGACACTACAAAGGAGGTAAGACTGTTTGCCTGCGAAACAGCTGTGGTGCAGGGAAGCAGCGAGAAGACGGCTATGGCTGTGATGGAAGGAGATTTGGGCTGCTGCGTTGGATTAGTGGAACCGACTTATGACATTTCCAAGAATTTATAGTGGCGAGATCCGTGGTTAGAACATCTCAGAAGGTACCTGTGAGCGTTGCCAACGTGTATCCAACAGCACGCTCAATCAAGAAGAGTAGTACTCTGGCAGTCTGTACCCCGGCAGCCTCAATAAGCTCCTTGGATGACAAATGTGCGCCAGTACAGGAAACGAAGATTGGGCAAGTCAAGTTGGAAGTGGACTTGAAGCACCTGTCCAAGGAAGAAGCAGCTCTGGCTAAATCATTTCTTCGAAAAAACCACGATGTTTTTACAGATGGGGACCAAAATCTAGGAAGGACGGACGTAGTCAGACACAAAATCACCACCGGCGATGCAACACCTATTCGTCAACCCCCAAGAAGATGTCGCAGGACTGGTTAAGAAGATGATGAAGGATGGAGGCATCGAGGAGTCCAATAGTCCATGGTCTTCCCCTGTAGTCTTGGTTACAAAGAAGGACGGGTTAACAAGATTCTGTGTCGACTACCGGAAATTAGGCGACGTCACTAAAAAGGATAGCTACCCCTTGCCAAGGATTGATGACACCTTAACAACCTTGTCTGGGTCTGCCTGGTTTTCAACTTTGAACTTAAAAAGTGGATATTGGCAAGTGGGCACAGACCCCGATGACAAAAAGAAGACGGCCTTTTCGTCAGGAAGTGGATTATATCAGTTCATGGTTATACCTTTTGGACTATGTAACGCACCGGCTACTTTCGAACGTTTAATGGAACTGGTACCTCGAGGACTCGCTTGGAAAACCTGCTTGGTTTACCTCGATGACGTCATGGTGATGGGCAAGAGCTTTCAAGAACATTTGGAAAATCTTCAAGAAGTTTTCGACAGATTAAAGCAAGCCAACTTAAAGCTTAATCCAAAGATGTGCTCTTTGTTCCAAAGGAAAATAGAATTTTTGGGCCACACTGTATCAGCCGCAAGAGTTAAAACAAATATCAGCAAGACTCAAGCAATTCGTGACTGGCCAAGACCCAAAGACAAACATGGACTGAGGAGTTTCCTGGGGCTATGTACCTATTACAGAAGATTTGTGAAAGGTTTCGCCAACATCGCTGCGTCGTTGCATCAACTAATGGAAGAAGGAAGGCCGTACGTCTGGACTCCCGACTGTAATACCGCTTTCCGAAAACTGAAGTCCGCCTTGTGACAAGCCCCATCTTGGCTTATTCTCAGCAGATTGGGAAGTTTGTGTTAGACACAGATGCCAGCAACGTCGGCACTGGACCTGTGCCGTCCCAAGTTCAAGGCGGTGAAGAAAGAGTAATCGAATATTACAGCAAGTTCCTGACGAAGCCGGAGAGGAACTATTGCACCACCAGAAAGGAACTATTTGCGATAGTGAAGGCCGTGAAACACTTTCACAAATATTTGTACGGGCAAGAATTCCTCATCAGAACAGAACATTCGGCACTTTCTTGGTTACTCCGAATGAAGAACGCGGAGGGACAGACGGCTAGATGGTTAGAAAGGCCTCAGCAGTATCACTTCAAGGTGCATCATCGACCGGGTCGACAGCATAACAACGCTGACGCTTTGTCCAGAAGACCTTGTGGGGATTGCAAACACTGCAGACGAGTTGGGGAACATGAGGACATGGTGGATATAAGGGTCACTTCTGTCCAGCCAGAAGACGAATGGACTGTTGAAGGTCTTCGGAAGCTACAGAGGAGCGACGCTGATATCGGACCCATATTGGAATGGAAAGAACCTGGAAATAGACCGGAATGGCAAGAGGTTTCCAACAGAAGTCCAGCTCTTAAGAATTTGTGGACCCAATGGAAATCCCTCCAGATCGAGGACGGATTGCTGAAGAGAGCATGGGAAAGCGCAGATGGAAAGCATGTCAACTTGCAGTTGGCGGTGCCTCAAAAGAAGATTCCACAGGTCTTGTGGGAGGTGCACAATGGGAATTCTGATGGGCATCTAGGGATGAACAAGACCCTGGAGAAGGTTCGAAAACGGTTCTATTGGGTTAACTACCGGGAGGACGTCGAGCTGTGGTGTCGGAAATGTGTCACCTGTGCTGCATCCAAGGGTCCTCGTAGAAGAACCATAGGGGCCCTAAAGCAATATAATGTGGGAGCTTTATTTGAAAGAATTGCAATCGATGTGGCAGGACCATTCCCAGCTTCAGACGATGGAAACAAGTACATCCTGGTGGCCATGGATTATTTCAGTAAATGGCCTGAAGATTATGCCATCCTGAACCAGAAAGCCACCACAATCGCAAGGGTTCTTGTGGACAACTTCATCTGTCGATTTGGTGTTCCCTTGGAACTACCCTCGCACCAGGGAAGGAACTTTGAATCAGGGGTTTTCCAAGAGAGGTGTCGTCTTCTTGGACTCGAACAACACCTCTTCATCCACAGTCTGACAGAATGGTGGAGAGATTTAACAGGAACTTAGAGGAACATCTTTCGAAGGTCGTTTCCAAACATCAGACAGACTGGGATCGACATCTACCACTGTTTCTGATGGCCTATCGCGCGGCAACTCATGAAACTACAAGTCAGACTCCGCCAAAAGTGATTTTCGGGAGGGAACTGCGGCTTCCGTGTGACTTGGTGTTTTCATCACCAAGGGAGATCCCCAGGGAAACGATGGGTTTCGTAGATGATTTGAGGGAAGCGATATTGGAGACGCATGCCCTGGTGCGGATGAAAATCAACTTGGCGACGGACCGGATGGGGGCCAGTTATGACGTGAATGCTAATCATGGTGGTTTCAGTGAGGGCAAGTTGGTATGGCTATACAACCCTCAGCGAAAGAAAGGAGTTTCGCCAAATTTTACGCCATCTTGGGAAGGGCCGTACAAAGTGCTGAAGAGGATCAACGACTTGGTATACAGGATCCAGCGTAGCTCCAGGTGTAAAATGAAAGTGGTACACCTGAACAGACTATGCAAATTTAGTGGCGAAGTGTCTGATTGGAACTGATCGGGACGATCATTCCTAAGGGGAGGCAGGGTAACGCAATGTTAATAGATGAAATAGGATTTAGAATAGAATTGTAGAATTTAGTAAATAAAAAAAGTTTCTAGAAGGATCTGATAAGGGGAAAGCGGCCGCGATAACGAAACAAATGGCAGATAAGCGTTCCAGAAATTTCGGCAAACGATAAGCCTTATCTGCCGAAAAGTTCTAGAAGCTGGGGGCCAAAACTATAAAAAGGCGGTCAGCTTTCCCTCGAGTCAGTGAGTTTGAAGTCAGTGTAGTTAGTGGGTTAGCAATTAGTAAATAAGTAGTGAGTTACTGTTCAGTTGAAGTGTGCCAAGTTAATTTGGTAATAAAGTGGTATAATCCATCACGTGTAATAAATCGAACCGATAAGCCCGTAACAATATTAAAATGAAAAATGAAGGATTATACCAATTCGTCTTCCTGGATGAGACTTGGATTTTTAAAGATGGGGCGATTGGATCTTCATGGAAATACTCGAGCATCAAAAGTGTAAAAAAATGAAAGTCGGTGGTACAAGGTAGTTACTTTTTCATTTTGATCTTTTTTATGTAATTCACAGATCTTAATTTGCAGATACATTTTTATCCATGCTAGTTGCAGCACAGGTTTTATTCCTGGTGCTGAATTAGTATTTTCGTCCAAAACAAAAGATCCAGACTATCACGGGGAAGTGAATCAGGAGTTATTTTTAAAATGGTTTGAAGATCAACTTTTAAAAAATTTGGAAACACCTTCAATTATTGTAATGGACAATGCAAAGTATCATAGTACTGTAATCAATAAGACTTCAACAACATCTTCTAGAAAAGCTGAGATACAAGAATGGTTAGCTAATAATAATAATAATAATAATAATATATTGTATGACGATACAATGTTGAAAGTACAGTTAATTAATTTGGTGAAAATGTAGGTTTACTGAACATAATTGTGCAAATATATAGGCTAGCTGTTTAAACACAAATAAGGTTCCGTACATACAGAAGATACACTAGCCGAACAATATGGCCTCGGGGTACGGCGACTTTCACCTTACCATTGCATTTTTAATCCAATCGAACATATATGGGGTATAACAAAAAGTTATTATCAAGATCATGTTGGTAGAGATGGCTGTTCAGTTGAAAAGTCTTTGGAAGTTTCGAGAAAAGCTCTAAATAACATCACACCTGAAGTGTGGGCAACAACCGTTGGTCATACAGAGAAAGAAATTAAGCGTTGGTGGGACCGAGAAGTTTTCTTTGATCGTGAAGATATTACTCCTTTTATCATCCACTTAGAAAGTGATGATGAGATTTACAGTACTGATAATAGTGAAAGTGATTAACGCATAACATGCTAAAAACACGCTTACCGTGTCCATAAGACAATCGCTTCGTGCTCAAAACACGCGCAGTGTGTCTAGGCCTCAAAAATTTCGCTTAACACAAATAATATTACAAACTTGTTCAAATTTATATCAGCACTTGGTTTTGTTCACTTTTTTTTTCATATTAACGTTGCATCGTATTGTAAAGTTAAATTTACACGTACAATAAAAACCTATATTTCTTTAAAGTTTTGTTCAATTTATTATCATGTAATTATAGTATGCTCTGTCAAATTTCACACTTTTACAATATTTGCCCAGCCTTATGCCCAGAAGGACGCAAAAAATACCGATTTTTCAGAACTTAAGGGAATGATATATTTTTTTAGTCGACAACTTTTTTTTTGGGATAACTGTTTTTTAATCGTAAGAAATTATTGGCAAATACTAAAATTATGCCCGTTTTTTATTTTTGGTCATCAAAAATTATTTTGGGGCATTTTTTATTATTTTCGGCACACACCCTCATCTCCCTCCCTTTGATCAATATCTCGTTTTGCTGTTCGAAACCTAGAAACCCTACCCTAATTCTTGCTATTTATTACTTTCAGAATATTTTTTGTGCAATTTTTTAAAAGGATTAGGCTAAGGGGGGTATTTATTGCCAGATATGTTTTGTTTATCTTTGCTTTGTTATTTTTATGTTCAAAAAAATAACCAACTGGATTGTGATTAAGTGAAATGCGTTTTGAAAAATATATTACAGTCACTGTAGTGCAGGAACCATAAAATAGGTACAAATTAAAATTTTTTTGAAATCTTGCAAGCGTCCAGAATAGAGAGCCTCAAGGGGGAGAGTAGCAAACTGGATTTGCTGTGATTGGCTCGCCTGATATGTATCTCTTTCGTTTTATAAATGTTATTTTTCTCGAAGGGTCATTTTGTTCTAAAAATCTCAATAGGTCTATTTTCCTTACGCTAAAGTTTTCTTATCTTTATCCTGTCCTCAACGATTAAGATGTCTCTAAAAAATGGGGACATCGAAATTTTACTAAAATAGCACTTATCACGCAAAAATCTTCTAGTTGTCAAGTTTCATCTAAGTTTCCTGAAGAAGAAAAACATCCCTTAAAATAGTAATGCTCTCTCTAGAAATCGACAGAACCGTTTCAGAGAGAAAAAAGAAGAAAAATGTTCCTAATAAGTAAGGATCCGAATTTTTACCAAAATTGCTTCGATATCTAGATCATTTTTCTGACCCAAAAATGTCCTACTTACCAAGTTCATGGTCACTGATAGTCGTTTCGGACATAAAAATTGTTCCTGAAGGAGAAAGATGCCCCTAAAAAAAGTTGATCCTGAATTTATATAGATCGCTTTCTTGAATCAAAAAAACCCTTAGTTGCAAGAGTTTCACCGAAATCGTTAGAAACTTTTCGGAGATAAAAGTTTATTTCTCCCTATTAATGGTGACCTCGAATTTTTACTAAAATTGCTAAATTGCATCAACCAAGATCATCTTCTTGACCCAAATATTCCCTGTCACCAAGTTTCATCAAAACTGATAAGAGTCGTTGGGGAGATAAAAATTGTTTCTGAAGGAAGAAAAGTCCCTAAAACAATTGTCATCTTAAATTTTTACAGATAATTTTTCCAATTCAAAATAATTTTGGTTACCGAGACAAATAGAATGGAACCTAGACTGAGTATGCAGCCCCCTAAGAGTGTATAGTGGATCATAAGTATCTGAACTATCAACAGTTGAGCCACACTTAGCGAAGTGGTTGCTCTCTAGGGAAGCACCAGAAGACTACAATCTAAATGCACGGATCAATAGGCTTGAGATTTAGAGTTTGAAAACCAACGACTGGTTTCGATCTTATTAGATCTCATCAGTTTGGTGTGTCAAACTCGAATGCTAACAAATGTTCCGGCAGGGTCCTCCATTACTGCGTGGACGGAGAATAGCTCCTAAGCCTGAAAAGATATTAAAATGAAATTTTGTCAAGTGGTTTTCATCTATAGGGAGCACATTTTAAAATTTTTTTCATTTTATTGCACCAATTATATACAGAATGTTAATATAAACTAACTTTCTTTAAATAGAACACTTTATATTTTTACATATTTAAATAGCCTTATGAAAAGGCAGCAAAATAATATATGACTTTTTAGCAATTTTTGGAGTTGTAAACGTCCATCACTTTGCATAACTAAGTAATATAAGACAACAAGTTTAGGGTTTATGGAAACTAAAAAGCTATCAATGATTAATTTTGTTGCAAATTGGTTAATACTATATCACACTGAGTGTTTACAAATGACTGCATCGGAGTTCTATCTCCTGATTTATGATCCTCCATTAGGAAAACAACCCATCAAAACCCCCATAACTCTATATTATTTTGCTGGATTTTTTTAGGGCTATCCAAATATGTAAAAAGGTATAGGGTGTTCTTTTTAAAAAAAGGTAAGCTTGCATCAACACTCTGTATATGATTGGTACAATAAAATAAAAATACTTTTAAAGTGTACTCCAAGTTTATATACGTCACTGGGTAAAATTTTATTTTCATATCTCCTCAGGCTTAGGAGCTTTTCTCCGTCCACGCACTAATGGCGATGATGAGTAAGTTACAATTAAACTTTTGATGAGATGGGTGTAGTTTCCTCAAGTGATCAGTTTTTTATAATTAAAAAAGTATACCAACATTTCAGTACTTATTAAAAATATTTTCATTTTGTCTGGGATCCTATGAGTTTTAAGCTCGAATCTCTGACTACTTTCCCCAATTGTCCTCCCCATGCGGACAGGAAATCCGTCAATAACTAAGCTTTCAGTTTCGATATATTCAATATTCATGATTGTACACCATAGGAAAAAATGAACATACGGCCCGTGTCACACTGAAAGACATAATATATCCAATCCAGTAGGCGTGGGTGCAAAAGACACCCGCGACGGACGACTCACCCGCGTGCGGCCACCCGTTCCATTCTAAATAACTTGCTGCAAACAAATGTATCCTACCTACCTGCGCGCGGGTGACCGGTGCTACCCGCGTGACTTTAAAAACGGCCATATTGAGCACCTGTAGTTTTCATACATTTTTGAATCAGTGAATGGGTTAATGGTGCACCATGCTATCCTGATAATTATTAAGCACATTTTGTGAAGCATTTTGAAATAAATATTACAAATGCTGTGATGTGTTACTGTTATTACAGTAGAACCCCAATATAATGGACCTCGATAAAACAGACTTCGAATATAACTGACAGCAAGTTGTTTTTATTTGTATGTGCGTGCAAAATTGGTATTGATCACATACATTATGTTCCATTTATTTGATTCTAAAACAGGAGCTTACTTGTGTTTTAATAAATTTTGGTAAACTACATCTCTGAACGAAGGAAACTTGTTCATAAATCTATATTTTTAAATTCTGTGAAAGTGGCTTTTAGCTGTTTAAAATCAGTAGTATGTTTAGAATATCAAAATCATAAATATTTTGTTGTCCAAGGTTAATATTCTAAATATGCAGAAGTGTTTCCTTAACTTATTGCCTAATTGACGACTGGCATAGTGCAGTAAACTCCCTCTTAACTGGCCTCCTCGGAACCAGACAAGTGCTCAGTTGTTTTGAGCAAATAATTCGACATGTCCTACACATATGTTTTTTTTTTTTCATACAGACAAATATGTTTTCAGTGTTTGTATTTACAATGTAAATATACAGGTATAAAATGTACATATTATCAGTTGAAAAAATAAGAAACATTGCTTGTAAATATGAAAGTATTAATTAATTTGTGTGTATGTGTACAAAGTTGTACCAGCAAGGTGAATTCCTTTCGGGAAACTATGCCCCCGTCTTTAGTAAGCAATTTGTTAAATAAATTCACGTTGCAATAAAAAAAAATTAAAAATACATATGCACATAGAAACTCTTTTAAATAGGCCGGTTAATCCGTCGGCCTATTAATTCGAAGCCGGTTAAGGGCGAGTATGCTGCATTGCTAAACATTTACGTAAACCCGAATATCCTCCCTGAATACACTGAAGACATTTTTTTCTAACAATAAGTTCACTTGTTATGTGTGATGACGTCATCAAATGACGTCAGAAGAGTTTCGCCTCTGGTATGGTGGACATACTGAGTTACCGTGCTCTTCTGTCTTATCTTTTGTACCAATTATCAGTTCAGAAGAGTTTCGCCTCTGGTATGGTGGACATACTGAGTTACCGTGCTCTGATGTTTTGAAATTGGCCTTTTCATTCTTTCATTTTTGCATATTCCTCTCTCATTTATTTTTCTTTTCTTGGTTCCTGAAGAAGCCCCCTACGATGGTGCGCGAAACGTCGAACCCTTTTAGTAGTTCTTTGACACGGTTCAATCCCGGAAGAAGTATATCCTGTACTGACTCTGGCCGTGGAAGCCTTCGTTATCGACGTCATGTTAAACTTTGCTGAAAAATACTATACCGGTAATAAGTAATGATACACAGAGCAACAATGGATTTCTGGAATAAAAATAATGTGATTTAGCTACATTTACCTTATACCAAAAGTTGACATTAACAGAGCTACAGGGTGTCAAAGTTGAAAAAAAAAATTCGATTTTTTCGTATAACTATGGAATAAATTTAATATAGCTACAAAATTAAGCACAAGAGAGTTTCCTAAGTCGGCAAACTCTAATTTGTTAACATATTTTCAATAGCTGATAGGGGGCGCTGCCTGCGCTATCCTGCATAATTCTAAATCATCATAATTTTTTGTGCACCCACGTACATAAATTGTAAATAGATTATTTTATTTCCCCATATTTTTTACGTAAAAAAGGTGTACTTTCTGAAAGTTGATACGAGCAAACGTTTCCAAGATATTTGCCTTTAAAGCTTGACGTGCCTTGGTTACTTGGTGCTAAGATATTAAATTTTCGAAGTAGTCTTGAAAAAGAAGTAATCATAAGACAGCTTTGAAAGTTATTTATGTCAAATATTATTTTGCTGATAACATTATTACCTAAATTTTGAAAATCTCAATAAAAAAAATCCAGAAAACTAAGACGTAATTTATTTTCTAGCATAGAGATGTGAGATAGGATCTCTGAGTCCGCACAAGAAAATTTTAATAGTGTGGGTATTTAAAGCAAATATTTGGAGATGCATTTCAATAAAAGACAGCCAGATTTTTAATTTTTTACAATTCCTTTACATGAAAAAAGTCATTTTGCACATACCTATTTTTGAAAGTAAATTTTAAAAAATATGTGCAATACTAATAATGTCAGTAGAGTATTATTTAATATAAACTAATTTAGAGTCAGTTTTATTACTTTTATTTTGAAACCAACTGCGAAAAATTCACATTTACATAACTTAAAATAAACGTACTGCAAAGTTTGAAGGCCAACAACTTGAAAATGGTTGCTTGTGTCAACATTTAGAAAGTATACCTTTTTTAAATAAAAAATGTATGTAAACAAAAATATCTCTCTAAAATAAGTGTACATAAAGGCACACAAAAGTTGTGATGCTTTAGAATAATACAAGGTAGCGTAGGTGGCGCCCCCTATGAGTTACGGCCAATCTGATAACAAATTAGAATTTCCTCACCGAAGAAACCTCTTTATGCCAAATTTCTTGTCTATAGTGAAATGTCTTTATCAGTTATACGAAAAAATCACAATTTTTTTTTCAAATTTGAGACCGTGTATCTCTGTTAACATCAACTTTTGGTGTAAGGTAAATGTGGATAAATCGCGTTATTTTTATACGAAAAATCTACTCTTGCTCTACGTACCATTACTTATGGTCCATCCTGTATATTACAATTCATACCATAGTTATACGAAAAAATTGAAATTCTTTTTTCAACTTTGACATCCTGTATCTCTGTTATTATCAACTTTTGGTACAGGATAAATGTAGCTAAATCACATTATTCTTATTCGAAAAATCCACAATTGCTCTGTGTGCCATTACTTATGTTCCACACTGTATAATAGCGTGTGTCATAACCTGAAGTTCATGTCATGTCATAGCATAGCAAGTAAATTAACTAACAATAAAGGACAAAAAAACTGTCAACAATGATAGTCACAGTTGCAATTGTTTAATGTAAAATACAATAAAATGTAAATGGTAAAATTACTAATAAGAATGTTGGTAATTGGACCATGTGTCCTGAAGGGGAGTAGGGGAGAGAGGTTTAAGAAGGGACTGGTTAAAGTGGTGAACGCTGATATAGTGCCATCAATTAACCCCCCGCTATAGTGCCGTACTATCTACTTACCTTGTATATGAAAGAGATATTTGTCAGAAATAACGAATTTAAATGTAAGTGATAATTTGTCCAGTTTTAATCACCGAAAATCTTGCTTTAAGAGACAAAATAGTGATTGTATGACTTGTTAGTCATAATCTTACTTACAATTCGATTCAGGCATAGTAGACGTAGAGTTTTGATAAATAATGCCCAATTTTCGGAATATTTTAATAACAACCCTCTGGAGAGTATCAAATGGACTAGTACAAGTCTTAATATCCCTAGTCCCTAGAATTAGTAGTTTCTGCAACAAGAGCGGATATGATATCCATATCGCACTAGAACGAAGTTTGAGCACGACGCTGAAGGCGGAGTGCCTCAATCGTTCGAGTGCGATATGGACAATCCGCTCGAGTTGTACAGCGAATTTTTCCCACGACCACGATCCCTCAAAAACCAAAATACGATTTAACAAATATTTTTTTCGTTAAATACGTCAACTTGACAAATTCTATGGTATAATTTTGAACCTAAAAATGACATTCGTTCTTATCGCATGGTCATAATTGGTCAATTTCATATCCACACTAGTGTGGATATGAAATCGACCAATCACTGCGCGACTTACGTTATATCCGTTCCCTAGAATGATATGGCCTATCTATCCTGCTCGCAAGTTATAAAGAAAACGGTGAAGATACGGGTGGGAGTGGGAAAAGGTATTATCGTACAATGGGAAAAATCAAATTAAAATATATCTGAAACCATTCAATTGCCATTTTGTTCCTTAAGGCTAGGTTTTCCATTATTACCAGTGGACAAACTATCACAATTACTTACATTTGAATTTGTCACTTCTAATCAATATAACACTTATGGATATCTTTAGAAAAAAATTTTGAACATAATCAGCATATAATATGCATTTTGTTTTTTTCTTGCAAAATGTTTATTAATAATGATATAAAATGCCTTAAATTGTATAGGAATCCCAAAGTATTTATTTCAAATAGTTGATTAAGCTTTACAGTCAAAAAAAGGTCTGGTTAAAGTCGCACAATAAATGAAGATTCTACATAATGACACAATAAATTCTTTTCTTACTACAGGCATCTCGAAAGTGGTGAGAGATGCAGTATCGATTATATTAGGACAAAGTTGCATAATTTGGCGACGACTAATATGCCGTCGAAAAAACGAAAATATCTCATTCAGCTCTTAAGATTTTGGAAAAAAAGTAAAATTTTGGATATGGGTTTTTATTTCGCTCGGTCTTATTTGAAGAGTAATCGAAAAACTTAAAACACTTTTGTATTGGTAATAATTTAGAAGTCTTTTCATTAGAGGTTTCCTATTTTCGCTCCCATTATCAAATTCGTTATTTTTAATACAGACCCTTATTTTTTATTGCGTCCTTGTGCAGCTTTAAATCTCCGACTTCAATAATATGTTTTATATGACTAAACGTTTCGTAACTGTAAAGTATCATCAGGAAAGAAACTTTTTTTCAGATTAACATATTTTGTACTCTTGAAAACTGCGCGTACGGTAAAAACCTATTTTGTAGACTCGTAATAAAATATACTATTTTATTATTCCTCTTTGACAACACTAGAAGAAAAGGTCCGAATATGAACCTCCGTTTTGTTTTTTTTTATATTACTTAAACGGCTTACGTAGTTGAAATCTAAAAATTGGCAC
This sequence comes from Dastarcus helophoroides, assembly GCA_028583605.1. Classification (NCBI taxonomy): domain Eukaryota; kingdom Metazoa; phylum Arthropoda; class Insecta; order Coleoptera; family Bothrideridae; genus Dastarcus; species Dastarcus helophoroides. The sequence goes on along the minus strand of CM053328.1, from coordinate 20,778,759 downwards.
ATTGTTATTCCATATATATACTTATAAATAATTCTTTTATGTTATAAATTTGCCAGTGTAAAAAAATATAATAATATTAAAATAAATCTAAACTCTTGGCATTTTTTAACTTAAGATCAGAATGTTTGAAATATTGGCCCCCATAAAAACGAACAAAATAATGATAAATAAACTTTCACTGGAGTTTAAATTGGATTTAAAAAATTTCCTTTTTCTTTTGTTATGAAACGTAGCGGCAAAATATTACGTTTTTAAATTTTGGGGCTTTAGGAAGATCTATTTTTTCTAATATTTAAAAAAAAATGAAATACAGATCTTGTCCCTAAAACCAAGAAAGATTAAAAAACACAAAAGAGGTTTCTCTAACGCGTTTCGATAGCCAAGCTATCATCTTCAGAGAGATACTAACACCTAATCCTAAAATTGACCCTTATATACTAGGAATATTCACTTCGTGCATGATTGACCGCATTTGAACGCGCATGAGCATCTAATCATACACGTCGTAATGTTACAATTCCTCGTCTATCAACCTTAAATATTTTTAACCTAGATGAGTGGCCTAAAGGCCCAGCGCAACCATTCATAAGGTTGTTTCCATCCTTACGGATAGCTAAGCTTTTACATGCATTTAACACATTTCTTATTTACTACTCTTAATAGTTTAATATTATTATCTGTCCTATAATCTAATTCAAAAGCATGTCGAGCCACACTTGACTTCTTAGTGCTTCCGTATCTCAAATGAGCCAAATGCGCCTTCAGTTTGATTTTAAGAGATTGTCTGTTTTGCCCGACGTACTTTTGGGAACAATCTTTACAGGAAATTTGGTAAATGCCGGACTTGTTCGGTTGCTCTACTTTATCGTTTAAACGACCTAAAAGCGAATTTAATTTGCTGTTAGAACTATAAACAACCCAGAAGCCCTGTTTTCGTAAAATTCCACCTAAACCATACATAAGCGAGGGTTCAAATGGAAGTGAAACGAACTTCAAAATTTTTGTTTTCGTCAGCTCGGTACCTTTCGCTATATAATTTCCATTTTTAGTCATTGTATATAACACAAAATAGCGGTCTTTAATTTTCATATCCATCACCTTCTGAGTCTTCCTATTAGTAGAGAAAGATTTGAAAAGGAGTTGAAGACAATAAAATATACAAAGTCATTCATTAAGAATGGGCAATCTTTTAACTGAAGATACTACACACGAAAATATGGTGATTGAGCTTAACATAACTTACACAAATGTAGCAAGTTTACGAGGTACAGGGTGTTCAAAGTTGGAATTTTTATTTGAAACTTCTTAATCATTTTGTGATTTTAAGCAGTATCGTCTGGAAAATTGGCAACTTTATGTTTTTTGGCATGAGAGTCTAATGCTCAATTTCGTACTATTTATGCAGGGCGTTAGTTACACCCTGTTACTGAAATAAATCACAACATAGCTTTTTTGCCTAATGAGCTATGACTAAAATGACTAGAAAATCTAAAAGCCAGTTCAATTTTGATTGAAAATATACTTTTGTTTATTTCATGTTATTCTATATTTTTACATAGAAAAGATGTACCTTGTAAAAGTTGATACGAGCCACCTTTTCAAAGATATTTGCCTTTAAAGTTTGAAGTGCCTTCGTTTTAATTTATTTAAGATATTACATTTTTGAAGTAGGCTTGAAAAAAAGTAATAATAGGACTGCTTAGAAAGTAATTCATGTCAAATATTACTTTTTTAATAATATTGTTTCCTTAATTTTAAAAATCTCAATAATGAAAATGCAAAAAATTAAGACATAATGCATTTTCTAACACAGAGATGTAAGATATGATCTCTAAGTCCGCACAAGAAGATTTTAATCGTCTGGTTGGTCAAAGCAAATAATTTGCTATGAATTTTAATAGAAGACAGCCAGATTTTTAGTTGTTTACGATCACTTTACATGACAAAGTTCATTTCTCTAATATTTATTTTTTAAAATAAATTTTGTTTTGCCATTTTATTTAAATTTGCTTTAGAAATTAAAAAAAGTATGCGTAATAATGCTGTCAGTAGTGTAATATTTAATGTAAACTATTTTAAAGTAACTTTCATTACTTTTATTTTGAAATCTACTTCGAAATATTCATATTATATATACAGGGTGTTACAAAAGTCCGGGCCGCTACTTCAGGAGCATATTCTACACATTAAAATATGAAAAATGTCGAAATACATTTTTTTCTTTAAATTGCCTCCTAACGGAGATATGACCATTTAAAGATGGCGCCCCTAAAGTGGTTTTTTTACTACAAAAAGTTAACGGTTAGTAGCAAGGTCATGAAATTGGGCACGCAGTTAAAGAATTGGATTAGGCATATTCTCATGTAACATATTTTTTAAATAAGCAGTAGCGTGGTGTGTAGGGGGTTGCCCGCGATTATTTTTTGCCGTAACTTTTTTGTATTGCAATATTTCGACACAAAAGTGCCATAATCGTAAAAAGCAACATTTTTTATACAAAAAAGGTACTCTTTCTCAAAGTCGCTAAAAGTAACCGTTTCCGAGAAAAAGGCGTTTAAATAATCCTATCCCGTCTTCGAAATTCTAACTAATTTGTATAAAAAAAAATAAGTTGGTCATGCAAACTGATCGTAAAGAAAACAATTGTACTTGACAATATCTGCCAGAGATTGACGTTGTGTCACTGATAAAATTTGGTCGTAAGCTGTAAACTTTAGCAGTTTTTGTTGTCAATAGTAAGTGTAGTAGTTTTTTAACTTTTCATTATTTTGATAAAATGGACTATTCAAATCAAGAAATGGCCGATATGCATTTAATGTACGGGCTTGCAAATTGTAATCGTGCTGAAGCAAGACGGCTTTATGCTGAACGTTTTCCTAATAGACACCTACCAGGAGAAAAATTGTTCCAGAAAATTCATGCTCGTTTATGTGAAACAGGAAATTTTGTTTTCAAAGGCGAACGTGTTGGAAGGCCAAACGCAGAAGTTGCTAATTTAGAGGAGCGTGTGCTTCAGCGAGTTGAAGAAGATCCATGTGTCAGCACTAGACAACTTGCTTTAGCCGAAGGAGTAAATCACGTAACTATCTGGCGAATTTTGAAATTTTACCAATTTTACCCCTATCATTTTCAAAGAGTGCAAGGGTTACTTGCTGCTGATTATCCTCCAAGAATAGAATTTTGCAACTGGCTATTGCATAAGATCGCTGAAAATGAGAACTTCCCATCGCTCATATTATTTACGGACGAAGCGGGGTTTACCAGAAACGGGATACTTAACTTTCACAACATGCATCAGTGGCAAGTTGAAAATCCCAATGCAGTTATTCAGTCGAGACATCAGCAACATTTTTCACTTAACATTTGGGGAGGAATAATAACAGGAGCATCATATAGACATTTTTTGCAAACAGAGTTACCCGTGTTACTTGAAAATGTTCCACTCATAACAAGACAGCGAATGTGGATAATGCACGATGGGGCGGGCATCTACCCATTTTAGTGCAGTTGCTAGGGAATTTTTGAATAACAACTATCATCAACGATGGATAGGTCGAGGAGGTCCGATACCATGGCCAGCTAGGTCTCCTGACCTCAACCCACTCGATTTCTACTTATGGGGACATCTAAAGCAGATCATCTACTCCACACCAGTTGGCAATATCAATGATCTTCGTGAACGAATTGAAAATGGGTTCAACCAGATTCACAATACACCAGGCATTTGCGAAAGAGTAAGGAGTTCCCTTAGAAGACGAGCCGAGCAATGTATTGCTGCAGGGGGCAGTAATTTCGAACACTTGCTTTGATTTTTTTTTTTTAATTTTGTACTATTTTTATATCAATGCAGTTAGTAGTGGATAAATTAGAAATTTGCAAAACGAATTCTAATAAATGCAACAATTTTGTTTAAACGCTTTTTTCTCGGAAACGGTTACTTTTAGCGACTTTGAGAAAAAGTACCTTTTTTGTATAAAAAATGTTGCTTTTTACGATTATGGCACTTTTGTGTCGAAATATTGCAATACAAAAAAGTTACGGCAAAAAATAATCGCGGGCAACCCCCTACACACCACGCTACTGCTTATTTAAAAAATATGTTACATGAGAATATGCCTAATCCAATTCTTTAACTGCGTGCCCAATTTCATGACTTTGCTACTAACCGTTAACTTTTTGTAGTAAAAAAACCACTTTAGGGGCGCCATCTTTAAATGGTCATATCTCCGTTAGGAGGCAATTTAAAGAAAAAAATGTATTTCAACATTTTTCATATTTTAATGTGTAGAATATGCTCCTGAAGTAGCGGCCCGGACTTTTGTAACACCCTGTATATATAAACGAACGTTAAAGTTTGAAGGCAAATATCTTGAAAACGGTTGCTTGTATCAACATTCAGAAAATATACCTTTTTTACGTAAAAAATGTAGATAAATTAAAGTATTTATTTAAAATAAGTGTACATGGAGGCACAAAAAAGTTGTATTGCTTTAGAATAATACAAGGTAGCGCAGGTAGCGCCCCCTATAAATTATTGTCAATCTGTTATCAAATTAGAATTTTTCAACCAAAAAAACTCCTACCCCCCATGCCAAATTTCTGGTCTATAGTGAAATGTGTTCATCAGTTAAGCGAACAAATCAAATTTTTTTGCAACTTTGGCACCCTGTATAGCGTTTAATATTAACTTTTAGTCTAAGGTAAATATGGCTAAATCACGTTATTTTTCATCAAAAAATTCACTTTTGCTCTATATTCCATGATGTAAACAGAGTAGTTTTTTTAAAACTTGACATGGGCCAACTTTTTTGTTTAAAATGTTACACTGGTACTTCCAATTGCAAAGTTGTTTATGTTGTTCATTTAAAAAATATGGCTTTTGTAGGAAAGATTTTTTGGTACATTTTTTTTAATCAAGCTATTTCCTACAACTTTGAAACTGAAAGTACTAGCATATCATTTCAAATAAAAAAGTTGGCCTATGTCAAGTTTTAAAAAACTATACTGTATGCACTTCTGAAAATGTTAAACCGAAATATGTACCTGATAAAATAAGGGTAATGACATGGTAATGACATATGCAGCGTTTATGTCTATGTATTACAAAAAGAACTTTTTACAAAATTTCACGTTTATAGCCAGGCAAGTCACGTTTACAATAATGGGAATGACGATTTACTCAATAGTTTTTCGTTGATACTTATTATATCCACAGTCATTTTTCGATTTAAGGCATTTATTAATATGAAAAATAAATCAAAGTTTATTTAAAAAACAAAAGCCATAGGATCAATCAAGAAATTGCAAATAGCATAAAACTGTTAACGTACAGTCAACAATGTTAATTTGCTCCTCTTCTCTTTGATCGAATCTAAGTATCCGTCTTCCTGACATTGTCACATTGACAAAAGAATGAGCTTATTTTTAAAGTCTTTGGTTCGCTCTCTTAGAGACTGAATTTCCAAAAATCCCTTCTTACTAGACGCCTACAGTATATAAAAAACTTCTGTGCAAAATTTTAAGCTCCTAGATCTAGCGGTTTTGACCTTGCGTTGTTATGTCAGTCACGTTCTATTTTTCTATACAGCATGTCCATTAATTACCGGGGAGAAATCATGTACAATATTGCTCATAAGCGCTTAAATTTCGAGATACATTGTGTTGAAGTTGAAGAAATATAAACTATTTCTAAGCATATCTCTGAGATACGTTAAGAGATTTTTTCTAATTTGACATCAGAAGTTTTAACGGGGATTTATACCATTTACTGCAATTTCGGTACAAAAAGCTAGTGTCGTGCAAACAATATTTTCAAAACTTAAAAAAAAATGTTACGTCACTACGCAAACAGACATAAAAAACATTTTCCAAATTTTTAGGAATTTTCCTCATAAAAGGTATACCTGTTGAATATCGATGAGAGGCACCAATTTTGAAAAAATCTGTGTTTAAAAGGAGCAAAAAAGGGCAGTTCTTGGATAACGTAATCGGATAAAAATCCCCTTGATTTTTTGTGGGTCACATTAGAACCTTGGTAGGGTAGTACGAGATACTTGGAACATCAATACAGTAGCCATTTTATGTACCAAAAAATATATATTGATATGTTTTAATCTGTGTATCGCATAATTACGATGTCCCACAGTAATGCCAAATCAAATCACAAATTACAAGTCGATCGTGCAAAATTTTGGAATGGTGTCCCCCCTACCCCCATCCCCCTCCAAAGAAAACGATTATACCTATCAAATGTTAAAATTATAGCCTTACCAAAAATATCGATCATGGAAACGAAAATTTCGTTGTATCCAGTGCATCCTTAGAGCATGGCTTATAGTGTAACGAAGATGAACTGCGACAAAAAATAGTTGCAAATGCTATAAGAAACTTAAGCTATTCAGATTGTTTAAAAAGGACGTCTAATATGTGTTCAATCAAATGGGTATTTCGAAAATAAGCTTAACCATATTTAATATTTAACTAAAATTTTGTTAGTTCTTCTTGGTATATTTTCTCAATTTATCAATTATTTATGTTACATAAAAAATATTGCTTATTATTGTTATTTTAATTCCCTTTATCCTTTTATATGTTTCACACTGTAGTTCCTGAAATATCATATTAAAAATTATGAAAAAATTATGTTTGCTTTCACCTTGCAGCGTTTGATCTTTTGTCAACGGAGATATAGCAGCGTTTGCGACCAAACGCTGCAGGTTATGTTTGATCGCAGATCGCGTGCAATGAAAATTGAAAAATATGTTAGATTTAACAGATTTTTGAATGAAAAACCAAAAATAGATGATATTTTATTATATTTAGCTCATCGTGACTATAAAAATTTTTGCATTAAAAAGAAAATGTAATGTCAAATTGCGAAATATATGAAATTAGAAAGCAGTGATGGGAAAATCTTAATTACATATTTTAATCTAGGTACATTCAACAAAAGTGTGTGTTAAAAAAATGTTTTGTGCCCACTAAAAACACAACACCCGTGAATGTCTGCCTTCTATAACATATACAGTGTGTCACATAAGACACGAGACCTGGCATAACGTAGGTTCTTGGTTATTAGTTAGGTTGACTAGAAAGTTTGACGTTCAATAGAGAAAATATTCGCAATTTCGAGATGATATTAATTGTGAAATTTCGTTTGATGACTAAAAAAAGCTCGATGGTATTCTAATTATATGTTTTCCGTGTTAAATAATTTCTGAAATTAATTGTTTTGTTTGTGGACACTATATTGAATTTTATCATTTTCGAACTAAGATAAATTTTTTGAATAAGTCAATATAGCGGTAAAGTGAAAAACTTCAAAGAACGGTGAAGTTCAGGTCATAATTTCATAATATTACGTTCGTAATCGCAATCTTGATCGCGGGCGCGATGGTGTATATGTGTTCTCTCCTTTATGTGATCGCGATCACTTTCGCAAACGTGATCATGAACGCTATTGCGATCACTTATATGTGGCCGACGCCTTATGAAAAACCGTGGGTCTCAGCAATATTCGACAAGTATTCCTTTTATAATAAAAAAGAATTAAAATTTGCAAAGTCTCATTTATTTCTGCTTTACAGTGGTCTAACAATTATTTTTTTAGCAAAGGCTCTCCAAAATTTAGTTAACACCCAACTAATTTTTTGCATTAACATAAAATTGCAGTAGATGATGTAGAATCCCGTCAAAATTACTCATATCAAATTAGAGATAATCTCTTAGAGATATGCCCCTAAAAATCGTTCTTATTTGTTAGATTTAACACCCTCTATCTGGAAAACTAAGTGTTTATAAAGCAACATTGTATATGACTGTTTCACAATAATTTTCGTCGCTGAATCTGTTGGTACAGTTTGTCATATAAAAAAATGATTCATTTTTTAAATGTGAGTTTTGTCTTTAATTGATCATAGGCGTAGAAAAAATTTGCTGCATAACTCTAGCAAATTGTTTTTATCCCACTGGACATCATATCCGCTGTTGTTGTACAATAGTAATCTAAGATTTTTTATTTTAAACTCTAAAATTTTAGACAAAAGCCGAAAGTTCGACTTAAAGCACCATATACATTTACTGAAAGTGTTTATCAATAATTTTTAATTCAATCTCGAAATTTTCAAAAGGTTGACTGAAATATAAAAATTTCTAAATTATATTCAAGAATTTGATACTTTGGAGCAAGAAGATTAAGAAAACAATTTTCGATAAACTTTTGTCCATAATTTAAATTAAATTTTAAATTAATATTTCTACTAAAACTGCTTCACTTCAAAGGCTTTGAACATGTAAGTTAAATTACAACTGAGCTATTAGAAATAACGGATTATTTGGAAAAAAGTCAAGTTTCGATTTAAGTGAACATTTTATCCGAAATTAGGGAATCAAAATTCCTATATTATATTTAAAATTGGAAAAAAACATAAATGAGATTTACTGAGTAAAAGTTTAGAAAAAAAATCGAAGTTATCGAAAAAACTAGTAGCATTCAAAGCTACCCATCTTTTCTTTTTGGCTGCGTATTTGTTTCCCCCTTACCATTGCAGATAGGTTTATCCAACCGTATGTCGCCGTATTTGTAAAGAAAAGCCCTATTCAAATATCCAAAACAAAGTGGATGTTCCATTAAAATAAAAAAAAATCACAATGACTCACAGCTTAAATGATGCAGTTATCATATTTTATCATAAAAGAGCATATAAAAATAAGAAAATAAAAATTGGGGGAATGTTGGTTGTAGTAAATAGGGATATGTATATGTAATTCATCCCTAGAATAATATTAATACAATGCTGACAATATCCAAAATATAAATAAAAATTTGTGGAAACCGGTAAATTCAGCATCACAGCTTAAAAGATACATCACTTGCCCATATCATCAGAATTACGGAAGATTTTTTTAATTTAGCTAATTAGTAGATGTTTATAATAGTAAATCTTAATTTTGAGCTATATTATTTATGCCAAATGTTTGTAAAACAGACACAAATAGCTGTGCGGACTGTCATAACACAATTGAGACGTCACAAATAATGATTAACCATTTTAATAATGGTTACAACTATAGAAAATTGTTAAAATGGTCAAGAAGGTTAAGAAACAGTTTAACATATTATAAAACATTATACTAAAACAAAATAGGACCTTAAATAAATTAGCAAAAGCTTATAACATCATTTTTACTCAATACGACAAGGAGCAGATGTAAGAACAAGCACCAAAAACCCCAAATTAAGTGGCTCAAAGTTAACAATAGAAGTTCATTAGACATCAAAAAACCATGTTGCACAAAAACAATACAACCTGTTTTAAGGGGAGTTAGTTTACATGGGAGAACAGCTCGGAATATACCCCTCAAAAGAAAGCTAAGAATGGAATTCACTCAGAAGCATCTTAATAAATGAATGATCTGCATAAAGTCAGTATTATTGACTGATGAAACAAAATTTAACCTTTTTTCATCAGATGGGAAGGTAACTTTAATAGAAATCCTAAAGGAGGATTAAAACTTAAGAATTTGAAATTTTCAGTTTAATAGGATGGTCAACCCGTGATGCTTTGGGGTTGTACGTCTTTTGTCAGGGTCGGCAAAAAATACACTTTAGTGACGGTAGATTGGGTTAGTATTACTGTTTCAATACTTTAAAACAGTTCGTACAATATAGTGCTGAAAAATTAAACATCCAACAGAATTTTAATTTTTTTTACGACAACAACTCAAAATTTTCAGAGTGTAATGTACGAGAATGGTTATTTCAAAATTGTCTGGCGTGTCTTAATACACCACCACTATAATTCTGGCGTGTCTTGATACACCACCACTATCATCTAACATTAATATAATAGAGAATGTATGGTCAGTATAAAAGAAAAAAGTCGCTAAACATAACGTAAACAATGAAAATGAGTTAAAGATGATCATTGAAGGACGAAAGGCAATTTCTTCTCAATACACCCAAATCTTAGTAGAGACAATGCCAAAAAGATTACGAGCAATTATTGATAACAAAGAGAGACCTTTATATTACTAATAAAGTACAAATTTATGTTATTTTATGGTTAGTATAATGACTACCATCATTTTAGCTGTGAGCTCTATTTTATAGGCGCATCCGTTTGTTTGCATTTTTTTGTCAGGTACATTACTTTTAGAGCTTGACATACAATAAAGTTTGAACTAGGTTTATAACTATTAGTAACTCTTTGTGTTTAGTTCTTTCAGTATGTTTGTGTCAGTAATTTTATTTGTTGTATGCTCACTGCATCATTTAAGCTGTGAGTCACTGTATGTCGTCCATAGTTTTTAAAACATCTCATATAAAGTTGAACGTACATATATGATGACAACAAACAAAGCGAACATATTGAGGAGAGTTTTTTATCAAACATATGTTTCCTTTGTTTACGAAAGTTATACACTACTTTATGACAAACTGTATAATGTTTTAACGTGTAATAGGCGCTTCTTATCCTTAATTTCTTAAAAACCTTATGAAGTGTATTTTTTAAAACCTGACAGGCTAACTTTTTTATTTGAACCTGTAGACTAGCAGTGTTAATTACACAGTTGTAGGAAATAATTTGAGTAACAAAAATGTACCAATAAAATTTTCCTACGTTGCCATACTTCTTCAGTAGACTCTACTAGTTGTTTGAAAGAAGCCTTCATAATTTTGATGTCATTGTGTTATTCGAAAGCTAGTGCACTTGAAAGTGTTTAAAAATAAAAAATTAAATGTTGTATTGTTGTTTAATAATAGTTGATGTTTGTTCTGAAACGGTTACTCCAAATAAAAAATATTACAAAAAAATGTTTTATTAGAATTTAAAGATCTAGCAAATTATGTTAAAAAATGAGATGTTACCAGTTAGAAAATACTTATTACTTTAGTATCTACTGAAGAAATATGGCAACATAGAAAAGTTTTCTTGGTACATTTTTCTTAGTCAAGTCATTTTCTGCAACCTTACAATTGAAAGTGGAGAAAAATATATTAGAAAACTGTTTATTAAGAAAATAAACATTCGTACATGTTTCTACAACTGTAGCATAAATTCCAAGGGAAAAATAAATTTTGCACACTTGAATAAATTTTTTTTTCTGAAACTTGGGACGATGCGTGCTGGGACAAAATCGGATATACGAGTAATTTACAGTTTCAGTATTTTAAGCAAGACTACATTTGTTAAAAAGAAATTCATACAGATTTTCTTCATATAATCGGGTACTTTTCTCATGTGCTTCTTTTCCGATAAATTCGATTGTAATTTTGGCCCTAGCCAGCTTTCTTCAAGCATATTCAATACGTTGCATATTGGAAATAAAAAGAAAATACGACAATATAACCTAAAAATATGACAGTACGACTTGATAGCAAACGGTTTTGCCCCATTCAGTTGTGCCCCAAGCATACTTTTTGGTTATGTATTACTACAATTTGCTACTACAATGCTTAGTAATATCATTAGAGTATCATAAAGCACACAAAGTGAAACTTATAAGATAGTCTATTCATTGCATAAAAAATAGAGACTACATTTATAAGCAACATCATTTGCCGTACCTTTAAATATGAATGTTAATTAGATTAGGTATCTTTGAATCAGAATTAAGCAAAAATTACCAAAAAAACCTACTTTCTGATGGTTCATCTTCTTGTCATATACTGATTTATACGTAAAGACTTATTTTATCTGCTAGCTTTTCGCAGGTGGCTTCGCTCGCGAAAAATATAAGATTTCAATAATTCTTTTTCTAAAATTTTAATCGAATTTTTACAGAGTGTTGTATGTTACATCAAATTTTAAACATAAAATAAGAAATAACTTCTTATATCGGGCTACGTTTGAGACATAATAATTAAAAAAATAATAGTAAAATTAGGGCAGCAATAAAAATAAAATTTTGTTTATTATTTTATAATTCGCCTCTTTTTATGTTGCCAGACAATGTAAATGATGGGTTTTTGAAAAGCTAGAAGTATAATTTATGGTTCCTTGTAATATTTTGTGTTAAAACATTCTCCTGACGCTAATTATTCTTGTTTAAAAAAATGTATTTAATATATTACAGGGTAAGTACTTTGTAAAAAACTTACCAAGAACACAAATTTTTGAAGAAAATATTCTGAATACACATAAATTGTGTAGTGTTCAAAATTACTCACTTATTAACACACTATCCAGAAGCATCCAATAGGTATAAAGACATATCATTCAACTGCGTCTCACGTATTATGTTTTGGAGATTTTTTCACGTTCGGAATCGGTAAATGATAGGTACTGTGATGAGCAGCCGTACTAATTGTATCCTGGTCACGTCGATTAAATGTGATGCGCGACCAAAACCAGTGATTTTATGTAGTTTTTCAAAATTGTCGAATTTTGCTCATCTTTAAAAATTTTCGAAGAATAATTTACTTTCGATTTTCGGACCCAATTTGTCTACGTTGTGTTTAAAATTATTTTATTCCAATAAATTGTAACCCCAGCTCGTAGAGTCGACAGAGAAGTGTTATCAAAGTCAAACAACAATTGACCTCAACGTTTTATTACAATAGGTCAACAAATAAATCAACAAAATTTCATGTTTGTGATTTTCAAGTGTTCTTAAACATAATACACCAGAATAAAAGTGAACCTGTTTGTTTCAACTTGTTTAAATTTGCTGGACACAGATCTGAGAGAAATATTTCTTTAGAAAATTAAGAGAATTCATTACGCACAAATAATCTGGCATTCTTTATCTAACTCTTTCGCTCGTATATGGTGCGTCGGTTATTAATTTTCCAAAGTTTATTTTAACCCTAATAATCGCAATATTTTCCCCAGCTGAGCCATTTAGTTTGTACTCAAAGGTTTTCAAACCAAATGCAGCTAACTTTGTACCTGATTATCGGTGGGTGTTCGCTGGTTAGTTTGTACACAGAGGTTCTTAAACTATTTTCAGGTGCCTGCTTTATTCCCCAATTCTTGTGTGTTTTGTCGCTTCTTAATTCAAGCATACTTCACATAGCAGACAGTTTTCTGTTGAAGCTTTGAGCTAACAATATCCAAGGGATAATGCTAAGAGAAAATGGAGCTCAAGCTTGGAAATGAAGTGGTGATTTATCGTAATAAATCAAATTTATAAATGTTCATTCAATCTTACAGATCTTTGGTTCTCTCACTCCTTCTTTCTTTCCTTTGTTAACTTGTTCCTTTGTTTGTTTTTCTGTTTTTCTCATACCAAACTCAATCACTCGAACTCAAACCAGTGTCATAAAATAAACTAGAAATATTGTTCAGATTTCGTAGAAACTTTCTGAGCAGAATTTTCCCTTCCAAACACTACATCTACTTCTACGGCTACTAGTCTAAAGAAAGGGACGTTTCCTGGCTTAGAAAGCGGCTAAGCGTGACTTGGCACAAAAAAAAACATTTAAATTAAAATTAGAAACTGGCAAGAAGTTCTCATTTCTTTCGTCAAAACATCTCCCTAACGAGAGCTGATGCTGATACTGCTCGTTCACCTACGTTAGTAAATTTATGTTGACAGTAAATCTAGGCATGCGACTATAGATTAGTAATTTTGCAAAAGCTTCCCGATCGCGACGCGCGGTGTTGTAATTCTCCGTAGTCTATATAGAAGAGTCCTTTTTTTCGGACTGTGTAACCGATGAGGGGATCTACGGATAAGGCAGGCCGGGCAAATACGTCAAAACAGAGGCCAGGAGAGGTTACTTATGCCCCCAGTGTGTTCAGGCGTATGATCCCGAGGGGACGCAGCCAGGAGCTCACCTGCGTTTGGGGTTTTGCCTGTGTCTGGAAAGTTCTTCAGACAACCTTCTTACAACACCGGTTCCGGTTTTCCTTTTTTTCCGTTTCGAGAACGTACAGTACATCATCAGCAAATCCTAATATAGATGTCTGCTGTCAGTTACCGAGCCTGCGGTGATGGGTGTTATCGATTTTTTGAACCCCTGGAAACTCAGCTTCCAACAGCAGAACATCGAAAAATGACCTTAAGAAAATAGAAGGTTTTCGAAAGAAATTTGCTTTATTGGTTTTCACCTTTTTTCTTTCTACTCTCTCTGTTTTTGTTTTTTTTTCTTTTTTTTTGTAACTGAGACTGGTAGTTACACCAGTTAGCGGTAGGGTTCTTGGCCCAATAATAATTTTCTAGCAACGACTTTCTCATTCATTCGGTTTGTTGTGGAATTTTTAAATTCCTTTTTCTTTTTTTTACGCCCCCAACCCCGTATTACTCAAAATGAGAAACAAGTATTTCTCAAATTTTAGGAAAAGTTAATTAAATCATATAAGAGCGAAAAACCATCAAATAAAATCATCGGACACTTTAAAATCTACTTGCCTAATTTTTTTTTCCGTAGCAAACATCACACAAATGACACAAGAACTTCACGTTGAACAGAAATAGAAATTGTTTTTTTTTGTGTTCATTCACGTTAATTAGCACAAACAGAAGTAGTTTTTTTTTAAACTCCCGTATTTCGTACTCGTTTTTATAAGTTCGGAAGTTGACCATAATTTTTAAACTAATTTCATCGAAGTTCAGTAGTTCAGTACTCGACTACCTTAAAATTGGTCTTTGGTGTTTTATCTTTTTTATTCCCCTACCCTTAACTTCTGGGGACCGAAAGACATCCTCTGCATCTCGCTAGAGGGCATGAGGATGCAGAATTTCTACTAATTTAAATATTTCTAATCCAAATTAACCCTTCAATCAATTTTGAAAAGGATTCTTAAAGGGCAAATCAAACTGCAAACCCATTTTGAATAATGTCGTCCCTTTATCTTGCAAGTTTTTCTTCCATAATTGAAATTTAAATAACTTACAATTGTACGTGTTTATAAGGGCGTTTTTTGAACGTCAAATTCCTCCAGTATACCACCACATGGTCTTGCCGAGATATTTGCTACGGTCTCCGTTATTGACATGTTGCCCTTATCTATTACTCTACTTTTCAGCGGTCCTTCAAAACTAACATGTTATTTTACTCAGTTTAGGTATCTGTGCTTGAAACAAACCAGGCCTAACAAATAACCCTTATCTAATTTGTGAACGCTAAGAAATCTGTTTCTCAGGCAAAACGTTATGTTACAAAGAATTTTCATAATACAGTATTTGTAGATTTAATATTTCCAAAAAATATTGAATAAAATTCAATTAAATAAAACAAACGAAGAAATAGAACAGTTTAGTAGAACTCGACTCACCACAGTACCTATAACTCTTATCGGCTCTTTCTGATTAGTAAGAATATTGTTTAAGATATTTGTATATTTGCTAACTTGCTTTATCCTATATTGTTATTTTACGGGTGAATTCTGTTCCGTAGGAAACTGTTATTGCATTCTCATGTTAACAATTTATTTTGTTAAAAAGTAAGAAGAGCGAGCAATTTGTACATTTAATCATAACTTTAGTTGGGGTTGAAATAAAAAAAATCCCTTCGTATCTACATGCTACCTCTTTAGAGTCTGAACAAAAAAAATCTCGAATGCCTCTCAATTAGTATAAGAAATCTAAATCCCACATTTCAATTGTGTAAGCTTGATTATTTCGGAGCTTTCCTAATTTTCATTTTGCCAGTTCCTTTGTCAGCTTAGGGGCTGAATTTTGAAAGGCGGCGATTTTATGAAATCTGTCGAGAAGTAGTAATACTTAAAATTTAAAGGAAATTTAATAATGCAAATATTATTGAGCATCCCCTCTCTTCCCTTAAGGGTTGAACATTTAAAAATAACGAAACAACAGTTTTATTAATTGTATCTAAAAGCTTTGACACCAATTTTGAGTACCTAAATTTTACCATAAAAGTATTATTGTCTATACAAACTTTGCATTTTCTTTCACTCCCTAGAGGCTCATTGAAAACTGAAATGTTGGCACCACCTTTCCAACCCTTAGGAATTGAAATTTGAAAAACACCGAAAGGGATGTTCTATTATTTGTGCATAAGAGCACTAACACCAAGTTTCAAGTAAGTTTGACCTCAAAAAATTATTTTTTGTATAAATTTGACCATCCGCTTTCTTCTATTAGGGGTTGAATTTTGAAAAACACCGAAAGAGGTGTTTCATTATTTGTGTGCAAGATCATTAATAGGTACCTCTAATTGAAGCTTTGGATGCGAATTCTGATTAGACGGAATATTTGTAGGAGTCTGTGATCCCTGTAGCTTGTTAGCATAACAACGGCTAAACTAATTGCTGATATCACCGCCGATGATGCGGTCTTAGTAAATATTTATCGAAGCATCGTGGATTTTTTAATATCTGTTGCTGTTTTAATCGTTAATAAAGTTTAATAGTTATGAATATTGAAGTATTTTAGAAAGTGAGGGTTGGAAATCTCAATTACTTGACATTTAGTTAACACTGTTTGTCAGATCAGAACAACGAATGACCCGAAAAACGAGATTTTTATGACTCTATGTGGGCCTTTAAAAAAACATTTTGCATTTTAGTTTTCATGTGGTGCCATCTTTAGAACATCTTAAGGCACTGTCGCCTCTTAAATCAAAATTATGAAATTTATTATTTACGATAATTGAAAATATAAAAATTGGGCCAACATTGTTTTTGATAACCTATATTTTTAAGTAACATAATTTTAATATTTATAATTAATAAACGGTATTAACAATAAGTATGAAAAATTCCCAATGTTTGGATCAATATTTGATATTACCTGATCACGTTTCGTCTTTCTGTTTTCAGTACCCTTGGCGACTGACGGTTTATACCAGTATACATATTGTTTATCTATTTTTATGTTAACAAGCTTCATGGATTGCAGTCTCCCACGTTGTTATGAATTTCAGAATTCAACAGCTTTAAAATGTCAATCACTTCATACTTGATTGTAATTATTTCAAAATGTTAAAAAATCAAATATTGAGTAATTTTTACAACCTAAAATTTGTTTCTAATTTAGGAAAATAAAAACAATATATCGTTTAGCTTATAGCAACAATAATTAATATAATTTGTATCAACCAAGATTTGTAAAAAACATTTCACAGTAAATATTTTTGAAATAAGTTTCATGAACATAATTACAGAGCGATTTACGTATATTATGCGGACAATAAAGTAGCTTTCTGTAGGTAAATTTTTTCAAAAGACAAAATTTTATTTGGCATTAACTAATCATTTATCCATTTTAACCAACGCTGTTTAGTTGCACTTTGATTAAATTTGAAAAGATAAATAATATCTCCAGGGCCGGCCCTTGGCTTGTTGGCGCCCTGATGCGAACTTCTATTATAGCGCACCTTTCTCAACATTTTTGAAGCATTAGTGTTTGTTTTCGGGTAATAAAAATCTGTATAGAGAACCAAGCCTATAGAATATAATTTGGTTAATTAACATAAAAAATACACAAGTAATAATTACACTTACAAGGAGGTGTACCCCACCGATTTTTCTCATTTTGTGATATGTTATAGCACATAACAAAATATTGGACACCTATTTTTTTTTAGATGCTAACTCGGCGATTTAAGTGGTGAAACCACCCCTTAAAATTAACCCCAAAAAACAGTTTTTCTTGAATAACTCAAGAATTAATTAGAATTTTTTGATGAAACAAACGCTCTGTTATTTCTTATAAAAAACGGCTCCTAAAAACATCTTGGTTATGTTAAAAATTTGCAACCCCTAATTTTTATGGGGGTGAGTTTTATTTTTTTTCTTATATATCAACTTTTGAAAAACTAAATTTTATTAAATTTAACAATTTTATTAAGAACACTAAAAAATAAAATTGACCTGTCTCGGGGTTTTGCAAAAAAAATCCTTTCAAGGGGTGATTTACCCTTTGAGTTAATTTTTTTCTGTACAGTGATATGGAAAGTAAAACACAACATATGTTTTTAATTTTATTTCTATAATGATTATTTTGACATATATTTTGCATTAACAGTAAAATAACGTAACACCCCTATTTTTATGACCCTTGGAGAAACCCATGGATTTGGTAATTATTAGATTGCGAATCAAAACATTTATTTTTTTACCTTTAACTTATTATATGTTGATATTTCATCAAAATAATGTATCAACAATTTCTTTAGATGCTAAATTTGTGATTTAGGTGGTGAACTCCCCACCCCCTAAAGATAAACTCCAAAAATAGTTTTTCTTTAGTATCTCAAAAATAAATTGGAATTTTTCGGTAACACCATTGTTTCTTTATTTCCCATAAGAATGTGTTTCCAAAAACGTATCAGTTATGCCAAAGGGTTGAAACCCCTAATTTGAGTAGGGGTGGGTTTAATTTTTTTCTTTTATTCCAATTTTTAAATCCTTGAATTTTATGGAATTTGCCAATATCATTAAGAAAATTAAAAAATAAAATTGACCTGTCTCGAGATTTAAAATAAAAAGCATTGAAAAGGGTGATTTACCCCTAGAGTCATTTTTTTTGTAGAACGATATGAATAATTAAAGAAACATATGGTTTTTATTTTATTGCTGTAATGCTTTTTCTAACATAATTTGCATTAAAAGTGAAATCATATAAAACTCTTACCTTTATAAGGGTTGGCGATGGGATTGGTCATTATCAAAATATTCATTTTTTCACCTTTTACTTATTTTATGTCGATATTTCAACAATATAATATGTCAACAATTGAGTTTTAATTTGAAAATACTTATTGTTTAGGTTCTCACCCCTAAAATTTATATTTTCGCTTGAATGGAAAGAAATGTTCTTTACTGAACAAAGTCTCGAAACATTATATTGTGCCGAAAAAAATCTATATTTACCGATCATTTCAGTCAATATAGCAGCATTATTAAGAAAATTAAAAACCAAAGTTGACCTCTTCCGGTTTTGTAAAAAAATTTATCCGAAGGGGTGATTTACCCCAAGAGTTAATTGTTTATCTGCAGCAATATAGAAAATTAATCGTAACATATATTTTCAATATTATTGTTGAAACGTTTATTGTTACATACATTTTGCATTAGAAGTGAAATACCATAAAACTTTAATTTTAAGAGAAAATCCCGTGGAGTTAATCATTATTAAATTATGCCTAAATTATTTTTATTGCATTTTTATATACTTTATTGCAATGCATCATTTTTCCAGATATGTGCAAAAGAGACTCTTTTTTCTTCTTTCTTCTTGTTGGATATTTCTTCACTTGCGTAAAGAAAAAAAATCAATAATTATAACAAAGAAATCTATTAGAAAAGACAAATGTGACAGATTTGTGGCACATACGCATAGGTTAAAATATATTTGATTGTATGGATTTTAAATTTATTTAAAAATGTTTAAATTTTATTTTCTTGACGAATATTAGCAAAATTCAAAAAAGCCCAAGTCTGCTGAATAGATAATTAAAAACCATTTTAAATGAGGTATCACACGCATCCTTGTTCAATTTAAAAATTTCAAAGGGGTAATTGAAACTCCAGGTGGGTTGAAGGGAGAGGGATATAATTATGCCTTAAAAGTGTCATTTGATAATCTCAAATTTCGTAGATAATGAATTTACTTGCGTTACTTTTGGACCTCACGCTATGTATTTAATCCAAAACTGGAAGAGATTAACTTTGGTTTTTAATTTTCTTAATAATACTGCTACATTGTCTGAAATGATCGGCAAATGTAGATTTTTTCTGCACAATATAATGTTTCGAGACTTTGTTCAGTAAATAATATTTCTTTACATTCAAGCGAAAATAGAAATTTTAGGGGTGGGACTCTAAACAGTAAGTATTTTTAAAGTAAAACTTAATTGTTGGCATATTATATTGATGAAATATCGGCATAAAATAAGTAGAAGGTGAAAAATTGAATGCTTTGACTCGCAATCTGGTAATGCTCAATCCCATCACCAACCCTTATAAAGGTAAAAGTTTAATATTACTTTACTTTCACTGCAAAATATATGTCAAAAAAAGCATTATAGCAATAAAATTAAAACCGTATGTTGTTTAATTATTCATATCTTTCTACAGAAAAAAATGACTCTAGGGGTAAATCGCCCTTTCCAATGCTTTTTTTGTAAAATCCCGAGACAAGTCAATTTTATTTTTTTATTTTCTAAATGACATTGCCAAATTCCATAAAATTCAAAGATTTAAAAATTGGTATAAAAGAAAAAAATTAAACTCACCCCTATACAAATTAGGGGTTGCAACCCTTTGGCATAACTGATACGTTTTTAGAAGCACATTCTTATGGGAAACGTAACAATGGTTTTACTCAAAATTCCAATTTATTCTTGATATATTAAAGAAAAACTCTTTTTGGGGGTTATTTTTTGGGGGTCGGGGAGTTCACCACCTAAATCACAAATTTTGCATCTAAAAAAATTGTTGATACATTATTTTGATAAAATATCAACATATAATAAGTTAAAGGTGAAAAAATAAATGTTTTGATTCGCAATCTAATAATGAACAAATCCAAGGGTCATAAAAATAGGGGTGTTACGTTATTTCACTGTTAATGCAAAATATATGTCAAAATAATTATTATAAAAATAAAATTGAAAACTTATGTTGTGTCTTACTTTCCATATCACTGTACAGAAAAAAATTAACTCAAGGGGTAAATCACCCATTTTAAGGATTTTTTTTTGCAAAACTCCGAGGCAGGTCAATTTTATTTTTTAGTGTTCTTAAAAAAATTGTTAAATTTAATAAAATTCAGTTGTTCAAAAGTTGATATATAGGAAAAAAATTGAAACTCACCCCTATAAAAATTAGGAGTTGCAACTTTTTAACATAGCCAATATGTTTTTAGGTGCGCTTTTTTATGAGAAATAACAAGAGCGTTTGTTTCATCAAAAAATTGTGATTAATTCTTGAGTTATTAAAGAAAAACTGTTTTTTCGGGTTAACTTTAAGGGGTGGTTTCATCACCTAAATCGCCGAGTTAGCATCTAAAAAAAAATACGTGTCCAATATTTTGTTATGTACTATAACATATCACAAAATGAAAAAAATCGGTGGGGTACACCTCCGGTACTTTCCTTGTTAGTGTACTACACACTATAAACATGTTTACTGTCATAATAAATAAATTATTAACAACATTTACAACAGCCGTAAGGTATTAGATACATTTTCTCAAAAAATTACTCGGAGAAGCTTCTAAAACTTTGCAGAACTATTTTTAAGTATAATTAAAAAATTCAGCCAAAAGTGAGTCGGGCTCGCGCGATAGGGTTCCTTACCAATTCCTACAGTGAACGGTCAATAAATCAAAGTAAATCATTTTTTGAATTTGGAATGTTATCCAAATTTTTCTCTGTTATAATTGAAAATTAAAAAAAAATGTTTTTTTTTCAGATATACATGCTTGTTTCTACAATGAAACCAAATATCTATGGAATTGATAACCCTGTTGATAATGTCTGAAACAAAAAGCATTCTTTCGCGATTCGCAATAAGTCGATGACTAAAACATTTTATCAGATCGCGTCGGACGGCGCTAAAAAGTTTGACTCCAATCGCAATTACTACGTTGCGTGCAATTTAATAAACTAGTGCTAACTCTAAAAGTATTCATCTAAATGAAATGATGTAAGATACAAATTTGGCCTGCGTTCTATTCTTCACCTAAATCAAGTATTTTATTTGAAAAAAAATTATTAGCATATGGATTAAAGTCTTGGAATGCGAACACCTATTTTTCCATAAAATATATTTTTTTTCTTAGCAACTATTACGATATCGAAAAAAACCTGCACTTTTTCGATAATCTGTGGTCCAATATCTACTAACCCTATTAAATTCGAAATTTCATCTTTAGACGCTCAGGAGAACAGAAGGAAAGGTCATTTCTGACACATTTTGAGATATATCTTTAAGACTATTCGACTGGAAATTATAAAAAAAATATTTTAGGATCCCTAAGAAGTACCTCTTTCAATTGATATTTCACACGATATATTAACAAAACTTAATATTTTTGGAGACCAAATTAATCTCCCCATTTTACTATAAAATATTGTCTTTTTTTTTAATCGTTGGCTGGCAATGTTTGCCTGAATCATTCAGAACTAACGCTGTGCAGAAATTTAAATTTCTACGTTACATATTTTTCGAGAAAAACCTCTTTGTGACAAACGGATGGACGGGCACCAGAGGAAGATTATAAAGGTTTCGTTTTTTACCTTTTAAGATACAGAATTATTAAATTTTTATAACTTTAAGGATACCTTTCTCTCGTTGATCAGTATCACCCTCGCCTGGAGTTACCAGAAGATGCCATAAAAGTAAGCGGTAGAAAGTTTAACAAAGCGTCAACTAAATTATATATTTCTAGATTTTATTCATATCAGTGGCGGCCGGTGCTAATAAAATGTGGGGATTGCAAAGAGATATTTGCAAAAATGTGCCGAAACTGGAAATTTTAAATTAAGCTGGATGATTTTAAATTGATAAATGTTTTACATATATCTCCTTTTTTTATATTCGCAAAAAAACAAAAGAAAAAAAAGAGGAAGTCCATACGACGGACGATCTTTGGCAGCTGCAAATTTATCAATAACTTTTTACTGAAGTCGAGTATTCCTTAAATTAAGTCCTTTTCTTTGAAGACATCGTTAATGCGGACAATCTTTCCTGACATAATGTATTTTTTTCAAGTTTCTTTTCTTTTCAGACTGGAGAAGCACCACTCTGCTTCAGCAGAAGCCATTGGGATAGTTATCAGGATTTTTAAAAGATTTAGGGTTTCACTAAGCTCACTGTTTTCTGAAATAATGTTATAAAGTACAAGTAAACCAAAAGCTCATTAAAACTTTTCTGTTTCGTAAATTACAGATAATTCAGTTCTTAGTTTTTGTAAATTAAAAAATGGATAAACCTTAGCGGTTCCTTTAAAATTCTTTTCAGGAAAAGTGATTCTATGTTGGTTAAACTTTTCAGAAAAAAATAAAGTTGCTGCAATTAAATGGCCAGTGAAGCTGAATCGTTCTTTAGCTTAGCAGATAACAATGTCACATAGGTACTTCTTTAGCTTCGCGAACTACTTCTGTTAAAACTTCGCTTTTTACAAGACACCATCTGCACAATATTTAAGTCTGGAATAGGTGATCCACGTCGCTTAATTTCCAGTTTTTTCAATACAGATCGGTTACAGAATGGCTGTGCAATTAAACTTTGCACTGAATTCATTTTTATTTGCGTTTCATAGACCACCAACATTGACCGATGACAGATTATAATAGCGAATCAATATTTGGATTGCACCCACAAGTGCAACCTAATGCTTGCTTATGGGCAAGTAGTTTAAGCAAACAAAATATGAGTTAGCGCGCAGGTGCATATTTGTAAAGCAAAGTTTGCAGTCTAGCCTGCAAACTTTGCAAACCATGGACCCAATAATGTCGTCAAACCCTTACGAATTGGCGGAATCCGCAATAGTCAGCAGTATGTTTGGTAACGATAAATCTGTTATCTATAAATAAAATAAACAACATAAAGAACAATTTACATTCTTTTTTATCCCAGCGTTTTTTTGGAGGTTGCGCAAACCTGCAAACCTAAGCACTAGCCGCCACTGATTCATATCTTGTCGACATCACAATTTTACAATTTGGAATATTTATCCGAGAAATCACCTCACTCCTAATTTATGGTTGTATTTGCAAAATTGGCCATAATAAATTGTGCATATTTTATTCTAAAATATAAATTTGTAAAGCGCCCCCTTATAGGGACGCCCTAATGCTGTGCATTACTTGCATCAGGCCTTGACCTTGGCCTTTACGTTAGCTATAGCGCATAAATCAAGTCCAACATCGAGCCTCCGTGGCGCAATCGGCTAGCGCGTTCGGCTGTTAACCGAAAGGTTGGTGGTTCGAGCCCACCCGGGGGCGCACCTACTTTTTTGCAGATTATTACTTCTAAGCAAAATACACAATGGTGAATGGTGATAAAGTTTGGACCAAACTTCATAATTCCGTTATGTACAGTTTTCAAAGAAAAAACGCTGGGACAGTTGGATTTGATTTTTTAAAAGCCAACTTATGACGTCACCCTTCTTTGCGCAATGACGTCATCATCGGTTTTTTTTTAAATGCCAACCCCCTTTTATTTTGGCTGTTTTTTGTAGACCTTTCTATTCCTGAAAAGATGGTGTAAAAATAATTGTACCTTACCTAACAATTTTTCAGGAGAAACGCAATTACTTAAAAAAAATTATCTTTGATGTAAAAAATTAAGTATTACACACAAAAATAATATTAGTTAATCTTCTTTAAAATAAATTTTACAACAAGAACCTGCCGTTTTTATTTTATTGTACGATAAGGAGGGAATGAGTCAGGTGCTGCAACTAATAAAAACCGTAGACGCTTGTTTTAGTGAAAATTTCACACCAATACTCTAAAGCTAATAAGAAGCTTTCATTTCAGCTCGTTGCTATAGCAACCACAAAACTTCCCGATAGTTTTTTCCTCCTAGGTACCCTAGGTGTGATTACAGTGATAGTATTTCTATCAAATTTCCAAACATTCATCTATACGCTTTTAAAATAATTATTGTTACCTTTATCCTTTATCTTTACAAAGCTAAAATGCTATAAATAGGATATTTCTATTTTTCCTTACTTAGTAAAATATAAAAGCATATAAAAAGGCGATTTTTATGACATCATGACATTATATCATGCGATAATTTTTTGTTATTTTGGTGTAAAATTTTTCCGAATCTCCCACGTTCTTAAATTATTGCAAAAAATGTCTCGCCGAGCATAATTTTTTTTTAGAAAATTCACGTTTCTCGGAAATATTTCCGGTAGAAATTTAAGTACCAGAAAGATGATTAGTAGTAATTTAACAAATTATTAATTAGTTGACATCTTGTGTTAAATAAATCTAAAACCTGAGTGAAAATAAATTTCAATAACTTCAATTGCACACGTAATATTTGTAGGAGAATTACTTACAAAATGACATATGATTTTGTTTTTGGGTAATAACTACTTTATGAGTAATTTACAACATATTCTAATGTATTCTTCATGGTGAACCCTTATTGACCGGAAACATTATGTTTATTGACTTATTTAACATTTCTTCGGCCCAGTTTGGAAATATTTTAATTTTTATTATTTGTTGACAATATTCTAAAGCAGTTTTTGAAATATAACCACGTTTTAAATAAATTTAAATATCACGTAGTCATATTTCCAAAACTGTTTTAGAATATTGGCAACAAATAATAAAAATTTAGATATTTCCAAACTGGGCCGAAGAAATCTTAAATAAAATTAATAAACATATTCTAATGTACCCAAAACATTTCGGTAACAGAGAAAAATATATTATTAGTTTATCTGAGATCTACCAAAATTCCATTTTGTCCATATGCTATGGATAAATGACACACGTAAAAACCGTTCAATTATTAACAACATTTTAAGAAAGGCTTGGTCCTTCTAGGAACATTAGGGCAAGTAGCGCGAGCCCAATGCGAAAAATGTAGGCGACCACTCTTGGATCGTAAAAGATCATCGTAATATAGTATATGCATAGATAGTCCCCGTTATCATTTTGTAACATTTTCTTCTTCACTGTCACCTCCTAATAAGTTTGTTGTGACGTTTTTTCAACTCTGTAATGCGGGCGTTTGAGCATATTTTTTGATTTTATTTTCCTCATATTGGAAGCAGTAGTTAAAACCAAAGAAATCTGCTGAGCCTTTATTTCACTTTTTCTTTGTCCACTAATAAAACATCCTTTTGTAACTGGAGAAATTTCTTCAATAGTGACAGTCAACGAGTATCTATAGAGGACGATGAATATTCTATATTAGCAGCATATGAACGATCTTAATTTGAAAGAGTTGAAACTAATTTTTGAAGAGTATTTGCTGCTGGAACCTGAGATGAATTGTCCCTATGTATGTTGACATAACAAATTTCACCCAAAAGAGTCTAAAAAAAAGGTTAGGTAATTAAATGGACCCCCCTTTATTTTCATTATTCTTGTCATTTCAAAATATTTTGAAATGCATTTATACATAATCTTATTTGAATTTTTTAAATTTTCTGTAAAAAAGTTAATTCGGTGTATGTATACAGGGTGAATCAATGTCAAGTTTGTTTTTTCTAAGGGAGCACCCTATATATTTTTACATAGCTAGATTTTGCTACTTTTTCGGAACCCAAATATATATAGTTGTTATATACTCCATCGACAAATAGGCGATTTATTTGCGATCAAAGAATTTGGGTGTAATAAATAGCAGCTATTATAAACTAATTAATTTTTATTAATAATGACTAAATAAATATAAAAACTTAAATTATGTGATGTTTCATCATATTACAAGTCCTCTACGTAGGAACCGTCGATTAAGAAAGTTCTAATATGTTTAATATCGTTATAAAACCGCCTCATTAAAATAATTACTAAGAAGTAAACAATACGTTGACAGATTACTTTGACAGGCTTTAACCAATTTATTTATTTTTCAAAACAATCCAGTAAAATCCAAACGTTACCATCAAAATAGGATCTATAAAAGTAGGTATTTAATCGCAAATAAAGCTCCTATGTGTCAATGAAGTATATATATATATATATATATATATATATATATATATTTCGATTCTGGAAAACTACCAAAATTCAAATATGCAAAAATAGAGTGTTTCATAAGAAAAAACAGACTTGATATTAAGTCACCCTGTATATATAGACCAAAATACATTTTTATAGATAAATTAAAAAACTCAGGAAAATCTATGTAGGATTGCTTTTTCAAATCTCCAAAATAGTCGACAATAACGAAAATAAATGGGGGTTCATTTAATAAGACTAACCCTGTACATATGTCATTTTTTCCATACACTGTTTTGGAAACAAAATTCATATATAAATAGAAAGAGTTTTTTTTTATAGAAAAAGTTATTTGAAGGCATTAATAAATTCTTGATAATTTAAATAAATGCTACAGAAATAGGTACTCGTGGGAAAAAAATACTATTTCCACAAAAAAACCAACAAGAAAAAATTCTTAACGTACAAAAACTTGTTTTCGGCCACGACAGAGGCATAAATAATCAGGGCGCGTTCACGTTTTAACAGGTTCGTGAAAGCTATTCGGTTCAAGTTATGTAATTGCCAATTGCGCACTAAAGTCCGTCAAATCTGAATTATACCGCCTACGCTACTGTGTACGTATATGTCATTTTGTACGTGTTTCCCCTATTTAAGACTCAGAGAAAGTGTAAAATACATTACAAATAGTAATTATTCTTTTAAAGTTAACAACAATGGCATATTTATCTCAACAAGAAAGAATACAAGAAAAATAGTCATGGTGGCTCGATATGGAGATCGAGTAAGGACTCATGCCCAAGCATTTGAGTTAATTAACCAAAAACATCTTGTTAACCTCCCATTGCAAGATCTGCAGTAAGTGGTGAATTGACAGCCAAATTTACTCAATCATGATCCATTAACGATTTTCCTCGATAAGGTCGACCTCGAGTTAGCGAAGAAGTCAGATTGGATCTGAAGCTTAAAGCTGGTGAAAATCCTCACTCTTCTACAAGGTAGCTGGCCCTAAAAAATAACGTGGATCCCTCCTTTGTGGTAAAATTATTCAAAAAAGAAAAATATTATTCATACTCTGAAGGTTTCTAAAGTATACACTATAAACTAGTAATAACTTTATTACGTTCTATCTAACCGCTAAACACGACTACATATCTTCGGTGATTTCTTCCGTCCCCACCTTCAAAGCCCGGCTCTGTCCACTCACTAGTTCGCCCTTGCCGTGCTCCATCTCTTCATCGGTCTCTGGTTTCCTCGTCCCTCCATCCCCCACGAGCTTCTGTGGCTTCAGTGGGGCGTCCGGTTAGTTTTGGTCTCCATAATCATCGGGACTGTTTTTATGTGGAGTTATGGCTTCCAGGTTCAGCGGTGCTGTTGAATGTGAAGAGATTGGGGATGGTGAAGTGTTTATTTACAGGTTGAATAGTTCCAGTATTTTTTTGACGTTGACGACATTGCATTTTATCGATTTTTCTTCTGCGTACAGTGTAAGTTCGATTCCATATCTTTTCGCGACGTCGTATACCTCTTTGCCAAAGTTCTACGCCAGTTTGTGTGGAAAGATTGTAATTTTGATGAGAGCCTTATCACCTTGTCTGATATGATGCAGTGAAGCTATTCTTCTCTTCTCTTCCTTATCTTTTCCGTATGTTTTGTTTGTTAAGTCTTTGTCGTAGGTTTCTTCATTGATTGGATCTGTGGCGATGTCCTTCAAGCATGGAATTTGGTCCCTAGTACAACGGTTATACAGCGTGTCCCACCGGGAATAGCCGCGATCGATATCTAACAAAGTACTCATCAAAAAAATTCAAAAATTTAATAACTTAGCAAAGTTGACGAGGCCAACACAACTAAAATGTTCAAAAAGTTGTAATACTTCCGCTTATACCGAAATCCTATACATTTTTGCATTTTTGGATAACAAACATTGTTCTTAAAATGTATGGTTTTTGAGATAATTGGATTTTTATAAAAAAATTGACAGATGCAAGGTCCACGAAATTTTTTGTATGTTTTTCCACAAGCAGATATTGATGTCATATTTGGTAGCTGAGTAGAACACATACAAAGCTATCTTGCACAACTTTCATAAGTTCAAAAACATTATACCGAATGTTGAATTCAGGTCTGAACATTTTGGTAAATTCAAACAGCGATAACTTTGTGATATTAAATGAAACCTCGCATATTTTTTGGACCTATGTAGTGCAGACTTAAGTTTTCTGATATAAGCATTGATAGGTTTTTTTTTACAACTTTTGGGAATAACTGCAAATTTTAATTTTATTTTTTTATTTTACAGTCATTGAAATCTTATCGAGTAGTATATCAGTGACAATGAGTGGAAACAAACTAAATGTACTTTAAAAAATAGAAACGATCAATATCGATAATTAAATTATGAAACAATCAGTCAGATTATTTATTGTAGTTCATAGTGTGCAAAATAAGCTAAAAGTAAAACGTGACTAGTCGACATAATTGGAAATGCTTTTTCGACATTTTTATTACCAACAACAGATTCTCTTCTATCTGATTTCTCTTTGACGGAGTCTAAATTTGTGAGATTTTCTAGCATTCGCTTTACTAGATTCATGAAAGTTTTACCTTCACTGTATCACATTTTGTGATATTACTTTGTTACATCGTCAGAAAATAATAAACAATTTAGAATAATTCTCATTATTAAAAAAGATGGTCGGGCATGTTTTCATTTTAGCTTCACTACACACTATAAAATAAACTATAAATAATTTGACAAATGGTTTCCTGACAGTTTAGTTGTCGATAGAGATTATTTCTACTCATAACGTATAAATGGGAAAAAAATAAAAAATTGTGCTTATTTCTAAAAGTTTTTACATCAACCGGTAGAAAAGTTATATTAGATAAAAAATAAATAAAATATGCACAAGATAGACTAAAAAAATATAGGGTGTTCTGTTTAAAATAACAAAATTATCGCTGGTTGAATTTAGTAAAAGATTCAGACCTGAATTCAACACTTGGTATAATGTGTTTAAACTTATGAAAGTTGTCCAAGATAGCTTTGTATGTGTTCTACTTACGTATCAAATATAAAATAAATATCTGGATTGTGGAAAAAGATACAAAGAATTTTGTCGGAACTTGCACCTGTCAAATTTTTTATAAAAATCCAATTATCTCAAAAACCATAAATTTTAATAACAATGTTTGTTGTTCAAAGTGACCTTAAAATATCAAATTAAGTCAAAAATTGCAAAAATATAAAGGGTATCTCATTTTAAATAACGAAGTTTGTGTCAACTTCCAGTATAATTGGAAGTATTAAAACTTGCGAATATTTTAGTTGTGTTGGTCTCGTCAACTTTGCTATGTTGTTAAATTTTCAAGTTATTTAGATGAGTACTTTATCAGATATCGATTGCGGCGATTCCCGGTGGGACACACTGTATAATAGTTCGGACGGAGACTTCCCTGTTGTACCGTATGGAGTTACGTTTTATATTAAGGTAAAGTCCAAAATTTTTTTCTTATAGTCCTTATTTGTTTTTGTGTGGCATACTTGTAGACGTTTCTTTAATAATTTATTAAAGTTATCGATTTTTCCATTCGCTTGTAGCCAATATGAATGCAAATTGATAAGTTTAATTCCATTAGTGTGACAAAAATGTTTAATTCTTCGTTGTTAAACTTTGTAGCGTTGTCTGCTTTTTGGGTCTTTGGGATACCCAATCTTACAAATATTTTTTCAAGAATCCTAATTACTGTTGAGGAAGTGGTGGATCTAGTGAAGAAAGCTTTGTTAAGGAATTTTTCCCCAGTGAAGGAATCGTGGCTTAGTATTTATGATTTACGAGAAATTCTTCTAAGTGCCACTACTAGTGCATGAAATAACTTTCTTTACTATCGCCGGCTAGCGTTGGGGAAAGAGCAAGAGCCCCTCTTATTACAGGCTGGGAGTCGTACACCCCTGTGAGGATTCCTTGTTTGGGCCGATGTGACAATATAATGAGTGAAAAACTTCCTAGGAATTTACAAGTCCGGAACTCGAGAGTAAAAATTATTCTAAGTCCAAGATTCCGCTTAAATTGAATAAAGATCGGTAACTGCGCGGCACGACGGCTAAAGAATACTAAACGGGACGTTAGGTGACTTCAAATCACGCAATTTACCTAACGGAGACGTAGAAAAATAACCAAAATATACCTAAGAGCTGGTAAACGTTACCTTTGAACTATTATTTAAAATAAACCATCTATAAATATAAATATGAAATATCTGTTAGGTTTTAGAACAAATTAACACTGGCTGGACCTAAGCCTACCAGAAAATGCAAAGCAAAGAAAAGAAAAAGGGGCTGCAGGTAATTATCACATAACATAGTACTGCAATCAAAATATCTGACGACGAATATATGGTTCCAGCCAAGCTGACAAAATTTCAAAATGATAATGTGAAAAGGGGTACTTAAGTGAGCGTCGCGGAGAATCCCAGATCGACGTGGACGGTTCAGTCTCGTGTTGCCACCCAGTAGGTGAACAGGATATTACATCGGCGAAGTCTTTGAGGGTCACACTTGAAGAAGGGTCTTCCACCAGACGATGGCTAATTCCTTGAGACTCTTCGCGTCACAGTACAGGTCAAAAATCAGAAACGGATCCAAGTAGAAAAGAATCCGTCAAATCGGATCACAAAACGAACAGTTCTTAACGTAAAACGGACCTCAAAAAAACAGCTCACAAGGATCCCAACAGAAAGAGCCTTGGTTGTTGGTCGGCTCTGCCGCGTGCTTGGGGAGCACCTCCCTGTTTATCCCGGAAATACCGAAACCATCTGAGGCTTTCGTTCTAACCCAGTAACACCACGAAATACAATAGCCCCAGACGGTCCGAAGATGAGTTACAGTAAATCCCTCAAGGGAAAGACACCCAGGATCCACTTGGAAAGATTTGCAACCACGCCTTATGAAGGATGACACCCAAGTGAACGACAACAGGCAAGATAGCCGATTTCCCCCAGACAAAGACTGACAGATGATATGCCAGCACTTACAAAACCAACAGCTGTATGTTTGGTGGCCTAACCACAAGCAACTATTTTCAGTAAAAATTTAAACCGTAACACTGCCCCCCTACTAGGAAGAGGAAAAGCTCCCAGCTTTTCCGAATGGACTAAGCTGGAATAAAAAAAAACAGAAAACCATATATGTAACAAGTTAAGATATGACTTGCGAAATATTGTCCTTATTGAATTGTAATAAGACGGGCAAAAGGGTTACGGGGTTTGTATCGGCGATTAATCTGATGCGAAGATTTGGGTCGAAGAAAGCCAGAGTTGGAAGTTGACTTAGGGTTTCCTTGAGCTTTTCAACATTCTTTTGGTGGATGGACAAAAATGGCGGACGACTTTAATTTTAGTTGGATCTGGATTTGTGCCTGTTGGTGTCAAGATATGCCCTAGAAATTTCAGCGTTTGTAGGCTTGCGTTGTAGTCTGCCTCGGTTTTTCCATACCCTATGATGTCATCTAAGTAATTCAAACAATTGTTGCATGATGCAAGTAAATTTTGGAAAATCTGTTGGAATAATTCAGGGGCTGAGTTCATTCCAAACATTAGCCGTTTATATCTTA
The DNA here is from genome assembly GCA_028583605.1 of Dastarcus helophoroides. Lineage (NCBI taxonomy): Eukaryota > Metazoa > Arthropoda > Insecta > Coleoptera > Bothrideridae > Dastarcus > Dastarcus helophoroides. The sequence continues at coordinate 20,746,590 of CM053328.1, read as the reverse complement.
ATAATTCTAGATGGGCAATAAACGTTGTAATTGGTCTGCTGTTCTCTTTGAGTTCTAGTTGATAAAAGGCATTTGACATATCCAACCGAGAAAAGTACTGCGTCATTTGGTCATGAAAGTGTTAAATGTAGGTAATGGAAACTCTTGTGTTAGTATGGCTTCATTTGCCCGTCTCATATCGACACATACCCTAATGTCACCATCAGGTTTAAATACTATAACCATAGGAGAAATTCAAAGACTGAGTTGCCTAACTCCTTTGATAATGTCCCTGGCCAGCGCTTCGTTTAATTTGCTCTATATATTTTCTTCGATTAATATGGGGACTCGTCAAATTGGTTGTTGTATGGGTTTCACTTTGTTTTGTGTTTCTTGCTTTTGCATGATGTTGCTCTGAGTTTGTATTTATTCCGTAGATGACCTGGTCTAGTGGTAACTCCCTTTCTAGAAGCTTTCTTCTTAGTTCGACGGAAACCTACATGTCAATAAGTTTTCTTCTTCTCTGGACCTACTTCGAACTCTATCTAATTATAAACAAGCTAGCAATGAATGTCTAATTAGGGCTATAAAACTGACATTTAAAAACCATAATTTGCATTAAGTCGTCCAATGGTAATTGCTGGTGGAAAAGCAGAAAATTGGTGAAACTTAGCAAAAATTCAAGACTGACATAAAAATACAGGGGTATATCGCCCACCTAACAGCACCAACCGACTTTCTAAGACTTCACGCAGTGAGAATCTTCATAGAAGGAATAAGAGATCCAGAAGTCCAGAGAGTGATGCCTTTGTCAAACTTCCGAACATCGAGGGAGGAACTGATTAGAGCTTTGAAGGTTAAAGCCGCTTACAAGTTTTTAGAGCCAGGCGCGCAGAATAAGAAAGGCTGACATCAAAGGGGTTGAGAATGAATCCAATCTGGTTATCATGGGCTCTAACATGAAAAAAATGAACGCAAACGTAAGCGCTAGCCTGAAGAAAATTGACGCTAGCCTATAAGAAGTGCTAAGAGCTCTTAATGGCAGATCCAATAGAAGCACAACATATTACAGCTGTGGCAAAAAGGCTCACTTCAAGAAAAACTGCTGGTCAGTCCAAAGAAGTCGACAAGCCCACAGCAGGAAAACTAAAATCAATCAGCGAGAAGGGGCGCCCTTTGGCTGGTGTCGAGCAACCAGCCCTCAAAACTCGTTGTATCAAACAGATAAAAAAAACCGTGGAAAGTTTGGTAGTGGAAGCCAGTGTGAAAAGAAGGGAATGTACAGGCAACAGTGAACACTGGAGCCATGGTTACTTTGACACGCAAGAATATTCTACCATCTAAACGAAGCCATTCTAGCAAATAATGCTCCTCAGAACAGTTACGGGAGATACTGCACCAATTATTGGGGAAGCAGATGTCACGATTGCTCTGTGAAAACTAGGGATTTCGCATCGGGTGTTGGTGCAACATGGCAACATGGCTTTACTTTCGATTTAGCACAGAAAATTTTAAGGATTGAAAATAAATGGTTTATACTGACAACACTAAGAGACACCCCAAATGAGGTAAAACTGTTTGTTTGCAAAATAGCTATGGTGTAAAGAAGCAATGAGAAGACCATTATGGCTGTCGTGGAAGGAGATTTGGACTGGCTGCATTGCATAAGTGAAACCGACTTTATGACGATGAAGAATGGAATCATCAAGGAGTCCATGGTAATCTTAGTTACGAAAAAGGACGGGTCAACAAAATTACGTGTCGACTACTGGAAATTAAACTACGTCACTAAGAAGGACAGCTACTCCTTGCCAAGGATTAATGACATTCTAAAAACCTTGTTCGGGTCCATCTAGTTTTTACCTTTGTACTTAAAAAGTGGATATTGGCAAGTAAGCATATACCCCGACGACAAAGAGAAGACGGCCTCTTTATCTGGAAGTGGATTGTATCAGCTTATGGTTATGCCTTTTGAATTATGCAACACACCGGCTACTTTCGAACGGCTAGTGGAACTGATACTTCGAGGACTTACTTGGAAAACCTGCTCATTGTTTTAACGAAAGGTAAAATTCGTAGGCCATACTGTTTCAGGGGTAGAAGCAAATATCAGCAAGATTTAGGCAATCCGTGACTGGCTAAAACCCAAAGTCGAACATAAATTAAGAGTCTTCCTGTGATTATGCATCTATTACAGAAGATTTGTGAAAGGTTTCGCCAACATCGCTGCGCCATTACACTGACCAATGAAAGAAAGAACGATGTATATCTGGATTCCTGATTGTGATACCGCTTTCCGAAAAACTGAAATTCTCCTTGTGCACAAGCCCTATCTTGGCTTATCCTCAGACACAGACGCGAGCAACGTCAGCATTGGGGGTGTACTGTCCCAAGTTCAAGACGTTGAAGAAAGAGTCATCGAATATTAAGCAATATCCTGACAAAGCCGGAGAGGAATTACTGCACCATCAGAAAGAAACTTCTTGCAATAGTAAAGACATAAGTACTTGTAACATTTTTTTTTTATCAGGACAGATCATTCGGCGCTTTTTTGGTTGCTTTAAATAAAGAACGCAGAGAACAGATGGCTAGATGGTTAGGTGTGTCACCTCCACCATGGTTAGATGTGTCATTTCCGCTGCAATCAAAGGTCCTCGTACAAGAACCAAAGGGGCCCTATAGCTGTATAATGTAAGAGCTTTATTTAAAAGAATTGCAATCGATTTGGCAGGACCATTTCCAGCATTAGACGTTGGAAACAAGTATATTATGGTGGCAGTGCAATATTTCAGTAAATGGCCTAAAACTTAGGCTTGCAAGGGTTCTTGTTAAGAACTTCTTCTGTTGATTTAGTGTGTCCTTAAAATTACACTCGGACCAGAGAATGAACTTCCAAGAGGTATGCTGTTTCTTGGATTAAATAAAACTCGAACGACACCTCTTTATCCATAGTCTGATGAAATGGTGAAAAGATTTAACAGGACCTTGTAGGAATATCCTTCAAAGGTGGTTTCCAAGCATCAGAAATACTGAAACCGACAACTACTACTGGTTCTAATGGCCTATCGCGCGGCAACTCATGAAACTAGCGGTCAGACTCAGGCAAAAGTTATGTTCGGGGGGGAATTGCGGGTCTTGTGTGACTTAGTGTTTGGATCACCAAGGAAAACATCCAGGGAGACGATGAGTTTCGTTGACGACTTGAGGGTAGCAATATTGGAGACACATGTCCTGGTGCGGTCGAAGATCAACTTGGCGACGGACGGGATGAAGACAAGATATGACGTAAACGCCAACCATGGAGGTTTCAGTAAGGGCAAACTGGTGTGGCTCCACAACCTTTAGCGGGGGAAAGGAGTTGCGCCAAATTTTACCTCATCTTGAAGAGGGCCGTACGAAGTACTGAAAAGGATCAAAGACTTGCTATACAGGATCCAGAACAGCCCCAGGACCAAGATGAAATTGGAACACCTTAACAGACTCTGCAAGTATAGTGGCGAGGTGACTAATTGGAACTGATGGGACGATCAGTATTAAGAAGGAGGCAGTGTAACAAAATGTAGTTCTAAAATTTATATTAGTAATTGTGTAAACAATTTTCTAGAAACGTCTGATTATGGAAAGCAAGCAACCGCGAGAATCTATCATATGGCAGATAAGCGCTCCAGACTTTTCCGCAAGCGATAATCTTATCTCTACGGAGATCGGTCTAGAAAAACGGAACGGTATAAATAGGCGGGCGTCTGTCCCTCAGGAGCCATTGGTTAAACAAGTTAGCTAGCTAGTCAGATAGTCTGATAGTTAAGTGAATTATAATTGGAGTGTTCCGAAATAAGTTCGGAAATAAAGTGTTTACAATTTTAATTTTCGAACCGATAACTCGCAACAATATATTTACGATAAAAATAAGTATATCTGAAAATAACAGTCACACAGTAACATTTAAACAAAATGATTATTAGAATAATATTTTCGCTTACTTTACTTTTTATTATGAAGTTTTACAGATTAAATTACCAACTTTGACTCTTATCAGCTATTTTGAATCGTCTTTTGAGCTAATGTTTCGCCATTCGTTTAAAGCATCCACTGCCAAAGGCCAAACGCAGACGTTGCAAGGAAATTATCAAAACGCAATGAACGTCCGTTACTGCGGAAGGTCACGGACGTCCACAGACGACAGACGTCGCAATGAAAACACTTTTACGCGGACTATAGTGATGAAAAGGTGAAATCTGATTTCAAAAAACTCTTTATCCTATAAATAAGTATTTCAATTCTAAACCATTTGCGCGATTAGGATTGCCTAAATATAAATTCTTTCTAGAAAAATTTCTCCTTGGTAGACTAAAAGAAAATAGAGCAAATGAAGTACCCAAAAAAATATATAAAAAATTAATAGTATCAACAGGTCAGAATATTAATCAACATAAGATTCAATCTTCCTTAAAACAAGTTAATAAGCTATCTCCCAGAAGAAATAATCCAAAAAAAAAAAATAACAAAATGCCTTCACATTCTTTATCAAATGGAGGCAACCATTTTAGTTGTGCTTCCGCTGGAAACAGTCCGGTACTATTTGGTTCACTGGAAGACAAACCGAACAACTTGGAATCATTATGGAATTCGGTAAAAAATCTGATTCCAGAACCACTTCTTTCGAGTAGTGCTATGGTTAAAGGCAAGCAGATACTGAAGCAGTCGTTGAAATCAGGAGATCTAGTAACTATAGACTGCATGAGTGCATGATAAATGGTATTAAGTCTTGGACAAGGCCTGAGTTAAACACTTAAACAAGAAAACAAGATTTATCTTACAAAAAAGTGCGTACAAAATTTCTGAGTTCGTTTGAACTTGACTTCCAACAACCGTAGAGAATAATGTTTCTTCTTCGTCACCAAATAAAATAATTATTGATATTTCTATGAGTGTAGCTTATTTTTTTTCAACCCACAGTATTACATTAGTTCGGTTCATAATTGTAAGGAAAAATAAAGAGACAAGAGCTAAGGCGCCAAAGTAACCCTTAATAGAGACCAAAACTTTTTCTTTTTTCAAAGCTCAAAATCTCAGTTTGATTTCAAAAAAATCATAAAATCAATTACGCCGATGTTTTAAATGACTATTAACTAATGCATAGTAATTTCTATATTTTTGTGACACTCAAAAAACTTCATATAATATTCAATAGTAGTTAGTCTCAACAATTTAAGCAAAGTAACCCTGCTTTAAAGTAAATATTCTGAGCCCACTATCTTTACAAATGCCCAAATTGAGCCTCTTAATTATCTAGTCGTAGAGTTTGTCGAATGTATTCTTGCAGTGTTTATTGATATTATCAATATTTGCGGATTTTTTATTGTTAATTTCATCCAAAGTGTTCGTCCTAAATTCGCAATTTAACATTTGAGATATTCTATTTTTTTCCAAAGCACTCTGGCCATTTTTACATAATAAGGTTCAAAAGTCTGGTTAAAATGTTTTTTTTTTTCAAATTTATTATGCTATAATTAAATAACCATGCAGAATAGATATCAAGTATATTATATTTGTGAAAAGCTCTTTAAGCTCACTTTGGCTCAAAAAATAGGTGTGTCCGTTAAACAAAATGTTGGTGCCTCGTGGCACTGCCAATGAATTAACCTGTATAACTATAGTTTTTTTATTTAAAAATAATAAATAACTTTGCTACATCTGAAGTATGGCATGTTATATATTTTTATCTTTTTTATCGGACTTAAAAAAACAAGTTACATCTGATTTTTTTAACTGGTCATCTTCGTTTTTTTCTAAATAATATCAAGACAAATTGTAATTAAATTTTTTTCTCAGAGAATTAAATTGTGCATTACTTTACTTTACTTTCTAATATCTCTAACAATTTCCGAAATCCCTGTAGTGGAAAACAAATTTGGTACACTCTTATTGATATAAATAGATCAAAAGGTCACTAAATATAAAACAGTCCCAAATATTCATCCACATACTCCCCTCTACCGCTGCATTAAGGGGATCGGTAGAACGAACTGCTAAAATATATCTTTAGAGTTCCCAATTTAAAGATTCTTATCAGTTCTCACAAATCTTATCAGCAATCTAAGTAAAATATTCCCCCGCCGTTGCCATTTCTATAGAGGCTGAAATCCTGGAGTCATGTATCCCTTTGTCTGTAAAATCATGTCAGGATCACGAATAGGGGCGTTTGGTGGACATAAATCAGGACCCTAGGCGACGGCAGCCGCTCTCAAAAGACTCAATAGGTGAAAGTAAGAAGCTTGCGGCATTATCGAGAAAAGTATATCCTGAGGGATTATCCCCAGGTAATGCTATATGATTCTAAAGCGGATCACTTGTCATATATGTCTTTGTCAATTGTGGACTATATAGATATATGGGGCCAAGGTATCGTTCACGCGGGTATGTTTAGATATATCCTTCTTTTCCAAACATATCCTGTTTATCAGTAAATAAAATTGTTTGTGGTCTGTCTGTGCCCAGCATTTTTTTTTTATATGAATCATCGGCTAACTTTCTCTTTTAATATAAAATGGTCCCTTGAAGTAGATAAACATTTTTTAAGCTTTAAATTTTGATAATTCCTGATGGGACACAAAAGGGCGACAACATTGAGCCAATCGAAATAAATGCATTTATCTCCTCCATCAAATACCTGTTTCTTTTGTCGTGAATAAAATGGAACAGCCATAAAATCCGCTTAATTACTAATAAAGCCGTATTAAATTGCAAGGGGTAAATCGTAAATAACGATTACCTCACCACACTGGACTATAATTTACAATTATCCTTTAAAATCTGGAGACCAATTTAATATACCCTCCAACAATTTAGGTTATATCTTTAGCATCGGTATTCTGGTTAATACATATTTAGTATCCCTTCCAATCAAGCTTCTCATCCAAACTTTTCTAGAAGTACAGGGTGAGCCGTTAGTAAGGTAATGTCCTATAGCTCCTACAATTATTTTGATAACAAAGTATAAAAGTACACTACGACAAGGCACACATTTAAAAATTATTTTTTACTACACAAGATCAATATTTACAGGGTGCTGCAATAAAGATGCCTTTTTTTAAAATAAAGCACCCTATATATTTTCACATATTTAAATTTTATACAAAATGATTAAAATAATATCAAACAATAGTATTCGGCGATCAATAGTGCTAAAGATATTTAGAAAAATCCTGAAATTTGAGTATAATTTGGAAAATAATTTAAAAGAACGGAAACAATCAAATCATTTTATTTTTAGATCAGCATTTTACAGTACATTCTTTGCTTGAAAAATAATATAACTTTATTTAAATAATATTTGCTATTATGGAGGGTGATTAGCAAACGTGAAATCACATTTTTCTCAAAAAATTTAAAACGTGCACCCTGCATATTTTTTCCCATTTTTGTTAGGCAAGAACTGAGCTTTGATTTAATTCAAAAATTGAGAATTTACCTCTTACAGTTTGAGAGTTATTCACCTTTAAATTTGAAAAATAAAAAATGTCGATATTTGAATCTTTATATTCATCTCTGTTCATTATTGTATTGTTGTCATAAAAACAAAAATAATAAAATAATTCACCATTAGAAAGAAAGTGTCAATTATTTATTCATCATAAATTATACAGTCCATAAAAAAAACAGCGAATTACATACATTTTAATGGTCCCATCGAGCGCTATTCATGAGTGAGTAACAGGGAGTACGCCTGCAAGACAGTAAGAGTCGTTAGCCCAAGAGTCACAACAGACACAACAGTCAGCAATTAACATGAGGTCCCACTCCAGAAAAAAAATTGCAATAACACATTGGCGAACATTTCATAAGAAGTCATTGGCTAAACAGTACATCAAGTCATCGAAATTTTGAAATATTTATATTCAAGTTATACATAATATCATTTGCAGATAGATATCAAATACTTTTTAAGTCATTAGCTGAGCTTGTTAGTGAACCTTATTAAAGGAAAGCAAAAGAGAAGTTTCGAGTGACAATCGGTCAGAAATTAGTGGGGTACGTACACAGTACACTCCAGAAAACATGCAGTAAGACAGTCAGAGCAGTAAATTTACATATGAGCGTAACAAGGATAAAAGTAAGAGGATTTTTGGTTTCATTGACAAATATTGACCTTTCGCATTTCTTGTATGTAACCGTTTAATGGCAAAAAAGAGAATGGATAAACTTAAGCATCAAATCGAAGTCATTACAGGGCAAATAAACAGATTTATAAATTATTTAAATACATCTGAGACGCATAAAACTGAGTGAATTAAAAATGAGAAGGGCCAAATTAGAAACTTTTTGAAACGAATTTAACGAGATTCAAACAGAATTTGAGTTGATAACTTAAATTATTGATAGTGAAGAGAGAGAAGAGTTTAAAAATAGCTTCTTTGAGGCATGTGCTAGGGCAGATGATTTCTTAAAAAAGTACAATAAGCACTTATTAGGTTTTTTACTAGAAGCTTGGTGCGGAATTAGGCTCCCAAATTCCTTCAATTAATCTTCCAAGATTCAGTGGTACTTATGAGGAGTGGAATGATTTTTTCGATCTTTTTCAATCTCCTATTGATACAAACAAATGTCTGTCTGCAGTTCAGAAGTTCTACTACTTAAAATCATCATTACAAGGGGATGCTCTGCAATTAATTCAAGCTATAGAAATAACAGAACAGAATTATTTAATCGCACTTGAATTATTAAAGAATCGTTTTAAAAATAAATAACTTATACCCTTGAGTCATTTTAAAACATTGTTAAAAATTCAATCGCTACAAAAGGAGAGTTTTCCTGGATTAAGACAATTTTTTGTTACATTTCAGAGACATTAGAGCATGAAAATCAATGGATTACGCAGATAGAGATCTTTTTGACATGTTCTTAATATTTTTATTATCCTCCACATTGGATAAAACAACACATAGAGAATGAGAAAAAAGAGCTCTTGAAAAGGAGGGGTTGTCAACCTATAGAGAATTCAGTGAGTTTTTGCAGCATAGATGTAATTTATTAGAATCATTGCAGAGAAATGTGGGTAATCAGACAACACAGACACAATCGACTACTCACAAAAATTCAAACACACAATTCAAACCTAACAAGGTTCAAAACACATTTGTTGCCATACAGGCAAAGAATAGATCAAAAGGTGATCAATGCACTATTTGTAAAAGGCCACCCAAGTTTTTAACATGTGAAAAATTTTTAAATATGAATATGAATGATCTTATTTCAGAAGCAAAGAAATTGCGTTTTTGCTTAAATTGCTTATTATATAATCACACATACAATCAATGTCGATTGGGTCCATGCAAAAAATGATCGAAGAAACATCATACCTTGTTACATTTAGAAAATTCTGAATTTAATATAGGTAACACGCATACTTCGTTGGGGGCAGAAGATTCAAATAATTTGAGTAAGGCTACACAAGTCGTACAATCAAATTTTACTCAAAATATGGTTCAAGATACATTGCATACTAATAATTCAATGTCACAAGTGTTATTAACCACAGCGTTAATAAATGTTTCCAACGCTAATGGTAAATGCATTGCCTGCAGAGTCTTACTGGTCTCAGGTTCTCAGTCAAATTTTATAACTATAGAAACGTGTAGATTTTTAAACCTCAAACCGATGCAGAAAAATATGACAATTAGAGGCATCAACAGCTCTGTATCACACATTTCAGGATTAGTTACAGTGAAATTATCATCACGGGTCACTTCATATGAAACAAATCTCAATTGTTTTGTTTTACCGAAAATCACAGAAAAATGGCCTATGGTCAACATAAACGTGTCATCTTTTGAAATTCCTTCAGGAATCATGTTAGCAGATCCGGAGCTGTATGTCCCAATAAAATTACATCACATAAAAATAATCCTGCATTACATAACACACAATTTAAGACATAATTTAAATGTCACTTCCTGCAATTTAAACATTAACAAAATGTTAAGCAATCATAATAAAAAATGTTGGGAATTGGAGAACATAGATTTAAAACCAGTTACGTCAATTGATGAAGCAAATTGTGAGTTGCATTTTCAAAATAACTTGTCTCGCAATTTAGATGATAGATTTTGTGTAAAATTATTATTTAAGGAGATTTTACATTTATTGCGCAATTCTAGAGATACAGCCGAAAAAAGATTGACGTTTCCTGAACATCGGCGTTGACTATGCAGGACCAATTAATTTAAAGGAAAACCACATACGTGGTCCTATTCACACATATCCCTGTTATGTCGCCGTATTTATTTATCTATTCACAAAGGCAATTCTCTTGGAGTTAGTTTCTAGTCTCAGCATAGAAGCCTTCATTGCAGCCTTGAAACGATTTACAGCTTGCCAAATTTGGGAAGCTTCAATAAAGTCATTTAAGTATCACATGAAGAGAATAACTGGCAACTCTGTATTTACGTTCGAAGAGTGTTACACATTTTTAGTACAAGTTGAAGCTTGTCTAAACTCACGTCCCTTAACACCACTTTCAAGCGACCCCAATGATTTGTCAGCACTTACTCCAGCTCATTTTATAATAGGAGACTCTTTTCAAGCTCTTCCAGAGCCACATCTTACTAATGAAGTCATCACTTCATTAAAACGGTGGAACCATCTCCAGTTATTATTGCACGCTTTTGGAAAAGGTGGTCATCGGAGTATCTAGGCTACCTACAAGGTCGCTCAAAATGGAAAACAAACAAACCCAATGTCCAAGTTGGTCAGATGGTATTATTAATAGAAGAAAATCTGCCGCCATTTAAGTGGAAACTACGACGAATAGTGAAGCTATACCCAGGAGAAGACAAAGTAGTGCGCGTGGTACAAGCAAAAACAGCAAGTGCATCTGTGAAGCGTGCTGTTAACAAACTATGCATTTTGCCACTAGAGGACTAAATAAGCAACAAATTAGCAGATTTCATTGTAGTTATGTTTCGCATTTGCTTATGTTCATTGACTGACATTGTTCATTGTTATTTATAATGTACTTCTCATTTTTATTATATTTCATTGCATTGAAAGCAATCTTTCAAGGTGGGCGGTATGTTCGATATTGTATTGTTGTCATAGCAACAAAAATAATAAAATAATTCACAATTAGAAAGAGTCAATTATTTATTCATCATAAATTATACAATCCATAAAGAAGAAACCAGCAAATTACATACAATCTCTGATTAAAGCTGTTGGAAATTTATTTTTTAACGGTAATGGAAAATACTAATAAATGAACTCTTTACTGTATAATTTTCAAAACAGTTTACAAAACCAGAAATTTGACATATTCATCCCCACTGCCATTTTACCAATCCAAGGTAAATTATACAAAGGTTATTATTGTATTTCAGCTTAATTATGCCACAGTGCAGCTTAAACTAAATTTTTTTCTAAAAATAGGCTCCATCGAGTATATTTATTAATATTTTTTTGTCGTTGTAGTAAACGGGTGAGTTTAGTTAATTTTCTTGACCTAAACAAACCTAAAATTTGTTCGGATATTGGTTCTTAGTTAAGCTAAATGGCAATATAGACAGATTGAAAATGTTTATTGAAAAATATACATTGATGTTCTTTTACAAACAATATTTACTAAAAACGGTTGCTAACAAACTGTGTTTTAATTAGTAAGGTTGGTCTCTCTCTAGCAAAATTTACTAGAATAAAGGATTGTTTTACCCTTAATTTCTTAAATAATGTTAACTGTGTAGAGAACATAGAACCTAGATACATGGAATCTACGTATAGATGATAAGCAGCATCTATCAATATATTTTCTAATTGAGTTTTAATTTTTGAAAATATGTAATTTATATGATTTAAATTAGAACAATGCATTGAACTGGTGTATTTAAAAGACATTATTTTTTATTAAGTCCAACAAATTTGAGAAAAAACGCATTTTACTAAAATAAATTTATACTCTGTTCACCCAAGAGGTATAGTTAGGCCACTACTTTCAACAAAGCGCAATATTTGAATAAATTATTTCTATACATGCACCAAAAGAGTTTGGTTGATCACTTAATTGGTAATGTTGATTTATTTTTTGATATCGTGCGAACCTATATTTTTTAAGTCAGAGTGGTCTAACTATATCTCTTGGGTGAACAGAGTATAAAGAATTTTAATTTTTCTTCTGTAGTATAGGCAGATGCAGAGTCCCACGAAATTATTTGTATCTTTTCCCAGAAACCAGATACTCATTTTATATTTAGCGCGCGAGTAGGACATAAACGAAGCTATCTTGCGCAACTTGTTGATAAATTGAAACAGCAATAACTTTATTGTTTTAAATAGAACACCCTATATTTTTTTAGCGTATCTTAGGTTAATTTTAGATATCTTTTACCTGATACAGCTTGCTAGGGGTTATTACAACTTTTAGAAATAATTGCAAGTTTTTACTTTCATTTTCCCATTTCACATTAAATGAAATCTTATCGGGTTACATATCAGTGACGTTTTGAGTAGAAATAACCTTTTACCGACAATTAAACTATCAGGAAATTATTTGTCAAAATATCTATAGTTTAATTTATAGCGTGTGGTAAAGCTAAGATGAAAACATGCCTGAATATCTTTTTTATTGATGTTAATTATTTTAAATTGTTTATTATTTTCTGACGATGTAACAAAGTAATATCACGACCAATGTGATACAATTATAAATTAGCTGTTCGATATCCAGATAAGGTAAATCCCCCAATAAAACAAATGGTAAACAATGTCACAAATTTCAACACCGTCAAAGAGAAATCATATAAAAGAAAATTTGAATTGATTTTCTGACGACGGGCAGAGAATAACACTGCCCGAAACGTTAACATTTTAAATATTTTTGTTGTTATTTATTTTTTACGTCGTTTAAATTTTAATACAGTTTTAAGTGTTTTTCAGTGTTGAGTCACAAACAGCTATTGACAAACCAAGATCCAACGCAATCGCTGTTTGCGGCAATCTATAATATATTACCATTCCTTAATAGAAGGTTACTGAAATTTAGGATTGTGAAAGAAGTGACTGGCAAAAAAAAACCAATAAAACTGCATATAAAAAGAAAATGTGTTATTGATAATAAAAATATCAAAATAGCATTTCCAATTATCATGTTTTAATTTTAGCTTCATCATACCCTAAGAACCATAAACAATTTGGCTGGTTGTTTCATAATTTAAATGTCGATATCGTCGTTTTTTTTTCAAGTATATTACATTTGTTTCTACTCATTACGTCACTAATATGATACTCAATAACAATTCAGTGACTGTGAAATAAAAAAAAATAAAAGTTACTATTACAATTATTTCTAAAAGTTGTAAAATAAACCATCACATTCGTGCATCAGGTAAGAGATAATTTAAATTAGCACAAAATAGGTCAAAAAAATAAAGGATGTTCTCTTAGAGATAACAAAGTTATTGCTATTTGAAGTTACCAAATTGTACCATCCTAAATTCACCATTTGGTAAAATGTTTTTAAATTTATAAAAGCTTTGTAGAGTTGCTTCCTAAATTTTCTATTCACCTGCCAAATATGAAATTAGTATCTGTTCCTGAAAAAAGGAACAAATAATTTCGTGGGATCTTATATCTATTAATTTTTTTAATAAAAATTGACCCTAAAATATCAAATAAGATCTAAAAATATATAGGGGGTTTTATTTAAAATAACAAAGTTGGTGTCAACTTTCGATATAACCGGAAGTACAACAACTTTGCCAATATTTTGTGTTGGCCTAGCTGACCTAGTTAAGTTGCTTAATTTTTAAATGTTTTAGATCATTACTTTGCCAGATATCGATCGCGGCGATTCCCGGTGGAACACACTGTGTAAATTTGGTGCACCATTCCATATATATTTATTTTGTATAGTAAAAAATAAATTTAGAATATGCACCTTGAGCTAATGTACCTTCCTATCAAAAATATTTTTGTTTACAAAGAATCTGTAGGAACTGCAGAGTTTTCCTCTACCAATTAATCACCCTTTATATCACTATATTTTAAGGTGGACTTGAAATGTGATAGTACATTGGAAATTCAAGTAGTAAGATGACGTATCTATGCGATAAAATGCAACATTACCAAATGATTTTGAGTTTATTAAAGTAGTACATTATCTGTTAAAATGCGAAGAAATTATTTCTAACGAATAAATTCTTCTAACGATAAATGAAACAGGAGGAAAAATTTTACAATATTTCTATAGCTATTTGCTATGACCGGACCTGGTTCCTCTTTTCAGCATTGTCGGCGGTTATGTCAGTAATTTTTTAGTCTTTGTTATGCTAAGAAGCTCCATAGATCCTACAAATTTTCCGTCTAATCCTAATTCGCATCCAAAGCTTCCATTAGAGGTGTGTCCAATAGACTTAGATGCTCGTTCATAAGTGTATATTGACTCGACTGTAAATATTTGTGAATTTCTATATCTTCCAAGAATTAAGTTCTTTAGCATTTTGGAAAAAATTGTTACCAACTTCGTGGGATGTCCTAAACATCCCATCGTCCGAAAGATACCTACTCTCCCCTATAAATTTTATTCTATTTGTTTTTCTAATCGTTTAGTGGTTTCAACTCGTTTACTACAAAATCTCTTGTTGGGCATTTTCTAAAAAAATATGCCAGTGGATTACAATGGTTCCATTTGTTATACTGGATGGATTTCAGATCTAGATCGGTCGCAATATTTTCTTTGCAGAAACACTCAAAGAAAAAATTACAGTAAACCAGTGACAACTGTCGAACAATTAGAATCAAATTCAAGAAGAAAATTTAAGAATAATGTATTCGTAGATGTGTCACTTTTTCGAAGAATTTGTTCTAATTTGCTAAAGATTGTTTGAAATATATCAAATTAATAATGCATCTTTTAAAAATGTGATTTAACTTGCTTTCATATGATAATTTATAAAATGCTTTTATGCAGATTACTTCAGTTCAGTTTATAAGACACCGTCGTAGTCACAATAATATTAAAATTACTCGAAATTCATAATATGTGTATATATTTGTAATCAGAATGACTGAAGGAAGTCAAATCTACAAAAATATACAGAGTGTTCCATTTTAAAAAGTCTAACCTTTTTGCCCTGTATATTTAAAGTCCTACTGCCAGTTCGTTACCAAAAAAACCTGCTTTTTAATTTTAAAGAATAAAGATGGGGGCTATCCATTAAGAAAACTAAAGTTGTATAGTGATAAGGTAATATTTTGCAACTGTTTTGCTTTTTAGAAAAAAAAAAACATTAACTATTGTGAAACACATTTCGCTAAGGTGTGTTTATGATCTAAACACTTTTGGAAATATAACAAAGTTTTCCGCTTTTTGCTTTTCTGCTAAAATTTAACTGTAAATTGTAAAATCAATTTCCATGGTATGCACTTTTCGTTTTGCCAATGATTTTTGTTTATATCTCACGTAAATATCAGTAGACAAAAATTATGATCTGTTAAATGAAGCCAATACGTTAACAACAAAAAATAATTTAACCTGTTTTAGCTGAATCTATTACTGTTGAATTCCACATTTAATATAACTTAAGCACAGTTGTATATTTTCTTTTCCTTGATATGTACCATGTAGTCACTCAATTGGCTGTACAATTGGCGATACGAATATCATTTTTAAAGGAAGGGCAATCTTGGAGCGGATCAACTGTTTATAAATATTTATTCGTTTTACCCTGTCTCCAAGTGTTAAATTAGATATAATTTCATTGTTGATGTTCAATTGAAAACTCAATTGAATGGAAAATGGCTTTACGATGTTCTAAATGACACCTATACATTTTAGCTGAATCAAGTATTATATATAACATGAGAACCTACTAAACCATTGTTAATACACGTTGCGATATTTAACCTCTCATATTATTACATGTAGCTCAAGTTTCATCTCAGTCGAGTACACTACATGATATAAATTCAACAAACCACAATTAATTTGTCTCAAACAAGCGATAATGCCCGGATATATTCAAGGGAAACTACGGAGGAATAAGGTTATCCGGCAAGTTACGACGCAGAGAGTTATCCATCCTAGTTGGATTAGTTTAGAACCCCGTAAACAGGGAACCTGGTGCCATTATTGCTGAACATTCTAAGTTATTGGCTGCATAAACTCGTATAGATGTCAGTTATACATCAGAGAGTACAGCGCCTAATCACCACAAATGCAAATCTAAAATCCTTTTGGTAGACTCCTTATATTTACCTCCTTTCCAGCAGTCCGGTTATAGGAACGCCTTTAAATTTCTCCACTAAAACATTTTAAAATTTCACTGTGGTAGGTTTATCATAAACTTACGTGGATATGTAAAATAATTATAAAAGACTCGTAACAAAACGCCACTTATGATCTTCTTTCGTCGAAGATAGAAAATGCAAAAGTTTCCGACCAGCTATGATTTCGTTAATTTCTTAAATAAATTTAGTTTAGCAATTACTGTTATTTGCAGCAATACTTGGGTTGTTGATAGATAAATAAAAATGCACATTACGTTCCTTTCAAATTTTGTTTACCAATTTTATTAACATAAAAAAAGTTGCTGGTTGATAAGTAGAGACAGAAATTTAGGTAAAATCCTATTACCCTACTTTTTCACCTGTTTCCTTGTTTTTCGTACGTTATTGCCCAAATTTTAATTTCGCTTGTTTTTTTTTGCCTTTTTATACATGATTTCGAGCTATTTTCAAAAAGTTTCATGCCTATTAATCCTTTTCTATGTGTTTCCCCCAGAAAATTTATTCTTCTGAAGAATTTAAACTGAAATATGTATAGATAGGTAATAAAATAAAGCAATAAAATACAAATTTAATCCATCATAATAATAATAAGAAACTTCAAGCATAAGTTTCTAAGAAATGTAATTTAATATCAATTACTTTTATGACCTACTAAGTCCCCCATAAAATCTGCCCGCTATTGGGGCGCAGGACAATTGCATTACATTACCTATTTATCTTAATTTTTGAGTAAAAATAGAAGTTTTGGTAAAATGATAAAATCACCTGAAATTTAAAAAAATTAAAAAATTATCTTTGAACTATCTCCTGTGAAACAAACTTGTGTATGAAAAATGCTTTCAGAAAGGGAAAGTGCTCTAATTAAATGCATGTTTGGAGTCAACTGGAGTCAAAAATCGTTTAATTTTGGATGTTGAAAAACTTTTTGTAAAAGTTTGGTGAGTTAATCTATACTGTTACAAACATTATTCTCGATGTAATTTATCAAAATTCTGACCTTGATATTGGATATTTCGAATTTGAAATCTTCAGAACAATCTACACTTAAGAGTCGACAAAATTGTTTAAAAAAAAGTTAATTACAAGTGAGTTTAAAATTAAATAAGAAGAAACTGAATTCATTAATATTTATTTGTAAAAATGGGTATATTTTTAAAAATTTTAAACTTTCGATAAAAGTGGAATATATTAATTTTTGGTAAATTTTTTTATTTGAACTCGCAATTTTCAGTTTTTTTAACTTAAAATTTTAATAAATAGTTGACATTACTATCTAAATCTTAAGAAAAAAAGGAGCCATAATTTCTGAAAAACAAGTTTGCAGTCAAAATAGTCTAAAAACAAAAAAAAGATAAATCAAGGCAAGTTTAAATTAGGAATTTCAAGAAATGTCCTAATTTAAAAAATATTAAATCTGTAAAAAAAACTATAAAAATTCAACATTTTCTAAAAATTTGCAGGCTGAAGCAAAATTTAGAGAAGAATTTTTGAAGTTTCTTGAAACTTTACTGTCTTCTCAAAATCTTAAGCAGAAATTAAAAAAAAGGTGAAATATCCAGAAAGAAAAATCAGAATATTTCGAAAATAATTGAAGCTTGACACATTGACAATGCGAAGATTTTAAAAGAAAAAACCTAAAGTTATTTTTTTAAGGAACTCCGAAGAACTCTTCTGAAGAAAAGTTTCGCCTCTGGTATGGTGGACATACTGAGTTACCATGTTCTTCTGTGTAAACTTTCTTATCCTTTGTACCAATTTTCAATTCAGAAGAGTTTCGCCACTGATATGGTGGACATGTTAGGATCAAACACCGATTTCGGCCAACGGCCGAACACTTTTAGTAGTTCTTTGACACGGTCCAATGCAAGAAGAAGTATATCCTGTACTGACTCTGGCCGTGGAGGCCTTCGTTATCCAATATTTCATGTTGGATCTCAAAAGATCCTTTACATAAATTTTGAACACTTTTTAATTTTGACAAAATTTCTTAAAATTTTGGCCTTAATTGCAAACTTTCAACTTTTTTTGCAAAGTTCTAAATTTAAACTTGAAATGTGGGCCTTTTAAAGTGAAAAATTTTACTTTAATCTTAAAATTTTGCCTTTTTTTTCAGAAATATTTGATTCTTACTTAAAAGCGGATTTTTTTTTTTAATTGAAACTTAAAAATCTAATAATTTTAATTTAGGAATTGTAAATTATTTTGAAACGCTTTTTACTAAAAATTCAAGCTTTCAGTCATTAATTATTTTCTTAAAAAATCAATTTAAAACTGTAAGTTATAGGTTTACTTTTAAAATGTTTATTTAATTTCGAATTTTTATCTGAAATGTCGTCTCTTTTATTGAGATTCGAGAGAGTTTTTATTGGTTTGTGTCGAATTTTCTTTTTTCTTACAATGCCAAAATTCAATACTAAACTTTTTCTTAAAATTATTATATCTACTTTAAATTCTTAATTTTGATTCAGAGATTTTGAATTTATTTTCAAATTTCGATTCTAATCCCAAAATTTTGACTTTGTTTTAAAATTTTTAATTTAAACACTTAAAAATTTTCCGTTTTTTTAAATAACTACTCTCTTTTCACAATTCTTATTTTTATTTTTAAAACAAGCTTTGATTGTAAACCCGAAAGTTCAGGAAAATTTGTATTTTATATAAACCTTCGATTTTTCTTCTCAAGACTTTGTTTTTAATTTTTACTTTTTTTCTAGCTGTTTAAATAAAAACCAAAAATGTCTTCTTTGGTAGAACTTTTTGATCATATATGTATTTTCGAGGTTTCGACTTTTTACAACTTTTTATAACTGAGTTATTCCAAAATGTTAACTTTTTTCTTTCAACTTAAAGTTTGCCCTTTCAATGCTGTTCTTTTTTTATATAGTTTGTAAGATTCTTGACTACGGTCATGCCTACATATTTCAACAGAAAAAAGGAGGGGCTAAGTTTTACTGGACATGCAAGCGGCCGAACTAAAAACGCATCTGGATAGATTCATACTAATGGTGAAAGCGATAGCTTGTTACTGAATAAGGCAATTTGGTCCTTTTCCACTTTAGGGCTGTTAACAGAAGAAATTTTTTTAAATTATGAATATTTATTGCCGCAAAGATGTACACATTTTACAATGCAAATTATTGAGGGACAATAGTTGAAAATAAAATAATGTTTAAAATGGTCAATAAGTATTGTTGCCGGCTTATCGTTCGAATAATTATCAACACTTGCTGAATAATACCTATTTTATTTCCAAACTAAACTCGGAACACTACAACTCACTTATTGACTTCTATCTACTAACTCACGAATTAACTACACTGACTCTAACTGACTGACTCGAGGGAAAGGCGATCGCCTTTTATAGTTTTCGCTTCCGGGTTCTAGAAAAATATAGTAGATAAGGCTTGAAATTGAAACACAGAACTTGTCCCCTGAAACCAAGAAAAATTAAAAAACACAACAAAGGTTGCTCTAACGCGTTTCGACAGCCAAGCTGTCATCTTCAGAGAGAAACTAACATCTAATCTTAAAATTAACCCTTATATACTAAGAATATTCACTTCGTGCGTGATCGGCCGCACCCGAACGCGCATCCAATCATACACGTCGTTGTGTCACAATTTCTTATCTATCAACCTTAACTATTTTTAACAGGGATGAATGGCCCTGTTAAAAATAGTTAAGATTGATAGATAAGAAATTGTGACACAACGACGTGTATGATTGGATGCGCGTTCGGGTGCGGCCGATCACGCACGAAGTGAATATTCTTAGTATATAAGGGTTAATTTTAAGATTAGATGTTAGTTTCTCTCTGAAGATGACAGCTTGGCTGTCGAAACGCGTTAGAGCAACCTTTGTTGTGTTTTTTAATTTTTCTTGGTTTCAGGGGACAAGTTCTGTGTTTCAATTTTTGAAGATAACCAAGGACCAGTCCGTTCCATCAAACATAGATAAGGCTTATCGTTTGCCGAAATTTCTGGAACGCTTATCTGCCGTTTGCGTCATTATCGCGGCCGCTTTCCCTTATCAGATCTTTCTACCAAATTTTCTTAGATTCTAAATTCTACAATTATATTTCGTCAAAATATTTTTCTTGTTAATTGTAACTCTAATCTTCTAATGACCTTTTTAAAATATTTTGCTTTTTTAGTGCCATTTTTAGCCTTTCCTTTTTGCCTAATTTAACGTTTTGCTCACATCTTTACCTTATTTGGTAGTGCCTAAGATCCGGTGTCTATTAACAAGTTTTCGGCCACTAAAAAATCCAAATATTATTTTTTAGGTACATGAACAACATCTCTATATGTCTATAGCAATTATATTTTAATATATGGTTGGCAGATCCTTCATTTGGATGACAGCTTGGCTCCGACAGGGCACTGACTCGATAAAGTGGTTGTTTTTTGGGGAACCTGAAGAGCTTTGCTTTGTTTTTAAATGTTCTCTAAGGGCTCAGGTCCAGTGATCGCACTGGCCATTTCAGTACTCTGATGTTAATTGTGGAATAGCCACTGTTGGACAACCCTCGAGATGCGTTTTGGATCGTGGTCGGGCTGAAATGTCCAGTCTTCGGGCCTGTGATTTTTAGCATATTGTAACAAATTTGTTTCCAAAAATATTGCTGCATATTATTCCATTTATTTTGCCGTTCATTTTGAGAATCGGACCAGCTCCGTAACCGGAAAAGATGCTCCACACAAGTACGTCACCACCGCCATATTTGACTATCGGTATTTGGTGCCTGGTATTGCTTTTTTCTCTTCTAGGTCGACAAATATGAAGTGTTCTATCACTTTCGAGCACTTTGATTTATCAGAAAATGAGACCTTTTTTTAATTCCAACAGTTCACAGCTGATACCTGCATACGTGCAAAGTCTAAGCGGGCTTTTTGAACTTTCTTGCTAAGCAGAGGTTTTCTTTATTCATTTCGATCAAAAAGATCCTTAGAATGTAAGGTCGGTAATGTTTTTTTTTTTGTAATCTGCAAGTAATCCTGGATGCTGCCTTCTGTTACGTCAGGGGTGCTTTCCATTTTGATCAGTCGAAACGCTCTTACTGTTGTTTTTCCTGGTCGTTCTGCACGATACCCATCACTAAAACCATTATTTGATATATAACAATAGTATCATTAATAGTTGATTTTACTTTTGATAACACCGCGGTAATCCGACAAGAATAGCACCCTTTTTCTGATTCTGAATGTTTATATAGGGGAACATTATACCACTGTACTTCAAGGCTACCAATTGTTTGGTCCACGTGACTTTTTAAAGCGATGCTTTTGATTTGAAAACGGGAATTCCATCTGGCCTGGAACTTTTGAACAGGCTGTTTATTTTATCTTTGTTAGAAAATGTTTATAACGTGCCAAACTTACATGTCACTTTAGGTAGAAACACTGTCCTTAAAAATTGTATTTTTTAAAGAAAACGTATTTTGGAAATTAACAAAGATGATGCATGTGAAAGCTTAGCGATCCATAAGGCTGAAGACAACATTATAAATGTTTCCGCTCGGTCTTTAAGTCACTCATTCTTGTTAAAAATAGTTAAGGTTGATAGATAGGAAATTGTGACACTGCAACGTGTATGACTAATCATACACGTAAATCTAAATTCACATGCGCGTTTGGATGTGGTCGATCATGCACGAAGTCAGTTAGTACATAAAGGTTAATTTTAGGATTAGGTGTTAGTATCAGGGGGTGAACCTGAGATGGAATATCTCGGACCTCGACTGCTGCAAGCGTCATCTGTTGATTGGTCACAATAATTGCAGTTAAAGACCTTTGTACCAGATGGCGTTGTGCTATTTGTATACTTTTCATGTGCCATGTGACATTTTATGTGCCTTTTGGATTTTACGATTTTTGAGTGCGTTTTTAAATCAGCTATAGAAGACATCAGTTTAAAACGTCGATTAAAAAATATAACACGAGTTGCACGAACAGCTAAACAAAAAAATCTAGTAACGAAGCAAAAGCTAGCTCTTCTGCAGAAAACTGAAAGTTTGGATTTTCTCAAGAATGTTAATGCGACAACACTAAACTTCTTCCGTTGCCAACAAAGGAATCAGAAATTTTAACCTAAAGGAAGGCGTTTCACTTTGGATGACAAAATTTTCGCATTGTCTGTTTTAAAACAAAGCGGTAAGGGTGGTTACCGATTTTTGTCTAAGTTATTCAGTTTGCCTAGCCAAAAAACATTAAGCAAAATTATTAGTATGTACAATATTACAATTACAATTAGTCAAGAAATAAACATGCAATTAATACAGCAATTATTTTGTACAGAAAACCAATATTTTGTAAATGATTTTGTTAATATTCTACAGAACATAATTATTTTTTATTATATTAAAATTGTAAACAATATTCTACATGGGAAAGATCTTAGGCATAAGGATTTGGATTCTTTAACTAGTTTAGCCTATAAAAAATATTTAAAAAAGAGGAAGTTCAAATTATTTTTTTCTTATTACACAGTAGCAATAATGAATTTATATATTTATAATTTACAGGTGTTCCGTAAATCATGTATCAAATGAAAGGAAATAATTTCTGATACCAGATTATTGTAACTGAACAAAATTTTCTTTGGTTCCAAATTTAAAATGATTATATGCAATGAAGTGCTAATGGTTTCATTTTAAAAAACATTCTAGGTATCTTAATTGAAATAAGGTATTGCATAATTTCCTATTTAAGAATGTTATAAACAGTCAACATTTTGTCACTGTATTATATTTTAAATTTTTGGGCTAAAGTAAACTTTATCAATTTTTAACATTTTGGCGTCAGTAATAATTTTCTTTCAATTGATTATGATTTGCAGAATGGCCCTGTAAATTATATGTATTTTGTAAAATTGTTTTGTGGTTTCCTTAGTCCAGAACCTTTTTTACAGGGTTCATCAGAACCACTCAGAGAAATTATTCTTATTTATGTGACCGCTCTGTAGATGTCGCTGGGGTTTCTCTGGTCCAACATTTTAACACAGAGAATGCTATCTATTCGTGTATTTAGCCTATGGTTGGTATCTCTCTGAAGATGGTAGCTTGGCTATCGCAACGCGTTAGAGCAACCTTTGTTGTGTTTTTAAATCTTTCTAATTTTCAGGGGACAAGATTTGTATTTTAATTTTTAAAATATGATGCCTATAAAGAACGCTGAACTAAAAAATCTTGCATAACATTTCTTCATAGTTAACGTGAATCACATCAAAAGCTACTTTGAGCCACATGTGACTCGCAAGCTAAGGATTGGGCACCACTAACATAAAGAAGAATAGATGATGGATTTATTCATTATCTTCCAATATACTTTTAGTAAAGGTTCAGAAAATCAATAATTAATTTTTTTTAGAAATGATTAACTAAATTGAAAAGTGTTATAAAAGAAACTTGGAGAGTTTCAAAGACTTTTGTACTTAGCGTCCAGCAACTACGTGTAATACTGGAAAGATTATAATATTGTCATTTTAATACAGAAACCAAATCAGTGAAAAATGTAAGTTGCTGCAAATGCTTCTTTGTGACTAAGTTTTTTTTTGCATTTTGCATTTATAAATCGCCTACATGTTAGGTCAGCGCGTCGAGCTTTTAAAAGAGCATCCTTTGCAGGACCAGATTTTTCTAAGCGGCTAAGATGTCGACGATTTCCGAATATACGTCCGAGATTGTTGTTTAAATCGCTAATGATGAAGTTGCATTCAAAGCTTTACCGTAACATTGACGGTGGCGTGCATACGATGAATGCAAAAAGGTATTCCCTACCCTAGCAAAATTAAAAAAGAAAATATAAATGCACGCCTACTTGCAAGTAAAATTATTTTTTCAGCAGACATAGTATTTCTTTCTATTAACACTTTGCTTCTCTTTTCGACCAAAAAAGTTACAAGTTTTAAAATAAATTTAAGGTTATTGCAAAGTTAACACGAATGCGGTAATATTCCAGTGAACAGTCTTACTCCATCACAATATTCCCCTATAGGTGGCCCATAAGCCAAACGCATAGGCAGATAAAAACAAGAGCATAGTGCTTATATGGAGATGTAAAGGCAACACCTTTTACTTACTAATGTGTATATGGCAGTGGATGTATATACATTAAAATAGAACTTTCTACTTCGGCAAATTCCCCAGATATTTACTTATTGGCAATTCCAGCTAAGGATCACTCCCTCTGGTGGCGACAATTATAACTACTGCTTGTAGGTCACAGGTTTGTTTACATTTTGATATACCGTTTGCTTTGTGAATGTAGCCATAACAAGCGTTCAATTTTCGGTTAGTTGATGTTAGACTCAGAAGTTAATGGTTTGATTAGTTTGTACCTAAGGACCTAAAGTAGTTGGAGACATTTGTTTATACCTACCTATATTTATAGACTTTTTAAATTTAGTTATTCATTATTGTAGAATATGGAATTTACTTCAAATCAAGTAAAAAGCAAATCAAAGATTTTTGGCATTGTTTATGGCTGCATTACACAAAAATATACAAGAGAAAATATTTAGAAGGCTCTTGCTGATATTCTTTCTTTATGAAACTAAAAAACATGATATTTCATATACAGTGCTATTATTTCTCTTCCGTAACATTTCTATTGTTGAGACAGTTAATGATTAATTTTACTAAATGTTATCAATTTTAATCATAGTTTTACAGCCAGCTATTCCATTTCTCCTCAAGAAGGACATTTACGATACCATAACTATGTGGCTAATGTTTTAAATAATTTCCAAACATTAGAATTATTCCAGAATGTACTTAAATTCTAGTTTAAGCAGCAACATGTCTATGCTGCAGAATCAAAATGGTAAGGGTAACCAAATTTTAAAATTTACCACTGAAATGAATCCTTCTTGGCTGATTACTGTGCTAAAAAACGAACCCTGGTCCAGTCATATCAGTCACTTGTCAAAATATTGTAGACTTTTTAATATTTATTGTGGCATTTATTGTTAATACAGTTTATTAGTGGTGATTATCACTTTCATCAGTAACATATAGGGGGCTAAAGCATCAGATAAACAATTTTTAAAAGTAGTAATTTAATTCGGTAGTTAGGAATAGGTGGATGCTATCGTGAAGCAATTTTATTCGATGTAATGTGCAATTCAAACCTTATTATTTTATTTTAAATTTTCTCCATTTTCATCTTTTACACACCAATAATAAACGTGACTTCCATTCAGAAGCCTTTCCCCTAAAAATATTTTCAATCTTTAACTGAACAACAAAATTAACTAGTGTTAAGTATTACTACGGCTTCTAAGAAACTATTTAGTTCTTTTCAAATAACTTACGACTTCAAGAAATTTTAGATTATCTTCTAACCTATTCGTTACTTACAACTTTTAGAATGTTAAACTGTTCTAGTAAATTAAAATAATATTCCTGAGGATTGAGGCTGTAATGATAAATTTACCGTTTAACAATTATTCCATACAGAAGTTGAGCTGTAAAAACAAGGTTAAGATGCTTATGCACTGCAATCTATTTCGCCCCTATTCCCAAACATAAAAGCTTTTTCCCCGAATCCCTTATAATTTGTATAAACAGTCGGCTTGTTTTAATTACCTGAGTTATTGTTCTCTTAATATACATATAATTATTTGAAAATTATAAAAACTGCTTGGCAAAATAAGAAAATATTTATAGGAAATGTCTAATTTTTACATACATATTATAGCCTTAAAGATAGGTTATAAGCAAGCGACCTACTTGCGATCAGCTGATAGTTGGCGCGAACTTTTAATTCGAATCGCCAATAATGCAATTTGTTAGTCTTGTTGTCAACGTCTACGTTACGTGTGTGTTTTTTAGTATTTCTTTAGTACTACCGAATTCATTTGTTTTATTTTTAAAAAGCTTAAAAATAAAACAAATGAATTCGAATAGAGTAAAGTTCAAGCTTTAGAATCAGCCGATTTTTCCAGTCTTCGTGATTGTTTCAACTTGTTTACTGGTTTTAAAGTCAACAACAAAGTGACAAAGTGCTGTGGACAGATGAATGTTATTTTACCAGTGCTGGTATTTTACTTTACTTTGCAGTAAGTAAATATGAACAGCTTTTCAACCTCTCTAAATGATTAACTCAGTCAGTAGATTGTTTTTTTTACTACTTCTATTACGAAACATATGGGTTTGATTATTTAATCTGTTGAAGTTGTGCAACGTATGTATTAAAATGTCTTACACTGAAATAAATAATTTGTTTGCAGTCACAACCTACACATTGGTCAGATAAAAAGGTACATGCTGCCCATCAGTTTAGCTTTCAGAGCAGAAGTATTCATTCAGTAACTGTCCAGATTTTCTACAAGATGCACTTAAGACAGAGCTTAGGCCATTTTGCTCGCTTTGCAGGAACCCTTGTGAAAGAAGAATGTTGCAAAAAGAATGTTACATTCTGCGAGAAAAGGAAACTATGATGAAAGGTAAACTGGCTCTTTTCATAACAAAAGTTCTGCCAAAAAATTGTCATAAATTACTCAAAACTATCAAATATGTAGATGATCATCTTGCTTGGCAGGGCAGAATACCGTTTATTGTGATTTTTTCTTCTGTGCAATGTTTCATTAAAAACCTCTTTGCTAAATAGATTATATTCTTGAATGTTATGGTGAATGATTATTATTTTTCTACAATTAATTTATAGAACTGTGATAACTGAAATCATTCTTGTCTAAAAATGTACATGACGAACTTGGATCTTAAAAAAGTTAAAATTTTTAAGTTATCAGGGTATTATAAAATAAAACATTTTTATGTTATTTCTTAACTACAATTTTACTTTATTGTTCCCAGTGTGAAGAAAAAAAAGTTTTTCCCAGTGATACATATCTATCTTTTTTGTTGTAAAAATTGTGAATCAAATATACTGAAAGTCTCAACTAAGAATTTTTAGGAAAAGTTTTAAATTTCATTCTTGACATTTAGGAAAAAATACAAAACTGACAGTTTAAAGTTGATATTTTGACAAAAACAATTATTTATTTCTACCAGCATTACTTTGAAACAATTAAAACCTGTAAAACAAAAAATGTTAGTAATGAGAAATTTTGAAGTCGCAATTTAGAAGAAGCAAAGAAAGAAAAAATCTAAAAAAAAAGTAGAAATGTCAAGTGAAAGTCAAAATTTAAACCCCCTAAGGGCAACATTCTTGAGGCATAGAGGAAAATCAAAGAGCAAATTTCGAATCTAGGTTAAGTCACCGAAAAACAATTGACCTACTATAATTGCCCAAATACAAGTCATCGAAATCACAATTCTTGGTTTTTTCCGAATTTGCAAACTTAAAAGCCAATGCGTTTGTTACTTCAGAATTTGGGAAAAAAGATTTTGCCATAAATTATCTGTTTTTTTTTTAGTTTTAACTTTAATCTCAAAATGTCAACCTTTTTTTTATGAAATTTTAGGTTTGAATTAGATTTTAATTTTAAGGTTAACAAATTTCGACATGCTGCCATTTAAAATATTTTTTCGAAAATTTTACTTTACTCTGGAAATTTAGACCAGTTCCACGAAAATTCGAGTTTAAATTAGAGATTTGGGATTATTGTATAATAAATTTCCAGTGTGTTTTTAGCAATTTCAACGTTTTTCTTAGAATTTCTAAGTTATAGGTGCTATGTTTAGCATTTAAATTTGTTGGGTAGGCCCAGATGAAGGGTAAAAATTTTTACAGCAAAAATAAAAACACTCGCATTGAATTAAAATTATTAAATACTGATTAGCGAATGTCACCCGACCCCACTTATTACTTTTTTATCGCATATAGATTTTTTTTATTTCGATAATTTCAATTGTTTTTTAAATTTTTGTAATTTTAACTTTCTTTTTTACCAAAATTTCGATTATTTTCAAAATTTTTACTTTATTTACAAACCTTCCCCTTTAGAAAATTTCGATTTTTGTTTGAAATTTGAAATACTTTCAAATTAGGAATTTTTTGAAAATGTCGAGTTTTTTAAATGGTTTAATTTTTCTCAAAATTTCGACTTTTTCATCAATATCAAATTAATATTTTACCGAGTAACAGGTAAAAACTTATTTGAAAAGTTTGACTTTTTTCAAAATTTCAACTTTATCCAAAATTTTAACATTTTTCAAAATTTCGACTTCCTTGGAATTCTTCCTTTCTTGAAAGTTTTGACCTTTCTGATAATTTCGACTATTATAAATTTTTTTTTTTCGAATAATTCAGATTTTTTTAAAACTTGACTAAATTTTTTTGAAGGTTTGTTTTTTAAAAATTTCGATTTTATTTAAAAATTGAGACTTAAATTTAAACTTTTTAAGACTTAAATATTTCAGAATATCTACTTTTTTGAAGACTTGGATTTTTTAAGTTCCTACTTTTCAGAAAATTTTTATTTGTTTTGAAAATGTCGATTTCTTTAAATTTTAACTTTTCTTATGATTTTGGCATTTTTTCAATATTTACACCCTTAAAAATGTAGACTTTCTTTAAAAATTTTAAAATAGTTGAATTCTTTTTAATTTGGACATTTTTGTAATATTTTGACCAAATTTGGAAATTTTAGACTATTTCTCTCTGATTTTGAATAATTTTAACATTTTTTCAAATTTCAAAACAAATTTCTACTTGTTTTAAAACTTGAAGATTTTTCAATTTTTTTTTATTCATACCAAAAATTTTTTACGTGTTTTCAAATTTCTTGAATTTTTTCAAAATTCTAATATTTTTGCAAATTTCAACCCTAAAATTTGTACTGAAAATTTCAGCAACTATTTTACCAAATTTCAAATTTTTTTGGAACAGTGTAATTTGTTTTTGAATTTTGTTTTTTTTCAAAATTTCATAATTTTCGCAAAATTTGTCTTTTTTTGGACTTTTTAAATATTTGGAATAGTTTGAATTTTTGTAAAAATTTTAAAAATTTTGCCAAATTTGGACTTTTTTCAAAAATTTTAAATTTTTCTTAAAAGTTTCCATCCAAAAATTTTGGCGAATAGGTCGTAATTCTTTGAAAGTTTTGCTTATTTCTAAATTGTTGCTTTTTTTTCAAAGGGTCATTTTTGCAAAATTTCGACTGAACATTTCGACTATTTTTTAAAATAACAATTTTTTTTAAGATTTCGTTTTGTTCAAAATTTTGTTGTTTTTGTAAAATTTTGATTTGTTTTGACTATTATTTTACATTTCAGCATTTCTTCAAAATTTTTAACTTTTTTTGAAAATTTTGACTTTTCTATTATTTTTGACGTTTTTTCAGTATATTTAAAATTTCAGAAATTTTGAAGATTTGACCAAAAATATCTCAATTTTTTTACATTTCGCCCTTTTAAAAAGAATTCGAATTGTTTTTAGATATGTCGGTAATTTTTCCGAACTCTTGAATTTTTTGAAAATGTTAACATTTCCAAAAATTTCGACTTTTTTTCAGTAATTTGGGCCTTTCAATTTTTGACTTAAAATTCAAACTTTTCTTAAAAATTTTGTCAATTTTCAAATTTTAGTCTCCTCCTGAAAATTTGGAATTTTTAGAACTTTCTGCCTTGGTTTTAAATTTTTTGAAAATTTCATTTGTTCCGATATTTCAGCATTCTTCAAAGTTTCAACTTTTTAGAAGGTTTAAAAGACCATCTTTTAAAATGTCGACATTTGTCAAAAATTTCACTAAAATGTTAGAAAAATGTATTTAGAGCTATAAATTATTTACCATTTTTTTAGATCACCAAATTGTGCTGAGTATGTGGAGATGACACGATGATTCATTGGAAAATTGGGACAATACAATCAAGGCGAGGAATAACAATAGTTTAACTGACATTCTCCCAACAAAATCCCAGTATACTATAATTAATAAAATATTAATTATTGGTATTACAGTTAATGTAAATAAATAAATAGAAGATGTTTCAGGTTTTCTATTTATTTCCTTTAATTTACGAAAGCTGTAGGCATGGGCCTTCCTACTAATGTTATATTTTGTCCCAAACTTAAACGCGGGTAAATTTTAAATCGGCCAAATTTACAATCGATAAAACTGGTGAAATTAATTTTCCAAATTTCAGGTCTGCAAAGTCGATAGTTAAAGTTAGTATAATTACTCTTAAGAGGCTAAGCGAGTTTCAAGCCCTTCCAAAATCCCAAATAGATAACAGTAATTTGGGAGAATAGGATTAATTTTTGGAAAGCTATAACTTAAATCCTTTCCCAAATTTTTAAATTTTGCATTTTGACCTTTTCTAGATCTTTGAATTTTTTTCATATTTAGAAGCAAAATTCTTAAAAAATCGAAGAATTTGACAGGTCAAACAAATATTTCCTCCCATTTATACTTCTTTTGAAAGTCTGGAATATTCTTCGAAATGCACTTTTTTCAAAATTTTGATTTTTTTAATCTTTTTGAAAATATGTTTTTTGTGAAAGGCTGAAAGGCTTTCCAGATCTAGATTATATTTCAAAATTTAGAGAGCTTTTTAAAATTTGAATCTTCCCTGAAAATTTCCACTTTCCAGAATTTAGATGTTCTCAAAAATTTCGACTTGTCTGATAACTTCCACATTTCCTCAAAATTTCCAATCTATCAATAATCCTTTTTTTAAAAATCATCTTACAAAATAATTTCGACATTTTTGGAAATTTTGACTTTTTTAAGAGTTGAATTTTTTTAAATTTTAGGCAGAAAATTTCGAAATTTTCCGGAAATTTTGATATTTTTTAAACAGTTCGCCTATGCTTTATAATTTCCACATTGTTTTAAATTTCAACTATTTTTTTAAAATTGCTACTTTTTGCAAACTTTAAATTTTTTAATTTCTAAAATGTTGAAATCTGTTTTCAAAATTTATTTTTTTTTAAATTTGGATTTTTATGAAAAATGTTTGTTTTGAATATTGCTAAAGATTCCGATTTTGTTTCAAAATTTCGACCTTTTTTATCAAAATGTTTACTGTGGTCAAAGTTTAGGCTTTTTAATAAAATCCCATTTAAAAAAAAAATCACTAGTTCCTCAAAATTTCGACTTTTTTGAAAATTTCTGAAGTTTTCATCAAAATTTGAATTTTTATTTTAAAAATTAGTACGATTTCAGAGATTTCTATTTTTCTTTTGAAAATTTCGATGTTTTAAAAATTAACTTTTTGAATTACAATTTTTTATACATGTTTGGAAATTTTTTGACATTTTGACTTTATTAAAAGTTTTGATTTTCATTTTTTTTTAATTAGCG
This sequence comes from Dastarcus helophoroides, assembly GCA_028583605.1. NCBI lineage: Eukaryota > Metazoa > Arthropoda > Insecta > Coleoptera > Bothrideridae > Dastarcus > Dastarcus helophoroides. Next base: position 20,715,126 of record CM053328.1, on the reverse strand, counting down.
CTATTTTAGAGCGTTCGCCTTTTTTTGAAAATTTCCATCATTTTTCAAATCTAGATATTTCTTGAAATGTTTGTTTTTTAATTTCAGACTATTTTGCAAAATTTCAACTTTTTAAAATATCCAATTTTCGATAAGTATTTCAATTATTTCAAATCTTCAATTTTTTAAAATTTCGCAATCTCATAAAATTTTTGAAAATTTTGCATTTACTATGAAAATTTCGATGTTTTTCAAAAATTTGACCTTTTCAAAATTTTTAGTTTTTTCCAAAATTTGAACCATTTTTTTTTCAAATTTCTCACTTTTTAAAATTCTCATAATGTACGCTTTACAGATAAATTTCATGTTTTTTTTTTAATTTCAAGCTCTTTCTTAGCATTAAAATGAAAATAAATAAATAAAAAGAACATGAAAAAGAACTGCATATGTCCCGTGTGGGGTTATTTAGGAGTGTTTTTCCCCCAACGGGCGCGTCCCCAGGTAGCGGATAGGGGAATGCCTCCCAGATATGGCAGGTAGGGGTAAATTATCCCCCGCGGACCAAAATAAAACACTCCAACCCAAAAAACCCATGGAGCGTCTGTTCCATAGTGGGCGGCTCCATGGTCGGCGTCTGACCCGGATCGGGCGGCCGTAAACCTGGCTTTAGGCCAAATCATTCCCCACCCCAAATCCAATTCCCATGGAGAACGATCCAAACAAATTTACACCGGAGCAGAGGGACGGAACCTCGCTTCCGGTCGGGACCGGTGGTTGTCAAGCGGGCCCCACCCGACCGTCATCCAGCGACCGCGGGACACCTTCGGCGAGTAGCCAGGCTGAGGTGTCTACAAGAGCTACTGGCGAAACAGCACCGGGCGGACCGAACGATCCACCCCAAATCCCCAGAGTCCGGAAAAGAATTTCTGGGGCTCAACAAAGGAGAAGGCAGAGAGAGAGGCGGGCAGCAAAAACTATTGCCACCTGCAGCACCTCTGCCGAACAAAACAAACCCGGCCCTTCAGGACCAGCCGGCGACCATGCGCCTCAGGGTGCTGATCGCCGGCCGACCTCAAGGCCCGGTATGAAGAGAGCACGATCGAAATCGTCTCCTGGCCCCTCTCCTGGGAATGTTCCCAAGAAGGGACCGGGTAGGCAGAGGCCGGCCGCAGGCTCTTCTAAAACCACATTCAGCGAAATGGTGACCAACCACCTAAGGGTGGCCATCATTGACAAAAAGGACTGGAACTCCAGTGCACTTGGCCGGCTTACAGCCCACCAAGCTAAACTGGTAAAGGAACGGTTGGCCGAGCTCCTGGACATTGAACTGTCCCGGCACCCGGCGAACCCTCCTACGTTCCAGAACTGCATTTACTCGCAGGAAATACTTAAATTTTCCTGCGACAACGATCACTCCCTAGCTTGGCTAGGGACTACAGTTAGGGGGCTCCCCCCTTTATGGGAGGGTGCAAATCTTGACCTTCTCCCAGTGGATCAGATGCCTAAGTTGACGAAGGCCACCTTGTGGGTTTTCGAATCAATCGAGGACCCGCAGGTCATCCTGGGCAGACTGACAGCTCAAAATCCCTGGGCCAAGGTAGACGACTGGGTTGTTTTCTACAGCGCCAGCAAGGAGGAGCCTAAGGGTACCATCCTTGTTTTTGGAGTTGGGGAAAGCACCCGGAAAATTTTAGAAGAACACCAGGGAAGGGTAAGTCACCTTTTCTCTTCCCTAAGAGCAAAACTTCATGACTCATCCTCGTCGCTGAGTCGGGAGGTGGGGGTTCCGTCCTCTATGGAGGTAGAGGAGCCGTTACCCCCCGACCCACGGACGGAGATAACACAGCCACCCCCAGCTTTAGGAAACTAGAACACCCGGGAAACCGGGCGTTTCGTTTCTTGAAACTGGGGGGGCAAGAACTAAATGTCTATGTCGTTCTGGTAGCCATGGCTTCTGGGAATGGTGTAGGCTTTATACAAATAAACCTCCAACACTGTCGAGCGGCGACTGCAAACCTATGTCGTTTTCTCGACAGACATGGAGAAATTATAGCCCTTATACAAGAACCGTGGATATATAACAATATAGTCTGCGGTTTAGGCAAATTAAGTGGAACAGTTTTTTACCTCAAAAATGGGGACAAGCCAAGAGCTGTCATATATGTCCCGAAACTACTGCAAGCGAATATCCTACCCCAATTCTGCTCTGGAGATCAAACAGCTCTCCGAGTGGAATTTGCGCGTCGAGAAGGAAAAATATCACTTGTAATAGCATCGACCTACCTACCAATAGATTCGAAAAGACCACCACCCTTTGAGGAAATGGCAGGACTGATCGACTTTTGTGAGGCAGGTAATGTAGATCTTATAATTGGATGTGACACAAACGCCCACCATACAGCTTGGGGGAGCGAAACAAACAACCCTCGAGGTACATCTTTACTACAATACTTAAGTAGTACCAAATTAGATATACTCAATAGAGGCAGTAAAGAGGTTTATCGTATCCGCCTGTCTTTCGACCTAGGACACGGCCATCCTTAAAGAAGGATGGCGCAACGGAGGCTAGTCAGTTACGCTGATAAGACGCGCCGCCACGAGGGCAGCAATTCCAGTCGAGTCCTTACGCATAACAGGCCGTAGATGCCCTTTACTGGTTGAAACGAGCGCTATCCTCGCTCTCCTGAATTACCGGTCAGTGGCCTGGCGCTAGGGCATTCGTGTGTGCGGAAGATAAATCCGCCGCACACCGCACTCCCTGTCTGACCCAGCTGTCGGGTCGAACCACATGCCCCCACGAGTCCTTCCTCATAGTGACCGAAGGCTTGGAAAAATTGCCAAGGATTTGCTTTACGCTCGTTCGAATTTTCGGTCGCCCGTGGTACCAATTTATTGACCATAGGGTATGTCACACGGGAACACATCCCTCCTCAATTTTGATTCCTGCTTAATCACGGCCTGAGTCAAGTCGTAGTGAGGATTCTCACCAGAAATGGGAGAGGTTGCATGTGCAACATTCCTTATTATACGCAAAGGCGTATCTGTAGGAAGGACATTATTGACCTGGCTCCCTGGGGCCTGGTAAGGTTTTACCGAGGTATCGCTCAGTGACCACTCGCGACTTCGACCCATTCGGCATTTTTGTTGATGTCGAAATGGGAAGTGGTGTCTTGAGTGGTATGTTACAAGCTCCGACATCGGTTCGAGTGTATGCGTTCGATATTTCGATGCGACCGGCATCCTACCCTAAGATGCCGGCCGACCTCCGCCTGTCGCCAGAGCAGGCTTGTATATACACTATATGTTATATATAGTGCTTTACTCGACCGAGTGCTAAAGCGCACAGTCCGATCCTTTACCCGGAGGTGAGGATCGAACCGAATTTGGGGACTCGATAGGTGCAAGCACCTGTCGTATCCCTGCTCAATTCCCGTTTCCGGTTCCGAAGAGTCGACAGAACGGGAGTAAGCGTGTTCCGGCTGCTACTTCCTTGCGGAGAGGCAGCCACTCCTCAGCACGCCCAACCGGAGGTCCGAGAACACTCCACCGGCCGCGGAATTTCGTCAGAGGGCCGCGCACGTGCCGATCACACCAAAGCAACGCGAGTTCGGCGCTCGCATGATTGATTTTCCGAGTGAAGCCGTCTCAACTAAGGAGATCGGGTAATTTCGCCCTTGGGAGTTCAATCAGGGCGCACGTCGTCGCACCGCCTGGGAGACCAGCACATACCCGGTCGTGGCGAGCCCGACCCGTGGCATCACGGCCCCTCCTGCCAGACCCGCTGAGGAGGCGTTTTGGCTTTGGCGCTCGGTAATACCGAGACACCGTTGCCGTTGTTCGAGTTCAGCGCTTTGACAAGTGTATGCGTTCAAATTTCGATGCAACCGCCGACTCACAAAACTTGCAAGCACACCGGTTGACCTCCGCCTGTTGCCAGAGCAGGCTTGTATATGCACCCTATATGTTATAAGGTGCTACTTGACTAAGCGCCGAGATTTTGAGACCAGACTGAGCTTAGCTACTATTTACAGGAATTTCTTCACATTGACGTTCCTTTAGTGGTTCCACTCTCACCACTTGGAGGTGCTCAGCAAACGCAACACTTAGTGCCGCGTCTATCGGGGCGTATAGGTCGCCGAGGCGAAACTACACGTGGCCTCCCCCGACGAGAGCCTCTCAATAGAGGCAGTGAAGCTACCTTTGCTACCTCCAGAGGCCAGAGTGTTATCGACATCACCCTGGCGTCTATGAGTATTACCAAAATTATAAATGGCTGGCATGTATCTAAGGATGCAACAATGTCTGACCATCAATATATAAAATTCAATATTTTATGTTGTAGGTTGGAACCCAAACCGTACAGGAATCCCAGAAGCACCAACAGGGAGGACTATAATACCCATCTGGAAAGGCTCCTAGGGACTGTAGAAACCCCACAGAGACTCAGGACAGTTGAACTGATCGAAAAATACGTCACTTTAGTGCGAAAAAATATCATTACATCATATGAGAAGGCTTGCCCAATGAGAACTGAGCTTCGAGAAACCCGGGCAACCCCTTGGTGGAACGGGCAACTCGAAAAACTTAGATCTCAGGCAAACAAGCTCTTCAATAAAGCGAAGAAGACAAAACTGGTATGTGACTGGGAGGCTTACCACAACCACCGGAAACAATACAAGAAACTTATTCGCAAAAGACAAAGGGAAAAGTGGAGAGAATTCTGTAGTGATGTAGAGTCTACTACATCTGTTTCCCGACTGAAAAAGATACTCCCGAAAGATCCAAACCAACAGGTAAGCATGATAAAGCGGGCCGACGGTACATATACCAGTACACCCGCACAAACAGCTTCAGAGCTCCTAAATACGCACTTTCCAGGATGCTGTGTTATACCATTCCATAAGTGGCAAGGGCACTTAGCCTCTCACCCTAGAAATAGGGATTGGGAGCTGGCTGTTCAGATGGTAACTGACACAAAAGTAAACTGGGCCGTACAATCGTTTGCTCCCTTCAAATCGCCCGGATTGGACGGTATCTACCCTGCCCTGCTTCAGTGGGGAATGGTGTGGATACAAAAATACCTGGTGCAAATTTTCAGGGCGTGTATTGCCTTTAAATACATACCCCGAGAATGGAGGGAAGTCAAAGTAATTTTTATTCCAAAACCGGGTAAACCTCAAGGTGAGGCTAAATCATGTCGCCCAATCAGCCTAACGTCTTTCCTACTGAAGACGTTGGAGAGGTTGTGCCATATAAGGGATAGCCTCGATATACACTACCCCTTACATTCAAATCAACATGCTTTTACTTCCGGCAGATCTACCGAAACTGCGCTACACTCAGTAGTTAGCAGGATCGAGAGATCGCTAGAAGTAAAAGAACACACCCTAGGTGTATTTCTGGACATAGAAGGTGCCTTTGATAGACCTAATTTCAATAGCATTTCTTCGGCGCTTGAGCGTAGTGGTATTGAACCCGCCTTGCGGGAACTCATACGACATATACTTGAGTGGCGAGCAATACAAGTTACAGTAGGAGACTATACGGTCAGAGGAATCGTAAGTAAGGGATGTCCGCAAGGGGGTGTCTTATCCCCCCTTATATGGTTAATCATAGCGGATGACCTTATCCGTAAACTCAATGATCGGGGTCTCTATACAATTGGCTACGCATATGATATAACCATTCTGCTTTCAGGTAAACACGAGGGAGTACTCTTCGAGTTAATGCAAGACGCCTTATATATAGTCGAGAAATGGTGCAAAGAACATTCCCTAGCAGCAAATCCTGCAAAGACGGAAATGGTCCTTTTCACAAATAAAAGGAAATTAGCGCGACTAAAATTTCCCAAACTCATGGGAACCCAACTCGGGTTGTCAAATCGAGTGAAATACCTTGGTATTGAACTTGACAGCAAACTGAGCTGGAAGTACCACATTGAAAATAAATTAAACAAAGCTTACAAGATCTTCTGGCAATGCCGTGGGGCCATCGGGAGGTCTTGGGAGTTATCCCCTAAGATGACCTTTCGGCTATACACGGCAGTCATCAGACCAATTGTAAGCTACGGAGTTATAGTTTGGTGGCCAAAGACAAAGTGCACCACTATAAAACAAAAGCTAAATCACATCCAGAGACTAGCGTGTCTGGCAGTGATAGGAGCAATGAAATCCACTCCAACAGCAGCAATGGAGGCGATATTGTGCCTGCCACCTCTTGACATATTTCTTAAGGGGGCGGCACAGGCTTCTGCTCTCCGTTTGCGAGCAGGAGGAATGTGGAATACGGTAGGTAAAATGGTGGGTCACCGGCGCATAATGGAGGAGGCGCTCCAAAAGGTACCTATTCTGGATGCGCCGATGGACCATCTACTGGTGAAATATAACTTCACAAAATCCTACCGTATAAAAATGGAGGAAGTACAAGCAAGGATACCAGACGTAAGTATATACACGGATGGATCGAAAACAAATACGGGCACTGGAACAGGAATCTTCTCGGAAGACCTGAACCTAAGTGTAAGTATTAAGCTAGATAAATACTCAACAATCTTTCAAGCGGAGATGTTGGGAATTTTGTATAGCGCCGAACAAATGACGCAACTGAACATTACAGGAAAATATATCCAAATAAAGACGGACAGCCAGGCAGCCCTTAAGGCCCTGAGGAATGTGAAAACAAACTCAGTGCTGGTATGGAATTGCCACCTAGCTCTAGAACGTCTATCACAAGAGAATGCAATTGATCTAATATGGATCAAAGGACATTCTGGGAAAAAGGGAAACGAACGCGCTGACAAACTGGCGAGGAAGGGTTCGGAGGGACAATTCGTTGGACCAGAACCAACCCTTCTTCTGGCAAGATCAACCATAAGATCCCTACTTAACGAAGAAACTTATCGTAAACACAAAGCCTTATGGGCATCAATAACAACATGCCGACAAACTCACGCATTCATTAGAATGCCGTGCAGGGAAAGGGCAAAACTATGCCTACAACTCTTAAGGAATAATCTCAGGAAACTTGTAGGGATATGGACAGGTCACTGTCGATTAAACAAACACCTCCACAGAATGGGAATCATAAACGACCCGAGCTGCAGAGGGTGCTTAGAAGAAGATGAGAGTGTCGAGCACGTGATGTGTCACTGCCCGGCACTAGCATCAATCAGAGGATCCACGCTGGGGGACTTCTGGCCTAGTGTGGCCAGTTTGAGAGAGGCGCATGCAAGGGACGTTCTTCAGTTTCTCAACAAGGTTGGGTGGCTGAATGAATGACCAAGGACACCTCAATCACGGGGATAGCACAATGGGCCCGGAAAGGGTGGCCTAAGTGCTGGCCTAAATTTTTAGGCAACCCACAACGAATCCAGAATCCAGAACTGCATATGTTTTCTATTTTATTTTGAAGCAGCTTTTTGCATGGTTACATTATTTCATAAGTAAAATGTAACATAAAAAATGAATGAGGGAAAACAGGTTAACATTTAGAAAGATCAAAAATGCTTCAAATGTTGACATCTCATTTAGTTCAATTTGATTGTTGCTAATTTCCACAAATCCTTCTTTAATGCTTTACTGTAATGTGGTGTTCGAAAGATTTTAACTTTTAGGTGTAGCCAGCAATTTCAGTATTTTTACTCATTAGTCAGTAGTACTGTACCTGGCTTTCAATGGGCCTTGTGAAAAATATTAAATTTAGGCCTCGCAAAAAACAATAATTTCATACATACCACCTGAACATAATTTCGACAATTAAAAAAGTCATCATCGTCATAAACACTTTTGTGTCCTATTCTTATCTTGCACCCTGTGCATTTGCACCTGCCTCTCTACAGCCCTGGTAATCAATGAACAAAATAGTGCCTTAAAAACTTCATTGTTTCTAGTCTGTAGTGTAAAGTTGCACATTTTGTTGAAAATATGCTTCTCTAATTTCATTATTCTGAAGTTGGTAAATTACTGAAGAATTTCAGTGTGATATCTTTGCAGATTTACAATACCTAGTTTAAAAATATATTAAAAATTGTTTTGATTTTATAATTTATGTGTTATCTTGAAAAATGATTGGTCCTATGAGATTTCGATGTACATCTGTCCTATGTTTTCTGGATATATTGCTTTTTACTCTCACATTTTGTGAATCATGTGTCCCATTTATTCAAACCAGTGTTCAACTGAGATGACTTTAATTGTGTTCAAGTAGATGCAACTAAAATACCAAGTTGCTGCTGAACTTATCACATGAATGTTCTTGGTGAACTTTCCATTATTGCATCAGCCCCTGCATCAGCATTGTTTGTGCATTTTCCTTGTGCTCCAGCAGACTCTCAGTTTTCCTAAAGTGCAGGAAATCTCCAAAAAAATTAAGAAAATCACTCTGCAAATATCTCATGCTCAAGCGAGCTTGTGCAGTAGTTTCCTCTGTGCCCCACTCTACCAACTTTTTGCGGCACGATCTGCTTCACTAAACAAATTTGTAACTATCCATAGTTTTCAAATAGTGCACAAAATCCACAAAAAAGTTATGGCATTTAGTCCCCAAGTCCTCGATGCAATTTCACACGAAATAAATCCACTTTCGATCACCATTCGCCTTTTGATCAGTTCGAGATCGTTCCATAAGAACCACAGCTACAAACATTTTTTGTTTCAAATGAAAACCATCGTAAAGAAAGAACAAACAGCGGCAGAATCATTTCACCACGGTATTCGTTTAAAATGCAGGTAGGAAACCTCCGTAATGAAAAGCAGAGCATGATAAATAAAACCACAAAAATTGACACTATTGACAGTTGACAATGACAGGTGACCATTAAACTACTTTTACTTCATAGATAACAATATGTAATAAAAATCGCCTGCCTTTTTCTTTTTCATTACTTGCTCTTGCTTTTGTTCGCTATAACCTCTTCTAACAAGGCATTAGACAATCAAAGTACACTGGATGACTTTTTTATTTAAACACTGAATAGTTCATTCTGCAGCCGCCACCCGAATTTTGTTCGTATTACATCAAACATTAAATTCTTTTATCTATTATAATTATTATGCATTCCTGCAATTCGCATTAGATATGTTAAATGATTTTAAATCTATTTATCATGCTTAACAGCGTTGATTCAATCAACGCTAACAGTATAAGGAAAATATTTTAAAATTTTGGCAACGCCGCATCCAAGCTGACAGAGGTCAATTTGGATATGTCATACCATATACTTAATAAGTATATGTATCATACGAAGCTACATGACCGCCAGTGGCAGCCTGAAAAGGGGTTTTAATTATGATTTGAAATGAATTTTTTTTCGGCGAAAATGTAGTATAAACATATATTTTTAATAGCGGATTCGTATCCTTCTCATTTTTCTCTACCTTTTGTTAAAATTAATGACATTATGACTGAATCACAATGTATATATATATATATATATATATATATATATATAAATATATACCGGGTGCTTTTTTTAGTTGGGAGGTTACCTTTAATTGGAGTACTACTTATTATAAAGGCGAACTGATTTTGTCGATGGGGCTAATCGGGGTTAAACTATCTTCTAAAAATATTTTCAACTTCCCCCCACTACCGATTATACCGGAAGTAGACATCAACTTTCTTATTTTAAATGGCAACCCACAAATTTTATATTTTATTTAAGTTTTACGTAAAAAAATAAGGTGAGTTTATGTATACATGTTTATCGCTAACTTTGTTAGTTTTAAAGATATTTCAATTTTTCGAAAAAAAATGACAGAAAAGAGGGTTATTTTGACTCTTTGTATCTTTTTTATTATTTGCAGTAAAAACATGAAATTTGGGTTAAAGTCACAAAATATTATAAAGAATATAATAACGTAAACAGATTTTACATTTATTATAGAGGGTGATGGAAATTTTATAATCTTTGCTGTTTTTGTTTTATTCAAAAAAACTCTGTTTTCTTAAATGGGAACTATATGTTTTTTAATCATTTTTATATTCTTCACATAAAAAGAAGAAAAAAGTTATATTATTTATTTTTTAAAATTTTGTGCCGTTACAGAGGTATTTTACATAAATCTCAAAATAAAAAGAATCAAACTTCTCTTTTTTGTTCAAGTGAGAAATTAACTGTGGGCAATAAAAGCTTAAAGAATTAATCATAATAAGTAATAGGAAACAAAAATAATTGACAAAAAATTAACATCAAGAACAACAAGGGCGATCTTCTGTTTCAATACATTTAAAGACATATTTTAAGATTTCGAATTGAGTAACGTTTTTAAGCACATCCGATTGTTCCTAGCAATATGCTTGACATGCAGTAGTCATAAATAAAAATCACTAAAAAATTTCCATTTTGATTTTCATTGTAAAATTTAACACTTAAAAATCCTGAGTTCTAATCTAACAGCATAACAGTTAAAGGACGAATTTTCTTGAACATTTGTTGTTGATTTTAATTACTCCAAAAATGAGAAGTCTGTTTAACAAACCATTTTTACGAAACTTACATTCGTGGCTACCTAAACACTTTTCAATAAGTATTCTAACAAATAGCCACTTATTCATCTTGTGCGGTTATCTTTTAAATGTTATTTAGCCTAAAATTTTTAGGCCTTGGGGTTATGTTTTTTTTTTGAAAATTTTGTTGTCTACTACCAAATTGCTGCTAGAAAAAAAAAGATATATTTTTCTTTTTTATTTTGCATTATATCTCTGTAACGGTGCAGAATTTTAAAAAATTAGTCATATAACTTTTTTCTTCTTTTTACGTGAGGAATTCAAAAATGTTTAAAAAACACAAAGTTCCTATTTAAAAAAATAAAGTTTTTTTGAATAAAACAAAAACAATAAAGATCATAACATTTCCATCACCCTGTGTAATAAATGTAAAACTTGATTACGTTATTATAGACTCCATAATATTCCATGACTTTAACCCAAATTTCATGTTTTTATTGCAAATATTAAAAAAGATACAAAGAGTCAAAAAAATCCTCTTTTCTGTGAGTTTTTTCCGAAAAATTGAAATATCTTAAAAACTACCAAAGATAGCAATAAACATGTATACATAAACTTACCTTATTTTTCTAGGTAGAATCCAAATAAAATATAAAATTTGGGGGTTGCTATTTAAAATAAGAAAGTTGATGTCTACTTCCGGTATAACCGGAAGTGGGAGGAAGTTGAAAATATTTTTGAAAGGTAGTTTAGCTCCGATTAGCCATATCGACAAAATCAGTTTGCCTTTATAATAAGTGATACTCCATATAAAGGTAACCTCCCAACTGAAAAAAACACCCGGTATATATATATATATATATATATATATATATATATATATATATATATATATATATATATATATATATATATACAGGGTGTTTCATAATTGCATGCGGAACCGGCAGGGGGATATTCCTTGGGCAATTCTAAGACAAAATTTTCATATCAACATAGGTCCGGAAACGCTTTATTTTCGATATACAGGGCGGTAAAAATTGAAGAAAAAATCGGTTTTTCTTCAATATTTCTGAGACTCGTTTAGATATTTTTTTGATATTCAGTACACGATATCTGGGTATAAAAGCAAGTATTTTGACAAAAAAAACATTTGTTCTGATTCCACCAGTGGCGTTCCCACAAACAGGTCGATACACATTTTTAAAAAAAAATATATGTGACCCAATGCTATTTTTTAAAATAGGAATTATTTTCCTAGTCTTTGTGTTTCTATCAAAAATGAGCTCTTGACTTTTTGTCCTACGACGGCCGGTTTCCGAATTAAAAAATAAAAATCATTTACTTGCTATGCCGCCATGGTAGATTAATTTATTAATGAAATCTTAACAATCTTAACCGCCCTGTATATCGAAAATGAAGCGTTTCCGACCTATGTTAATATGAAAATTTTGTCTTAAAATTGCCCAAGGAATATCCCCCTGCCGGTTCAGCATGCAATTATGAAACACCCTGTATATATACAGAGTGGACCATAAGTAATGGTACACAGAGCAGTGGTGGACTTTTTGAATAAAAATAATGTAATTTACGTACATTTACCTTTTACCAAAAGTTGATATTAACAGAGATACAGGGTGCCAAAATTGAAACAAAAATTTCGATTTTTTCGAATAATTATTTGGAGATAAGTTCCACTGAAGAACAGCCAGATTTTTAATTGTTTACAATCCCTTTACATGAAAAAGGTCATTTCCCACATACTTATTTTTGAAAATAGATTTTGTTTTGGCATTTTAATTAAATTTGCTTTAGTAATTTAAAAAATATGTGTAATAATAATGTCAGTAGAATAATATTTGGTATAAACTTTGAAGGCACATATCTTGAAAACTGTTGCTTGTATCAACATTTAGAGAGTTTACCTTTTTTATGTAAAAAATGTATATAAATAAGAACATCAATTTAAAATAAGGGTACATGAAGGCACAAAAAGTTATGAGGCTTTAGAATAATACAAGGTAGAGCAGGATGAGTTAGTGACAATCTGTTAGCAAATTAGAATTTCTAGACCAAAGAAACTCCCCTATACCAATTTTCTTGCCTATAGTGCAATGTATTCATCAGTTATGCAAAAAAAATCACATTTTTTTTTTCAACTTGACACCCTCTATCTCTGTTAATATCAACTTTTGGTAAAAGGTAAATGTGACTAAATCACGTTATTTTTATACGAAAAATCTACTCTTGCTCTATGTACCACTATTTATGGTCCACTCTGTATATATATATATATCTGGTGTTGAACTGTTCTATTACTGTTAGTTTATTGGACTGTTACGAACGGTACCACAATGCAGTGAAAATGCGATCATGTTGAAAACTGCTTACAGTGGCTAAAAACTGTCAATGGTGTTCAGATAATTTTAAAATAAACACGAAATTATTTATGACAATTACAAATAGAATATTATTTTCAAAAGAAAAATATGCTTGGACTGAAACGTGTAATAATTCATAAAGTTTAGTTCCACTTTCAAACGTGCGAACGATTTCCTGCTCTGTAAGTATACGATAATTTTTGCTACGTTACATTTACTCCAACGTTTACTTTTGTTTATATCGAAATCATCGGATATTTATTTGCCTACCCTGCCTCAAATGGCACTGGGCATCACTGATCATTGACAGCGTTGACGTAAAAAAATCAACAATTTTGGTTGTTTTTTTAACGTGCCATGAAAAATAATTTGGCATACTTTAGCGAAATCATCGAAGATATTCCTATTCCTGAAAATATACTTAAGGCTGAGTAAAATAAGATTTACTTCCGCATAAATCAAAAATCCATTAAGAAAAAATACCAACCTGACGGATGTTTCGCTCTCGGAACATACCTTGTCATTACCAAATCAAATCAAAGTCAATACATTTCTTCCTTTTCGACTAAACGAAGAAAAAAAAACCATTTTGTTTAGGAAAAATGAATTAAATACTAATTTGTTTACCATGAAATTACGTTGATTCCATGATCCGAAATGTTTTAAATACATACATGTTAATTTCCACGGGAGTATTCTGACCCATGCACATCAGAAACCAATCGTTGTTAATTTCCATGGGAGTATGCTGACCCATGCACGTTAGAAACCAATCGTTGTTAACTTCCATGAAAGATGCTGACCCATATACACCAGAAACCAATCATTGTTAATGGATCATGGAAAACTCATGCTTCGAAATGTTTAAAAACATAACGGGAACCAAATCGTTGATAATCTACCATGGAAAATCCATGCTTCGAAATGTTTAACACATAACGGGAACCAAATCATTGGTAATGTACCATGGGAAAATCCATGCTTCGAAATGTATAAAACATAACGGTAATCTAATCGTCGTTAATGAACCATGGCAAAGCCATCTTCGAAATGTGTAAAACATAACAGTAACCAAATCGTCGTTAATGTACTACGGCAAAGCCATCTTCGAAATGCATAAAACATAACGGTAACCAAATCGTCGTTAATGTACTATGGCAAAGCCATCTTCGAAATGCATAAAACATAACGGTAACCAAATCGTCGTTAATGTACTATGGCAAAGCCATCTTCGAAATGTTCAAAACATAACTGGAACCAAATCATTGATAATAAACCATCTCAAAGCCATCTTCGAAATGTGTAGAACATAACGGTAACCAAATCGTCGTTAATGTACTATGGCAAAGCCATCTTCGGAATGCATAAAACATAACGGTAATCAAATCGTCGTTAATGTACTATGGCAAAGCCACCGGTGTGAAGACAGCGGCCAAAACCCAGCAGCCACTTTTACGAGGTTAACCGAACGTCCATGGGCGTGCGGGTATCGCGATATGAGTTGCCGGCCGGCAACTAGCATGCAGGCAGAAAATAATCCGTCGTAGCGGCCAAAATATTAGCAGCGTTAGGCGACCATTGCATTCAAGTAAATATCTCTAAATTATATAAAAATTCATATATACCAAACGCGTTGACCTAACCAAATAAAACTTTAACATTTTGTTCACAAAAACATGGGAATTTAATTCGTACAAGCTCATTAACTAACGCCGGGATCCTCAGGGTGAAATGCACCCCTATATACGAATTATATAAAAATTCAAATCATAACTACAGCCTGGACCTAACCAAATAAGATTTTGACATTCTATTTAAAAAAATATAAAAAATAAACAGTAAAAGTCCTATTTACTGACGACGGGATCTTCGGGGTGAAATGTACCCCTATCTATAAATTTAAAAAAAATTCAAATCATAACTACAGCCTGGACCTAACCATATAAGATTGTGGCATTTTATTGAGAAAGATACGGAAAAGCAACTGTAAAAAGTTGATCGACTGACGGCGGGATCTTCGGGGTGAAATGTACCCCTAACTATAAATTATAAAAAAATTCAAATCATCACTACAGCCTAGACCTAACCAAATAAGATTTTGGCATTATATTCAGAAAAATATAGGAAACTAATTGTAAAAAGCTGATCGACTGACGGGGGGATCTTCGGGGTAAAATGTACCCCTATCTCTGAATTCTATAGGCATTCAAATCATAACTACAGCCTGGACCTAACCAAATAAGATTATGGCATTTTATTCAGAAAGATATAGAAAAGCAACTGTAAAAAGCTGATTGACTGACGACGGGATCTTCGGGGTGAAATGTACCCCTAACTATAAATTCAAAAAATTCAAATCATCATTACAGCCTAGACCTAACCAAATAAGATTTTGGCATTTGATTCAGAAAGATATAGAAAAGCAACTGGAAATAGCTGATCGGCTGACGGCCGGATCTTCGGGGTGAAATGTACCCCTATCTATAAATTAAAAAAAAATTCAAATCATAACTACAGCCTGGACCTAACCAAATAAGACTTTGGCATTCTATTCGGAAAAATATGGGAAATTATCTATAAAAAGCTGATCGACTGACGGCGGGATCTTCGGGGTGAAATGTACCCCTATCTATAAATTTAAAAAAAATTCAAATCATAACTACAGCCTGGACCTAACCAAATAAGACTTTGGCATTCTATTGGGCAAACTATAAGAAATTACCTATAAAAAGGTGATCGACTGACGGCGGGATCTTCGGGGTGAAATATATCCCTAACTATAAATTCTAAAAAAATTCAAATCATCACTACAGCCTAGACCTAACCAAATAAGATTTTGGCATTTGATTCAGTAAGATACAAAAAAGTAACTGTAAAAAGCTGATCGACTGACGGCGGGATCTTCGAGGTGAAATGTACCCCTATCTATAAATTAAAAAAAAATTCAAATCATAACTACAGCCTGGACCTAACCAAATAAGACTTTGGCATTCTATTCGGAAAAATATGGGAAGTTATCTATAAAAAGCTGATCGACTGATGGCGGGATCTTCGGGGTGAAATGTACCCCTAACTATAAATTATAAAAAAATTCAAATCATCACTACAGCCTAGACCTAACCAAATAATATTTTGGCATTTGATTCAGAAAGATATAGAAAAGCAACTGTAAATAGCTGATCGACTGACGGCGGGATCTTCGGGGTGAAATGTACCCCTATCTCTGAATTCTATAGGCATTCAAATCATAACTACTGGCTGGACCTAACCAAATAAGATTATGGCATTTTATTCAGAAAGATATAGAAAAGCAACTGTAAAAAGCTGATTGACTGACGACGGGATCTTCGGGGTGAAATGTACCCCTAACTATGAATTCTAGAAAAATTCAAATCATCACTACAGCCTAGACCTAAACAAATAAGATTTTGGCATTTGATTCAGAAAGATATAGAAAAGCAACTGGAAATAGCTGATCGGCTGACGGCCGGATCTTTGGGATGAAATGTACCCCTATCTATAAATTTAAAAAAAATTCAAATCATAACTACAGCCTGGACGTAACCAAATAAGACTTTGGCATTCTATTCGGAAAAATATGGGAAATTATGTATAAAAAGCTGATCGACTGACCGCGGGATCTTCGGGGTGAAATGTACCTCTATCTATCAATTTAAAAAAAATCAAATCATAACTACAGCCTGGACCTAACCAAATAAGACTTTGGCATTCTATTCGGCAAAATATGGGAAATTAACTATAAAAAGCTAATCGACTGACGGCGGGATCTTCGGGGTGAAATGAACCCCTATCTATAAATTCTTAAAAAATCCAAATCATCACTACAGCCTAGACCTAACCAAATAAGATTTTGGCATTATATTCAGGAAAATATAGGAAATTAATTGTAAGAAGCTGATCGACTGACGGCGGGATCTTCGGGGTGAAATGTACCCCTATCTATAAATTATAAAAAAATTCAAATCATAACTACAGCCTGCACCTAACCAAATAAGATTTTGGCATTATATTCAGGAAAATATAGGAAGTTAATTGTTTAAAGCCGATCGACTGACCGCGGGATCTTCAGGGTGAAATGTACCCCTAACTATAAATACTAAAAAAATTCAACTCATCATTAAGCCTAGACCTAACCAAATAAGGTTTTGGCATTTGATTCAGAAAGATATAGAAAAGCAACTGTAAAAAGCCAATCGACTGACGGGGGGATCTTCGGGGTAAAATGTACCCCTATCTATAAATTATAAAAAAATTCGAATCATAACTACAGCCTGGACCTAACCAAATAGGATTTTGGCATTATATTCAGGAAAATATAGGAAATTAATTGTAGAAAGCTGATCGACTGACGGCGAGATCTTCAGGGTGAACCCCTAACTATAAACTCTAAAAAATTCAAATCATCACTACAGCCTAGACCTAACCAAATAGGATTTTGGCATTTGATTCAGAAAGATATAAAAAAGCAACTGTAAAAAGCTGATCGACTGACGGTGGGATCTTCGGGGTGAAATGTACCCCTATATGTAAATTTAAAAAAAAATTCAAATCATAACTGCAGCCTGGACCTAACCAAATAAGACTTTGACATTCTATTCGGAAAAATATGGGAAATTAACTATAAAAAGCTGATGGACTGACGGCGGGATCTTCGGGTTGAAATCTACCCCTATCTATAAATTCTAAAGAAATTCAAATCATAACTATAGCCTAGACCTAACCAAATAAGATTATGGCATTTTATTCAGAAAGATATAGCAAAGCAACTGTAAAAAGCTGATCGACTGACGGCGGGATCTTCAGGGTGAAATGTACCCCTATCTATGAATTCAAAAAATATTCAAATCATCACGACAGCCTGGACCTACCCAAACAAGATTTTGACACTCTATTCAGAAAAATATAAAAAATTAAGTGTAAATGTCTTATTTACTGACGGCGGGATCTTCGGGGTGAAATGTACCCCTATCTATTTATTTAAAAAAATTCAAATCATTACTACAGCCTGGACCTAACCAAATAAGACATTTGGTTAAGGCTAGGCTGTATGAGTTAAATTTGTATTAGAATTTATAGATAGGGGTACATTACACCCCGAAGATCCCGCCGTCAGTCGATCAGCTTTTCTCAGTTGCTTTTCTATATATTTCTGAATAAAATGCCATAATTTTATTTAGTTAGGTCCAGGCTGTAATTATGATTTGAATTTTTTTTTAAATTTATAGATAGGGGTACATTTCACCCCGTAGATCCCGCCGTCAGTCGATCAGCTTTTTACAATTAATTTTACGTATTTTCCCGAATATAATGCCAGAATCTTATCTGGTTAGATCCAGGCTGTAGTGATGATTTGAATATTTTTTGAATTCATAGATAGGGGTACATTTCGCCCCGAAGATCCCGCCGTCAGTCGATCAGCTTTTTACAATTAATTTTCTATATTTTCCTGAATATAATGCCATAATCTTATTTGGTTAGGTCCAGGCTGTAGTTAAGATTTGAATTTTTTTAGAATTTATAGATAGGGGTACATTTCACCCCGAAGATCCCGCCCTCAGTCGATCAGCTTTTTACAATTAATTTCCTGTATTTTCCTGAATATAATGCCAAAATCTTATTTGGTTAGATCTAGGCTGTAGTGATGATTTGAATTTTTTTAGAATTTATAGTTAGGGGTACATTTCACCCCGAAGATCCCGCCGTTAGTCGACCAGCTTTTTACCGTTGCTTTTCTATATCTTTCTGAATAAAATGCCATAATCTTATTTGCTTAGGTCTGGGCTCTAGTTATGATTTGAATTACTTCATAATTTATGGATAGGGGTAGATTTCAACCCGAAGATCCCGCCGTCAGTCCATCAGCTTTTTATAGTTAATTTTCCATATTTTTCCGAATAGAATGTCAAAGTCTTATTTGGTTAGGTCGAGGCTGTAATAATGATTTGAATTTTTTTTAAATTTATAGATAGGGGTACATTTCACCCCGAAGATCCCGCCGTCAGTCGATCAGCTTTTTACAGTTGCTTTTCTATATCTTTCCGAATCAAATGCCATAATCTAATTTGGTTAGGTCTAGGCTGTAGTGATGATTTGATTTTTTTTAGAATTTATAGTTAGGGGTACATTTCACCCTGAAGATCCCGCCGTCAGTCAATCAGCTTTTTACAATTAATTATCCATATTTTCCTAAATATAATGTTAAAATCCTATTTGGTTAGGTCCAGGCTGTAGTTGTGATTCGAATTTTTTAATAATTTATAGTTAGGGGTACATTTCACCCCGAAGATCCCGCCGTCAGTCGATCAGCTTTTTATGGTTAATTTCCTATATTTTGCCGAATAGAATGCCAAAGTCTTATTTGGTTAGGTGCAGGCTGTAGTTATGATTTGAATTTTTTTTAAATTTATGGATAGGGGTGCATTTCACCCCAAAGATCCCTCCGTTAGTCGATCAGCTTTTTACAGTTGCTTTTCTATATCTTTCTGAAACAAACGCCAAAATCTAATTTGGTTAGGTCTAGGCTGTAGTGATGATTTGAATTTTTTTAGAATTTGTAGTTAGGGGTACATTTCACCCTGAAGATCCCGCCGTCAGTCGATCGGCTTTATACAATTAACTTCCTATATTTTCCTGAATATAATGCCAAAATCTTATTTGGTTAGGTGCAGGCTGTAGTTATGAATTGAATTTTTTTTAAATTTATAGATGGGGGTACATTTCACCCCGAAGATCCCTCCGTCAGTCGAACAGCTTTTTACAGTTGCTTTTCTATATCTTTCTGAAACAAACGCCAAAATCTAATTTGGTTAGGTCTAGGCTGTAGTGATGATTTGAATTTTTTTAGAATTTGTAGTTAGGGGTACATTTCACCCTGAAGATCCCGCCGTCAGTCGATCGGCTTTATACAATTAACTTCCTATATTTTCCTGAATATAATGCCAAAATCTTATTTGGTTAGGTGCAGGCTGTAGTTAAGATTTGAATTTTTTTATAATTTATAGATAGGGGTACATTTCACCCCGAAAATCCCGCCGTCAGTCGATCAGCCTTTTACAATTAATTTCCTATATTTTCCTGAATATAATGCCAAAATCTTATTTGGTTAGGTCTAAGCTGTAGTGATGATTTGAATATTTATAGAATTTATAGATAGGGGTACATTTCACCCCGAAGATCCCGGCGTCAGTCGATCAGCTTTTTATAGTTAATTTCCCATATTTTGCCGAATAGAATGCCAAAGTTTTATTTGGTTAGGTCCAGGCTGTAGTTATGATTTGATTTTTTTTTAATTTATAGATAGAGGTACATTTCACCCCGAAGATTTCGCCGTCGGTCGATCAGCTTTTTACAGTTGCTTTTCTATATCTTTTTGAATAAAATGCCATAATCCTATTTGGTTAGGTCAAGGCTATAGTTATGATTGGAATTTCTTTAGAATTTATAGATAGGGGTAGATGTGAACCCGAAGATCCCCCCGTCAGTCGATCGGCTTTTTACAATTAATTTCTTATATTTTCCCGAATATAATGTTAAAATCTTATTTGGTTAGGTCGAGGCTGTAGTTATGATTTAATTTTTTTTATAATTCATATATAGGGGTCCATTTCACCCTGAGGATCCCACCGTTAGTTGATGAGCTTGTAGGAATTGAATTCCCGTATTTTTGTGAACAAAATGTTAAAGTTTTATTTGGTTAGGTCAACGCGTTTGGTACATATGAATTTTTATATAATTTATAAATTTACTTTAATCGAATGGTCGCCTAACGCTGCTAATATTTTGGCCGCTACGACGGATTATTTTCTGTCTGCATGCTCGTTGCCGGCAACTCATATCGCGATACTCGCACGCCCATGGACGTTCGGTTAACCTCGTAAAAGTGGCTGCTGGGTTTTGGCCGCTGTCTTCACACCGGTGGCAAAGCCATCTTCGAAATGTTCAAAACATAACGGGAACCAAATCATTGATAATGAACCATGGCAAAGCCATCTTCGAAATGTGTAAAACATAACGGTAACCAAATCGTCGTTAATGTACTATGGCAAAGCCATCTTCGAAATGCATAAAACATAACGGTAACCAAATCGTCGTTAATGTACTATGGCAAAGCCATCTTCGAAATGCATAAAACATAACGGTAACCAAATCGTCGTTAATGTATTGTGGCAAAGCCATCTTCGAAATGTGTAACACATAATGGTAATCAAATCGTCGTTAATGCACCATGGCAAAGCCAGCTTTGAAATGTTTAAAACATAACGAGAACCGATGGCAGTTGGTTAATACTTTTTTTTTGCCATCAATAGAACAAAAACAGAAATAAATCTAAAACATGCCATTCTTTTCGAAAACTCCAGTATGCTCTCAATATCTATTGCCAATGATCATATTCAAAGTTCGCAACTGCATTTTCCTGCCCCCTTTTTTCATATTTTTTTTTGCCATCAATAGAACAAAAACAGAAATAAATCTAAAACATGCCATTCTTTTCGAAAACTCCAGTATGCTCTCAATATCTATTGCCAATGACCATATTCATAGTTCGCAACTGCATTTTCCTGCCCCCTTTTTTTCATTTTTTTTTGCCATCAATAGAACAAAAACAGAATAAAGCTAAAACATGCCATTCTTTCCAAAAACTCCAGTATGCTCTCAATATCTATTGCCAATGACCATATTCATAGTTCGCAACTGCATTTTCCCGCCCCCTTTTTTTCATTTTTTTTTCTATAGGGCAATACAAAATCACCAATTTTTTTAGTTTTTTAACTCTTGTAAAATATTATTATTTATCAAGTTTTGACTAGTAATTTTCTTCTTACATAACCCTCGGCCAATCCTTAATTCAAATCAAGCTCATAAAGCTATACGTTAGATTTGACCGTTTGCCCCATGTATATCAGGATACATCCAAATATTTTCAAACAGGAAAAATTGTATTTGTTTGCACTACAATCTATTGCCATAAATTTAGGGATACCAAAACAACATATGTCCCTCTGAAAACCTACTTTAGCATGTGTGTGCAATTTTGTCAAGGTGTCGGTATAAAAGAAACAACTATTTGTTACCCTCGTCCATTATCGCATCCAGCGATTTAGGTTTTTAATGTAGGGCATAACCAATGAATACGTCATAGTAAATTTATAGCAGGAACCAAACTTGAGGTCAAATACGAAAGTGTTTTAGACATTAAATGACACATTCGGTCCCTTATCCATGAAAGGCGTAAAAAACTACTACCGATTCAATGAAAGGAATCGCGATTCTTTTATCGGATTCAGTGGTAAATTTTACTGGATTGTTACGTTCTGCTTTATTTCACAAAATATTTTAAAAAACAAAAATTGCATTTGACTAGTATCGATTGAACGAAATGTTACTCTGTTTTAGTAAATTAATTTCTTCTTTACTGCTATGTGGATACTTCGCAACGGGCGAGGCAACGCCACCCAACATAGCGATACTCCCTGCAGTCGTCAGATCGACCAAGAGACAAATCTCATATAGTTCGTTGACCTAACACCCTGAATGGTTTGTTTGGGTATCAAATTTAAGTAGGCAATCGGTGACAGAATTAGAATTGAGCTTAGCGACACTTTTTTCATCTTTACTTTCCTTTATTTTGCAAACAATTAATTCGGTCAAATCATGCGTACTTTACGTACTCCATCCAGTACGTAAACTTTTCAACAGAGCTGATTAATTGTTAACCTATGCGGTAGCCAACAGAGTAAAATTTAAAAAAAATACAAACTAAAACTTCATCAAGGAAGCAACAAAGCTTTAAAGAAATCATTTCTAAGTATTGCCCAATTTCTTAAGTAGAAGATCCATTGTTAATCCAATTATGGACATCAGTGACAAAAAAATAAAACAATCAACTCTTACCAGTTCTGGCCGATCTAACCATTAAAACTCGCTTTTTTACTACCTGATTTAACCATTTTTTTTTTAATTTCCAAACGAAGTAGAGGGAGAGCGATTTCACAGGAATCACTTTGGTACTGCCTACAGATTTCACCATTTCCACAACTAACTTTTCCATTGCACTTTTCGCAAAAATTTCGGAAAACAGAGGGGAATCCCACCGCTGCTGTTAGATTCATGTTCCTCCTCCATAATTTAAACATCAATAACGGTAGCGACACACAAATTATAACGATAATAAAAGGTAACGCAAACTTCAAAATATTAATTAAACGAATGTTAAAACAGGTAACGATTTATCGATTAATTGAACAGGAATATCGAATTAACAATCCACTTCCGCCAGGCCCGAATGACGCTGGGAGAGTATCCCTGCAGCCGGAACAAGCTGAGATTGGAATTCTTTCCTGGTGATTGGCGCCACGAAATATAAACAATGCCGGCCAACTCTGGTTGCTTACAATACTATATGAGGTTAATAATTATCAATAAAGATTTTGCTTAAGGAACATTTAATTTTCAGTGGTACGATAATAGCTATGAATGTAACGAGATTATTATGCGATTTATAATAATCGAGAACGTTGCGAGAGTGTTTAAATCGTTAATAATCGAGTTGCATTCAAAGCTTTGCGATAAAGCTTTGACACTTAATTTTCAATTATACGATAAAAATATTAATCACTGAACAAAATTAATGCTTGTAAATTTTCGTAAAAAAATTCCCGGTCAGGAAAGTTAAAAAAAATATTTTAATATTATTAATAAATTTAATATTTTATCGTATCATTGAAAATTAAGTGTGCTCTAAGTTAAATCTTTATTGATAATTATTAACCTCACAATATTTACCAGCTTCATAATATCTTAGTAGCACATAATACCTTAGTTACAATTATAATACGTTAGTTACCTATCATAATATCCAAGATACAAATTTCATTTTAAAAGTTTGTTAATTTTTTTTATGTTATCGTTGTCAATGATGCGATAAAGCAACTGGATTATAAATCGTACCATGAAGGTGGAATCACTTACCATTTTTAAAATATCGGAATTTTTGAAATGTCATACTATGATAATTAAAGCTTAAAATTTTAAAAGAAAATATTGTTAAAAATGTTGAAAAATGTGGAAACCTCAAGGTCAAAATTTTAAAAAAATGTTAAAATTTTAAAAAAGGTAGAATATTCTAAAAAAAATGGAAATTTTCAAAAAATTTCTAAAATGCCATAAGTTTTAATTTTCTAAAATGTCCAAACAAAAAACTGGTAATTTTTAAACATCACAAAATTTTAAAAACATCAAAATTTTGAGAAAAAGTCGAACATTTTAAAAAAGTTTAAACCATGGAAAGAAGTCATAATTATAAAATATAATCAACAAAAAAAAATAATCCAAGCCTTAAAAGAAAATTATTTTTTAGAAAAAATACTAAAGAACAAAAAACCAAAAGGTCAAATTAAAAAATAGACCACATATTCAAAAAAATCCGGCATTTTAAACACAGTCAATTTTTTTAAGTAAAAATTATAAAATAATGGAGATTTTGAAAGCAAGTCTTCAAAACAACTTTTGCAGTCTTACTAATTAGGTAGAAAAAAAATATATATAAATTTTTCTAAATTCAAAATTTAAAATGGCGTGAAGTTCAAATATATTCCCAATTTTGGAAAATATAAAAGATTTTCGAAAATAATTTTTGGGCTCCCCTCATCATTTATCTACGCTCCCCTAGGGAAAAAAGCTTCGCTAGTTGGAAAATTATTAAGGTAACATACCTCAAATTAATTTCTATTATTTATTGCAAGTGTTGTTCTGTTTTGCAATCCTTCTTGGATTTAGGGGACAATATTTTTATATCTGTTTTTCTCTATGGCATGTATCTGCTAATGTGTTTGGATTCATTGTAGGACTTGTTTAATTTATTTTATTTATTTGAAGTAAAGCTGTTACGACACGGGCAATAAAGTACGCTAGCTTAAGCGACAAAACATTCACAACAGTATAGGAAAATTAGGCTTAAATTTAACTCTAAGCGAAAAAAAAAATACTAGAAAGCCCAAACCTAAATAAATAAATAAATCTTTTTAAATAGCCCGAAGCAACCTAGAAAAATTCCCAAATATCGTAGTTGTGGAACACCGATATATGTCTGCAACTTTTAAAATCCTAAAAAATTCATAAAGAGATGGAATTTGTGCCAAACAATTTCAGTGGTATTCTACAGTAAGTTTTCTCAACCTTTTTAGTTGTGTGATCCGCTAAGGAGTTAACAACAGACGTTTTTCGTGTTCCAACCTCCTAAAAAGTCAAAGAGGCCAACGGTCATATTTCAGTTGATTTCAATAAAGGTCATCAACATATACAGGGTGGTTCCGAGGTAATGAACCAAAACTCACGGGTAAATTCCTGAGGTAAAAATATTAGAATTTAGTTGACTTTACCTTTGTCCAAAAGTTGATAGTTAAAGAAATACGGGGTGTTAAATGTGAAATATTATTTTCGCTATAATTGGTAATAACTTTACCAAATTTTAAAGTTTGGACTTTTCTAAGTCGATGAAGTTAAATTCGTTTTCCGCTTAGTTTAATTCATACAGGGCATTAGCTACGGTAGATTGAGTATGTTAAAAACGACATAACTTTTTTTTTCGTTCAGATATCTTCTTTTTTTACAGTAAATTCTGATTTTTTAACAAGTTTTAAACAAAAAAAGTATACTTTATGAAAGTTTTGATTGTAGTTATTTCAAACCCATTTTAAAATTTCCGAATTTAATTTTCTTAACAAATAATAATAAAATTCAAAATATTATACTGCTGCAGAGTTAACAAAAGAATTTTTTAAATGAGCTATCACAAGTAGCCTTGTTCATTTATGAAAATGTAAAGGAGTAGGAACTTGGAAAGGAAGGGGTAAAATTATGCTTAAAAATGTCATTGTAGAATTAAAAATCGACCTGTTTTAGAATTTTACTCATAAATTCTAAACAACGTAGATAATGAATTTAGGAGTTACTTTTGGACAGGACTGTATATTATATATATATATATATATATATATATATATATATATATATATATATATATATATATATATATATATATATATATATATATATATATATTTGTATCCTGCGCAGGTTCGGTCTCCCTCTCAAAGGCCATTTACATTTAATAGGTCCTCCAGGTCAGTAGGTCCTCCAGGTCAGTAGGTCCTCCGTATATGGAGGACCTAAAGGTTTTTAGTGTAAATCGAATCAGAATGTCTCGAAACACATTCTGACAAAGTTTGAGAGAGAGGACCTATCCTGCGGATTTTATGTATTTTCGTATATCTTAGTTTGAGCGTCTGTCACTGCATGTTTCTGCGCTGGCGTCGCGCGGCGTATATCGGCGTATATTCTCCCGCCAAATTAAGCAGAATAGGTCATCGTGTGTATACTGCAGTTGAAGGTGCTGCGCTGGATAGATCATCCATGTATCCGGCAACATTGAAGTTGTATATCGGCCATCTTTATCGAATATTTTAGGCAGGATAGGTAATCTTCGGTATATTGCAAGTTAGAAGCTGCAGTAAATAGATCATCCATGCTATCAGTAGAGGCAAGCTTATTAAAAACTTCGCTGTTGCTAACCGAGAAATCCCGAGTATACTGCAAGTTACATGTTACGCTGAATAGATCATCCGTGATGTTGATTATATTACTAGGGTTAACTTACTAAAAATTTTTATTCTTTTAAATGAGCGCAGTATATTTCCGAATAAACTTTGTAGGGAGAACTTGGGCCAATGTATGATATAGAATTGCTATCCGAAATTTTTCGCATTTATGGATTACCATTCCGTGTAATATAAAAAGAGACCGACCAACATTTTTGACAGAAATCAAAACCGAATTTGTGTTCTGTCCTGGTTTTGAGCAATCCTACACTTACTGAGACTTGTTGAAATGAACACCATACGTTCAAATCAAATGTAAATTTCCTCTACTAATAAGAGGCTTATTAGTATTAAATCCAATAAGAGTAATAAATTATTCCACTTTCCGTGTTATATTATTATTATTAAATTTTTCAATGAAATTCCTATAACCTTGCTTTGGTATACTTGTTGTTAAATATTTTAGTAAAGCTTTTCATCATAAGAATCTTGGTGAAACGGACTGGTCCTTGGTTATCAATTTGATTGATCAATATTATCAATATTGAACAATCACAATCAATATTAATTAACAGAAAATTGGAAATTCGGCTAATGTTGAATTAAATAAGAGACAGTAAATAATACGAAGTATTGTTCACAAATTGTTGGTAATGAATGTACAGGAAAAAATATTTAAATGAAGCGTCAAATGCCCCCACGCATTTCAAAAAGTTATTGGTCAGAATTTGTCAGGTTGTTTGCGAATTTCTATTGGTTAGACACATAAGATGACAAGCGCGCGTATTTTAAAACATGAAATTTGCGTCTTACATTAACTTTGCAAAACTTTCTGCTAGTGTAATAAAGTCTAGTGATCAAGTTTAGGAACGTGATACTTGCAATAGCAAATAAAAATATGGGCGAGGGCCCATTTAATGCAGAATATCTTGTAGAAAAAGTTTCAAATCTGCACATAAACAATTGCAAAAGCTGAAGTTATATACGGACTATTTTTAACAACTATTTTAGGCAGGATAGGTAATCCCCCGTATAATGCAAGTTAGAAGTTACAGTAGATAGATCATCCAGAGACCAAGATCATCCACGATATTTATTCACCCAATAGAAATCCAACAGATCATGTGATGGATTGCAACCAATAATCTTTTGGAATGCGTCGCGGTATTTGGCGCTTTCCATTTGCAATGATGCTGACATAACTAACAACTAATTGGAGGGAAATTTAAATAATAAATAAATTATAATTATTGATTCATTAAAATGTACCGCCTCCACAGAAACATGCAAATAAGCCGTGTACAATACTACCGAATATTTTTATAAACTAATGAATTTATTTATAAGTAGTCGCTGTGTTTATAATTTCTATTATCAAAGGCTGCTTGGTGAATATTAATAAAACTAAACAAAATCGGTTTTATAGGGTTTAAGTTACACAGTTTAAAATGGGCAATTCAGTAGCTTTTTTAAAATAAAACTCTTTTAAATCTCCTAGGTAAACAAATTTTCTAAACACTTCTAAATCTCTTTTTTAAATGTCTTCAATGTACACAGTTTTGTACTTTTATGGTATTTATATTGACTCCAATTACAGCTACGGATTGACCCTTACGAATAGCGGCAATAAGAATTATTTTCGCATTGCAACATATCGGAAAATGGTTAATGCGCAAAGTTCGTCTCTCCTGCTAATGGCGCCAAATTTAAATTTAGTGAATACATTTGCATTTTTGACTACATTTAAATATGTTTAAAACCTCGTGGTGTCATCTTTTAGAATATAGCTAAACATTAAAAAATAGATCTATTTAAGGCATCTTTTACTGCTTTTTCCGTTAATTCAATATTTTATATTTTAGCATCTAGAGGGCGGCGAATATGTTTGAATTTTTGACTGCATTTAAATGTCCAACATAAAAATATAACTAACATTATTCTACGACTGTCATCTATTAGAATACAGTTAAATATTGAAAAAAAAATCTACTCACTGCATCATTTACTGCTTTTTCCATTAATTTAAATATGGATGTTTCATATTTGAGCTTCTAGGGGGCTTTTTGCTGTATTCTTTAGTAAGTTGACAATTTTTATTTGCAAAAAATCTCTGAAATGCGGTTTTTTCAAAATATTATAATTTTCTCTGCATTTTGATTAGAATTAAATGTAATTTAAGAAGCTGACTTATAATAAATTGGTAATAATATAATGTAAAAGTAAAAGTTTTCAAGATATGCAATTTAATATTGTGTAGTAATTTAGTGGGTTATAATAATTTAAAATTATAATGACAAACTATAAAAAAGAGTATTTGCTACGGACTAAATTCAGTTAGAAAAATCTTCGATTTTATAATTTTACCTAATTCGATCTACATCTTAAATCAAGATATTTTCTACGCTTAGAAATCTCAAAATTCATGTAAAATAATTCCAAAAGTAATAACAAATATTTGGCTTAAAAATTTTCCTCGAAAGATTATTACTTCTTGAAAAACTCCAGAGAAATATTTATTGTTTTTTTTTGTTTGTTTTGATTTCATTCAGAAATTTCAATTATTTTTACTGCTTTTATAATGTTTTGATTTTAAATTTATAATGCTGTGTCTCCTTTTCCCATGTACACATTAAAACATAATTTCAAAGATGAACTTGAAATTCAAACGTTTCCTTAATTTTGATTTCAAATTTATACCTTTTTCTTTAATCTTTGAATTTTAAGATATATTGCTTTTATATAAAACTTTTACATTTATAGAAGCTTTGACTTTGCTTTTTTTCGCAATTTCAATCATCTCGAAACTTGCTTTTTATTTAATTTCAAACTTATCCTTGAAAGTTACATTTTCAAAAAAGATCAAATTTGATTATCTAATCTTTTTCCAAATCGATTCCAAATTGCAAATTGCAAAGTTAAAAATCTAACTTTTTTTATTAGTAAATTATATTTAAAAACTGAATGGAAGAAATTGCTGTTCATAATATTGACTTGGTAAAATTTCATTTAAGTCCCTTGTAACACTGAAAATTCATATGAAAAAACCATGAAGGGTAAATTTATAGAACAGCGAAATATTAAATAGTTATTTACATATAAAGGTTTAAACTATCAATTTTCTAATGATCATAATTTTTTCACTGCCCTTTTTTGTTATAAATGAAAAACAAAGGAAATAACTTTTTTACAACAAATTTCTCCTGCTTTATTCTAGTGTATTAACGCATTGTACCTTGTATATGGAACATAACAATGTGCTAAAAAACCTAAAAAAGCATAAACATAATGTTATCAACTACTGTCCACAAATTAATCTGCCAACGCTGGGAGTTTTTATAATTTTCTTTTACAAATTGTAAAACATGTTTATTTATTATTTTCATTTGAAATATCAATTGCATGTACTGGACTAAAATAAAAAACAAAAATTTATGAAAAAGTACACAATTTATTAACCACTCTGAAAACATTTTGCGAGAAATCCAAATTTTTCTTCTACATTAGATTAATTTTTATAATTATTTTATGTTAGGATTACTAATTTCAGAATCACTGACCGTTATAACTATCGTTTTACTTAAAGACGGGAATAGAAGTTCATCCTAATCAGATTCAATATCCTTAGAAATTAAACGTTTGGATGTTTTCAAAATTCAGATCAAATTTTGCATGTACAGTATTCAACTAATATTGAAAAACCAATAAATAATTCATTATATCCCTCCAAATTAAGGTAAATAAATACGTTAGTAACCGAGTACCCGGAGAATTTTCATGCATGCAAATAACGGACAATAAACGATTTCAAAACATACCGATGCCTAAAAAATAGACGTGACTCAAAAATAGTGCGTTGCGAGTGCGCGGAGAGTTTATACGCACACAAATACGGAACAATTAGCGTTTTCAAAACATGCCGATACCTAAGAAATAGACCGCAACGCGAAAGTAATGCGGTCCGCAAGATTGTATGGGATAAATGAATCACGGCTTCCCCGTTCCCCACTTCAACACGCGTGCACCTGGCAATAGCTTCAACTTAAAATTGGCAACAAAGCCGGATGACTGATCCACTGCAACATAGATCCCGCCAAAATATACAGGATGACCGAAAGCTGGTACTTTAACTGATGAATATACTCCAGGTGACCGAAAGATGCCGTTTTCGTCGGAGGATATAGAGATATCAGCTTCGATGAAATTTGAAAAAATTGTTGCTCAAGTTTTTGTGTGATTCGTATTAAGAGTACCATAATAATCCAGTATACGCATTAAAATTTAATATATATGCACTCCTTCTGGTAGATGAGTTAATTCCGGGTTATATGTAAGATGACCGATAGATAGCGGGATGTAAATATATATATATATATATATATATATATATATATATATATATATATATATATATATATATTTCTTGTAAAATTGAATTAAAATGATAAAAAATTAGTAGCTTTCCAGTATAATTCTATACAAGTTCTTCTAAAAGTTGTACCATAAATTCAGATTCGTATTTTAGAGCCCAAAATAAGACGAAAAGTTTATATAAACATATTCGTTTCCGAGTTACAGTGGGCGGAAGGTTAGTTCCTGATTATACTTTTTAATTAATAATTGCGAAACGTATACAAACAATTGAAGGAAATTTGGCAAAACTCCATACCTTTTCGAATCCCTTCTAAAAATCTTTTACTTATTGAAAAAATGTCCATACCATTCTATTTATATTTCTATTTACTTTCTTTACATTTGAAAAAGAGCACCTAAATATCTTATTCATATTATTCCTTGTTTAATTTGAGCATAAATTTTGTTTTTAAATTAAATTTTCAAACGGTCTTTTGATAAATAATCTGCACAAAATAATACATATTTCCCAAATTGCCTAAAAACTTGCAAATACTTAACATAAGGAGGTTTGTTGTTGGGTAGACATTTATTTTAGTAGAGTACTTTGACTATCCAGTGCCTCTTATTTAGCGCACAAGAGCTCAACAACATGTTAATAGGAATATTGATCGGACAGTGTAATAAATGGCCCTTCACATTTATTTGCAGCGCCAAAGTTAAATATGTATCTTGGAGTGTAATTAATTAACAACATGCAAATTTCCATTAAATTATGTTGACTTTGGACATTTATAAATTAGTCTAGTAACTGGCAACACCACAAAATTGTTTTAATAAAAACATTAGATAAATAAATGCGAGACTTCAAAGGAAATTCATCATCGAGGTTCCATTTGCAATCTTGTTGAATTGTGCATTTGTACTTATGAATATTGCAATTGATAGCTTAAATGTCAAATCGATTCCCATTCAAGTAATTGCGAAATGTATTTGTAATACAACTTTATTATGTTATGTTTTAAATTTAATCTTTACCACAGTGAAAATAATTTTGTCACTAATTAGAGATTTAAGTGGGGCCGCTTATTCTTCCTGGTTTTTTGCTTTGACGAAAATAGTTTATTTGTGGACAAATCTAATTTAAAATCTTTCAATGATTCTCAGATTTTTTAGAAATTCTTGGATGTTCCTAGGAGCTAAATTGTCAATTTCCGCAGGTGTTGATTCCATCCTTCAGTAATGTTTCATTCTACTCCGGATCAATGAGGGGAAACGACATAATATGGAATCCGCTGCCTCGTCCGATAAGTTGCAAAATGGAGTCTCAAATCGATTTTAGGTAGATCTATTAGCGTTCTTGTCTTCTCTAGCGAACAGTCAACTAAAAAGGTATTCATTTTCCCCTTTTTAATTGATTTAAGTGAGAATGTCTTTTGGTTGTACCAAACAATGATTCGAGTTTGCAAAATGGCGCTTTGGATCCTCTTTTTGTATAGCTATAAACTACCTCAATTCCTTTTATTTCCCCACATCAAGATCGATCTATTTTATCTATTCCCATTTCTTTTAGGTATTTTTTATACTCACCCAGACACTCTAAGGTTCGAAAGAGTAAAACTCTGAAGCTTTAAGAACTATTTGGCTGTCTGATAATAAAATTATTCTGGCACGTCCTAATGCATCTCTTGGGGCATTCAAGAGTGCATATCCTAAGGCAGTGATGTAATAGAAATCACGAGGTAAAATTAACCGCTTTAATGGAAGATACTCGAGTGTATTTTTACCGATCTTATATAAATATAACGTATGTCTGAAAAGTTTTGGCACAAAATATTTAACGATATTTTTTTGTAATAAATCACTTAAATTTATATCATTTACCATAGTTAATAGCTTAGTAACTAACAAAATTCATTAATTTAAATTATAAACAAGGATTATCGTTTCCAGAATCAAAGGGTATGTTGATTTGACCAAATTAATTTTGTGTTTCTAACGACAAGATGTCAAGTATCTTAAAACATTAAATAGTCTGAAGCGTGATGATCGCGTACAAAAGCAAATTTCGTTAGACATTTATTATATAATACCACTGTTTCCCCCCTTTCTTTCACCCTTTGCTAACCATTTGTTATGCGAAATTATAATCCTACTATTTGCCCCCATATTTGTGTTAGGACCATACAATTAACAATTCTTGGGCACGTAAAAACAAAGAATAGCTAACGCTTCTAATTTTCAAAAAGATACGCGTAGTTGATGTTAATATTATAGTTGTCCAAAACCTTATGATTGACCTTCGCAGAAAATTGTCCTTCATTAAACAGCACAGGTCCGTTTATTTAGTTTAAGCTGATAATTTCTTTATTTACTGACCTGTTTCTTACAGGATATAGTATAAGTTCGAATAACATTATTCATTACAAAAAAATTTCGATAAATATTTTGTGCCAAAACTTTAAAAAACATACATACGTTACGCGCACCCTTGATGTAATTCCTTTTTATTCAGTATATCGCAATTAATGATATTCATTGTTATACGTTCTGTCAGTTCAAATTAAATGCATTAAGGTGCGCATACATATGCCGAAAGCCGAAGAGGGAACGTTTAGTGTTCAGTTTTTCGGTGATTATTCAATTCAAGAAATCTCGAAATCGTACTTACAAGGAAAGGTCTCGAAGTGTCCGGCGCCGATTTTGCTAATTTTTGGATATGTTTTAGAGGACCAAAATCTAAGAGACAAGTATTTTTTTTATCGGCTGATAAACGGTTTTAAGGGTAGTTTTACCCCCTCAAAGTTGGGGCAAAAAATGCAGATTTTGCTGTTTCTCACATGCCAAAAATGATATTCGAGTCGTTTTTTTTCCAAAAGTTTTGTTTTGTCGAGAAGTAAAAGAAAAAAAAATTGAAATTTTCTCACCCCCCTCATGGGGGCAAACTACCCCATTTAGAAGTTTTTCAATCATAAAAATGGTAATTACGTCAGCAAAATTTTGAAAAAAATATATGTTATTTTATACACCAAAACTAATTTTACCTGTTTTTGGATTTTGTCGAAAAATATTTTTTTGGGAGGTAAACACCACTTACACGAATACGTTTTGCTGACGTAATTACCATTTTTATGATTAAAAAACTTCTAAATGGGGTACTTTGCCCCCATGAGGGGGGTGGGAATATTTTGGATTTTTTTTTCTTTTATTTCTCGACAAAAAAAAACTTTTGGAAAACGAAACGACTCGAATATCATTTTTGGAATGTGAGAAACAGCAAAATCTGCATTTTTTGCCCCAAGTTTGAGGGGGTAAAACTACCCTTAAAACTGTTTATCAGCCGATAAAAAAAATACGTGTCTCTTAGATTTTGGTCCTCTAAGACATATCCAAAAATTAGCAAAATCGGCGCCGGACACTTCGCGACCTTTCCTTGTTAGTGGCCAGTATTTTCATATTTCTGTGTTGTCCTCCATGGCTTTCTGCTATCACTTTTTCTGCCAGATATAGTCACAGAGCCTGCTTTCCTCCTTAGTTTTCTAAAGTTGAATCCACTCGCAAACAGCAACCCTATTATGCTTTTGGTGCAGTGCGACTAGGATGCACAAAGTCCAAATGAGGCAGACCAAGCATCATTCCATTGGCGTTGTAAGGTTTCTTGCGTAGCTACTGTAACATTCAGACAAGCAAGCAGTTGCAATGTTCACAATTTGCTTGGAGCCAATTTTTTTTTCAGTTTTACCATATAAGGAGACATATGTAATGACTGGTCCTGTCACTGTTATAAATGGCCATAATACCGTTACTTATGGTCATAATAATGGTTTTAAAATAAAAAAAATTCGACAATTTCAAAAAAGACATAATATATACAGTGTGTCCCACCGGGAATCGCCGCAATCGATATAGTTGGCAAACTACTTATCTAAAAAATTTAAAAATTTAGTAACTTAGTAAAGTCAACAAAATCAACAAATTAAAATATTCGCAAAGTTGTAGTATTTCCGGAAGTTGACATCAACTTTGTTATTTTAAACAAGACATCATATACCGGGTGTTTTTTTAGTTGGGAGGTTACCTTTATATGAAGTATCACTTATTATAAAGGCAAACTAATTTTTTCAATGGGGCTAATCAGAGCTAAACAACCTTTTCAAAATATTTTCAACTTTCTCCCACCTCTAGTTATACCGGAAGTAGACATCAAGGAACATGTCATACAGTTACAAATTTGCTGCTCGATATCCAGGTAAAGTAAAGTACTCATGAAATGTACTAAAGCGAATGGTAGAAAACTTCACAAATTTCGGCTTCATCAAAAAGAAATCAGAAGAAAATCTGTCGTTGACAATAAAAATATCGAAATAGTGTTTCCAATTATTCTATTAGTCATGTCAAAATTTTAGCTTCACCACACACTGTGAACTACAATAAATAATTTGACTGGTTGTTTCATAATTAAATTGTCAATAGCGATTATTTTTTTAGGTACATTTCATTTCTTTCTACTTATTAAGATATGCTACTTAATAAGATTTCAATGACTGAAATAGAAAAGTAAAAATAAAATTTGCAATTATTTCTAAAATTTGCAGAAGTAACCCTCAAAATGTTTACATTAGCTAAAGGATTATTTAAATCTGCACAAGATGGGCCAAAAAAATATAGGGTGTTCCATTTAAGATAACAAAACTATCGCTGTTTGAATTTATCAAAAGTCGTAAATTCAACACTCGGTATAATGTTTTTGAATTTATAAAAGTTGTGCAAGATAGTTGAATATGTATTCTACTTACATGCCAAATGTGAAATTAATATCTTGTTTCTGGATAAAGATACAAAGAATTTCGTGGGACTATGCATGTGTCAATTTTTTTATTAAAGTCCAGTTATCTCAAAAATTATAAATTTTAAGAACAATGTTTGGTATTTAAAGTAATTTTAAAATATGAAATTAAATCCTAAACATGCAAAAGTATATAGAGTGTCTCTTTGAAATAACGAAGTTGGTGTCAATTTCCGGTATAACCGGCAAATATTTTGGTTGTAGTGGCCTTGTTGACTTTGTTAGGTTTCCAAATTTTTAATTTTTTTAGATGAGTACTTTTCTAGATATCGATCGCGGCGATTCTTGGCGGTGGGACACCCTGTATATATAGGATATTTTATATTAAAAATTAACCTTTAAAGAATTTCCTTATTTTGCAACTGCCATTTTATTTGTTGGGTAGACAGATTAATAAAATTTAGAAACAATGTTGCATTTTTTGTATATAAGACTTTTCTGTATTTTTTTAAATAAACTCCAGACTAGAGGAAAGACACATTATACGAAAGAACCGTAAAATTGAAACATCAAAAAACATAACACTTGTCCTAACGCGTTTCGGTCGCTAAGCTATCCTCTTCAAAGAGATACTGAAAAAAAATCCCATACATTTTTGAAATTTTCTTATAGAGATTACTAAGCAATTGTCGAATCTAGAAGAATGAGATAAAAAAAAACTTATCGTTTAGTTAGAAAATAATTAACTAATATAAGGCCTGCTTTAAGCATAAAACTCAAGAGATTTGAATCGAGGTATTATTGCAGTCAAAGATTTCAAAGTAGCAGTCAGGTTGTGTTGATATAAGTAAAATATCCGTGGGTAGGAAACTATTTACAAAAACCTATGCCTAACGTACATCTGGGACTACAATTTATAAAGGGCGGATTTGCCTTAACAACGTAATTTTCCTTTGACTGAGACGACATTTTGTACAGCAACATTGCGAGCTTAAAGTTCTTCTTAACAGATAGAACTAATGTGAAAAGACAAATAAGAAAATAAAAATAAAATTCCTTTAATCATCGTAATGAATGAAAGCTTAATGACGTTTTCAAGGAAAAATTGCATGGCAATCATTCCTTTGTGAGAATTTTAAACTCACTTTTTCAAACGTGGGCAAAGATAATAACTTATTTTTCCCGTTTCCTGCTTAAAGCCCTCAGATTATAAGAACGACAAGACAAAAAACATCGCAAACAAAACGGTGCACGGCTTTGAAGTGTGAAAATGAAAATTGCTTTGAATAAAGGTGCATGTAAAATTTTGAGAGATTAGGTTTTCCTAAGGTAACAAATTTTAGCTGGAGAGCGTAAAATATGAAAATATACGAGCAGCTTTCCACCAAAAATGAATCAACTTCCAGCCTTTTTCCCTCTGAATGTAAGTTCTCGATAATAACGTACGTAACCACCTTTCTTTGATGCACACAAACGCTCTTTGAATAGAACATTTGTTGTCCTGTAGAATTTGACAGGTAACTACCTCTAAACAAGTATTAGAGTAAACTTTTGTGGTTTGTTCACCGTTGACTCAACTATTTTACTTGATATAAATATTGGGGGTTTTTCGAAACCTTCTACTTTTAGATTACTAAAAAAAATTTGGTATTTTCAGTATGTGAGAACTTGAAGTCTTTAAAGTTATAATTAATAAATTTAAATCATTTATTTTAAGCAACAGGTTTTGTATAAAATATTGAAAATAATAAACATAATTGCTCATATAAGGCGACACCGCTAAATTCGTTTGTATACCAGTTGATTGGGGAGAAACGATCCATATTAAAAATAGATGTAGCGAGTACAAAAGCAAACAAAAAAGTCTAATAACCTAACAATAAGGTGAAATATCAAGGGTTACTGAGATGGCAAAGGAATTATGAATTTTTATTGCTTTTTTGCCAATATTTACTATTTGATATTTTATTTTGTGCACAAAGCACAAGGCCTTAGTAATTGTCATTATTAATATTATTATACCAGTTACTTGGCCCAATTGTGCTAAATAATATTTTAGCTCGACCTGCGCATTTTGCATATTTCGAAAATGATTACATAGATTTACTAAATGACTACCGACGTGCTCCGGCTTCGCCCGGGTGGACAATTCGTTCTGTGTATTTTTCTTTAAAACAACTTTTTTCGGTATTTCCGAGTATATTATTTTTTTTTTTAAATATTTTTCATGCGTTCAAAATATGTTTGTTTTCAGCCTTCCCTAATTGCTAAAGGCTAACGTACAACTATGAAAAATTATACCTAGGTTCAATTCCATTTTAAATGAAATTTTTACCTTATTTACTGTCATGATAATCAAAATAATTAGCAGATGTGATTTTCATAAGCGTCTATAATGTGATGGGATTATGTTTATAAAAAAGGAATTATTTCCGTCGCGCGCTTTATTTGTTATACTTTGCCATCTGTAGAACATTGTCAAAAATAATCAAATCTATAAAGAATCCGTATTTCTGAAATCAGAAACATGAAAGTTACCTATGACAACTGGAAATGTAAAAATTAAGCCAAAATTATTTTTGAAAACATAATTTGGCCTTTAAAAAAAAGAATCTTTTTCAAACCTTTTAGCGGTTTCTCTCAGTTGAGAAGAAGTACCAATGATTGTGGGCGGTGACTAACATCCACTCGCTCCCCCCATATACCCCCCAAAGTTTCTTTTTTGTATATTTTTATTTTGCCCCCCACCAATTTTTTCATATCGCCCAATTTTTCTTTTATATATACAGGGTGAGTCACTAAGCGGGAATCGGTCTTTGGTAGGCGTATCGTTCAAAATATCGAAAAATGTTTCGAATAAAAGTTGTTCGAAATAAAGTTCTCCACAACCTAAAATTATTGCCAAATATGGCGGCCTTACGGTTGCACCAGAAATGAACACAACTTTCTTATTTTAAATAGAACACCCTAAGTCCGAACACGTCCAGCAGTCGACCACTAACATTTTTGCATTTTGAAAATAAGCTAAATTTTGATGTCTGTTGTATAATTTATCTTGTCATATTGTCTAATTTATTTTTCACCCATATTTACATTTGTGTTTAGTTAAACGGCGGCAAAATCTTGTTTTGGTCTTTGAAAAGTGAGAGTATTTCCGTTTGACAAATTTTGATATTCTGTTGAATTGGTGAGTGGTATAAATAAGAACTGATTTTAGTTATTGGTTGTATAAATTGTTTCTGTATAGAATATAAGTGACAAATAGTGGAAGGGCTCTGTTTCAATAATGATAATAACATATGTTGCACTTAATCTTATTTTTATGTGGTAGTCGGATATGGGAGTTTAAAAAATCAACAGAAATCCAAAAGTCGACCGGATGGTCGATTAAAGTAATATTAGTTTAGAAAGTAACTTCCTATATTCGACCATCAAAATTTAGACGGTAAACTCAGCTATCAAATGTTTTAAACATAAATTAAAGAAGAAAACCGAACCCAAATAAAAGTTATTTTGGCCAGCACCTATTTGTATCCAGAAGCGTAAGAGTAAAGAAAATTATCTTCATTAATTTTCTCAACTGCTTTTAAAACATATCTGGAAGAAAAAGTGTGATCGAAAAAATTCAGTTGAGAAAAAAAGATATCCGGGACCGAACACAACAACCTAACGAAAAAATCAAATGCTTCTCCTATGATGACAAATTAATGAGTAATGTCGAGAATGGCTAGCTAATGGGTAATAAGCTGTAACATTTGCATAAGATGTTAAATACTCGTTCATGTTCACCAAATTTTTATATCTTATGAAGATGCCCAATCTATAGACCATATATATTTTTACTGCCCCTAGAGCAATAATGTGTTATTATTTGCGGCAGTTTATTTTGTTTGTAAACATTTTATAGAAGGTGCTAAAATTGCCGAAGGAACTCGCAATGATGAATTCGGTAGAATGTTCTGGGATAAAAATCTTTATATACCTTATGTCTAATCTCCAACCGTTTTCAAGCTACATTCTAAAGAAGTTTTGTGAAAAAAAGTCCCTTTATAAGACTAAACTGTACTGTAAACATATTTTAACTGATCCCTAAGAAAATGATGCAAAGGTTTTAAGTCAGGTGATCGTGCTAGTTCATGGATCGCCACGAACACGGCCTATCCATTTATTTGAAAAACTTCTGTTTAATATTTCTTTTACGTGCAATAGATAACGTGGTGAAGGATGCCATGTTATCACGTTGTAATAAAGGCATTGTCATGACTGATTTTGTTTTTAGTCCCTATTATCACAGGAACTTCAATAGGGCCTAACTCGAAAACGGTTAGATATTCGACATAATTTCAGTAAGACTTTTGTGCCAAAATGTTCTAGAGTGTCTTCCGGTAATTGTGGACACCTGTATGATAATTAGAGCTGGGGTTATATGCAGCAAAAAAAGTAAAAAATATGCATGCAATATGCCCTAAAATATTTGCAAAATATGCACTATAGAATATTTCATATGCATTTACTTCCATAAAAGATTTCAAACAGTAGCGGTGCTAAAGATTAATAGACAAGGAAAATATGAATACATTTACATTTACGTACAGTCGGTTCAACAAAAAACGTTCCCCGATTTTTTAAAAACTGTTAATGATTTAACTTTTAAAGACTTGTTGGTGAAAAAGTGCATTCGGTTGTCCACGTCGCGGATACTAAATTGTTTTACTATCGCTGGAACTGTCAACCAAAAGGTCCACGCATGTCCTACAGTGCGGCTGCTAAATATTTAAAAATGTCGAAGACAATCGTAAAGAGGTGGGTTGAATGCTATAAAACCAACGAAGATCTTCCGGATAGAGGCAAATCGAAAGTGACAATAAAATAGCAGAATAAAGTCATCTTACAGCTGTTTTAGCGCAATCCTATTCTAAAGTTACGTAAAACCAAAGCCAAGCTAGCTAAGAGAGGAGTTGACGCCAGCATAAATACCATTTGGCTGAGAGAAGCATACAATATCGAAGGACGAGGCAAAACCCTTTGTTTTCGAAGACATACAGGAAAAAATGCAAGGTCTGGGCTGTCGAGAATCTCGACTGTAATTGGTCCAATGTAATTTTTTCTAACAAAGCATAGTTCTGGGCTTGGGCTTCCATAAGGTATGCTGGTGAGCGATTGTTTCAGCGAACCATCAAACACCTAGTAAAACTCCATGTCTGGGGATGTTACTTTGAGCACAGTTTTAGGTATTTAGAGCTCTTTATGCAGATCTTGGATGCTCAGAAAATCGTCATTATTTATTAATGTGGTTTTCTAAGGCCTGTCCAGAAGATGTTTGGTGTCAAAAGCGAAGGGCTTAGCTTAGGGGAGGACAATGATCCAAACATCGGAGTCACCTCTGTACCTCATAGAGAGCAGAAACTGGCATTGGTACTTCATACTGATTTTCACAGTCTCTTCATGCAAATCCATTAGAAATTATTTGGAGCATTGCAATAAGGAAGCTTGTAGAATCACATGTATTCATCCTCGAGCAGCTTTCACGAAAAAATTAGAAATATATGGCGCTTATTACTTCTATGACATGCTGAAAAACTGGTAGAAAGTATTCCCAAAGAAAAGCAATGGGGATTGGACGATGTAATAAGTAGTTGCGCTGTTAGCTTTTTAACGTATTTTCCAATTAAAAAGTTAAAATCAAAATACCTTAAATAGTTTTCCTAAAACCGAGGAACATTTCTTGATAAACATACTGTAAATAAAACAAGATATTAAGACCCAACATACCTTTGATTCAAATTAAGGCTTAATTATCTAACTTTATTGCTTTTGCATTAACAAAAACAAATTTATCATATCAGTTTAGAAAAAAAATCTGACATATACAAAATAAAAAAGTGCCTATGCATTTATTGAAAAATGTCTCAATATGCACATATGCACTTTATATGCATTTTGCATTTAAACCCAGCTATAATAATAATTATAGGGTACTTAGGTATTGCAATTTCTTATATTATCAGGTAAGTTTTCTTTATTTGATCCATTTTTTTTCTTTAAATTTCGTTTTTGTTAAAGTATTAAACAAATTTTGTACTTGATTCTTAGTTGTAATATTAGGCTCTACCTATTTTTTTAGGGTTAAAGATTTTACTAATTAATATTGCGTGTACTGAAACACAATGAAAATCAAATGGTCGACTACTGGACTCCTTATGGTCGCCTTTAAATCTTCAGTGGTCGACTACTGACGTTTTAGTTACTTTTTAATATATTATTTTTTTTGTATTTTCTGCAATAAAATAATAACAGAGGATTTAGTATTTAGTAAACAAACAATATATTCTATTTCGACGTCCAAAAATTAATCAAATACGTCATGAGACAAATTTTGAATAAATTGATAAACTCAAAATTTGTCCTAAGTGGTCGACTACTGGCGTGTTTACCCTATATCTAAGTATATTACATATATGGCAATTCCATGCATTTTTTCCCAATCTTTAGTTGCTTAGCGCGCCTTAAGAAGTTTTCACTTAAAAAATGTTAAATGTTTTCAATATTAACTTAAATATCCGTTCGCACCTCTCTTTCGGCTTTATTTCACAAATTAAATAATTTCTTTCATAAAGTATCCTTAACACAGTTTTGGATTGTACAACATTTTTTACTAGGAGATGACTTAAAATTCACCAAATACGTGTTGAAGTGTTTAATCTTTATTTCATTTTATAAATTTATTACTAAAATTAGTTTTAACTTTTAAAATTTACAATAAGATTTTCTCAGTACTTATTTTGAATTCTTCATGCTGGACTCTTATTGGTCGGAAACATTATGTTTATTAATTTTATTTAACATTGCTACGACCCAGTTTGAAAATATTTAAATATTTATTGTTTGTTGACAATATTCTAAAACATTTTTTGAAAAATGACTACGTGATATCTAAATTTATTTAAAACGTCACCTCATAACAGTTGACATAAAATAAGTTAGTTTATTTCACATAGAATAGGAAAAAATAAAAAATAGAAGACCCAAATTGGATATGAAAAAAAAATTGTTGTTTCGATAAAATATGAAAATTTAAAAATATAAAAAATATAAAAAGTTGTAGCACTGGACATCGATGTTTCGCTCTCATTTGAGCTCGCCAGCAGTGCATAACATGAAAAGGGAACAATGAGGAAGAAATACTTAAAAATAAAAATTAAATATATAATTAAATTTTTAACATGAATAGACGTTTCATCAATAATTGACGGTGGTAAATATTTAAATATTTGAAGCACGATTCACAAAAAAAAAACTACAGAGCTAATACCCCTTCCGGCATTGAACTACACTTGTCGGTCGAAACTTACATGCTCTTGTTGATTATTGTTCCTAACCGCCGAAATTTCTTCAGCTTAGTCCACCATGAAGAATAAAGCTATTCCTTTAAGGGAACGAACGGACTCCGCAAATGGTGAGTGCTTCTAACTACTAAACTGAAGAAATTTCGGCGGTTAGGAATAGTAATCACCAAGATCGTGTAAGTTTCGACCCACAAATGTAGTTCAATGCCGGAAGGGGCATTAGCCCTTCAGAATAGTGGTTTCTTGTGGATCGGGCTTCAAATATTTAAATTTTTATCACCGTAAATGTATTGATAAAACGTCTATTCATGTTAAAAAAATTTTCATGTATTTAATTTTTTTTATTTTTAAGCATTTCTTCCTCATTGTTCCCTTTCCGCGTTATGCAGTGCTGACCAGCTCAAATGAGAGCGAAACATCGCTACAACCTTTTTTATATTTTTTATATTTTTATAATTTATTAAAAAACCATTTTTTTCATATCTAATTTTGGTCTTCTATTTTCCATTTTTCCTGTTCTATGTGAAATAAACTAACCTATTTTTTGTCAACTGTCATGAAGTGACGTTCTAAATTAATTTATATATTACGTAGTCATACTTCAAAAACTGTTTAGAATGTTGTTGACGAACAATATACATTTAAATACTGGCTTTTAGAAATGTTAAATAAAATTAATAAACTAATATTGATACTCATTTCTTTTTTACCGCCCTTGAAAAATAAGTTTTCGAAAACAATTTTTCGTTGTGCGTTCAGTTGATTAAATGGGAACCATCAATCCAAATTTCGTTTTTCGGTTTTCAATAGTTACTGTTCTATGTTGACGAGTTAGTCGATCCGGTTGTCTCACTTTAATATGGATTTACACCTTCGGAGCCCGAATTTTCTGAATTGACCAATGACGCGTTTACACATACAGATTTGGATTATAAAACAAAGTTTTGAGTTATGAAATGATTTTAACAATTCACATACTCATTTTTGCTCTGTTGTGGTTGATCTTTCAAAATTGGGCAAGTTTGTGTTTACATATGCATTTCTTTTTAAATTTTTTGGACAGCGTGTTATGAAATATTTTTTCCAACAATTAACTATC
Organism: Dastarcus helophoroides; assembly: GCA_028583605.1. Taxonomy (NCBI): domain Eukaryota; kingdom Metazoa; phylum Arthropoda; class Insecta; order Coleoptera; family Bothrideridae; genus Dastarcus; species Dastarcus helophoroides. The sequence goes on along the minus strand of CM053328.1, from coordinate 20,671,123 downwards.
ATTATTAATTATTATTAATTGTTAACAATTTAACCATTCCATTTTCCCCTAGAAGTTAAATTATTAACATCGGACAAGCATGTGATCAATTATTTATTCCTTTTTACAAAATTTTGGGTTTTAAAGTTATTTTTTAAACTTTTTTCTTACCAACTTTTAAAACTTTTCTTTACCCCCTTAAGACGTAAATTGCTAAAATTGGCGAAATACAAGTGTAGTTATCTGTTTCATAGAATATTTACACCAAATTTTAGTTGACCAAACGCATTATTGATTATTTGCTTTAGCGTTATAAAATAATTTTTAATTTTTTTTTTCAAACTTGTGAAACCGCTCTTTACCCCTTTAGAACTTGAATAACTAAAATCAATAAAACACCTGTTTCATTATTTCTTTCTTTCATAGATTATTTGCACAAAACTTCAGTTCATAAAACGCATTCTTAACTTTGTTCCATACCAAAACCGAAATTTGATTTCACCGCGTTTTACACTTTTAGGGGACGAATAGTTAAAATCTACTAAATACGAATCTAATAATTTTTTTCGTGAATTTTTTACACGAAAGTTTAGGTTTAAAACGTTTCTTATTGCTCATCTATATCATTAGAGGAATCTCCTTTCCAAGTTTCATGATTTTGACTACAGCAATTACGGCTGTGCCTTGATGATTAGGTTTTTGAATAGATCAGAAATTCTCTCTTTGTAATGTTAGTACTTATAGATTTTTCTCTGAATATTAATCAATACATGTACTTTAAATACGACGGTACTCTTGGTCACTTGGTCTTGTTGTGATCGATCATTTTAACAATGATTTGAAACGTACCCAAAGGTAGGAATCATAAGAATTCAAAACTGTTGACCTTGGTGAGCAATTTTAAAAACTGCCCCGACCAATCGTAACTCTCCTGATATATCTAGGTACATCATTTTATATACAGCGTATATCAAAGTATAATAAACTGTTGGCATTTGTTTGCATTAGGGATGTTATGGAGCTCCGTAACCGTAACCAAAACTATCAGATATCCGAAGTAAAAAATATCCGAATCCGTAACTCAAACCGATATAAATGTTTCGGATAATTTCGAATATTATTTGAAATAATTTTGCTTATTTCATCAATGACTATTTTTTTTTTGGTCAATTAAAATTATGAGACAAACTAGTTAGTACGTCACCTGACCTTAATCACTATTGTTGCAGCCATTAACTACTTTCTTTAAGGTGTTAATGAATTGTTTTTTTTAATGTCGGCAATTTTCCAAAATTTCGATTTTTTTTTAATTTCCATTTTCCAAATTCCTTGATTTTTTAAATTAGGTAATATTTGTTAAATATTTTTTAAATAACAAGAAATAAAAAATTAAAATTTGGTACGCACGTGTAACTTGATATATCCTTTAAGAATGGACAAGAAAAAAATAGAGTTGCCATTTAAAAAAATTGTCGATGACTTCATATCTTAAATTTGGAACATTATGTATAAAATTTTCCTTTATCAAAAAGAGCGCAAATTAAAATATTAATTGACGTGTTCAAGCATATTTTCGAAAAAAATAAACTGTCTTTAATTTACTGAATTTATTTTAAGTTACAGATTAGCACTGTATAATATACTAATGCTACAATATGTTTTGACAGCAGTGGAAGTGAAGCAGTTGCTGTTTTAATTTAGTCGAAAATTCGGCCCTTTCAAGTTTAATTAAGGTAAAATATAAAAAAGGTCCTAAAATCAAGACAAGTGACATTTAAGAAAAAGCAATTAAACAAAAATTGCCGCCTGCTTTACGCTCTTAAATCCTGTTATAAACTTTGCGAAATTCCCGCCATCCAAACGAAAATCTAAATTAGAAGTTCTTCTGCAAATCCCCAACTCTTTGCCTTATACAATTCATAAATAAAATTAAAGATTTTCTGGATATGATAGGTGACTGGCTCTTATTTATATTTTAAGCCGCCAAGAAGAAAAGTTTGAACAAAGTGGGCTGTACTGAGTGAAAGCTTCGTTAAATATTATCTGCGTAATTTGTGAATAAGGTTTAAACTTCTGAAATGAAATAAATTGTTATCCTAGAAGTGAATGCCGTATTAACTTATGAAAACCAACTAGTTTACGACAGCAATTTTTCACTGAAAAAGTTACTAGGTGATTCAGTTTGAAAATATATATCCTATAAATTCACTCCTTGTTATGAGGCCATTTCCGATTTTTCCCCACAAATTTATTTTTTCTCGGATGTTTACAAAACTCTATTTTATCAATAGTTGTTGGCGAGAACAGTTTATTAACCCAGGCGTAATGTGATTCTAGAAGAATCTAGATTCTCCACTAAAACGCATTTCGATGTATTTTATCGATTTTGGTGTCATTTGAGAAGCTAGTTCGGAACATGTTGGATTGGAATTAACTTTGCCACACAAGCACAATACAAATATGGATTTTCAAATCTTAATTTTATTATTCCGCAGTTTGTTTCAGATTCACATATGGAAAATAGCTTTGTTTTTGAATATATGCTATGTTTACTGTGTGTTTTAAAAATATACCATTAAATCGAAGATTTTGAAAAAAAATTACATATTAAATTATAAAATATGAGACCTGAATAAGAATAAGTTGTTTGTTTTCTTATTGAAACCTGTTAAATTTATATGGCATTAAGATAAGTTTGCACAAATAGCGGTTGACGTCTAAGATTATTATTTAATACTGGTGGCCTAGGGTAATAATATGTCCATCACGAAATTTCTAATATAAGCCCAATAATTACTTTCTTAAAACAGGTAGAATTATTCCGTAATGTTTATTACAATATTATTGAAAAAAATGTGTATAATTTAAAAACTATTAAAAATAAATCCTTATAAATTGGTATCAGTTTAAAGGTAGTATTATGTTTAATTCGATAAAATACTAGTTGTTCAATTAAAATAACTCAGTTTGAGATTATTTAAAGATGCATAGTTTGTTGTCCTACGAGGAGAACCCTGCTTAATGAAACAACTTTTTTTTATGCGGTAACTATTGGTTAATACTGAATAAACATTGCGATATGGCAGAGAAAATATTTCCTTGCAGTACCTAAATGTCGCGTCGGAAGTTCCGCATCTTGATTTTTTTTTTATAAAAGTTAACTTGCAAACTAAATATATGTACAAACTCAAGAAACCTGCTACCTGTTGTATTAGGAGTGGAACCAGTGGCGGCTTATGGTGAAAAATGCAGGAAGTTTACAACAAAATTATTATTCATTACCACTTTTTATATCAGTTATGTTTAGCTAACAATATTGCAATACATGCATAGTAGACCCGATAGTAAATACCAGCATATTTATTAGATTTGCCAGAACGGAATAACCAAGAAAATGTTACTGCAAATTTCCACATTTAAACAATAATTCAATATTAAAAGCAAAAGAAAATCAAATTTCATAACGCAAATTCAGGGGCAATGATAATACTAGTGTTGGGCTATTCGAATACAAGTTGTGAGATATATTCGATTCTACCAAGATCTCGAATACATCCGATTCTCAACTGAAGTATTCGAATACTCCCAGACTCCGTGAGTTAAATTGAGAATATGAATAGAATCGGTTCTCGCCTTGTGCAAGCAACATCTCATCATCGCATGATTCATAAGTTCTCGGGTACTTGCTTGCATTCGAATACAAAATATGTATTCGAATACAATATATGTATTCGAGATTGTGGTAGTCTGATGCAACAAAACATTGAAATGCTGAGTAGTGAATAAGAATCGGTCTCCTAACTACGCTGCATCTCCGATTCTTAACTTCTCCGATGTTGAATACTGTACCCGATTCTTGTATTCGAGATCTTAGACATGCATTTTGAATGCGTATTTTATTCGAGACAGTGGCGGCTCGCGTATATGCATTGAGGATCTGCAGCACCCCCAGTTCCACTTTCGAGTTTTTTCTTAACAGGTTTGGTCTTTTTTGAAGACTCTTCCTTGAACACTTTTTTATAGAAATTTTAAATTTTCTCTGATTTCTTTTATAGAAACTTCACCTTCCTTTTATGTTATGATCTGCTAAAATCTATTTTATTTTTAATTTTGATGAAAAAACGCACTTTTAAGAACTAACTTTTGTAAAACTTTTGAAAAAGAAATCAGTATTTCGAGAAAGAATTGAATTTAAAAAAAACGTTAAATTTTTCTAAAAGGGTCAAAATTTTGAGAAGATAATGAAATATTCAAGAAACAATCTGTATTCAACTTTTTTTGCATTTTGATTTCCCTGAAAAAAAAAAAATAATACCAAATCTTCGAGTTTTTACCTGATTTCGCAATTTCTACTCTATTGTGGAAAAATTTTTAGGTTTTTCTAATACTTTTACTTTTTTTTGTTGAGAAAATTTATATTTTTCTAAATATATTATATAAACAAATTTTCTCGAAATTTCTACTTTTCCAGCAAATTTTGTTCTTAAAATTTTTCCTGGAAATTTCAACTTCTGATTTTTTTTATATTCCTTTAATTTGATTTAAAAATGTTAAGTTTTTTCACGGGATTTTGACATTTTAAAGTTTATTTTATAATTTTGACTAACAACTTTTAGAAAATAATCCTAACATTTCTATAAAAATGTCAAGATTTTGGAAAGAAACGAAAAAGTGTTAGGAAAATTTTCCATTGCTTCCGCATTTTGCTTTTTTTTTTAATGAAAGTAATAGCCGATGGATTATTTTCCTAAAATTTCGTTTTTTTTTGTACAGATATTTCAAATTTTTTTTCGAGATTTCAATTTTCTTTCAACGAAAATTAGAATCTTTTAAAATTTTGACCTTTTTCAGGATTTTAACTCCATTTGAAAATTTCCACTTTTGTTAAGAATTTCGTTCGTATATTCCTAAAAATTTTGACTTTTTGTGAGAATTTCGCTTCTTCTGACATTTTTGATTTAATTGCAAAATCTCAACCTCAAAAATGTTCGCATTTTACAATCTATTTTTTAAATTTTGACCATTTTTCAAAAATTTGATCGTTCTCTCAATTTTAACTTTTTTTGAAATGTTTGAAATTTTCAAAAAATCGTACTGTTTTAGAAACTTACGGTTTTATGAAAATATTTACTTATGTAGAAATTTAACCTTTTTTAAATGTTGAATCTTTCAACATTCTACCCTTCTTAAAAATTCGATTTTTATTTCAAATTTTTTCACGAATTTTAATATTTTTTTCTTGTTAATATCGACTATTCTGATGTGGTATTATTTTCCAAAATTTAGAAAATTTCGATTTTCCAAAACTTGGAAAATTTCGATTTTTCAAAATTTGGAAAATTTTGATTTTTCAAAATTTGAAATATTTTGATTTTCGATGATTTTTATTGTTATTTAAAATTCCAATTATTTCTTAAATTTTCGATCTTTTCTCGAAGTTTTGACTTTTCTTTTGAAAGTTACGAATTATTTTCGAAATTTCGGCTTTTCTTTTAAATTTCGACGTCTACTTGAAACATTTTTTGAAAATTTCGATTTTTTTGAAAATCTGGACCTTTTTTAATATTTCGTCTTGATTTCATTCAACCCTTTTTAAAAATTTCGACTTTTTTAAAACAGTTTTTCAAAATGTTAATTAACGAAATTTTTAATTTTAATCGAAACTTTCAACATTTCAAAATTTTGTCTTGTTGAGCTAAAATTGCAAATCTAATTTTTAGCTTACAAAAGAAAGTGATGACATTTTATAATTGCCTCTTGCGTCTTGTTTTGAAAATTCTGTTTTTAAAAGTTTTTCGACAATTTCGACCTTTCCAAAGTTGCCTTGTTCGAGCAAAATTGTTTTCCAAAACCCAATTTTTTGCTTGTGAAAGAAAATTTTAAACTTGAATGTTCAGTTAAATATCGTTTTTCACCCGGCTTGGAGTTCACATTTTTAAAGTCGATTAAGTACGTGTTTAGTGATTGCTTTTATTTATTCTTTATATAAAAATTTTGACAAAAAATGTTTATGTTTTTTTCAATTTATTTAACATTTCTTCGGTCCAGTTTGGAAATATTTAAATTTTTATGGTTTGTTGACAATTGCTAAAAAAAATGTTTAAAAAAAAACCCTGAAATTTCTCCAAGAATGTCAACATTTTGGGAAAAAACGAAGAGATTTAAAAAAAAAGTTCAATTTTGCGTAAATGTTGAATTTCAAGAAAAAATGAACCTTCTAAATTTCAACTTTTTTGTGATTTGATATTTCACTAAAAAAAACTTACCACTATTGTAGAACCGAAGAAAATTCTGAATCTAAATTTCCAATTTTTCTAGAACTGTTATTTTTATTTGTTAAATTTATTCTTGAAATTGTCAAGTCCTTCAAATTTCGTTAAAAATATATTGAAATTTAAAGATTACAACAAAAATTTGTAAAGGAATACATTCGAATTGGTTTTCTGACGACGGGCAGAGAATAACACTGCCCGAAACGTTAAAATTTTAAATAAACTTGTTGTTATTTATTTTTTACGTCGTTTAAATTTTAATATAGTTTTAAGTGTTTTTCAGTGTTGAGTCCCAAACAGCGATTGACAAACCAAGATCCAACGCAATCGCTGTTTGCGGCAATCTAAAACAGATTGCCAATCCTTAATAGAAGGTACTGAAATTTAGGATTGTGAAAGGAGTGACCGGCGAAGAAAAAGCCAATAAAACTGCATACAAACATGAATACTTCGCAAATAAATTACAGAGAATATCTTAAAGATTAAGCTCAAAATTTGGAGAAAATATTTCTAGGAATATTTTTATTGGTTTATACAATTTTTGAAAAAAATAATAAATAATAAGGAATAAATTAATTGTCAGAAATATTCTCAAAATTTCGACTTTTTAAGTAGGACTTATTGAAATTTTGAAAAATGAGTCAACATTTCTGGAAAAGTCGAAATTTCGAAATTAAAAATAGTCAAAATATTAAATTAATTGACAATTTAATGTTCTAATTTAAATCTTTTTTTAGTAATTTTGAAGTTCCCAGAGAAACTTCAAAGATCAAGTATTTCAGCGTGAAGTCGATTGTGATTAAAATTCACATTTTGGGAATGTATTTATAATTGAACTGCAAATGATTATTCGAAATTTGTCTCAAAACTTCGAACAATTTTAAAAATAGATACTATTTCTTAATTTTGAGTTTTAATTCGACATTTTTTTTTAAAAGTTTATGTTTAAAAAGAAAAAAAATATCCATTTAAAAAAAAACATATTTCAAGCTCAGGAAAGTTTCTAAAAAACAGATAAAATTCATTATTTAATCACAAAATTCCAATTTTTCTCCGAATTTTGCCTTTTTTCCTAAAGTTGAGGTTTCTATTGGAGGTTCATTGAGAAGCAACAGAGCTGATTTGTTATTAATTTTCTGAACTAATTTGCTTTTACACAATTTTAACACACAAACCTCGTCGCAGCACCCCCTCCAGTTTTAGCTACTAGCCGCCACTGATTCGAGATCATTTTTATTCGGGATGGTTGGTTACGCATTATGCTCGCACATTCCTGCATTCGAATATGTATCTAATTTTTAATTTATTGCTTCATTCTTCTCATAAAATTATTAAATAACGAAATGCTTAAGTACTTTTTAAAATCTGGCTCTCAATTTTAATAATGAAATTTAGCAATATCTGGAAATACAGTGCCAATATGCGAATCCAATCAAATTTAAAAATACGTATGTGAATTCTAAAGCCTCAAGATTTATTTATATTAAGAAATTTATATACATTCAATTAGGAAATTACCAATTATGGGCATAGGTACGTAAGTAGTGAAATCGAAAGTCATATCTCGCCACCACATACCTCGAATAGGCCGCTGAGACAATTTTTCTTGTAGATATTTTATTATCCCATAATTCGATTCTTTATATTCGAATACTTATTCGATTCTCAAAAGTATTCGAATTCAATGTATTCGATTCTGAAAATCGTTCGATTATTCCAACACTAGATAATACACACAATCGAAAGTGCTGAATTCTTATAGCTATTACGCAAGCTCGCTGAATTAGGACTAAGCTAGTATGTCGAATATGAGATAAACATGCGCCCGCTTAAAAATCTTACTAGTCAGAGGAGGAACTCAGCCGACGCGTCGGCTGAGTTCCTAATGACGTCGCGACGTCATTGAAATATTTTCCGTCGCTTCGCAGGAGTCATGGCTCACACAGCGTATAGTGTTAAAGCGCTAACATCGAGATTATCCAAGTAAGCGCGGATAATATATCTTATTGACTGACATACATTCAATGTACATTGTTTTGTAGATTTAGCGTATGCCTTTGTGTTAATGAATAGTGAATCGATACTTATCAAAAAATAAAAATATTCTACTAATTTTTTTTGCCTTGTACCTTTCTTTTATCTTGGGGATGCCCTTTGGACAAACATTTACTAAGTGGATCACTCTATCAAAAGTTTTAATCATATACAAGTTGTCTCATTTAAGAAAGAAATTCAGAACCCAAAATTTGAACCATCCCTTGTTGTCAAAAGTAATGCATTAGATTATGCTCCGTTGCGTACCAATCATTTAATGTCTTTTTTGTTTATCTCCTACAGACCCCGTACACACTAATGTACGATTGGGTAATAGCACTACTCTAATGCACTTTAGTTAAATGTACATCAGAGTAGACCATGAAGTATTAAATCAAACTTTAGATAAGTTATAAAAAAAAATCAGAACGAAAACTGGCTTAACGTTTAAACATTTTGATGATTAATAAGTTGCTTATATTACAGGGGTTGTTTTTCACGAATAATCGGACTAAATATTTTCGATATTATTTTAAGGCCATTATCAACAATTTAATAATTTTTAGTAGAAATTGATATACAATATAAAGGAATCGTTCTGAAAACAACCAAAAATAAAGTAAAATATTTGATGACATTTAGGTTTGGATTTTAAGAACATCAAACAACATTGAGAAATGTCACAGTGCTGCCATGCGATAATATCTAAATATTAACACGCCAGACTGCTAAGATTGATGAATCCAATACCACTAGTTCTTGTTGTTGCCATTACAAAATTAGAAGTTTAGTGCCTACTCTAATGCACATTTATCTGAAAAGAAAATTCAACATCAAATTCTATGGATAATTAGTGTCTTTTCTGATAATATTTAAATTGATAATTTAACAAATATCATTCATATTGAGATTTCGGTATTGAATAGGGCAAAACTTCAAGAATGACATTTTAATGAAAGTATAACTTACCGAAGGAATAGTGACATAAATGATATTTGGCGGAGTATAAAGCAGAAAAAAAATAATAAGAAAAGAAAAAACCATGTAAAAATAAATGTGCCCCATTTCATATTTCCTGTAGTTTTGCAAAAACGATTGCAGCAATATCATATATAGAAAATAGTTTTTATCTATCCAAACATCATGTAAATCTTAGTTGTTCGTAGAATGAGTTCAACATATCTTGTAAAGGCTTTATGAAATTAGATATGTTAAATTTTTCGCATTATTGGTAGTTTTAGTACAAAACACCACAAATAACAATGAAACAATATGAACAATGTGAAGTCAAATTTAATATATTTTCTTATTTAACCACTCTTAAGGGTTACTCTTTAGAGAACAAAAACCAAACTAAAAGCACACACGGTTGCTTTATGACACAAATTTCATTTAATTCAGGTTTATCTAAACGGAAATTATAGGAGAGAAAATGACGCAACAGAATGAGGATCACACGGCAAAAGGAGCAAAGCAACAAACGTCTAAAAGTGTTAGTGCAATTTGACTTGATCTTGTTAGGAGAGAAAACAATAGGGAACAAACAATGTAGCTTAAGTGGTAGTTGTGACAGCGCTCAACGACGCGTCGAGCGGATCCTCTGCTAATGTAGGATATAGGGTCCTGTCGCCAAGCAAACCGCACAAAAGTAATGGAAGGCTGCACACCTTTACAAACATATCTGCTCCTTTTAAGTCTAGCAAAAGACGGATTTGGGTCAAACGGAAGTTTCAATTATTTCAATGCCTCATCATATTTCTTTGGTTGCGGATTTTAAGATTTGGGGAAGGCTTCGACAACAAAATTGTGCGTCAAATTCCACATTTCCACAAAATTGATTCACTACTTTACAGATTAATGGAAATATTAAAGGTATAGACATAGGCTTTATTTTGTTGTTTATCCAGTTATAATGTCGAGATAAGCTCTTTTTAATGCGGTTCCAGGCAGCTTGTTTGGATTGAAGAATGTATCGTTTCCAAAATATAGAGAGTGTCCCACTGGACGTGGAGTAACATGGCTACCCTCGTTATTAGTGGAGACGGAAAATCGAATAAATAGACTACATGCCACTAAGAAAACAATTGAATACCAGCTTGCTTAAATTTTATTAGGAAAAAAGTAAAAAAAGCCATTCTCTAAAATTTGCTTTAACTTGATTAATTGTAGTGCGATTGAAAAACCCTTGAGTAATTTTGCTTCATTTTCAAAAGCTTTTCAAGTAGAGCAGCTGATAAATTTTGTGTTGAATATCTTCTGAGAAAATTATGGCAAGTTTGTATTTTCTTACGGACGTCACATTGGATTTATTCATTTTTGAATTTAGCATTATTTTCTGGGTAATTTGTGGCACATCACATATCACAAGAGAAACATGGGTATTCCAAGAAAAAACAATATCTGTTAGTTTTTTTTCAAATTAATAGATAATGAAAACAAAATTAAGATAAAAAAGGAGCGCTAATATGAGCATAAGATTATGAAAATATGCTTATTAAAATTTAGACACTAAATTGAAAACAGGATTATTTAAAGAAATTCGCCCAACAAAATGTTATATAAAACATTCCAAAATATTAATTTCTACTTCTCAACCTACATATTTCGTGCACCTGTCCATCACTTTTCTGGTAACTTTGAACAATGCTCTTGTTTCAATGGTTAAGGAAACTTAAAATAGGTCGCAATTTTTTATATCTTCCCCATTATTAAAATTTTTGACATCGAGAAGCTTTTTACAAAAACCAAAATAAATTAAAACATTTACTTATCGACATTCAAAGACTATTAATTTTTAATTTGTTTACACGACTCATTCACAAACTTCAAAGGTTAAATTTATTTAGATCATTATTAAAATGAATTTCCGCAGTTATACATTTTTATAGGCACACTTCTTTTTACATGACCCGAAGTGAGAAAAATAAAATCTTGACATTTTTAATCCTCACTGTTTGGCATTTTTTAATATTCCTAACTAGAGCTGGGATTATATGCATCAAAAAAGTACACAATATGCATGCAATATGCACTAAAATATGCATTATAAAATATTTAAATGCATTTATTTTCTTCAAAAATGTTAAACAATAGCGGTGTTAAGGATCAATAAACAGGGAAAGTATGAATACATTTACCCACAAAAAACAAGATATGTAGACCTGACACGACTTTTTTTAATTTTGAGGCAAGAACTATTACCATAGCAGTATAGAGATTAGGAAACAGTCAAAATAAGGATACATTTATGTAAATATAACAAAATATTTAGGCTTGACATAACTTAATTTCAAATTCAACATAGCAAATTAAATGATTTTCTAAATTTTCCAGAGTTAAAGATTGCCGTCTATCAGTAAATATTTGTTTGCAGCAAGAAAATGTACGTTCAACATTGCAAGACGCCATTGGCGCATCTTTGAATGCACACAAATTATTAGAATCTAAACCAACATCTCCACAATCTTCACCGTTTAAGAGAGAATTAATTTTTTTTAAGTTTAATTACCCTTTGTTTTTATTAAGCACAGGAGTCAGTTTATCTAATACCATTTTAACTACATTTCCCTACCTTTACCAATTGTTAATGTCAAATCTTCAACACGGACGCAAATAACATATAAAGGTAAACCACGTATTTCAAGATTATCAACAGTTTCGGCAATGTAAACAAAGTTGGAATCAATATAAGTTGATTGATTGTTAGAGGTCTATACATTTCTTGACAGCGTTAGAATCATTAGGATCAAACTTTAAGCTTTAATTAACTTGTAGCTGGAAGTCTTTTTAACCAAGTGCGCCAACTTGTTAAAACTGGCTCTGGTGGTAAAGGTAGTTCTGGTGGATTTTTCTTAACATTTGCACTTTAGACGGCACTTTGACGAAAACCTTCTCATCGTCAGGTACTAATTTATTAACTAACTTATACTGTAATTTAATTGCTTCAGCGGCCCTAAGTAATCCTTGTGCTGAACATGCACAATGTATTGAGGCGGGATAAAAATTTTTAAATATTCAGGTGCTCTCATCATGTATGGTGCAGCATTTGTCAATATTATCAATACTATCTCTTCAGGTATCTTATTCGGTAGATAAAATATCGACGTAAATTATATTCACACAGTTCTTCCTGATTCTTGAAGCTCTAGAAAATTTTAATTTTTTGCCGCTACCAACAGAGTGTTTTTTTTTTAAATTGAGCATTATTGGATTATCTAATTTGTGTAAAGGAATATTGCACCCAAGAAAAAGTTCACTGATCTATTTATAAATTAATTGCTGCCTCGAAGTATCAGAAGTAGAGGTCGATACTAGTTGCTGAAACATTATTGAAGAACTATTTTCTATTTTTTGTGGATAGCGGTAGCTAGATGTTGTTCGCCTTGAAATTTTTTATTGCAAATTACCTAAAGAAATCTAATATTTAAAAATCTAAATTTAAATATAAAATTAATACATAACCTTTTGTTGCAAACTGTACAAAAAAACACTAGTTGGGTGTATCATTTTAAGATTATTTTTGTTTTTGCACCAGTCTTTAATTAGTGAATTTCGATTTTTAGAACATTTTGGCATGTTATTATCTTGGACAAAACTAGCACGCGTATAATTCAACTGCTTAGCACAAAATGAAATTGATCTATATTGTAATTTAATTTATGTTTACACCACACCACACTAAAAATAAGTTTGGGACAATGTCATGATAGACTAATTACAATGATTAGAATATTATTCACCCCTGGTGCTGGATGCACCATTGTTGATATTAATTACCTAAATTTAGTGCTTTAGCTGACCAAAAACAAATTTATCATACCAGTTTAGAAAAAAAAAACCTAAAATATGCAAAATAAAAACTGCATATGCATTTATTGGAAAACGTCTAAATATGCACATATGTACTTTATACGCATTTTTTATATAATCTCAGCTCTACATCTTAACTATTAAACTCTATTAGCGATAAAGAGATATTAAAAATTTCACAATGTTTTTATAAAATTTTTTATTAAATATTTTCTAAGACCGGACCAGGTTTCGCTTTTCAGTATGGCCGTCAATGATGAAATTATTTTTTCTATACCACTTTTATTTAAGACACCTGAAACAGAGACATCCTGTATAGCGTCATAAAGCCCATGTCAAAATGAATTTATGAAAAAATAACAGAAATTTTTTATTAGAAAATAAGTTGAATGTTGAAGCAATAAAGAAAATAAGTTTAGCTAATCCTTTATAGAAAAATATTTTATCAATAAATTCCGCCATTTGGTTTTTTGCTGATTTACTAATAGATTTCTTATTAGCATCACCAATAATCCCAAAAAACTGAATTTAACATTATTCCAATCATTTCTTCAAAAATAGGTCGCTACGTTAGATCCGCCATTTTGCTTCTCAAGTTACAATAACAAATATGTGATCGGTGACTTCGAAAACTTAAAAACCACAAATTTTATTAGGTATTTCTACACCCCAATATTTGGCAAGGTTTTTCAAACTCTGGCCCAATGTGCTCTGTGCGTGGCTTGCTCTATTTTCGGGAAATGCGAGAAAACACGGCTTCGACTTTTCGTCATAAAAAAGCTTATATCTCGTACAAATATGCACCAAATCAGTTATAATATATCTTCTTGGGCGAAGAAGGGTTTTTTCTAGACGATGATACTATTTGCTACATTTTTGAATTGATCAAAATCTTCATCGAATAACGGCTATCAGTCCTGTTTATGATCACTATCACGCTGCAGGTCGTCATTCTCAACCGATTATTGCCAATTTTATTTCTATCGATTGGAAAGGATAGAACCCTATTGATTTTGGTGATAATTGACCAATTAGTTTAATTTTTATTAAAGAAAAACTTAGTTAATTAGAAAAAATCAGACAGGTCCTTTTAATTTTTGTACGTATAAGACGTCCTGAGCTTTATTTCTAGAAAAATTAGTTTAACATTTTTTATTTTCATAGAAATTATTTTGTGCTCTTTGGTCATATGATAACGATAATATGACCAGCGTGTCAACGGTAAGACGTCAAATTTATTTGTTTCAGAACTATCGTTGCCCAAGAATATTAATCATTGCTAATATTTAATATAAAATTCCCTAAAACTAACTAGAAACTACACAACCACGAACATAAGTTACCAAAATGAAATGCACTGCAGTATAATTGTTGGTGAAAATAGAAACGGCAGAAATTAGGCCTTAGCTTTTAGCTGACAATTTTGTCTTTAAATCTTTACAGTAAGTTCACCAAACAAGATGCTTATTACCTAGCAAGACATTTTTATTTACCCTCAGCGTAACTGGTCTTATGGGAAGTGCAATATGATGAGGAATATTTTTTAAACGCACGAAGCATTTCTGTTAGAAATAGTAGTGGACTTTTCTGTGTTGAGCTTGAAGATAAACTTTCTATTATAAAACCAATTCCCGTGGGGTGCAATTTTGGTTTAACCAATGATTTAGACTTATTTTGAAAATTTTGAATTTTCCAATCTGTCTTCAAAATTTACACAGTATTCAAAATTTAACTTATTTTAAAAATCTCAATTCCTTCGCAATTGATCTTTCCAAAATTTTGACTTTTTTCGACATTTCAATTTTTTCTATAAATTTTGACTTTTGAATTAGTTTATCCTAGATAACGAAGGCTTCCACGGCCAGAGTCAGTACAGGATATACTTCTTCCGGGATTGGACCGTGTCACAGAACTACTAAAAGTGTTCGACGTTTCGCCCACCATCGTAGGGAAGAGTTTCGCCTCTGGTATGGTGGACATACTGAGTTACCGTGCTCTTCTGCCTAAACTTTCTTTTGTACCAAGTGTCAATTCAGAAGAGTTTCGCCTCTGGTATGGTGGACATACTGAGTTACCGTGCTCTTCTGTCTAGACTTTCTTATCCTTTGTACCAATTTTCAATTCAGAAGAGTTTCGCCTCTGGTATGGTGGACATACTGAGTTACCGTGCTCTTCTGTCTAGACTTTCTTATCCTTTGTACCAATTTTCAATTCAGAAGAGTTTCGCCTCTGGTATGGTGGACATACTGAGTTACCGTGCTCTGATGCTTTGAAATTGGCCTTTTATTTTTATTTTTCTTTTTTGCATAGTCCCTCATTTCATCTATTTTTCTTTCTTTGTTCCTGAAGAAGCCCCCTACGATGGTGGGCGAAACGTCGAACACTTTTAGTAGTTCTGTGACACGGTCCAATCCCGGAAGAAGTATATCCTGTAGTTTATCCTTTTTCTGAAAATTTGAAGTTTTTTGAAAATTTCAAATTTTTGAAAATTTTGCCACATTTCAGCTCTTTCTCAAAATTTCGACTATTTCAACATTTTATTTTATTTTTTGTGGTATTTAAAGTTAAATTCAGGGTGATGTGGTAGCTTTTTAAATTTCTATGGATATGAACAAAAATTCTGAAAAATATAAGATTGAACTACATTTTTTAGATTTTTGTAAATTTGAATATTTCGAATATTTTTTGAAAGCTTCACTTCAAAATTCCAAAAATTTCTTTATAAAAATTCACTTTTTCCTAAAAATTTTGATATTTTAGAAATTGTTTTAAATTGCTAATTTAAAGCTGGCATTTGAAAATAAAATGTTTATCAAGTTCAATCTAAAAAGTGTCCAAAAAAGTCGAAAAAATCTGACTTTGCCATTAAATTTCAAAAAAAAGAAGGCTATAACATTTTTGAAATTCGAACATTCAACATAGCAGGTTTCAAGTAACGCGGTCTCTGGGGCATTTATTGCTCTTTTTTTTTTCTTTCTGCACATTAATCTGTCTTTATTTATTTGCTTTAGCTTTACATTATTTTTTTGACGGGGTTCTTTTTTAAGCATATTTCTTTTATCTATAAATTTTAACTTACCTCTTTATTAAACTATAAAATATCTTATTATTTTCTAAAGGAGCATGTGATTCTAAAAAAAATTGCGTATGGAATCTCACGGCCAATTTTTAACGATAACACTCAAAATATATTTGCAAATTTTGACTGAATTAAATTATTCTATTGTGTCATTACAATTTTGTGTTGTACACATAAAAAATCTTTGATCTTGTATTTAGTTCCAATTTTAAAACCCCGATTTAATTTACAGTCTTTCTTATTTTATCTCTAGAAATTTTATTGGGGAAACGCCAGTATCTGGCGTTAACCCGAACTAAAATGGCATGGAAGAACTAAACGATTGTCGATTGCTTTTCTGTAATCGATGCGATTACCGGCGGTAATAAAAGAACGGGCGAAACGCCACTTTTTATAGTCCTCAGCGTCTGGCGAACATTAGATCAACTCTGGCCTTGTTAACTGTTTCTTATGTTCGTATTTATCAGTTTGAAGAGAGCTGTTAGCTCCTTCAATTACTTTCACTATTAAAGGCATAAAAAAATTATCCGCGACCGATCTTATTATGTCGTAATATTTGGCGCCGTTTTGGTATTTTATGTCATCCGGAGTCGCCTTTGGAATCGTCTGAATTTATTACGTTAACAGGGAAATGAGATAAAATATGTAATGTAGATATATACGTTTTTAGTTTTTTGACAAGACACCTTTTCATCAAATTCTAATTAGCCTTTTTATTTTCTTCCTCGTATTAAATACGTAAGTGGTTTGCATTTTTAAAAGCAACCCTCATTTTAAACAGTCACTTATGATTAAAAGCATTCAGGCCCGCTAGAGAATTCTCGGGCGAAAACGTAGTTTTGGGCTCCGACAAATAAACTAAAGATACAAAAATCGATTTTATTTCAATTTCGACTATCTTCAGCACTGAGATTTGTTGCATGTAGTTTTATTTTTTATGACCTTTTTTGAGAATTTTTACTTTTGTTAAAAAAGTTCGCCTTCATCCCAAATTTATTTAAAAATTTCGACTTATTTGAAAATTTTTACTTACTTTGAAAATACTAAGAAATCTTGAATACTTTGACCTGTTTCAAAGTACTGATCTTTTAAATATTTCGATTGTTTTTATAAAATTTGATGATAACTGAAAAATTTCGACCTATAAAAAATTTCGATTTATTTAATAATTTGGATTTTTTTTTGAAAATTTGGAGGTTTTAAAATATTAATTCTTTTTTAAAATTTCCGGATTTTCTTGAAATTTTGACTGGTGTTTGAGAACCTCGACTACCAAAATTTCGACATTTCTCGAAATTTTTACTTAATTTTTTAAATTACGACCTTTCGAAATTTCAGATTTAATAAAAATTTAGACTCCTTTTTAAAATTCATTATTTTTTTAAATATTTTGACTTTATCTTAAGGTTTTTTTTCAAATGAATACTTGACTTATTTTCAAAAATTTTGTCATTTTTCAAAATTCCCCTTTTTATTTAAGATGTATACCTTTTTAAAATTTTGGGTAACAATTTTTAGACTTATCAGTTATAAATTTAACTTTAAAAATTTCAAATATTTTTGAAAATAAAAATGTTTGAATGTCTTTACGTTTTCTAGAACTTATTACCTAAAGATTTTGACTTCCTAAAAATGATATTTTTAAAAAATCTCTCTTCGACTTTTATTGAAAATTTAAACTGCTTCGTAGTTTTCGAGATATTTTGAAAAACTTGGGATTTCAAAATTTTGTCTTTTCTAAAAATTTTCACTTTTGTGTTAACTTGTGCTTTTTCTGAAATCCTCAATTTTTTGTATATTTTATCATTTTAAAATATATAATACTGACTGTTGCGGGTTTATCGGTTCGAAATGATTGTTAAACACTTGCTGAATAATACCCCCTTTATTTTCAAACTAAACTTGGAACACTACAAGATATACTTCTTTCGGGATTGGACCGTGTCAAAGAACTACTAAAAGTGTTCGACATTTCTCCCACCATCGTATGGGGCTTCTTTAGGAACAAAGAAAAGAAAAAATGAAAAGAGGAAATACGCAAAAATAAAAAGGCCAATTTCAAAACATCAGAGCACGGTAACTCAGTATGTCCACCATACCAGGGGCGAAACTCTTCTGAATTAAAAATTGATACAAAGAATAAGAAAGTTTAGACAGAAGAGCACGGTAACTCAGTATGTCCACCAGACCAGAGGCGAAACTCTTCTGACAGGAAAGATTGAAAGGGAAGCTTTATATACCATTCGTCTGCGCGATCACTTTCGAAGATTTCCGATGGTTGGTTTCCAAATGGAGAAAAGCATGTAACCGTCGTCTCTGTTGAAGTTTTTGGGGAATTTTTGGATTTCAATGGCCTCGCGTATCTTCCTATTATAGTAATTGGGAATATTGGATATAATTGAAATATTATCAAAGAGAATCTTATGTCCGGTCTCATGTTGATGTTCGGCAATAGCGAATCTAGCCGTCTGCATCTCTGCGTTCTTCATTCAGAGTAACCCAAGAAAGCGCCTAGGGCTCTGATGAGGATATCTTGCCCATGCAAATACTTGTGAAAGTGTTCCACGGCCTTTATTATCTCAAGAAGTTTCTTTTGGTGATGCAATAGTTTCTCTCCAGCTTCGTCAGGATCTTGCTGTAATATTCGATAATTCTTTCTTCAACGCCTTGAACTTGAAATGGCACAGCCCCAATGCCGACGTTGCTGGCATCAGTGTCCAACACGAACTTTCCATTCTGCTAAGGATAAGCAAAGATAGGGCTTGTGCACAAGGCGGACTTTAGATTACGGAAAGCGGTATCACAATCGAAAAGTCTAGATATACGGCGTTCTTCCTTGCATTAGTCAGTGTAATGGCGCAGCGATATTCTCGAAACCTTTCACAAATCTCCTGTAATAAGTTCATAACCCCAGAAAACTTCTCAGTTCATGTTTATCTTTTGGTCTTGGCCAGTCACGGATTACTTGAGTGTTGCTGATATTTGTTTCTACTCCTGCGGCGGTGTGGCCTAGTAATTCTATTTTCCTTTGGAACAAAGAGCACTTCTTCAGATACAGTTTTAAGTTAGCTTACTTTAATCTATCGATTACTTCTTAAAGGTTTCCCAAATGTTCTTTAAAGCTCTTGCCCATCACCATGACGTCATCTAGGTAAATCAAGCACGTTTTCCAAGTGAATTCCCAAAGTATCAGTTTCATTAGACGTTCGAAAGTAGCCGGTGCGTTACATAGTCCAAAAGGCATAACCGTGAACTGATATAATCCACTCCCAGATAAAAAAGCCGCCTTTTCTTTGTCGTCGAAATTTATGCTCACTTGCCAATATCCATTTCTTAAGTCCAAAGTTGAAAACCGGTAGACCCAGACAATGTGTTATCAATCCTTGGCAAAAGGTAGTTATCCTTTTTAGTGACGTCGTTTAATTTCCGATAGTCGACACATAATCTTGTTGATTCATCCTTCTTTGTAACCAAGACTACAGGGGAAGACCATGGATTATTGGACCCATCGATGACTCCATCCTTCATCATCTTTTCAACCAGTCCCGCGACCTCCTCTTGCTTGGCTACCGGTAACCTTCTTGAAGGTTGACGAATAGGTGTTGCATCGCCGGTGTTGATTTTGTGTCGAACTACGACTGTCCTTCCCAGATTTTAGTCTGCATCGGTGAAAGCGCCGTGGTCTTGAGAAATAATCTAGCCAGAACTGTTTCTTCCTGGGACAGGTGATTAAAGTCCACTTCCAACTTGACTTGCCAAATCTTCGTTTCCTGTGCTGGCGCACAATTGTCATTCAAGGAGCTTATCGAGGCTACCGGGGTTTAAACTGCCAGAGTACTACCCTACTTGATTGAGCACATTGCCATTGGAAATACCTTGGCAACTCTCACAGGTACCTTCTAAGATGTTCTAACCACGGATCTCGCCACTAGTAAATTCTTGAAAATGTCATAAGTAGGTTCCACTAATCCAACGCAACAGCCCAAATATTCTTTCATTACAGTCATAACCGTCTTCTCGCTGCTTCCCTGCACCACAGTTCCTTCGCAGGCAAACAGTCTTACCTCCTTTTGAGTGTCCTTAGTGTTGTTAGGACAAGCTCTTTATTTCCAATCCTTAAAATGTTCTGCGCTGGGTCGAAAGTAAAGCCATGTTGCCTGATTACGCCATCCCCAGAATCAGCTCGTCTTTAATATCTGCCACCAACAGTCGATGCAAAATCCGCAGTTTTCCCAGACCAATCATGACGTCTGCCTCTTCTTTAATGGGCGCAGTATTTCCAATAACTCTTCTGAGGACCATTCTTTGCGACAGTACCTTCGGCTGTGGCGGTAGAATATTTCTTCGTGCTAAAGTAACCATGGCGCCAGTATCCACTGTTGCCTGTACATTCCTTTTACCTGCGCTGGCTGCCACTACCAAACTTTCAATGGTCCTTTTCATCTGTTTGATGAAAAGAGTTTTGGGGGCTCGTTGTTTGACACCAGTCAGTGAGTAAGCCTTCCCAATGGCTGATTTTAGATTTCGTGTTGTAGGGCTTGTCGACTTCTTGGGGCTGACCTGCAGTCTTTCTTGAAGTGCCCCAGTTTGCCACAGTTATAACATGTTTTTCTGTTGGATCTGCTCTTAAGGGTTCCCACCAGTTTTTGGATGCTCGCTTTTATTTCCCGTCCATTTTTTTTAGGCTAGCGCTTATGTTCGCGTTCATATCTTTTATGTTAAAGCTTATGTTCGCGAGATTAGGGTCATTCGTAACCTCTTCGACGTTGGCCTTCCCAATTCTCAGTGACGCCCCTGGCTCCGAAATCTTGTAAGCAGCTTCAACCTCTAAAGCTCTAGTCAGTGCCTGCCTTGATATTCAGACGTTTGACAAGCGTATTACTCTCTATACTTTCGGGTCTCTTATTCCTTCTACAAAGATTCTGAGGAAAGTTTCTGAATGTCGGTTGGTGCTGTTGGATAGACGATGTACGCCAGTCTTCTCACGTCAGCCTGGAATTTTTGCAGTGTTTCGCCACTTTTCTGCCTTATCACTAGCAGCTGCAACTGGACAACCTGCTGCATGTGGTGGTCTTCAAACCTAAGCTCTAAGGCCCTAACTAGATTGGCATAGTTGGCTTGTTCGTGGCCAGATAGAGTTTGGAGTAATTCCAGGACATCTCCGCGCAGGGATACTACCAATGAGGTCTCCTTTGCTATCTTTGTCCACCGATTGGCCTTAGCAGCAGCTTCGAACTGTTTTCTGTAGGTCTGGAAAGACGTTTTTTTATCATAGGTCCAAGGTTTCACCTTTTGGAAAGAAATAGCAGGTCCACTTTCGGATTCATGTTCTGTGACTTGTCCATTTAGCAACTTCTTCATGTCATTTTCGATGTTGCTGATCTTCTTTTGTGTTGCATTTTTTAAATCAAGAATCTTGCTGTTGAATTCTTCTTTGACTTCGCCAATCTCTTCCTGCATTTCTTTTCTCATTCCTGTAATTTGCTCTTTCATTTTTGCAACGTCTTTTCCCATCTTTTCTGTTATATTTGCTAATAAACTATGCAATTCTTGTTTGTCTGCATTCCTTTTCTATTCTTCTTGTCGTCTACGTTCTTCCTCCTGTTCTTTTTCTTGTCGTCTTCGTTCTTGTTTTCGTTCTTTTCCTTGTCGTCTTTGTTCTTCGTCCTGTTCTTTTTCTTGTCGTCTTTGTTCTCTCTCCTGTTCTTTTTCTTGTCGTCTTTGTTCTTTCTCCTGTTCTTTTTCTTGCCGTCTTCGTTTTTTCTCTTGTCGTCTTCGTTCTTCCTCCTGTTCTTTTTCTTGTCGTCTTTGTTCTGCTTGATCTTTAAACATTGTTAATAATGCTTGCATTTGTTGTTCCATTTTGGCCGTTTTTAATCTTGTTTCCATAAATCGTCTTATATTGTTCAAGATTTTTCTTGACGCACCCCGCATAGATTATTTAACAGTTTAAAACGTTCGAGATAAAGTCAACTGCGTGACCACTTGCTGAATTTCTTAGAGTAATAAAGCACTATAATAATCCTGCTTCTGACACCAGATGTTGCGGGCTTATCGGTTCAAAATGATTGTTAAACACTTGCTAAATAACACCCACTTTATTTTCAAAGTAAACTCGGAACACACAACTGAATAATTAACTCACTTATTGACTTTTACCTACTAGCTATTAGCTTACTAATTGCACCGACTGACTTTAACTAACTGACTCAAGGAAAAGGCGACCGCCTTATATAGTTTTGGCTCTCGGCTTTCAGAAGAATCCCACAGATAAGGCTTATCGTTTGCCGTAATTTTTGAAACACCTATCTGCCGTTTGCTTCGTTATCTCAGCCGCTTTCCCCTTATCAGATCTTTCTAGAAAATTTTTTTAGGTACTAAATTCTATAATTTATATTTCGCTACGATAGTTTTTTCTAAATTTTGATTATTTCTCAAAGTCTTGACTTATTTGAAAAATTTTCCGAATATTTCGACTTCTTCAACATCTCGATTTTTGCGTAAATTCGACTTTATTCTTAGGAATGTCGAATTTCTTAAAAAATTAAATTTTTTCCAAATTTCGACTTTTTTTTGAAATTTTCGATAATTTTCATATAACGTTTTCTGAAAATTTTGACGTTTTTTTCAAAATTTTAAATTTTTCTTTTAATTTTAAACTTTTGAGATTTTTTAGAATCTTAGGGTACGTTGATACTGGTTGTTCAGTCAAAACAGACACAAAAAAATTCAAAATTCCCAAAGTTTACACACACCTTTGGATAGTCATTTTAAATGAAATGTGAAACGTCTTCATTGATTAGATATGTGCTAGCATTTTTATTTAAGGTCAGATGTCATGAAACTCTGTTTTTCGCAAAGGTTTCTTAAACGGCTCGTTAAATAAAAAAACTAGCCATTATCAAATTTATAGAGAATACAATCTACGACTGAAAAGGTCCTTATACTTTTTGTCCTTCGAGCATACGTTCGCAAGGTATGGCAATTTTTATAGTTGCGAACGGGGCAAAATGTCTAATGTAAACGTGCTGCTACACATTTTTTACATTCGACAGTTTGAAAAATTGACGTTTTACTGAAAATTTCGATTTTTATTAAATATCTGACATTTTAAATTGCGAATTTTAAGCTAACATTTTAAAACGTAGTATGTTTCAAGTTTAAAAGGAAAAGTTTTAATAAAAACTTGGAATTAAAAAAAAAACTTATTTTAAAATCTAAATTTGGAATTCTTAAATGGCCAGTAAAAATTTGAAGTTACGTAAAGCAGCCTTGATTTTTGACATTAAATTTTGAGAAAAAGGGGATTTTAACATTTTAGCTTTACTCTAAACACTGTACTCGTTTAGTGAACTGAAAGGTAGATATTTTTCAGGGTTAAATTAGTCCACTTTTTTATTTGGTTATTTGCTAAATGCATATTAATCATTATGCCCCTCAGAAGGGCGCCATTATTTACGAGGTTATTTTGATTGTATTGTATTATATCTGGTAAAATGTAATTATTTTTAGATAGCCAGATAATATTTATCCCTTAATTTAAGATACCTATATTCCGGATTATTTCTCTGGTGTTTCATATTTTGTTACATCAATTATTTAATGTGTCAAAAGTTTTTATGATGTATAAATCAAGACATTAAGTCCAACGCGGACGAAACCGCTGTTGTTACTAAAAAATGGGACTGGAAAACATCGCATCTACCCTTTTCACAACCACTTTTACCTTAGAGGAGAAAATCTAAAATTTATATGCTGATTCCCATGATATAAGTAAACTTTATAATACTCTGCGATTTGGTAGGGTCTTGAAATATTTTTTTAACTGATAAGATTTAGAGCTGTTGCTTATTCGGCATTAAATATTAAATTATTTTTAATTCGATAAGTGTGAAATGTATCTTAATAATGTGTTCGGCCAAATGCAAAATTTCACCCCCCATTTGTCCACACGTTGAGTAAATATTCACGTTTCAGTTTAATTTTTTAATTAATATTGGATGGAATTAAGCTGATTGGCAATTTTATGAACGACACCCGTGCATATTTTTAACATTCAAATTCCATTAGCTTTGGCAACACATAATGGGAGGTCAAATTATATTTAGCAGGTGTCATTTTTTTAAATAAAATATAAGGTTAAGTGGATAAGGCTCTATTTTACCTTTCTTACACCCTAACATATTTTTATTCAAACTATAAGATCAATTCTCGTGTTCTACATTCGTTAACAGTTTATTAAACATAAATAGCATGCTTTATTGCTATCTAGATTGTTCGTGTACAACAAAAGATTTGGTCTTTCACATAACGGCGCTCATGTAGAAGGCGTTACAAAGAAATATTCGTCCTTCATATAGGGAAAATGTCGCTCTTAGGGCGTGTATTCGTGGTCGATGAAAGCCTACTTCGACAGAGCTAACGAGAAAACACGCGACCACATCTACTTCCTAATAAACGAACCCCCTTACGTGACTTGCACTATTCTGTTCAAACAACGACCGGAATATATCCGTCAACCTTATCTGGGGTGCTTTGCGGAATGACAAGCTGGTTGGTCACTAACCACAGCTACGGGGGTGCCGCACAGAAGAAAACATTCAATTGCTTATTTATGATAAAATAAAATTAAAAAATAGAACTGTATAAATTAGGGCTAGAATTGTAAACCTAAGCAAAATCTTTACGTAATGCCAGTCTACAACTGTACACTTCGATAGTTGTTTAGAAGTGATAAAATGCGTCGATCCGAATAAAGATTTTCAGTGAAAACCGAAAACCATCGGAGTAGCATTAAACAGAGACTGTATTATGAAAGTTTGGTAACATAGTAAAAAATAAACAGGGCGCGCACTTTATTAGTATTTATTGCTTTTGGAGCTGCTAGATAGCTAGAGAATGATGCCTATATACAGTGAGTATAAAAAAAAATATTCGTACACATAGCAATATACATAAGAAAACGTGTTTCATCGATTTAAATAAATTTATTTATTGCTTTAAATTAATGGGACGAATTGATAATTACAGCCCCTCGAGTGCAAAAAAAAACACTTACTTTAAATGTATCCAAAAGTTTACACAAAAAGTATTCGCACACTAAAAAAGTAGCAGATAAATATAAGAAAAAGAAACAGTTAATACTCCGTTAGTCTGTCCTTAGCTTCAATAATAGCATAAAGACTTCTTGACATAGAATTAACTAATCTGGACTTAATTAATTTAAAAGTGTAAGAAGAGATTATTTTCCCAAAAAAATCCGAATGCGTCAAATTTGAAGTAAAAAATATTGAAAAGTGCGTTTCGAGAAGAATGAGCACTGATCTCCTTTTCTTACAATTCCTTCCAAATTAGTTAGTTCTATCTCAAGAAAACTTCATATCATTACTAAAGCCATACCAATGGAGCAATAATTTTTATTTTTATATTTATCTGTGAATTTTTTGAGTGTACTTATACTTTTTGTGTGGACTTTTGGATCAATTTTAATTTAATATTTTTTTCGCGCTCAGTGTTTGTCTTTCTTTTTCTTTTGTGTAATACATAAACTGCTGTAACTGTAAACTTAGTGATTTAATTATTTTCTTAAATAAATAAATATATTTAAACCGAGAAAATCCGTCTGTTTTTGTTTAGTGTGAGTCTTCAAGAGTGCTTACCAATTTTTTGGACATATGAAAAGTCAATTTCCTGTTTAAATATTACGTGCTAATTAAATGAGACGTGGTGGTCTACTGATCACACATATTCCTTTATATACAGGCTGATTTATTTTGTAGTACCAGAAGGTACTTAAAAAAGAAACATGTATAATTTTTAGGCCACATAAAAATCTGTTTCAAGAGCTTTTCAAAAATATAGTACATTCAATATATATTCCTAATGATTACTTAATTATAGCCTATTCAATTTGAGTAAGCAGTGTAACTAAAAGTTTGGACCATATTGGGTAAAAATACACCAGAGTGCTTTGGAAAAAAATAATATTTTAACGCAATGTAATTAGATGGAATAGAATATAGAATAGAATTGTAGAATTTAGTACATAAGAAAAATTTCTAGAATGATCTGATAAGGGGAAAGCGACCACGATAACGAAGCAAACGGCAGATAAGCGTTTACGAAATTTCGGCAAACGATAAGCCTTATCTGCCGGATTGTTATGGAACCTGGATGCCAAAACTATATAAGGTGGTCAGCTTTCCCTCGAGACAGTCAGTTAGAATCAGTGTAATTAGTGAGTTAGTAGAAGTCAATAATAAGTGAGTTAATTGTTCAATTGTGGTGATCCAAGTTTAGTTTAGTAATAAAGTAGGTATTATTTTCAATTCACGTGTGAATCAATTCGAACCGAAAGCGCGTAACAATATCTAAAATGTCAAATTTCGAATTCAGGGCGAAAAACCTAAATGAATTTAAAAATTAAATATCGTAGTAATTGATAACATTAATAATCATTACGAAAAGTCATTCGACAAGCAGATAATTAAAAGCGTAAATTTGGGCATTAATAAAGATGGTGGGCTTATAGAATATTTATTGAAATTTTTCCTTTAAAATTAACTAATAATACTTTATAAATAAGTTTAGTAATATCAACTTAAATAAATAAAATCTCTTTATATTTCATTTCATTAATTTTAATTTGTGCAGTGTTAACTTTGATTTTGTAATATTATTACTATTATTATCAGAGCAATTCTAAATTACAAGCATTTTAAAAAAATTGGAAAATATATGTCATATATATATATATATATATATATATATATATATATATACACGTCCGGTTATCTATACCAAGCCCTGTATGTTCTGCAGGCACTCGGAAGCCCGACCTTTCCATTGGGGTTAAAGCTGTGTATTGTTCGCTAACGTAATCTGCATCATTAAATTATCAAAGGCACCTTTAGAGGGGTAAGAAATTTCATTTATACAAATAAGTATCGATATCACAGGTTTTAGCAAGCCATGCTTATCTTTCTTACTATACCAGGCCCATTTGCATCTTTGTATATACGTTAGCGAAATCCTCTTAAACACCCTGTATAGTTGTCAAGTGGTAGCAACTTGGCTACGTCAGGACGAAGCGAGCTCAGGAAACGCAGCAGGAATGTATCCCGCAGCAGTACCGAACATACGCCGGAGCCAAAGAGCCGTTGCGATAAATCGGTTGTACCTTATAAAAGAATAATAAATTCCTATTTTCAAATATCGACTTTTACTGGGGAAAAGTACCCCCCAATTTTCACCCCTAAAATTTACATCAGAAGTGGGATATCTCCTTGTGCAAGATAAAGGAGGAAGGACCTAAAATTTAAAAGTGATTTTTAGTGCGTTTAGTTTGAATAAAACAAAGGACAATAATTGAGAAACAGCGCCCTAAGGTACATGAATCGGAAATAGTAACCAGTGTCTGTGACAATAAACTCTGCCACAAACAAAGTGTGAATGATGTGGAAATTTCAACAAAAAAGCTACCAAAATCTTTAAATACAAAAGATCGAAATTTCATCAGCAATGGCCACCGCCCAAACGTCTCAAGCTTCAAGACAGTCGATTGAAACCAGTGCGCACTGTAAAAACGCAACTGTATCTGATGTCACAGACGCAGCTTCAGCGCATTTTAGACTCGATCCTGACGACATACCCTTTACGACGCTTGAAGGGATGGATGACGTCATCAGAATACAGCTGGAACCGGGGATCTCCGATACCTGATCGTGTTTTACTAACGGGAGGCGCCCTTCGATAGCGAGCGGCGAGATTTTAAAAACATTGGAAGCCTGTCGTGCGCGATTGAGGTTCATTTCGTTGGGACTTTGTAGTGGCTTTTCCCAAACAAGCCACTTCTGCTACCTGCTACACGCCGACGCGCGTTTATGGTTTATCATCTCAAAAGACACTTTAGTGGAATATGGACATGCTAAGCTGATATAAAATCCAGTCGAAATAGGGACATCATCAGACTCTTCTGAAACAAAGCAGCCTAAATGAAAGTCCCATAGAAGATGCAAGTTATCCATCCATTGTAACAGATTCACTTACCAAACAAACACCTCGATGTATGGACTCTACTAGCAATTCCGATAAAAATAGTTGCAAATCTAATGAAAATGTCGGGAATGGACGAGCAGAATACACCACCAGATGACAACTTTAATTACCCTGACAAGGCCGTTTTCAAGCCCAAGTTAAAATCAGAAATAGCTCTCATGAACCAGATTAAAATTTCTCCGCTATAAGTTATCGCATGGTTTTATTTAAAATAGGAGACCTTCTTGCAGTTGAATATTCTCTGCTAGCTAGCCAAAGGAACTTGAAAGTCAAATATCAAGAGCCGGATAACTGGAACTAGGAGCTTCTATTCTACGCCATATACTTCTCCTAATCTACTACCCTATGAAAGATCCATACTTTTAGAAAAATAACAGATGCTCAACAATTAATTAAGACTCTGTCTCATTACAAAGTAATCAATAAATGTGAGTAGAAATTATATTTCTATTGCAGTATTTATCTGATTAAATACTTGATTTAAAAAAGCAAAAAAAATATATTATTGAATTGGTTTTTATATTTTTACAATGTTACACAAGAATAACACATGAAAGACGGCTAGTGGCGATCCCACTGTGCTAAAGGAGTGGCGATCCCACTCGATGAAATACAAATACCCGAAAGACGGCTGGTGGTGATCCCACCATGCTAAAGGAGTGGCGTTCTCACTCGAAACAAAAACAAAACAAAAAAACACACACATACACCTACAAACAAACAAAAAATCACACCGTAATCGTGATAATGTGATTATCAAAACAAAAATACTGCCTTTGAATTTTGTACTTCTAGAAAAAAAATAACCTATGGTGCGAGGACGCCCTTTCCAGGATGGCCGTGTTAGCGAAATCCCCTTAAACACCCTGTAGTTGTCAAGTGGTGGCAACTTGGCTACGTCAGGACGGGCGAGCTCAGGAAACGCAGTAGGAATGTATCCCGCAGCAGTACCGAACATACGCCGGAGCCGAAAAGCCGTCGCGATAAATCGGTTATACCTTATAAAAGAATAATAGATTCCTATTCTCTAATATCGACTTTTATTGGGGAAAAGTACCCCCTATTTTCACCCCTAAAGTTTACATATATTGCGCGCATTATAGAAAGCCCCGCATTAATGCCGCTTTTACAGACAGAAAAGCACGTGGGTGAAAGTCTGCAATCGATTTTATATAATGTTTACCTCTGCCGATCACTGCCAGGTAGAAAAAGTTTTATTACAAGAAGATATCCGATGTTTGGTTTGTGTAGATTTTAAATTTGAGAAGTTTGAAAACCTTTTCAGTAATCTAATATTAGAATTTTTCCCTATTTATTTAATAATGCGAAATACATGAAGAAAATACAATTGGTGCGAATTTTTGGTTGCTATTTTTAGGCAAACTATTTTAAAAATTGTCTTAAATTAAGTACTTATCGTAAGAACCTTTCACAACTTAATACAATTTATGATGAGATCTATGAAACAAATTACTTCTGATATCTATTATTTAAGCAAACTTGTTTCAAGGTATGTAATTTGAAACTAAAACAAAAAAAGCTCTTTTTGCTGTAACAAAACCGGAATTAAGTCGAAAAAATATGTGCTTTTTTTGGTTTAATCTAAGTTTAAATGCTTATATTATTACAATCTTAGTCTTACCTTCAATTCTAAAAATCTATTGTTCAGTAATCTAAAAAAGTGCTACAGATATTCATTTTTCACATAAAAATCAACAGGTATTTCGATTTGTCATGAGAAGAATCATTCTTAACATAAACTTTGAAACAGTTACCGAATAAATATACAAATTTTTAAAAAATAAAAGAGCAAAAATTTTATTATTTAATATATTTTTTATTTTGGATTATATTTTAAACATTTAAACTGTGAGGTAATCTATATCTTGTTAAATTATAGGTATTAAATTAAAGGTCTTTTTATATCGTGTTCAATGTATACAATTATTTTTACAAAACAATACAAATAAAAGTACCAAATTCGCAATTAAAATATAATGACATATGATGTAAGAAATAACTGTATAGAAATAAAATAAATAAAATTCTGTTTTTGCTCCAAATATCAATTTTTGACTTAAAATCTCGAATTACGACTAAGCAATTTTATTTTACTACTATTATTATCATCGAATTTTTTGCATTTTTGCTTTTATTAAATTCCGATTTCTCCTTGCAAATTTTCAACATTTATATTTCTAAGAATTATTAACCTTCTTTTTTCAAAATTTAGAAATTTGTCGACTTTGTGCTGACGGTTTTAGGTTTCTTTTTCTATTATTTTGGCTATAAACCTAAAGATTTAGGTCTTCCTTTTTTATAGGCAAACTTTTTATTTTTCCCAATATTTTTTGTAATTTCAACTTGCGCCTTTAATTCTGAAATTCAGGAAGTGGAGGGTAACTTTGCTTATTAAGGGACCATATAAGATAAGGAGGACCGAATAATAAAAAATTTTCTATCATTCGGTCCTCCTCATTTTATGTGGTCCCATAACTTAATAATTAATTGTTGGTAAAACCGAAATTATCTACCCCGTTAGTTACATTTATGGCTAACACTTAATTTTCTACTTTATTCGACATTTTCTCTTTTAAACTAGAAAAATTTATTTGCTAGTAAATGACCAAAAGCTCGACATCAAACTCAACACATTTATCTTTTCTTTGTGTCCTTGTTCTTACTGTAAGAACAAGGTAAGAAATTTGTAAGTAAGAACAAAACAAGACCAGAAGTTCTTTTAGCCAGAGCAAGATTTCTTGTCAAAAAATTAGCAAGATGCAACATTTCTTGTTTTTTCATTTTTGCTATTTTATTAAAAAAAAACTGTAGCAGAGTGTTATTAAAACTTTTTAAATACACATTTCTTTAATCACTAATAAATTGTGGCGCTTTTACAAAAATGGAAGTTCCAGAAAATATTAAAATAAAAAAATTTAATGTTAATATGTTTTTCATTTTTTTTTAAATGACAATGTTTAGATATTCAACATTTAGGAAGAAATTTAACTTTCATTTCGATATTTCGATTTTGTACTCGAAATTAGAATTTTAGCAACAAAATTGTGATATTGTTACGATTTTTTATAAAAATTTTGACTTTAATCGCAAAAATTTTCTCCACTAAAATAATTTTGATTTATTATTAAAATTTAGAATTTTAATCTCAAGAGTTCAAATTTCAACTCTAAGGTCCATTCTGAAGTGGAAAATTAATTTAAAATATTACACTAATTTATAATCAAAAATTGAGAATTTGCTAAGAAAAAATTAAACATTTTTAAAAAACTCGAACTTTTTTCCAAATATTGAAATTTCTAGTTTCGGCGTAATTTCTCTGATATTTTTAATTTCCTTAACCTATTTTGAATATTCCGCAAATTTTAATTTTTTCCAATAATCTTAAATTTTCATTTTTTTTGGAAATCTCGAAATTAACTTTTTTACTGCACAGAAATTCAAAATTAATCGTCAATTTCCGATAATTAGAAATTTGAAAATGTCCAAATAAAATGTTCAAACGTTGAGTGTTTTCTCGAAATTTATGAAAAATTTTGCTTGTAAAATTGAAATTTTAACCATAAACTAAAATTTTGAAATTAGAAATTCAGATTTTGCCAAAAAAATAGATATACTAGGAAAATAACACGAAATTATTACTATAACAATGTTTCTAATTTGAAGTGTTTTCTCAAAATGTAAACTTTTTTCTCGAAATTTCCAATTTATATTTAAACTTAAAACAAAAAATTTTGGTTTTTGTTAAAGTTTCAATTTTTTATATAATTTTTGGGTGGGATTTGGTTTTGAGAGCCCATATCTCCAAGAGTAAGAAAAAGCAACACTCTTGCTAGCAAGGTAAGAATCAAACCATCAAGAAATTGGCAAGTCAAGAAATAAACCAATTTTTTGTCCTGCTCAGCAAGACATAACAAGAAGTTGTATAGCAAAACAAGAAATATTACTTTGTGCATCAATTTTATAATGCATAGACCAATAGGTTTGAACATTTATTAGATTCGAAGTTTGGAAACCAAATACCGGTTTCGATCTTGTTAGATCTCGTCAGTTTGGTATATCCAACTCGAATGCTAATAAATGTTCCGACAAGTAAGTACTAAAACAATCACAGGCGTCAAGCGAGTGACATTAAATTTAGTTTTAGAATTAAAAGTTGCTGTTTACTTTTATAAATTTTGCATTTCTTTCCAATTTGTAAACTGTTTTTCTCCAAATACGTAATTAAAGCTAGAAGTTTTTAAAGTTCAAAATTAGACACTTTATTAAATTCAAAATTTGACAGGGAAAAATCGTAATTACGTAAAAAGTTCAATTAAATATTTTTCAAAATTTTAGTTTTATTCACAAAATATTAAGATATTTTCACAAATGTTTGACTTTCTATTAAGAATTTTAAGTTATTCTTTATCAATTTTAAGCTCCAAATAATATGTCAGAACTTCAAAAAAACTTGGAATATTCGCGTTTAAAACTAAATTCTGTTCAATTTTTTTTTAATTTTCCTTCTTTAAATTGTACAAATAATGTTTTATATTTTTTGACTTAAAAAGAATGCAAACTTTTTCTAGTAATTTTGATTTATGTTTTCAAAATGTCGAAATTAAAAGTAAATAAATTGTTCTCTAGAAGTATTTTTAAATACCTTTAATGTTTTTCTTCTGGTTTGGATTGTTTTTTCAAAATTTTGTCTTTAAACATTAAACTTCAATGAAATGTTTTGTATAAGATTCGAGTTTTCTTCTTTGTTTTCTTAGATTTCAGTTTTAAAATTTAATTAAATTTATTGTTAAAATTAATGCTACAATAACACAGAACACGTCAAAAAATATGCTTTATTTCTTTTATCATGGAACACATTTATTGAAATTATTTTGATGTGAAACATTTTTACAGCACCAAATTGGTACAGTGCCATTAGGAAAAAATACAAAAATAAGACATAATTTTTTTTATTTTATTTTACAGTTATCTAATCTGTTAAATTAGTCTTAAAGTATGCAAAAATTTAATATCTTCCTTTCTCTGGATAGCAATTTCGATTCCATTGACAATTAAGTACCATAATGGTGCTATTTAAGAATAAGAAATTTTAATATAAAATTATGTTTTGTTAACTACATGCACATAAAACAATAAATTAAGTGTTCTATGCTTCCACGAGTACTTTAAGTTATTGTGTTCAAAAATTTGTGCATTCTAAAAATGTAATAATGTAAAGGCTATTTCATTCAAAAATGAAATGCAGAAATATCATTTTGATATTAAAAAATGTACAGTGATTATGCATGTTTAACACTATACACCTTCATACATAAATAAATATCGCGTAAACCATGAATCGATGACACCCGCTACAGTTAAAAGAATCATCAATGACCAAAACTGTAAGGAACGTTTATTACAAGTGCCCAAGATACAAGTGAAAGTAATATACAATGGCTGAACCTTTAGTATCAACAAAAGAATTTACGCTGGGAGAGTGTTAGCCTGGGGTAAATGGTTCTTTCCTTCCTTTCCTCTTTGGTAATCGCAAAAGCAAAATGCTCTGCAAGCTTAATAAAGTGGTCGCATTCATATTTCTATTGAAAACAATAGAAAAGCGTTGTTGCCTTGACTTCCGGATTCGTAAAATGCGTGGGACATATTATGGCGGGTAAAATGCGTATAACCTCTACAATGTATATACAGCGCGACCCTGCGCCGCTAATGCGAAAACATCTCGAACTAAACTTGTATATTTAGCGATATATGTCGACCATACCCGCCAAAACGAAAATTCGTTTTTAGTGTCTCCTAACACCATTTAGTCGAAATAGTGTCGATATACACGTAAAAATTACGAAGCCCGAAACCGGGCTTCGTAATTAGGTGGAGGGCTTCGTTTAGTATGTGTGACATACACTTTTGGGTTTGGTAATGATGGATAACACACACATATATATACCGGGTGTTTTTTTTAGTTGGGAGGTTACCTTTATATGGAGTATCACTCATTATAAAGGTAAACTGATTTTGTCGATATGACTAATCGAAACTAAACTATCTTTCAAAAATATTTTCAACTCCCTCCCGCTTCCGATTATACCGGAAGTAGACATTAACTTTCTTATTTTAAATAGCAACCCCCAAATTTTATATTTTATTTGGATTTTACGTAGAAAAATAAGATGAGTTTATGTATACATGTTTATTGCTATCTTTGGTACTTTTTAAGATATTTCAATTTTTCGGAAAAAACTGATAGAAAAGAGGGTTATTTTGACTCTTTGTATCTTTTTTATTATTTGCAATAAAAACATGAAATTTGGGTAGAAGTCATGAAATATTATGGAGACTCTAATAACGTAATCAAGTTTCACATTTATTACACAGGGTGATGGAAGCTTTGTGATCTTTATTGTTTTTGTTTTATTCAAAAAAACTCTGTTTTTTTTAAATGGGAACTATATGTTTCTTAAACATTTTTGAATTCCTCACGTAAAAAGAAGAAAAAAGTTATATGACTAATTTTTTAAAATTCTGCACTTTTACAGAGATATAATACAAAATGAAAAAGAAAAATATATCTTTTTTTTTAGTAGCAACTTGGTAGTAGTCAACAAAATTTTCAAAAAAAACACAACCACAAGGCTTACAAATTTTAGGCTAAATAACATTTAAAAGATAACCGCACAAGACGAATAAGCTTTTGGCTAATTGTTAGAATACTTACTGAAAAATGTTTAGGTAGCCACGAATGTAAGTTTCGTAAAAATAGTTTATTAAACAGACTTCTCATTTTTGGAGTAATCAAAATCAACAACAAATGTTCCAGAAAATTCGTCCTTTAACTGTTATGCTGTTAGATTAGAACTCTGGATTTTTAAGTGTTAAATTTTACAATGAAAATTAAAATGGAAATTTTTAAGTAATTTTTTTAGGACTACCGCATAACAAGTATATTGCTAGGAACAATCGGATGTGCCTAAAAACGTTACTCAATTCGAAATCTTAAAATATGTCTTTAAATGTATTGAAAGAGAATATCGCCCTTGTTGAGCTTGATGTAAATTTTTTGTCAATTATTTTTGTTTCCTATTACTTATTATGATTAATTCTTTAAGCTTTTATTGCCCACAGTTAATTTCCTACTTGAACAAACAAGAAATGCTTGATTTTTTTTATTTTGAGACTTATGTAAAATACCTCTGTAACGGCACAAAATTTTAAAAAATAAGTAATATAACTTTTTTCTTCTTTTTATGTGAAGAATTTAAAAATGATTAAAAAACATATAGTTCCCATTTAAAAAAACAGAGTTTTTTTGAATAAAACAAAAACAGCAAAGATTATAAATTTTCCATCACTCTGTATAATAAATGTAAAATCTGTTTACGTTATTATAGTCTTTATAATATTTCCTGACTTCAAACGAAATTTCATGTTTTTACTGCAAATAATAAAAAAGATACAAAGAGTCAAAATAACCCTCTTTTCTGTCATTTTCTTTCGAAAAATTGAAATATCTTTAAAACAATCAAAGGTAGCGATAAATATGTATACATAAGCTCACCTTATTTTTTTACGTAAAATCCAAATAAAACATAAAATTTGTGGGTTGCTATTTAAAATAAGAAAGTTGATGTCTACTTCCGGTATAATCGGTAGTGGGGGGAAGTTGAAAATATTTTTAGAAGATAGTTCAACCCCGATTAGTCCCATCGACAAAATCAGTTTGCCTTTATAATAAGTAGTATTCCATATAAAGGTAACCTCCCAACTAAAAAAAACACCCGGTATATATATATATATATATATATATATATATATTTAGTATTTGTTTATGATCGTAAGGTATGTTATTAAATTAAATTATTGTCGCTGCTACAGCGCGTTATATTAAATAGTAACAAATTTAGCCGTTGTTCTAAAAAAAAATTAAATTAAATGATATGTCAATTTCGACACCTAAAAATTGAGAATTAAAATCCCTAGGTATCAGTGAAAACCGCAACTCCAAATCTTTTGTCTAACCGGAGATATTGGCAAATAAAATTTTAGTAACGTTAAAGCTTGATGACGTTGTTTAACATTTAGAATACGAAATCAGAAAATGTTTACAATTTGTCTTACATAATAAGACAATCTATAATTAACACACCTTTGATGATCTAATAGTAATAACACTGAATTATGTAAAAAATTAATCGAAGAAACAAATTAACTTTTGAAAAAGTAAAAAAAAAATACTATATTACATTAAAAATGTTAAATTAACATCGTCTGTTGGTTAGAACCCTAAATGTTCAAACTGACTGCAGTCCATATTTTTCATGCAGTGAATCCTCTGACGAATGGACAACACTGCAATTTCAACTTCTACCATTGACCATTTTACCACTCTAAATAATGTTTCTTATTCATTCGATCATGTCGTTTATTTTGTAGGCTTGTTGGCAAAAACAAGGTATTTTATTCGCCTGACAAATAAAAATCAAGGCAAGTCAGATCTGGGGACCTGGATGGCCAAGAAAACTGACTTTCACTTACTATCCACCTGTCACGTGTGCCTGGCTTTGAACGGTGTTTCAGCATATCCCCAAGTCGTTAGCTATTTTTCTAGTATTTAAATGAGGATTAAATTTCACATACTCTAAAACATTTATAATATTTTGCCCGATGCGACCTCACGTTATCTTCTAAACACAGGGACATGCACATTTCCTGTGGTGCGTATACAATGTATCAGTTGGAGGAAAACTTTTTCACTTTGATCTCGTTTTTCGGGATACTGCACGCGTAGATTTAGCAGCATCAGTTGCATTTTCATGCATTCAATATAAATGGTTAACATGTCAAATGCTTCTTTATTTGTATAAATCTTTTTAATATTATAAAGGAATATAAAAGCGGAAATACCAATTCAGTTAGAAAAGCAGGTAGTAAACACAATCGCAACCTTAAAGATTTGCATTTTATTATTTCATTTTCGCAGTTAACTTTTTTCAAGGGCCACTTTCCCAATTTTGTGGGCAAACTATGTGATAATTCACAACTTAAACTTTGTTTGCCAATATCTTTGGTTAAACACGAGATATCTAGTTGCGGTTTTCACCTGTATTTAAGGCTTCTAATTCTCTATTTTAAAATATTAAAATGGAAATATCACTTTATTTAATTTTTTTTAGAAAAACCGCAAAGTTTGTTACCATTTTATATAACGCGCTGTAGCAGCGACAATAATTTTAAAAAAGTGAAAGTGCCGTCGTTAGACTAAATAACACTCTTTCTATACAGGCTAAATTTGTTAAATTTCATTAAAGCTAACTAAAGTAAATGGCATTTAAAATTTTTTTTTTTCGACGTCTCCCCACTACTTTATTTTAAGAGATAGAACAAAAACTGTAGAACTAAAACAAGTAGAATTTACTCTAGGATTACAATGCATGCATTTTCAATATACTTTAATTAAGCAAAATTTCGATAAAATCTTAATTTTCTATTCAGTCATTCAGTATTATCTTTTCTTACTGAAATTTTTTTCCCAAAGCTATGAAGCGATTCGTTGCTGAGATATGGCCGGCGTCCTTTCTTAGTTAACCACCCGGTACATAATTTGAATATGTAATGTGAATGTGCAGGGTGAGCGAAACTCGATGTCTCAGCTCTATTGCAAGAAAATGAAAAACGATATATGAAATCTGAAAAGAGGTTTTTAAATTGGATTGCGTAAGGTCCATTTTCCATATTTGGAAACAATACTAATGACGTCATTGAACTTTTTTTCCAGGAACATACCTTTATTTTTACATATTTAAAAATAGCTTATTTTTCTAAAGAATTTTTTGTAAATAAAAAATATTTCTATTTTTTCAGTTAGAAAGTTATAGGCAATTTTATTGTAAAAAAGGTATTATTAAAAATTCGTAATTATTACGATTTAAACAAATAGACTTTGGAAATGCAATAAATCAAAAATCAAAGCGTACTGGCATCTGTCTATAATTCAACCAATGGTTAACAAACATTTTTTGTTGCCATTTGATATTGAAAAATATTCACGCAAACGACATACTATTTATTAATTCATGGAGAATCCCAAATAACCCTAGAAAAGCAGATGAATACGTTCTGAGGTACCCCGAACATCTTATTCAAGCCTAAAAATATTTAATAGATATCTTTTCAAAGGCCGTTTGATTAAATCGTAACGAGTTCCAATTTTTAATAATGTTTTTTTTTGCAATAAATTTTATTACAACTTTTTAACGGGAAAAAATAATAACTTTTTTAGTTGCAAAATTTGTTTAGAGAAATTAGTTCTTTTAAAATGTGCAAAAATATAGGTATGTTTTCAAAGCAAAAAAAAAATGAAGACGCTATTATTTCGGTTTTTAAATCTTGAAAATTATAAAGATTTGGCATAAAATGGACCTTACTTAACCCCAATTAAGAACCTTTTTTTTCAGATTTTTTATATCACTCTTTCTTTTCTTTATTTAGTACTAACCTTCAAACGATACGCATATAAATTTGACAGCAATCTGACTATTGATTCGTGAGTTATAGCATTTTAGTGTGAGGCAACTTTTGATTTTGAAAAAAAAAAATTGGAAAAAAGTGAATTTCGAGTTTTGATAAAGCATTGCTTTTTGATGAAAAAAAAATACAGAGAAAACCAAAGAATGGCTTGATAAACATTATCCGAACTCTCCTCCATCAAGACAAATGGTAGAGAAGTGGATTGCTGAATTTAAACGTGGTCGTACCAACACAAATAATGCAGAGCATAGTGGACGCCCAAATGAGGCTGTTATTCCAGAAAACATCAAAAAAATCCACAAATCGGTTATGAACGATCGCAAATTGAAGGTGCACGAGCTAGCTGACATTGTAAAAATATCAGATGGTAGTGTTTTTACCATTTTACATGAACATTTGGGTATGCGAAAGCTCTGTGCAAAGTGGGTGCCGCGTGATCTCACAGTCAACCAAAAACAATAACGAATCGATGCTTCAGAGGAGTGTTAAACCGCAATAAAATGGAATTCTATCGTCGATATGTGACAATGGATGAGACATGGCTTCACTATTACACACCAGAATCCAAAAGATAGTCAGCTGAGTGGACGGCAGTCGACGAACCGAATCCAAAGTGAGCAAAGACGCAACGGTCGGCCGGTAGGGTGATGGCTCTCTCCAAAAAGGAGCCACCATCAACAGCGACTATTAATGTGCACTTTTGGATCGATTGAAGGCTGAAATCGCAAAGAAACCGCCACATTTGCAAAAGCAAAAGGTGTTGTTTCACAAAGACAATGCACCGTGTCACAAATCGATGAAAATGATAAGAAAATCGAATGAATTGGGCTTCGAATTGCTTACCCACCCACCGTTTTCTTTAGATTTAGCCCCCAGCGACTATTTCCTGTTTTCAGAACGCAACAGAATGCTTGTTGGAAAGAAATTTAGGTCCAATGATGAAGTAATCGCTGAAGCTGAGGCCTATTTTGACAAGAAAGAGATATCGTAATATAAAAGTGGTATCGAAAAGTTGGAAAATCGCTATACTCGTTGTGTTGCCCTCGAAGTCAACTATGTTAAATAATAAAATCGAGTTTTGTCAAAATTTTGTTTTTTTTTACTTATTCTACGGACTTATTGAATAAACTGGTAAGTACATATTCTAGGGATGGTTATTGATTATCTGAATATTCCTTCTGCGCCCACTTTTTAAATGAATAATAAAACCTAACCGTTAAGTGGAGGGCTTTTACATATTTTATTATAAAAAAAAAACAATCTTCATTCCTACATTTTTGGACTTTTTCTTCTTATTATTTACATTGTTGTAAAAACTCTAAATAATTTAGACATTATTTAAACCATTTTACGCTCTTATTATATAATACAGAACTTTTTAAATTGTCCCAACCCAAGTCGTTCGCAATTACCCTTTACAGTGGAAAATTAAAAGGATATACTTAATTTAGGAAAACATGTTATTATGCAGCTATTGTCATTCGTCATACGATCTCTGAATAGTAGATATTTATGTGAACAAATTTCATGTTATAAGTACTTATAGAAACCAAGCCAAATTATGTTTAATCTATGAAGAAATTATATCGTAAATAACATTTTTAAAAGATTCATATCTCGAATAATATCTACAGTACTTCGTTCCATTTATGGTACAGTATTAGAGGTGAAATGATTTATAAGATGGAGCTGAGCAAAAAGATGGCACATATTTCTAGCATAGTAAAATCGCTATGTTCGAGATTACCCAGCGTTCGTGTTTGCCCTACTTTCTTCTAATTATATATATATTTTTTTGGTAAGAGCTACATCTATTGCATCTCCTACTCTAATTTATTCTGTTATAAATAATAAATTACCTGTTTTAACTTATTTTCTTACATTTGAAGTATACCATGTCACATCCCAAATTAATGAGAAAAATATTCTGAATTCGAAAATGGTAAAATTTATTATGGCGTCTACAAGAAATAACAAAGTTAACATAATTTTCTTGAAAGAAGTTTATTCAAGAAAAAATTAACGTACACCAGTGACACGGCAATACAGAACAACTGACTGCGATTTTTGATTTGTCTAAATCGGACTTCAAATAAACAATGGCTATTTTCAGTGTTTTTCTAAATAAAATCGAGACGATTGGAATTTAATTGTTTTCTCAGCGGAAGATTGTTAGGCGTTAAATTCTGCACTAGTTTACCCATTAAGCTTCCTGGTATTTCTAGTAGTTTACGAGTTTCCTGTAGTGGAAATTAAATCTGGTTCAGCCTGTATATTAATAACTAATTTAATCTACTGACTAAATCTAGTTGTTTGCAAAATGAAAAAAAAAACCAAAATTATTTGCCCTAAATATATGACTAAGCGTTGTGCGTCTTTTAGCAGTAACTGGCCATATATTAGGAGGGCAAAAA
This sequence comes from Dastarcus helophoroides, assembly GCA_028583605.1. Classification (NCBI taxonomy): domain Eukaryota; kingdom Metazoa; phylum Arthropoda; class Insecta; order Coleoptera; family Bothrideridae; genus Dastarcus; species Dastarcus helophoroides. Next base: position 20,629,937 of record CM053328.1, on the reverse strand, counting down.
GTTGAAAAGAATTTTTTCCCCCATCGGGTAATTATTTGTCGATTTGGAGTTTATCACGAACTTTATATATGATGTTGCTTATTTCGGTTTCTCAAGAGACCAATAGAGAACAGGCCGTATTCCCTGACAAGATTTTTAAATTTACTCTGTAGGTTTTTGTGCTGCAATACCCCTGGCAATTATTGATTTCCATTTAAGAAAAACTCATATAATATTTTACTCTTATTGTTATCTACTTTTAGCGAAGACAGCGAAGGAGTCAGAGATGGAAATTTATAGACTTGGGGGCATTTAAATTACATCTCAGATATATGAAAGAAGGCTTTAATAAAAAGCGGTATAATTTAGACAGGGTTCAACAATTTTTTTAATAGAAAATCTACTTATAGATATCGTTTTTATCATTAAAGGGAGGCATTTTTTGCTTTAGTTTTGCTGTTAAAAAGTTCCCTCAGTGTTAAACAATAATTCAGGCTTAAGATCTCAAATAAAAGTCAGGGAGAGATTGGAATTCGCAAACTAAGATTTCATTTAATATTGAAAATCTAAAAGAAAATCTCGGAATTTTCTTTTGTCGGTTTTACAGTCCTTTTATTGTAGGTAATAATCACAGTGACGTGATATCAACACCGTAAATTTTTACTATTACTTCCAATTCGGTTTGTTCTTGGATCTGCTTACTTGATTTTGTATCTGATCATGTGGAAACAAATCTTTCCTGCTCAGATAGTGATTGTTTTTATTATGCTATCCACTCAGGCAGATTAGTTCGAATAGAAATAAATGAAAAATCAATTTATCGATTTGTGTAACCTCTTTCATAAAAATACGGAGAAAAAATTATCATTAACATTATTACAACTGCTTAAAGGTACAAGTAATATATAAATGCTCTATTATTATACTTAATTTTTGCAAAAATAATTATCTATGCTAGTTTACAGGTTGAGTTGTTTTTATTTATTTATTAATTAAATGAGCTGCATCATTTGATTTTATTTATAAAATTCGGCTCCAATCAGGTTTAAGGTAATATTGATTTATGCAGCATGTTCTCATTAAATAGTAGGTGCTACCGATAATTTTTTTTTTCTATAACTTTATTATATGGTTGTAGGTAATTTTATTTGGCATTATATAGCAATAACACTGCTGTTGTCTTTCACCTGCATGAGAGCGGCTAAGATCGCATTTAAAAATACCCTTCAAACATCACTTCATGACATCCGATAAATAAATACATTAGGTTCCACATAAGATTAGAAAGTAAAATTCTAAGCAATAAAGAAATTAGATATAAAATTAAAAAAAATACAATTAGGCAAAAAACTTAAAAGTATGTAATGTACACGGTGTTTGTTTAACGAAAAGTTTTTCTTTTGTTGATTTCATAGAAATTGTTTTGTACTCTTTGTTCAAATGACAACGCAAATATAACAAACGTGTTAAAGATGACGCGTCAAGTTTATTCCAAAACTGTCATCGCCGAATAATAACATTGCAGATTGTGAGATGCATAGCTAAAAAAAAGCTAGAAACCACAACCATGAATATAAGATAGCGAAATATAATGTAGTTTAATTGTATTAGAAATAGAAGCTGCACAAATTAAGCACGACTTTTGGCTGACAATTTGTTTTAAGCACTTACAGTACTAAACAAGGTGGTTATCACCAAACAAAACATTTTTATTTACGACCATTTTAATTGGTCATATGGGAATTGCAATGTGATGACTGATGAGGAATTTTTTTTTGGGAAATGCATATAGCATGTATGTATGTTTGTGACAGGGATAGTTTTGGAGGCAAAAGTAGATTTTTCTGTTAAGCTTAAAAACCATCTTTCTGATTTTCTGCGAAAATATTACTGTAAATTATAAAACGAATTTCCGTGATGTGCACTTTTGGTTTTAAATAATTGATACTACTGCTATAACCACCGACGATGTTAAAAAGCGAAACCAGGTCCGGTCGCAGCAAATATTTATAGAAACATCATGAAATTTTTAATATCTCTTGTTTTATTTATTGTGAATAAGGTTAAATAGTTAGGACTTTTGGTTTTACCAACGATTTTGCATTTTATTCCACATATCTTGAAAACAAACGAGAATCTGGTTGGGTTTTTGTCATTATATTATTGAGCAAATGAAGAAGCAGTTTTGCCGTTATTTCGACTTCGTTTTTTGTTTTAGTTTACTACGTATTCGACAATAATTAAAGACTTAAATTGATTATCCACAGCCATATCAATTGAACTACTTCCAATTTGAGGAATAAGTAAAATGACAATCTCTTAGATGCTAAGTCATTGGACAAATTGCGTCAAATGAGCTGAAATGGAGTTATAAGGGCAAAGCAAATCTTTAAATTACAGTAGTAGTCGTATATAATTCCACATTCCTTTGCTTATTTCTTATCGTAAGCAGTACAGTCGGAGGGGCTTTTTGCGAATTCGGCCCAATATTTAATCCAGTCATATATTTAGATACTCTTGCCTGGGATTACCAATAACATTAGAGATGTTTTCTCCCTTCTTCCCATCTCAATTTGTCCCTAAACATATGCAATATACTTGCAAATTCAAAATTAACTAATACCCAGCCTTGTAAGTGAGCCTAGGATTTTATGCAAAACTCCAACTGTTTATTATTTAAAATATCAGTTTCATTTTTAGTACATGCACGAATGTTATTAAAATGAAGCATAATTGCATAAAATGTATACTATTTTAATATTTTCTGATTTAAAATGTATTTTAACTGTTTTAGGGGCAAATCGATTTATTTTCCCATCTTGAATCTACCTAACCCATCTTACAAAACATTTTTACCAGCACTTGCTCATTTAATATCCAATTTCAACTGCTCTGCGCATTCCAAAAAGTAATTCAATTCCTTTTTGTAATTTTATTACAATGAGGAATGTTATTCCTGCCATTCTTGCTTTAGACCGTAAACAGGAATAAATTTGTAGAATCAGCTATACTATACCCACCTATACGATCATGATATCATGAATAGCCATGAGTTTGCGCTAATCGAAGTCTAATATCAGCACTTCACTACTCGGAGACGTCCAGAAATATAGCGCTTAATTCAATAGGGCCTGCGAAAATACTTGACAGGTCCAAACGAATAAACAAAAGCTCTATGTTCAAATAAATGCTCTTGACTGTGTACATGACTTAATTATTATAAAGGTCTTTCGTTTCTAATTAGTGAGTTTGAGACGTATAGTAAAAAAAAATGACACATTGAATTATTATCAGCTGTGTGTTTATTTCTTATAATGTGTTACGGACTACTATATTATTATTAGTTGACAGTTACACTGTTGAAAATTACGTAATGGTAAATGGTTAAGTATGAGAGAGGCCAAGAAGGCAAATATCAGAGGCCCCACGCCTTCATGAAGACCCAGTGAGCTGCTGCCACTTTTTGAATTCCAAAAATGTTGAAGCTTTTTTAACATTGGAAATGTTTATGTTGAGATATGGGGTGAAGTTTCGGGTTTTCGTTCAAGCTTGAGGGTAAACGGTGTCGCTCGCTCTGACATACTCACCAGTCGAGCGCTCTCGGCGTCGAGAGGCCGGCGTAAAAACTATGGGAGAATGTTAAGTTTACAGTTCATCGCAGTGCACCATATTCGTTTAATCCAGTGACGTTTCATTGGATAAGGCTATCAGATATTGATATTAAGAGTTTGAAAAATAGCGAAAAGTGTAAGACATTTCGAGAGCGTAAAAAACGTTTACGAGAGATTGAAAATAGAGAATCTAGTGAGTTAAGTAGGAAAACACCGCTAACAAAAACTGAACACAATAGACAGTATCGTAAGCATGTAAAGATGAGCAAACTTAAAGGTTCTGAAGTGTACAGGGCTACCCAAGTCAGCAGCCCTTAACTGAGGGGTTATAATTCCATTATTAGGCTGTAAACTCTAACCCTGAATCCAATTCACGTACTGTATTGAAAACCTTGAAGTACTCAGTAAACGAATATAGTAAAATATCTGCACTTATAATTTTTAGGGCTCAAATAATTGTAATTACCTTTACAGTAAAGTTGACAAATTTTTGCTGGTAGATCAACTATATTTTAATATTTCATTGTTTTCGCTTTGTACTAAAATATTTCTTTCAAGAGCCATGAGCATAGCCTTAATATTATTTTGATTTAAATTATTTCGTAGTCTATTTGGTTATACGAGTATATTTCAATTTAAAAAATAATCTTTCAGAAGAAACTTACTGAAGCACTGAACTAAACACTGTGGCTTGTGATTAAGTCCAAAGAAGGTTTCACCCCTTTACCACATCGGCAATTAAATAAATAATTACGCGATACGTATTTCGCCAGCAGAACTGGCATTTTCAAGCGCACTAATCTTAAAAGATTAGCAAAAGATGCATCGACGTCATCTGCATTGAGATTCAAATCGATTTGAATCTCAATGCAGATGACGTCGATGCATCTTTTGCTAATCTTTTAAGATAAGTGCGCTTGAAAATGCCAGTTCTGCTGGCGAAATACGTATCGCGTAATTATTTATTTAATTGCCGATGTGGTAAAGGGGTGAAACCTTCTTTGGAGAAGAAACTTAGCTAATGGAAACTGTAAATTTAAAAAAGATAAACATTGCAGAAATAACCTTAAAAATAGAAAAAGTCGAAAGAAAAATATTTGAATATTCAAATTTTCACTCAAAATCTCAAGTCGAATACTTCGACATTAAGGTCGAAAATTAAAAAAAATAGCTAAATAAGGCCAAAATTTTAAATTTAGAAAAGTTGCGAGAAAAACATTAAAAAAAATAGACAATTTTAGGAAAATATTCCAGGATTTCAAAAAATTCATAATGTTCTAAAATTTCAAAACATATGTCAATATTTTGAGGTTAAAGATAAAATTTTGCAACTAAATCAAAATCATTTGAAAAAAATTAAAATATTTCATTTGAAGTCAAGATTTTAAATAAATGACTTGTGTTCTTAAAAAAAGAGTCTAGATTAAATTTAAAACCTTAAAAATAAAAAATTAAAGCTTTAACATTGGTTGAAAGCTTTATTGGTGTTGGAAATAAGAGTAAAAAGTAAAGTTTGAATTTTGGGATTTTAAAATTTGGGGAAACCCACCACTCATGATTTAATAAAAAAGGGGATCTTAAATTTCGAAAAAAAAGTTGACATTACAAAATTTCGATAAAAAATCTTGAGTTTTCGAGTTTATAGATTTATAATTTTAAGAATTTTTTAGGCTGAGGCCACAATTTTGAAAATAAGTCAAAATCTTTAGAAATATTTAGAATTTATTATTTAACATAAAAATTTTAAACAAAACGTAAATATTTACTGACAGTTTAGGAAAAATAATTGACATTTTGAAAGGTTGAGGAATTTTGTGAAAAAGTCATAATTTCAAGACAATACTCTGTATTTATTTTTTTAATGGAATATCTTGGGTTAGACTCGCAAGACTGATGTTCAAATTTTGAATCCGTTTGAAATCCGAAGTTTTAAAAAAAAACAAGAATTGCAAGTTTAATGTAAAAACTTAAAAAATTGGAAATTGTGGAAAAAATTATTAAATTTTGGAAAAGTCCAAAATTTGTGTTTATAATTATTTTGAAAGCATAAACGCATAATTTTGTAAAGAAGAGTAAAAATAAGAGTAAAATAGATTTCTAGACGATTTTCTTTAGGTTAGAAAATTTTAACCTCTCTGGATAAATAAAACGTCAAAATGACCCTTGACGGATCAACCAAAATAATCAATAAGTAATCGAATGCCGGGTTCGCTACGTTCTCTTCTAAAAAACTTTGAACATCCGATAAAATTTTAACTGACATAAATTGAAATTTACTAATTCAATCAGACACACTCTGTCATTATTAAACGGCTCGAGATAATTAAATACCATATCTGTTGCTAATTTAAAGCCCTCATCGCTTCCCATTTATGTTTTTAGATTCATTTAAGTGGTCAGTTCATTGCGACAAGCGTATTTTTGATATTAAAAAAATTCATTATTTTTGCGATTCTGTGGAAGGAGATTCAAGTGACATTATTGAATCATTGTCATTATCAGCTAATTATTATTATTACTTAATTATGCAATAGAGTTGCTGCAAGACCGCTTTAAAATAAAAGAACAGGTCACAACCGTCCTTAACATTTTTTAATTCACAAGAACCTCACAACCCGGTCTAAGACAACTAATTACCTGTAATAAAGGTTTTAGAGGCTTTCGGCAAAAAAATGAATTAATTTTATTTATTATTCCCATAAGAGCGGAAAAATTAAACGATCATGCAAAGCGAAAATGGCAATCAGTACAACCAGTACAGCTCTAGTTTTAATTAGAAATAGGTGCAGTAACTTTAAGTAATGCCCAGCATTGTTAAATCCAGGGTGTCAAGCAAACATCATTACTTCAGCATTAGTTAAAAAATTGCAATTTTCTTTAAGAGAGTTTGAAGTAATGTAACATATAAATAAAATCACATCTAAACGAATTCACATGTGATCTTGATACCGCGTTAGTCGTGATAACATTTTTTTCAGGAGGATTGACCGGGAGGAACGGCCAATTTGGGCGAAAATAACTAATTTTTGGTTTAAGAACGTCATCGCCAAGTGTTTTTAAACAGAAAAAGACGGTGTCCCTTATAAACATGGAAGACGACAACTATCGCTCAAAGATGGCAGTACTTACGATACGTGTCGTTAGAAATTAGAAAATATGGCGGTTGACGTTCATAGATGGCAGCACGAAAGAAGACGCGTCGTTTGAAAATCACACAAGGAAAATGGCGGATAACGGTCACAAGGCTTGAAAAATGAGAAAATAGAAGGCTTTAGCCGTAAATCCAGGCAATTTGGCAGTGAAGCACTGCGAATGTTGGTTAGAAACAACTGCCACGAAATTAAGAATACGTACCGCAAAAAAAAAATCAAATATTAACGGAAAAAGCAGACTCTGCGAGCACGTGGCTTGAAATTCACGAACGGAAATTTTGTCAGGCTGAAAGGGGGCAAGGTGAATGATGCAAACAGTAACAAACAAACAAACAAAAAAAATAACACTAATAAACACAAAAAAAAATGCAAAAAAATAAAATAAAATACTTACGGTTTTTAAGCTGGGGTCGCAACGATGCACTATCAATGTCGTACGTCGGCGTCGGTGGAAAATTTGCGGTCAAAGCGCTAGGCAAATGAGCAAAGGTCGCAATGGGAACTGGGCGGCTGAAGATTCTCGACGGTTGGAGAAATCTTGCGCTGGTGGAGTACTGGCGTCGACGACAGCAGTAAGGGAACTGATTTTACTCAGAGGGACTTGAGTGAATCACAATTCACTCATTAGGGTTGCCTAGCGCTTTGATGCAGCGAGTGTCGTCAAAAGCGGGAAAATTGAAAATATATTTATTTCGCTCCGGTATCAATCTGGAATATGATAAACAAAATCACAGAACCAACCTCAATTTTTAAGATTGATAAATTTGCCATTCAACTGCCCTCTAATGTTTTTTTCGATGATCCTGATTTTAATGCGAAATAATCTAAATAGATTTATTAACTAAAACAAGTTTATTTTGGGAGTAATTAGAAATTCCATTGAAATCAGAAAAAATTAACTTCATTTTCAAGAAACCTAATTGGGTTAAATGCAGCTAGTCATTTAAAAGTCCATTCAAAGAAACAAAAATATGAAATGCAATTCAAAGACCGTAAATTCTTGTCCGGAAAAACAATTACATGACCGGGGCAATAAATGTTAGGATCAAGAGGAAACTGAAAACAAATTACTTTTATCTTAAGAAGAAAAGGCCAGGAATAACACTTTCAATACAATTACTACTTACGAGCACCCTGTGGTCTATTCATTATAACGTTGCCTTTCAAAAAGGAAACAAGGCACATTTAGTGTCAATAAAATGATTCTTAATCTTGGAAAAAATAGGGATGACAGAATATCTAAGAACCACTTGTCGGAATGACAAATTTCTGAAATGTACTACCTATCCAACCAGGGGGTTCAAACAAACGGTAAAAAGCCAGAAAATTCATGTGGTGTAAGACAAACACTGCAAACACTTTCAACACATTCAGCCTTAACGACATTTTAATCAGTTATAAAAAAAATGAAAACTAAACGTAATACATATTGTTGTAAATCAATACATATTTTATGTAATTATTATTATTTACTACTTCGAAGATACATAGATAATTGTCGTGGCAAATTTCAAGAGGTGTCGGATAACACAAGAGTCGACGTCACTAAGATTCTAGCCTTAATAATCTAAATAAATAAAGGTTTCATATTTCAACACGATCGGTAAAGAGGTTATGAAATTATTAATTAAATATTTTTTTTTTAAATTTTGAAAGTCTACAATTCGAGAAGTAAACATTTTTTAATATTTTTTTTTTTTCGTATTTCGTATTTATTTATCATTCCGAATCAACTGTCAAACGGTGTTTTTGAAATTTGTAAATACCTGTATAACCTTGTATGTTGAATAAAGTGTTAATTATGTTTCTATTTGGTGTTATCATTTCCAATGTCTCCGTTGGTTGCAAGGATTGCGAAATCTGTGAATGTTTTTTCTTGGAATTTAATGCTTTCTCAGCGTTTTTTTATTATAATTTTAAACTCAAAAATTCTTCTAAACTTCGACATTTTTTCGAAGCTTTTCAGCTTAAACTTGAAAAATGCTCCTTATTGAAATGTCTGCTAATAAATTCGCAGTTTAAAATGTCAGGTTCTTGAAAATTTTAAGCGAAGGGCCAATTTTTCAAAAACTCAAATTAATAAAGATTTCAAGATTCGAAAAAAATGAAAGTTTTGGAAAAAAATTCAAATTTTCAGAAAAACTCGTAATTTTGAAACCTATTTGGAATTCTTTGAACCTATTCGAGAAAAAGTCGAAACTTTGATGACAAAAAATTAAAATTTTCAAAAATCGATCCAAATTCAAAAAAAATTAAGAAAAGTCAAAAATGTTTCTAGAATTTTTAAAACAGGAATCACATTTACATAAGAGCCGAAATTTCTGAAATAAAGGAAAAATTGGGTATGTAGAACTTTAAGAAATAGAGAGAATTTTGAACAGAGGTCGAAATTTTCGGAAAAAAGTGCAAATTTTGGAATAAGATCAAAGTTTAAAAATATAACTTTACAGTAATAGAATCACCAAAAAGAAATGATAATTTTGGGAAGGGTCGAAATTTTGAGCAAAGTTTGAACTTTTGTGTCAAAATTTAATATAAATTAACAAACAGTTTAAATTTCCAGAAAAAGTAAAGTTTTGAAAAAAGTAGACATTGCCAGAATTGAAATTTTCAAAATATTTCAAATTTAGGAAAATGTGGACATTTGAAAAAATGGAAAATTTAAAATTCGAAATTTTCAAGCTATGCCGAAAATTTTAAAAATCAAAATAGGATTTTTCAAAAATATCATTTTCAGAAAGTACATAAATCTTGAAAAAAAGTCGAAATCTTTTAAAATATTCCAATTTTCAAAAATATGTAATTCTTTTAAAAAAAGTCAAACTTAGGAAAATTTTAGAAACGCTGTAAACTTTGGATAAGAAGGGAATTTAAAGAAAAGGTGAAATTTTATAAAATTGATCAAAAAGTTTAAAAGTCGAAATATTTTACAAAGTTTAAATATTCAAGATAAAATCAAAATATTGAAAAGAAGTCAAGTTTTTAAAAAAGTTGAATTTATTTAAAAAGCGAAAAAAGGTCAAAATTTTTAAAATTAAGTCCAAATTTTAAAGAAAAATCAAAATTTTGGCAGTGGAAGTTTTCAAACATAAGGAAAAATTCCGAGAAAAGTCGAAATTACGATAAAAGTGGATATTTAAAAAAAAATTTTAAAAAGAAGTTTCAATCTTGAAAATAAATTAATACATTAAAAAAAATGCAAATATGCAATAAAAATCGACTTCTCCAAAAACACTAGGAATGTTCAAAAAACATTTTGAAATGTAAGTCGAAAATTTTAATAGAAGTCGGTATTTTTTTAAAAAGTATATATTATCAAAGATAGTAGAAATTTTCAAAAGTAATCGACGTTTTCAAAAAAATTCGAAAAAAGATAAAATAAAAAAGAAAGGATGAAAATATTCAAAACTGCCGAAATTTTGAACTCAGCCTTTTCAAACACGTCGAAGTTACAAAATCTAAATTTTAAAAAGCAAGTTGAAATTAAAAAAAAATGATCTGTTATATTTTCTTGTAGCTATTATTTAGCCTCTTTCCTGTAATATAAATCATAACATAAACTAAACACTAAACACTAAAGTTGATATTATATTGCGTATATGTCCATTAGTTGATAGTTTATTTTGTATTACTAACTAAAAAATGAATTTTGTACATACATTATACTTCATCCTTCATATTGTAAAATATAAAAGTAATTGAAAATATTACTACTTCGTAATTAGTTCCTTTTTCTAAGCAATGGGCAATTGCATTACGTTTTAATCAATGGTAGGGTAATTCGGAGTAGTTTCACTACGTTTTCTGAAAAAATTATAGGTAATATAATGATTTCTGGTTAAAAATTATTTTGCCCAGTTCTGTCAAAATGGAAGGCCAGTCCTAGTTTTATGTTTAACTCCATTCTAGAATGATCATTATATTTAACCTCATGGATAAATTTAAGCAATTGCATCTTTTATGTACAGGGTTATTGATCATATGTTGAACCATGGCAGATTTCGCTTATTTTTAAAGATACGAAAAAATTTAAAAAATCAAATTGTTGTAGATCTTAGAATATTTTTATTATATGCTATTAAAAGAGCAAATCCATGACACAGTTTTGATTTATTTAACAAATATGAGTTTTTTTTTTAACGGAACACCATGTGTATTTTGACATATTTAAGTAGCCCCATTCTTTCTTATTCCAATAATGCATAATAAGTTACAAATATTTTAAAAATATTATGACAGAAATAACGTATTTTTAACCAAATAACCATTCCGTTAAGTCGTATGTCAAAAGAATGAACTACATCTTTCAAGATTTTTAAATAATCAGATAAATTAAATGGCTGATAAGGCAGTCAGTAATCTAAAATATCATTTAGAAGTATGCCTGAACTGAAATAGAGGTCATTTCCAGCAATTTTCTAACTTTAAAAAATTATTTTCTCTTCACAGGTATATCGTTTCTGCCAAAACGATTAAAATAAATGTATAACATTAAAATTCGAAAAAATAGGGCTATCCGAATATGCAAAAATGTACATGGTGTTCTATTTAAAAAAATTATTGTTTGAAAATGGATTATTTAATTGCTTTTCTGAAAGCATGTAATAAAAGAATTTTTAAATCCATACCAACTTCATATCTCACTTTTTTTTTTGTATCTTTAAAATTAAGCGATGTAGGCTATGGGTCAATATATGGTGAATAACCCTGTATATTTTAAAATGTTCATAAATTATGCATATTTTCTTAAAATAACCATATTTTTAGATATTTTATTAAATTTTTTTTCATAAATATGCGCATGTTTTCAACAATTGTAACGCATAAGGATACGAAGCTTAGCAGGGTAATTTAAAATTCGATGCACATATTTCAAGAGCGTAATTTAAAATCAAAATAAGACGTTTTCTTCATAAAAACATGTGTCCTCAAATGTACCCCTGCGCAAGTTATGCAAGAAAAATCGATTGTGTCAAATCCTGATTGCAGCTATTGATCAAATTATCCAAAAATTTGCAATCTTATATGAGTATTTTTTAGCCCCTCTCTTATTGTTTATTTTTTTAATTAAAAAGTACTGTAAACTTAACTTTAGTTGAGATAAAGGAGAACTCACACTTTTCTTGGCCAAAATTTTACGTTTCTACTGGGAAAATTTTGATCCCTTGCATTTTGTTGATACAGCTAACAAATTGCAAGAAACTCGTGTTCATCTAAAGGAGAGTATTATCAAAATAAACATAATCTAAATGTTACTACATTTAGGGAGAATTTTAGAATTTTTAGTAAACTCCAATAATTGTTTGATAACAGGTATTGAAGATGCCTCCCGCTTCTTTTATGGTTTCTTTTTCTTAGAGTGCCGTCTTTATTGTTTATTGAAGGTTGGCAACAATCTCGGCGAACCTCTTACGACCTTAGGCAGTTCGAAATATTAATGCGCCATTTACACGAGCTGTAAAACTATCCCAAGTCTATATCTGAGAGTACTTCCAGCGAACTTGCGTAGTGTAAATAGTCTCTGAGAGTGCTCTCAGAGCAAGTCGTAAAACTTGCGTAATTGCCACAATAATTACTTGCACATAAGCACTATAGGCAAAAATTGAAACACAGAACTTGTCCCCTGAAACCAAGAAAAATTAAAAAACACAACAAAGGTTGCTCTAACGCGTTTCGACAGCCAAGCTGTCATCTTCAGAGAGAAACTAACATCTAATCTTAAAATTAACCCTTATATACTAAGAATATTCACTTCGTGCGTGATCGGCCGCACCCGAACGCGCATCCAATCATACACGTCGTTGTGTCACAATTTCTTATCTATCAACCTTAACTATTTTTAACAGGGATGAATGGCCTAAAGGTCCAGCGCAACCATTCATAAGGTTGTTTCCAGCCTTATGGATGGCTAAGCTCTCACATGCATTTAACATATAATTCTTATTAACTACTCTTAACAATTTAATATCATTATCTATCCTATGATCTAATTCAAAAGCATGTCGAGCCACACTTGACTTCTCAGTTCTTCCGTACCTCAAATGAGCCAAATGTTCTTTGAGTCGGATTTTAAGAGATCGTCTAGTTTGTCCAACATACTTTTGAGGACAATCCCTACATGAAATTTGGTAAATACCAGACTTATCTGTTTGCTCTACTTTATCCTTTAAACTACCTAAAAGCGAATTTAATTTTCCATTAGAAGTATAAATAACCCGAAAACCCTGATTTCGTAAAATTCCACCCAAACCCTGCGTGAGCGAGGGTTCAAATGGAAGTGAGACGAATTTAAAGTTTTTGTTTTCATCAGCTCGGAAAGTTGTAGTATTCAGCAATTCACATTTAAATTTTTTCTTATTGATAATTTTATAAATAATATTTGGATCTGAATACTACAACTTTCCGAGCTGATGAAAACAAAAACTTTAAATTCGTCTCACTTCCATTTGAACCCTCGCTCACGCAGGGTTTGGGTGGAATTTTACGAAATCAGGGTTTTCGGGTTATTTATACTTCTAATGGAAAATTAAATTCGCTTTTAGGTAGTTTAAAGGATAAAGTAGAGCAAACAGATAAGTCTGGTATTTACCAAATTTCATGTAGGGATTGTCCTCAAAAGTATGTTGGACAAACTAGACGATCTCTTAAAATCCGACTCAAAGAACATTTGGCTCATTTGAGGTACGGAAGAACTGAGAAGTCAAGTGTGGCTCGACATGCTTTTGAATTAGATCATAGGATAGATAATGATATTAAATTGTTAAGAGTAGTTAATAAGAATTATATGTTAAATGCATGTGAGAGCTTAGCCATCCATAAGGCTGGAAACAACCTTATGAATGGTTGCGCTGGACCTTTAGGCCATTCATCCCTGTTAAAAATAGTTAAGGTTGATAGATAAGAAATTGTGACACAACGACGTGTATGATTGGATGCGCGTTCGGGTGCGGCCGATCACGCACGAAGTGAATATTCTTAGTATATAAGGGTTAATTTTAAGATTAGATGTTAGTTTCTCTCTGAAGATGACAGCTTGGCTGTCGAAACGCGTTAGAGCAACCTTTGTTGTGTTTTTTAATTTTTCTTGGTTTCAGGGGACAAGTTCTGTGTTTCAATTTTTGAAGATAACCAAGGACCAGTCCGTTCCATCAAACACTATAGGCAAGTTCAGATTTACTTCCAATTTGTTGGAAGTTGTCTGCAAAAGGGTTGCACAAGTCATACATTTGGAGGTAGAAACAGACATGTATGGTCAATAAATATATTTGCTCTCACAAGTCGCTATTGCAAGTTATTATCCCATGTAAACGGCACATAAGTGGGCATCCATACTTATCCAATCTCTGATGTTTTTTAAGTAGGAATGTTTCTTTGTAAAAAGAACCGCGCTTGCCTTCAATTTTCCTTCCCATTATTAGTTTCGAGAATTCATATCTATTTTCATGCATTGTATGACCTGGCGGCTGCCAAACACGATCACGGTAACTCGGAGGGATTGCCTTTTAGGACACATGTTTATAGGAAGAAAAAGTCTTATTTTGACCCTAAAAATGCGCTTTTCTAACTTGTACATCGAATTTCGAATCACCTTTAAGTTATAAATAATATTGAACAGCACTCCTAACTTATTCAAATTAATCATTTTGTTATGATAGACATTTTAGAAGTCCGAGGTAGTGAAACATAATATAAGGAGGGAAACTAACGGAGCTTCTCATGTAATTTGCAATTAATACAAGCTTATACAATGTAATATATACTTCAGCAACAATGCGATGTAGGATTAAATGGTTGACGGAATTAGGGAAGCAACGGTGTTGATATTCTTAGTCATATTGAATACAAAGTTAACTTATTAACTAAACACGGTAGCCTAGTGGTTGCAAATACTTGGCATTTTAGTTAGAACAATAAAGGTTCGTTTTCATGTGACAACAATATCACAACTTTAATTCCATGGCGTTATAAGTCCTGTTATCGTGGCTTATAATGGTAAAAGTCGTGACATTTTTATAAGTGCAAGTTTCAATTCTTATACAAGGTGATTCTAAAAGTAGCACAATAAATTTAGGATCGTATTTAAGAGCTCAAAATAGGACTAAAGTCTATATAAACAAATGTCGCAAAATGACTTGTTTCCGAGTTACAGGGTGAGGAAGGTTACTTCCTTATTATACTTTTTTATTAGTAGAACGGAACGTGTACAGATAATTAATTGAAATTTGGTACAACTCCATACTTTTTGGTGCCCTTTCCAAAATTCAAGAATTATTTAACATAACTAAACCAGTGGCGGATATATTCAGAGGAGTGGTGCTTAAAACGTGCCTTATTTATTTTGTGTACACTTTTATTGCCGTTTAATAACAAAAATATAAACTTCAAACATTTGAACATAAAAAAGGTACTTTCACTGAAAGACATTTTCAGCGGTTTTTGAATAAAGTGCATTTTTGTATCTAGAAACATTAAAAACGCTCCCCCAAAAAATAAATAGCATTGACATTTTCCTGTTTACTTGTCACCGGTGGTCACTTTGTGCAATTTCTGCAAATAAAAGCTAATATTTTTAAATTCGTGATTTGCTAAATATCTACGAAACATTTGTTATTTAAATATTATTTACAATTAGTTAAATATTGGTTTAAAATAATTTGTTTTGACAGCACATTTCAACTAATTTTATTTTCTCTCACTTCAAAGCCAACTATGTGTCACATCACGGATTTTTGGGCGAGCGTTTTTAATGCATCGAGGTACAAAAATGCATTTTACTCGAAAACCGTTGACAGTGTTAGATTTCAATTAAAGTACTTTTTTTATGCAAAAACGTTTGTAGTTTATATTTTTGTTACTAAACTGCGGCAAAAGTGCGCACAAAATAAATAAGGCACGTTTTTAGCAGTACCCCTCTGGATATACCCGCCACTGGTTAACTTCTATGAATTATTATTTAGAGTTTTAAAGATGGCCTAAAAATTTATGAAGTTCGTAAATTTCATTCAATTATCTGTAGAAGTTTCGCAACTATTACAAAAAAAGTAATCTTTCACACCCTGTAACTCGGAAACGAAGCGTTTTACGACATAAGTTAATATAGACTTTTAGTCTTATTTTGGGCTCAAAAATAGGATTCTTAATTTATGGCACTACTTTTAGAATCACCTTGTATGATATCCAATACAAAGGCATAGTTAAAGTTTGGCAGAAACATATAAACAGAAGTATGCAAGCAATATATGATAAAAGACAAACACAGATCAATTGATACTATCGACACAGAATTAGAAAGCTTTGTAACCCGGAAACCATATATTGACGATTCGGTCAACAAATTTGAGGAAGCACTGCAAAAGACTTGCTCAAAAACGGTAAAATGTTGCCTTGGTAGTGTCTAGAGCTCACAAAAATATATAAAAAGTAAATAATTTACGAAGAAAATACCAACGACCAAGGAGCGATATGAGACTAAGAGAATTAAGCATATGAGAAAGAGAAGCAGAGATATCAAATATTTCTAAAACGCGAAATAACAAAATCATGGAAGGAATATTGCTTTATAACCAGAGGCTTGAACCCATGGAATGCAGTATACAAATTGGCAACAGAGAAAACAAAAAATAATTTTATATTAACAAATCTTCAAAAGGTAAATGGAAAATATAATCTGACACAAAAAGTACTCTAGAGCATATGATCGACTACTTCGTTGCCAAAGATGATACCAAAGATGAAAATGCTTTTCATAAAGAAATAAGACAAGAAGCATAAGTTTTTTTTAGTATTTCGTTTAGGTAATGAAAAAATCATGAGCACAAAAAAAATTTGGTTAATTTTACAATGTATAGTATAAAAGACAAAATTCCACTTTAACCATCTAAATTCATTTAATGTAACTGTATTGCGAGGTTAAAATTCCTAGACACTCCACTATAACGAAAAACCTGAACACCACATTCGTTGATCATGGCAGAACAACTTTAAAACTGTTGCTAAAGGGAGCGATTAAACTTTTTTGTGTTCTTAGACAAACTTTTTTTTCAATTTTTTCTTCTTATATGTACTAAAAAGTTCAGGATTTCTTAAAACATGTATGACCACTTTATGCGATCGACCAATTCGTTTTCCAATAGCACGTTATAGTTTTTCCTCGTTTAATGCCAAGATTTCACCATGTTTAATACTTAAAAGGATAGTTCTACTAGGTATCGTCGCTTTATCAGTTAAATCACAAATCAAATTGAAGAGAAATATCAAACAATGACAGATGGTTTAATATTAACAACAAATACCTATTGGTTCATTCTTTATCAGAAGTGGTACTATTGTTATGAATTGTCAAAGAATTTGATTTTACTGGTTAAAAAAATTATTTCTTTAGTGATATTCATTAAATTCTTAAAACTTATAAATGTTTCGATATGATTTATATGAGAGTAGACGAAAAAAAAAAAAAAAAAATTCATGAAATAGTGGAGGTGCTATTGTTATGCTTCTAAGTGAATATCTGATGTCTTATCTTAGACAATGGCAGTACTAAACAGACACCGAATCAAAATTTCTGGTCATTCGAAATCGATATGATGCTAATAATAAATTAAAATTCCTCATACAACTTCAAAGGAAAAATGTTACAATTTCGATGATAGACAGCAAATTCAGCATAAGAATTAATATCTTGGAGCAGTTACGATATAAATGTAAGACGTCCAAGAATAATATAGCATAAATGAGTACCAACAATATCAAAGTCAACAAAATTGAATTTCATCAAGTAAAAAGTTTTATTATTTCAGTTGGGCCAAAGCAATCCCACAAAATTAAAATTCCGCTGTGCAAAAGAAAAATTGGACCTCAATATATATATATATATATATATATATATATATATATATATATATACACATATATAGTGTAACGCAATGTAAATAGATGAAATAGGATTTAGAATAGAATTGTAGAATTTAGTAAATAAAAAAAGTTTCTAGAAGGTTCTGATAAGGGGAAAGCGGCCGCGATAACGAAACAAACGGCAGATAAGCGTTCCAGAAATTTCGGCATTCGATAAGCCTTATCTGCCGAAAATTCTGGAAGCCGCGGGCCGAAACTATAAAAAGGCGGTCAGTTTTCCCTCGAGTCAGTCGATTAGAATCAGTGCAATAAGTTGGTTAGCAATTAGTAAATAATTAGTGAGTTACTGTTTAGTTGCAGTGTGCCGAGTTAATTCAGTAATAAAGTGGGTATAATCTATCACGTGTATCAATTCGAACCGATAACGCACATTCGAACCGATAACGCACGTAACAATATGTTAGCGGAATCCGTCTAAACACCCTGTATAGTTGTCAAGTGGTGGCAACTTGGCTACGTCTGGACGGGTGAGCTCAGGAAACGCAGCAGGAATGTATCCCGCAGCAGTACCGAAAATACGCCGGAACCGAAGAGCCGTCGCGATAAATCGTTTGTACCTTATTAAAGAATAATAGAGTTCTATTCTCTAATATCTACTTTTTTGGGAAAAAATAACCCCCCATTTCACCCTCTATAGTTTACATATATATAGACAAAGGGAGATTTTAATCTAAATGCCATTTAAACTCTGTCTATGATAATGAGGAAAAACTTCTAAATCTTTGGTTAACAAATGTGTATTCTCGATAAGTTGGCTGTAACGTATGAGTCCGAGTTGAGCAAACACACCCTTCCGTGACTAATCGCCATCTATATTTTTAACAGCGGTAAAAAATAAAGAACTTTTATCAGACTATGGCATGCTGCTCTAGATCGTGACCGACTTATTTCCAAAGCACCAGCTCCATTGCTAATTACCCAATTGCCAACGAAACTTAACACTACATTAAATGCTTAACGAAATTTTGTCGGCTAATTATTTCAGTTTCATAATAAAGGTGGAAGTAATTTCCAGTCTTAAGAGATATCATTAATATTTAAATCTTTATAAATTAGGTCATTTAACGTAAAGTGCTTGAAAACAAAACTGAATAAATTTTCGGTGTAATGAAGACGATTTTGATTGAAGTTGCCCATTCCATGGAATGGTAAATTGGGAAGGAAACATGAAAATCAGGTTTTAGTCCTGGCATATATGTGTAATTTATGGTTAGAGAGTTATGAATGGAACACAAAGAAAGTATTAAAAACCTATAAAAACGTCAAAGTTTGGAATTCAATTTATGACAGGCAATAAACCTTGACTGTCAAGTTCGCCCATTGGCATCTAAATCAAGTGGAGACATTTCAATTTCCAGCACGATCCGCATTCCCAACTTCCCCGAATCTTAACTCTATCAAAACGCGGCCTGTGATTGATTTAATATCATTCGTTGTTATTAGACATAATAAGAGCGAATTTTTTTGTTGTTCCACATCCGCGATATATACAGATAAGGAAAGATTTTCATCGTCCATGTAAAACGCTAAGAATTGTCCCTTCCATAGTTTTCTACAGCCGCTGAACGTATTTCCCTACTTCCAGTTTAGATGTTAGAAAAAACTCGTCGAGAGTTTTACAACAGACTGGAATATTGTTTAGCACAGTCTGTCGGCCTATTTGAATTCCTTATATTGTAATGTTTAAAGAGTTATTATGTTTGTTATCAACCATGGCAACCGGGGGTTTCGGAGTACTTGCACAAGGTCAGCGATCTCAGGGGTCGAGTGCGACAGGAATGCTGACGGGAAAAATTCTTGCGATGAACCGAAATGCGGCTGCTGGGATGAGGCATTCATTCGGGGTGATTCATTGGAGACGTATGGGCGCGGCTAGCAAACGTTAACATTGATGGTTAAATGTATAGATTTTACTTTGTCTTTTCAAATGTTACAGTTTGATATTTTTGTAATAAACGGTTGTTTACATGTTATATTCTTCATTAAAATTATTATTTACTTCAAGAAATTTCGTTTATTTATTTTGGTTATCAAAGAATATTAATTTTATTTTGCCTCAGGCATTGATTAAATCAACGGACTAAAAGAACAAACAGCATGTGGTACGCAAATTTTAATGAAATTGTTGCCTGCCAGTAGTAATCCCTTAACAAAATACATTAAAAGGTATGATGTACTACTGAAATCTCCACCAGCACTGATCGCTGCGCTCTGCGTTGAATTGTTTACATCGGTGTAGGAGAATACAAAGCACCGCTCATCTATCTATCCCACTATTATCTCTCAATGTTAAATCTCTCATTATTATTTTCCCTATGGACAGTGCTTGACTTTCCTGATGTGTATAATGCAAATAGCAACAATTTAAGATACTTATCCCGAAGAAATAATCTCGTAACAAATACAAAGATAGCGGTTTTAAAATTAAAGTGCTTTTTTTTTAAAACCTAACAATGCAGAGTGACCAGTAAATGTTCTCTTTTTAAAACAATAGTTTTCTATCCACTTTTATAGATAACTGTTTTTTAAGTTTTTCTTTAAAAATTCAAAAATGTTCCATCTGTTTCTTTATTTTACGGTATTTTTTGCTGAATTGCAAAAACTCTTCGTTTCCATTCCATAAATAATAAGTAAACTGTCACATATTATTTAAACACAAAGACCTCAAGTGCGTTATTGCAAAAATATTGTAACAAAAATGTAATTATAAAATTTAGTTGGAAGATTTGATAAGGGGAAGCGGCGGCGATAATAAATCAAACGACATATAAGCGTTTCAGAAATTGCTTATTTCTTCTAGAACCCAAAGGGGATCCTATATAAGGCGGTCAGGTTGCCCTCAGTTAGTTAGTTAAAAGTCAATAAATAAGTTAGTTAATTAAACAGTATTAATGAATTACAATTGTAGTGTTCCGAGTTCAGTTTTGAAAAAAAGTGGTTACAATTCGCCAAGTGTTAATCAATCTAACCAACAACGCGCAAGAATATGTTCATCTTTTTATATCTGTTACGGGCATAGTGGAGAATCAATCATTGTGTGCAGTGCCCGGTCAATGTAAACAATGCCTGACATAGAAGGTAATTGTGGAAAATATTTGTGAATTAAACACCCTGACCGGGCGGTGCTCACGGTGACCATGACATATTAGGCAAAGTAAATATGTAGTAAAATAGAATTAGAAATACTTACTATTAGAGACCGGATAAAAAGCACGAGGGAACTGAAAAAAAGAGTTTAAAAATGCACAAAAATCTCAAACACAAAGCAGAAAATTTGTTAAAAAAGCATCAAGTGAGCAAATTAAGCCAAAAATAAGTAATATTAGTATGTTGGAATGAGAGCAACCTTTGTTGTGTTCTTTAATCTTTATTTGTTTCAGGGGACAAGATTTGTATTTCAGCAATATTTTTGTTTATTATTTATATAATACAATTACTTTCCTGCTATTCATTATTGCTTAAAAGAATTTATAGCTGAATATTTCTCCAAATTTTCCATAGTCAAATTATGTCTTCTGTCTGTAGAAATGTTTTGTAGGCACAAAAACGACGTTCCATGTCTACATTAGTGATTGGAACACATTTACATTTCGGGATAATTGCTAGATCTGTATCGATTTGAATCTCAATGTAGATGACGTCGACGCATCTTTGCTAATCTTTTAGATTAGTATCAAACTTTAATGTGATTAAACGTTTCGTAACTGCAAACAATAAAAAACACCTTTTGTCAGATTAACGTATTCTGTATTTTTAAACAATAGATAACCAAAATGTAATAAAATGTGACAAGCAAAATGTGACAGTTACTTTTTTATTTATTATTCTAAATATCCATATTGTTAAACTTTATTTATTTTGCCATTACCTTGTGTTCTTACCAACTAATTAAATTTTTATAATTTTATTGCTAATAATAATTATTTATTAATTATGAAAAAATAGTAAAGTAACGTTTACTTTATGATAGTTTAAAGTTGCAAAATCTTCAGCAACATAAATTAATATAGACAAAAATTTCAAAGCAATACAAACTTGTAATAAAAATTGTAGGTCCCTATTTAAAATAACGTACTTGATGACGATAGCGAGAAGACGAAAGGTGTAATAAAAAAAAATTTTTATGCCATTTTGTGAAGGATGAAAAACGCCAATAAAAATTTTTTTTTAGTTTTTCGATTACTCTTCAAATAACGCAAAAAAAATAAAGACAGAAAATCCAAATTTTCTTTTTTTTAATCTCAAGAGCAGAAAAAAATATTTTTGTTGAGACATTGGTTTCCATAGTCTACTAGGCCAATTTCGCATTCATTTAATTACTGATAACTTCGTCATTATTCATCTCAGCGAAAATCTTATAATAACCGTTCTCATTTTAAACATCATCATTTTTCATAAAAACAGAAAATTAACAAGCTGTTCTATTTAAAAAATTGTAAGTCAAAAATCTCAAAAACGCTGCGGCCAATTCTTTTTTTCAAAAACCGTCAAAAATGGCACTACTTTGCTAATTTAACCAATTTTATATTTCTAATAATAAGAAAGTTAGCAATGCTGCAGACTTAATTTGGATTACCCTGTATATATCTAATTATTTTTGAAGTAGGGGTTGGTGTTGAAATATTTTAAGTTTTTATAATTTTTGCATTTTTGCAAACAAAAATTACAAGTTCAAACTCCAAAAAAATTCATCACTCATATCATTATACAAGATTTTTATATCTATACTGCTTCCCTAAAAACTCCTTCCTTGTACGCTTGCTACCTGTTGTCGATGTTATGTCCTGTTTTCTGATGATGTTGATAGAGCGCTGAAAATTTTTGTTTTTTTTCTGATGGCTAGTCTGTGCTCGTCCAATCTAGCTACATAAATGAAACGCTGAACACTCCTTGGTTTACTGTGGTATTTGATCTTTCAAACTTCCCAACATGTTGGCTATTGTTTTTCGAGGTTTAAAAGCTGTTTGAATGTTATGTTTGTTCAGAACTCTTCCTATCCTGTCTGTAACATATTTAACGTAAGGCAATGTAACTCTGTTTGTGATGGTGTTTGTGTTGTTTCGAGGATGTGTTTGTCTATAAATTGCCCTTTGCATGGTTGTTGTATTGTATCGGTTCTGCTTTAGCGTCGTCGCCAGCCTTTTCATTTCTTGTTTTCTTCTTTGAGGTTCTGTTAACCTAAATGATCTGGCGTATTAGCCACTGCTCTGTGTTGGATGATAGTGTGATTCAGAATTTAATTATTTGTTCGTGTTAGGGAGTTCTTTGTAAACTATGTGATGTGGTTGGTTTTTATGAGGAGTACGTCTCTAAAAACCGGAGTTGATTGTTTTTTTTCTACTTCGAAAGTAAATCGAATTCTTATATTCTTTAAAATTCTTCAGACATCCTTTACTGTGAAACCAAATTATAAAGATGTCATTCACGTATCTGAGCCATATTTCAAACCTCAGTGGTGCATTTTCTAAAACCTTTTCCTAAAAAATAGGTTGTATAAATTTGCTGCAGGTGATGACGATATTTATTCCAGAAGTGCTTCTCCTGTCTGCCTATGAAATTCTTTGTTGCATGTGTTTTCCGGACATGTTTGTAGAGTTTCATTAAATGATATGAAAGATTTTACAAAAATAAATACCCCGATTCCCGAATCGTTCATTTAACAGAATATTCCCATACAACCGAACACACAGGATTCACAATGTATGCCAAAGTTACATGATTGTGAAAATTCTACAGGTGAAAACGATTGATGACATCACCCTACGACAATTATTTTTGTTTTAGCAAAACAAAGATATAGAACAAATAAAAATTATCTAATTGATATATTTGTTAGTCAATGGAATAAAATGTTCCCTTGGAAAGTAATGATAAATTATATCAAGAAGATAATCGTATATGAAATATTAGTCAAAGGTTATAACTGGGATTATGCAAATTAAATAAATAAATAAATACATAACCGACTTTCGTGATCATTTTTCTAGGAGCAGAACTCGGCTGTTTCCAGTAGCAAAGTTTTCTCTCCACACATTTTCACTCGACTCGCTCGTATTAAATTTGAACTACATTTTGGACATTCTAAAAGATGGTTCGTTGGTAGTGTGCGTTCAGGTCTGAGCATAGTTGATGCTATCGTTATGCGATCGAAATATAGTGGAAGTGTTCGTATAAGAACAGAGAGGTTTGTTCTCCAGCAAAATTGTATTCTGACAATGAGGATGAAAAAGTTCAAGATTTTGTCAACAGCAGCATTAAGGGAGACGCTTTTATTAAAAAACAAGGCGGTCTGAGGCGGAAAGTGCAACTCGAGCGATATACAAAGTGTGTAAAGCTCGGTTGATGCCGAGAAGAAAGAGCTAACTTCTCTGCCAGTTGAAGGTAAAAAATAAAAAATTAAGGAAGAATCTGTCGAAAGTATAGCGATGAAAAAGCAAAGCCAATAAGTATAAGCGCGTGAAGCGCAACAAGATAGGTCAGTTCAAAATCACGGTTATTGAAACAAAACCGAGTAAAAAAAAACAAAAAAGTTCGAGAGAAAAAAGGACAAGTACCTTTAATTATTCTGAGAAAGTTTGAAAATTGGACTGTTGTGGCGAATACGATAAAACCAAGAATGCACACAAGCACAGACGAGCAAGGATGAACCACCTGCAAGATCATAAAGCCTTTGTTAAGGTACTTAAGAAGATACCACACAAAGGTACTTTCTCTCAAAGGAAAGAAACCTGAAACTAGTACTAAAAGAAATTCCCACCTTCTTAAACTTAAAGACAAAAGAATTTTATTCAACTAAGGTAGATAGAATGCAAAATGAACAAGGACGGGACAAGTATGCAACTCGTCTTCCTTGAATTAAAACGAGACGAAAAGCTATACGACCTGAAAACCTGCTGCGGCCTAGAACGAGAAGCAGAGGTTTCCAGGAAAAGCAAAAACAGCAGAGGAGTGCTTCAACTGCCAAGCCTTTGGACACACGCTGGAGAGTTACCACGCGGACCCAAGTTGAGTTAAATGCGGGCAAAGAGATGCAGAACTTTGAACACCCGAAAACACACCTTGCGAAATGCACCTACTTAGAGGGAGCTCACGTTGCGAGCTAACAGCAGTAAGATCAATACTGCAATACTGCAAAGAAAATTAACGGAGTTATTAAGGCATTATCTTAAGTAATATGGTAATACAGTTGAACAGTGCAATAGTATCAACAAGTGAAGTTAATAGCAGGCACGTAGCTAGGGGTTCTGAACCCCCAAAATCAATATTCGCCGAAAAATTTGCCATGAGAGTCACAATATTAATAAAAAAGATTGATTGTATATTTAAGAAAGTAAATAAAACTAATTTCAGAGCCAAGGCATAAAAACCGGTGTGAAGACAGCGGCCAAAACCCAGCAGCCACTTTTACGAGGTTAACCGAACGTCCATGGGCGTGCGGGTATCGCGATATGAGTTGCCGGCCGGCTACTAGCATGCAGGCAGAAAATAATCCGTCGTAGCGGCCAAAATATTAGCAGCGTTAGGCGACCATTGCATTAAAGTAAATATCTCTAAATTATATAAAAATTCATATATACCAAACGCGTTGACCTAACCAAATAAAACTTTAACATTTTGTTCACAAACACATGGGAATTCAATTCGTACAAGCTCATCAACCAACGCCGGGATCCTCAGGGTGAAATGCACTCCTATATACGAATTATATAAAAATTCAAATCATAACTACAGCCTGGACCTAACCAAATAAGATTTTGACATTCTATTTAAAATAATATAAAAAGTTAACAGTAAAAGTCTTATTTACTGACGACGGGATCTTCGGGGTGAAATGTACCCCTATCTATAAATTAAAAAAAAATTCAAATCATTACTACAGCCTGGACCTAACCATATAAGATTCTGGCATTTTATTCAGAAAGATATAGAAAAGCAAATGTAAAAAGTTGATTGACTGACGGCGGGATCTTCGGGGTGAAATGTACCCCTATCTATAAATTTAAAAAAATTCAAATCATAACTATAGCCTGGACCTAACCAAATAAGACTTTGGCATTCTATTCGGAAAAATATGGGAAATTATTTATAAAAAGCTGATCGACTGACGGCGGGATCTTCGGGGTGAAATGTACCCCTAACTATAAATTCTAAAAAAATTCAAATCATCACTACAGCCTAGACCTAACCAAATAAGATTTTGGCATTTTATTCAGAAAGATATAGAAAAGCAACTATAAAAAGCTGATCGACTGACGGCGGGATCTTCGGGGTGAAATGTACCCCTATCTATCAATTATAAAAAAATTCAAATCATAACAACAGCCTGGACCTAACCAAATAAGATTTTGGCATTTGATTTAGCAAGATATAGAAAAGCAACTGTAAAAAACTGATCGACTGACGGCGGGATCTTCGGGGTGAAATGTACCCCTATCTATAAATTTAAAAAAAATTCAAATCATAACTACAGCCTGGACCTAACCAAATAAGACTTTGGCATTCTATTCGGAAAAATATGGGAAATTATTTATAAAAAGCTGATCGACTGACGGCGGGATCTTCGGGGTGAAATGTACCCCTAACTATAAATTCTAAAAAAATTCATATCATCACTACAGCCTAGACCTAACCAAATAAGATTTTGGCATTTGATTCAGAAAGATATAGAAAAGCAACTATAAAAAGCTGATCGACTGACGGCGGGATCTTCGGGGTGAAATGTACCCCTAACTATAAATTCTAAAAAAATTCAAATCATCACTACAGCCTAGACCTAACCAAATAAGATTTTGGCATTTTATTCAGAAAGATATAGAAAAGCAACTGTAAAAAGCTGATTGACTGACGGCGGGATCTTCGGGGTGAAATGTACCCCTAACTGTAAATTCTAAAAAATTCAAATCATCACTACAGCCTAGACCTACCCAAATAAGATTTTGGCATTTGATTCAGCAAAATATAGAAAAGCAACTGTACAAAACTGATCGACTGACGGCGGGATCTTCGGGGTGAAATGTACCCCTATCTATCAATTATAAAAAAATGCAAATCATAACTACAGCCTGGACCTAACCAAATAAGATGTTGGCATTTAATTCAGCAAGATATAGAAAAGCTACTGTAAAAAACTGATCGACTGACGGCGGGATCTTCGGGGTGAAATGTACCCCTATCTATCAATTATAAAAAAATTCAAATCATAACTACAGCCTAAACCTAACCAAATAGGATTTTGGCATTATATTCAGGAAAATATAGGAAATTAATTGTAGAAAGCTGATCGACTGACGGCGGGATCTTCAGAGTGGAATGTACCCCTAACTATAAATTCTAAAAAAATTCAAATCATCACTACAGCCTAGACCTAACCAAATAAGATTTTGGCATTTGATTCAGAAAGATATAGAAAAGCAACTGTAAATAGCTGATCGACTGACGGCGGGATCTTCGGGGTGAAATGTACCCCTATCTATAAATTTTAAAAAAATTCAAATCATAACTGCAACCTGGACCTAACCAAATAAGACTTTGGCATTCTATTCGGAAAAATATCGGAAATTATCTATAAAAAGCTGATCGACTGACGGCGGGATCTTCGGGGTGAAATGTACCCCTAACTATAAATTCTAAAAAAATTCAAATCATCACTACAGCCTGGACCTAACCAAATAAGACTTTGGCATTCTATTAGGCAAAATATTGGAAATTACCCATAAAAAGCTGATTGACTGACGGCGGGATCTTCGGGTTGAAATCTACCCCTATCTATGAATTCTAAAGAAATTAAAATCATAACTATAGCCTAGACCTAACCAAATAAGATTATGGAATTTTATTCAGAAAGATATAGAAAAGCTACTGTAAAAAGCTGATCGACTGACGGCGGGATCTTCGGGGTGAAATGTACCCCTATCTATAAATTTAAAATAAATTTAAATCATAACTACAGCCTGGACCTAACCAAATAAGACTTTGGCATTCTACTGGGCAAAATATGGGAAATTAACTATAAAAAGCTGATCGACTGACGGCGGGATCTTCGGGGTGAAATGTACCCCTATCTATCAATTATAAAAAAATTCAAATCATAACTACAGTCTGTAGGACTGCCAAAATAGGATTTTGGCATTATATTCAGGAAAATATAGGAAATTAATTGTAGAAAGCTGATCGAGTCACGGCGGGATCTTCAGGGTGAAATGTACCCCTAACTAGGATAGGGATATATTTCAACCCGAGGATCCCGCCGTCAGTTGATCAAATTTTTACAATTAATCTCCTATATTTTCCTGAATATAATGCCAAAATCTTATTTGGTTAGGTCCAGGCTATAGTTAAGATTTGAATTTTTTTTGAATTTATAGATAGGGGTACATTTCACTCCGAAGATCCCGCCGTCAGTCAATCAGCTTTTTATAATTAATTTCCTATATTTTCCCGAACAGAATGCCAAAATCTTATTTGGTTAGGCCCAGGCTATAGTAATGATTTGACTTTTTTTAGAATTTATAGTTAGGGGTACATTTCACTCCGAAGATCCCGCCGTCAGTCGATCAGGTTTTTATAGTTAATTTTTAATATTTTTCCGAATATAATGCCAAAGTCTTATTTGGTTGGGTCCAGGCTGTAGTTTTGAATTTTTTTAGAATTTCGAGAAAGGGGTACATTTCACCCCGAAGTTCCCGCCGTCACCAAATAAGACTTTTATAGTTAATTTTTCATCTTTTTCTGAATAGAGTATTAAAATCTTATCTGGTTAGGTCCAGGCTGTAGTTTTGATTGGAATTTTATTTAAATTTATATATAGGGGTACCTTTCACCCCGAAGTTCCCGCCGTGACCAAATAAGACTTTTATAGTTAATTTTTCATCTTTTTCTGAATAGAGTATTAAAATCTTATCTGGTTAGGTCCAGGCTGTAGTTTTGATTGGAATTTTATTTAAATTTATATATAGGGGTACATTTCACCCCGAAGTTCCCGCCGTCACCAAATAAGACTTTTATAGTTAATGTTTCATCTTTTTCTAAATAGAGTATTAAAATCTTATCTGGTTAGGTCCAGGCTGTAGTTTTGATTGGAATTTTATTTAAATTTATATAGGGGTACATTTCACCCCGAAGATCCCGCCGTCAGTCGATCAGTTTTTTACAGTTGATTTTCTATATCTTGCTGAATCAAATGCCAAAATCTAATTTGGTTAGGCCTAGGCTGTAGTGATGTTCTGAATTTTTTTAGAATTTATAGTTAGGGGTACATTTCACCCCGAAGATCCCGCCGTCAGTCAATCAGCTCCTTACAGTTGCTTTTCTATATGTTTCTGAATAAAATTCCATAATCTAATTTGGTTAGGTCTAGACTATAGTTATGATTTTAATTTCTTTAGAATTCATAGATAGGGGTAGATTTCAACCCGAAGATCCCGCCGTCAGTCGATCAGCTTTTTATAAATAATTTCCCATATTTTTCCGAATAGAATGCCAAAGTCTTATTTGGTTAAGTCCAGGCTGTAGTTATGATTTGAATTTTTTTTAAATTTATAGATAGGGGTACATTTCACCCCGAAGATCCCGCCGTCAGTCGATCAGTTTTTTACAGTTGCTTTTCTATATCTTGCTGAATTAAATGCCAAAATCTTATTTGGTTAGGTCTAGGCTGTAGTGATGATATGAATTTTTTTAGAATTTATAGTTAGGGGTACATTTCACCCTGAAGATCCCGCCGTCAGTCGATCAGCTTTCTACAATTAATTTCCCATATTTTCCTGAATATAATGCCAAAATCCTATTTGGTTAGGTCCAGGCTGTAATTATGATTTGAATTTTTTTAGAATTTATAGTTAAGGGTACATTTCACCCTGAAGATCCCGCCGTCAGTCGATCAGCTTTTTATAGATAATTTCCGATATTTTTCCGAATAGAATGCCAAAGTCTTATTTGGTTAGGTCCAGGTTGTAGTTATGATTTGAATTTTTTTTTAATTTATAGATAGGGGTACATTTCACCCCGAAGATCCCGCCGTCAGTCGATCAGCTATTTACAGTTGCTTTTCTATATCTTTCTGAATCAAATGCCAAAATCTTATTTGGTTAGGTCTAGGCTGTAGTGATGATATGAATTTTTTTAGAATTTATAGTTAGGGGTACATTTCACCCTGAAGATCCCGCCGTGAGTCGATCAGCATTCTACAATTAAATTCCTATATTTTCCTGAATATAATGCCAAAATCCTATTTGGTTAGGTCCAGGCTGTAGTTATGATTTGATTTTTTTTATAATTGATAGATAGGGGTACATTTCACCCCGAAGATCCCGCCGTCAGTCGATCAGTTTTTCACAGTTGCTTTTTTATATCTTGCTGAATCAAATGCCAAAATCTTATTTGGTTAGGCCTAGGCTGTAGTGATGTTTTGAATTTTTTTAGAATTTATAGTTAGGGGTACATTTCACCCCGAAGATCCCGCCGTCAGTCAATCAACTTTTTATAGTTTCTTTTCTATATTTTTCTGAATAAAATGCCAAAATCTTATTTGGTTAGGTCTAGGCTGTAGTGATGATTTGAATTTTTTTAGAATTTATAGTTAGGGGTACATTTCACCCCGAAGATGCCGCCGCCAGTCGATCAGTTTTTTACAGTTGCTTTTCTATATCTCGCTGAATCAATTGCCAAAATCTTATTTGATTAGGCCTAGGCTACAGTGATGATTTGAATTTTTTAAAATTTATAGTTAGGGGTACATTTCACCCCGAAGATCCCGCCGTCAGTCTATCAGCTTTTTATAAATAATTTCCCATATTTTTCCGAATAGAATGCCAAAGTCTTATTTGGTTAGGTCCAGGCTGTAGTTATGATTTGAATTTTTTTTAAATTTATAGATAGGGGTACATTTCACCCCGAAGATCCCGCCGTCAGTCGATCAGTTTTTTACAGTTGCTTTTCTATATCTTGCTAAATCAAATGCCAAAATCTTATTTGGTTAGGTCCAGGCTGTAGTTATGATTTGAATTTTTTTATAATTGATAGATAGGGGTACATTTCACCCCGAAGATCCCGCCGTCAGTCGATCAGTTTTTTACAGCTGCTTTTCTATATCTTTCTGAATAAAATGCCAAAATCCTATTTGGTTAGGTCTAGGCTGTAGTGATGATTTGAGTTTTTTTAGAATTTATAGTTAGGGGTACATTTCACCCCGAAGATCCCGCCGTCAGTCGATCAGCTTTTTATAAATAATTTGCCATATGTTTCCGAACAGAATGCCAAAGTCTTATTTGGTTAGGTCCAGGCTATAGTTATGATTTGAATTTTTTTTAAATTTATAGATAGGGGTACATTTCACCCCGAAGATCCCGTCGTCAGTAAATAAGACTTTTACTGTTAATTTTTTATATTATTTTAAATAGAATGTCAAAATCTTATTTGGTTAGGTCCAGGCTGTAGTTATGATTTGAATTTTTATATAATTCGTATATAGAGGTGCATTTCACCCTGAGGGTCCCGGCGTTGGTTGATGAGCTTGTACGAATTGAATTCCCATGTTTTTGTGAACAAAATGTTAAAGTTTTATTTGGTTAGGTCAACGCG
Organism: Dastarcus helophoroides; assembly: GCA_028583605.1. Lineage (NCBI taxonomy): Eukaryota > Metazoa > Arthropoda > Insecta > Coleoptera > Bothrideridae > Dastarcus > Dastarcus helophoroides. The sequence goes on along the minus strand of CM053328.1, from coordinate 20,598,706 downwards.
TTTGGTATATATGAATTTTTATATAATTTAGAGATATTTACTTTAATGCAATGGTCGCCTAACGCTGCTAATATTTTGGCCGCTACGACGGATTATTTTCTGCCTGCATGCTAGTAGCCGGCCGGCAACTCATATCGCGATACCCGCACGCCCATGGACGTTCGGTTAACCTCGTAAAAGTGGCTGCTGGGTTTTGGCCGCTGTCTTCACACCGGTGTCATAAAATAAGATTTTGTGACCAAGTTTCCGAAACACCCTGTGTATCGTTAAATTATTTTAAACAAAAATTTAGGCAATTTGGAAAAACTTTTATATTTAACATTTCTTGTAGATACCTAATTATTAGCATAAAATCAAGATCGTAGTGATGATTTACAATTGTCAATTTTTCGGAAACAGTTGAATTTAATGTATGTAAAATAAAACATGTGTAGAATTTTCATAAAAATTTAGAAATGAAAATATAATTAAAATATTTCATTAAAAAAAACCCAAAATTGACTCTTAAGCTAAAAAGACGTAGCACCCTGTATATCGCAAACATATTTTAAATAAAAATTTAAGACAGGTCTAGAAACCTTTGTATTCGAATTTTTTTGTATCTACCATATTTCGAAAGATAAATGGGGGGTGCATTTATAACCAAAGACCTTGTACATTTATTTACCAAAATTTCCAAATACGTATAAACTTACAATTATTTTACCAAAAATTTTAAGATTAATATGGAAATTTCGACGTTTCTATAAATTATTATTTTTTCTCAAAATTTTTGTCTTCTGACTGTTTTTTTAAAGATCGACCATTTTGTGAGATTTTGGCTTTTCGAGAGAATTTAGAATGTTTTTAAAACCTAACGAAATGTCTTCTACGACTTTTTTTAATGTTCTTATCATTTAGGCTTAAAATTTGAAATTATAGCTTTCTTTTACAAAAAACTACTTTATTCTCCAAAAGAAAAAGTGTATTTTTAAATTTATATTACTGCTTTTAAAATTCTTGGCGCATGTTTTTTGTATATTCCGACTTTTTTTCGAAATTTTGACTATTTACGAAGTTTTTATAAATGTCGATTTTTTTAAATTGACTTTTGGAAAAACAAATTTGTTAATTTTTTCCTTTACTTTTTTTAATTTTTGTTCTAAACCCAAAATTTTAACTTTTCCAGAGATTCCGATTTTTTCGAAAGGTAATTTTTTTCGAAGCTGCAAACTTCAAAGAGAAAATTTGTTTACAATTCTACGTTTTCTTTGAAATCTTGATTGTTTTTACACCAAATTCTGTACTTTCGATATATTTCAGCCTTATTTTTAAAATTTCATATTTTTTATATACATTTCAATTTTGGACCTTTAATTGCCTTTTTTTTTAAATAAAATTTTTAACTGAAACTCAAACTTTAGATTTTTTAAATATAATTTTTATTAGAAATTTTACACACTTTTACACCTTTTTTGAAATTTTAGACTTTAACGTTAAAATCTTTGCTGCGTTTGATTTTGAAATTTTCACCTAGTTATTCTGCCATTTCGAATTTAAGCCTGACATTTCCAAAAAATGGTTTTGTAAATTGAAAATTGCAATTTTCTTCAAATTTTTAATTTAGCTTGAAATATTTTTTATATAATGTTCAATTTTATTTCTGTTCGAAATTTAAGTTTTTCTCAAAAATGCGAATTTACAATTTTAGTTTTTTATTTTTATCTAAATTTTGAGCTTTACGGTAAAAATTGTGCCTTTTATTTTTTTGTAACTTTTAATTCTACTCATGATTTTTTTTTATATTTTTTAAGAAATTTGATTTTTTTTTTATTTAGTTTAGAATAATTTTTTTTACTAATAATTCGAACAATTCGACTTTAAATTCAAAACTCCCTGATTTTGCTTCATAAAGTCTTCTTTTCCCTTTGCTTATTTTATGTTCCCCTAAATTCCTACTTTATCCCGAAGACTTTTAGATGCCATTTTATTCTTCTTAAAATTTAACAACAATTTAGTCTCTTCAAAGACCGAAATTATACTTGAAAATGGATATTTCTATTTAAATTTCTGAATTTCATATTTAACGCCGAAGATTCCAATTTCACCTTTGATTTTAAAATTTAAAATTTTGCCTTTAAAGTAGGTAGATATGTGGATAAGAAATTGATATTTTTTCAAAAAATTTGGGTATGACTAGATATGTCTAAAAAAAATCCTATTTTTATTTAATAGAGTGATCGATGTGGAACTTTCAAATTTCTGTATTATAGTCCAAATTTCAAGATTAATAAATCAAGACCACAAGCAGCAGTTTTTGTATAGTTTCCCCAGGGTCTTGGTCGAATGTCAATTAGCTGAAAAACATATCGCTCCTTATACGTGAAGAAGACGTTCAATGAAAGAAAGTGGGTGGCACAATACAGGGAGATATGTAAAATCTGCAACAAAGAAAGGAAGACATGGAGGAGGAATAAGAATTCTTATCCCACGGGAAATTTGAAAACAAATACATTTAAAAAATCATTGAACTCTACTACACAGAATGCTCGCATCCACAGAACCGACAGAGACATGCACGCAAGTAAAAAGCACTTTTCTTGGAAGCGTTACGCAAAAGCGTACAAAAAATTGCAACAGATTATAAAATATAGCTGCAATTAATTTAAAAGAAAATTGATGTGCGGGAAGGCCCTGTGAAACCTAAATAACAATTCCTTAATCTTTAGTCTGAGATTCGATAAATTGACTTCCATTCGAGAAACTAATTTGATGTTTATATTGAATATATCAATAAAATTGAAGAGGAGTTAATGGCGATCAATAGACATTGAGAATTATGATCTGGCACCTGATCAAGGCTACTATTGGAGAGCAAAGATAAAGCAGCTGATCGATATCGAGAGTACAAGTACCAGTAATAATTATGCTAATTCTTGCACTTTGACTCTCAACCTGCTGAAAGTAAATTTCGTCGACCAACCTCGCAATCATACCTTACACAAACATGCCTAGTTAACATGGAAACATTGTGCGAAAATAGTGCCGTAATTATTTCAGCAAAGAAGATCATCGAAATGATGACCTGTTAACAGACACCAAAAACTAGAATTGATAAAAAATGGACAGAGAAAAAAACTCAACAGGAAAACTGTCACACTGTGAAATCTCTAAAATTTCGTTATACAGAGAGGAAAAACTTGTTTGATAAAAAAAAACTCTTCACTTTTAATAAGATACAGCTAATCCAATAATCTTAGTGATGTGAAATTTTCAAAACACAAATAATTAAAACAAATGTTCTTAATTTAAGCAAACCTTTTGAGGTTGCCAAATAATTTGCAATCGACCAACGCAAGAAAAATTTCTGTCTTTTTGATAACTTTCGGGCATACTAAGAATCGCATAAACTGAAAAGGTTCGAAGAGAAAAACTAATTAATTGTCCTCCGCAAATTTACTATTTTTGAATAAAAATTATTGTTGAAGACTCCTGGCCACATCGTAGAGTCTTTTACACAAAGAAAATATTTCTTTTTTTTAAATGTCGCGTTGCTGCCTGAAGTAACTGTTCCACGGCCGAGTAGCAGCCCTGATCGGATGTTGACCATTTCGCCCACAATCTGTTTCTTTTGTGTCGCATTGTAATTGCCCTTCTATCAGTAGAAAACATTGGGACAAAATTTATTAAAAGCATTTCTTTTATTCGTTAAGATACTCTTTTGTAAACCAAACAGATATTTACTAATTTGTGACAACTTTTAGGCATCTTCCTTTGTAATCTTAGCTCCCGTCTGTTAGTAAAAAAAAAATGCGACCTCACAATATTATAAAATATATTTAGTTGAAATTGTCATTAAAATGATGCACAAAAAAAATTTAGTGGAAACTGATACAATAGATATCGAAAAGTTCTTAACATTTTCATGTTGTAGCATATTGAATTAAAATGAATAAAAAAATTATTAGGATTACTCACTACTTTATCTCTAGGACCATTGGACCAAATATTGTAAAAAATATATACTTTAGGGTGCTTGGGGTGCTTTCAAATAATAATTCACACATTTTAACTAAAACCTGATTTTCCGGAGATCAAACGCCCCCTCATTTTATTATGAAATATATATTTTATTTCGAATCGTTGATTGGCGTTATTTGCGAAGGTCAGCGAAAACTAACGTTGGGCCAAAGTTTAAATTCTTATGTTACATACCGCTTTGTGAAAGACGGACGGATACGATTGAGATCGGAGGTACAGAACCTTAAAAACAATATATTTTAGGTTTAAGTTTGAAATTTTGATATCATTTTGACATTTCAAAAAAATATATTTAAAATTTTCATTTTAAAGACGGAAAGTTAATTATTCTAAGTTAAAGTTAAAAATTTAATCTTGAGCATGGATAATCGGGTTTTCGTAAAAAATCAAAAGCAAATTAGATATAATTCCATTGATCGACTTGTTATTGATTTGCTAAGACTTTGATCCTTTGATTTTTTCTTAAGATTCCGAATTTAACCTTTAACTTTGAGACCAAAATCAAAGTGCTGTTTAATAAATAAAATTTTAGCAAATTTTTAACTGAAACTTGACATTTCTAGAAAAAAAGTAGATTTAATTCCGAAAGAAATGCGAATGTCCTGAAGAAAATCGAAATTTTGAGTATAGGTGTAATACAGAGTGTTTGGGAAACTTGGTCCAAATCTTAGAAATGTTAAAGTGGAGGCAAAATTAATAACAAAATTATATATATATATATATATATATATATATATAAACATAGGTCATCCTCAGCACCATTATTGAGATACAGCCATTTAAAGTGGGTTATATCATTTAAATCTTTTCTGAATAACTTTCTTTATAATTTAGATAATGAGATTAAACATGCAGGTAATAATCATACTCTAATCAAGCTTAGTTATTTCAAGTTTCATTTCAATCGGTTGTAAATGAGATTTGTTTTTCAAGTACCCTTAACACAATGTTTTTGATATTATTTCTATTTTATTCTATTGTCAAACAGCTGAGGTGATTTTCTAATGAAATAAACTTTTCTAAAGAGAAAAATTTCCCATATTTTTTGCGCATATTTGGCTTCTTAGTTCAGAAAAATAGAATTTTAAACATAATTTGGTTTAAAACAGCAACTTTATTATTATCTAACAGGTAGTTGTCACAATGACAACTTTATTGTATTGTTAGGCGCTTATCGGTTCGATTGATTACACGTGATGGATTACACCACTTTATTGCTATCCCACTAACTACACTGACTTCTAACTGACTGACTCGAGGGAAAGGTGACCGCCTTTTATAGTTTTGGCCCCCAGCTTCTAGAACTTTTCGGCAGATAAGGCTTATCGTTTGCCGAATTTTCTGGAACGCTTATCTGCCATTTGTTTCGTTATCGCGGCCGCTTTCCCCTTATCATATCCTTCTAGAAACTTTTTTTATTTCCTAAATTCTACAATTCTATTCTAAATCCTATTTCATCTATTTACATTGCGTTACAGTATTGTTTCTGACTTTTGCATACTGTCATTCAAATTTTTATTTTCTCGCTAATTTCTTACAGTGCATTTCCACTAGACACTTTGTTCTGTACATTTCTCTCTTACGTAAAATATATTAACGGTGCATTTACATTGGACACTTTATTTCCTACATTTCTCTCTGACATAAGTGTCAACTATCCTGAGAGAAGCTATCTGAGACTTATTTACACAGCTGAGATTTCGAAATAGTTTCTCTCAAGATAGTTGAGACTTATGTCAGAGAGTAATGTACGAAATAAAGTGTCCAGTCTAAAATCACTTTGTGCATCAACTATCCTAAGAGAAGCTATCCGAAGATCTCAGCTGCTTAAATAAGTCTTGGATAGCTTCTCTCACGTTAGTTGACACTTATCGCAGTGAGAACAGAATAAAGTGTCTGGTGTAAACGCATCGTTAATTTGAATAATATCACTTTCAATTTTCTTTTAAAATGCATGCTGCTATGTTAAAGGTAAAAACATAGTGGAGCCATTCATCTCGCAGGGCAACTTGCCCCGACGCTGGAAAAGATAGTGAAGAAGTTCACTTAAAACTGATCTCGGTAGTCGTTAGTCAGTTTTATTGTATCAGACTGGTAGTCAAAATGTTCACAGACAGTGACGGTGATTCTTCAACTGCTCTGAAATGGTGTTTGATTTCAAAAAAGGGAAACCGGAAATGGAATGTACATCCAGTAAATCAAAACCGGACTAGACTTGGTGAATTTTATCATTTGTACCAGCAAGTTAAAGGATACCCTGATCGATATTATGAATATTTAAGAATGTCTGAGACAACATTCAAATACATCTTACAAATGGTAGAACCAAAAATCGGGATTTTGTTATGTTGAGAGGCGCCCACATTTTGAGAATTTTAAAAAAATTTTACTATTTTCAACCGTAGATCGTTAACAAAGTAATAATTTGTAACTAAGCTTAACAAAATTAAAAAAATATATAGAATTTTTTCTTTAAAAGAGAAAATAATATTATTTATTTTATAATTCAAAGAATAAAAAAATATCGAAACATTTTTGTGAAAGCTGGTTTAAGCATTAAGGTAGTTCTTTAATGCTCAACATTTGCAACCAATTTTGATGAAACTTGTAGAAGTAAAGGCCCTTCAAGTTTCATTTCATTACCTTAATTTTAAAAAATATTATTTAAAAAATATCCAAATGACATAGCCCCATTTGAATGGTTTTATCATAATAATGGTATACTCGGGAGAACAAATGTTTATATAAATTTCTGATACTAATTTTGTCTGCACTTTTACCTCCTTAAGTTTTGTACCAACATTTTTAAACACCCTGTATATAACAAGAAATAGAAGGTGTAAAGTCCGAACTTTTAAAGACACATTTCCAAAAAGAACTGAATATTTAGAGAAAATGTCGAGTTTTTTTTCAGTTTAACCCCTAAAACCGACAAATCTATCGGGCGTGCAGTGGTTTTTGCAGTGAACTTTATATTTTTAAGCAAAAATGTAAATTGGAATAATAAAGTGAGGCGTAACGTATTTTATATAACAGAATGCAAGCTAAAAATAAAGAGAATTTTCAATGACGCTTCTTTCATATCAAATCTGCATTCTTTCAGTTGTCACTCATATTGCCGAAAGAGCTCCCACTCATAATTTATGCATCAGCAATCGTGAATACGCAGCATAGAGTGGAATTAATTAAACGATATGAAATACGCCTCTATAAAAGTTTCCCTCGCCTCAACAAAGGTAGGCAATAAGACTGTACTGCATTTCGGTTAGTAGGGATATATTTAATGAAGCAAACTTTACTGCAAAAAGTAAACTCGACACGGCGGATCTATATTAAAACTTCATGCTTGACGAAATTTTCCCTAATTTCCTTTTTTTCCCTTTCTCTTTCATACTTTACAGTTGTTTACATTTTGGAAGACAGCATTAATAAAAAAAGTTACCTAATTAGGAGTAAACACTACGGTTTTTTTGGCAAAGAATTTTATTATTTTATAAGAAAAAGCAAATATAAGCACACCAAATTTGCAAAGTACAATTGTGTCTCGATTGCTTGTTTAACGAATATGCTGCAGAAGTTGTTCGTGAAAGTAAAGGCAAACGACAATTTCCCAGGCTGACTGAAAACATATTGGCTCAGAATTTTCGTAGAATTGATTTTTTAGAAACAGTGCAGTAACCAGAATATACAAATACAATGGAATTAAAAAATAAAAATAACATTTTAGTGAGGGGCGGCCTTAGCCATTGCCAGGCTCCGGGTGAGTAGATTTTTGCGAAGCCCTTGTCTTTGTGGAATTAGTTTTTATGATGATGCTTGACGAGAAATGCAAAGTTATACATAAATAAATATAGAGTTTTAAAATTGTTTATTGGAAATAAATAAACTCAAAGATGACAAATTATTAGTCACAATAAATTTAGTCTCATTAAAGTCTCAAAAGAATCCGGGATTCAGAAATGATTTTTGCGGCTTTTTCTGATAGTACATTATTAATTAATTTAACGAATGAGTTACGTCATTTTCTATTGAAATAATAGCAAGAGCTGAAAACCGATCTTGTTGATCTTTTGTCATAATATTCACCATTACGCGAGCTCTAACGCAAATCTTTTTCACGATTAAAAATAGTTCATAAAATTAGAAGCAGTTTTTTACTCATTCATTTTTTATTATGGGAACTAATTATGTTACGTTATTTACCTAAGATGTAATATTATCATTTATTTAAAGGTAAATATTATGCAATGCAAACGAGTGCTATAATATAAAAGCATAAGCCAACGACTGTTGACAGGTGAAATAAAATACGGGAATTTCCCGAATCGTAAACACGAAGAAAATGGAGTGCTATCAGGTTTTGTTTAATCCTTGCAGTTGGCAGCATTTGTGGAACTGGTACGAAATTTCATCACTTTGAAAGAGGAGGAAAGAAACATTCACTGAAATGAATGAGACAGATATCTGCGCATTAACTACCATGCAAGAGAGCAGCGAGTCGAGTTTAATATTGCGCGGCGAAGGGCGCGAAATTTAAATGGATATTAGAATTAGTACCCACTGCAAGAGCGAGTCTTCGGCGGCTCGCCACTCCCAAAGACCGCCCCTGATTTTAGTGTTAATTCAAAAAGCCTTTTCTATGCTAATATTTGGATAAAATCCTTGTGAGAATTTTCGGCATCTGAATTAAATAGTTACCAATGAATGTGACTTTAAATAGGTAATTGCATACAACAAATTTTTGTTTGACTTTCAACCTTCAAACTTTACTCCAAATGTTATTCACTATACGTTTTAATTGTTTAAGATCAATCCTCATAAGGCGAATTAAGATCACCACAGAATTATTATTTATCTTACTCAAAAACTAAAGTTCAAATTCAACAGTCCCTATTCAGAAAGACTAAGTTTGAAGAATTTTTAATAGAGTGAAATTTTGTTTTTGTTTATTAGATATTTAAATATAATACTAGGTACACGCACATACATGAATTAACTTTAACTTTTCACTTGGTTGAAGGTTATGTCACTCCTTCATTGATGCAATTTTTTGGTAAAATATTTATTTTATTATTTTATTTATCTTGAATTATTTATCTCTTATCTAGAAGAACATTCTTCACTGACTGCATATTACATACAATGTATTTTATGGAAAATAGTATTCTTCTGAGAATAGTGTACCTTATAGTTTTTTCATTCTGATATTTTAGTTTAAAGTCGATTAAAATAAATTCTATAAAAATGATAAACCAGGGGTTTTTATTTATTATTTGGCAATTAATACAAACAATAATTTAATGGCATCTCTGGGCAAAGCATGCTTGTCCAAATTGTATTTGCAGTTGACGAATTTTATCGTCTGATCAAGAAAAGTAACAATATCTTGATAACCAGTAATTTTTAGCATATGGAATTTGTAATAAAAGTTGTAGATAATTAAGAGGCCTATTCAACCAGCAAAGAAAATAGGGGGTGTTTTATTTAAAATAAGCAAGTTTTGGCTATTCAAAGTTCTTTAAAAGCGAATTACTTTTTTTGATCAACCGGTGTACCATGCTGACGAGGCCAAGGAAGGCCGAAACTAGTCTATGGTTGCGGTTGTACATATTTTCAATTTTAAGCACGTTTAACTGTTTAATTACAGAACATTTAATTGGTCATTTGTCAAAACTAGATGAAAGTAAAGTCACGCCGAGGACGTTTGTATCTATGGATGTTGTGATGCAATCCGTGATACAAGCTTTGCCTCATCTACGTGAACTTTGAAATTGCAGTCTAATTTTCATTAGATTCTAATGAAATTAGATTTCAATTGCATCGAAATAAACTTGTATATATTCCTATATACAAGGCTTATTATCTGAGCAGAGAGTAATGCTTCAATTAGCATGTAGCAAAAATGTTTGCGTAATAAACAGTTAAAAGTCAGTTACAAGTCACCCAATGGAGGTTTGCTCTCTTGGATACTTATACGACTGACTAACGGCTTTAAATTGGAAGTGTATACAACCGCCGTACCATGCTGACGAGGCCAAGGAAGGCCGAAACTAGTCTATGGTTGCGGTTGTACATATTTTCAATTTTAAGCACGTTTAACTGTTTAATTACAGAACATTTAATTGGTCATTTGTCAAAACCGGTGTTAATACTTAAAAAATGTTAATAATGAATTTAATTAAACAGCTATTTAAATATGATTTCTGAAAAAATTATTTTTCGCAGGCGTAATGAATTTTTTTACATTACGTGGTAAATTGACTTTTTTGCACAAATAACTCAAAAAATATTGAATATGCGAATAAAGTTTTTTTACAACTTTTTTTGTTTCTCATAAAAAATCAGAAAATGAAATTTGTGCCTGTACACAAGGTAACTTAAAAATAAAACAATATAATTTACTGTTTTACTATAAGTAATAAATAATACTAATTATACCATCACTGGTAATATTTATTTTAGGTTATTTATGTTCTTGATGATCATTAGTATGGTAAAGTCAAGTAAACCCTGCAATTTTTTTATAACAAAAACCTTGTTTGTGGAAAGATACCATAGCACATTGTCAAATTATTTTTTATTATACAGAGTGACTGTGTACGTGGTGGTAAACTAAAGTTGCCTCTTTTAAAGAAACCACTTAATATATGTTTACTTATTTTAATTTGCTATACAGGGTGAATCATTAGTACGGTAAAGTCCTGTAGCTCCTACAATTATTTTGATAACAAAAATCTTTTTAGCACAAAGGAACACTACTACAAGGCGCACATTTTTAAATTATTTTATACTGTACAGGGCGAATATATACACGGTAGTGTACTAAATTTTTCTTTTTTTAAATGGAACACTGTGCATATTATTGCACATTTAAATGCTTTATAAAATGCTGATAAACACAATATCAAACAATAAAGATCTGCGATTAATAGATTTTGAGATATTTAGAAAAATGATGAAATTTCAGTCTAATTTTGAAGGTCGTTTGAAATACTAGAAACAATTAAATCAATTTTTTTATACAAATAATTACAGTATGTCTTATTAAAAATTAATTTAATTTTATTTAAATAGAACTTGATACTATACAGGGTGGTTAGCAAACGTAAAACTATATTTTTGTCAAAAAATTCAAATAGCACTCCATGTATATTATTTTTTGTTTCTATTAAGCAACAACTTAACGTTAACTAAATGTCATAATTTGTAGACCTAGCTCTTATAGTTTGAGAATTATTTAACTTTGAATTTGAACGGTAATGAAGAGCACTTATAAATCAACTTTTGACAGCATAATTTCGAAAAAAGTTTACAAAACCAGGAATTCGACATATCTCGTTCCAGCTGTGATCTTACCAATTTAAGGTGAAATACACAACTGTTATTAGAGTACTTTAGCTTGATTAGGCCACAGTGAAGATTTAACTTACTTTCTATTTGAAAATATGCTGCATAAAATATATTTATTAATATTTTTTATTGTCGTTGTAGGAAATGGGTTTGTTTTGTTAATTTTCCTCACTAAAACAAACGTAAAACTGACTATAATGAACGAATGTTGTACCATGCACTAGTTTTACCCATATTTACCTAAACAGTGTGAACTATATAATGTGAGCTAGGTAAGAAAATACTGTAATTTTATTTAGATGCCGTACTCTATTATACAGAGGGATTAGAAAGCACAAAATGACATAATTCTCAGAAAAATCATATGGCACATTATTTTCCACTTTTATTAGGCAATAATTAGGCTTTGTTTTAGTGGATATTTGTAGGTCTAATTTATATAGTTTAAAGTTATTTAAGCTTTTTTTTTGAAAAAAATTTTTGATGATATTTATATTTGTAAAATGCATCTCTAATTGACTTTGTTGAAAATTCATCTCCTTACGGTGACAAAAACAGTAATAAATAAATTTTTTCTAACGTCATTTCCCAAAATGAAATTTATTTAACAGTTTCGATGAATCAAAACAATGTCACTACTGTCAAGTCTAAAACAAGGAAGAAAGCGTAAGAGAAAGAATTTTTTGGCATTTTGATGGGTAATATGCTACTTTACCACACTCAAAATCGTTGAGTAAAGTGACACTTTACCGCATAGCTACGTCGTTTTAATGCATACTAACCGTCGCTGCCAATTAAATACAGTTGCCCATAAAATAAGCTCTAAGATGCTTCTAGAGCGCAATTTAAAATTCCTTGGAGGCAGTTTTTTAAAAAATTTTTCAGTATTAAGCCTCATTTCTATTATTTAATTTGAAATTTAAACATAATTCAATGCACAAAAATGACCCTTGTCAACTATTGTTTTGTAAAGCAGCAAAGCTGTGGCAGAAAATAATAAACAAATAATTTTTCTAAATTTCCAACTTTGAAATGCTTTTATATCTATTATTACTTATTGATAACTATCACTAAATGCAAAAAAATAGTATAAACAAATTCGTGAACAAAGCAGTTTTACTAAATTCGTATAGCTCTAAGTTATTCGCTCGCTGCACTCGCTGGTACTCAAACGCTGCACTCGTTTAGTAAAACTCTGCTTTTTTACTATTATTTAATGTACTACTAGTTCACAATTTTCTGAAAAAACATTAAAATTTATGAAAATATCTTTTTTTCAATTTCTGATTCTTAAATAGTATCACTTTGGGAAAACTTGACACTGATGAAATTTTTTCTTTATTTTTGATGTTTTCTGTAATTTCGTTTTTTCCACGCTTGAAAGGGGTCGCCCAAATTTATTACTTGTAAAGGGATTGTGTATTCAAAAAGCTATGGGAACACCGTTTTGGAGCTTGTTTTAAGAAAATATTGAAGAAAGCAAGAAATCTTGCTTCTTGCAAATGTTTGCTACTGCTGAAAGAACCTCTTGTCTTGTCTTGCTTTTGCAGCAAAAGCACGACAAGAACAATAAAAAGCAAGACAAGAAAAAGAAATTCGTGTAACACAGAAGTTTACTAATTGGATTCATATTGTTATCTAATTTATAACTAATTTATATTTTCTTAAATTAAAAACTTACATTAAAATAGCATATTTAAAAGAAATATTATTTGGGTTAAAAGAAATGTATTCATTTTACTAAAATAATTTAAAAAAAAAGGATAATTTTTTAAATTTAAAACTCAATATCTCCCAAACTACAAGAATTAGACCAATCGATGTTGAAACCAAAACAAAGTTCAGCCGTTACCTAGCTAAAATAAAAAATAATATACAAGGTGTATCCCTTGAATGTTTTGAATAAAATGTCATTTTGCGTTCGCTAATCAGCCTGCATAACCGCAGATGTTATTTAAATAAAATTACAGTATTTTCTAGGTAAGAAATACCTTGAAATATTTTACATTAAATATAAAATCATGCTCTTGTTTCTTTCCCTATAAAGAAGCTTCCAAATTAGGCTCAAGTTTAAATAATTTTTAAATATAGCTCTCATGCTAGTGCACCTTTGTACCAAAAGAATTTTTATTATCGAAGAAGTTGAACGAGCTATGGAAACATTATAATTATCTCTTTATTAACGAAGCAGGAAATATTAAAAATATCTTCAAAAATTAATATTAAAGTCTGTCCCGTAACAGCAAGAAAGAATAAAAAAGACAACAAGACTTGATCTGACCCGTTTCGATAGTGAAGCTATAATCTGCAGGGAGATAACTCTTGAGATAATAGCTTGGCGTTAGATCAACTGTTGTGCTTTTTAATTGACTGGTGTATCAGTTTCTAATTAAAATACTTCAAAAAAAAAAAACAAAGGTAATTATTATGTTAATGAAACTTTTTCAAATTTTAATGTTAAGTTTGTAATTGCTTCTTAGCGACTAATTGTTGGTCTATATTTGTAGAAATAAATCAACTCAAGCACAACTTTCCAACAACTTTAGTTTTGATCAGCGTTTGATTTTAATTATTTTCATTTCGTAAAATAATTGCTTGCAGACATAGGTTCTTCCAAAATACTTAATGAGAAACCAAATATATATAACAAAGAAATGGAGTACCAAACGGGCAGACTGTGTAACAGCAACCTTTATTTTGTAAAAAAGAGTAAATCCCATTTTAGTTGACGCCCGAGAATTTTTGTTCTCATGCACTTTAATCAGCGCAATTTTAATTGCTTCTAAATAATAAATAACCTAGCCAAATCTAAGAGCGTGCTCTTTAGTAAAAATGAATTATTTTTTCGCGTTTCCACTGTGCATAATTCTTCCGCCCTGTTTTTAAGTAAATGAGCTATCTCGATTGAAAGAGCTGTTTAATTTATAAACTGAAGTATCTGGTTTTAGGGTGTGTTAGGAAAGAATGTATTATCGCTGCTTTAATGCTAAAGCGCCATCTTGAGCTGTTAAAACCCGGACATTGTTCGGTATTTTCAAGTGGAGGCTTAAATCCCTTGGCACATGCCATCGAGCCATTATCATTAAGCTTGCCGGTAGACGGGGTTATGGATTGTCTCAAATTTTGCATTTACATAAAATATTACCATTTTTCACACTAGCGTTAATCTTTGTGGAAGGGAGATCAAATTTTTTAAACTTAAAATGCAACACATTTTTCAAATTTTAAGACCCGCTTTTATCAGCTGTTTTTACAGTAAGAAGGCATTGTCCGAAAGAAGATTAATAAATTATGAGTTATCAATATTTCAGCGAAATTCTCTGACTCGTCAGTTAGAATTTTATTCTAAACTTAGGGTTTCTGTAGAAATATTGAAGGTGTTGAATGTTGAAAGTGATCTAAGTTCATGTACCACTTACTTATTTGAATAAATAGAGCACCCATAATTCTTCATGCCGATAAATTGAATTTCTGCTCTAACAGGAAAAATACAATAACACTAAATGGAAAAAAAACAAATAAAATGTAGTATTTTACAAAATAAATAATTAAGACACAGAAATGTTATTCAGATAAACATACCTTCGTGAAATAACCTATTCGTTACAGCTAAAAGTTATCATGTGAGATGCACTGCTCTCATAGTTTACAGTTTACAAACTGGAAAAGATTAGCTCAATTTAAAAGGTGGTGTAAAAAAACTGATAATAAAATACAAAGGTGACTGCTATTCTGGGTGTTTTGGTCATAATTTCATTAATTTTTAAGGAAATAGGGAGAAAAATGGGTATGATTCGAATTCAACATATTTTTTTATTAACGATATATATTTTTTTTCAAATAATGCAAGTAGGTACCCTTGGCCCCGAGGGCACCGAAAAAGCCGTTGGTTGATTCGTTTTCTCGCATGATAATCGACCGTTAACGATAATGGCTTACAGAAGAAAGTTAATGCAAACAGTAAGGAATTTAAAAGGCACAGTACGTTCACTTGCAGAAGGCGTCAGAAATTAAGGGACAGCATTTTATTTCTAACAAATAATTACCAGTTTTAGAGAAATACAGTTTAACGTGGTAATCTGATCCCCCCAACACACTATCAATATTTGCGGAAATTCTTTCGCAAGCTGTTTTCCTTCTTATGTACAGGACTTTTCCTTATAATTTGCCTTCTTTCAACAGAACTTATTTAATAAACTGCAAAAAAGCTGAAAACACAAAAGTTGCAGAGTTTCTCCATTTTTTTAATCTGTCAGCCAAACAAAAAAAAAGAAAATCACAAAATGGCAGAATTCAATAAAGTTGTTTTTTAATAATATTCTATTTAATATCTAATAATTAAAATATTAAGTCTCCCATAGGATATTTCAATCTGATTTATTTTATCTAAATTTTAATAATATAATTTAAGGCAATGAGTAACATTAGTTATTATTTATTTATTTTATTCTATCAGTAAAAATTAAGTGTACTTAAAATTAAATCTTTATTGATAATTATTAACCTCATAATATTTAGCAGCTTCATAATAATTTGGTAGAACATAATACGTTAGTTATCATTATAATACATTAAATACCTATCAAATACCCTAAGTACAATTTCATTTTAAAAGTTTCCTGATTTTTTTTATGTGATCGTTGACAATGATGCGATAAAGCTTTGAATGCAACTCAATTATTAACGATTTAAAGAACCTGTGACGCGGCCGACGACTTGGCTAACGCCTCGTTGTCTGGCAAAATCCTCGATTATTATAAATCGCCTAATAATCTCGTTACATTAATAGTTATAAATAACCTGAGAAAATGTGATCCAAATATAGATTTAATAAACATATATTTTTAAAATCAGATAAATACGAGGATTTCGAAAAAGCGATAATATGAAGGGAATTCCTTTAAAAAAAAACAGTCTTAATAGAATTTCATCACTTTGTGTTTGTGTTTTTTTGTTTGGTTGCCAAATTAAAAAAAAAATTGGGAACCATCCCGCAAAAATTTATTTGCAACTTTCTGTATTTTGTTAAATTCACTTGGTAAAGGGAACGGAAAATTATACGGAAAACCTTGTACATTATGTATATTAGCAAATAATAAAATCTTTTGTTTAGTTTTTGTGATCGTTTGGTTGCAAATCCTAAAAAAATCAAAATTTCGAAAAAGCCTTTTTTTTTAAGAAAAAGTGGAAATTTATAAAGAAAAGCAAAAATTTTACTGTTAAAATTTTCAAAGGTCGATACTCAAAAATGAAATCAAAATTTTGAAAAAGCATAAAAATTTTCAAAAAAGTTTATGAGATCAAAATTTTAAAACATGTCGAAATTTTCAAAAGGGTTAGAATTTTCAAAATAAATAGGATTAATCAAAGGTCCAAATTCACCAAAAATGCCACGGGAAAATCAAAATTTTGAATAAAAAGCTCTTAAAGTCGATATTTTCAAAGTAATTGAAATTTTGAGAAAATGATAAATTTTTAAGAAAAGTAAAAATTTTGAAGCGACCTGACAAAAAAAATGATATTTTTTAAGTTGACATTTTGAAATGAAAAAAATTAAAAAAATTTTGAAATGTTTAAAAATTTTCAGAAAAGGAGAACCTTCTAGAAAAGTCGAAATCTTGAGAAAATCA
This sequence comes from Dastarcus helophoroides, assembly GCA_028583605.1. Taxonomy (NCBI): domain Eukaryota; kingdom Metazoa; phylum Arthropoda; class Insecta; order Coleoptera; family Bothrideridae; genus Dastarcus; species Dastarcus helophoroides. The sequence goes on along the minus strand of CM053328.1, from coordinate 20,581,706 downwards.
AATATTCAAAGAGTCAACATTTGCAAATAAATAAAACTTGACACATTCCAAAGAAAAATTAAATATAAAAAAATCGAAAGTTCTAGTAGATATAAAAAAAAAATAAAGTAAATTTTTTTAAAAGTTCAATATTGGTAGATTTTGAAAAGAAATTTTTTTGAAAGCTGAAGGCTTCAGAAGTCGAAATTAAAAAATAATTACATTTTTAAGCAGGCTCAAAATTACGAAAACATTTGAAATTTTCAAATAATTGAAATTTCGGAAAAGTCACAATTTACCAAAGCTTAAAAGAAACCTAAGTTTTAATAACTGATATTTTCAACAAAGACAAAATTCTTAAGCAATCTAAATTTTCAATCAAAATTTCCAGAAAATAAAGAATTTTTCAAAAAATCCAAAATTTAATAAAAAGCAAAAATTTGGAAAAATAAATGAAATTTAAAAAAAAAATGAAGTTTTGGGAAAAGTAGAAAATGTTTGAAGAAATTCAAAACTAGGAAAATAGGTAAAATTAATAGGACACTAGAATTGTAAACAAAATGAGACTAAAAAATATTGGAAGAAATGAAAATTTTCGAAAACTTGAATTTTTCCAAAAGTTAAACTAATATCTGAAAAACAGAAATTTAAAAATAGGTATAAATTTTTAAAATAAGTTGGAATTTCTAAAACATGTGGTATTTTGATAAAAGGTAGAAGGGAAATATTCCAAAAAAGTCAAAATTTCGGAAGGGTCGAGATTTCCGAACATTTTAAAACTATGATTAAACGTCAACTTTTTAAAAATCCAAAATATTCACAAAAATAAATTTTTTAAAAGCAACTTAATATTGTTTAAATCCGCAGTTTTAAAAACAAGTTAAAATTTTAATAAAACTAGACATGTTGAAAACCTCAAAATTCTAAAACTAATTTTTTTGAAATTCAAATTTTTTTACAAGGTTATTATTACTTCTAAAAAATTAGAGTTTTCAAAAAAGTCAAAGTTTCGATAGTTGAAATAATGTGATTTTCACTACAATAATTATTTGCTCATAACTTTTGGGCATCTCGTATACATTAGTGTTATTTTTATATGTATTTGTTTCTAATAGCTTAAAGTAAAATTGTTGCTATATTTTCACAAAAATCAAAATATCTCAAACTCTTTAGGGTTTATCCGAGGTAAACTTTTATGAAGCCTACTTTTATTTTGATCCTAGAACCCAAAAATATATAAATACATGGTTATATCATTTAAAAAATAAAACTTTGATACGTTTTGTGTTTTTGAGACAACCTGTACATTATGAAAATAATTATAGAATGTTCTTTCAATGGGTCGCTCTCTATCCATAAACCAAAACTTTTTTAAATTAAGTAGTCTAAACATAATCTTGCGTGTCGTATGGCGTGAAAAACCTGGTATATTTAGAAAAACTCGCTATTTTAGAAAAAAATTAAAATTTGATAGAAGGGAAAATTTAAAAAAAATGGGGAAATTTTCAAAAGGCGGAAATAATAAAATATAGACCGTTTCAAAAGTAAGGCAAAATTTTCAAAAATAGTCAGCATTTTCAAACAAGTCTAAATTTTCAAGAAAGACCGGATTCTTCAAAAAAGTCTAGCAAAGGAGTAGAATGGACTTAACTTTATATTCCTGTGATATACACATAAAAAATGTAAATAAAAGATTCACGCAATAAACATTTCCTGAAATCCCTTATATACTTTTCCTGACGTGTCCTTTATCTTATTCCGCAAAAAGTAGCAGAGTTATGGATATTCTCAAAGTACACCGTACAAGAGCAGCTGCATCGAAACGGCAAATTTCGAGTAACTCATCCCTCGATAAAATAAACAAGATATGAAAGAAGGCAGTGAATCCTTGACAGTTGCAAAATTTAAACGCAAAAAGCACCCTTATCTTTGCTTGTGGTCCTTTTATGGAAACAAATAGCACGTTTCGCAGCATAAATTAAAGCTCTAGATTTCATTTATACATTAAGATAAAACTACACAATTCAGACATTTCTATAGGAGCAACATTTTAAATGAATTCATTTCCCTTTGCAGCCACTTAGAGTGTTTTCAACATTTTATTCGAATTGTTTTGGGGTTTGCTTTATGCTGTTTAGTGCTCTCAAAATGAAATCTGTTTTAGGAGGGCAGTGAACCGAAACTTGTTTTAAACTATGCGGAAACATCATTCGAAATTTCTATAGTGGAAGTATACTGCTTATCGAAATATAATTGCAGCTTCTTAAATTTTCTTGAACTTCGTCTAGAATGAAATATGATGCAAAAGGTTCTTAAGTTATAATTCTAAAAGTATGTGTTGGTCAAGAAGTTAGTGTTTTAAATATTTTGATATAATACTAAACGGGACATAACATATCACCTACTTACTATTTTTTTAGGCATAATCTCACAAATCTTATACATTTCAAATATGTGATCGTTTACATTTCGTAGTTAAAAGTAAGTAAATAAACAAAAATCGTTTTTTTTTAATACAATCTACTTGCAAAATGGCAACTCTATTATGCTACTGAGGCAGTGAGACTAGGGGGCGAAAACAAAGGTAAATGACTGCAGCATTAATTTCGATATTATTCGTTACATTCTTATAAATATTTCAGGTTTAGACAAGATGCTTTTAATAAATTGTGAACTTTCCCGTAGTTTCAAATATTTACTTGTAATTCCCAGTTTTAACTTCGAATGGCTTATTTATTTCCTACAATTTTTCTTGCAAAAAAGGCACTTTTTTAACATTTAGACGTCCCTTTAATTTAAATTGAATTTCGTAAAATTTAATTTCCGTTTCGTAATTTTTATTTCAATGAAAATATTTCAACATTTCATGAACCTTTAATTCTTTTTTGAAAAAAAAGTCTTTCATGAATCTCCGACATATATTTTGAGATTGCGGCAACAATCTCGTCATCAGTTTATAAATTTCAACATTAATCTCAAAATCTTAACTTTTTCTAGAGATTTTGGCATTAATTAGAATTTTTTTCTTTTGGAAAATTTCAAATTAAAATATCCCTTGGGTGATTATTAAATAAATTTGGAAAAATGAATTACCAAGAACTAAAGCATATAAAAGATGATTTAAAAAATGCACTGCAGTGATGGTGACTGATCATCTGAACATTCCTCGTGGCTAGGTTTTTACATGGTTAACACGATCCAATCGTTAAATGGAGGACTTTAACATTTTTCATGACAAAAAATAAAATTTAATTTCCGAATTTTTTTTATTGTTTAGATTGTTATAAAAATGTTGAAAAATCTGGAAATGTTTTACTACTTTTAACGCTTTCATTGGGTTATGCCACCTGTTCGAGTTTTCCTTAGTCCAGTTCGTTCGCCATTGCCTTTTATAGTAAAAAATTAAAATGAAATCTTTAATTTGCGAAAGATTTCATTGTGTCACTATTGTCATTAGTAATACATGTTTGTCTTTCGTATTAGAACTACTTATAATCACCAAGATATATTGAGATTAATTTATAAAAAAATTACATTTTATTTAATAAAAGTTTTAAAAAATTCATGGCTTGCCTAATGTGCACAGTGCTTTGTTTCCTGGTATATTATACTAGGTAAAATGATTTATAAGATGCAGGTGAGCAAATGTATGTCACATATTTTAGATATGGTGCAATCGCTGTGTTCGGGATTACCCAGCTTTCGTATTTACCCTATGTCACCTGAAACAATCTCAGCATTACCATCACTGACCTAGTGTAGTCAGCTTGAAACTGGTGTGTTCAAAGAAGGCTTTCTGTTAACAAAATTAAGTCGCTAAATGAAAAATTAGGGGTACATCCCTGAACTTCAATAATTTTGTTAATGGTGAAATGGTACTTGAATTACAAAAGATTAAAAACCAAGACATTTAAAGCTAAAAGTGTTATGACTGCAATTCCAATTTAATAAATATAGAATTCAAATGTAGTTACATGCGCGGCCAATGATATTGCCAAACTTAACTCCCTTTAGATGAGGTTTTGGATAAAAATGTCCCTTATAAATTTTGCGATTCGTATTCATTATTGAGCTTATTTCGATTCCTGTGTTAATTAACTTTTCCAATTTTGCGATGGCTTATTTATTTTTGATATTAAAATTTTTAGCCGCTAATGAAATTTCTATTTATATACAGGGTCCGCCATTAGTGCGTGGACGGATGATAGCTCCTAAACCTGAAAAGACATCAAAATGAAATTTTGCCCAGTAGCGTACATCTATAGGTAGAACATTTCAAAATTATTTTCATCTTATTGTACCAATCATATACAGAGTGTTGATGTAAACTTAGTTTTTTTTAAATAGAACACCCTGCATATTTTTACATATTTGGACCGCCCTATAAAAATGTGGCAAAATCTATGGGGGCTTTGATGAGTCGTTTTCCTAAAAGAAGATCATAAATGCGCAGACAAGACTCTGATGCAGTCATTTGTAATCACTCAGTATGATGTAGTATTAATTTTAATTTGCAAAAAAAACAATCATTGATAGTTTTTTAGTTTCCACAAACCATAAACATGTTGTCTTATGTATTTTACTTATACAGAGTGAGCGAGCTTTACAAATCCAAAAATGACTAGAAAATTTTAAATAGAATGGCCTATTTTTATTACCTAATATAAAAAAAGATAAAATAAGCTTTCCAACAATACCACATTATGTGGGGTTACATTTGATAATTTTCATGCAAATGAACTTTCCATTTCAAATTTTTTAGTAATTATTAGATTTGCAAATTCTTAAGGTTTATAAAAACTTAAGACTATCAATAATTGCTCATGTTGAAAATTGGTTAAAACTACACCATACAGCGTGTTTACAAATGGCTGCAACGGAGTCTTGTTTTCGGATTTAGGAGCCTCTACTAGGAAAACAACTTATCAAAACCCCCATAAACCCTAGTTTTATTTTGCTGCATTTTTATTGGGCTATTTAAGTGTGCAAAAATATACAGGGTGTTATATTTAAAGCAACCAAGTTTATGTCAATACTCTGTATATGATCATTGCAATAAAATGAAAATAATTTTAAAATGTGCCCCCTATAGATGTACGTTACTAAAAATAAAAAATTCTTTTTACTATCTCTTTAGACTTCCGAAAATTTTTATGTAAACGATCCTATAAAATACGTATTTTTAATTGTTAATTTTTCGGGCACCCAGTTAAATATCTGCTCAGTTTCGATTATTATTTACGAGTGTTGACAATTTGTTTAAAAGATAATTATACTAACTATTTATTTAATTAGCAATGATTACAAATATTTCAAGTCAAAATTAAAAAAAAATTAATTTGAAAGTTAATTTGCATGGAATCTATCAAAAGAAACTCCACGTAATTGGTATTATTAGAAAGGCAATTTTATCTTCTTTTTACATTAAGTAATAAAAATAGGCCGTTTTATTTAAAATATTTAACTAATTCTTGAATTTTCAAACCTCCATCACTCTGTATAACTAAAAAATTTAAAACAACATTTTAGTGGTTTATGGAAACTAAAAGACCATCAATGACTGTGTTGCAAATTGATTAATATTAAATCATACTGAGGGTTTAGAAATGGCTGCATTGGAGTGCTATTTCCGGATTTATGATCTTCTGTTAGGAAAAGGACCCATCAAAACCCCCATAAACTCAATATTGTTTTCCTGCATTTTTATAGGGCTATCCAAATAAGCAAAAATTTACAGGATGTTCTATTAAAAAAAAATCTAAGTTTATTTCAACACTCTGTATATGATTGGTACAAAAAAATAAAAATTATTTCAAAAGGTGCTCTCTATAGATGTAAACCACTGGACAAAGTTTTATTTTTATATCTTCTCAGGCTTAGGAGCTATCTTCTTTCCACGCACTAATGGCGACCCCTGTATAAATTTGAATTGATTTTAAAGATTTGAACATATAACCCCGGAAATTAAATTTAACTATGTCTACCCCAAATTGAGATATTTATACGCATGGTTCTTAACATAGAAAACTTTTTTACATAAATTTGGGCAATTTCCTAACAAAAAAAATCATAAAACTCTTATAGCTTCCAATATGGGAACGACAACTCTTGACCTAGTGGCTTCTTGGGGGAGCGAAATCGATTTCTAATTTCATAAATCTCTAGTTTGCGGATGATATTCATTCAGTACTTGTCTCTGGAACGCCATCAATTATATCTCCACCGCTGCCAAGATTCTCTTGACGTTAATGTGTTTGGACATTTTCCCCAAAAGCTTTAATATTAGCGGTTTTAATGCCTTGATGGATAAGGCTTGCATTTCCCATGGAACACGAGTGCAGTTTATCTTATCAAGGAGCGGAATATTGGTTCTACATAAAAATAATATTTAATCGTTAAAATTTTACAGCAGATAAAAAAAATCACTATTTTTTATGTACAGGGTGAGCGAAACTCGATGGCTCAGCTCGATTTCAAGGAGATGAAAAACAATATCAGAAATCTGAAGAGAGGATTAGGTAAGGTCAATTTTAAGCTGAATTCGTATATTTTTCCATATTTGGAAACAAAAGAAATGATGTCATTGAACTTTGTTTTCCAGAAACATACCTTTATTTTTGCATATTTAAAAAGAGCGTATTTTTTTTAAAGAGTTTTTGTAAATTAAACTAGTACATCTTCTTCAGGTAAAAAGTTATAAGCAACTTTATTTTTTAAAAAGTATTAGTAAAATTTTTTAATTACTACGATTTAAACAAATCGAATTTGGAATGCAATAAATCAAAAATCAAAGCATACTGGAATCTGTCAATAATTCAACCAATGGTTAACAAAGTCCCAAAGAACCCTATAAAAGCAGATGAATATGTTCTGAGGTACCCCGAACATCTTATTTCAAGCCCAAAAATATTTAATAGATTTGTTATCAAAGGTTGTTTGATTAAATCGTAACGATTTCTAATTTTTAATGTTATTTTACATTGAATATTATTTTAATTGTTAATTGTTAAGAAAAATTAGTTCTTTTATAATGTGCAAAAATAGAGGTATGTTTAGGGAAAAAAAAATCTGATGACGTCATTACTTCGGTTTTTTATATTAAAAATTAAACAAATTTGGCATAAAATGGACCTTACTCAACCCCAATTAAGAAACTTTTTTCAGATTTTTTATATCACTTTTCCTTTTTTAGCAGTAGTTCTGAGACATCGGAGTTTTATTCACCCTGTCCCTGCACGTTTAATTCAATTTACCGGGTGTTTTTTTTAGTTGGGAGGTTACCTTTATATGGAGTACTACTTATTATAAAGGCAAACTGATGTTGTCGATGGGGCTAATCGGAGCTAAACTATCTTCTAAAAATATTTTCAACTTCCCCCACTACCGGTTATACCGGAAGTAGACATCAACTTTCTTATTTTAAATAGCAGCCACCAAATTTTATATTTTATTTAGATTTTACGTAAAAAAATAAGGTGAGTTTATGTATAATGTTTATTGCTACCTTTGTTATTTTTAAAGATATTTCAATTTTTTGAAAAAAAAATGACAATGATGTAACGCTGCAGAATTTTAAAAATTAGTACATATACCTTTTTTCTTCTTTTCATCTGAAGAATCCAAAAATTATTAAAAATGGTATAGTTCTCATTTAAAAAAACAGAGTTTTTTTGAATAAAAGAAAAATAATAAAGGTTACAAAATTTCCGTCACCCTGTGTATTAAATGTTAAACTTGATTACATTATTAGAGTGTCCATAATATTCCATGACTTTAACCCAAGTTTCATGTTTTTACTGCAAATAACAAAAAAGATACAAAGAGTCAAAATAACCATCTTTTCTGTCATTTTTTTTCAAAAAATTGAAATATCTTTAAAACTATCAAAGATAGCAATAAACATGTATACATAAACTCACCTTATTTTTCTACGTTAAATCCAAATAAAGTATAAAATTTGGGGGTTGCCATTTAAAATAAGAAAGTTGATGTCTACTTCCGGTATAACTGGAAGCGGGAGGAAGTTGAAAATATTTTTGAAAGGTAGTTTAGCTCCGATTAGCCCCATCGATAAAATCAGTTTGCCTTTATAATAAGTGATACTCCATATAAAGGTAACCTCCCAACTAAAAAAAAACACGCGGTATGATTGAATTTTCAATTTAAAATACTAATAAATCATTCAAATATACGTTTTAAAAACATTGACAACATCTCTTTTCAAAGGCCATTATTACCATTTTTTGCACATATGAAAATACAAAATATTTCACTGTTTACAATGTAATGTGTACTAATTATGTTAGATCATGAAATTGTTGCTTTTGGTGTTTTCGATGGCAAATGAGTAATGTTATTTGAAATTGTGAGCCTAGTCTTATATTTTTTGACAAAGTTTTATCATTGCGACGGGACGAAACTGAATGAAATATTATTTGAAGAAATCATATGAATCTTTAAAGTTTAGCTGACTTTGTGAATAATCCTATAAGCCTCCATTCAAAAATGCGTTAAGCAATCCTTCAAGTATTCACTTAGAGACGAGGATTGTGCTGGTAGTGAAGTTTGCGAATCACTTATTAATGTTAGAGAAATCCTTCTAAGGGAATGATGAAATATGAGGCTTCTACCTGATCCGCTGCTTGTCCAAATATTCCCTTTGCGGCAATTATAACTTTAAGGAAACATTATTAAAATTAATGCATCGGGCAGCCTTCCTCTTTGTCAGTAAGCAGATTTTAGATCAATTAGAACCCTTCGGTTTTCCAACTACCTACTGTAAAAAATTAAACCAGTTAGTTTAAATATTCTAAAATAAATCTTTTACCGAAGGAGCAGGGTCGATAAGGGTCATTTTCCGCCCATCACACACTCTAAAAGAAAATATTTGGTTTTCCGACCATTTTTAAATGTATTTCTATGGCTAAAGATATACTGGGTGTTTTCTTTTAGTTAGGAGGTTACCTTAGGAGTACCTCTTATTATAAAGGCAAACTGATTTTGTCGATGGGGTTAATCGGGGCTAAACTATCTTTTGAAAATATTTTCAACTTCCTCCCACTTCCAGTTATGCCGGAAGTAGATATTAACTTTCTTATTTTAAAAACAACCCCAAGATGTTATATTTCATTAGGATTTTTCGTAAAAAATAAAGTAAGCTTACTGTCTACATAATTATTGCCACCTTTGATAGTTTTCAAGATATTTCAATTTTTCTAAAAAATAATAATTGCAGTAAAAAAATAAAATCATAAAATATTATGGAGACTATAATAACGTAAACAGATTTTACATTTACTATACAGGGTGACGGAAATTTTATGATCTTTATTGTCTTTGTTTTATTCAAAAAAACTTTGTTTTTTCAAATAGCAACTATATGTTTTTTAATCATTTGTTGATTCTTTACATAAAAAAGAAAAGGGTTACGTTACTTATTTTTTAAAATTTTGCGCCGTTACAGAGGTACTTTACATAAATCACAATATAAAAAGAATCAAACATCTCTTTTTTGTTCAAGTAGGAAATTAGCTAAAGGCAATAAAAGCTTAAAGAATTTATCATAATAAGTAATAGAAAAATAAAACGATTGACAAAAAATTAACATCAAGAACAGCAAGAACGGTCTTCTGTTTCAATACATTTAAAGGCATGTTTTAAGATTTCGAATTGAGTAACCTTTTTAGGCACATTCGATTGTTCCTAGCAATATGCTTGTCATGTAGTAGTCATTGCAAAAACCTGCTTCTTAACAGTTCCCCATACAAGTGTTCTAGTGGTGTTTTGTCTAGGGGGCGCAGCGGTCACGCGTGCGGACCATCGTTTGTAATAAAGTGGGTTTCAATTAAGTAGGCGAGAAAGTCATTGTCCTATTTCAATGTTATAGGCTCCATAGTATTAGTTAAATGTTATCTTTAAAATGTTATTTACCGTAAATTTTTAGATCTTGTAGGTATTTTTTTTTGAAAATTTTGTTGTCTACTGCCAAGTTGCTACTAGAGAAAAAAGAGGTATATTTTTTTTTATTCTGAATTATATCCCTGTAACGAAGCATTATTTTAAAAAACTAGGCAGATAGCTTTTCACTTTTTTTATTTGAAGAATCCAAAAATGATTAAAAGACACATAGTTTTCATTTAAAAAACAGAATTTTTTTTGAATAAAACGAAAACAATATAAAATATCCATCTCCCTGTATAATAAATTAAAAACCTAATAACTTTATTATAGTCTCCATAATATTCCATAACTTAAGCCCAAATTCCATTCTTTTACTGCAAATAATAAAAAAGACACAAAGAATCAAAATAATCCTTTTTTCTGTCATTTTTTTTTGATAAATTGAAATATCTTTAAAACTATCAAAGGTGGCAATAAACATGTATTCATAAATTTACCTTATTTTTTTAGGTTAAATCCAAATAAGGTATAGAATCTGGGGATTTCGGTTTAAAATAAAAAAGTTGATGTCTATTTCCGGTATAACCGAAAGTGTGAGGAAGCTGACAATATTTTTAAAAGATAGTTTACCTCCGATCAGCCCCACCGACAAAATCAGTTTGCCTTTGTAATAAGTGGTACTCCATATAACGGTAACCTCCCAACTAAAAAAAACACCCGGTATGAAGATAAATAATATAGTTAATCATAGAAAATATCGTTTAAAAACTGAGTGTTTTGCTGTTTTTGTACATTTCTGTCGAATTATTATTTTTTTTAGGAAACATTTGATAAACCAAAATTATTTTGACTGACAATGATGCTACTTTTTCTAACATTCTAAATGAATACTACTTGTTTTTGGTTCACTGTGCACTTCTATCCAAAATATCTCTTTGCGATCATATTCAAATATTTTTTGCCGTGCTCAAAATATTATTACGTAGTGTACATAGCAAAATTGTGTTCCAAAGCTGATATTGCAAGTTTTTATTAAAAAGTTTCAGAATTAGCAATGCCTGAAAGCCAGGATAATTGTTGTAAAATATGGAAAAACTATTACCAAACAAGTAAATAGCGTATATTGGCAACAGCGTGCGTATTATATGTGCTATTCTTAATGTACCTCATCCTACAAAGATTAATAATATCAAAGATGCCCATATAATCGCTCTACGAATGCTTGATTTGGCCAAACACTCTAACTGATTACAACAGATATTCAAAGAAAAGGAATGGGCGAGAAAAAAGGCTAATAGATATAGATCTTTAAGATTTTCCACGCCTTATTTAGGATAAGCTACAATAATTAACTCTTGGTACATATTAATTTAAACGAAGTTAATATTACACTCAAAAGTCCTTAAATAAAAAAAAATAAAAGGGAAAGGTCTTTACTGTTTTTACATATATCGTGACAATGATTCTGTTCTTCGTGTTCAGCTATGGTCACTGTACGCGGGTTCCAAAAATTATAATATTTGAATAAAAACACATTAGAGCAACTCGCACCCATACAATGGTTCCTTGAATATAAAGCAGGTGCAAGAGTCGAGGAGTGTTGTTGCTATGTTACTTTAGTATTATGTGTTTTGGCTTACTGGCATCATAATTCAACCGAAGTCAAAAAACCAAGTTTTAAATATGCCAATAGACCTAAAAAATGCCCCCTACTAAAGAATGGTCAGCGATAGTAGCGATTCGGGTTAAGAAAACAAGGAGAAAGATTAATTTTAAACATATTGCTAAAAGTGTCTGAACTTTTTTGATTATTTTCGCTTATTTATTATTTCTCATATTTCAAATATTGAAATAATAGTAAAAATAAACCTCTTTCAAGTCAATCATGCATTTTGTGTCCTAATTGCAACTGATTTTTTGTGCTAACATGAATGACGATGGTGTTAATGTTAATAACTGTTCATAATACCTACGTAATTATTTATATTTTATACCATCAGTTGCAAAATGTTCACATAAATAAGGTATTTTTTATGTTTGTTATAAGGAAGATTAATAAATAATATTGATTTTTGAAAATCATTTCTCATAGCTTTCTTAGGTAACGAAAGGAACCTTCTATCAAAATTTCATTTTTTTGACTTCCACTTCCGTAGTTATGGTTTTATTCCGAGTCAGATAGTCAGTCGGTCAGAAGCTCTCTTTTTATTATATTAGTCTAAACTCACGGAATTTTTAACAAAATTTTAAGTAATAAAACTCAACTCTACTATAAAAGAATTTACTATCGAAATGCTTTGATCTAAATTTGCCTTAATATTTACCTCTTCCAATCGATGAGAAGTCCTCTCTAGGCAATGCTAGTAAAGATATCTATAAAATTGCCTGATAACTATATTAGACAATCTTTTAAAAATAAAAAAAAATACAAATTTATTAATCAGTAAGAATTTAAAGGATAAAAATTTAATATAAATATGAATTCAGTCTAAACATCTTAAAGTAGAGGTACATTTTTGACGAAATAAAATTCAAAATAAATAACATTCTATATAATCCTTGTCTTATTTCAAAAAAATATTATCTAAAATAACGTTTACTTTTAGCGACTTTGAGAAAGAGCACCTTTTTTGTATAAAAAATGTTGCTTTCTACGATTATGGCACTTTTGTGTCGAAATATTGCAATACAAAAAAGTTACGACAAAAAATAATCGCGGGCAACCCCCTACACACCACGCTACTGCTTATTTAAAAAATATGTTACATGAGAATATGCCTAATCCAATTCTTTAACTGCTTGCCCAATTTCATGACTTTGCTACTAACCGTTAACTTTTTGTAATAAAAAAACCACTTTAGGGGCGTCATCTTTAAATGGTCATATCTCCGTTAGGAGGCAATTTAAAGAAAAAAATGTATTTCAACATTTTTCATATTTTAATGTGTAGAATATGCTCCTGAAGTAGCGGCCCGGACTTTTGTAACACCCTGTATAAAGGTACCATATATGAAGGTAAGCATATAGAAAGGTAACCATGAATTAGGGTAACCTCACCAGTAAAAAAATACCCGGTATATTAAACAACAAGTGTAGAAAAGCAAAGCTTCATTAAACGAGTTATAACTTTAAGGTACACGAGTTTAGTAAAAGTGCTTTTCTCATGAGTTTGTTTAAATTATTTTGTCGCATTTTGTGATAGTTATAAATAAATATAGATATGAAAGCATTAAAAAGTTAGAAATGAAAACGAATTATCGGTTTATTATTTCCCCAAACTGGTAATTTGACACGGCTTTGTTGATTTACATAACAATAGTTGACAAGTGTCATTTTTGTGGATCAAATTGGGTTTAAAAACCTATCAGTACTGGCGGAACGTGGTGAAAATTGCAGGAGGTTCACACAAAAATTATTATTCATTTGAAGTTTTTATATCAGTTATGTTTAGCTAAGAATATTGTATTACATGCATAGTAAACTCGATAATAAATAGCACCATATTTACCACAACCGAATAACTAAGTAAATTTTATTGCAAATTTCCGCGTTATAGCAATAATAATAATAATAATAATAAAAGTAAAATCGCTGAATTCTGGTAGCTAATATAAAACATTACGCAAGTACAATGAATTGGCACCAAGCGACTTTGCCGAATACAAGAGAAACGTGCGCCCGCTTAAAAACCATACTTGTCGGAGAAGGAACAAAAAGAACGCAGCCGTTGTGATGCTATCAAAATACATTTACATTGCAGTCGCAGGAGCCACGCAGCGTAAAGCGGTATAGCGCGCGAACATTGAGATTATCCAAGTAAGCGAGGATAATAATTCTTATTGATCGAATAAATAATCAACCTACATTGTTTCGTAGATTTAACGTACGTCTTTGCATTAGAACAGTGAATGGTAAATCACTAGTTATAAAAAATAAAAATATTCACTTATTTTTTCTGCATTGTATATATTTTTGGTCACGGGGGCACGTGCTCTTGTGCTCTTATGGACAAGCCGTCGCTGCACATCAGTAATTATAAAAATGAGTCTTGCTACTGAAAAGAATCTAGAAAGTTGTGTCCAAGATAATTTAAATGTCGGGGAATTGTAACCTATTCTGATTGCAAATGTAACCCACTCTTAATGCCTAAGACATAGACATCTAAGAAAACGTTAGCCCCAGTGATAACCAATTATTTCATAGGAATGACTTTTAGGGCAGACTTGCATAAGTTATTGCAGCAAAACACGAATGAGCAATAGATTTCCCCAAGACCTTGAAACGGCAATAAAATTTCCTTTTAGCAAATTAACAATTAATCTAGCTGGCATTATCAATTTGTTGAATTTAATATGGGCTAGAACTAAACGTCTAAGAATAATTTAATCGAGATAAAGGTGGAGGTAAAACACCCATCCAACTTTTCAACACTCGCTACCGCACACATAACTTAGTGTGAAAGACGTACTGGGGCCTTTTCATGAGCGCACCTGAATTTAATATCTGAAATTCACAAAGTTCCTTCGGTGACAAATGCTACAATTAATATAACAGTGGTTCTGGATAAATCACTCTCCCAGACTCGACGACATTCCTCCACATTTCAACTTTGAGATTAATTATTCGGTACGGCCTTGAGAATATTCCTTTCTCAGGGAGCGAATAGGGAAATAAACAATCCTGTTTACCTTACATGCTGCACAAACAGTTTGATAATCACGTAGCGTACAAATATTTGCTGAAGCTTGTGAAATTGCCAGGACTTGGATAAGACGGGCATAATTATTCTTACATTCGAAATCAGCTTTTTGATTGAAGAGAAAGGATCCCTAACAATTTCAGTCAAATTTCGATGTGTAAGAAATCATAATGCCGCTGCAGTTGTTATTTACCTTAATTCTATATAATTGACATTTCCAACCCTTACTTCATGGAATTCTTTAATATTCATAAATGTTATACTTTATTAACGATCAAAAAGAAACAGATATTAAAAATTCTATAATGTTTCGATAAATATTTTCTAACACCGGACCAGGTTTCGCTTTACTTCATCATCAGCGGTTATACCAGCAATTTGTTCAGCCGTTTAGGAATGAAATCTTGCGGTGAAAGATTGCCCCCTCCCCCAAGGTGGCTGGTTGCTGCTCTTAGGGACAAAACTCTAGCTACGCCAATAATTGCAGACCTAAAGAGGCAGACTCGAGTGTCTCCGACAAAACTATCTCTAGTGTAATTTTGTGAGAAATCAGCAGTAATATAGAGTGTAAATAGGAAAAACTTCTCTGGAGATTGATAGGTACCATTTGTTATAATTTAATGTTTGGAGCTATGACATGTCTATTATCATTCGCTCGAGAATGAATACTGAAGACTAAAGAGACGACTGTGAGAATCTTAGGAAAAACGTTAGTAAATAACGATACTTAGGCACTGAACTAAACACTATGGGTTGGTTACACAAGGTGATTGTTAATGTACTACCATAAATATAGGTATGTATTTTAGAGCCTAAAATGAGACGTATATAAACATATGTCGTAAAACGCTTCGTTTCCGAGTTACAGGGTGTGGAAGGTTAGTTCCTGATTATAGTTTGTAATTCATAGTTGCAAAACATGTACTGATAATTGAATAAAATTTGGCCCAACTCCATACCTTTTCAAAAAGCAAAAAATTAATTAACAGTAGTCAACCAGTGGCGGGTATATCCAGAGGGGTGGTGCTTAATAACAAAAATATAAACAACAAACATTTTTACATAAAAAACGTACTCCCACCGAAATTTCATATTGTCAACGGTTTTCGAGTAAAAAGCATGTTTATATCTTGATGCATTAAAAATGCTCGCCCAAAAATCTCGGATGTGACACATAGTTGTCCCTGAAATGACAAAATAAAATTAGTTAAAATGCACTGTTGAAACAAATTAATTTTAACTAATATTTAAATAAAAAAATGGTTGGTAAATATCTAAAAAATAACGAATTTAGAAATATTAGCTTAAAGTGGCCACCGGTTACAAGAAAACATGAAAATGTCAATTCTTTTTACTTTCTTTCATTTCAATGCCAATTATGTTTTACATCTGATGTTTTTGGGCAAGTGTTTTTAAGGTATGGAGATATAAATATGCATTTTACTCAAAAACAGCTAACAATATCGAATTTCACTGAAAGTACCTTTTTTTTTGTAAAAATGTTTGTAATTTACATTTTTGTTTCGAAACTGCGACAAAAGTGCATTCCAAATAAACAAATCACTTTTTAAGCACTATTCTCCTTGGTATGCCCGCCACTGTTTAAGTTGTGTTAATTAATTCTTAGATTTTTGGAAAGAGCACGAAAATGGAATGAAGTAGTGCCAAACTTTCATTTAATTATCTGTACACGTTTCTTAACTATTAATTGAAAACTGTAATCAGACTCTGTAACGCGGAAACGAAGCATTTTAAGACATATGTTCATATAAATGTGTCTTATTGTGGGCTCTAAAGTGCGAATCTAAATTTATGAAACTACTTTTAAAATCACCTTGTATAATTGAATCGGTGAAATTAAGAACAGTATAAGTTCATATGTTTCAATGTTGGGAAAATAAGAAAATATTTTTGTTTCGTTTGTTATGCTTCTTACAGGTTTGGTGTGTACAGATAAGTTTTAGTGCATCCCTTCAGGCACCCTTTAAACAAAAAATTAAATTTATTAGCTCATGCATTTTTTATATCCACAAAAAACAATTCTGGACTTACATTGTTGTTTATCACATTCTTATTAATTTTTAGAATCATGCGCGAAATTTGCATAAAAAAATAAGAATTGAATAAAAATCATTAGATTTAGTTACCAGCATCATCACTTTTTTCCAAATTGGTGGTTCTTTGGGATATTATAGGATAAGAGAACTCTTACTACGCTCTTTCTGTGAATTTCATTATAATATGTTTTATATAATTCAATTTCTTTTTGTTAATTGGCACTGGTTCAAAACAGGCTTTAATGGTAGAAATATACAACTTTAAATTTGATTTAGTGACTTTAAAGTATAAGAATTAATCATTAAAATTTAACCATTTAACAGGGCTTGGAAATAATGCATTGTACACACACTGTGTGTATTTCGAAATTGTAAAACTTTCATTTATTTTATTTGCTACTATTCTACAGATTTCTTTTAGATTGGAGGACGCAATTTTGAAAATTGAAGGGATGGTTATAGTAAATAATTTTTTCTGAAATTTTCAGTAACTGCCTGATATTTATTTGAAAGGTATGTAGGATCACATCTTCTGATTAACTTTTTTTATCATGAAATGCCACTCAGACAGCTGAGCCTGATCATAAATCATACCAAAATTTCATATGTTAAAAATAAGAACAGTGCAACTCCAGGACTTGTACTGTTCTTATATACTCAATGCAATGCAACAAACTTTGGAAAGGGCATTAACAAAAAGGCTTTGCTATTGTTTTTCAACCAATTCGATGCAGCTTCGTATTTAAAACAAAATGGCTATGATGAAAATGTCAAATTTTGGACTTGTACTGTTCTTAATCTCACCGATTCAATTACTCGGTGCGTATTTCGCCAATAGAAGTGGCATTTTCTAGTGTAATAATCGTGATTGATTAGCAAAACAAGGATCGAATTAATCTGCGTTCACGACCAAAGGTTTAATAACAATATTTTTCTTTTGATTTTCTAATTTTGTCAGGCCGTTTGAGCCCGTCGTAAAAATTAATCACAATAAGTCCGACATTATATTATAGAACCAGGGACAATTTGAAATATTAAGATTGTCTACTAATTATTAGGTTCCTTGAAAATGACCGATAGGCTATTAAAGTAAGTGATCGTGAAATTATTACAAAATTGCTATGTGGAAAAGGTTTAAAACTTTCTTTTGAATTGCGGGAGAAATCCAAAGCAGTTATTTCAGTCCTTTAATAGGTGAAAAAAATTTCTACATTGTGTTTGAGTGAAATTTGAGACATTATTCAGTTCCACCTAACAACCCTGTCTGTTTTGAATAAAGTAAAATTTGGAGTATGAATGCAATTATAAAGCTTTTTAAAATTGCTGACATTTTATTTATTTAAAACACGTTTTAATAAGAATTGCATTTACTAAAGAATATTTAATGTAGATTTAATATGCAGCAAACCACATCAGTTCCATTTTAAATAACTGTTGGCCCAAACACATTATAAATATTAAAGGCTTACATTAATATAATAATGATAAAGTTTAACAAAATTTTATTGAACCACTACTAAAGTCTATTTTCAAAAGCGGCTGATGAATTGTGAGTAGTTTTCACTTCGCGGCAAGGTGTTTCGAAAATGTTATGTACCTTTACCTGACGATATATGTATTAGCTGCATGCATTTATGTCATATTGCTTATTAAATAGAAAATCCTCAAATAATTTTACAAGAACAAATTTTAATTGCCCCCACATAATAAATACGAATCATCAACGATACGTGCATATAGGTAATAACGCGTTAAAATAATTAGATCCAACAGTTAAAATTCCTAGGAACAATGATAAATGATATACAAGTAAAGCCTTTCACATATGGTTTAGTAGTACACAGTTAGTAGGCAACCCTTAACAAAATCATGGTTTTGCTAATGTAATGAGATATGCGCTGAAACAAAACAAATGTCAGAGAGATCTACATAATTCAGATCCTTTAATGTACTTTCAACCTCAGTGGAGGAAGTAATAGGCTTAAAAATTTATTCATGTTACGCTCCAAATAACCCGTGACTTCAAATTACTTTCATTTTAATATGTTCCAAGTAATAAATCAAACCATAATTATCACCCATTTTTAGAATTTTCCACTAGAACGTTTGTTTAATCTTTTAAATAGATTTTTTATTAATTATTTGTCTTTTTGTTTGTAAGGTGTCATTTAGCCTGACAAACTTAATTGCTTAAATTGTTTAAAATTTAATAAATTGCCGGTAATCATTTTTGTATGAAATGTTGGGACGCTCCACAGAATTAACGATGGGTGGTCAAGGCAGTTACCGCCAACCAGTGCATTTGGTTAATATTATAGCAAAATTATTACCTTATTATTTACAACGTTTTTTACCATCACAGTTTCAATTTGATTAGATTTTAGTTTTAATAAATTTATTATTGGTTGAACCTTCGTGTCAATAATTCATAAACTTAACATTGTGATTTCTTGATTGAGCTTCACGTCTTTCAATAATTCGAAAATTGGACATGTTTTATGAGTATTGATTGAGTTTTGTGTCCTTTAGTTACTTGGAAATCTTAACATAGGTTTAGGCGCCGGGGTCCTTCGAGCGGAAATTTAACAGTGTAACCGTGGACAAAAAACTAATAAGTTAATTGGGAAAATGTGAAGAGCAATCGCTCAGTTTTCCTTTTCAAAGAAAATCCGCCCTATGTAAAAACTACAAACTTTTATAGAGACACAGAATATATACAATTTTTAAAAAAGATTTAAAAATAAGAAAGGCCAAAAAATACCTCCAAAAGAAGATGAAGGCAGTGAATTTATCGTAGAAGAATTTTAAGAAAATAATAAAAGGATGTTAAATGTAGACAGAAAAAGTACATCCGAATGTTTAATTAAAAAGTACTTTTCAGAATTTGAAATACTTCATAAAAAAATTAAATCTCACATCAACAAGTGTAAGCATTTCAGAAGAATGCTAACCGTCAGCGGGAAAATATCGTCGAAATTGACAGAACAAGCAACAACAATTGAGAATCCGCGGGAAGAGACAGAGTACGCAAAAACGTGAAAAGTAGATCGAGATTCTCAGTTAATATTTAATCGATCTGTACAGAAAATTTTCTGTGACAATTTTTTTTCTACGGCACTCGTAATAAATTATTGGAGTTGTCACCCCTTCCAACCGGGTGGCTGACAAATTTTTGGTGTCGATTTACCTCGTGTTACTATTATTATTATAAATATTATTATTAATATTATTAATGAAGTAATGTATGCTGACTTCGACTCTCCTTGTCTCCGACCACAAAGAGCATTTGACCAGTATAATGTATTCCAATAGTCCTCTTCCCGAGAGGTAAGAGAACTACTGGGTTCGCAATTCGTGCATCGTGAGTAAATTATAATTATTATTATTAATAATATTATTATTTTATTTTTCCTTTGAGGGTTTAACTGTTTGTGAAGTCCTTAGACCATTCACACAAAGTGGACAGACAGGTAAGTGATGTTAATTTATACTTAAAA
Source organism: Dastarcus helophoroides (assembly GCA_028583605.1). NCBI lineage: Eukaryota > Metazoa > Arthropoda > Insecta > Coleoptera > Bothrideridae > Dastarcus > Dastarcus helophoroides. The sequence goes on along the minus strand of CM053328.1, from coordinate 20,561,574 downwards.
CTTTTCTGATTATCCGTCACGTTTCAAGTAACACAGATTTTGGATTGCACTTGCAATGCTTGCATCTAATATCTTGACTTTTTCCAGATGCTTCAAGAAGTTTTTGCTAAAGACACCAGTTGCTGATACGACGATTGGAACCACTACTACTGTTTTCAGGTTGTGTATTTTACGGTACTGTTCACATAGCTCCAAATACTTGTTTACTTTTTCCCTTTCCTTCTGGTCTAGGTTATGGTCGTTGGGATGAGCTAGATGAAGTATCCAGCTTTCTCACTTTTATCTAAAAAGACAATATCTGGACGGTGGTTTGCAGCTATTGGTTTGTCAGTAATAATAGAATTATCCCAATACATAAGGTATCTCTCATTTTTCATTACTGGATGTGGTACGTATTTAAAATAAACTTCTTTACCTTTAATTCAGCGCGTGATACTGCAAGCTCTTGGTGTAAGATGTGTATAGTCCTTGGGGGCAAGAGTAGTGCACCCTGATATGAGATGTTCAATGGTTTCTGAATATCTTTCGCACATTCTGGATTTCTCATCCGCGATGGATTGGTTTTCAATATATTTTCGATAGTTACGAGTAGCAATCACACCATCTTGTATTGCTGTAACAAATCATTTTGTTTTCGTGAATAAGATACCTTTCTTAAGCCATGCTGCCGAAAAGATCTATATTTGCGTTTGAGAATTTTTAAGGATATTTACCATGCAGCGGTTTGATGGTCAGGCCCCTTTACTCTCATTCAATGTTGGTATTGTTATCAAATCTCGCCCACAGATTTTAAGTGGCGGGTGTTTATCAAGTGACGTAACTATTTTGTGTAGTAGGGAATGGTCAGCCCGCCTCATAAAATATTTTTTAATGCCATTTACTAGTTTTTCGTGCAAAAGCTTCATATTTAATTAACCTCTTATTTCTAAGTTACGTGGTAAATAAAGTCTTTCTGAACATGCTCGTGGATGATGTTTCCGATGTTCGGTTAGTTCTACTCTTAGAATTCTGTTTATCGCCTCCAGCTCAGTATTCGACCATTTGATGACTCCGAACGAATAGCCCAGTGAAGGTATAACCCATGAATTGATGGCTTTAACAGTATTTCTGCCATTCAGCTCTGTCCTTAATATTTTCCTCATCTCTCATATCATTCTCTAACTTTCTTTTCGTATTTCTCCGATTTATAATAAGTCTCTGTTGATAGCCTATATGTTTGTAGCTCCTGTTTTTAAGATAGCGCAGGAACCTGAAGAAGCCCCCTACGATGGTGGGCGAAACGTCGAACACTTTTAGTAGTTCTTTGACAAGGTCCAATCCCGGAAGAAGTATATCCTGTACTTTTATTTTTCCTGTCACAACTGTGTCTATTGTGAGTTGATCCTTTCAGCCCTTTGTAGCTTTTCTGCATCCTTTTTGTTCCCACGTAAGTATGTCGTTATTTTCTAAGTGTTGATAAACTTTTTCTGTAATAATGAAGGTAAATACTTTATATATTGTGGGAGGACAAGTAATTGGTCTATATTTACTGGGATCTCTACTTGCTGGTATGGTTTTGGGGAGTAAACATGTGATGCCTGCAATCATGAACTCAGGTATATCTTCATTATCTGTAAGTATCTTTGTAAGGAGCTCCAAAATTTTTTGATGCGTGCTGTTAAATTTCTTCCACCAATAGTTGTGTATTTTGTCTTGTCCGGGTGCCTTCCAATTTTGTGTTTTTTTAATAGCATTTTCTACTTCTCTTATAGTGATTTTATAATTGTTCATTTCTGTTTTGTTGGAAGTATGTCTCCTCTCCTCTTCAATCCATGGGGCTCTTTTTTCATGTTGTTTCTCTTCTGACCAGATAGTCTCCCAGTAGCCTCTTGCACTTTCTAATTCTATTCCATTTCTATTCCATTTCGTATTGTTGTTGTGTAAGCTGCCTATTAAATTGTTTCTGGTTTGTGCTAAAATTGTAATTATCTTGCTTTCGTTGATGACTGTTCTTGTACCTTTTTAATCGTGTTTTAGATAGTCCAGTATATCGGTTGGATTTGTATTTTTTGTGTTTGTATATTTTTCTATAATTTTCTTTGATTTTCTGTGGGTTTTTCTACTTGCTGTTTGTTTTTGTGCTTGTGTTACTTGACCATTTTTTCTACATAGTTCTTTCATTTTTCGATCAATTGTTTCTTCCCCGCTATTTTTTCGGTTTGTAAGTTATATACGTTTTGTTCATGCATTTTAATTGCTGTTAGTGCTTTAATATAAACTGGAGTGTAGATATCCACTAGATTGCTGTTGTTTTAAATTTTTTGGCTAATTAACCTGTTTATTAAATTAATTAACTCTTTTGTTTTAGGTTTTGGAATTTTTGGTCTCGTATTAGATCTTATGTCTGCATATTCTTTAAATGTTTCTTTATAGCAGTTACATTTGTCCTATTCCAGTCCTGTTTCTCTTTCTGATGGTTTTCTTTTTGTTCTTTTCTTTGTTCATTATCTGTATTTTCATTTTTTTGTTTTCCTCAGGAATATTGTTTTTGTATTCTTCAATCCTAATTCTATTGCTACTTTCTGTATAATTTCGTCCATTCTTTTTCGTGTAATTCTATTTGTTCTTAGTATTGTTCTTTTTTGATCTATGATGTTTACTACCGTCTTGCAAGCGAGTTGTGAAAATTTTTTAATTGCTTCTAAGTGTAGTTTTGTGCTATATCCATTTGTATTGGATTCCATTTTTGTTAGTATAGGATAACGGTGATAAATAAATTCGTTTATTTCTTCTGTCCATTTCGTCTGCTGTCTTATTCTTCCTGCTAGGGTTGTTGGCAGAGATTGTTCTGCCAAAACACTTCTGTCAGGTAGAGCCGGTCCTCGAATCTAAATCCTGCCGTTCCAGTCCGCCCCAGTATCTGTTCCTTCTTGTGTTAACCATAATATCTTTTTTTTTTACTACCGTCTTGCAAGCGAGTTGTGAAAATTTTTTAATTGCTTCTAAGTGTAGTTTTGTGTTATATCCATTTGTATTGGATTCCATTTTTGTTAGTATAGGATAACGGTGATAAATAAATTCGTTTATTTCTTCTGTCCATTTCGTCTGCTGTCTTATTCTTCCTGCTAGGGTTGTTGGCAGAGATTGTTCTGCCAAAACACTTCTGTCAGGTAGAGCCGGTCCTCGAATCTAAATCCTGCCGTTCCAGTCCGCCCCAGTATCTGTTCCTTCTTGTGTTAACCATAATATCTTTTTCAGGGTAAGTGCATTTTAGAGCCTTCGCCAGCGAGCCTCCGATAGCTCCTACTTCAGCCGCTCCTAACCTGGAGGACCGACGCTGCTGGACACCGCTCCTAACCTGGAGTCCAGACGTGTCCTGTGCTAGTTTTGGTCCACCCCGAGTATTTTATTTTCTCGGTACCAACCATATCTGAGAGGCATTCCCCTATCCGCCACCTGGAAAGGCGCCCGATGGAGGACTAGCAACCCCACACGGGTTATTATTATTATTATCAGTTCTGTCTGTCTCAGCGACGTTGTATTGCAGGTGTCGGTCAATTGACAAGATACTGCTCATCTACTGCGAGTTTAGATTTAGAAACCCTCGGATTATTGCACAAGTATTGAGTATTACTGCCTTCTAAAGTTGGATGTATATGCTGCCAGGTAGCTCTAGTTGTCTTAGACTGGCTAAAAGCTGCTTAGGTATTACTCCTGTGGTTAATATTATTATTGGTATTATATGAACCTCATTTTGCTTCCACAGTAGATTTAATCTCATTCGCTAGCTGTTGATATTTGGTTGCCTTCTCTGTATAGGTTTTCAGGAGGTTATTTGTGTTTGGAACTAAAATATCTTCTAGGTACGTGATAGCTGTGGCCTTAGCTGTAAGAATGATATCAGGTCGGTTACATGATATGGTCTTATCCGTTAGTACGGTGCGGTTCCAATACATTTTATAATTTTCATTTTCAGCTATCTTCTTTCAGCTTGTACATGTTGGCTATTTTCTGATGGATAACTTTTGCCATTTGATCATGTCTTGTAAGATATTCAATAGCAGCTAGAGTTTTACAACTTCCGGTAATATACTGGATGGTTTCAGGTGCCTCTCTACACTTCCTACATTTGTCATCATTTAGGGGTTCTTTAAGGATGTATTTTCTGTAGTTTTTAATGTTTATTACTTGATCCTGAATAGCGATCATAAACCCTTTAGTTTCAGCAAATATATCCGCGCGAGTTAACCAGCTGTTCGACGTATTAATGTCTACATGATTCTGGGCCAAATCGCTCGGGTGCCGTCCGTGAAGTGTTTTCTGGATCCATTGTTTAATGACCATTTTGCTGTGGCTATCATCTTCTAGCGTGTCAGAGTGTACAAGTGCATTATTTTTCAGGTCTAGGGGCGTATAGGCTTCGTCAGCCTTTATCACTGCTTAGTGTAGGCCAGATGTTTTTTTATGATGAAAATAGTGCTGAAGAGTCCTTATTTGTTTGTTACACAGTTGAAGAATGTCTATAAGACCACGTCCTTTTTGTTGACGTGGTATAATTATTCGATCACTTAAAGCTCTAGGATGATGAATTCGGTGCTTCGATAAGAGAGTGCGAGTTTTGGTCTGTATACCTTGCAGGTCTGTTTGTGTCCAGTTAACTGTCCCAAATGTATATGTTAACACTGGTACTGCATATGTGTTAATAGTTTTAAAGGTGTTTTTACCAGTTAATTTTGATTGGAGTAGTGCTCTGACTCTTTTTATATATTCCGCTGTGGTTCTTTCTTCAACTTTTTTATGTTTAATTCGTTGTGATTGCAGTAGACCTAGATATTTGTCTTGTTCACCCATTAAGTCAATGTAAGTTTCTTCCACAGTTTTATATCTTTTAGGTTCACACTTTCCCTGATTTATACTCAGCGTCTTGCATTTGTCAAGACCAAATGACATCTGGATATCACTAGAGAAAGTTTGTGTGAATCCAAATAGTTTGATATCGTCCATGTACATTAGATGTGTTATGCGATGTTTTATAATGTTGCCATTTTTGATTGGAAATCCATAATCAGTTCTATTCAGCATGGACAACATTGGATTTAAAGTAAGACAAAACCATAGTGGGCTTAAGCTTTCGCTTTGAAATATACCTCTACGGATCTTTATGGGGTTACACTTGATATTGGTGCTGCCAAGATTTAAGTGTGGGGTAGTCTGCCATGCTGCCTTTAAATGTTGTAATGTTTCAATTATGTTGGGATCAATTTTATAGATGTGGAGGACTTAAATAAGCAGCTGTGAAGCACTGAGTCGAAAGCTTTTCTATAATCAATAAAGGCAGTGTATATATTGCGATGTTTCCAGATGGCCTGCTGAGATACCACGCTGCCAATTATAAGTTGTTCCTTAAATCCTTGTAACCCTCCTTTCTGTTCTTCAGCCAATATGAAATTCTTTTCCAAATACTGGTAAATCTTTGCTAAAATACATGATGTGAAAATTTTATAAATACTGCTCAGACATGTGATCGGGCGGTACTTTGACAGGTCGTGGGTGTTTTTGTCTTTTGGTAGCACGTAAGTGATGCTTGCAGACAGGTATGGTAATATCTGATCTGGGTCTTTGAAGAAGGTATTGAAATGAAATGCAAGGAGTTCATGTGTTGCTGTGAAGCGTTTAATTCAAAAATTGTGAATTTTGTCTAAGCCAGGAGCTTTCCAATTATGTTTTAAATTTATTGCTTTACCGAGCTGTTCTACGGTGATCACACAGTCGTCCATGAAAGTCAAGTTGGCCAAATATTTTTGTTCACATTTTATCCATGCAACGTTCTTATTGTGTTTGTTCTGACTTGACCATATACCAGATCAATAGGTTTCTGTTGTCCTCGCATCAGGCACTTTGTTTTTCTCGGCTTTTTGTTTGTTAAGATTGCGATAGAAAAACTTTTCATTGGTGTTAAATAGTTTGTTTTGATATTTTCTTTACCTGGCCTCTCTGTATCTCCTAAGTCTTTGGGTCTTAACTAACAGCCGCTGTTTTGGAGTGTCGAGCATTTCCAAGGTTTCGGTGTTATCGGGATCGTATCGTGTGTGTTTTTTTGATGAGCTTTTTACTCTATTTATGTGTTTTAGTACTTCTTCCTGCGTTTGCCTTCTAGGTATTGATGAAGTCTTCCAATGTCTTTTCTAAGGCCTTCTATTCATTTTCAAGTCTTCTTTCCCAGTGTGGTGTGTCTTTTTTGGTTCGATTGTGATGCGGGCTTGGCGATTTAACTTTGTCTCCAATGGCTCTTACTGCAGCCACAGCTGCGACATATATTATGGTCTGCAGGTCTAAGAATTCTCTTGATTTGTTGGAAAGATATTGCGAAAGAATTTCCTTATTTATTGCGGCTGTTGCTATTGCTAATCTTCTTGAGTTATTCTGTTTTGGGATGGAGTACCTTTGCGTTGGGTCAGTGTCACGAAATTCAGTCAGCGCTCTGTAGAATTCGCTTGTGATCAGGCCCTTCTGCGAGTCTTGTGCTCTAGGTGGTTCCTTCTCGCGCTGCGTGATTGTGACTTACAGTCTCTAGGTGTAAAGTTTGCCTCTTGTTGGCGAGTACTATTGCAGGTGGGCCGTAAGATGTTCGCAACCTCTTCTTTCAGTTCATCCAGTATAGGTTTAGGTATTAAGTTTTTAATAGTAATAGCTCGTCGCTGGTCTGCTATTCTTTGCTCTGTCAATTGCAAATGTGGATATTATTGACAAAAGACCTCATGTAATTGTTGACGGTATCCGGTTAGATTTGTTTTTAAATTAGTAATTATATAGTATTGGCGATGATGAAAGTATTTATATCGTTTGCCCATTGCATGCGTTGGCATTGTTTTTATTATTATTATTATTTATTATTATTATTATTTTTGTTTTTTCCTTTGATGGGTTTTCCTGTAACTGGGGTTCTTAGAACCATTCATTCACAGTGTGTAAATTGCGATTAAGTAAACATTCTCCTCGATATTCAGAGTTTTTCTTATTATTCGGCATGTTACTAGGATGACGGATTGTTGCATCTCTTTTGCTATTGCAATTATGTTTGTGTTTAGTACTTTTATGTTTTGTAGGTAGCTTAGAAAATGTCGGCTAAACAGACCAGTTACCGACACCACCACAGGTATTACTGTCACTGATTTTAGTTTGTGTATTTGTTTATATTCTTCAGTAAATTCCATATATTTGCCAATCTTCTCTTGTTCCTTCTGTTCTACATTGTGATTGTTCGGGTGGAAAGAAAGCATTTTTCTGATATTTATCTACCAGTACTATATCCGGACAGTTTGTTGCAATCGGTCTGTCAGTAATGATGGTTGTATCCCAATATAACAAGTAATGCTCGTTTTCTAAAACTGGATAAGGAATGTATTTATAATATGGTTCATTCTTGCTTTCTGATAAAGCAGTACTTAATGCCAGTTCTTGATGTATTATTCCTGCCGTTAAATTGTGTCTTTTAGTGTAATCACTAGCTGCTAGTTTAGTGCATCCCGATGTTAGGTGTTCTATAGTTTCAGAAACTTTTCCACATAATCTACATTTATCGCTAGTTATGGTTCGTTTTTCTATATATTTTTGATAGTTTCTGGTTGCTATTATCCCATCTTGTATCGCTATGATAAAACCTTCCATTTCAGGGTACAGTATTTCTTTTCTGAGCCACAGTGTTGATAGTTCTGTATTTGAATACAAAAGTTTCTGAGGATATTTCCCATGAAGCGGTTTATTTATCCAGATACCCTTAGCTTCGTTCAATGTAGGTGTTTCGGTTTGTACCGTCACAAAGTCGTAGGGGTGAATACTTGTCAATCGCATTTATTATCAAATGTAATTTGGACACATTCGATCTGCTGATAAAGTATTTAGTCAGCCCTTTGACAATCTTAGCGTGTAATACCGGCATGTTCAATATCCCTCTTCCTCCAATGTTGCGTGGTAAGTATAATCTTTCCGAGAACGACTTGGGATGATGTTTCCTATGTTCGGAAAGTTGTACTCTAATTAACCTATTTTTATTTTATTTATTTATTATTATTATTATTAGTATTAATATTATTATTAGTGTTAATATCATTATTATTATTAATAATACATTGTAACACATTTCTTTATTAACTCACTCTCTTGTCTGTGATTAAAAACTAGTCTCAATCGTCGTTTGACAGATGTCTGTCTGACAGTTCTACAAATTTTGCAATCGATTTTAAACCAACTTCCCGATAAGCATAGCTCAGAACTAAATGATAAAATTTTATTCCAATTATGACAATTATTGCGCAAATAAAAAATTCAAGAACCAAACCTGATTTAAGATGAAGATAACCTAAAAGTAAACATAACATGAAACACGAGCCTAACCTAAAAACAAACAGAAGCTAATTCCGAATTTTCAACTGATGAATAACAATCAGTTTTTAACAGACCTCTGCAATAAATGGTATCAAATTAAGCGAACTAAAATCAGCCTGTCAATCAACACTATTTGGAAAACTTCTGTGGGTTGCACTAAACGATTATGGGGTGCTTTCTGTTGTCATTTTTAACATATTATTGTCACGTTTAATTATTTTATTTAACATTTCTACGACCTAATTTGGAAATATCTAAATTTTTATTGAATATTATTAATAATAATATATTTAAATTTTTTATTTTTAAATTTTTCTTCCTCGTTGTTCCCTTTTCATGTTACGCACTGCTGACGAGCTCAAATGGGAGCGAAACATCGATGTCCAGTGCTGCAATCTTTTTTTATATTTTTTATATTTTTATATTGTTATAATTTATCAAAAAACATTTTTTTATATCTAAATTTGGTCTTCTATTTTTCATTTTTTCTATTCTATGTAAAATTAACTTACCTATTTTGTGTTAACTGTCATGAGATGACGTTTTAAATAAATTAGGTTATCACGTAGTCATATTTCAAAAACTGTTTAAGAATGTTGTAAACAAACAATAAAAATTTAAATATTTCCAAACTGGGACGTAGAAATGTTAAATAAAATGATTAAACATAATGTTTCCGGTCAATAAATGTCCACCATGAAGAATATTATTGTCAGTGAATGTCACTACTGTCATAAGAAAAATCACTATCTTCTTCAAAATCGGGGACAATGCTTACGAATCATCACCAGCTAGTAAGTTTAATAATTCTGCATTCATTTTTGTTGATATTTGATGACGTTTTGATTTTTAGACATAGAAAGTCCTGTGGTGGCCTTACCCATTTTATCTGCTAAAAAATTGAAATATACAAAAACAAGTGAAACCAACAAGTTTACACGATAGCTTGCACATTTATGGAAGTTTCTCCAAAGTTAGAATGGGAACTAATGAATGCCAGTTAATCAGTAATTCGTTAAAAGTAACGTTGAGGATCGTATGTTGCGAAGGACGTCATAAAAAAATATGTTGTAATTTACTTAAGTAACAGGGTGTAACTAACTCCCTGTATAAATAGTGCAAAATTCAGGATTAAATTTGTAATTCTCATGTCAAAAAACATAAAGTTGTCAATTTTCCAGACGATACTGGTTAAAAATTACAAAATTATTAAGAAGTTTCAAATTAAAATTCCAACTGCAAACACCTTGTACCTTGTAAACCTGCAACATTTGTATCAGGTATGTTAAGCTTAATCACCATATTTTGGTGTGTAGTATCACCCTGCATAAACACAGTCGGCTTTCGCTCAGAAGTTAGTTCATTAAACAGTATAAGTTAGTCAATGAATAAGTTAGTGAATTACAATTATAGTGTGCCGGAATCAGTTGGAAATGAAGTGGTTACAATTCACGAAGTGTTAATTATTGGAACCGATAGCGCGCAACAATATTAAATCCAAAGTTTGTAGAGAAGCAAGAGATGTATTAATTAGCTCTTATTGCAAAAAATGGTCAGAAATAAAAAATGTATTATTAGAAAAATTTGGTGATTCCAGATCTGAAGAATTATGGCAAAATAACTTACAAACTTGCTATCAGCATTTTAACAAAAGCTATGAACAATATTAGGACAAAATAAAACAAAAATTACAGGCTTTACTTAAATACATTGGTATTCGTACACTGAAGAATGACATTAAAATTTGCAAAGAGAATATGTACCTAGATTTAGCGTTAACTGCTTTTAAAACAAGAGTAATTAAACTATATTGCAGTCATTTACAACATTGGAACAAGCACTTTTTCAATGCAGATCTTACGGTAATTTAAAATTTGCAAATAAATTTTATAAACTTGATTAGCAACAAACCCGAAGCAAATAATCTAAAACAACCTGCACAACCACAAACAGGTCATAATCCCAATTTACGATAAAACCATGGTTTACCACGAATTCAGAATTACATTCCTTTAGTATATATCCAAAATTATCACAGTCATCTTCAACAAAATAATTCGCAACAACGATTTTTCAGTGGACCAGTTAATATTTACCAAAACAGACCCACTCAACAAAAATATCCTTCGATTTTTCAAATTGTTAACAAAAATACCAGAATTCAAACCGACACCCATGTAATTTCTACTATAAATATTTTCGCAGAAACAAATTTAACTCGTTCAAAACCTGTACATCCAAATTTCACTTTCAAAGAAATATATAATTTTTAACAGTATAATAAATCCTTGTCCTGCCAATAAATTTTACAGAAAATATTTTTTCGTAAAACCTTTCAATGTACAATCAATAGCCCAAACAATTCAAGATGACAAAAACATAAAATACTATATCCTCTTTTAAAAGAATTTGGCATTGACAAAAACATAGATTTTTATGTCTTCAAATGGCATGACCGATTTGACGCCATTATAGGAAGCCACGACTTTCAAAAACTCAAAGCTAAAATTGATTATAAAAATCAGACATTACAGATAGATACATTTAAAATACCCTTTTTTATAGAATTAAATCCTCCAAATCTCCAACAATTTCGCAAAATGCTAACAAAATTATTAAAATCCTTGTAAACATTAAAAGCGGTTAAGTAATCATTCCCCAAAATTAATATAAACGAACGATATCCGTATCATTTAAAACAAGAGATTCAAAATGAAATTCAGAAATTGCTCGATAATAAAATTATCCGTCCTTCAATTTCACCTAGTCCCCAAAAAGCCTGACGCATCCGGCAAAAAGAAATGGCGTTTGGTTATCGATTGTAGAAAATTAAATGAAAAAACAATAGAAGATAAATATCCACTTCCACGAATCGAAGAAATTTTAAACAATTTAGGAAGAGATATCTATTTTATTACTTTAGATACTGCTCAAGGGTTCCATCAAATCGAATTGGCACCGGAGAGTATCGAAAAAACAGCATTTTCAGTGAACAGTGGACATTACGAATATGTCAGAGTACCCTTTGGTCTCAAAAACTCTCCCTTAACCTTTCAACGAGTCATGAATAACATTTTAAAGGAATCCTTATGCAAATTTTGTTTTGTCTACATGGCGATGTATTAATTTTTTCCAAATCCTTGCAAGCACATTTAACTTATCTTCGATTAATATTTAACAAAATCCGTGAATTTAGTTTTAAATTTCAATTAGATAAATCTGTATTTCTTTGTAATGAAATAGCATTTTTAGGACACATTATAAACACCTGAAGAAATAAAACCTAATCCCTCTAAGATAAAAGCAGTTCAAGAATACCCGTTACCCAAAGCCACAAAAGAAATAAAAGCATTTTTGGGTATTGTTGGTTATTATCACAGATTCTTTAAAAAATTTCAAAAATAGTATTACCTTTTTAAAAATGTCTTAAAAAAGGAGTAAAAATAGACACTTCAGATCCCGATTACTTAGAAGCATTAAATAAATGTAAAGAACTTTTAATAAACGCACGCATATTAGCTTATTCAAATTTTAGCAAAAAACATTTAATCTAACCACTGATGCGAGTAATACAGCATAAGTAAGAGCTTTATCACAAAATAATCACCCCATAGCATTTCATGCACGTACTCTTAATTCCGCAGAAAGGCAATATTTAACCATAGAAAGAGAACTCTTAGCTATTGTAGAAACAACTGAACATTTTCGTCCTTATTTATAAGGTAGACAATTTATAATAGAAACAGATCATAAACCGTTAGTGTGGTTATTTTCCTTAAAAGACCCCAATTCCCGTCTCACTAAATGGAGACTTCGATTCGAAGAATTTGACTAGATTATTCAATACAAAAAGGGAAAGAAAACACAGAAGCAGACGCACTTTCACAAATAGAAATAAATGTTAAAGAAACAGAAACAATAAATGACGACGATTTAGATCTTTTCTCTGAAGACGCCCACGAAATATTGAATAACATGGATCCCCTTTTTAATGATAAGATGCCAGAAAATAATAGAGACAATACTTGTCATATGGCTACAGAAAATCCAATATTTGGATTACCAATTTCAGAACGACCTCTATATTAATTTGCTTACAGAATAGAAAGGAAATTAGCCCATCACCATAAAATATCATACTCAAGACCTTTTACAGAACAACACTATTTAGTACTTTAGTAATGGACAAAAACAAGAAAATATAAATCAATCTTTTAAATAAATTATTAACCAATTATATGGAATTTATTTCCACGAAATAGAAAACACGTTTAGAAACATTTGTTGAAAAATATTTGACCATACAGTAAATAAGCCTTGTATATAGGAATATATAAAAGTTTATTACAATGCAATTGAAATCTAATTTCATTAGAATCTAATGAAAACTAGATTGCAATTGCAAAGTTCACGTAGATGAAGCAAAGCTTGTATTCTCTTGGATACTTATACGACTGATTAACGGCTGTAGGATGGAAGTGAATACAACCATGGTACCACACTGATGAAGCCAAGGAAGACCGAAACTATTCTATGGTTGCGGTTGTACATATTTTCAATTTTAAGCACCTTTAACTGTTTAATTACAGAACATTTAATTGGTCACTTGTCGAATAAAGTAAAAATAATGAAATGTAATATATTGTGTAAAGAGATTAAAAAATCTTATAGTTAAAACGAAATAATAAAAAAATATCATGAAAAAATCCCATTATAGTGTAATATAAACCCATAATCACTTGAAAAATTAATATTATTGGCTAGATATGAAACGAAAAATTAATAAACCCATTAATAAATGTGAAATCTGTTTAGCCAACAAATACAAAAAAAACCTTATGAAATGGCATTTAGCAGTCCATTATTATTTAAGAAACCCTTTGATTTAATTCATTTAGACACTTTCAGTTTGGATGGTTTAAAATGTCTCACTTTTATCGATTTATTTTCCAAATTCGCTCAAACCTATCATGTCGACGATTTATTCGGTATAACAGTATTAAATAAATTTAGTCATTTTTATGTACACCACAGTTATCCAAGAAAAATTGTTTGCTACGAAGGAAAAGAATTGAGAAATAAGGTATTTCAAGAATTCTGCGACTTATTTAATATCCAATTACATTTTACGGCTAATTATAATCCAGATTTAAATTCATCCCTCGAAAGATTGCATTCTTCACTTATAGGGAAAATTCGCATAGTAAAATCCCAAAATCCAAAAAAAAAACACTCAGAAATTAATAACAACTGCAATTTTAATATAAAATCAAAGCGTTTATTCGACAACTGTTTTACGTCTTTTAGCTTATTATGTGGGCCCTATGAAAACTTAAATGCCCATGAACTATACCTCAGGAAAACTATTTACAAATCATACAATGACCTAAGAAAAAATCAATTGATGTCATTTTATCAAGAAATATACCAAAAACCAAAAAAAAAAACTAAAAATTTAGATAAAAGAAATAAAGATAAAGGTAAATCTGCAGAAATTCTCAAACCCACAGTCTATTCCAAAAAACCTTAAATTAGAAAATGTGACTTTTGCTACAAAAAAGTAAATGTAACCTCTGTACGTAGAAATAAAATTAAAGGAGTTCGAAAAATATCTAAACTTCCACATACTGCCCATACGAGAAACTTTAAAAGACTTAGAAAAAATTTTTCTTTAAAGGATAACCCTGATGCAATCAGCCTCGGTTTTCGAGTAGAAAATATTGTTGCGCGTTATGGGTTCAAATGATTATTAACATTTTTTGAATTGTCCTACTTTATTTCCAAACTAAACTCGGAACACTAAAACTGAATAATTAACTCACTTATTCATTGACTTCTAACTACTAACTCACTAACTAACTACACTGACTAACCTAGGGAAAGGCGACCGTGTTTATAAAGGTCCCGGTCCGGGTTCTAGAAGAATTCTTCAGATAAGGCTTATTGGTTGCCGAAATTTCTGGAGCGCTTATCTGCCGTTTGATTTATTATCGCGGCCGCTTCTCCTTATTGATTTTCTAGAAAATTTTCTAACTAAAATAATATTTCGTTACAATATTATTACAAATGAATATTTTACTAAGGATTTAGAAATAGCAAAGTTTTTAGATCATTATCATAACTTTTATTTTTACTTAAACATTAGTAAAATAAAGTCTAGTTATAGAAGTGTAATTGCTAACGCATATACTTTAAACTTAAATAATATTAACAAATATTCCCGTCTTTTGTTTAATTTTTTAGAAGAAAATTGTATTAAAATTGAAAACGAATTAACAAAATTTCACCACAGATACAGACGTGCCTTAATAAATGGCTTTACGAGTTTTTATCTCAAAATTTTCTGACTTTTCATTACACAATTTTTTGTACAAATTTTAAATTTTCTCTTGATTTCTTTTTATGGAAATTTTAGGTTTCTTGCACGAAGTTACGACTTTTAAAAACCTATTTTATTTTTGATTTTGATCAAAATCACATTTTCAAAAATGTTTGTAATAGTTTTGAGAAAGAAATTAACATTTTCGAGCAGCAATTAAAATGTTAGGAAAAAAACCAATTTTTTTCGAAAATGTCAACATTTTGAGAAAAAATCTAAATCCAGTTCATTTTGCATTTTAATAGTTCTCTAAAAAATAAGTTAATACGGTATCTTCGAATTTTTACCTCAAATCTCATTTTGTATAAAAATTTTCAGTTTTATTTTAGATATTTCCATTTTTTTAGGAAACTTTAATTTTTTCTGCAAAGTTTCCATTTTTGTAAATATTTTATAAAAAGAAAGTATTGTTCTTAAAAGTTCTTCTAGAAATTCCAACTTCTCCAGATCTTTCTTTGTATTCCTCTAATTTGATTTAAACATGTCGAGTTTTTTCACAACATTTTGACAATTGAAAGTTTATTCATTTTGTAGTTTTGAGAAAAAATGTTTGGAAAAACCATCAAAATTCTATAAAAATTTCCAAATTTTTAGAAAAACAAGAATGTCGAGTTTTTTGTAAAGATATTTTAAATTATTTTTCAAATTACGATTATTTCTCTAAGAAATTTTGCTTTTTTTTGTTCCTTTGCAATTTATATTTTTTTCTAAACATTTTATACATTTTTTTTTAATTTCGACTTTTCCTGGAGATTTTGTCTTTAAAATATTTTTTCTTGTAGAAATTTTGATTTTTCTCTAATTTGTTTTGGAAATTTAAAAGGTTTTTAACCAAATTTTAATATTTTAAAGTTCATTTTATTTTGTAATTTTGATAAGAAACTGAAAATTATTAAGTATAAGTTTAGGGAAAATAAACCTCAAATCTGCATAAAAATAAGAAAGCTTTGGGAAAAATATTGAAATTTCAAGAAAAAATGAAATGAAATATCAACCTTTTTTAAAATTTGATATTTCTCTAAAAAACTACTACTACCGTAGGACCAAAGAAAATTCTGAATCAGAATTTCCAATTTTCCCAGAAATGTTAAATTTATTTTTGAAATTCAAATTTCGATAAAAAAAAGATTGAAATTTAAAGGTTAAACTCAAAATTTTAAGAGAAAGCAGATCATATTTCTAGAAAAAGTTGGAATTTCTTATTAGTAAACAACATTTAAAAAAAAAACTAATATTATCAGAACTAAAGAAAAAAAAATTTTTTTAAATAAATTAATTGTCAAAAATATTCTTATAATTTCGACTTTTAAAGTGGAAATTATTGAAATTTTCGAGAAAAAGAGTCAACATATCTAGAAGTCTCAAAATTTCGAAATTAAAGTTAATCAAAATGTTGAAAAAAATTCATCAACAATTTACTGTTCGAATTTAATTTTTTTCTAATAATTTTGAAATTCCAGAGAAATTTGAAAAATCAAATATCCGGCTTGAAGCTAATTTTTTATGATTAAAATTCAAATTTTGGCAATTTGTTTATATTTAAAATGCAAGTTTTTTTTGGGAAATTTGTTCCAAAACTTTGCACAATTTTAAAAATAGAAATTTTTATTATTAATTTTTTTTAATTCAAGTATTATTTCGAAATTTTTCTCAAAAAATGTAAATTTAAAAAGAAAAACACTACCACGTTTAAAAAATAAAGCTAAAGTTATCAGAACAGTCGAACTTTAAAAAAAATTAAAATCTTGAAAAATTTTCATAGAAAGTTAAATTTTCAAAAGAAAATAAGAATGTGAATAAAGGACGAATTTTCGGAAAAATATTGACATTTAAAATAAATTGCAGAGTTTATAATTAAATTTTCAAGGAGGCTGAATTTTTTGAATATTGATTGGAGAAAACTCAAAATTATCGAAAAATTCGTTAGTTATCAAAAAAGTTGAAAATTTTGAAAATAGTACAATTTTGGCAGGAGCCGAAATTTTCAATAGTTCAAGTTTAAAAAGTATCTTTTCCTTTAAGTCTAAGATTTAATTGGAGATGTTTAAAAAAATGTATAAATAAGATTTTGAAAAAAAGTGAAGTTTTTAAAAAAAGTCGGAATTTTAAAAAAATTCCAAGTTTTGAAATGGAGTCAAAATTTTATAAAATATTAGTCAAAAATTTCAATAAAAGGTTTTAATAAATATCTGTCAAAAAAAATATCACAATTTTCAAATAAAGGATCGACAGTTTGCAAAAAATGTTTAAATTTTGTAAATAATTGATATTCAAAAAATAGTCAAAATTTTTAAATTTTGCAAAATTTTAAATTTTGGGAAATGATTAAAATTTACATTTTCAGAAAAAGTAAGAATTTTTAAATGGTAAAAATTAAAAAAAAAATGCAATAATTAAATTCCAAAAAAATAACGAAAAAAAAAAAAATGGAACACCGAAAAGTCTAAATATTTACGAAAATACGGAAATTTGTTGAAACTCGAATTTGTTTTATGTTGAACTCAAAATTTCAACTTTAAATAGGAATGTGGAACCTTGGACATATTTTGATACCGGGGCCGCGTAAATTTGGTAAAAATAAAAATTAAAAAAAAATCGAAATAGTTTTTTTTTTAGTCTAAAAGTCTATAGCACTGCTGTTTACCGTCGGTTCAAAAATCACTAGGCAAAACTGTCGGGAAAGGCTAGGCCTTTTGTGTCTGACACCGGACTGCCTCTGGTTTGTCCACCGAGGCTTTTTATTGGGAAGCGATTGTCATTAAGACGAATGCATTGTGTATCACTTTTTTTTTCTATAGTAAAAATATTGTTAACGTAAGAGAAGAACGTAAAGATGAACTACGTCGTATATCAATGTTTAATAACTTGTTAATTTCATCTGAAAATATCAAATGCCACAAATCTTATACTTCAATTATCCAGCAACGAAATCCGTGAACTTCGAACAAGAACACATCGACAACTTGGCCAAATTAAAAGAAGAAGCTAAAGCTTTAAATAATCAAATCCACCTGCGTCTCGTGGTACATGCAATCCATGTTCCTACTACTGCTGTATTTATATTATTGGATTTATCAACTTGAGCAAAGTTTTACCTATTTAGAAGAAGACTAATAAAATTCATCGGCAGAAAAATTAAAACCGAAAATAATCCAGAAGAATCAGCTATATCAGGGGTTCCCAACTTTTTGTACTCTAGAGCACATTCTAAAATATTGGTAAAGTGGCGGGCACCACATATTTTTAATCTACAAACTCTTTCCATAACTTCTCATTTTCCAATAATATATTTTCTTATATTCATAATTTGTAAATAAATAATAAACAAAAATGTTTCAAAATAATAAATTATTATTCAAATTTCATACACACGGAGAAATGTATTTGCAAAACGTAAGCAAAGTAAACAAAAACACAAATACAAAGAAAACATTTTATAAAAAATATAATATCAATATGTCAGAGCGATCTTTGGCATTGCATATTATCATCCAGTGTTGGATAATTAGGAGAGTATGTCGATAATCCTGTTAGCAAACAATCATAAAGATGCTCATCGGTGAGTCGAGATTCATATCTTGATTTTATTAAGTTCATGTTTGAAAACAATGATTCGCATAAATACGTCGAACCGAAAAATGATTTAATTTTATATGCTGCTTTTTTCAAAAATGGGAACTTTTCTCTGTCCACTGTATTCTAAAAGTCCTCTGATATTAAGGATTTTAGCAAAATATCATTTTTAAGGCCCAGCACTTCTAACTCTTCTTCTTGTGTCTTACCTTGAACAAAATCTGCAATACATGCGGCCATTTACATTACATTTATTTGGCAAGTAAAAGGATTGTTACAGAAGGAAACAATTGGCCCAATAAGTGTAAACAACGAAAATCTCTCTTCAAACTGGGTTTTTAACACTTGATGATGCTAATAAAAAATGACCCCTTTAATTCTTTGTTACCTAGCATTTTCTTCATATGTTTTCTTCATATGGCAAATGCACGAGAGAATTGATCTATAGATGTGATATCAACAAATCCAATTTAGCTTTAAATGACTTTACAGAGCTTATCATTTTAGCTATGTTTTTGTCTTTCCTCTGCAACTCCAAATTTAAAGAATTTAATTGTTTCATGATGTCTGTGAGAAATCCCAAATCAATCAGCCAGAGCGATTCAGCTAATTCATCATAATTTTTCTTTTTATCGTTTATAAATGTTTTTATTTCTTCAATTAAACTCACAAGTCTTGTAAGAATCTTTTCTTTACTGAGCCAACGTACTTCAGTAAGCAGAATACGATCATGTTCTTTATCTTCAGTATCTTCTAACAGGGCCTTGAAAAGTCGGTGTTGCAAAGGAGCTGCTCGAATAGAATTGATTATTTTTGTAACTATTTTCATAACGTGTTCAAAGGCAATATTTTACAACACATTTAAAGATGCAGGGCAAAGACAAAAACATAGCTAAAATGATAAGCTCTGTAAAGTCATTAAGAGCTAAATTGGATTTGTTGATATCACATCTGCAGATCAATTCTCTCGTGCATTTCCCACATATGAAGAAAATGCTAGGTAACAATAAATTAAACGGGTCATTATTTATTAAGCATCATCAAGTGTTAAAAACCCAGTTTGAAGAGAGATTTTCGTAGTTTACACTTACCGAGCCAATTGTTCCCTTCTGTATCAATCCTTTTACTTGCCAAATAAATATAATGGAAATGGCCGCATGTATTGCAGATTTTGTTCAAGGCAAGACAGAAGAAGTAGAGTTAGAAATGTTGGGCCTTAAGAATGATATTTTGCTAGGATCCTTAATATCAGAGGACTTTTGGAATACAGTGGACAGAGAAAAGTTCCCATTTTTGAAAAAAGCGGCATATAAAGTAGAATCATTTTTCGGTTTGAAATAATTATGCGAATCATGGTTTTCAAACATGAACTTAATAAAATCAAGATATAGATCTCGACCCACTGATAAGCATCTTTATGATTGTTAGCTAACAGGATTATCGTCATACTCTCCTAATTATGAAGCAGTGGCCAATAATATGCAATACCAAAGATCATATTGACATATTGATATTATATTTATTATAAAATGTTTTCTTTGTATTTGTTTTTTGTTTCTTTTGTTTACGTTTTGCAAATAAATTTCTTCGTGTGTATAAAATTTGAATAATAATTTATTATTTTGAAATATTTTTGTTTATTATTTATTTACAAATTATGAATATAAGAAATATATAAGAAAAATTATGGAAAAGGAGAAGTTATGGAAGGAGTTTGTAGAATAAAAATAGGGGGTACCCGCCTACCGATATTTTAGAATGTGCTCTAGAGTACAAAAAGGTTAGGAACCATTGATCTACACCTTCAGGATGAAAGACCCCATGCGCTGTCTTTGACAGAAACCCCGGCCTCGCCGTCCATTATTGTCTATTTGTTGTACTGTAATTGCGACTTGCGCATAAAGTTTCGACATAAGACGAAATGGTGTCTGTTGTCAACGAGAACAAACATTAGAATTTGCTGATCACAATGTGATTTGACTGAAAACTCTGCCACAAGTAAAGTCATGTTCATTTATTCTTTTATATGTCTTCAAGCGTATACACACAGAGCGTAGTTCTTTAAAGCCGCACGTAGCATAACTTTTTCATTGAAGTAGATCTGAAATTAATAAACAAAAGTAAAGGACTAGCTTTAGCGAATAAATGAATGACACCTATTCTAGTTTCAGACTGCACACTTTTATTGCAACGGTCGTAATTATCTAATCGAAATTGGTATACCATGAACTATATGAGGTGTTAAAAATAGTGATTTTCTAGGGATCAATGTGATAAACCTAGATACTGCTTGGATATAATTGACTCTAAAGCAAGTAATCTACTGTTGATGGTTATTAGAACAGGTAATTACTTTATTTTATGAGATTTTGCAGCAAAGTTTTACCGATGCTTTAGCTGGTAATTTATTACACTCTTGTTTCATTTTCACAATAATGATGCATTTTTTATTAAAAAATAATTAAAACTAATTAGGTAATACGCCGGATGTAACAGGATTATGGTATGCTTCCTTTTTTCTTTATTTGTAAAGATAAAACTTTCAAATTTGCTACACTCGATGTACTTATGAAATGTCAAATTTTGACCTAAAAATGACATTCCAACTGTTGCCATTTTTGCTAAGACTTATACGAACTTTTGAGGTTTAAATGGGACATCATGTATATTATATCATTTTTGGTATCTGCACAATTATCGTAATAAAATGCATTTAAGATGAGTGATTTTTAAAGGATCGAAATTTTTTTTGGTCCTATTTTATTTTTCAACCTTGAAAGCCATGATCCTTTGTAATTAATTGTATGGGACAACATTAACGCTACTAACATCAAATCAGGCGAAAAAAGGGGTAGTATTTGGTCACATCATCATAACTTCATTTTCCTAAATGGCACCATAATGGTATTGTGGTATCACAAAAAAGCATAAATAATGGCGAATCTAACCATGCTTTCATTTGAATCGAACTGAAGTTACAGTCAAAAGAATTCAAAATATTCAGTTTCAATTTATTTAAAAATATATTCAATACGAACATAAGATTGCTGTAAAAACAAAAAAATAAATGCTTCCTAAGTTTACCTAACTTAATATTTTGCGGCGTTAATGTGTCCACTTAGAATGAATTAGGGTGAATCATGATCTTCTAGGTTGAAAAATAAAATGGATCCAAATAAACTTTTGATCCTTTAAAAATTACTTACTTTAGGTGTATTGTGTTAAAAAAATTGTGCAGATTCCAAAAGTGTAGTAATATACAGGAATGTTCTGTGTAAAAGTCAAAAGTTTGCATAAATTTTAGCGAAAGCGATAGCCATAGAAATTTTATTTTTGTGTCAAAATTTGACATTTCCCAAGTACATCAAGTGTAGCAAACTTGAAAATTTTATCTTCATAAATAAAGAAGAAAGAGGGAGTGTATCATGTTCCTGTTACACCTAAGTAACGTTAAATATTTTGGTCTGTTGTCAGTTGTTTTAAGATCGATTCTTTTATATTCAATGTCAATTTCTGCTAAAATTATTAAACTGTTAATAATGGTACTAAAAATATTAGAGAAAATCTTTAGTCCGAATATTTCTGCCAAGCAACCCCTGGAATATAGACAACATATTAATAATCAAAACGTTAAAGCTTAAATTTAGCTTTACGTCTGATGAGATTTTTACCAATTTCTAGTAATTTATCTAAAGGTTGATTTAAAACATACTTAATGACCTACTCTTACGCATATTTATCCGAAATAGAATATACTTTGTTTCATGACAGTTGAATTATACGTCATCCATTTTCTGAATCAATCAATTCAAGTTTGCTTTAAAGAGTAATCCATTGGCGTTTCGTTAAATAAGCGTTGTTCTGATTAACAAAGTCAGCAAATATGAAACCAAAGCCAGTCAAAAAAGAAAAGAAGAATGCGGATTGCATTACGCTTTAAATTTTATATTATGTAAAAAAATCTTCTTGTAGTTTTTTTTATTAATTAATTCATGATACCTGAAAAAAAATTCTGTAAAGATTTATTATTGGATTTTGAAACCAAAGAAAATGCAGATTCTTCGAGGAAATAAATATACAAATGTTTCGTTTTTGAAAAAATACTTAATAATGCTGTTTGTTATTGTAATTCTACTTTGGTTGCAAAGAATAAGAAAATTAATTTAATTTATTTTTTACATTTAAAACATGTTACATGCTTATCCCTTTCTAAGAGTATTTCTCGAGATGACTGTAATGTTGGTTATAATATTATACAAAAAAAAGAGAAATGTTGGTAGGAAGCTTAGAGAACATTGTCTTTGTCATGGTGTTTTAATAGGGAAAAGGTTTTATGGTTTCAAGCTTTGTTATAGGAAAAAATATCAGAAAACCTTATTTTCTTATTTCATGAAACTTGTACTCTTTTAGCAGTAATTATAACAGTCTTGTAGTTTTTGGTTATATCTGCTCTGAAGAGAGATTATAGGTGCCACAAGATTTAGCTTTTTTGTACCCTGTTAAACAATCCATATTGGCCTAAAAGTTCTTGTTGAACTTTTACTGAAAATAAAAGTTCCTCAAGAAGCAGCAGTACACTGATAAGGAATACCAAACTTAAAGATTAATTTTTGGTGCTAAAATATCTTGTGCATTGATGCTTTAATAAACTTAAAACATAATAACATTACAATAAAAAAATTGACACCATGAAAACATTGATTTCAGAAAATTAATATACCTATCAGCTCTAATTCTGACTTTTTTAATTTACCGATTTTTTAAACTTTATTTGAGCAATTTTATTCATTTATTGTCGCAGTCTTCTCATTGTATTTTTCATTTATTCTTTTCTCTGTATGATGTATGTGTGTATGATTGTTTTCAAAATTGTCCCTTTGGGGAGCGATTAATCTAGAAAGATATCTCTATGCCACTTACTAGTGTTTAATTAAATTTATTTTTGAGCAACTATTTACCTCTATGTTTATTGCTCTAATAATTTCTTTAATAATAAATTTACAAACGCTTACACTTACAAAAAAAGAACTAGCTGCCTAAATAGCCTAAGGTCAAGTTATGCTGATTTTCCTTTTATGTTGTTTAAAGTTAGGTAGAGGTGAAAAAAAATTTTCACATTGGAATCACTGTGCTTAGTCCACGATCCTCAAAAAAGGATTAACATTTTGTCCTTCTTTATTTTTTCGAGACTGACTTTTTTTAAGCGACGCAGCATAACAACAGCTATCTATCCACTACTATTTCTCAATTTTATTATAAATAACAATTTACATTTCACTTCATTACTTTTGCTTAGTGCACTCGTTTGATTTAGTATTATTTTATTACTATAACTGTAAGTCTAATCCTAAATGACAATTTTTTTCAAAAAATTTGGAATATATATTTATGTATGTCACATGTTTCAATTCTTTTAGAGCACATTAGCTGTCTTTATACAAAAAAAATATATATATAAAATTTTGCACAAATTTAATAGACCATAATTTAGTAAATATTCAAAATATACAGGATGGACCATAAGTAATGGTACATAGAGCAAAAGTAGATTTTCCGTATAAAAATAACGTAATTTAGCCTCATTTACCTTATACCAAAAGTTGATATTAACAGAGATACAGGGTGTCAAAGTTGAAAAAAAAAATTGTGATTTTTTTCGCACAATTGGTGAACACATTGCACTATAGACAAAAAATTTGGCATAGGGGGGTTTCTTTGGTCAAGAAATTCTAATTTGCTAACAGATTGTCAGTAACTCATAGGGGGCGCCACCTGCGCTACCTTGTATTATTATAAAGCACAATAATTTTTTGTGTCTCAGAGTACACTTATTTTAAATAAATAGTTTTATTTACCTACATTTTTTACGTAAAAAAGGTATACTTTCTAAATGTTGATACAAGTAACCGTTTTCAAGATTCAAGAAGCCTTCAAAATTTGTCGTACGTTTAGTTTAAGTTATATAAATGTGAATTTTTCGCAGTAGATTTCAAAATAAAAGTAATAAAATTGACTCTAAAATAGTTAATATCAAATATTACTCTACTGACATTATTATTACACATACGTTTTAAATTTCTAAAGCAAATTTAAATAAAATACCAAAACAAAATTTATTTTCCAAAATAAGTATGTGGGAAATGATCTTTTTCATGTAAAAGGATTGTAAACAACTAAAAATCTGGCTGTTTTTTAGTTAAATTTATCTCAAAATATCTGCTTAAACCATTCACAATATTAAAATTTTATTGTGCGAACTCAGAGATCATATCTCACATTTCTCTGTTAGAAAATAAATTATGTCTTAATTTTTTGGATTTTCTTTACTTGAGATTTTCAAAATTTAGGTAATAATATTATCAGCAAAGTTATATTTGACATTAAATTAGTTTCACAGTTGCCTTATGATTACTTTTTTTTCAAGCCTACTTCGAAAATTTAATATCTTAGTAATTTAAAAGCAAGGCACGTCAAGCTTTAAAGGACAAATATCTTGGAAACGGTTGCTCGTATCAACTTTCAGAAAGTACACTTTTTTTACGTAAAAAATATGAATAAATAAAATAACCCATTTAAAATTAATATACGTGGGCGCACAAAAAAGTTATGATGATTTAGAATTATGCAGGATAGCGCAGGTAGTGCCCCCTATTAGCTATTGACAATATGTTAGCAAATTAGAGTTTGTCGACTTAATAAACCCCTTTGTGTCAAATTTCGTGCCTATATTACAATTTATTCCATAATTATACGAAAAAATCGAAATTTTTTTTTCAACTTTGATATCCTGTATCTCTGTTAATATCAACTGTTGGTATAAGGTAAATGTAGCTAAATCACATTATTTTTATTCGAAAAATCCACCATTGCTCTGTGTACCATTACTTATGGTCCACTCTGTATATGTCGTAGGCTTATAGCGAAATACGGCTTTTCATGAGAAACCTAGGTATATTATGAAATGCCGACATTTAATATAAAAAATTTTTATATCACCCGCCGAGGCTATTCATAAAATGATTAGTTTAATTAGTCATATAGTGTTCTAAATAGCTTTACACTACCTGCCAAATTGATTAGTTTACTTTTTGAAATAAATGTTTGGAGATTAGGTAGGTTGTTCTCATGTGTTTTGAGTTTTGGTATTTGCTTTCTCGTTTTAACTGTAGAAATGGAAGAAGACTCTTATAAATTGGACACAACAATTTCAAGCACATTATCAAAAATATTACGAAGGGAAACTTAATAAACGTCCATAGAGTACAGAATATTTAAATAAAATAAATTAAACCATTTTAAATATTTATGATAATTTTAGAGAAGCAGTATTTTTATTGAGATTTTTAAAATTTCAGTAAAAATATTATAAGCAAAGTAATAATTGACATGTTACTTTAAAAGATGTCTTATTATTTTTTTATTTTTTTTCACGCCTACTTTAAAAATCTGATACCTCTAAGTAATTTGAAACGAAGGTATTTCAAATTTTAAAGGCAAATATCTTGAAAACGGTTACTTGTATCAACTTCTAAAAAGTATATCTTTTTATCGTAAGAAAATATAGGTAAATAAAATTATGTCTTCAAAACAATTATACGTGAATGCACAATATCAGCTATTTGTAATATGTTAGCAAATTAAACTTTGTCGACTTAAGAAAGGCTCTTGTGTTAAATTTGTTGCCTATATTACGATTAATTCTATAGTTATACCAAAATATTGAAATTATTTTTTCAACTTTGACATCATGTATCTCGGTTAATATCAACATTTGGTGAAAGGTAAATTCAGCTAAATCATACTATTTCCATACGAAAAATCGATTCTTGCTCCGTGTACCATTACTTATGGTCCAACCTGTATAAAGTATATTATATTTTTTAAAAACTCACACTGAAAAGCTCATTGCCCACCTCAGAAAGTTCATTGCGCACCCTGATACTTGTCTAGTGAGGAACCCTTTTTATTTAAAATTATTGAAATTAGGACCTATTTATAGATCGTTAAAAAATATTTCTTTATTAAATGAGTTGAATTTCCCTCCTCTCAGAAAAATATCCTAGCACCGTCATTAATTCAGCGCAACAGTAATTTTAGTTATTATTTATGTATCCAAATAGATGCAGAAAATAAAGTTTTAGTATACAGGGATGATCAAAAGTACGAAATAAAATTAATAAAGTTTAAATAAGTTAATTTAATTTAAAACGCCGAAACAAGTTAACAGATTTTAATTTTTTTCCATCTTTCCGTTATATGTTAATTCATTTTCCTCTAACCTCATAACCCCCAGCTACCCCTATTTTTCTCAAATAGAAACATAAGACATAAGGGGGCTTGTTAAAAAGCCTATAGAAAACCAAATCTAGTTAACCACTCCATTTGAATAAAACGTAGCTTTATCCAAAAAAAGGTCGTCCCTGTGTAAACCATTATTGCCTCATAAAATTGTAATCGGCTATCATAACCGCCTTTCAAAAACTCTTGGGCTAACCATATCTTGTAGGGGTGGCATTTCGCTTTTTTTTAAAAACATTCGCATTGCAGTTCGAGAAGCCTCGTGATTGGGGGCCAATGAAATACCTAAAATAGGGGGATTTTTAACAAGTTCTACTGCAATGCTAAATTTCTTTTCTTCGTTCAAAACACGTGCCTGTCCAGTTTTGGGCAAGGTCTGTGCTGTACCGTGTTCCTCAAATTCGTGAAACTAACTCTTCCTTGTGAGATTTGGTTTTCAGGATATTTCGCATGAAATAAATCGCGCACTTCAACCTGACTACTTATTTTGTCTTCACATCTAAGAAATATCAAGTTTTCGATGCGCTGCGTTTCCGACAATACCACTACCAATAATCACTAAAGCAGGGGTCGGCAATCCATGAGTCGTGGGTCACCGAGTAACCCACTTTGGTTCCAAAAATAAAGTAAAATATATAAAAATAAATTACAAGACATAAACATAACACCTACATTGTGAGAATAAAAACAGTTGGAAATGAGTACTAAGAACATTTTTGTGAATCCTATTCATAGAAGCTAGGGAAATAATGAATGCTAATTTTCCCACATTTACAAAGCAATATTCAGTGCTAAATTTTCAATGTTGACTTTTTAACGGCGCTTAGAAAATTTTATGCGAAAAGTCGCAATTTCCAGAATAAATACAAATTGGAAAGGAAACAGTTTCTAGAAGTATTTCTCTTACAATTTTTATTTTTATTTCAATTTTTATATAATCTTGAGATTTGCAAGAAATATTTTTTGTAAAAATATTATTCTCAAAATTTTTATGTTCTTCTTAAACTGGTTATTTAATTTTACAAAAATATAAACGAATTTTTAAAAAAGTTGAATTTTGGATAAAGAAAGCTCAATTTGAAACTTTGAGAAAAAGACGAATTTTAAGAAACAGGTTGAAACTTTTAAGGAAACGGCCGAGATTGTTATAAAATATTCAAAATTTCCAATAGGGCTTAATTTTGATAGAAAAAGGTAGAATTTTGAGTGTAAATTCCTAATTCAGAAAAGGACAAACTATAATATAAAAATGTTTTGGAATAAAAACTTTTCAAGAAATGAAATTTAATTTAAATACCCGTCCTTCTTTAAAACCTTTAAAATTATGGAATTTTCGAGAAAAAGGTGATTTTCGAAGTAAAAATTGAAACTTTAGAAAACCCAAACTAAGTTTGAAAAAGAAGAAAATTAAAAAACCGAGGAAAAGATCGGCATTTTAAGGAGAGGAAAAATTTCGAAAAAAAGTCGTAATTTAGTAAAAATTCGAATGTTCCCATAAAGTCAAGTTTTGTCGAAATTCCAAAAAGATGTTTAATTCTGAAAGAAATTTCAGGAAAAAAGTCAAAATTTAAAAGAAAAGAGTCCAGATTTTTCCACGCTATATTTATTTTTTGACACCTGCCTGAGTGAAGGACAAGCTTTTCCCCCCTTCGCCGCTGTGACGTCAGAAAATATTTAGTATTGAAATAAACGTCGAAATTTTCAGACAAAGTCGAATCTAAAGAAATTATGAAACGTTGAAAAAAAGCGACAACATTTTAGATACAGATTCGAAATTCTGAGAAAGTCGGATTTGGAAATGGAGGTCGAGTTTTAAAAAAAATTCAAAATCTTAAAATAAAGCGTGAAACTCTTTGAAAAATAAAATGTCGAAATTTCACGAAATGGACTAATTTTCTGAAGAAAACGGAAAGTCCAAAAGGTTTCCGCAGTTGAGAGTATGGGTTATCGGTTGTCTATATAAACCAGGAGAGAGCAAGCAAAGGAAAATTAAAAATACTTTTTATTAGGTTGGACTGGATAACTTACTGCATTAGTTATTATCCTAGTAAATGCTGATTCCTCTACGGCGACAGACCCCAGTTTAAGAAGCCCTGCCGTAGCATTTGCATTGTTATTTTATAAATAATTTCCCAGAGCGGGAGTGATCCGTTGTTGTCTTTTTCAATTTTATGTTTTGTTGGCTTTTTCTTTGCCAATTACTCCTTTCACAAATCTAGATTTTCAATAACCTTCTGCTAAGGATTGGCAATCTTTCATAGATTTCCCGAAGCAGCGAATGCGTTAAATTTTCATTTTGATCGCTGTTTGTATCCTAACACACTAAAAAACACTTTAAACTACCTTAGGATTTGAACGATGAAAATTAAATAACAACAAGATCATTCCACAGTTTTGAAGTTTTGGGCCAGTGTTATTCTCTGCCCGTTGCGACACTACTTCGCAAACAGCATACAGAGAATATCGTAATTAAATTGTATTTCCAGATTAACTTATCAACCAATTCTTGTACTTCGTATTTACTGGTTTCAAAAACCGCAAAAATATCATTCAGTATCGTATCCAAATTTGAGGAAAATTCGTTTTTAATTTCCTGTTCGAAGTTATCCATGAAGATATTGTCTAGAAATGGACCTAATAGATTTCTCATGATGGCTGTTTGTTGTTTATAAAAATTTTTATTTAGTGCCCTAGCTACTAATTTATGTTAACTAACAAAAACAGTATTTCTTACTATCTAAAAAATGGATATGTGACTTTTCTGCAGATCCATGGCTTCACGAGTAGAAATTTAATCAATGATAGTCATGAATAAAGGAGAATTTATCCCTGTTTTAACTTTCATTTAAGAAATATTATTAAAAAGAATTAAAAATAAATGTGATATACATATGAACAACTGCTACAGGTAACTGCTTAGAAAGAAACCTCCTGGAATCTAAATTTGATGTAGACTTTCAGTATTGCATTAAAACTGATTATTATAAGTAACATAATCATTTCCGGTATTTCTAAAAGCTTAAAATTTTACAAATATGTCACTCAGACAGCAGATCATAATGGCTGTTTACCGAATTTTATATGACAGGATTTTAGGAAGTAAAAAGTTTTCTAACGATGGATCGGTCTACGTGGATCAGCCAATTAGTCCAAGAAATCAGTTAGATTATGCATCATAGGTTTCTGGAAACAATAACTTAATTATTATTATAATGTGTGTTTATTACAAAATATGCCATAGGCAAAAGATGAGTCAAAAAAAACCAGCAAGTAAAAAAAATAATTTATTCGCTTTCAAAAATGGCCCCTTCAAAATAATTTGGAGCAGTAAAATAAATTTATAAAAATTTAAAATCTCAAATTGTTATCAACTCTTTTGTAAATAAAATGTTTAATTGGAAAAACAGTCACAGTCAGTAAGAAAATGATTGCAAAATTACAATTTAATCTAACATTACCTATCGGTTAATTTCAAACAAATATTTTAACGTAGGGAAAATATGCATCAATAACCCCAGTGATGCACGTGAAAAGACAAATCTATAGAATTCATTTATCCTTATTAAGCGCCTGAAATATGGATCTTAATTTCAGAAGTTTTCCACACTTTGTGAATGATTTAGAAGTGCTCGGAAATTTAGTAACTTTCCAGGCTAATTCATCATTAATGTAAGCGATGGATTTTTCCGAACTTTATTATTAACTCAAGGTAAATACAGGCAGGAATGATGAATGTAGGCAACCGAGATATTGTTTGACTAAAGAACTATACAATTATATTTAAATTGCGGGAATATTGCATCACTTTTCAACGCGCATCCAAACTAAAATTCGATCTAATTCTCCTCTTAAAGGTTTTATAAAATATTAAAACGCTTACGTTACAGAATAAAATCAATACGATTGGGGGCACGAAAAACGAAAGTAAATATTGCTGATTGGAAATCTAAATTTTTAATGATTGGTGAATTGTTGCACAAAATGTGATATTACGGTAAAAATTTGAGTTTCATGACACAAAAATAATATACAAATAAGGTGCATAAAAAATCCATTGTTTCGATTGCATTCCTATTGTTATAACTAGCTGCCATCCACGACTTCGTTTCTGAGGAAAGATGTCATCTTATACCATGTATCAAAATATTGTTGAAAAGTCCGCATAGGCGGTGAAACAGAATTATCGTAACAATCTAATTAAGGGTTGAGTTCAGGCGAGGCCTTCGAGATCCCACTTAACCATAGCCAAGTGGCAAAACGTTCCAAAAACCCTAATCTTGCATCATCCTTACTGGATATAGGTAACATATCTTCATCTCTTTTGCGTGTACCCGTATTAGGGGATCTGCAGTTAACAATTTTCTACCAGCACAACTACATGAATTGTTTCGTCTCTCTCTGTGTCGTGTCTAATAATTCCAGAGCAGCTATATTCCTTTCGTCAAATAATCTGACACAGATTAACATTTTGCCTTACTAAATATGACAGATATAAAACTTTTTTTGATAAAACTGGAGCAAGTTTGACTAGTTTATTGTATTCTATCTTATATAGATGTTTAAAATCACGTATACTAGCATATCCAAAATTAGAGTTGTCTATAGAAAATTCGGTATCAGAAATATTAATTTCAGGTATAATGAGATTATTCTTTGGAATATTTGGAAATATAAATGTTTGGTTACTGTCAGTCTGATTTAGCCAGTTATTCCGTATACATTTAAATAAATGCACCCAATCAAACATTAAAAATATTCTTTGTTCTGGACTAAAAGAGTTTTGAATACTTGTCTGTCTCCTTGCTTTCCACACAATAATTCAAACATATTTCTATTGATCTGATTGTTGTCGCATTTAATAACAGTAACAATGTAACGAACGTTTGTTAATAACTTGAATATTTCCAATGTGAGGTTTATAAGTTGATCTGATTTGAGGTTTTTTTACAGAAAATAAACCGACAATGTCTTTATTTTTCGATAAAATAGAACTGATCATGAAGGCTTGAACAGTTGTTGCAGCTTCTTTGTCTCCCGTGCAACAAAATCCTTCCAATTTTCCACCTCGATATGAAAATTCCTGACTAACGTGGATTTCAACTATTAGGAGGCTGACGATAATTTCATGCTGATTTAAAAGTTTAGGTTTGTTTTTTACGTAATTAATATGAGAACTATTCAATCCAGTATTTTTCAGTCCCAACTTGTTCATTAAGCTCTGTAAATATCGAGGATGTGGTAATGTCAGTACGGAAGATTTACGAAGCCTAAAGTAAGCGGTGGGTGAAGTTAATAGTTGAGTAAAGGACCACACTAGTGTATCAGTAGAATATATCAGTTTTTTTATGCAAGACGAATGAAGTTGTTCCCGGAGAAATGTTATTTTGGTCAAAACCTTCTGGGTCTGCTTTTTCTGGGTTATCAATTATATAATCTAGATATGAAACTGTTTTGGTTACATAGTGTTGACTAGATTCGCTGCAGCTTAAGCTAGTAGAAGTTAAATCATGTAAATAATTGACTAGTTTATTTAGTTTCAACCAAGAATCGCAAAGAGATGAAGGAGCGATAATCTTCTTAACTTGGTTAGTTTTAATAATATAGTTATTATAGGACACTGATATCTAAAGATTTGGAAAAGTTTTAAGTGCACAAAGTACCCGCGGAACAATGTTACATAGATTAGATCTATAAATGCAGATGAATTCATTAGAAGCATGAATATAATCGGAGTATTTCTTTAATTTTGTGATAATATGATCTCTTAAGTCTTCAAAGCTTTTAATATGATCTTTTTCTTCCAGCTTCTTTTTATGTTCCGCATTCCTTATTTTGGTTTTAATTTCACGCTCTATTGGCAACTTTCATTTTGGTGGTAAATTTCTACTAATATATGTCGGTTTCCCGGAAAATATGGTTGGAATAGCATGGTCAGTTAATTTAAGTATTTTTCTTAAAACAGTTAGAAGAGATCCATCATCTTTCTCCGCGGAATCTTATCTGACAATAAATCTTTCGTCAAAGTGTTTCTCACAGAGGTATGAATTTCTAGTTAATTTATAATTATCCCTGTTTATTTTCCGTAGTCGAAGGTTGCGCTTCTTGAGGTTTTTTGGGAATGAAAATAAAGATAACTTTCCTTCGCGATGGTCTGTTTTATAGTTTGTTTTGCAATTGGGTACAAAACATTTAGTTGGCATTTTTCATATAATACATCAGCAATGCCCCTGTTTTTATTTAAGTGAATGATTATTTATGGTCTTACCTCAGAAGAATTGAGATTTAAATTTGAAGGTGCCAATTCGAGTCACTTGAATGTTTTAATAAAGATGTCAACATAAAAGCTTAACTTCTATTAACTACTAACACAACAATTTTAAATTAAAATGCACATTGAATCAAAGACTTACTTGATTAGTTCGTATGAACGGAGTGTAATACTCCTAAATTTTGTGCATGTTATTTAAAGAAAAAACTCTTTCTCTTGCCCTAAGATAAATAACAAACAATTACTGAATCATCTCTGAGAACTTAAAAAAGGCTCATGCAAGTTTAAGATTTGTTGGCATGTTTATTAAATCGCGGTGGCAAATATTTTGTCTTAGAATTTAGAATATTACTGGTAATTACAGATGTCTGGCAAATGACCAATTAAATGTTCTGTAATTAAACAGTTAAACGTGCTTAAAATTGAAAATATGTACAACCGCAACCATAGACTAGTTTCGGCCTTCCTTGGCCTCGTCAGCATGGTACGGGTACAGATGTCTGGGTTTAACTTGTACATAACATGATTTAGAAAAATGAATAACGACTAATTGCCTCAAACAACTATAAACAACAAATAAGTTTTAAATAACATTATCTGAAATATCTTGAAGTATAGGTATAAATATTGATTAAAAATTATTATATATGAAATTTTATGAAATATTTATAACAAATAACAATAGAACTTGTTGTTCTATAGGACGATAGTACCGAGAGTGTGACGTATCAGTGCTTGGGAAGGGATGCCTGCAGGCTTTGTAATCTCGAACGCCTTGGTTCAGGCCACGACCAGGTACTCTTGCTTTGATAACGTCGTCGCAAAGCTTCTCTTCTAACCTAGAAGAAGAGAAAGGCAAATTACTCCATATTTCTAGATATCTGATGCAACTTTTGGTAGGGAGATTTATTACACGCTCTACTTTCAGATGGAAAACGTTCCCTATTGCAGTATCATCCCTTTTACGACATCGACATAACTTTAACTATACTTTTAATACACTCTCTACCGATTTGAGATGAATTTGTGTATTCCTAACTATTCGAGCAGCTCTTTTAATTTTGGCATTTCTGTTTATACAGGCTGTAACTTAAGAAAGTAATGCTTCTTTTCTAAAAAAAAACGGCTGTTAAAATTAGAATTTTATTTTTAATTGTTCCAAATAATTTCCACGAAAGATAAATTTTTCGCACAAAATTTAGCAACCGGGGTTTTTTCAGGTGAAAAATCATAATCTGGTATTATTTTTTGCGCAGCGCCCAGACGTCACTTTTTAAGCTATCGCTATTAATTTTAGTTTGACCTAAGTTTTTTAACGTTAAACTTGTTCAATTTTTTATAAATGAATTGTATTGCTAGAAAATGGTTCGTCTTGTATGTAAAAGACAAAGTGTTAAAAGTTTGCACTTATGCAAAAACTACAAAAATCATCAATTTTTGAAGACATTCTCTAAAATACCTTGCATTAACGTGTGAGCGCAGTGGACCAACACTTTTATATTTATGTATATATATATATATATATATATATATATATATATATATATATATATATATATCTTAGGGCAGGAAATTATGACAAAATTAACAATGCCCGAGCAATGTCAGCAATTACTGCTCATATTGGTCGTTGTAGAAAAATATGAAACTTTTAGACACATTTCCTTTTTTTCCCGATCATTGTGAACAATGCCCAAAATAAATTGGGCAAAGCTGTTAAGTGCAATTACCACGTCAGATCTAACCTCACTTACAAAGGGCACTGCACTGTTTACGTGCAAACACGCTACGCCATCTATTTCCAGAGATTGAATTTGCCGTTTTTATTTGTTAATTTTTTTCTCCAAATTTTGATTTAAAAATGAAAATTTAAGTTTTGGTACGCCAAGTTATCAATTTTTTTACTCTCATTTAAAAAATTCTTTTTTTTTAATTTTGTATTATAATAATATCTAACTTTTTTTGAGAACTTGGAATTTTAGTCAAACTCATACATTCAGATTTTAAACTTGAAAGTCTGGAGAGATTGATAAATATATTATTAACACAAGACAAAAGACAACAAAATGGACTTAGGAAATCAGTTCGCAATTAACAAGGAGTCAACGACAATGACTGATTTCCCACTGTCCCCGTAACATATACATGTAGCATCAGTTTTTTTTTAGGTTGGTTTCCAGATATGTATATATATCAAAACTCTGTTTATGATAAAATAAATTGCTCGTTGTCAGGGATGTAGTTTTGTTGTTTAATAATAAATAAGGGGGCAAAAAAGGACCAAAAATGCAAAATACCGGAAATGTTCTTTTTTTCTTTTAGACGCTTAGATGCTTGATTTGTCTTTGTACATTATTAATTACAAATTGATAAATAAACAGTTGCTTGATGTTAAATTTCACTAATTAAACAATCATGCAATTTTTGGGTGCTTGTCCTGGATAAACTGGAGAGAAGATCAACTAGCGAGAAGATAAGAAGAAAAGAGTCAAGAAAACCAGAATAAAGAACCTAAAAATAAACAAGATTTAAATTAAGAAGTCAATTCAAATTATTGACATCGACGTTGTCATTTTTCTATTCCCGTTCCAGATAGAACAGTGTTATACCGTTCCCGTTCCAGATAGGGCAGTATTTTTCTGCTCGCGTTCCAAATAGGAAAATATGTTGGTGAAGGCAAAACATATTGTGAACGGCTGCACCGTGAGAGTTGGCATTGAGAGAGTTCCGAGAGATTTGGTATTGGATTGATTCAGCTTGGTAATATTGAATTTCTTAAGGTAGGAGATTTTTTTCAATATTCTGTTAAATTTTAAACTGTGTAAAGATTAAGGAGACACTTTGTTAAATTATTTTTGTTAAGTTAAATAGTAATTGACAAGGTTTTTACATTACATTGACTTTCCGTTATTAACATAGTTAATCCAAATTTATATTTTCCTGTAAATTTAAAATACCTTTGCAATTTGTTAAGAATAAAGAGAAAATATGTTTCTCGCTAACCTTCGAAACTAATTAGTTTTTCCATAAAAAAATGTCCATATTAGTCGATTTTGACAGAATTACATTATTTCAAAGGACTCACTGAAAGCCATTAAGGCTTTGCATAAAATTGCTTTCAATGACGAGAGTAAATCGGGAAAGGTAAGAAAAGCGTTAAGCGCATTTTCTAGTTTTGATAATGATTCTGAAGAATATAGGGAAAAATAAAGTCATGTTAAAGAAGATTCAAATTTTGTTATTTGGTTGCTGTTTGTCATAGATGTGATCTTGATTAAACCGGTTCAAATGATAGTGTTGTGGAAGGTATTTGTTTTTTTATGGATAACTGAAGGGTTAATAATGAAGAAGAAGTTAGATGAAGATGATAAAGAAGACTTATATGAAGAATATGAATCGGAAGACAACCGAAATGATGTAGGCGGCTTCATCCGTTAAAAAGAAAAAAGTAGCACAATCACCTAGATGGGATTCTTTGTCGATAACTTTTAGAGATTTTGAAGACAGCATAGACCTTTTGACGGAGAAGATTATTATACAATTGAGAATTAAACCTTGGATTTTGTAGAAATTGCTGAAGTTACTGGATGGAATGACCTTCAAAAACTGATTTTTGCAAAAAGACCATTAAAAGGACTCTCCTAAATGTCAGAAAAAGGAATAAAGACATAGTTAACTTTAAAAATAAAACTAAAAGATAAATTTAAAATAAAAATAAATGGAGCGCAATTTCACAAATTGTTGACGACTAGAAAAAAAACAGAAGAATCTGTTCAAGAATATGCATTAATTATGAGAGAAATTGGAAATAGGGCTTATTTTGAAAATAAAGTGGTGATGCAATGCATTTTTGATGGGATTTACGATGATAAGTCAGATAAAATTATCTTATATGGAGCTAGAAATTTTGTCGATTTTAAGGAAAAACCAAAACTATGTGATCAAATAAAGACGACTAACACATATAATCGAGAAAGAAGATAAAACTTGAATTTAGAAAATAATGGTCGAGGTCAAATGAAGAGAGTCAAAGAAAATTTAAAACCCAAGAGTTATCAGAATTTATTTTGTTTTAGTTGCGGAGCTAAAGGCCATAGATCTAGAAGCTGTTTAAATATTAAAAAAGTACAACATGTTTTACCTGCCAAAAATTTGGTCACATGATAAAAAATTGTTCTAAGAATTTGCCTAAAGCCGAAAATTAAAAAACC
Organism: Dastarcus helophoroides; assembly: GCA_028583605.1. Lineage (NCBI taxonomy): Eukaryota > Metazoa > Arthropoda > Insecta > Coleoptera > Bothrideridae > Dastarcus > Dastarcus helophoroides. Next base: position 20,524,481 of record CM053328.1, on the reverse strand, counting down.
TCATTAGCACTGACAACAGTACCAATAAACGAAATAAAACTCATAATTGATGGAATAAAACTATTACCACTTTTTGATACTGGAAGTGAAATTAGTGCTATAAGAGTTATCCCACTCAACAAGACCTGTGTTTTTTTGAAAGGCATTGGTGCAAATAAAGTGATGATAATGGAATCTTTATATAAAAACATTAGGGTTAATGAAGAAGGTGTAACTTTAAAAATTTATAATTTGCAGGTGGGCGCATTTAATTATAAAAACATAATCGGCCAGAGGTTAGTTTATTTTACATAGAATAGAAAAACTGAAATATAGAAAACCAAAATTAGACATGCAAAATTTTGTTATAATGAACTATAAAAATAAAAATAAAGTAAAAAAAGTTTAAAGCACTAGACATTGATGTTTTGCTCTGATTTGGAATCAATATTTCTGTTTAATTAATCTGTAAACCCGTTGTAGCGTTTTTCGCACTAATTTAAAGTTGTGTTATAGTTAATCATTGTTGTAATTAGTGTATCGCTACCGTTATTTGTGTTTAAGGTTTAGAGGAGGAATCCGAATCCGTAACAGCAGCAGTGGGATTTCCATCCGTTTTCCGAAGTTTTCGCAAAAAGTTTAATGGAAAAACTAGTTGCAGTAATGGTGAAATTCATAGGTAGTACCAAAGTGGGCCCGTGCCTATTGTTCTTCCTCTATTCAGATGAAAAGCTAATGGATCAACAGAATATTTTTAAATCAAATAGAAAAAATCGAGTTTCATTGGTTAGATCGGCCAGCACTGTTGAAAGTTTTTTTTTTATTATTGATGCCCATATTTATATTGATAATGGCAGTGAAGTTTTATTTTTATTTATTTACAACAAACAAAAATTATCTCACTGAAAGGGAAAGTCCATACCAATATATTTAGCAGCTGCAATCTTATCGATAACTCTTTGATTTAAATCTAGTATTCTTGGTCGATACAATATGGTTGGCAGTGTTAAATACAACCCTATGCTTTTTTATGGGCTCGCCCTCAAATTTACCACAATAACAGCTAACACAACGATGCGCACAAATACAGGCATGGTCAGAAGTACGGAATAAAATTCATATATTTGGAATTGATTTAGATATACCGAATAAAAGAATTTGGTTTCAAGGAGAAGGCGCTCCCCCACAGTTTGATATTGATGTTCGAAGATACTTAGAGAAAATGTTTCCAAATTGTTCTATTGGTAGACGGGGTACAACTGAATAGCCGCCAAGATCCCTCGACTTATTTCTCCCTGAATTATTTTCTTTAGGGATATTTGAAAGAAAGAGTCTACCAGGATAGACCGGATAATACTAAGAGTACAAAAAATTGACATTTCCAACCCTTACTTTGTGGAATTCTTTAATATTTATAACTATTAAACTTAATAAAATTTAATAATTGCAAGAATTTAAAGATTAAGATTAGGGCGGAGGTGCATAATTTACCAGCTGAAGGCATTCGGGATGTTGTGGACAGGTTTTTTTAACGTCTTGGAGAAGGCCAAATAGTGAATTAGATATATTTTCAGAATAAGCAGCATTGAGTTTATTTTTGGAAATTATTTAAGGTTTTTAATTTTTAAATGACAAAAAACAACTTTTATTGAAAACATAAAACTTGTTTATTTGGTATGGCTGGATTCGATTTCCTATGAGCTTTTCATTGAGCCCCCTCATGTCTTACGTTTCCATTTGAGAAAAAAAAGTAGGGGCTGATGATTAGGGGGTTGAATAAATATTTATTAATATTAATATATAACCGAAAGATGGGAAAAATATAAGATCAGTTAAAGTGTTTCGGCCTTTTAAAGAAAATTACCTCATTCAAAGATATGGATTTTATTCCCTATACAGAAAAGAAACCAATACAAATCACTTCACCACAGCTGATTCTAATCATTGCCTGCAAGAGAAATTACCAAATTCCTCTAGTATTTCTAGATATACAAAAGAATTAGCTTACATTAGAGATGTTGCCATTTTTAATGGTTTCCCCGTAAAAGTAGTAAACAAAATACTAAGAAAATGTAGATTTAGAAAAATAATTTAAGATTACTCTAAACAACCAGTCTTAAGATAGTCCTAGTAAAACAAGCGTGAAATTACCATATTACCCTGAAATTACCAATAAAATAAATAGAGTTTTTAAGGATAACAACGCAAAATTAGTGAACGCAGCGTATCGCAGTCTCCGCAATAATTTAAGTAATGCTAAAAATAAATTGGGCAAGCTTGAGATTTTAGAAATTTACGAAATAAGCTGCAACAATTGTAATTTAATCCTATGTAGGACATACCAGGAGATCCACTAAGACTAGGTTTAAAGCACATATTGCTCATTTTAGATACAGTAAAGAAGAAAAATCAAGGATCTCCCAACATATGATAAATACCGGACAAAATATTAACACCGAAAATCTAAAATTGTTAAGATCGGTTACAAACAAGAGAAAACTAGATGCATACGAAACAATTTACATGGTACTATTACTCACAACTAGAGGTCAAATATACTTAATGAAGATAAGGGACTTCCAGTTTATCGAAGGTTATTTATGGCAGGTCAAAATTTCATGAACCAAAAGTACTAAACAATTAGAAATAGGAAAAAAAGTAAAATACTGCCAGTATCGATTTGGGTCTCAATGCAGATGATGTCGATACTTGTTGCAATTAAGATTAGTAAGCTTGAAAATGCCAGTTAAGCTGGCGAAATACGCGTAATTATTTGTTTAAATATCGATGTCGTAAAGGGGTAAAACCTATGGACAGAAATCAGTAAGTAAGGTTGTTGAAAGGGCCTTAAACAATAATTTAAAACTTTATCAATGAAAAAAATTTGATGATGAAATGTTTTTTGCATTTCCTCAAAATTTCATTTTATCTTTCCGAAGATGATAGCTTAGCTGTCGAAACGTGTTAGAGCAACCTTTGTTGTGTTTTTTTAATCTTTCTTGGTTTCAGGGAAAAATCTTTTTATTTTAGTTTTTGAAGATAACCAAGGACCAGTCAGGTTTACTAAAAAAAACAAAAAAAAATAGTAGTTCGAGAAATGTCAAAATTTATTAATTAAGTTTAATTTTATTTGTCATTTATTATGGTGTTTATTCATATTCTTTACAAAAAAAGGTAATGTAGGGGAAATCAAAAAATGTTTTAAGTGACTTATTTGCAGTCTTTCCAGAGAATAACCGCGGAGTGCAGCATTCTTTTTCCATACTCCATGAAACTGCCACACCAATTATTAATCGGATTTTCTTCATTTAATTATGATTCGAAGTAAAAATTAAGGAAATATCATAAATTAAAGTAAGCAGAAAATTAAAGACACAACACTGTATCTCTAATGTTTTTTACTCTCAAGTCCATACACTTCGAATCATCACCAAACAATTTAAAACCGATTTCGTTGTTAAAGTAAATCTAAAGTACTCTTTAAGCATCATATTTCATATCTATTTGTCCGAAAGAAGCGGACGCTAACACCTTCGACTTTTCTTTTCAACTTTCCCATCCGCAGCCGGAAATACAAGATACACAACTTCTATTGATAGCTTCCCTTTCGACAGCATCGACTTGCCTGTTTTCTTGTAGTAAATGTCCTTAGTTAAAGGAAAATAGCAGAATCGCCACCGTTGAAAGAATTGCTTTAAAATGACAAACGCCGAACTTGTATAGGAAATATTGAACAAATCTGAGGGATACACCCCAAAAATGAATGTAGCAAAAAGATTACTTTTTTCACTGAGAATTTTATGTTATGGAATTTATAGAAAATGTCGCTGATACGTAATTTTAAAATAAATAATGTCTTTATTTTTACCACATTTAAATATGTACTCGGCAGATCAAAAAAATGTCCACATTTTATTTTCTTCGCTAGTGTTATTATTAGTGGGTAGTTTTTTTTTTAAATTTTTTACCAAATATACAATAAAGTACGAGCTCTTAGATTATTACGTCAACAATATGACAGCTACAATCAATTTTTATACGGCGGGTTTTAAAAATATTTGTCACTTTGAGTCTTTCGCAAAAAATTTAGTATATACATAACAATAAATAAGTTATATGTTGAAAACATTTTCTAAGTACAATGTTTCTTTATTTAAATAAAATACTTTTTAATAAAATACTTTGATTTTTGCCAGTTACAGGGCAATTTTCTTGAAGACATTGACGATAACAAAACTGTACTCGAAAAAAAAAATATTTTGTCAACAGGCAAAAGTGGACATTTAAAATAATAACTAATGTAAACTGTTAAATAACTGTTATGTAGCAGTGGTCAATTTAATATGAATATGCTCATGTTGCCATCAGAGAGCAAGGATGATTAAATTTTTAATAAAACACTTTTGAAAGTAAATAATACTCTCGCTTGAAAAATTGTTAAAGAATTTCCTTGTAAAAACGGGTGTATCTACAAGATCTGTATCTCGTTTAATGGAAAAATTAAACAAAACTATGGAGATTGCCGGTTGAAAATAAATGGATCAAAATCTATAAGAGTAGCAGGAAACTTCGAAATTGTAGGGCCCAACATGCGAAATCCAATTAATTTATCAAGCTCTGGCAAAACTCCACGAATTATTGCAAAGGAATTTGGTATCAACAAATGGTCTGCAAGACGTACGTATTATTAAGTATGGGCTGTGATGAAAATGATTTAAAAGGGTTAACGAAATTTCCAGTTAAATTATTGTACATTCACTATAATGTTCATAAAATTAACTAGAATCGAAGTATTTCAAAAAATAAAACAAAGTTAAACTCTAAGGTGTTATACTTTTTAATGCACAACTTAATTGTCATTATGCTAATTCTTACTTTTTGCGAAACACTCGAGGTGATAAATATCTTCGAGAGCCCCTTTATAAAAATTGATTAGAGCTGCAAGACTTTACTTGCTTGCGTAAAAGTTTATAACTTATTGTATTGTTGGTGAGAATTTGCTAAAAAAAATAACTCACTAATCTCCAAATAAATCAACCAAAAAAAACTCGAACTTTTTTTGGCCGACCATGTATATACGACTGGAAATTTTTCTCCACTTAAATTCTGGGAGTTAACTTAAATAGACCTGCATTAATCAAGCGCAAAGACTGCCTTATTTAGTAGAAGCCCTGTGGCCATGTTGTAAAAACGGTGTTGCGTGGTAAAAGCTCATCGAGTTCTGGATTTTGAATGTGTTGTGTGTACATATACTTATACTCTACTCTAAAACCTAAATTGTCAGAAATGACACCTCTATATTGGCGTTGGTACCACCACTTCTGTATTGATTTATTTAATATTATTATTATTATTATTATGTTGTTGTTGCTCCTTCTCGGCTTCATTTGACCGGTTGTGCTTAGAATCTAACTTTCAAACAAAAATCTCAGGAATTCTATCCTAGTACCTTCCTTAAAATGTGTGCGCTTCCCAATATTGCTATTTTTAAGCTTCTGCTAAGCTCGGATGACCAGGTGAAATCTTTATAATATCTGCTGTTCCCTTCTTTATTGTTCCAAGTCTACTGTGTACTGTTGTAAATCTTTGTACCTGCTGAGTAATTCTGTTTCTTTTAATGCTATATTGGCATCATCTGACATAGCAATATCAAAGAGTAGACATGTTTTTTTTCCATCATGTATGACAATATGTCGCATTAGTTGCCCAGTCAGTTATTATTGGCATATCCCACAGAATTGACGTGTCTTTGATGGCAATGACATTTTTGAGATAGAATTTAAACCATTTCTTGGCTACTTCGTCTTCAAGTTCCTTGCATGCTACTCAGTCGATATTGCTTCCTACCTTATTGTGACTGAGCGTACACGCCATGGCGACTAATGTGGAGAAACCCGCAAATGTGTAACTAATGTGCTCATCGTTCTTATTACACATTCTGGTTGGTGAAATATAGGGGAACGCTAGGGAATATCGGTCAGAAGGAAAATCAGACCAGTCAAAATCGAAGTCAAATAAACCGCCAATACTTAATCGTTGTTGCAGAAATAGTTCTTGGTATGGCACATATCATAATTTGTTGCTAAAATTGACGATATCATCACACGTCTCCCTGTTAAATAGGTATTTGTATTTGACGGAATTTTTTAGGAAGGTGTTGTGTAGGAAATCAATAAGTAAACTGTAATTTATACATGCCTAAATCTAGGAACATGGATTGGAAATGACTTACAGCTTTTTTTATAAAACTAATCGCTAAACCCTAATATAGATTCACACATTAAAAGATGCAACAATTTTATGTGATCTATATATTTTTGTTTAATATCAATCATCGTTATTGATAATAACCCAAACTGATGAATATCACTTCAGATCATAGTTATTTCAACTGAGCTTACTTAGATATTATAGAAGGAAAAGCAACACGTATCTCATGACAAGAATATGAAAATTTTGTAAGATCTCTAGAATATTAAATTTGTCCTGAATGGTATATAAGGAACTTGGTGAAGGTGGGCAATAATGACTTGTAAAACGCAGTTCATGTAAAATGTGCAACCTATATGAACAAAGTGTCGCTTATAATTCTATTTGCGATTTATAACAAAAATAGTTTTGTAATAAAATTTTCGACTGTTTTTATTTGATCGATTTAACCTACCGAGTAGGTTAATATCGGCTAATTTTTTTTTTATTTTTCTGTTTTTAGTGTTCTGTTGCTTTTGAATATTACTATTTAGTAAGTTTTAAATAAATTGATTTTTGCCCTATTTACTTCGACTATGAAAAATGTTTGACCAGCTATATTGGGTTTTTTCTTAAATTTTATTTTATGTTTATGTGGTCAATATTCCCCGGCGTTCCCCTATTCCTCTGATATTATCTGGTATTAAGCTACTGATTTTGTGGTACTGATTTGTCATAAGGCTTTCCGTCTCACATTCTAGATCAGCACTCCTTATCCGCACTAATGATACTTTCTTGTTCACAAATGGCCTTTCAAGTGATATAAGAAATTGCCCAGGCAATGTCTTACTTTTTAAATATTCAATAGGTTTGTTTTTAAATGCTATCCTTTAAGATAAATCTCACAAATTTCGAGTCCGTCAAAGAGAAATCAGATAAAAGAAAATCTGTTGTTGGTAATAAAAATGTCGAAATGACATCTCCAATTATGTCGACTAGTCATGTTTTAATTTTAGCCTTATCACACACTATGAACTCCTATAAATAATTTAACTGATTGTTTCATAATTTAATTGTCAATATTGATTGTTGTTTTTTCTACTCATTATGTCACTGATATACTACTCAATAAGAATTCAATGACTGTAAAATAAAAAAAATAAATAAAATTGTAATTCTTTCCAAAAGTTTTAAAAGAAATTCTCGCAATGTGTATATAAGTTGAAAGATAATTTAAATCTGCACTAAATAGGTAAAAAAATATAGGGTGTTCCCTTTGAAATAACCAAGTTATTGCTGTTTGTATTTACCAAAATATGCAGACATGAATTTAACTATCGGTGTAATGTTTTTAATCAGTTGTGCAAGATAGCTTTACATGTGTTCTTCGTACAAACGAAATATAAAATGAATATCTGGTTTCTGGAAGAAGATTTTGTAGGACCTTGCGTCTGTCAAATTTTTTATAAAAATCCCATTTTCTTAAAAACTATAAATAAAAAAAAATGTTTGATGTCCAAAGAGGCCTTAAAATATTATATAACATCCAAAAATGGAAAAATATATAGGGTGTCTTAATTAAAATAACGAAGTTGGTGTAAACTTCCGGAATAACCAAAAGTATTACAACTTTGCAAATATTTTATTTGTGGTTGACCTTCTTGATTTTGCTTAGTTGCCAAATTTTCAAATTATTTAGATGGGTACTTTGCTAGATATCTGTCGCGGCATTTCCCAGTGGAACACACTGTATAATTCAAGAGCGACTTACCGGTTTTTATTATTTTTGATTTGTTGGATTTATTTCTGCCGGGAATAGCATCATATTAAATCATCGAAAAAATTCTCGAAAAATTTAAATACTTGCGTCTAAAATTGCTCGAAATATTGTGACATGAGTAGCCTGTGTTATATGCTACACCAAGTGAAGGTAAAGCAACGGTTTTTATTTCATTAAAAGTGCCAAAATGGCGCTCTGGAATTCCACAACTAAACGGCAGCACTATCTAAGAAATTTCATTCTTAAGGTTTCCTCCGAAATTCGGCTTTTAATTTGGCGTAATAACTAAAATAGTTTTGTTTAACATCTACTGGCAATGTCGCAATTAATTCAAGAGAACTGCACCTTTAAGCTTTAATTTTTAGTTCTCCCTCGAATGCGGTCCGTTTTTAGGGGTTTTTCGGGTAGGACTGGCTCGGAAAGGGGCATACAACTTTGTCGTTAATTCTATGTGCGAACGTAATAAACAGTTAATAAACAGCGGAAAAATATAGACTTAATTTAAAATATTTAAAAAAGTGGAACTGGGCAAGCTAGTTTTGTTTGTCTGCGCCTGAGCTAGTACGGAATTCGCCGGGTCAGCTAGTTGTGTAATTAAAGAGGTGGTTTCTCTTTAAAAAAGAGCGACCTTGAACCCCTCCTATTACTACTGGTGATAATAATAATCGATAATTAAAAATGAACGAAGTTTATGACCCCAAAAAAGACAAAATTGACCTGTCCGAGAGATTTTTCTAAAAATTGCCAGTTTCAGAAATACGCAAGAGAAAATCTGGAGTTGAAATTTAAACTTTTTTTGTGTAATTTGGTGTGAGTTTTAAAAAATTTAGTTTAAGCTAAAAACCAACTAGTGGGAAATGAACTTTTGGTTTCTATAGACTTTCACTCTCATTTCGTTGTAGCTAAATTTAATCCCTTTATAAGACGTCTTTTAATTTAAAAAAGTGTTTCCATTAAATTAATAATCCTTGTGTACCTGTAACCAACCTCTTATATTTTTAAAATGTAAAGGACACTATTTGTCGGCTTGTATTTCATCTTATTAAATTATCATAGACATTTCCAAGGTGTAATCCAATTTGGTTTATTTTGTCATCAAATAAACATGCATATTCATAATTATAGGCAGCATATTTCTAGTATTTACTGCAGGTTTTTAAACTAATCAAATTATTATAGTAAATACAAAGGGCTCAAACTATTTTAAAATTTATTTATTGATTTATATACTATTGTCGATTACCCTGACTATTACAATTAATATGTGCCATAATTAAATATGTGCCTTTGGGAGATATTGCAGCAACACAATTGAACGCACAAAAGCGCACTGTGGAGTATTTCCAACAAAAATATAAACAGCTTTTAACTGAATAATTAGGATCGCTTACATTAGAAAATACAATAAATTATCTAGTTATGAAGCGCAAACTCGGAGTCTAATATTTCTATCTATATCTGCCGTGTTAGAAAGCACTTCTTTCAGGAACTCTAAAATCTCTAATTTTGTATTCTCTTTGTTCAGAAGACAATATAAATTTTAACATTTAGTTGTACATGCTGCATCCTCTTTAAAATAAGTTTGCTAAAAACATCAGGTGTTTTAGACGTCTTTGTTCCTACCTTCTACCTTTTACAGTTATAATGTTCCAAACATTCGGCTTCGGTGAATAATGAATAAAATTTTTCATCACATAATGAACAGCTAACGCCTCCGATAATTTAACACAGATTTTGACGTTAAATATTTTTTATGAGTATAAAGGGACAAAGTTGCATTATCATTATTTCGGTTTCATATTTTTTTTTAGATTAAAATATCCTGCTGTTTACGTCAAGAAATGTCACAAAGTTACGACCACTAGCGTTCTAACAGCAGCACAAAGCATGAATTGGCGGATGCAGTTGGTGATAAAAACGAAGTTGTCGTTTTTCTCTTAGCCGTAAATTTACCAAACGAGTAAGAAAATGGAAAATCCAATTATCCTAGACATAAAGGCAAAAAAACAATGGGCGGAATTCGTTTGCTTATTTTATTTAGTAAAATTAGTGGCGAGAATGTTGCCTCTAAATAGGGAGTGTCGTCGCAATCTCAAGCCACGGTTTTAATTAAGGCTCCCTAGAATGTAAATTAAAAATTTGCATTAAGACATTGTATCTACAATACTGTAATTTTTATTCTAAAATGATATGAAATTGCAAAAAACTTTTAAGCATTATTTTTGTTGCGTAAGGAGTGCACGATAATTTTTACACATACCTAAACGTTGATAATAATAAAACAATATATTTCTTCTCAAAGATGTAATCGTTGCAATGACAGTCAAACCTGTTTAAGCTGGAACACGATGATGCTATATGTATATCCGGAACTGATTCTGTTCCGCAAATGTAGAGAAACGGTGGAAGTAATTAAAAAATTAAAAGCAAATTATTTTGTAAGGTCATTTTAAGATTATCCGTCACATAATCTAATCTGGCTGAAGTTACTGAAGTTATTTTTTTCCTTTTCACACATATTTTTTTCAACGTAAATCATAAGATCTAGTTATTATAGACAATTTTTATAAAAAAAGATTTTCAAATTTTTATTCGTTTAGAATATATCGCCTGTCAGCGTCCCAAATGAGTGCCTAGCCAGGGGTCGGCAACCTTTTTTGGTCGCGTATCAGAATCAACCAAAATGAGAGTATTAAAGAGACGTTTGGTTCCAACATATTTTCCTGGATCTTATACATATAAGTGTCTATTAGTGATGTAAGGAATATCCGCATTCGCATTTGGCAATAACACGGGAAATTATTTATTATAAATCCATGGACCTTTGAAGGACCTTTTTTTTTAAATTTTAACAAAACTTGACTCTCTAACTTTCTTTTTACAAAATTTTGACTTTTTTCTCTAAACTGTTTTTTTCTTTTTCTTAAATTGTCCTATCTTCTCTTTTTTTTAATTTTTTTTTCAAAATATGTTTTGGTTTTTGCTTAGAAAGTTGTTATTTTTCCAAAAATCCAATATTTTTCAAGTATTTCAAAAAGGCGTGGTTTTGGAAGTATATTTCATTTCCTGAAAATTCCGTTTTTATCCCAAAATTGTTTTTTATATTATATTCTCTCTTTTACCAAATTACGACTTTACCCTCAAAATTCTACTTTGCTTTCTCAAAATTGGACTGTACTTTATATGTTTAATATTTTATAGAAACTTTGGTCCTTTTCTCAAAATTTTAACTTATTCTCGAAGTACCAAATTAAACTTTTTTATCCAAAATTCGATTGCTTCTTAAAATGCGTTGATTTTTTTCTAAATTCTATTATCATTTCAAAAAAAATGAAAATTTAAAAAATCCTATTTTCACAAAATATAGAGAAAAATATTTCTTGCAAATATAAAGATTATATCCCAATTTAAATAAAAATAAACATTCTAGAAGAAATGCTATTTGAAACTGCTTTTTTTCTTGAAAATCCATTTTTTCTAGACCTTTTACCTTTTCTCACAAAAGTTTACAAGTGCCATTAAAAAAGCCAACATTGAAAAGTTAATAATGAATATTGGCATTCACGAATGTGAAAGAACCAGCATTCCTTACATCCCTAGTTTCTATGAATAAGATCCATGGTAAAACTTGTTTTATTATCACGATGTATGTTTCATATTTATGCCTTATAATTTATTTTGATATATTATACTTCATTTTTGAAACCAATGTGAATTACTTGAAATTAACGTATGGGTCACTCGGTGACCCGCGGGTCATAGATTTCCGAACCTTATCATAGTCGGTTTACATAGAATCTTTGCAAATTTTACCGACAACACTCGACAGTAAATTCAATAATTAAATATGATTTATGGAAAACCGGTTTTTCGCATTTTGACAGATAATGAATATGCTACTTAACTAAATACAAAATCGTCTAGTAAAGTGGCACTACCTCACAGATATGTCAATTTACCACATAGTGACCGTCATCATCAATTAAATACAGTTTCTCAAAATATGCACGAAGAAATTTCTAGAGAGCCATTTAAAGTGTGTTGAGCAGTATTTATTTATTTTTAGTGTGTAATTTAAACTAAATTGGACCTGTAAAAATGACATTTGTCAACTATTGTTATGTAAATCAACAAAGCCGTGTCAGGTTATGGAAATAATAAACAGATACATATATCCAGGGTTAGAACTATTTCACGTCTCAGCATTAGGATCTCCTTAACTATAATAGATACAGAGTCGATTAAATTACAAAAAAATTCTGCAATTTTGTTTGCGATATTTTCGTAAAAAAAAGATTTAAAATACCCCACCCGGTGTCTGAAGTATTTAGAAAAAATTAAATACTTCCCATTTTTATTTTATGAAATATCTCATTTGTTTGTAAAAATAGTTTAATAATGAATAATCTACTGTATTTCAATAGAAAGGTTACATTTTATTCAAGTTTCTTAGTTTTCAATAGGCGATTGTCAATTTTTTTCTTCTTATGGGAGCCATCTTAGGATTTTACCTGACTAAATAGACCAAAACAATGCAATTAAAACGATATATGGCATATGGCAAAAATATTTTGTCCTACAACTCCAAAAGCGATTTTTATGAATTCTAATGGTGAACCATGTTGTAAAAATGGCAAAAGTACTTAAAAGTATATGGTGAATGGTCTTAAACTGGGTTATTTATAATTACTAAAAATCAATCTAAATTCGATGTATTTAAGTAGAGTCACAGTAATGGTGAAAAAAAATGAATTTGTAAAATATTTTCGAAATGGTCTCCTTAATAATAAATCATGCATATCGTTCTTTTCACTTTACCAATGAAATACAATAGATCATTCATATGCAAATACGATCTGCTACAAAAAACTAGCAACGAATGCTTTAAAGCCATATTAAACAAAAACAAGTAGATAGCTGGATATACCTTTAACAATGCTATATTAGAGCTAGAAACACTAAAGATTGAATACAAAAATCAATCAAAACGCAAAGTAATTTATCCAATCTCGGTGGTGCAAAAAATTACAATATATGCTTAATCAGTAGCACAAATATGTCTAAATTATTTAAACGTCCGATAAATTTTCCATTAAGCTTAATCAGGCATACATTAAGACAGTCGGAGACAGCAAATTTCTGTGCGGTCCAGCTTGAGACAGTAAGGACTCCTGACTGCGGAGACTCTTTTTTCTATAGAACAGGGATAAGCAAGACGCGGCCCAGCTAACATTTTTGTACAGTCCACCTAAGCTTTAGTGCTTTACATAAAAATTTTAGAAAAGAAAATGTCAAACAATTTGATGAAAATAAGCTAATAAATATCAAACTTTTTTTTTCGGAAAACGGTCGAGAATGCCTACTTTTTCGGGTCAGTTTTAGACCCCAAAATACATTATTTCTGTATTTTAGTCCTTTGCTAAGAAATTATCACAAAGCAATCCAAAAAAGGTTTTTTCGCTAACACCATTATAGAAACTACACTTTCTGTGACTAGAAATTGTGATGGAACCAATGTCATTCGAGCAGCTGTTCAGTATATTTATAATTCTACGCACCGTTTAGAATATATTAATATACTAGGATAGCCTTCAATGAGCCAGAAGCCATTTAGGTTTATTTTAGGGTGAATATCAAGCAAATTGTATTTGTTGCTATGGTTACATGTAACAATTAATGTATTTATTTAAAACCTTACGTTTTAAAATTAATATCTAGGTTTTTATCCACTTTTGGGGGTTTTCCATAAGCTTGTCAGAGAAACTATAGTCTACAACACGTTTGAAATAGCATATTCCACATTCACGAAACCGTAACCCTCGCCTGCGGCTCTGGCTACAAACTTTTCGCGTGTGGAATATGTGCTATTCCATAATTTGTTGTAGAATATACTATTATCTAACACTATTATAAAAACTACACATTCTATGACTACAAATTGTGATGGAACAAATGTCATTCCATCACTCGGTCAGAATACTCCAAATTCTACATACCGTTTAAAATAATTATATTTTGCACGGCTTTCTACAAATAAGAATAAGTGTTTGTTGCTGTGAACAATTAAGGTAATTATTGAAAATCTCGCGTTTCAAAATTGTAATCTACTTTGAAGATTTTTTTGAAATTTAACTATCCTGTTAGAGGAAGTACGGCCTACAACACGTTTGGAATGGTATATTTCACACTTGCGAAACCGTAACCCTCGCTTGCGGCTCGGGCTACAAACTTTTCGCTCATATTTAATATGCGCCATTCCTTAACTTGTTGTAGAATATGCTATTCCTTCCTAGACCGAGAAAATAGGTAACTTTCCTGTACCAGATAACAAGAAACCAATAGAGATTGGTAAGGAAAAGATTTTATAGAAAATTAAATGACAACGAAAAATTTCATGAATTAACAAAAACTCCTAAGGTTAAATAAATATTGATTAAAATTTCAGAAAAAAAATTATGTGTAGCTCCTCCTAAAAGCACATTTAACAATTCGGTGACCCTCCATCGAATGATTCATTATTAATTTTTCCGTTGTAGGGTTATGCAACAAACTTTTCAAGACTGCCTCTTTAATAAAATACTGGAACTTGTTCTCAAACGTTTTTTCATGTAACATTTTTACTTTCGTAATGTGTTTAAATCTGATTTTTAATTTTAATTAATGTTTCTTTTTTTGTATTTGCACTGCGAAGCACGCCTCCTGTAAAAAAATTCTAAATCAATTGACGCGATCAATATCGCACATTGCGATCAGTTAGTTGGACAGAATCCGAACACGGTTGGTCGCGAAGGGCCATTTTAAAGAGGTTTTTCGGTTTCTCGAATTTTCGCTGTCATGCAAAACCTACTGCCTTTTGTAATTTGGAGTGACCACCCTGAGAAACACAAGAGCGCTCTCCGACAGCGACTTAACCATCCGCGGTAAGTCCATTAAAAAGTGTAATGTGAGACAACGTGCTTCATTCATAAATATTTCTTTAATAATCCATAATAGTACATTTCACTTTACCAAATTCTGTAGAGGTACAAAATATTCTGTCATAAAAATCCAGTTTTTTTTTGTTTCAATGCTACCTTGTCTAGTCTAAATACTAATCAGACAAGGCAATGTAAACTTTTGATGTGCTCTTGTCTCTATCGGTATCAACATTACTTGTTTATATTCAAACTGTACAAAAATTGTCGAAATTTTCAGTTTGAAATGAAAATCGCGGGACGAAAATAAATAATTTAATTTTACGAAGTGATAAATTGGAAGTTACTTTTAAATCTTTGACTTGAATTTCAATGTTGAATTGGTCTAGACTTTTATCCCGAAGGTGTAACTTTGGTTTTAAGTTTTACTCAAAAATTTACAAATTAATATCCACATTTTTAAACAAAAATCGTCGGAATTTAAACTCAGGAGTTACATTTTTTTTTCTCAAAATATCTAGCTGTCAGCTAAAAATATGTTGAAAGCTCCAACAAATTTAAACTTTACGTTTTAAATTTCAGCGAAGTGGATCAAGAAGTTAACTGTAACTGGTAATCTTTACTTATTTTCTTTAAAATATTGACTTTTTGTTGAAAAATTTTATTACTAAAATTTCTGCTTTAATGTAGAAGCTCTGATGTTTACTTTAAAATTTTGGCTAAATTTGGTCTATAAACATAAAACTTATACCTCTTCCCCAGAATTTTAGATATAAATTCTACGGATTTAAATTGCACTTTTTTCATAAATTTCAAATTTAAAAGATCTTTACTCTTTATTTCAAAATTTTGACTTTAGATGAAATTATTACTATAATTTCAAAATTTCGACGTAAAACTCTGAATTTCCACTTTTTTAGTTTACTCTTATGTAGATACTTCTGGTTTAAAATCACAGATTCGAGTATGACATTTGCGACATCTCGGTTTTAATCATCTGGAACGTGTGCTGCACATCAGGGTAGAAACCTTGGGTTTAACGTTTAATTATTTGGAAAAATTCAACTTTCAAATTGCATCTCAAACATTTAGGATAAGCTCTTTAACCAAAATATTGTAAAGATATATCGAAATTTTCAAGGAAAAGCAAAATTCCAAGAAGAAAGCCAAAAGTTTAAATCTAAGGTAACGTTTTACATAATATAGAATAAATTTCAGTTGAAGGAAATCAAAGTCTTGAGAAAATAATTCTGAAATTAGGTTCTACTATTTTCTAGTACTTTTCGGGTATAGTATTTTAAGTAAATACGTATCATGAACATTACAAACCTATAAAAACAATGATGAGGGCTAAATAATTAATGTAGTCATCCCAAAGCGACAATGTAGGTAATTTTAATAAAAATAACTGAAATAAATTGCCTCGTTAATCTAGGTTACACGTTATTTACAAACACTCATTAAATATATAATAAAATGCTTTAATGTTATACAAATACATAGTTGGATAAATAATTAAATATCACACGGTCACGCTACCAAGTTTAGCAATGTTTGGAAAATTTAACTATGGTTTCACCTTTGACGGAATCGTATTCGGAAGTGCAAAGGTTTGTTTGACACGCGTTATATACGTCGAAAATATTTGCATCTCTCACTCGTTAGTGGCACTACAAAGGATCCAAGGCAGACCAAGACGATGCATTATTCATTTCGCCGTCGGAATAATTGCATGATTTCACAAACAGCAAGGAAACGCAAGGAATATATTTTAATAAAAAGATGCCGCTAACAGCGTATTGTCTATGCGCCATCTTCCAAATATTGCGAGCAAAAATGGGGACCTTCCAGCATTATACACCGAGAAAACGAAGCTAATTGATAGCTTTGGGAAGTCGCGAAAGATGATTAAACTAAAACCGACGACGAAATTAAATGTCATTCCATTATTCCGGCATTATCGTTCCTTTATTTACTATTTCCGCTTTGCTCGGGAATGCAGCTTAAATGTTAATTTATTTCGCCGAAGTAAACAGGGAATATCTAAATGGAATTATATTTATTCTCAAAATATTTCGCAGTTTATAGACCGCATGCTATTGGCGCAAACACGCTAAATGAATAAGCATGATGCAAGATGGAGCCTTATTACAGAACCAAAATAAATAGTTTTGTGATGAGTTACACTTAAGAGTTTATAGGGGGAAGTACATAAATAAAACGTAAATGCATTATCTGTAGTTAACGTAATTTACAATTTATGGGTAATAATCTGAATCTCGTTAATTTTTAATTCTACAACAATTTGAAATTTTTATGCATAATTTGAAATCCCCTCTTCCATCCCTTAAGAGTGATAGCTACCTCATTCACACTTTTTAAATGAAGCATATGATAGCTCATTCGAAAAAGTTTTTAATTTTCTACCAAAAATTGAAATACAGGACTTGTCCCCTGCTGCGAATTGGATTTTCAAACTCTGTTTCTGCAATTGCAAAAATGTCATATGGACTAACGTGGTGGTTTCAGAAAAAATGTACAACTTTAAAGCGTACGAGTCTACGATAATTATGAAAGTATGGCATAAATATGATAACCTGGATGATATAAAAACACAAGTTAGCCAATTTAGTAGAGAAGCTGCAACATCTAGACGCTTAAAAATTTAAAAGATGATATGCAATTTCATACTGAATCTCATCAACGTAGTTTTTTTATAATGATGATGAAGGTGAATTAGATCATAAACGTAACATCGGGACCAACGAAGAGATTCTTCTTGCCAATAAATTGCGAATTTATCTAATGACGAACAGTGAATTAGGGTTTGTGGCAAAATCGCTTAAAAATGCTTTATGTACTTTTTAAGCGACCGAAGGTAACTAAATCAGTGCGACTATTAGAAAGCGTAGTTTTTACACTGTCCAACTTTTTTAAAAATATTTTTTCGTTGAACTAAAATTGTGTAAATTTTGAACAGATAAGTCTAATTTAGCAGCTTTAAATCAATATGGCACCAAACGATCTTTTGCGGAAACTTTTAGTGCTTATTTATCGTACCGATGTAAAAACTTAAAAAATCAAATAGAGAGTCTGGGGCTCTCCACATAAATAAAAATCTAAAACTAAGAAACAAGAGTGGTTTTTTTTTATTTTTAAATTAATTCTGATGCCATAATTTGTAAATTAAAACAATCGTCAGATTCGCCTTTGTTGTACAAACTACTGCAAAACTCACTCTTGTAATAGACAGTGATAGTTAAACAAGTAAAATAATAATAAACATTTATGGACTTTGTTTACACAGTAATTGGCACTGGGGGTCAGTTTTTAGGGTTTCGTACCTCAAAAGAAAAAAACGGAACCTTTATATTCTCTCTCTTGTATCTGTCCGCCTGTCGCAAAGGGGTTTTTCTCGAAAGCTTGAAAGGTAAAAATTTGAAATTTTGCACGGGGTTAGTTCTTGATGACCCACGCAAATACCGTCAGTCAACGATTGAAAGAAGAAAACATTTTATAATGGGGGGTTAATTTGATGCCTGATAAATTAAGCTTTAGTTATTATACAGTGCTAGTCTGTAATTTGTTATTAATTCAGTAGATCAAAGACAAGTTTTTTGGGAATTTGCTCGGACACGTCGATTAATATTTTAAGTTGTGCTCTTTTTAATGTAGGAAAATTTTATACAGCATGTCCCAAATTTAAGATATGACGTCATCGACAATTGTTTTAAATGACTTAAAGGGTATATCAAGAGTCAGATTTGCACAAAATTTTAAATTTTTATTTCTTGAAATTTAAAAGATATTTAACAAATATTAATTAATTTGAAAAATTAAGGAATGTGATTCCACTCAATTACCTTTTTTAAATAAATGTTCAAAATGTTGTCCATTAAATAACTTACAACACCTAAACGAAACTGAAACTCGTTATGAACATTTCTAATTACTTCGAGAGAAATTAGTCTACACTCGTCTTATTCGTCCTTTTAACTCCTCAATATTTGCAGGTTTGATCTTGAAAACTTTGCTCTTTAAATCCCCTTAAAAGAAATTGTCCATAGGTTTTAAATCCGGAGACCTGGATGGCCATTCAAAGGTTCCTCTTCAACCAATCCATGTGCCTAGAAATACATCGTCCAGATACTAACGGACATGTCTTGCAAAATGTTTGTGATAAGAAAAACGAGTTTCAGTTTCGTTTGAGGTATTGTCCCATCATTGAGTTGAATCAGATTCCTTGATATTTCAAACTGGTTAATATTTTCTAAATGTATTACGCATGTGTAACTTAATATATCTTTTAAGAATAGTCAAGAAAATAGAGTAGATATTTAAAAGAATTTCGATAACGTCATATCTTAAATTTGGGACATGCTGAGCGCAAATTAAAATATTGTTACGGGCTTATCGGTTGGAATTGATTATTAACACGTGAGTTGAATAATACCCACTTTATTACCAAACTAAACTCGGAACACTACAACTGAATAATGAATTCACTTATTTACTTTTAACTGCTAGCTCACTAATTATACTTACTGACTCTAACTAACTCGAGGGAAAGGCGTCCGCCTTATACAGTTTTCGCTTCCGGGTTCTAAAAGTTTTGGGCAGATAAGGCTTATCGTTGCCGAAATTTGTGGAACACTTATCTGCCGCTTTCCCCTTATCAGATCTTTCTAGAAACTTTTGTTACGTATTAAATTCTACAATTTAAATTTCGTTACAATATTATTTGATGTGTCCGAGCATATTTCCGAAAAACAAACTGTCTTTGTTAATTGTTTGAATTCCAAGGCTTTTTCACTCATATAGTAATAAAATTTTTCAAGTACAAATTTGGTTTTCCGAAAAGATAGAATGCAGATTAAAATGTTTCTTACATTATTTCATTTAGATGAATGTTTTCGGAGGTAGCACTAGTTCAGGCAAGGCAGTAATTGCGGTTGGAATCGAGCATGTTAGCGCAAATCAGGGCGATCTTATAAACTGTGTTGCTGATCGACTTACTGCGAATTGCGTATGAATACTTTTTATTTGATACATTTTCAATACAGTTATCAGTTTCATAAATATCTGGATTTATTGTAGAAAAAAGTGTTGAAAATGGATATTTTTTTATTTTTCAATTATAACACAACAATTTGGATAAAATTTTAAATTCATACATAAGTAAAAATGATCTAATATGGTATATTAAGTGTTCACTGTAGTAATTGGTACGGTACACTAATTGTGCAAGCTCGACTCGCTCTTGCTTGAATTTTTTTAGATATTTTCAGATATTTGCTTTTATATTATTTTTAAAATCGTGGGTTGCCAGAAACTTTTATGTTTTATTTATTTCTTTTTTTTACATTTTTTGTACAAAACATCCAATTAGTTTATCTAAATTTACATTGGTAATTATAACATACATAAGCGATATACACCGTGTACCATCGAGAACCACCGCGATCGATATATGACAAAGTATTTACCTAAAATATTTCAAAATTAAGCAACTTATCAGAGATGATAGGACCAACACAACTAAAATATTCGCAAAGTTGTAGTATTTCCGGTTATACCGGAAGTTGACACCAACTTCGTTATTTTAAATAAGACATCTTATATATTTTTGCATTTTAAATCTAATTTAATATCTTGAGAACACTTCAAATAACAAACATTGTTCTTAAAATTTATAGTTCTTAAGATTATTCGATAATTTTCATAAAAAATTGACAGATGCAAGGTTCCACGAAATTTTTCGTATCTTTTTCCAGAAACTAGGTATTTATTTCATATTTCGCATATAAATAGAAAATATACGAAGCTATCTTGCATAACTTTTATAGATTAAAAAACATTATTCCGAGTGGTGATTTCACGACTGTACATTTTAATAAATTCAAACAGCGATATCTTTGTTGTCTCAAATGGAACACTGTATATTTTTCTTGACCTATCTAATGCAGATTTAAATTATCTTTCAACTGATATGGGCATTGCGGAAGTTTCTTTTACAACTTTTAAAAATAATTGTAATTTTAACATTTTTTTTTATTTCGCGGCCATTGAATTCTTACCGAGTAGCATATCAGTGACATAATAGGTAGAAACAAATAAAATGTACTTTAAAAAAAAGAAATAATCGATATCGACATTTAAATGTTGAAACAATCAGTAAAATTACTTAGAGTAGTTCATAGTGGGCGATGAAGCTCAAATTAAAACATGACTAGTTGACATAATTGGAAATCCTATTTCGACATTTTTATTATCAACAACAGATTTTGTTCTATCTGATTTCTCTTTGACGGAGTCGAAATTGGTGAGATTTTCTACCATTCGCTTTATTGGATTCCGTGAAGGCTTTATTGGATATCGAACAGCAAATTTATCACTGTATCACTCTGTTACATGGTCAGAAAATAATAAACAATTTAAAATAATTCTCATTACTAAAACAAGTGGTCGGGGATGTTTTCATTTTAGCTTCACCACACTCTTTAAAATTGACTATAAATAATTTGACAAAAGGTTTTGAAACAGTATAATTGTCGATAGAGATTATTTCTACTCATAACCTCACTGATATGCAACCCGATAAGAGTTCATTTAATGTGAAATGGCAAAAAAGTAAACAATTGCAATTATTTCTAAAAGTTTTAAAAGCAATTTCTAAAAAGCTTGTATTAGGTTAAAAATAACTAAAATCTACATAAGATAGGGTGAAAGAATATAGGGTGTTCTATTTGAGATAACAAATTTATCGGTGTTTGAATATTCCAAAATATGCAACACTTGGTATAACGTTTTTTAATCTATGAAAGTTGTGCAAGATAGTTTTGTATGTGTTCTACTTACATGCCAAATTTAAAATAAATATCTAGTTTCTGGAAAAATATACGAATAATTTCGTGGAACCTTGCATCTGTCAATTCTTTTATAAAAATCCAATTATCCTTAAAACTATAAATTTTAGGAACAATGTTTGTTTTTCAAAGTGGCCTTAAAATATTAAATTAAATCAAAAAATGCAAAAATATATAGGTTGTCTCATTTAAAATAACGAAGTTGGTGTCAAGTTCCGGTATAACCGAAATACTACAACTTTGCGAATATTTTACGTGTGTAGGTCCTATCGTTTTTGGTAATTGGCCAAATTTTCAAATGTTTTAGATGAGTACTTTATCAGATTTCGATCGCGGTGATTCACACACTGTTTAGTGGTTATAATAATTTTATTTATTGCAATTTTAATACGCATTGTATATCCTATAACACAATTTGCGAAACAGTCTCCACTGAGGTTAAAATTTACCTCTTTCTGGGACTATCATGCTCCAGTCTCCTTAAATACAGATAAAATTCATATGCTTGACAACAGCCAGTATAGCTTACTTTGTTAAGGTGACAGATTTTGCTTTATATGCCGATAAGGCGCAGGTTCAAATTCCGCTATCGATCACGCGTTTTTTAATTCTATTAAACATTCAGAGAACCGTAAGTTTTCCCCATATCTAATATCGCTCAACGCGCCTAAGCAGATTATCACTTCAAAAATTTTTAGTATTTACTTATTTCCTAACAAAATTCTATTATACCTGGGTTAATTTGATTAGACACAAAATAACTAAACAATTAACAAACAAAAATAAATGTATGTAAATAAGAATGGTAGTGTAACATATATGTATTTCAAACAAGTTTTATAAAAAAAGTAAATAAAGGCTTAAAAACCAATAACAACACAGGTTTACAAAAATGTGGTATATGCGGGGGAAGGATCATTATTTTCTAGAATATTTTCTCCGCTGAACACAAATTTAAAGTCAAAATTGGCGGTCAATGAGCAAATAATCGGATCCCCCGCCCAAAGAAACGATTATTTGCTCATTGGCTTCCAATTTTAACCTTTAGATTCGTGTTCAGCGGGAAAAATATCCCAGAAAATTATACTCCGGCCCCCAGCACACATAACTTTTTTTGTGGTCCTGTGTAATTAAACATTTTTAAAAAATGCAATTAAATAAATTAACAAGAGATGGCATAAGAGGAATATATGTTTTAAATCACGAAATCCCTATTAAATTTTGTTACAGCACTAAATTGATTTGTAAATCAGAACGTGATTTATTGATAAAATATTAGAAGTGGTTTTAATTAAAACCCCTAAAATTTTAACGAATCTGCTAAATTAAACATTCTGCAAATTTAGAAAATTTAAATTTTTAGTAAAATATATATGCTTAATAAATAAAACGTTTAAATCTAAGATGACCCTGTAATTATTTCCTAATGATATCTTGATTGGCCATTACGATTTCCTGGAGCGGAAATTCCATGAAACAAATTGAGAATTATCATTACTTCGATGAGAAAAAGAATAAAATAAATTTATAAGGTATTTCGGAATCTATTTTCAGTGTGATTTGAGCTGCCTTTATTAGGTTGAATTCCCAGGAAGATAAAATAAGAAGTTTCAGTGACGTTACCTGGATCTATAAAATTAAACAGGATCGTGGACTGAATTTCTACATCGTCGTTAGACACAATGAACCAAGAAGTAGGTGTTGGAAGCTGCAGAACTTTTAACTTAAGATACCAAAAGTAAACCTTGAACTCCAGACGTTGCCCAAAGTAACCCTCAATATTTACCTTGTCAAACCTAGCGTGGAGTTGCATTTTAAGACTTGTTTCAGACTAAATTTTTAAACGGAACTTTGGATTTCCTTTAGATATGTGGTTTATTAATGTCAAAATTTATAAACCAAGTCTTATACACACTAAATTACAAGGTTATAATAAGCGACGTCTATTTGATTTGACCATTTAATAAAAATATATTAATAAGCAGGAATGTGTTTGTGCTTTAAGCTCATTTTCTAATTATCTTCCTTAAAGAGAAAATGTTTCTTTTCCCTATTTCGTTTGCTAATTAGCTATCTCGTTAAGCAAGAAACTTTAATTATTGTTAATCGCAGTAAAACTTAGATTTACATAATCCTGTAGAATTTTTAATTACGTTCTAACGGTTGCCGTTCTTTGATGCTAACGAAATTTATGTTTTTATTAGTAAGTCCTTCACAGACAAGTAAAATATAAATTTTAGTATTATGTCGTAAGTAACTTTGACGGTCAGTCGCGCAAATAACTAATCTGTATAAACTAAGTACAGACGTGTGCAGATTGTTAAACTAATTAAACATAATCGACCAAATTTTTCATCTAAGAATGCCATTTTCGCAAGTGTTTCTTTTATGTGTCCTTTCAATTAGGTATTATTAATTTCATTAAATTAAATATTGAAATACAAATCTGGTTCCCCGAAGCCAAGAAAGATTCTTCGTATATAAGGGTTAAATTTTAGGATTAGGTGTTAATATCTTTCTAAAGATAATATCTTGGCTATCGAAAGGCGTTAGAGCAACCTTTGTTGTGTTTTTTATCTTTCTTGGTTTCAGGGGACAAGATTTGTATTTCAATTTTTGAAGATAACCAAGGACCAGTCCGTTCTACCAAAATTAAATTTTAGGGTTAGTCTACATTTATTTATTTCTGCGGCAGCATTAGTTTGAGATCTGGTTAAAAGTTATCAGAATTATTTGCACGGCATAATTCGCTAGCGTCATCGCGACATCACATACTTGATTTAGCAGTTAATTTTCTTGTAGTTTTAGTGTTTTTGTGCTAAAATTTACAATAATTAATCTGCTAGAATTACTTTTACTCAAAATATTTCATCGTTTTTTTCGCTTAAGTAATACAGTATTTTCGCACAATTATTTGTGGATCTGAGGAAAATTTTAAAATTCACGGACACATAAGTGACCCATTTTTTGCAAAAGAAGCTAAACTTAAACTTTTATTGCTTAAACCTAATTATTCACAAAAATGTATAGCTGACAAATTGCTTCTTTTTCAGAAATTTGTCCAGTCGTTGCAAAAAAGACTTTACTTATGGGAACAACATATTTGAAAATGGAGGGGCTCAGTAAATTCTTGGGCCACGCTGTATATATATATATATACAGGCTGGACCATAAGTAATGCTACACAGAGCAATTGCGGATTTTTCGAATAAAAATAATGTGAATTAGCTATATTTACCTCATACCTAAAGTTGATATTAACAGTGTCAAAGCTCAAAAAAAATTTCGATTTTTTCGTATATTTATGAAATGAATTGTAATATGGGCACGAAATCTGGCACAAGGGGGTTTGTTAAGTCAGCAAATTCTAATTTGCTAACATATTTTCAATAGCTGATAGGGGGCGCTACCTGCCCTATCCTACATAATTCTAAATCATCATAAGTTTTTTGTACACCCACGTATATAAATTTTAAATGGTTTATTTTATTTCCCCATATTTTATACGTAAAAAAGGTGTACTTTCTGAAAGTTGGTACGGCAACCATTTCCAAGATATTTGCCTTTAAAGCTTGACGTGCCTTGGTTTGAAATTACTAAGATATTAAATTTTCGAAGTGGACTTGAAAAATAAATAATCATAAGACAACTTTAAAACTATTTTAGGTTAAATATTACTTTGCTGATAATATTATTACCTAAATTTTGAAAATCTCAATAAAGAAAATTCAAAAAAGTAAGACGTAATTTATTTTCTAACATAGAGATGTATGATGAATATGATTTCAGAGTCCGCACAAAAAAATTTTAATAGTTTGGGTGGTTAAAGCAGATATTTGAAGATGAATTTCAATAAAAGATTGCTAAATTTTTATTTGTTTACAACCCCTTTACATAAAAAACGTAATTTCCCACATACTTATTTTTGAAAATAAATTTTGTTTTGGTATTTTATTTAAATTTGCTTTAGAAATTTAAAAAAATATGTAATAATAATGTCAGTAGGGTAATATTTGATATAAACTATTTAAGAGTCAGTTTTATTACTTTTATTTTGAAATCTATTGCGAAAAATTCACATTTACGTAACTCTAAATAAACGTACGGCAAATTTGAAGGCAAATATCTTGAAAACGGTTGCTTGTATCAAAATTTAGAAAGTATACCTTTTTTACGTAAAAAATGTAGATAAATAAAAATATCTATTTAAAATAAGTGTACATGAAGGCACAAAAAAGTTATGATGCTTTACAACAATACAAGGTAGCGCAGGTGGCTTCCCCTATGAGTTACTGACAATCTCTTAGCAAATTAGATTTTCTTGACCAAAGAAACCCCCCTATCTTATATTTCTTGTCTATGGTAAAATTTTTTTTCAAGTTTGTCACCCTATACTTCGGTTAATATTAATTTTTGGTATAAGGTAAATGTGTCCATCCTGTATATATATATATAATATATATATATATATATATATATATATATATATATATATATATAAAATATATATACAGGATGGACCATAAGTAATGGTACAAAGAGCAAGAGTAGATTTTTCGTATAAAAATAACGTGATTTAGCTACATTTACCTCATACCAAAAGTGAAAGTTGAAAAAAATTTGTGATTTTTTCGCATAACTGATGAACACATTTCACTATAGACAAGAAATTTGGCATAGGGGAGTTTCTTTGGTCAAGAAATTCAAATTTGTTGGATTGTTCTAGAACCTGGATGCCAAAACTTTATACGGCGGTCAGCTTTCCCTCGAGTCAGTTAGTTAGAGTCCGTGTAGTTAAATACTGAGTTAGCAGTAAGAATTCAATAAGTGAGTTAATTGTTCAGTTGTAGTAATGCGAGTTGAGTTTGGTAATAAAGTGGGCATTATTGAATTCACTTGTTAATCAATTCGAACCGATAAGCGCGTAACACTACTAAACTTTATTAACGATTAAAAAGCAACAGAGATTAAAAATTTCGCAATGTTTTGATAAATATTTGCTAGCACCGGAGCTCCATTGCAAAATTTGTGTTTTTGGTTTAGCAATATATCTTGCGATATTTTGAGATCAAAACACGGTTTGGCAATATTTGTCCGCCATATTCACACGCGGTTGTAGAAAAAAAACTTGTAGAAATTAAAAGTTTAAATTTCATAATAAAATTTGGCATTGGGGCTCAAAATTAAATTCTAAACAATTTTTTTATAACTTTTTTTGATAAATTTAAATACTGGATCAGCATTTTAGTAATATTTGAATATATTATTTAATTCTAACAAATCGTTTCATTAGCATTATTCAAATTATTTAATATATTTTTTAACCTATTTATTTATAAATTGATTTTTTTTATATTACACAAATATGTTAAAATAATCATATCAGCTCCAAAATTATTAATTCGTTTTTATTTCTCTAAATTTCAAAAAAAGTCTTAGCATTTGAAATGCATTAAAAAAATCAAACGTTGAGGTTTCGTAGCTCCATCTTTCAGTAGAAATTGTCTTAATTTTATCATTATTTGTTCCGTAACCAAAGTTACATTTTTTATGCTGGAAAAATTTTCTGTTTTAGTTTAGATTGTTGATTTCTACGTAATTCTGCCTTTAAACATGAAAGTGCTATTTATCTAAAAATTTTAACTTTAAACTTGAAATTTTGAGAAATGTTTATGTTCTTTTGTATTTAACTTATTATTATTTTTTTAAATTTTAATTTTTCTGTGGTAATGTTTAGTTCAATAGATTATTAAAATTTTAAAATTTTTTGCTAAATTTTGACCTAGATATTAAAACATGAGTATTTCTAAAATAATTTAGTCCAAAAATATTCACTGTATTTATAAAATTCATGCTTTGCTTAAAAAATTTTGGTGTTTAAATTTGAAATGTTGAACTTTTTCTGAACATGTCGGATTGAAACTCGATTATTCTATCAAATTTAGCAGTTTTAATTTTTTCTATATATTTTTCTAAAATCCTAAATATTTTAAAATTGTGAAAAATGTTTATTTTATAAATCCAGAGTTATCAAAACTTCACATTTTTTACTAAACATTTCGATCTTCAAATATTCAACGTTTTTCATTCAATTTACAGTGAAAATTTGAATTAGTTATTATTAATTAATAAGCTGATACATTTAAAAATTTTTAGAGGTTAAACCTAAATCTTCAACTTAGAATGCTTTAAAAAATAGAATTTTACAATTGGAGTATTAAAATTAAAAATTGAACTTTCGAGAAAAAAATAATATTTAAAAATTAAATTTGAATTAGATTTGAAATTTTTGGGAGTAAAAGATAAAGTTCAAAATGTTAAGTTAAAAGTCGACATCTCCAGAATACAGTTGAAATTTCGGGGTAAGGTCGACATTTTAGAACGGTAGAAGAAGTTTTGAGAAAAGGTATAGTCGAAATTCCAAGGAAAAGTTTTTCGACATTCAACTTTTCATTTAAAATTTCTTGAAAAAGTACAAATTTCAAGTTTAGAATTCAACTTCCTTCCTAAAATTGAATTAAATAGCGAAACTTTGAAATCAAAGTTTCAATAGGATATTTGACTTTAATTTTTAATTGACTTAAAATGTTCACACAGCTGTATTTTTATAACCAAATATGTAAAATAGAATTCAGAGATTTAAATTGGCGCAAGAGCCATTGGTGATGTCATTTGTAGAGAAACCAAACAAACCTAAGTAACGTTCGGCATCATACGTTAAAATTTCACATAAAATAATGACTTTCCGTCGTTATACGTGACGTCTACAGCTGTAAATTTTGGTGAAATGGACTGGTCCTTGGATATCTAGAAAATTTGAAATACAAATCTTGTCCCCTACACCAAGAGATATTTAAAAACACAACAAAGGTTGCTCTAACGCGTTTTGGCAGCCAGGCTATCATCTTCAATTCCTTATCTATCAACCTTAACTATTTTTATCAGAGATGAATGGCCTAAAGGCCCAGTGCAACCATTCATAAGGTTGTCTCCAGCCTTATAGATGGCTAAGCTTTCACATGCATTTAACATATAATTCCCATTTACTACCCTTAACAGTTTAATATCATTATCTAGTATCTCTCTGGAAATGATAGCTTTGCTGTTGAAACGCATTAGAGCAACCTTTTTTGTGTTTTTTAATCTTTCTTGGTTTCAGGGGACAAGATTTTTATTTCAATTTTTACAATTGTAAGGACATCGCAAAAATTGCTTACAAGACTTTTAGGAGCATTAAAAGGGGAAAAACTTGGTTACAAATTGCAAACCGAGATCCAAAATATTAAATAAAAATAGGTTATATTTTTGTGGATGTTACTTTATTATTAGTCTTCATGGTAGACCCTTATTGACCGGAAATATTATGTTTTTTTCAATTTATTTAACATTTCTTCGGCCCAGTTTGGAAATATTTAAATTTTTATGGTTTGTTGACAATTTTATAACCATAAAAATTTAAATATTTCCAAACTGGGCCGAAGAAATGTTAAATAAATTGAAAAAAACATTTATTATTAGTATTATATTATCCCATACATCCGACATAGTTATATAAAATTAATTTACTTAAAGTAACAGGCTAAAGTAACAAACATAACATAATAATCATGCGAAAAACTCCACTTATCTTATTTACCATAACAGCAAACAATAACAAATAAAATAATACTTCATCAAGGTGCTCCTCACAAAAATATTTTAAACTTTTGGACGAGGTGTGTGATAGGATGTAATATTCATAGATTACATTGAAGACCTTTTTTTTGTTCTTAAAATTTGTTAGAGTGGGGGGTCCATTTTTTTTGTCGAAAATATTTACATTATAGTTAAGGAACCTTGTTTAAGCAAAAAACCTGAAAAGGGAAAAACTACGTTATTTTATGTTTTTTGTTTTAAATTTTTGCGTGTTATCGGGTCGATAATTAAAACTGCGTGAATTGTAACACTTCATTTTAAACTTATTTCAGAACACAATAATTATTATGATTCACTTATCTAACTGACTATACGACCATTTGACTTTCTGTCTGACCGAGAGAAGACGACCGCTTATTTATACCATTCTAGGCTTCTAGAACGGATCTCGTACAGATCGGGCTCGAAGCAGACGGAAAAATTCTAGGCCGTTTATCTGCTGTATGATTCATAATCGCTAGCCGCTTCCCACTTGCAAATGTAAGAGTTCTTTACACTAAACAGTTACTAATACAAATTTTACAACTACAGTGCCTCTCCCTGCGTCCCGGTCAGTCACTTCGCCACTGTACTTGCACAGTCTGTTTAGGTGTATCACTTTCATCTTGGTCTTGGGATTGCGCTGCATCCTATATACCAAGTCGTTGATCCTCTTCAGCACTTTGTACGGTCCTTCTCAAGATAGCGCAAACTTCGGCGAAATTTCTTTCTTACGCTGAGGGTTGTAGAGCCACACCAATTGGCCCCCCACTAAAACCACCCTAGTTGTTGTTTACGTCATATGGTGCCTTCATCCGGTCCATCGCCAAGTTGTTCTTTATCCTCACCAGGGCATGTGTCTCTAACAGCGCTTTCCTAAAGGCGAATACTAAACCCATCGTCTCCCTTGGGGTCACCTTTGGTGATCCAAACGCCAAGTCACATGAGAGCCGCAGTTCCCTCCCGAAGATCAGATCACTTTTGCTGGAGTCTGACCCGTAGTTTTATGATTTACCGTGCAAAAGGCCATTAGAAACAGTGCTAGTTTTCGGTCTTAGCCTTTCTGATGCTTGGAAACTACCACTGAAAGATGTTTGTCTAAGGTCCTTTTCAATCTTTCTACCATTTCATCAGAATGTAAATAATGAGGTTTTGTTTGAGTTTTCTTTATTCGAAAGAAGATGGCACACCCCTTGAAAAAACCCCCGATTTAAAGTTCCCTCCTTGGTCCGAGTGTAGTTCCAAGGAAACACCAAATCAGGAGATGAAGATGTTCCTAGAACCCTTGCGACTGTGACAGCTTCCTGGTTCGAGATAGCGTAAGATTCAAATCATTTATTGAAAAAGTCCATGGCCACTAGGATGTACACTTTTTCATCGTCTGTTGCTAAAAATGGTTCTGCCACATCGACTGCAATTCTTTCAAATAGAGCTTTCACATTATACTACTTTAGGGTCGACAACACCGCTTGACGTATTCCCTGCAGTTAACGCAGTAGAACCGTTTTCGAATCTACTCCAGGGTCTTGTTTATCCCTTGATGTCCACCATAAGACCCATTTTGCACCTCCCGGGCTCTACTTGAAAGGATTCTCATTGGGCCCACGACTTTTAAGAGCTGGGCTTTTGCTAAAATCTTCTTGTCATTGAGGTCTATTTTCAGCTTCTTTATATTCCAATATCCAATATCCAATATCAGCATGGCTTTTGTTTAGCTCTCGAATACTTTTAACAGTCAATTTACTGTCTGGCTGGACAGACGTGACCCTTATACCTACCATATTCTTCGACATGTCTGCAGTGTTTGCTATCCCAACAAGTTCTTCTGGACAAAAATCAGCATTGTTATACTGTCGTCCCGGTCGACGATGTACCTTAAAGTGACACTGTTAGACCCTTCTAACTATCTACTTGTCTGTTACTCTGAGTAACCAAGAAAGCCTGTCTTGGTGATGAATTCTTGTCAATACAAATACTTGTGGAAGTGTTTCACGTCCTTCACTATCGCAAGAAGTTCCTTCCTGGTGGTGCAGTGATTGCTCTCCGGCTTTGTCAGGATCTTACTGTAATATTTGATGATTCTTTCTTTACTGCCTTGAATTTGGGACAGCATAGCCCCAATGCCAACGTTGCTGGCATCTGTGTCTAACACAAACTTCTTAATCTGCTGAGGATAAGACAAGATAGAACTTGTGCACAAGGGGAACTTCAGTTTTCGAAAAGCGAGAGTCCAGATATAAGGCGTTCTTTCCTTCGTTAGTCTATGTAACGGCGCAGGGATGTTGGCGAAAGCCTTTCACAAATCTTTTGTAATAGGGGCATAATCCTAAGAAGCTCCTTGATTAATGTTTATGTTTGGGTCTTGGCTAGTCGCGGATTGCTTAAGTCTTGATGATATGTGCTTTCACTGCCGCGGCTGATACAATGTGGCCCAAGAATTCTACTTTCCTTTGAAACAAAGAGCACTTCTTCGGATTCAGCTTTAAGTTGGCTTGTTTTAACCAGTCGAAGACTACTTAAATATTTTCTTGATGTTCTTCACCCGTTACTATAACGTCATGCAAGTAAACCAAGTAAATTTTTTAAGTGAGTCCTTGAAGAAGCAGTTCTGTTAGACGTTCGAAAGTGGCCGGTACATTGCATAGTCCAAAGAGCATAGCTGTGAACTGAAATCCTCCTCTTTCAAATAAAAAGGGCTGTCTTCTTTTTGTTGTCGTGGTCTATGCTCACATGCCGGTATCCACTTTTCAAGTCCAGAGTTGAAAACCAGGTGAACCCAGACAAGGTTGTTACGGCATCATTAATCCTTGACCAGAGGTTTGCTGTGCTTCTTAGTTACATCGTTTAATTTTCTGTAATCGACACAGAATCTTGCTGGTCCGCTCTTCTTTTTAACCAAGACTACAGGGGAAGTTCATGGACTATTAGACTCCTCGATGACTCTACCTTCATCATCTTCTTAACCAGTCCTGAGACTTCATCATGCTTAGCTACAGGTTATCTTTTTGAGGGTTGTCAAACAGATGTTGCATCACCTATGTTAATTTTGTTTTGAAGTACGTCCGTCCTTCCTAGATATTAGCCTCCTTCGGTAAAAGCATCGTGGTTTTTCTGTGAAAATGATCTAGCAAAAACCTATTTCTCCTTGGTCAGGTGGTTCGAATTCATCTCCAACTTACCTTGCCTAATTTTTCTTTCCTACACTGGCGCACAATTGTCATCCAAGGAGCTCATTGTGGCTACCAAGGTACAGACTGCAAGGGTACTACCTTTCTTGATTCAGGCTGCGGAAAATACGTTGGCAACTCTCACAGGTACCTTCTAAATGTTTTAACCACGGATCTCGCCACTAGTGAGTTCTTAAAAGGGTCACAAGTCGGTTTCACTAATTCAACACAGCAGCCCAAATCTCTTTCCATCACAGCCATAATCGTCTTTTCAATGCTTTTCTGCACCACAGCTCTTTTGCAGGTAAGAAGTTTTATCTTCTTTAAGGTGTCTTTTGGTGTTGTCAGGACAACCTTTTTGTTTCTAATCCTTAAAATTTTCTGCACTGAATCTAAAGTAGAGCCGTGTTGCCTAATTACGTCTATTCCCAGAATCAGCTCGTCTTCGATGTTCGCCACTAACACCCAATGCACAATCTGTAGTTTTCCCAGACCAATCTCACGTCCGCTTCCCCTATAATTATTGCAGTAACTGTTCTGAGAAGCATTCTTCTCTGTTACTATTGCCATAAGAAAATTCACCATCTTCTTGGAAATCGAGAACATTGTTTACAAATCACCACCAGCTAGCAAATTTATTAATTCTGCATTCGTTTCTGTTGATATTTGATGTCGTCTTGATCTTTTAGGCGTAGAAAGGCCTGTGGTGGCATTATTTATTTCATCCGCTAAATAAATGAGACATAAAAAAAATTGAAACCAACAAGTTTACACGACGATTTACACCTTTATGAAAGTGTTATCAAAGTTAAAATGTTAACTTACGAATGTCGGTTAATCAGTAATTCGTTAAAAGTAACGTTGAGGATCGTATCTTGAGAAGGGTGTGTAAACTCCTAAATGAGCCATGTCGACTAGAAAAATTCAGATCATGTGTAGATTTGCAGATAAAAATGTATAAGATTCTACAAATTAATGCATTATAAGATAAGCGAATGAGTCAAAGGCAAATTTGTTAGGTAAGAGACACACTTTTAATTGGAATTTCTTATATTAATATACAAGTTTAATTTTGAACTACTATAGTCGAAACAACCAACCAACGCAATAAAATTGGTAGACTTAATAATAAAATCTATTTATGCTTCAATTATCCATGTACTGTATGCGTTTCATCTTCTTAAATCTTATAAATTAAAAATTATCCAGTCAACAATTTTCAGGACCGCCTGCATAGAATGAAGAATCTGCATGAAGTTATAAATCTATATGTGACCAAAAGTTTACACATCCTTATTTAAGAATTTATGTAGGTACCCCCAAATGTTTTACTTGAATTGGTCGAGGAATTTACTAACGCCGAGTTTAAGGCCTAACAATAAAAACAATACTGAAGTGAAGGGAAAATAGAAGAAAATAATAATATAATTAAATACCTAATAATATTAACTTAATAGTCAATAGTGTGTTATTGACTTCTACGATGACAATAGTCAAGGAGACAGCTGCATATCACAAACAACCCAACAACGATCAGAAAACAAACAAAACAACAAGATAAGCTTCAACAGGAATCGGAATCAGAATAAGTTTGCAAGATTAATGCATTTTAAAATGGATTACCAAATTTCATTCAGACACACAACACTAAAAAGTAGAAAATAATTAAAATAATTTTTTTTAAATAAACACTATTTTTTTAAAAGAAACAAAAAGTTTAAAATAATTTATCCTAGTTCCGTAAAGACTTATAATCCCTTACAGATTCCTTACTCTATACAGATGGTCAATAAATAACATAATTAATGCATGAATAGTTGGGTTAACAGTTCTACTGCTAATGCTATCGTTTGTCGAAATTTCTGGAACGCTTATCTGCCGTTTCCCCTCATAAAATTTTCTAGAAAGTTCCTAACTAAATTTTTTAATTACATTTTGTTACACAAGATTCATCCTAAACTGGAGACCAGAAAGAAATTCGTTATGAAGCAAACATAGTTACAGCTGAAATCCTAGCCGAGATGGCAAAGGAACACCATTATTGTTTTACAATTGCTTTCCTATAATTGCGAATTTAGTCCCGTCAAACTATAAAGGAGGCAAATGAAAGGCTAAAAGGCAAGAATTAACACGATTTTTCAATTAAAAGATATTCCCCACCCTTTCAATGGGTTGTAAGTAATGTAACTTACAATCACTAGAAAAATACTGTATATATTATGTTATGTAGTTTTTGGTTCTTTTTATACATATTTGCTTATATTTTCTATTTTTACAGGATATTTTTATTATACCACTGATTGCATTAAATAAAAAATAATTTTAATGTAACGATTTATTAATTTTTTGTACAGTACTATTTGACTTTATTTTCCGTGACACTTTCATTGTCACAATTGATCATTATTCCTTGATGTCGCGTAAACCTGTCTTCTTTTGAGGAGGAGTTGCCTTACTATATCTGTTGGGTATAATAGAGTATAGTAGACTATAATGCTCCTTTAATTTTTTTTTCTACTACTATGTAGACTATGTACTAAGTTTATCCAACGAGTTGAATCTTCAAAGTCGATCAAGGGAGGTTTTTTGCAAATAACTCTGGGATAGGAAAATAGATTTTTTAGTTTACTAAATATCTATGTTAATACTCATTTTAAACTCCCTGGAGGCTGAATTGTCAATCTTTGCTAAGTACGTATTTAAATATTTCTTTTACATATACTGCAAATAGGACTTTGGGCAACAAAACGCGTTATGTATATATTTTTATTGAATACTAAATTTGTCAAATTTTCCTATCCTTTTATTTTAACAACACCTTTTATTTTGTGTGCCGTACTTATAAAATCAAACTAATTTGCAAATTTCCCCTATTCAGATTTCAGAAGTTACGGCTCTCATTGCTGAGTCAGTCAGTCAATTAATCAGTATTTTTCTATTAATAAAAATGGTAAAAAAAACACAAGCAGGTAACATTTCAAATTAAAAGTTAAAAATTGTGTCCCACTTATAGGCGACTAATTTGAATCAGGGACGAGGGAGCTTTGTTAGGCGAATTGAACAATTGTAAACATTGGAAAATAAACAGGAAAAAAGACTTGATCCTAAAAGTGGGTTAACAAGTTCTCCTCTATACAAAACACAGAAACACAATGAAGTTGGGACTCGTGAATACATTTCACGAATTAAATGTTTGCGAATTTCGGTTTGGTAATGCTAAGTTATGCTAAAATCGAGGAATTGTCGTATTTGTATTCAGTAAACGTCCCGATTAACCACTCTTTATACCATATCTCACTTCGAGGATCCGTAGAACTATTCGCGAATGTTTGGAGTGACGACTAAACTTTCCATGTCCTCTATATCAGACAGTGGAATAAATTTGTTGGAGAATCAAATATTTATTTTGCCCTCTGCGGAATATGCTACGGAACAAAAGAGAAGACTAAATGCGTTTTGATTTTACTATACCTGATACGTATTTATTGCTTTATTTAGTATTAATATTTTACATGTAAGATAAAAATGTAATATGCAACATTTTGTTTTAGATCGATGAAATTATTATATTACATGTAACGTTAGTTCAACCTTTAATCTTCAAATGTTCATTTTAAATTAAAAATTCAGACTTTAGTCCTAGCATTTTAACTTTATTCTAAATATTTCTAAAATAAATATTTATCTTAATAGAAATTCAGTATGCGCCATTTAACACATATTAGCTAACTTAAAATAAAGTGAAAAACAAATATCCTGTATAATTATCCATAACCTATTCATCGTCACCGATGCGGTAGATTAACAGAAACATATTTTGAGGTATCGTTGGTAACGTTTTTTGACTTTTTAAAGATAAGACTAAAAAAACTCATAAGAAATTGTACCTCGAACCCAAGATAAATTGGCTCTCAAAAGAAATTTTAATCGTTGGGCTGTAAATATTTGGTTGCATTTATTAATGGGCTTCTTTTATGTTGAATTTACTCGCAAAGGATAACCCCATTACGTTTTCAAAGCACCGTGAGTAGGATGCAAAAACAAGAATAGATGGCGATATGGCGATCAACCGCCTTCTCAAACAAGGATAGTTTGCAATTTTTGAGGAAAAATTCCATTCGGTAACGAGTTCTACAGCTTGGAAATTCTATTTAAAAAAGAGCCTTCATAGACAAAAGTCCTTACTCTGTCAAGCTGGACCGCACAGGAATTTGCTGTCTCCGACTTGTATGCCTCAAAAATCTTGCCCTTGGGGAGACCAATCCTATTAGTTCCTGTAAGCACCTCCCATGAAAGTATTTGTAGAAAAGAGATAAATCACCAACCACCCGCCTGTGTCCTAATGTTTTGACAGAATTGGTGAAACTCTCGTCATCAATTAGGCGAATCGCTTTTCTTTAAATTGATTGTAAAAGAGCGAAAGTATGCTTTGGAGCTGAGACATGAGAACTGAATTCTAGTGTTGGCCTAGTTTGAGCTTAGTATAGTGTGAATAGTTGATGTAATGTAAAGTACTTTTTAGCTCTAAAAGAAAGCGTAGCTTATAGGAGGCGGATTTGGTAATGGCGTGCATATGATTAGACAGACTAAATTCCATCGCAAGGATGACATCCATGGGTATGTTTTATATCTCTTGATGTTTTCTCCGAGAAAATCAAGTCCTACAGTTTTGAGGTACTGAAGTCGACTAAATTTTTCTCACCCACTTTCAGAATGATTTCGAGATCCCGATTAACCATCTCTATCTGCTGTTTCCTTAGTCGAACTAAAGCAGCGACGGAAAATGGTTTGTAGGAAAAAAAGATAACACCAGGCTACTTTTATGTGGGCAACTGTATATCAGGTTGAAAGTTGAAGCCAAGAAATTATTTATGTGTAACAGAAACACAGTAGGAGACAGGACAAACCCCTGAGGCACCCCTGCATTAATCGCAATTGTCTCGAATGAGATGCCATCGACGACGACCTAAAGAGATCTGTCAACGATAAAATTGGATATCAAATGACAAAGTCCAGAAAGAAGACCAAAGGATATTAATTTGGCGAGAAGAGATCGATGCCAGACTCAGTTGAAGGCCTTTGAGCCTTGAGCGTGTAACTCTCAGACTAACGTTACCTATTGGTCCATAGAGAAAACTATGGCCATCGCCAACAATGTCGTGTGCAAGTGGAATACAACCTAGACTGCAAATACATGCAGCCCTCCAGGCATGTAGGGCTGCATGAATTTGCAGTAGTAGGACATAATACGTTTGTTACAATTAAAACATGTTGGTTACCTATTATAGTATCCTACATACAAACTTCATTTTAAAAATTTGATAATTTTTTTATGTCATCGCTCGCAATAATACCATAAAGCTGTGAATCCATCTCGATTATTAGCGATTTAAACAAGCTCGGACATGGCCAGACGACTCAGCTAAGGCCTCATGGCCTGGCAACGTCCTCGATTATTTTAAATCTTATAATAATCTCGTAACATTAATAGTAATAAATATACACGCTCTTAAATTTATTCAGTGGTTACCGTTCGTTTATTATGAATTGCTTCTTTATTTACAATAAATAAGATTTGCTATTTTTTCTAATTCGCGCAACTGCTAAAGCGCAAATTATTATTTTCTTTAGCTGTATATATCTGTATAAATATATTCACAACGTATTTACATTGATGAAATATCCAAACATTCATTCTTACAGTAACACGTGATTCAATTAAACCTTTAAACTGGTTGAACTTTTAAGATAAATGTTCTTGGGTACATTATTCTATTCAGCTAATTTCATAAAGGAAACTAATGTTCTGAAGTTATCTAAAAATTTTATTATTAATTTTTCTTAAAACACATTACTTTGTGTCTTCCCAATCAAAGCGTTAAAAACCATTCTTTATAGGAACTTTTCGTCTTAAAATAATGTCGACAATCACCCCCTCAAAATTGTCAAACCACATTTGAATTTTTCTGTTTCGCCGGAATAAAATTCAAGATGCGGTGTGTGGTTTTAAATTTTATATATATTATAATGGTAAATTTTATAAAAAACGTTATATAGGTTGAACCAAATTTGATTTCCGCTACAGGGATCTCGTAAACCATTAGAGATATAAGGAAGCTTGGATGGGAAAAGGAGTGCAGAATTTAATGCCTAGTATTATTCCGCTGAGAAAACAATTGAGTTCTAATTCGTCTGGATTTTATTTAGAAAAAACTGAAAATCGCCATTTTAAAAAATCAGCTGTAACTTGTTTATTTGAAGTCTGATTAAAAAAATTCAAAAAAACTAATTAGTTGATTTTTGAGGCCCTTTCATTGGTGTACATTAATTTTTTCTAAATTTTACTGTTTCCAAGAAAATTATGTCAACGACGAATTTGGCATAATTTTCTGATTATTTTAATATATATTATGCCATACTTCAAATGTGGTAGGGTGGGTTAGATGAACTAATTTTTTTAAACAAAAAAATTATAATAAAGTGCCATAACTTTTTAAAATAAAAAATACAATTCCTAAAAAAGCAATAATTATTATTAAGAAACTAAAAATATTATAAGAGAGTGTGTTTTATTGAAATATTTATTAATAATCGTAACGTGCATGGTTCCCTTTAAATTAAATAATTCTCAGAACATTCTAAGGACTTTATTGAGAAAGATTTGTCCATGACTCATACGCAAGTGTGCGTTCTAGACTTTTCTAGAAGTTAAATATTTTAATTAATTTTTGTAAACATGGCTGACAACATTTTTAAAACATCTACACCTTTTCATAGAATAACGCCATTTAAAGCGGTGCATGCACATTAAGATTATACTTATATCTGTTTAAATATTGCACTGCTTTTTACAATATTTTTGGTTTTTTAATAATTATTGATACTTAATTAGGTACTGTACATTTTATTATTAACAGTTTTGGCACTTGCATGGCCTACTATAATTTTTTGTTTGAATATAAAAAATTAGTTCATTTAACGTACTTTGCCACATTTAAAGTATGGCATATTATATATCAAATTAATCAAAAAAATATGCCAAATTTAAAATTGGTTAAATCTAATATGGTGTCTATAATAAATAACAAAGTTGTCATAATTTTCTTGGAAACCGTTAAATTTAGAAAAATTAACGTACACCAGTAAGAAGGTCTTAAAAATCAACTAATTACAGTTTTTAAATACTTTCAAATGAGCTTTTAAATAAACAAGTTGCAGCTGATTTTTAAACATGGGAATTTTCAGTTTTTTGTAAATAAAACCCAGACCAATTAAAATTCAATTATTTTCTCAGCAAGATAATATTAGGAATTGAATTTTGCACTACTTTACTTATTTAAGATTTATTCTATCTCCAATAGTTTACGTGATCCCTGTAGTAGCTGTATTATAGCTAATAATGTAACGAGATTATTATGCGATTTTTAATAATAGAGGGTGTTGCCGTGTTAGCAGAGTCGTCTGGCCGCGTCCGAGATTGCATTCAAAGCTTTATCGTATCAATGACAACGATCACATAAAAAATCAACAAACTTTTAAAATGCAATTTGTATTTAGGTATTAAGATAGGTAACTAACGTATTATGTGCTACTAAATTATTATGAAGCTCCTAAATATTGTAAGGTTAATAATTATCAATAAAGATTTAATTTTAAGGACATTTAATATTCAGTGATATGATAAAATCCTTTGTATATTTCTAATTAATAACTCGAAAGTATGTCAGTTTTGGATTAATTAAAGCAACAAAAAATTTGCTCTTCATAAAAATCAAAGAACCTTTCCAACCTAAAATATGAAATTTTAGAATATAATCCTGAAAATTATCGCTAGATAAAGGTTAATACTGTGCTAAATGTTAGCCGTAAAAAAATCTATTTGTAAGCACATTCAATCTAAACGAAAAGAAAATTGGAATAAGAAATAGGGAAAATGTGATAACCAGATTTTAAGTTAACCCCAACCTCAACTAACCTGATCCAACACACCAACATCAGGCAAATTAGTGAATTGGACATCTTCTAATATCATAAATTCTTGTACCTTACAACACATTACCATTAATGCCGTTTGTTCAACTAGACAGAGAATTGGCATTTCCAGCTAAGGATCACCCCCTCTAGGGGTGACAATTTATTTATTGCAGAATATGGAATTTACTTCAAATCAAATAAAAAGTAAATCAAAGATTTTTGGCATTGTTTATGGCTGCATTACACAAAAATATACAAGAGAAAATATTTAGAACATTCTTTGTTCATGAAATTAAAAAACATTATATTTGATATACAGTGCTATTATTTCTCTATCGTAACATTTCTATTGTTGTCTACAGTTAATGATATATTTTACTAAATGTTACCAATTTCAAATATAGTTTTACAGCCACCATAACTATGTGACTAATGTTTTAAATAATTTCCAAACATTAGAAGTATTCCAAAATGTACTTAAATTCTAGTTTAAATAGCAACTATGCTGCTGAATCAAAATGGTAAGGGTAATCAAATTTTAAAATTCATCACTGAAATGAATCCTTCTTGGCTGATTACGGTGCTAAAAAATAAACCCTGGTCTAGTCACTTGTCAAAATATCGTGGTCTTTTTAATATTTATTGTGGCATTTATTGTTAATACAGTTTACTAGTTGTGATTATTACTTTTATCAGTAAGATATAGGGGGTTAAAGCATCCGATAAACAATTTTTGAAAGTAGTAATTTAATTCAGCAGTTAGGAATAGGTGGATGCTATCGTGAAGGAATTTTATTCGATGTAATGTGCAATTTAAACCTTATTAGTTTTTTTTAAATTTTCTCCATTTTCTTCTCTTACACACCAATAATAAACATGACTTCCATTCAGAAGCTTTTCCCCTGAAAATATTTTTAATCTTTAACTGAAAAACAAAATTAACTAGTGTTAAGTATTTCTACGCCTTCTAAGAAATTATTTAGTTCTTTTGAAATAACTTAGACTTCAGGAAATTTTACATTATCTTTTAACTGATTCGTCACTTACAACTTTTAGAACGTTAAACTGTTTTAGTAAATTAAAATAATATTCCTGAGGATTGAGACTAGAATGATAAATTTACCTGGTAACAATTATTCCATATAGAAGTTGAAGTGTAAAAACAAGATTAAGATGCTTATGCACTGCAATCTATCTCGCCCCTATTCCAAAACATAAAAGCTTTTTTCCCGAATCCATTATAATTTGTATAAACAATCGGCTTGTTTTACCTTAGTTATTGTCCTCCTAATATACATATAATTACATGACAATTATAAAAACTGCTTGGCAAAATAGGAAAATATTCATAGGAGTTGCCTAATCTTTCCATACATATTATAGCCTTAAAGATAGGTTATAAGCAAGCGACCTACTTGCGATCAGCTGATAGTTGGCGCGAACTTTTAATTTGAATCACCAATACCTTCAAAAAACCTTCAACCTTCCACTAGTCTTCACGCAAGCGCAGCGCTGATATATCTTTCGGAGATGCTGCCTAGCCCACTCGATTCGATCGCTCTCGCTCGCGACACCGCTGTCTTTTGACCTTTAACGAAAACTTGAAATTTACTTCGCACATAAGAACATAAACATTTCCAATGTTTAAACTATGTGGGATGGTATCTTTGAATCTTTAAAATAGTCGATAATAACGAAAATATAAATACTAAACCCTGTACATTTTCTTGAATTTCAGCGATAAACATAAATTTCTATACAATGTGTCTCACCGGGAATCGCCGCGATTGGTATCTAACGAAGTACTTATTTAAAAAGTCTAAAAATTTGACAACTTAGCAAAGTCAATAAGGCAAATACAACTAAAATATTCCCAAAGTTGTATTATTTCCAGTTATACCGGAAGTTGATGCCAACTACTTTATTTTAAATAACACACCCTACATATTTTTGCATTTTTAATTTTTGTTTAATATTTTAAGGCTACTTTGGATAGCAAATATTGTTTTTTCTTAAAATTTGGAGCTTTTGAGATAACCAGATTTTTATAAGAAAATTGACATGCAGGGTATCACGAAATTCTTTGTATCTTTTTCCAGAAATCAGATATTAATTTAATATTTGGTAAGTAGAATACATACAAAACAATCCTACATAACTTTTCATAAATGCAAAAACATTATGCCAAGTGCTGAATTCGCGACTGAAAATTATCATAAATTCAAACAGCGACAGTTTTGTTATCCTAAACAAAACGCCCTATAGTATTTGTAGCCTATCTCATGTAGATTTCATTTATCTTTTATTTGATATAGGCTTTATAAAGACTGCTGTTACAACTTTTAGCAATAATTGTACTTTTTAAATTTTATTTTCCCATTTCACATTAGCTAAACTCTTAACAGGTCGCACATCAGTAAAATTATGAGTAGAGGCCCGATTTTAGGTAAAATCCTATGATCCTACCTTTTCACCTTTTTCAGCTTTTTTATGCGGTATTGCCTAAATTTCATTTTTGCTGTATTTTTGCCTTTTTAAACATAGTTCAAGCCTATTTTTTTAAAAAAAAACTTATCCTTTTCTATGGATTTTTCGAAGTATATTT
Organism: Dastarcus helophoroides; assembly: GCA_028583605.1. Lineage (NCBI taxonomy): Eukaryota > Metazoa > Arthropoda > Insecta > Coleoptera > Bothrideridae > Dastarcus > Dastarcus helophoroides. The sequence goes on along the minus strand of CM053328.1, from coordinate 20,481,333 downwards.
ACACCTCCAAAAAATTTAGGTGGGAATATGTACTTGATAAAATAAGGGTAAAGACATACGCAGTTTTTTTGACCATCATAATAAAAAGCTTCATTGTAATTTAAAAACCATTACCCTTATGACCCACCCAATCTCTTTTAAATTTTGCCTGCTATTGTGACGCAAGACAATTGAATTAGGTTGCTTATATTACTCCTAATTTAAAGGTAAAAACAGAAGTTGGGTTAGTGATAATATTAACCCAAGGGTATTAATTTTCTAAAATTTATCTTTAAACTAACTTGTCTAAATAAATAAAGACAAATGTATCAGTCAAGCTCTGTATGTAAACAGTTTTATTAGAACTCTAGATTAATTAGCCAGTCCCAATTTGTGTAATTATTTTATTGCAAACAATAATCCTAAAGAAGGGAACACTTCGAGAAAATACGATTAGTCAAGCTGTGTATGTAGACATTTTTATTAGAACTCTAGATTAATTAACTAGTCCCAATTTGTGTAATTATTTTTTCTCAAACAATAATCCTGAAGGAGAAAACACTACGAGAAAATACGTTGTGTATGCTTTTCATCATAAAAATAATTGGGTGCATTATTTTTTGTGTAATATTAAAAAAGACGTATATTCTTTTAAAATATCCGTTTTTTGACGAAATTAACGATTTTGACTAAATTCACGCTAATACTGGTGAAAGCAACAACTCCGAATAAAAATAATGTAATTTGGACACTGTCTGTCGAAGTAAAGAAAAACGTTTTAATTTATACGGATTTATTGCCATGAAGGCACGCAAATTTTACAACGGGAAATATTGAAAGATATTTAATTTGTGATTGGGGATAAAGCAATTTACAAAATGTTTAATAACACAGGTCCACTTTTTTTGTGGACCTGTGCACATTCCAGAAAAAGAAAGTTTTCTGTGCTGGGGGCAAGACTATGATTTTCTGCGGTATATTTTCTCGCCTGAACACGAATCTGCAGTCAAAACTTGGAGTCAATGAGCTAATAAAACGATATTTTTATCGACTTTTTAAATATCTCTTGATTATTTCTTTACTGACCCCCGCTTTTGGCTTTAGATCCGTGTTCAGTGAGAAAAAAATACCCTAGAAAATTGTAGTTCAGCCGTCAGCACATACAAGTTTTTGGTGGACCTGTGTAATTGTTTTTCTTTCAATATGTGGTTTTGACATTTTAATGCCTTTTCAAAATTATTTTGCCTTTAAACTGCCTTTTCTAGCTGCTTGTTTTTTGCCTAATTTCGATTTTTTTACCTTTTTAACTTACTTGATTGTGCCTAAGATAAGATAAAAAATACAGGGTGCTGTTTACCAAAATGTACAGTCGTGTATTCAACACTCGATATAATGTTTTTGAATTTGTAAAAGGTGCGCAAGGTAGCTTTATATATGTTCTACTTAAATTCGAAATATAAAATTATTATCAAGTTTCTGGAAAAAGATACAAATAATTTCGTGGGACCTTGCATCTCAATAATAATATATAAAAATTTAATTATTTCAAAAACTATAAATTTTAAGAACAGTGTATGTTATCCAAAGTGGCCTTAAAATATTAAACAAAATTTAAAAATGCATAAATATCTAGAATGTCTTATTTAAGAAAACGAAGCTAGTGTCAACTTCCGGTATAACCGCAATTACTAAAACTTTGCAAATATTTTAGTTGTGTTAACCTAGCTGACTTTGCTAGGTTGATAAATTTTCAAAATGATTAGATAAGTATTTTGCCAGTGGGACGCACTGTATAGCCTAACCTTATTCAATGATAAATTTTAAACAAACTTCATTTTTTCGCAATACAAGAAATTATAACAACAGAAGGTTCATCTCTGCTTGAACTATAACGGGTTGTGATTTTTAAGCTATGATTTTGTGAACATACCTCAAAGACCCACACAGACGCCTATCAAAAATAATATTTTTACCAACAAGTCGAAAGGCAGGATAAGAGGGAAATTATAAGAGTAATCGATTCACCTATTGAGAGAAAAAGAGAGATTCGAACATCAGTTCATCGCTTCCTAGTGATTAGTTGGGCAGTGTTGTTTCAGTACAAAGTAAAGTTCTAACCCACTTCAGGTTTTAAATGGAAATACCACAACCTACACTTTGTATTAAGATTTATTTTTACTTTAAACAAGACACATTCATATTACTTATTAGAAAAAATAGAGCTAAATAATATAATTTATCATAGAAAGTGGTGTTTGATAAAATTGGTAAAAACTATTACATTTGTGTATCATCTAAAATTTGTGTGAGGCCATCTATAACCAGGTAATTGAAAAAAGAGAACACTAACCAATATTTAAATTGAAAACGGGATAATGCATTAAACTAGTACGAACACCGATAAAAATTTTCATTTCAAGACAATTTTTGCTTTAGACAAACTCTGCTACATTTTATTTTTTCATTTGCTTTATCAGCAGTATCCGACATTTTATTTTGTCTCGATCCAAAGCCCAACTACATCTCTTAATTAAATCGTTGCAGCGCACTGCGTTTTAAAATAACTCGTCACATATCAAACATCCCATAACACTTCACAACTTATTCCCATAGCTCCTGACTTTTTAGCGATTCAGAAATACGGCAGCTCGAAATGCTGATGTTTGAGTTCTCAACGATGAAACAAAAACATATTTCTATTAAAATCGCTGCAGGTCTCTGTTTAATTAGTTTTTAGTTATAGAAACATTTGCATTTTAATAATCCCGCTTTTGCTCAAGTTATTTAATGACCTGGCTCATGACCTACTGTGTTTGTTCTGCAATTAAATGTCGCGCGCTTGCTTGGGCTGACTTTATTATTTTTAAACACGGCATCTCAGGATTTAATAGTTATGAAGTTTATTTCTTAATTTTGCTTTGTCAGTGAAGAATTTGACGCAATTTTATTTATCTTCATAACATTCCTTTAGTGTTGTGTTGATGCAGAGAATACATTAACTATTTTACTAGAGTAAGATTATATTTATTTATATGATTTTATTAAATAATAGCAGTCGCTTAGCTTCATCTGCTTCTGTTGATAAAATCAATAAATAACCTAAAAGCGCTGAAAGTAATGATAAGAAATATACAGTGCGTCCATAAAATAATTCAATATTTTCAAAAGCAAAAGAAACATATGTTTTATCCTTTCGATTTGGTTTTGCTTTTTGTCACCTTATGTGTGTTTTCAACTTTACGCTGCTTATATAAAATATAATCATATTATTTTAAATTGAACATCCGGTATATTGTTGCATATTTGAAAAGAGCTTTTCAACGGCGTTATAGGATTGAATAGGCCTATCTGTCATGATACAGCCAAAGTAAAATAACATTGGATGTTAAATTGTTTAAATTTAGACTTTTTGGTGGGTGTGGTCATTTTAAACATTTACATTTTCTGTTATATGTTTCTTAACTATTTGATTTTTGTTGCTAGTGCTGAAACCAGATATGGCTGTTGCTAAGGTTTGCACGTTTGCACAACCGCCAAAAGCAAACAAGCCTTGGCATAAAAAACAAAATAATTGTTTATTTTATTTATTGTTACAGTAAAAATTAATATTGTAAGGAAATGTAAATTGTAGAATTTAGTACGTAAGAAAATTTCCTAGAAAGATCTGATAAGGGAAAGCGGCCGCGATAGTAAAGCAAACGGCAGATAAGCGTTCCACAAATTTTGGCCAACGATAAGCCTTATCTGCCGAAAACTTCTAGAACCCGGAAGCGAAAACTATATAAGGTGGACGACTTTCCCTCGAATCAGTCTGTCAGTTAGAGTCAGTGTAGTCAAGTAGTGAGTTAGCAGTTAGAAGTTCAATAAGTGAGTTAATTGTACAGTTGTAGTGATCCAAGTTTAATTTGGAAATAAAGTGGGTATTATTCAATTCACTTGTTAATCAATTCGAACCGATAGCCCATAATAATATACTGCTACCCAACATACTGCCACACGACGTGCAAAGTGTAGTTACTTTTCCGAGTGCGTTCCCGTTTGATAGATATAATGTTATTTGGTTTGCAAAATTTACAGCAGGCGTCGGACACTCTGTCAAAGGAAAAGCTTGCAAACCTATAAATGATGAAATAATTCTAAATTGTAGTAATTTTTAGTTTACATAATTGGGTGTGGCATAATCTGAATTTTTCAAAAATATTGTGTTAATATGTTATAGCACAGCTAGTAAATAAACGGCAACAAAAGACAAAAAAGCCATCAAGAATGATAGTGACACTTGCAGGTGTTAATGAAAAATAAATATTGTAACACGAGTGAAATATTGACGAGTCGTCATTATTTTAATGCTAAGTCTCTGCGCAAATTCTTCTGTTTATGTGCAAGCTTTTATGTGAAAACCAAAACTAGAAATAATAAAATGAAAAGCTGCCACACTGCATTATTGTATACATACCATCTTAGAAAATTATTACTTTTATACCCCTACCCTATTTGAATAAAAAAGAATTTTCGAAGTACAAATTTAGGATGAGTCAAATTTTTTTTGAACTCTCTTCCATATCAAAATTTTCTGCATCTGAATTAAAAGAATAACTGTTGTCATCTTGTACAAATTTTATTCCTGAATAAATTTTCAGTTGTTGGTGACCCTCTCGTGCCACACATATTATTATTGGATGGATTTTATGCTATAAATGTCATTTCTCAAGTGAGTAGCACTTCTCAAAAGAGAGAAAATGTTAACTCAACCGAATTTCGTTTCCATAACGAATGAAGACACTGATGTACAGATTATACATTTTTCCCTTAAATTCTTCTCATATGATATTGATTTGGTACCTTGAAATATCGCCATGATGATGTTAAGGAAGACCATTACTGAAGTAGGTCAATTTTTAATTTTGGAAGGTCTGTAGCAGAAAAAGTATTTATAAAAGTTATAAATTCTAAAACAAAATTTTTTGTGTTAAGAAATGCTTTATAATTGTAATAAAATATATTTTTTAATTATTAACAAATGTAGATACCCACAGCCACCTCCTCACTCTAATATTCTACAGTGAGTTAACTCGGCGATAGGACAAATAAAATATATTGTTTAATTATTAACGTATATTTCGATCCCCACCAACCCCCCAAATTGGGTCCAATTTTTCCATTTCTATAATGCTCCTCTTCGACAGAACTCATCGAGAAATGGCTGTGATATAGTAAGGTGCAGGTACCTACATGTACCTGTAAATAACGTCGCTAAACAACCAATGGTAATCAAACAATCAATATAAATGTTCCATTCATCGTCCCAATCTTTTTCTCTACTTCTCTACTTGTTCAGCATTCAGAGCTAACAGTAAATTCGGACGATTTGAAGAAAACCGATTCGTCTAAACAAAGTTTGCAATTAATGCAGACGTGGCCTAAGGGTCTGTTATCTATAGGTTTGTTCCAACCGAACATTTCTGATTAGTTTCCGACTAATTCATGAACTAGTTCGTACGCATGCGTGCATTCCGTATTATACTCCGACTGGTTTGGGATTGTATACGTTGGAACGCACTTTGGGACTTCTCGGAAAACCTCTGGTCTTCGCCGTCTGTCTCAATCGAAAGCTATGAAAATAAATCTTCATCATATATAAATCCCCCTACGAAATTCATTTTTGTTATTTTTGAGCAAATATAGTGGATGAAAAATATAATTCAGAACTTAACAACACAATTTACATTTGCTTCGACAAGATCAAAACATTTGACAATCGTATTGACAAATAACAGCTGAGAAATTAGATACCGCTTATCGATTACTTATTGCACATGTTCCCAACTGCCAGTACAAGCTCTCGGCTGCTGACTGTTCTGATTGATCACAAATCAATTCACGAACTAGTCAGAGCACTGTTGGAACACCGGACTGCCAGTTGGGTTGGAGTTTGCACTTGGTTGGAATGGTAAATTTTGAATGCACATGCGCCGGACGGTTGCAAACTAGTTTGATGTTCGGTTGGAACATACCTTATACAACCTGTTCCAAGTTAAATGCGCACTATTGCTGACTTTCCTATTATTGAGGCTACGATGTCAGTTAAATAAGCAAAGTTATAGTATTTTTATGGTGATTGCAATGAAAAAACCAAAAAGAAAAAATTAAGCATTGCCTTTTTGAGTTATTAATCAAAAACATATCTTTTTTAATAGCAAACCCTGTATAGTATAGTACTATTAAATAGATTATTTCATTTAAAATAAAAAAGTTAAAATAAAATAATGCCAAAAAATTGAAAATAAAGACGATAATTACATATCTTATGTTTTGGATCAATTTAAAAAAAAAATAGTGAAAGTCTCATTAAAAACAATAAAATTGTTCATTTAGCATTACACCTTAAAGAGCAATTACTGTTGCATATCTACTTTTATGCATTTAATTTCTTTTTGCCCCCATAAAAAAATCTAGCGGGTTCAGATCTGGTGACCGCGGAAGCCATTGAATGGACTCATTTGAAAATATTCAGTCGTTACCTCAAATAATCTGTTCAACCACTCATCAGTTCCCTGAAAATTATGAGTGGGAATACCATTTTGTTGAAAATAAACAACTAGTCGGTCAAGAAAATTTAAATTGTCTAAAATGTATTTCAAAATGTAACTTATGAATTCAACATATCGCTGTTCTGTTAAATATCCCCGATAAAAAAATAGCCCACCAATTTTTAATCCTATCATCGCACAATAATCGTAAACTTATTTAGCAGCTGTCAAAATTGTAAAGCTAAATAAACAATTTAATTGCCTTTAATGTTCTTAATCTTAAGATATTTAAATATCTCCCTTATTTTCAATTTTTTGGCATTATTGTATAAAAGCTTTTTTGCTTTAAATAAAATTCTCTATTTAATAGTGGTGTAATATACAAGGTATGGCATCAAAACAACATGTTTTTGGTTAATAACTCAAAAATGAAATGCTCAATTGTTTTTTGTTTTGCCAGTGCAATCACGCTAAAAAATACTACAACTTTGCCCCCTTAGCCGACATCGTAGCTTCAATAATAAAAAAGTTAGCAATAGTGCGGACTTAACTTGGAATAGGGTGTATACAGAGTGACAATTTAAAAAGTAGCAATCGGGCATATCTCCTAGACAAAGAATGCTGCCATTACGAACTAAGTTACATATCGGAAAATCGAAGGGAGAACCTCCCTTTACGGGACAGCTACCCCACCTTATCTTTTTTAAATGCGAACCGATCTTGTGTGTTACGTTTTTGGAGAACTCGTTTATTTCTCTTTACAGTCTTGTAGCAAAATATTAAATCGTGCAATTAGTTTTTGAGATATCGGTGTTTAAAATAAGCATTATTTTTTTGAATGAGTGTTACGGTTTAAATTTTCATTGGAGATAGTTGCTTGCGGTTAGGCCACCAAACACATACACATCATCTGTCAGTCTTTATTTGAGGGAAATCGGCCATCTTGTCTCGTGTCGTTCACTTGGGTGTCATCCTTCACAATGTGTGGTTGCAGATCTTTCCGAGGAATTTTGGGTATTTTTCCCTTAAGGAATTTACTGTAACCCACCATCGGACCGTCTGAAACTATTGTATTTCGTGGTAGTACTGTGTTAGACCTATGTAAAGCCCTACATGGTTCCGGTATTTCCGGGATAAGCAGGGAGGTGCTCCCCAAGCACGTGGCAGAGCCGACCAAATATCGAAGGTACGAGCATGTGCCCCTCAACCCTCAGTATTTGAAGGGCTAATTCCTATTCTTTTAATCTTTACATGCTCTTTTGAAATCCTTGTAAGCTTTTTTTGGGGTCCGTTTTAAGTTAGGGACTGTTCGTATTGGGATCTTCTTTGAAGGATTGTTTTTTTGGTCCATTCCTGATTTCCTTGCAATTGCGACCTGTACAGTGACGCGAAGAGTTTCAAGAGAATAGTCATCATCTTGTGAAAGACCTCTCAAGTGTGGCCCTCGGGGACATCGCCGATGTGAGATCCTGTCCGAACCTACTCGGTGGCAATATGAGGTACAACCGTCCACGTCGTCCTGGGACTCTTCGCGACGCTTACTTAAGTACCATTTTTTACATTATTTTTGGAAGTTTGTCAGCCTTGGCTAGAACCATATATTTATTGTCAAATATTTTCTTTGCTTGCTTTTCTTTGCTTTGCATTTTCTGGTTGGCTTGTGTCCGGCCAGTTTTAATTTGCTTCAGTGGGCCATCAGAGGCTTACTTTTCAATTTGTTTAAAACATATATTTTATAGTTTTATTTATAGATATTTTAATTAAAATAATTCAAAGGCAAAGTTTACCAACTCTTATAATTGATTGTAAAAAACAAAGTGCCCCACTTTATTCCACCCGAGCAGATTGCGAAAATTTAAAATAAGTAACCTTTAAAATATTTTATTTTTGGTGGAAGAAATATTTACCTAATTTACCGCCCTAACTGCGGAGAATATTGCTTGCCCGAGTTGCAAATTGTGAGGTTAGAAACATAGATTTACGTCACCACTCTCATCCAAGGTAGGTCATAGAGAGAGAGTGGCAACGGGAACCGCCGCTACAGAGAAAACTTCTGTCTGTGAATTACGCCGTCTAGGAGTGAGTTGTCTAGCTTCCGTCTTAGGTATCTTTTGGTGATTTTTCTACGTTTCCGTTAGGTAAATTGCGTGATTTAAAATCACCTGGCGCCCCGTTTAGGTATTTTTTTAGCTGACGTGCCGCGGAGTTACCGATATTTATTCAATATTAGCGGATTTCGGCCCAAACGAGGGATCCTCACAGGGGTGTACGATTCCCAGCCTGTAACAAGAAGAAGCTCTTGCTCTTTCCCCAACGCTAGTCGGAGATAATAAAGGAAATTATTCCATGTATTAGTAGTGGACTTCTAGATTCTTGAATACTAAGCCACGATTTCTTTATTGGGAAAGAATGCAGTAACAAACTAGTTATTTTGAATATCTCTTACACAAAAAATTTTGTCACATAAATTTTAAATACACATCAGCGAAACCAAAGAATGTGTTTTTTGACTCGCCCCACCCCCTAAGAGCTCTTCCCCTATTAATTATTCTTAAAAAGAACCCATTCCGTGTAATATGTCATTGGAAAGGTTTTTTATTTCTCTTTACAGACGTGGAGAAGCAGCTAAACCTTTCCAACGAGGTATCACATGGGGTGGTTCTCATTTTAGAAGAATTATTAGGGGAGGTTAGAAAACGAAAGAAAGGGGAAAAATTTAAAACACATTTGTTGATTTCCCCGATGTGTAATAAAAACTCCTATGACAGAATTGTTTGTCCATGAAATAATCAAAATTATTAGTTTTCAAAATGTTGCCTATCTTAAACAACTTAAAAACTAATCATACGATTTACGATTTTGCAGTAAGACCATGAAGAAAAGGCAAACGGCTTTCCAAAGATGTGCCAAACGATGGTGCAAGGTAGGTTTGTATTTAAAATAAAATAGTTCAGGTGGCTATCCCCTAAGAAGTGAGGCAAGGTGTGTCAAAAAGTACTTCATTTTGGTTCCCCTTCAAATCCTTCGATATGTATTTTAGCTCTTCCCGATAGAAATTTTTGACTAAGAGATATTCCCGATTGCTTTTTAAATTGTCACCCTGTATAGGGGGTAAGAGTAAGATATCTCAGTAGTGACTAAAGTAACGAAAAACTTTTAGGGGAAAGTTCCTTCTTTTTACCAAAGCTCCACAAAATTAAAATATGGTGGAGTATACAGAGTGTTTAAATTTCACTCTGCAGAGACCAACCTAATTTTTTTAAATGGTAACCCATATTTATTTATAAAAAAAAGTTTTCCGAATTTCTAATATTTTTTGAGTTATTCAGGTGTTTGTGCAAAGACAGCAATTTTCTACGTGGTGTAAAAAATCTATTACGACTAGAAAGGACATCATGAATAACAGATGTTTTAAGGAATTACTTACAAATAAGTGACTAATTAAATCCCGCATTTAGATTCATAAAATATTAAACAGGGTAATCAAAAATTAATTTAATTTTAGAGAATTTTGAATGACCAGAACTCGCTCATTTTAAATGGAGCACCCATTATTTTTGTAGCGGTTGAATCGGTCTCTTCAGACTTTTATTAAATACTGTCTATTGGTTATCGAGACATTGTAACTTTTCTTGATCAGACGATAAAATTCATCAACAGCAACTAAAGTTTTGACAAGCAGGCTTTACCCAGAGATTGTGGTAAATTGTTTCTTGTCTTAATTGGTAAATATCAAATAAAAACCCTGGGTTAATCGTTCTAAAAAGCTTATAAACAGCTTATTCATTAATAAATTTTAGTTGAAAAAATTCATCAGCTGCAACTAAAATTTTGACAACAGGCTTTTCCCAGAGATTATTCATTACAAATTTTATTTTAATTGACTTTAAACAAAAATATTAAAATGAGAAAATTATAAAACACACTATCCCCAGAATAACACTATTTTCCATTAAATGTATTGCTTATAAATGCAAAGACAATGTAGAATGTTCTACCATATAATCGTTTACTTTATTCATTTAACGACATAATAGATAAATAATTAAAAATAATAATTATTACCAAAAATACTAAAACAAATCTTTTACATGTATGTGTACCTATTCTTATTTTTAAATGCCTAATAAACAAATACTCTAGCTTCCTGTGATAAGTATTTGTAATTTTCGATATAAATTTTTAAGTAAAATGTTATAAATATTACATGCATTACAAAAGAAAAGTAAATTTAAAGCAGTATTAAAAATAATGTTCAAAATGTCTTTCGTTTTCTTTTCATTTTTAAATCCTATTGCGAAATAATCTAAAGACATTTGTGAATATTGCCCAAGTTACATAGATAGTTTCTGATTTTAATGTTCATGCATTTTCAATATCTCTTGAGACTTTTTTATAGTTTATAAACGTCATTTTTGGTAAACTTCAAGAGAAACAAATCGAAGATTAATAAGTCAAGAGTTCTTGCTGGTGACTAAATTGCAATTCTGTACAAAATATTCGCTGCAAAGCCTCCTTTGTCGAAATTATCTTGAAGGTTGTTAAATTTTACCGTCTAATCAAGAAAAGTGAGAATATTTTGATAAACCTTAACTTTCTGGCAGGGAATATTTAATAAAAGTTGCAGATAATCAAGAGGATGATTAAACCATTTAAAAAAATAAGGAGTATCTATTTAAACTAAGCGAGATTTGGTCATTCAAAGTTCTCTAACAGCGAATTAATTTTTTGGCCACCCTGTGTAACATTTCATAATCCTATATATGGGATTTAGTTAAGCACTTATTTGTTGGTAATTCCTAAAAAAATCATTTATCATGATGTCCTTTCTAGTCGTAATTCAGCTTTTTACACCATGCAGAAAATTGCTGTTTATGCACAGACATCTGAATATCTCGAAAAACACTAGAAATTTGAAATTTTGTTTTCAAAATCTTCTATTTTTACAGTGAATCACAAAATGCAATAAAAAATATGGGGTTTCCACAGGGAAATTTAAACACCTTTGTACACTCCACCATATTTTAATTTTACCGAGCTTTGGTAGTAAAGAGGAGTTGCTCCTAAAATTTTCTGTAACTTCAGTCACTACTAGGATATCTTACTATTCCGTACTAGGTGGACAGTCGGTATATAAAAGGCAAATACCACTTGCTTGCTCACTCACCTATAACGAAATATCTTAAACTGTTAAACAAACTTGAAATTTAACAGGTAGTTTTTTTTTATGGCGTAGAGATCCCCTAAGAAAGGATTTTTCAAAATTCAACCTTCAAGGGACGAATGCATGTAAAATTTTGAGACACAGAACACTTGCGTAATTGAGAGTTTAGGAAATTTCATGACGTCTCTCCGAAATGAATATTTGCAAATTCAAATTTGGTTATCTACCTCAATACGCGTAACCCTTCCAGGAAGACCATGAATATGATGCGGTCGAACGAAACAAAGACCTTGAAAATATTAACAGGCAAGACCCTTTGGGATGAAGTAGCAAACGATGATATTAGAAGAACATGTCCAATACAAGACATAGTAAGATGGTGAAGACAGAGAAGAAGACTCTCGCAATAATACGTAAAAAGAATGGACCCAAACAGAATGGTCCGTATTGCACTGGAGAAAAAAAAGAGAAAGGACAGCGTCCCCCAGGAAGACCAGCCGAAAGATGGTGACCGTAGAATATGGTTAAAGAACAGATCAGCAGGATCTACTAGAAGAAAAAAAAGAAAAAATAGGAGTTTAGCTCGGATGCTGTCATTAAATTCAATTGATGATCAAATTTTGACGAAATCCCTTTAGATACACAAGCATAAGTGGCAGTTGGCAGCATTTTTTTTCTGCAAGTACTTTTAAGGAAGATGTTGCTCTAATAGGCTCTGATCCCCTTGAGAGTAACATTGTCGATGCGTACAAGACAATAGGATACACCAGATTTCTGTGCAAAGCAGCTTGGCAAAGTAAGAACTTTTATCTAGGGCAACTCCTTTTCTACAGAAGTTTCAACTCTAAAATTCCTTTGCTGCCAAACAAAATGTTTCCTAGTAATTACACATTATCCTGGTCTACATCTCTTTCAGCAACTGAGTACATAATTTTCACCCAAACGTGTGCAGATTTACTTTAAAACTGAATAATTTTCAATGTCAATGCATAAGAAGGAGTTTTTATGTCAGACAATTCTCGAAAGCAACAGAAAAAGATTTACTTTTTACCTTGCAAATTTTATCACAAAAGTGAAATTTTCTAAGACATTTGTAAACTGTTTAACGTCTTTGTTTCACACATACAGCATAAGTTAGCACTATTAAGTAATTATTACATTATTACAAAGGTTTGCACTCGAATATTTTGAACTTGGATATTCTTCCTCAATTCTAAAAAATTAGATATTTTTTTTTTAACTTCAAGTTCCTTCTTAGCCTCTTTATAACTGGCCACAACTTAAATTTCTAGGTTTTTATTTTATTCAATCATAAAAGGTCAATGTTTCCTAAAAATATTGTTGCTATCTGAATTTGCAATGTCAAAATGCATTTGATTCTTTAAAATTTCTAAAAAAAGTTTTGCTATAAAGGTGGATTAAAACAATGCACGACCTGCAGCTATTTTTTTATTTTGCTTTCCCTAGAGAAAAAGCAACACATTAAAGTAACAGAATTAATTCAAAATTTTTGAAGATAGAGTCTGTAGCTAAAAAAGTGCACAAACCATACAGACTAGTCTAAAGCGAAACTAGGGAAGTGGCCATTTTAGGGCTATTTTTTGTGCAAGTCAGAAGGCCAGAAATAACTATAATAGTAGATAATTAAGAAAATTTATTTGAATATTTATATCTGAGAATGATAAGGCAAATTTAAGTCGGTATGTATGTAAATATCTACGATGATGGAGTGACCACTTAGGTCGCTTGATTTCACCTTCATGGATTTATTTTCGTTATTTAACAGCAAAAATCCAAGCAACACAACCAAAATCTAAAGATAAATTGCAATAAAGAATTACTGATGAATAATGAAAATTGTCCCCAAGTTTGCTGCCATAATTAATGTTAGGGATGCCTTTGAAGCCAGATTACATCACCGTATGTAGATGAACGAAAGTCATTCTGAACATCTATTTTTTTTTCTTTTAAATTAAATTACTAAAGCTGCTGCGATGTTTCATTCATTCGATTAATTCTTGCTTAATTTAGAAGTATTTAATGTGAACCCTTAGGATTATACGTTTTTAAAATCTGCTTGTCAAGAGGAAACCAAAAGTTTAAGAAAACATAGAGGGTTGTATTTAAAAAAAAGGGGTTTGGTCCGGGGTCTTAGAGATGACAGTGGCACTCGGTATAAATATGTGCCCCCGTATATATTTATTGACGTGGTTTTTCGTTTTTCCTAAAAATAACTATCTAATAAGTTATTTAGGATAGATACTTTTCATTGAAACGCACTGTATTTTGAAACTGTGCATGCTTTAATTAGACTCATTGTGAAACACCACCGTCTGCCTAGAAAATCCTTACGTGAAACTTAATTTCTCCTTTCATGTTTAAAGGATCGGCAAAGATTAAAATAAAATGGTAATTATATGATAAAAGTATTTTAATTTGTTTACCCTAAAAGGTGTCTTATACTTGTACATATAAAGCGAAGCATTTTAACGGGTAGTGCATCGGCAATATTGATACTTTCCAAGTAATCTTAGTTGGTTGTCGCTAACTTGGCCAAGTTTAATCGTCCTATTAGCAAAGCCCTCAGAGAAAGTGTTTCGAGGGAGAGAAGCTCAGAAGAGCCATTTGGGGGATCTCCATTAGGGGGCGCGAGACACCTGCCACAGCCTACTTTTACCTAACCCAGAGCCATCTACCCACTTACGCGATTCTACGTTCATAAACTTACAGATGCACAACGCCACAAAACACTAAATGTCTCCCTTCTTAATTTATTGTTCATTTTCTGGAGCAAGAAAAAAATTAAAAATATGTTTTACTAAGCGGAGATGTAGCACTTCGTAGATAAGCACTTTCTGCAATAAAAAGACGAACTTCTACTACTAATTTGTTTGCACTCTCTAGTTATTAGTGAACACTGCCACTTTATTTAAGCTTGAAGCAACAAATGTACTACATATGTTTTATGTCTCTTATTTTGTGACCGCAGAAGCTTATGTTATTCTATTTATTCAAAGGATTCAACAAGAATTTCTTGTAAGTACAGAAATATTTCTTTTTGTTAAATTAGTATTCCACGAGTATTTGAACACAGTTATTCTTTTATGAATATATGGTTTACTTTTTTTTAATATTTCATCTTAATCACAAACATAGAGGGTGTTTAGAAGACGATGAGAGTGTCGAGCACGTGATGTGTCACTTCCCGGCACTAGCATCAATCAGAGGATCCACGCTGGGGGACTTCTGGCTTAGTGTGGCCAGTTTGAGAGGGGCGCATTCAAGGGACGTTCTTCAATTTCTCAACAAGGTTGGGTGGCTGAATGAATGACCAAGGACACCTCAGTCACGGGGATAGTACAATGGGCCCGGAAAGGGTGGCCTAAGTGCCGGCCTAAACTTTAGGCAACCCACAACGAATCCAGAATTCAGATCCACGAACATTGTCAGGCAATCCACTTTTAAAAGGCCAATGAAAATTCATATCCTCACAAAAAGAAATAAATAATATTATACAAATCGAATGGCTGAAGTGTTAAATCTGATTTTTTGTTCATTTGAAGGACTAATTACAAAATTAAAAGCAATATTATTTTAACTAATAGGATGAATACAAATGACAAAAAATTCTGAGCACGAGTTTAGAAATAATAGTCTGGAATATTTGGTGGTTATCCAGTGAGATAGGTGATAAAAGACCTACTTTCGTGCAATTCAAAACTACAACCTGGCGAAATACGCGAATCTGATTTTTTTTGACTTATTTAACATATTCACAAAGCTCAAAATTATGTTAAACTAGTCAACAAGTAGCCTAACTTTTGTAAACTTGAGAGAATTAAAATGCATTACTGACAGAATCACTTGTATTGCTGTCCTGAGAATATTAGAAGCAAATGAGGTAAGGTATTTCACCAAGACATTAAACTACATGTGGCATATAACTACTAGAATTATTTTAAAATGACTGCTCCTTTGATAATGAATGAAAAAAAAATTGCTTGTCGCCTTCTGATATATTTCAGTAGCTGTCAGGTTTAGTAATGTCATATATCACCACATCTGAAAGGTAGACCTTTCAGATGTATGTATCTTGGTGATTAAAATTAGCTCGCTTGCGTTTAATCAAAACACACCACAGCAACGTAGTAAGTCAGTTTTTTCTTCCGACTTAATTTAATATTTTCATTCGCCGGAAAATATTTTTTCGGGCTAATTTTATGCTATTTTAATATAGTTTAATAATTATTCTCCGAACCAAATTGCCTTAAGAATAATGTTATTGGGGAAATCAGAGCTGCCAGTTTTTGCGAATATTTTCCATGAGAATTATTGTTCAAATCGAACAAATTACCAACCATTCACCTGTGCTCTATCGTCTGGAGAGACTCCATTTAGATCAGTTATGTAAATTGCTATTTCTTGAAGTGAATCCAAAATAGCCAATTATTTAGAGGCTGAATCTCTAAACATGAAGAATTCTACCTTGGTATAACTGGGGTTTTCTAAAAAATGAGTAGCTGATATTGTGGAGTTCAGCTTCTGGAAAGTGGTTTTGGCAATGGCGCGCACAATGGGCATTATTCCTTGACGTTTTTTGGGGAAAACAACTGCCTGGTTACCTGGGGCATTAAATTAAACTAGATATTTTTCCATTGTTGAACAATCTAGACATCACAATTAATCGTCTGTATTTGCTGTTCCGTTAGCCTGTCCAAAACAAAAAAGAACAGTGGTCTATGGGATAAAAAGGATAATATCAGACCTTTATCATCTAAATATGAGGCAAATATCAGTAATATTTGGCTTCCAAAATGTCCCTGGAACAGAAAAAGCAATTTTTGGCCTACAGGTACTAATCCAACGTTGTAGAGATATAAACAAAGATGCGTATCTAGCTTTTATTGATTTTTCTAAGGCCTTTGACAAGGTAAAGCACCAACAGCTACAGGCAATAATTTAAAGAATAGGTATCGATGACAGGGATATTCGTATTCTGGCGAATCTTTACTAGGGTCAGAATGTGATGGTAAAAGTAGGCAACTCTTTCATCGACAATATAGGGGTCAGAAAAGGTGTGAGGCAGGGTTGAATCTTATCTCCTCTTCTTTTTAATGTTTGTTTTAAAGAAATGTTTAGAAAGGCATTGGACAATGCCACCAAGGGAATTAAAATAAATAAATTAATAACATAAGAGGCGCCGACGACACAGTAGTCATCGCTAGCAGTATTGAAGAGTTGCAGCGCCTCCTCAAAAGGGCGAAAAAAGCAAGCGAAAATCACGGTTTGAGTGTTAATATAAGTAAAACCAAGTGGATTCTCAATAGTAGGAGCCATTAACCCGTCAGAAAAATATTGTTAGATAATCAGTCAGTCGACCATGTAGACTCATATCCCCATCTCGAGACGACCGTGAACACAGGATGGGATAAGGCCATGGAAATCAGAACTAGAATTGAGAGAGCAAGAACAGCATTTGGTAACATAAGGAGTTTATCTGTAAATAAGGCCTGGTAAGAGCAGTCGCATAAATTGTTTCGATTGGGCTTACTACTTTTGCACTGATATTCCTAGAAAGACCAAGGCTTTCTTTATTTGTGAACTTTGGTAAGTTTGGGATAACTTGTCTTTGGTTATCTTCAAAAATAGAAATACAAATTTTGTATCCTGAAATCAAGAAAGATTGAAAAACACAACAACGGTTGCTCTAACGCTTTTCGATAGCCAAGCTATCAACTTCAAGAGAGATACTGATATCTCTCAGAGTAACCTTGGTCGTGTTTTTTAATCTTTCTTTGTTTCAGGAGACAAGATTTGTATTTTAACTTTGTTAAAAATTGGATAGTTTTCACGTATGTAATTTTGTCTATAGCATATGGACTAAATGGATTTTGGTGGATCTCAGCTAAACTAAGAATATATTTTTTCTGTTACTTCTGTCCCATAAATCTTTGTTAGTTTCAATAAGTAAAGAATTAAAGATGATTGATGTACATTAGAATATGTTATATATTACCAATAAAGGAGTTATTACTTAAAAACAAAACCACATGTCATTTTTTACGTACTTCCCCCTTTAATATACATATTTTAATAAGATTTAGCTTTGGTCTATTAGGTTTGTTAAGTGCGACTCAATGTGCGATGAAACTATCAAGTTGAAAGCTCTTTAAATGCAAAGCTACAAATTATACGCGAACGCAACGGTTGATAAGACATTCCAGGTGGTTTCTTGCTCAAAAATGCATATATATCATAAAAATACGTTTCATTACTTTCGCCAAATCCACTTTATCTTGAAGTTTTCATTATTCGGACAAAATTTATGCGCAATAACCTCCCTCACCTGGTGGTATATTTTAGAAAATTTTCCGTCGAGGTAAGGTATCGTAAATTGCAGAGTGAAAATTTTACTTTTCCTTGCTTTAATATATTGAATATTATCTAAAGGATCAACAGTGTTGACAGATTTTGGGACAAAAAATATGTACACTGTGCTATGTATTAATTAAAAATATATATCAAGAGGGCGGAGCCACAAAGAGTTTGTTTAACTTTCTAGATGTTTGATCCCTCAAAATATTCTAAAAATTAATATTTTGTTTTATTGTTACGAGCCCTTGTTCTAAACAGTAGATTAAACTAGTTGAGGTAAAATATTAAAGGAAAACTGATATTGCAATGTATTCAGCGGTAATAAATTACAGAAATATAAAACAGATCACACTTTAGTTACTTCGTCCTTTGCGCATTACGTTTTTGCTGAATGCGATAATGCTCTACTTTATATTTTATTTCTACAGCGGCAAAGTTTACGTAAGAAACCTGCCGCGCGGTTATCTGCTGTTAAACATTTTTAAGCAGTTTATGCTGTGATGCGTGAAAAAGCAGAAATAAATTTTCCGCTGCCGAGCAATAATTTAAGTTTTTGCGTTTGTTCAAGACCATATTTTAGTGCTTCCTCCGAAGTGTCTGTATATGAAATATGACTGGAATAAAAACTTAATTGAATAACATTTCCCGCGCACGTTTTACCTATGAAAGGACTCCCGGGATATATTACAATTGCGAGCAAAAACTAAATTTGTAGCGTAATAAAATTGGATGCAATATATCTCTTGGGAGATTTATGCATATAAAAATACGGCAATATTAGGCGGCGAATGCATAATATGAAATTTTAAACAATTTTTATCCATTTCAACCGATTTGCATTCCAGCCGAACTAGATCTTGAAATGCAACTACCAAGAAATTTTCAAACTTCAAACATATCGATTGAACTTTATTTTCCTGTATTAGCTTATAATATGTAAAAGATATATGGAGTAAAGAAAAAGTACGGAAACAAGCAAATATGTTTAGAGACGAAATAACGATATCGTTAAAACTGATTAAACAAGTTAGTGTAAATGTAATGATATACAGGGTGACAATTTGAAAAGTAACAATCGGGAATATCTCCTAAACAAAAGGTGCTATCATTACGCACTGAAGTACATATCGAGCGATTAGCGGGGGAACCAAAGTGAAGTATTTTTGAACTCACCTTGCCTGGTCCCTTAGAGGGTAGCTACCCCAACTTAATTTTTTTAATACAAACTATATGTGGCACATTGTTGGAGGGCTGGATTATTTTTTCCTTACGATTCTAGTTTTTGAGATATCGATGTTTAAAGGAAGCCACATTTTTTGAAAGCTAGTAATTTTAACCATCTTTTACATAAAAAAAATTTGTCATAAAAATCTCAAACACCCATCAGTGAAACTAAAGAATGTGTCTGTTGACTCACCTACCTATTATTTTTTCTTATAAAAAAAATCCGATGTAATTGGAAAGGTGTTTTATTCCTCTTTACAGGTGCAAAGAGGCAGCTAAACATTTCCAACGAAGTAACACAGAGGGTGGTTCTCAATTTATAAGAATTAGTAAGGGTGACTAGCCTCTAAGATGAAAGGGGGGTAAGTCAGAACACATTCTTTGGTCTCTTCGAAATGTATTTGAAACCTTTGTGACAGAATTTTTTTGTCTAAGAGATAATCAACGTTACTAGTTTTTAAAAATGTTGTTTATTTTACACATCCATATTTCAAAAATCAATCGTACGATTTAACATTTTGTCACAAGAATGTAAAGAACAAGCCACGAACTTTCCAACGATGTGGCAAACAAGGTGAGCTCGTATTTAACAAAAATAAGTTGGAGTGGCTACCCCTAAGAGGTAAGGCAAAGTGAGTCAAAAAGTATTTTATTTTGGTTTCTTCTTCAATTCCCCGATATGTATTTCAGATTTTCTTACAATAATTTTTGTCTAAGAGATATTTCCCATTGCTGCTTTTTAATTTGTCACCCTGTATAATTTTTCTTGTGGGTACTGTACGTCCAAATTAATTATTTTAAATAATATCACTGCATACTGGGCTTTGTGCCATAATTCGTAAAAACAGGAAAGATGGAGTGCTTCATATGATCTAGTGTTGAGTCAAAACTATGGTGGTAAAAACTTTAATGTTTACCTAATTATCAGCTAAATAATTATGTACCATCTTGAACTGAATCGATTATATAACTGAAAGATTTCATGTGCCTTTTAATTTTAAACATTCTTTTTTGTTCACTGCTTAAAGGAGTTATGTAGTACTGTACTTTACACCTTTTAACCACAAATGGCAATCGATTCAATTAGACTGGTTGCATACGCATAAAATCCTGGTTAAATTTTTGAATCAGAAATTCAAATTCGGGCACCGGTATAAACACTTTCATAGAAAGTAAAGCTTATCAATAATCAATTGCGTGTGCGGTACGAATTCTAAATTCCTGAGTCGGAAACCAAACCAAATCTGTGCAGTTAGTCTTATAAATGGTTAAGACGGACCTAACACACATTGATTAAGTTTAAAAATCAGGATTTGATTCGGAATAACGTCAGTGCGCAGATATTCATTTTCTTGTTCTTTTTTTTCTCGCTAGGAATTCAACATTTTCATTATATGCATAGTGTAAAAGTTGTAACTAACCATTATCTGTTTGTCAGTTGGTATGATTTCCGAGTGGAGATGTCTGTATGTCTCAAACAGCAAATTGAAAATTTATGCGAGAGCTCCATTCGGAATTACGTCAAACTCTTTCAGTTTTTCTTTTCCGAACGTTACAAATAGTTGCAGTGACCGTCAGGAATTATTTTGGCTGAATTAAAAATTAAAATTTTAAATAAGGTAGGATATGAAGACGTTTAAGAAATCATAAACAGATGCGTGCAATACTGAATTATCCTTTTTTTTTTTGGTTAACCTTATCCCCCTTTATTACAATTTTCAAATTGTTTGAATAAACAAAAATATTGACAAATTTCTAAAAAAAGTTGTTTTAAATATTGACATAATCAATATAATATTTAACAATTATTTAAACTAGACAAAAACATCAAAACCTACACATAGATTTTCAGAAAGTTTTCACTTTTTTTTTGAAATTTTAACCTTTAAACTTATCAAAAATTGTAATTTCAATTTTTTTCGAAAATTTCTATTTCAAACTCAAAATTTACGCTTTCGTTTTATTTTTGTGAAAATTTAGGGGACATTTTGAGAATTTCGATTTTCTCTCTCAAATTGGGTGTTCAAACTCGGAACATAAAAATTTATAGATTTAGCATTTCCTGCAACCAACGCAGACATTGGAAATGATAACATCATATGTAAAACATAATTAACCGTTTATTATGCACACACAAAAGATTATATAAGATTTCCGCAAATTTCACTGACAACGCTTGATAGGTGGATTCTTGAAGATAAATAATTAGGGATTACTTAAAAAAAAGCTTTATGAAATATTGTTAGTTTCTGAACTGTAGCTTTCAAAATCATCAATAAAACAAACACTTAATTAATAACTTCAAAATCTCATGATACAATGCATACAAGTTATGACGCACTGCTGAGATCATTTGTCTTCATCCTGTAACGTCAAGTAGCAACTAGATATACAATTATTTGTGATAAAGCAAAGCCTAATTATTGCTTAAAATTAAAATAAAAAAAATATAGGGACTGTGCTATTAAATTTTTTAGAGAAATGATATTCCGTTTTTGGCAATCCGGTCGTGTATAATGAGAAAAGCTATTTATAATTAGGTTTACAATATTGTTTGAGATAACAATATATTAACACTATCTGCACTAAAAACTAATAGTCATTCAGCCTTTCAGATGAGCTAACAATAAGTACATTTTCATGATTTTTGTTTAGATATCTGAAGAACTTATTCGCGCACACCACTTGTTTAGTATCATTTCAATCACTAATTTTGAGCAGATTTAAAAATTTTCTTAAATAGGCAACTTTGATGCACCACCGTGTATAATCAAAATAATATAAATAAAAATAATTCTAGTATCATTTCCATAAATAGACTTTGGTTTCAAAAAGGATTTTGTTATCAAAATAATTCTAAGAGCCACACGGCTTTACCGACTAAATAACCCATTAATCCAGTATACAATGTGTTCAAAATGAACACGGCAGTATTGCTAACTTTCTTATTGTTAAAAATGCAACTTCAGATAAATTAGCAAAGTTGAGTATGTCTTAACGCTGATTTTTATGGTGATACCACACAAATTTTGGAGATAAAACAGCATTTTGTAAGGAAAATTACAAAGTGCCATACTAAAAATGTATATACAATTAATAGTAATAATAAAAAATAATATATTTATCATATTTTTGTTTAAAATAGAACAGAGGTCAGACATTCTAAATTTAATAATTTTTTCTCTGGTTATTAGCAGATTTAATTTAATTTCATGGAATAAATTTGTCAATATTTTCTTAGTTATGTTAAACAGATAGGTGTCACATATTTTTCAATTGGAAAGGAAACGATCTTCCAAACTTATTAAAACATATATATATATATATATATATATATATATATGTTTTTCCATTAAGACGAAAATCTGATAACCTTTATTTCGTCTAAATCCCAATTATGAACCTTTTTGATTTTGTATGCTATTTATTCTAGTGATCAAGATATGAATAGTTAAAATTGGATAATCCATAGTCAATCACCCTGTATGGGTGTTGAATCGCTGAAAAAAATATAAAAATTTTTTTAACTACTCCTAATCGCATGGAACTTTTTTTATAAATTTAGTTAAATAGAATATAGGCCTACAGGTTATAATTAGCTTACAGATGCAATACGTTCTTAAATTTAACCAGTGACGATCTTACCTTTATTATGAATCTCCACTTTATTTAAAACAAAAAATTTTCCTAGCCTTTTTTTGATACGAGTAAGTGTTTAAGCGTAGATCATTAATTTCTTTAGCTGTATCTATACAAGCATACCCAAAAATGTATTTCAAATTTATGAAATATTAAAACATTAATTAAATTAACAATTAAAAAAACCTCAAAATTGGTTAAAGTTTTAAAATTAATATTCTTGGGTATTTTATTCTATTCAGCATATTTCATAAAACAAACTGATCTTTCATAGTTATCTACAAATGTAATTCTTTTTTTTATAAAACATTACTTTGAGTCTTTATAAGCAAAGCGTCAAACACCATTACTTATAGGAACTTTGTTTCTGAAAATAAGGTCGACAATCGCCCCTTGAAGTTTGTCAAATTACTTTTAAATCATTCTGTTTCTGCAGAGCAAATATTTGCTCAATAAAAAATTTAGAATGTGTGCTATTTCTACATTAAATATCCATTATAACATAACATTATATTTCCAATGAATAACTCGAAAAATACGAGTATATAACATTTTGGTTAATTAAAGCAACACAAAAATCTGATTACCCTCCCAAATTAAGATATTGTTGCGCGTTATCGGTTCGAAGATTAATATTTCGTGGATTGCAACCACTTTATTTCAAAACTGATTCCGTAACGCTACAATTATAGTTCCCTTAACTAAATTATTAACCGTTTAATTAACCCACTAACCCGATTTAATTAACTAACTAACTCACTGTTTAACTAGCTCGGTGAAAAATGACGTTTCTAGAACGGAATCCGTACAGATAAGGCTTATCGATTGCGAACATTTCTGGGGAGATTATCTGCCGTATGATTTATTATCGCGGCCGCTTCCCAATACCAAATTTTTCTAAAAAATTCCTTACCAAATTTTATAAGTACACTTTGTTACACTGCCCCTTTCTTAAGACTGATCGTCCCGATCAGTTACAATCAGTCACTTTGCCGCCATATTTGCACACTCTGTTAAGGTGTACCATTTTCATCTTGGCTACGGTGAATCCTGCATACCAAGTCGTTGATCCTCTTCAGCACTTTGTATGGCCCTTTCCAAGACGGCGTAAACTTCGGCGAAACTCCTTTGCTCCTCTGAAGGTTGGAGAGCCATACCAATTCTCCCTCACTGAAACCTCCATGATTGGCGTTTACGTCATATCTTGTCTTCATCCGGTCCGCCGCCAAGCTAATCTTCGTCCGCACCAGGACATGTGCCTCCAGTATCGCTTCCTTCAAGCCGTCTGCGAAATCTATCGTCATCCTGGAAGTCTCTCTTGGTAATCCGTACAACAAGTCGCACCGAAGCCGCAAAAGTACAATTTGGCTTAAAGTAATAAAATGTTATAGAGACTACAGTAATGTAATTACGTTTTATATTAATTATACAGGGTAAGGGACATTTTACAATATTTATTGTTTTTGTTTTATTGAAAAGTCTGTCTTTTTAGAAAACAACTATAAGTTTTCTAATCATCTTTAGATTCTTTACATAGCAGAAAAAAGTTACATTTCTTGTTTTTCAAATTTAAGTCCTTTGAGACAGATTTTATTATCTTACATAAAACTAAAAATAAAATAAGCAAACATTTCTTTTATTTACGATCATGGACGTAAAGTTGATATTTCAAACTTGAAGTTTAAAACTACCATTTTTTATACTGCCAGACGGAAAGTGACATTTACCCGGGAGAAAAGTAAGAATTTTTCACCCGGGTAAATGTCGCTCTCTACCCAAGCAAATGTCAATATTCATTAAATAGCCAAAATGTTTGTTTGAACAAAATCTTCTGTTGTACCTTGCACGACTCTTCTTAGGTAACAAATCTTCTAATATTTCAGCTGCTTCTTTTAATTGCAGAGAAGTTCAAATGATTTCTGCAGAATCGCTTATTGTCTTTGATGACAAACTATCAAAAAATGCAATTACTTAAGTGTGTTTTTAGTTTTTTAGTGCAATAGAAACCATTGCCAAAATGTCAACTTGACGCTTTCTTTATATGTAGGAATCCACTTTGGTAAATTTTGACGTAATAATATTTGTTACAAAAACGGTCACTTACATTTAAAAGGGATAATTGTTTATGAAATAATATACAAAAGTCGGTGAAAAGGTTTTATTCTTTTTTGGAGAAATGGTTCACCTCAATAAGAATGAAACACTTTTTACCTCATTATATAATATATTATTGTTTTTCAAGCATTAACTTAGTTAAAGGCATTAAAAGCTTTAAAAATTAATCATAATAACTCACACAAAAATAATTGACAAAAAAATACAACAAATGTTCGAAGTGACATAACAAAATAAAATTTATGTTTTAAAATTTCGAATTAAGCAACCTTTTGAAGCACATCCTATGGTTCTTAGCAATCTTCTCTTCATGCAGAAATCGTTGCAAAAACCTGCTTCCTAAAAATTCTCCAAGGACGAAATCTAGTGATATCTAGTTATATCTTTTGAGCACGGCGGCCACACGCGCAGAACATCGTTTGTAATAAACTGGGCCTCGAATAAGTAGGCGAGAGCGTTATTTTCTATTTTACCGTTATGAGTCGGTGTTCCACAAGTGTTAATGAAATGTACGATTACCTTGATTTAAGGGTATATTTTTTAAATGTTGCTTAAAATATCTTTAGAAAATATTTCTATAAACTTAAGCCAAATAATGATATTAGGATTGCTATACGATTGAAACAAAATCATAAAATAATATTTCAATTTCCATTATCAGAGTTAACGCTTACAAAACCTAAATTTTATTCCTAATTTAACAGCATAAGAGTTAAAGGTCACATTTTCTTGAAAATTTTTTGTACACATTTCTTGCTAATTTTTATAAAAACAAAAATGTAATGTCTGTTGAAAAGACAATATGACGAAATTTAAATTGGTGGCTTTATAAAATAGTTTTAAATAAATATTTGTCGCCTTGTCTTTCAACAATTCGTCTCGCATAGTAATCTTTTAAAAATTATTCAACATGAAATTTTTAGGTCTTCTAGTTATAATTTTTTTTCAGTATTTTGGTGTATACAGCCAGAATGTTGCTATAAAATGCAGAAGTTATATTCTCTTTTTTTATTTAAAATTTTGTGTGAAATATCTCCGTAACGATGAATAATTTTAAAAGATTGGCTAAATAATGTTTTGTCTTTTTTAAGAAAGAACCCAATAACGCTTTAAAAACATATATTTTTAAATAGAATTAGTTATTTTGAATAAAATAAAACAATAAATAACTTTAAATTTTCGTAAGCCCCTATAATAAATATAAAAACTGATCACGTCATTGTGGTCTCCATAACATTTTATGAGTTCGAACCAAATTTCATTTTTTGTCGCAAATAGTGACAAAGATACAAGGAATCCAAATCACCCTTTTTTTGTCATTTTTTCTCGAAAAATTTAAATATCTTCAAAACTACAGAAGATAGCTCTAAACAGGTAAGCAAGAACTCCCTTATTTCTTTACAAAAAATTTAAATATCAAATTTATTATGGTGGTTGCCATTTAAAATTGGAAAGTTGGTGTCTACTTCTGGTATACCGGAAGTGGAAGGAAGTAGAAAATATTTTTAAAAATAAATGTTAGCCCCGATAAGCTCAATTCAGAAAATTAATTTCTCTTTATAAAAAGTGGTTCTCTCTATAAAGGTAACCTCCCAAATAAAAAAGGACCCTATAACTAACTGGGTGGTAGTTAGCGTAGATTTTTGGGTTTTTCAGAATGAACAGAGAAAACTACGGTATTCGGGATTTTTATTCTTCTAGGTTAGGTTACAAAAAACGTCCGTGCATCTCTCTTATGACATGCCTAACTCGAACTCCTCGTCTCACTTCGGAATCACGCGATCTCTCTGCCGTGCCAAGTGACAGGGTCGGAGTTCCGCTATTTAACGCGTTACAACCCTTTATAAACGATGAGCAAATCTGAACGCTACGGCCTGTAGGAGCTATAAGATAACATACTTTAAAAAATAAACAAAATGGTTATATATGAGTCGCTCGGATCTACATGCCAAAAATATTTTCAAATATACAGGGTATTCCAGAAAATAATTACATATCAAAGTTGTGATCTTTTAAATGAGACACAATATTTTTCTTTTCATTTTTACATTAAGCGCCAAAAATAAAGTAAATTTTTATCAGGTTTTCCTATACCTAAAACTAATTCTTTCTGAGATAATCCACTTTTGTTTTTAAATACAGGTTTTTAAGAAGAAACAGTAATTTTGACAATGACGTCTTCAAATTTTCATTTACCAGAAAATGCAGCTTGAACAAGTTCCAAACTTTATATAGGAAATTTCAAATTTACCGGAACATTTTTTTCAACTTCAAAGGTCGTTTTCTTTGTGAATTTAAATAAAACACCTAGTACCTTTTTATTTTAAATAATGACATATTTAATTATCTTTAAGTTGTTACATATGTTTTTTATGCCTAAATTCAGTAATTTAAGAGATATAACTATTTTCATGAAGTGTTCTATTTCTCATCATCATCATTATCTAAACAGAAACAAATTTTGATTAAGGATAGCATGCTTCAGTAAATTATAGTAACTCGTGTAAAGTAATTTCATTTGCTTTATTTTCACCTAGCTTAACTTACAAATGGTTTTATTAAAAAAAAGACAACTGCATACTTAGTTTAGTATTTAAAGAAATTGCAAAACAACTATCCAACACAAATAAAAAACGATGTTCTACTCCAACAAATGTTCAATGTGGGAACTATTTTGTTCTACACAAAGTCTTATTCTATTTTCAAAAGTGCTCTTAACATTTGTTAAAATACTTTCGTTAATTGTTTTAAAAGCATTTCGTATTCGATTTTTTATGCCCTCTGGGGTGGTAAGGGAAACATTGTATACAATGTTTTTTAAATACCCCCATAAGAAAAAGTCCATTGGGGGTTAGGTCAAGCGATCTGAGTGGCCAACTTTCTCAAGAAACCATACACAGAAGACCAAATGACTTTCAAAATCTCTTCCGTACATATGTTGGTGCATTTCATAGTGATATGGATGATATTCATATTTCTTCGTCTACTTGTTCTGCTTATCGTTTTTTCTTTTTTAAAACTCTGGTACTTATATTAGTGTATTCAGTAATTAACTGCATTATGAGAAACTCATTTTTTTCATTTCCTGTAATAAGTCCTTGGCATTTTGCTGGTCTCATTAGCAAGGCACCTGATTCACGAAATCTTGTTAACAGTCTTTGAAAGACGTTTTTATCTGGGTGCCTTTTATCCGGAAACTTTTGAGCGTATACTCTGGATGCTAATAAACAAAT
Source organism: Dastarcus helophoroides (assembly GCA_028583605.1). Classification (NCBI taxonomy): domain Eukaryota; kingdom Metazoa; phylum Arthropoda; class Insecta; order Coleoptera; family Bothrideridae; genus Dastarcus; species Dastarcus helophoroides. The sequence continues at coordinate 20,453,074 of CM053328.1, read as the reverse complement.
TTCGTAACATTCACCAATTGTGAAAATCATGTTGACCTTTTCGTCAATAGAATATCCTTTCATTTTAGCAAATTCAACTATTAACCTAATAAAGTAGTCAACATAAACTCTCTTGAATTAGGAAAATGCAATTCAACTTATTACGAGAGTTATGTCAGTTCGCTGACGTCTGCCAACTATGATCAAATGTTATGTTATCTTGGATATTGGATTTAAAGCATCAACATTCGTCAAAAATGAGTTTTATCTCTCAAACCTTTAAACCTAAGTTTAAGAAATGTGCACTACCTGAACGGTAATTAAATTTTTAAGTATTTAAAATAAAAATATACTGGGTGTTTCGTTTAAATTCGCAAAGAAATTGAAGTCCGAAATTCGAGTAAATGTTTCGGTAAATTTGAAACATTCTATTACAAAGTTAGGTATTTGCCCCAACTGCATTTTCTAGTAAGAGGTATGCCAAATAAAAACCTGACGACGCCACTATCAAAATTTTTTACTTTCAGGAGTAAAATTAACATTTTGAAAAACCTGTCTATTTAAAAAAAAAAAGCTGATTAACTTAAGAATGGTAAGGTTTTGGTGTAAGGAAACCTGAATAAAACTAACGTTAATTTTTGCACTGAATTAAAAAATGAAAAGAAAAACATAGTGTCTCTTTTAAAAAATCAAAACTTTGATATGAAGCAATTTTCCGAAAAACGCTGTGTATTTGAAAATATTTTTAGCATGTACACCTTAGCGTCCTATATTTAACTACTATATTTATTTTTTGAAATATGTTACCCCATAGTTCCCAGAGGCTGTAGCGTTCAGCGCGGTCGACCCTGTATATTTAAAATTTATTAATCTTACATGCATATCCCCTATTATTCTTAATATACAGGTTGAACCAAATTCAATTTCCACTACAGGAATCTCGGAAACAAGATACAAGGAAGCTTAAATGAGCAAAGTAGTGCAGAATTTAATGCCCAAAGATATTCCGCTCAGAAAGCAATTGAATTCCAAATTATGTCAACTTTGTTATTTCTTATGAACGTCATATTGAATTTTATCATTTCGAATTTCGAATTTAGCACATTTTTCTGGTTTTCGATGTATGTCATGGCATAATTTGATTGTGGCAAAGTGGATTAAATAAAGTTATTTATTATTTAAAAAAAAAGTCAAAGTAGGCAATTCAATTGCTATAACTCCTAAATATAAAAATACAGTCGCTAAAAAAGCAGTAATTATTATTAAAAAACCAAAAATATTGTAACAAACTGTATAATATTGAAATATTTATTAATAATTATAACGTGCATGATTCCCTTTAATTGACGTAATTTTTAGAATTTTATTGGAGGCGACTTTCCCATGACCCATACGAAAATGTGCATTCTAGACTTCTCTAGAAGTTAAATATTCTAAGATGGATAATGTGCATAAATATAAGAGTCATTTCTAATGTTGGTTTGTTATATATTTCATGTTACACTAATAAGCATTCAATGCTGAAAGAATTTTAGTAAAAATGTTTAGAACATGTGCACGTTTTCATAGAAACACACCATTTAAACTGTGCTTGCACGTTACGATTATACTAATAACTTTTTCACTATTGCACAGTTTGTTACAATATTTTTAGTTTTTTACAATTATTGTTACGTAATTAGGTACTGTATTCTGTATTGATATTACTAAAAAGTTATGGCAGTGAAATCGCCTACTATAATTTTTTTGTTCAAAAATAATAAATTACTTCGTTTAACCCACCTGGCCACATTTGAAGTATGGCATGTTACATATCGAATTAATCAAAAAAATATACTGAAATCGACAAAATTCAATATGACGCCCATAAGAAATAACAAAGTTTGTATAATTTTCTCGGAAACAGTTACATTTATAAAAAATTCACCTACACTAATGAAAAGGCCTTAAAAAACGATCAATTACATTTTTTTAATTTTTTTAATCGGGCTTCAAATAAACGAGTTACAGCTGATTTTTAAAAATGCCAATTTTCAGTTTTTTCTAAATAAAATCAGAATTAGAATTCAATTGTTTTCTTAGCGGTATATTGTTAAACATTGAATTTTACACTACTTTGCTCATTTAAGCTTTCTTGTATCTCTAATGGTTTCCTAGATCCCTGTAGTGGAAATCAAACTTGGTTCAACCTATAGATAAGTGAAAAGAATATGTGATATATTAATAAAATACAAGCATATATGTTCTCAAATAAGTGTCATAAACTGTGTACAAACATTTTTAAGCTTTCGTCGTTGGACTCATATTCGCTCAGTTTTTTCTTATCCTTATCTTTAAGCAAGTTTATATAGGTTTCATATTTTATTGTGCTATATTATTTCTTATCAGCGTGTCTTAAAATTTGAAACAAAACTACTAAATTAAGTTTACATACAACAAGTGTTTGTTATTTCCCTTAATATAGTGTTATTAATAACAAAGACAACAGATATAATTATTCCAAAGTTTTTAAGCTGTAGCTGCCGAACTTCAATAGTGTCCGAGATTTTACGAGTAATATTTCCTGGTTTTCAGATTTTATGTCAAAATGTAAGCAACTTTTTCAGGGAGTGATTTTGACTATTCAAACAGCCTTAAAGACTGGACTTCTTTGTATTTTAATATTTAGTATCATACACAAAGCAAAAAGTTCGATACGAATTGGTTTCCATTTACCCCGAATGCGATCCATAAATTTCTATGAGTTTTCAATCAAGTCTCTTATTACGGACTCCTCTTTAATATGTAGCTCGGTTAGAATAGTCTTGTAGGCAATAAGCCTAGCTCTTTGATATCCAGCGAAGCGTAGGTCGCATTTAAAATATTTCTTAGAGCTTCAGTAATGGAGAGGATGTATTTTCCAACGATAGGAGAGATCAGGCGATTCAAAGGATAATACTCGGGCTCGCTTTTTGCATCGTTCGACTTAGTCAGCTGTATTTAACATTTTCATAACATTATAAGATTTACTTTGATTGTGCCTCCCCACTTATTTGACATATTTCGTCAGAAATTTAACTTGCGAAGTACTAGCATTACAACGTTACAGCACGTAAAATATCCGCACAATTAACATTGAAGATTGGAAAGTTATACAGGGTTAATACTTTTTTAGGTCCGACCATTAGGATCTAATTAACTATTATAGGTACAGAGTCTGTTAAATTACAAAAAAAAATTGTCTAATTTTGTTTGTAATATATTTTTTTTAAAAAGATATTTAAAATATCTCCCCTGGTTCCTGAAATATTCGGAAAAAAATAAAAACAGCCAATTTATTTGTTGAAATGTCTCATTTGTTGTTGTTTTTTTGTTCATATAGAAACATTGGAATTTTACATGAGTGAATAGACCAAAATGCAATTACAACAATGCATGGCGTATGGAAAAAATATTTTGTCCAACTACTAAAGACGCTACTATTATAAATTTTAAATGTGGAGGAACAACTTGCTGGCAAGAATATTTAAAAGTAGATGGTGGTGATTTCCTTAAATTGGGTTTATTCATGATTACTAAATATTATTGCAAATTCAATCTATGATGTAAAACATTTTTTAAACAGAAACAAAGTAATAGTAAAATAAATAAATTCACGAAATATTTTGAAAATTGCCTTCTTAATAATAAATCATACATATCACACTTGTTTCGATAGCCAAGCTATCATTTTTAGATATCACTATCTCTCTTGAAGATAAAGCTTGGCTGCCGAAACGCGAGAGCAACCTTTGTTGTGTTTTTTAATCTTTCTTGGGTTCAGGGGACAAGATTTGTATTTTAATCTATAAATCATGAAATTTAATTTCAGAAGAAAAGAATAGAATTCCTAACATCTTTAGCAGTTTAGGTTTCACGGATATCATAAATGTTATATAAATTTTTTCATTTCATCCTATTAGCCTTATTAGCCACCCTTTTCGGTTCCATGGCAAAAATTGTATAGTACTAAATTATGCAATAATAACTTACTCTATAGGGGTAAGTTCCTTTAAAATTTAGTTGTTAAATTTTCCCTATTTCTTATTCCAACTCTGTTCTAGTTTGGATTGAGTGTGCTTGCAACTAGATATTTTTGGACGTCTGTTTATCACACTATTGAGCCTCCATCGAGCAATAATTTTCAGGATTATATCCTAAAAATTCATATTTTAAGTTGGGAAGGTAATCTGATTTTTGTGAGGAGCAAATGTATCCGTTGCTTTAATCAATCTAAAAGCGATATACTCATATCTTCGGGTTACACATTAGAAATATATAAGGAATTAACATAACCTCTTTTGTAATATTTACTATTAAATGCAAAAACCGCACACCGCATTTAAAATTTTTTATTTGGCAAATATTTAATTTGCAGAAACAGAATTATTTAAAGTAGTTTGACAAACTTCAAGAGGTAATTGTCGGCATTATTTTAAGACGTGTGCACAAGTCCACAAAAAAAAACGTTTTTGTGCTGATAACCGGATTATGATTTTCTGGAGTATTTTTACCCGCGGAGAACAAATCTAAAGTTAAAGTTGGGGGTCAATAAGCAACTAATTAAAAAAAAGACCCAAAAAACCGATAAAAGTGATGATATTTTTATCGGTTTTTTGGGTTTCTCTCGATTATTTGCTCATTGATCCCCACTTTTGACTTTAGATTCGTGTTCAGTGGGAAAAAACACCCTAGAGAATCATGGCCCGGTCCCCAGCACACACTACTTGTTTGTGGACCTTCTAAAAAACCTATAAATCTAGCTTACCTAACCTACATTTTTTACAAAGAAACAATTATTACCAAATTTTAAAATAGGACATCAAATTTATAGAAAATGCATTTTATAATTTTAATCGAAAACTATTCGTCGGACAAAAAAAGCTAAGAACTAATTTTTGTAGAAATAAAAAGTATTAATAAAAACCATATTTATAAAAAAGCACTGACTATGATTTTTTCTTTATTTTTTCTTCATTAAAAATATTGAAGAACATGTTAATCGAAAACTGCTCACCATATAAAAAAATCAAGGAAGCATTTTTTTCCAAGAAACTTGTGAAAAACAATGAAAAGAATCATAAGAAAATGAAGCGTTTGTAGTGGAAAGGTTCATAAAAAAATAAATTAATATAAGTAGTATTTTTAAATTCTCTATTAAGAAGTGTTCCAATTTTTTTTTAGTTTTTTTAAACAACTCACAAATTATTAATTTTTCTTCAGATTTATTTTTTAAATATTGTGCAGTAATAAAATAAGAAACTTTGCCTTAATTTTAAACATCACAGCTCTTTAAATAAGTAAACATATTCATTGACCATACACGAGTAGTTCCATCTCCAAACGTACGACCTACACAACCTACTTGCAGACAACTTCCAGCAAATTGGAAATAAATTTGATCTTACTAGAGGGCTTTCCACAGTTGTTTAGACGTGCAAGTAAATATTGCGGCAAGCACTTGCCGCAATATTGGCTGGAAGACTGGCTGGAAGAGCACGCTCAAACACCAAATTCGATGGAAATACTCCCAGACATCGACTTGCAATAGTTTTACTTGCTTGTGGTGATATATGACGTAAGCCATTTATTCAACATCATGAGCGCTATTTTATGGGTTAATTTGTAGTTATTTCAAAATATTTTTTTTAAATTTTTGTTTGCTAACCAAGAAGAAAAAGTGGTTTTTCGATTTTTAATAGAAGACAACACCGATAAGACTTTAGGGCAAACCCGGTTCGCCGCCCTGAAAACCAGGAAAGGGGGCCAAAAAGAGTAGCAGCCCTGATCCAAAGAAGAGGACACACAAAAGATTGACGAGTACCTAAAACACAAAACAGCCAAACAAACGGACGTTCTTGAACATACAAACCAAAAATAAGTCCATGCCAACGGAGACAACAATGAAGGAAACTACATCACCCAAACTGAGTAACAAGGATGAATGGAAAGTTATCAGCAAATATGTTAATGATAATAAAATTTTGTACTCCAGAGCATCGAACACCTGCGGCGGAATAAGAATTGTCCCATAAACTGTTGAAGACTACCGACCGATGTATAAGGTGTTCAAGTAAGGAAACCTTTTCACACTCACAAACTCAGGGAAAAAAAAAATCCTGAAAGTCGTCATTAGAGAAATTCTCTAAGAAAATCTAGAACAGGACGTCTACGAGGACTTAAAGGCACAAGGTTACACGGCACTTGAAATTACACGAATGAACGGCAAACAAGGAAAACTTGCACCTATTTCATACTTGTAGAAACAGAACACAAGTACAAGTCAATCTACGGCATAGCCCAAGTTATCATATTTAATATTATGATCGAGCCCCTGAACACGAAGGAGTATTCATCCAATGCCACCGTTGCCAATTAAATGGTTATGTACAGAAAAATTGCAGCGCTAAATACCGTTGCAAGAAGTGTGCCAAACCCCGTTTAAATGTGCAAACTGTGGAGGCGTATTACACAGTCATATTTAGGTAGTGCAAAAAGAGGACGCAGCAAACAACACAAAAAACACGGCCACCCAAGTTCGCTGCGCAGAACCCAGCCACGTTCATCATAGAACCCTTAAAATTTAAAAGCGAAAAGGCAAACCAGCAAGCGGCACAAATATACGACAAGGAAACCCCTACAAGACAAAAGTTAAACTTAAGCCGACGGATGATGGGGGGTCAGCTTTACTAAAAAAATCACCAAGATAGTAACAATCTTTCCATGAAAACATACCAACAAAAGCAGAGAAACAGCATCTCAAATAATATATCCGAACTAAAAGCCTTTGTAGTGGAATACACGTCAGGTATTGTTCTTCTCGCAGAAATCGTTTTGAGGCTTTTGAAGTAGTTAAATATTCCGAACTACGTGACCTACCAAAAAGACCAAGAAGACAGAGCGGGAGGAGGCGTTGCCACGGTAATCAAAAACAACATCGAGCATCACGCGTTCAACCAATCGGCGAAAATACAAACATTCAATATATCGGAGTAAAAATACAGCTGTACTGTAATGTATTCAGTATATTCGCCACCAAAAAAGTGAAGATTGAAGATGTTCTTCAAAAAAAGCACACCCATGCTGATAGATGAAAATTTCAACTCCAAACACAAAAACTGGCATTGCAAGGCAACAAAGGGAAAATAGAAATTCACCATTATAAATTCATAAGACAATGCTTCCGTCAGAAAAAAAACCCTCTAAACAAACTCAAGAACAAAGTTAAACAACTGCTGGATGAAGAATATAACCCAAAATGGGAAAATAAACTACAACATTTCAACGATAAGAAGAAAACATTTGCAAACTTGCATAGAAATTTAGACAAACAAGCTAAGATATAAACTTTCATTAAAAACTGGTAACAAAAAGGCTATCGCGAAGAAAGAAATATCTGAGGCATTTGCTGGAATGCTGGTGAGTAAATTTAGCCGAAACCCCATAATAAATAGAAGACACAACGTAAAAGTAGAAACACACACCGGAATACTTCTAAATCTCGAAAAAAATTACAAATTTGACAAGGTTACCACCGATGACTTAAAAACCGTCATTAAGAACCTGGTATCGAGAAAATCCCCCAGTCCAGATAAGATAAGGAAATTTATGATAAAAATTCTTCCGCCAAAAGCAGTAGAGGATCTCAAAAACATATGCAACGCAAGCCCTAAACTTTAAATCTACTTAACCAGATGGAAGCAACAGAAACAATAACGATACATAAAACAGAAAAGCGGAGAAACAATGTGAACAGCTTACCGATCTGTTTGCTGACAATTCTCAGCAAAATAACAGAAAAGATGATCTCAGGGAAATATAGTCAAAGACGGAAATATCTTCGATGAAGAACAATTTGTAATCAGGTGAGACCATTTTTCAGTTCACCAGCAATCAAGAATAACAAAACATATCCCTGAGGGCAGCAACAAGGGAAAAAACACTGCAGCTATTTTCCTTGATGTGACAAAGTCTGACACAGAATTATTTTACGAATTGATTCAACTAGGAATAGCACTGGCGTACGCAAAAATAATCAAATCTTACCTGGATAAATCCAAATTTTAGGTGAGGATTACAAAAGTAACATTCAGCACTAAAGGAATGACAGCAGATATGCCACAAGGGTTTTTATTAAGACCACTGCTGTATCTTATCTACAACGTAGACATTCCAAAAACACAATATATAAAGATTACACTACGCAGAAGACACAATCGTAATAACACAGTCGAGAATGTGACTTTAATATTAGCATTGTTTTATATTCTGATGATATTTTTAAAAGAGGAAATCACATAAAAATGAAACAAAAGCAAATGGCTCTGGACCTAAAGAAGGAGATTTTTTATTATTGGACAACACAGAAGAGCAATTAGATAATATTAGTGGAGATTTAGAATCAAGCTATTTCACCAAGCGTTCACGACAAAATTATGAATGTAGAAAATCAGACAATTCTCACGAAAAAAAAGAAACTAAACTGAGGACCTTATCCAGAAACACTACAAAGAATAGGAATATGTTACTCTGAAAGAGCTCCTTTTGTTCTTACATCTACTGCTTATAAAAAAAGAGTAGAAGAATAGTAAAGAATTAAAGAAGAGAAAAAAAGAAAGAAATAAAGAGGAAAAGAGGTAGAGAAGGTTTAAAAACCTCTCGAACAAAAAAAAGTTGGAAAAACTGTTTCAAAGAAATCCTCAAAAACCTTAGAATTAAACCAACATGACCAGAGTGTAAAATTAAAAGCGAAGGTTTCACATTTAGATAAAAGACACAAAGAACTTTGATTTTAATTTCATCTTAAAAGAAAATGCTAATCATGGACATATCAGAAATTTATGTAAAACACCTGAAAAGTCACCAACAGCTAGAATGCCATGCAATATTGCTGTTGCACAAGAAAGTCCACTGCCAAGCAGTAATATTATTGCCCCAAAAGGTTTATGTTTCACTTGTGCTAATAACATTTACAGAAACAATATAGGAATAAAATGTAATAAGTGCACTCAAACCTACCATTTTAGGTGCTTGATAAGGACATGGAGAATACAAGGAGCATTTTACGTGCCGCTCATGCGCCTCTAAAACCAGTGTTTAATAAAAATATCTTTAAAGTTTTCTATTTTAAACAGTGGATAAGCATTTCTCTTACCCATTTACGATTCCGTTCAAGTTGCATTCAATGGAATATTGATAGTACCAATAACTACCAAGAAGATGCCAGTTATTAGTAAAGTATCATTTTTCAAATAAATAACGTTAAATTCATATCATATGTATTTTTATGGTAGTTTATGGTGTTTATTAATAATAAATATATATTTGAAACAACTATGTTACTTTGAGGCAGATTTATTTAAAGGTCTATGAAACAGTTTATTTTATCTCCGATTAAAGTGCCAATAATTGGGAGTTTTACCCTACGAGAAGTGTTATTTTTAATTGCAATCTTCAAATTTTAACATTACGTAGGGTAAAATAGGGTATACACGAACAGGGGAATCCGTAACACAGCCACATGTTAGAAATATGTGACATATGTTTGCTCAGCTTTATCCTATATAATTATTTCATCTCTTATATTATACCACAATCGGAGCAAGGCACTCTACACATTATTCAAGTTGTTTTAAAAAATGTTGTTGCTTAAGATTTAATTTTTTCATAGATCAAATTTAAAATATCTTAGTTTCTGTAAGTACTCCTGACACCTTTACAGACATAAATATTTACTATTCAATGATCGTATTACGAATGAAAATAGTGGCAACATAAAATCTGTCCCCAAATTTGTGTTTTAATTTTCCACTATAACTGGTAATGGAGAACAAAGTGGGTCGAGGCAATCTCGAGTATTCATCATTACACAATGATAGTGTAAAAAGTTATAAAAAAAAATGTAAATAATAAAAGAAAAGCTCCAAAAATGTAGTAAGGAAGTAGTTGTCGTTTTTGTAATGAAAATTGTGAAAACTCTCCACTTAAAGATTGGATCGTGTTGATCGTGTAAAAACTGGGCACATGAGGAATGTTTAGATGACCATCGGCAGGGTATCTATTTGATTTCTACCGAAATAAAAATCTGATAACTGAATAATTTGGCTAGTTTTGCTCTTAAACAAGATATTTATAAAGATATTTACTAAAATTGGCTCTAAAGGTAGTTAGTAAAATAGTTGAATATTCTGAATCAGCAATGAAAAAGAGCCTACTGCAAAATTCTTTGATTATATTTGAAATCTTCCTTAAGTGTTCGTAATACCCCTACTTTTCCATACTTAGATACTTTTGTTCATTTTGAAGATTCCTTAAAATTTTGCATTTACAAGGCAAGTATGTTAAGATCTAATTTATAGAAATTTTTACCTAAACTTATGTAACCTTCATTTACATCTGGACGTAGACCAGTAAACGTTGGGTTTTAGAACTTAAGTTTAGGCAAAAGCAAAAAATGTCATTAATATCTTTTAGTACAGTTTAGTTTCTGAATTACGTTCATTGTGCTAAGTTAATCAACGAGTTCAGTTTTTCTTATCTTAATTGAAAGGGATAAGTTGTGACTACAAAGGTTATGAAACAAATGTTTCAATGTTAAAAGACTGGCATGTGTTTCAAGAGTGAGGCTCTCATTTTTTTTTATAACGGGGTTCAGAGGATGCCTCTGTCGACTCTTAACTTATTCACAAATTTCTGAGAAGTTTCTAAACCCACAAAAAATCAATAATAATGCAAAGCGGGTTTCTTCTGAAAACACTTCTAAAGAACCCATCAAAATTATTCAAAAGGAACTAACAAAAACACATTAAGAAACAGTAAACAATGACGAGCTTTTTAAATTAGTTTTCATTTCTAGCTAACATTTAATTTTATTTTAAATAAAACAATAATACTTTTTTTACGATGTTTTTTATTTCGTACTGCAGCTAATAACTGAATGCGTAGAAAAATAAAAATTGATATAATTATATCATAGAATAAAAATAATAGGATCCTGAAGGCAATTCATACTACACTCCTTTTCGGGACAGGTACTTTTACAGGGATGGGAAAAAACTCGCACCGGCGTTTACTTTGTATTATTTTCTCCGTTTTCAAGTATCCAATGAAAAAGATTTACTTATGGGATGTTCCATTGAGAAACTATAAAAAGCACAATAAAAAGTTGGGGTAAGTTGGCTTTAAAATATAAAACCCTAATTTCTAATGTAAAAAATTCACAATTTTGATTTATCGAGAAGAGTTGATCCAAATGTAGGATTATCTGCTTAAAATTTCATTTTTCGAGTCAATGGAACACCAACAGCAATACTACAGGTAGCTTATCATGTCACTTATCACTAGAGCTGGGATTATATGCAGCAAAATAAATAAAACATATACCTGCAATATGCCCTAAAATTCTTTCAAAATGTGCACTATAAAATATTTTATATGCATTTATTTCCATAAAAAATTTCAAACAATAGCGGTGCTAAGGATTAAAAGACAGGGAAAATATGAATACATTTACGTATAGTCGGTTCAACAATAAACGTTCCTCGAATTTTCAAAAACTATTAATGATTTGGCTTTTATAAGCTTGCTCGGGTGCTAAATCTTTAAAAAAGTCGAAGACATTCGTGTAGAGGTAGGTTGAATCCTGTAAAGATAACGAAAATCTTTCGGGTAGAGGCAAATCGGAAGTGACAATAAAATAGCAGGATAAAGTCATCTTACAGCTGTTTAAGCGCAATCCTACTCTACGGTTACGTGAAACCAAAGCCAAAGCCAGCTAAGAGAGTAGTTGCCGTCAGCATAAATACCATTTGGCTGAGAAAAGCATACAATATCGAAGCACGAGGCAAAATCCGTTATTTTCGAAGACCTACAGGAAAAAAATGCAAGATCTGGGATGTCGAGAATCTCGATTGCGATTGCTCCAATGCAATTTTTTCTGACAAAGCATTGTTCTGAGCATGGGCTTCCATAAGATATGCTGGTGAGCGATTGCTTCAGTGAACCATCAAACACCCAGTAAAACTCCATGTTTGGGAATGTTACTCTGAGCATTGTTTTAGATGTTTAGAGCTCTTTATGCAGAATTTGGATGGTCAGAAAATCGCCATTATTTATTAATGTGGTTTTCTAAACCTTGTCCAAAAGATGTTTGGTTTGATGGAACGGACTGGTCCTTGGTTATCTTCAAAAATTGAAATACAGAAGTTGTCCCCTGAAAACAAGAAAGATTAAAAAACGCAACAAAGGTTGCTCTAACGCGTTTCGACAGCCAAGCTGTCATCTTCAGAGAGAGCAACCTTTGTTGTGTTTTTTTGAATCTTTCTTGGTTTCAGGGGACAAGTTCTGTATTTCAATTTTTGAAATTATTTGGTGTCAAAAGCAAATACTGGATTTTTAAGTTTAAAAAAAATTTAATTTTCGCTGAAAATTCACCAACACGGCGTAAAATATTTTGCAGAAACACCACAACCCTGTTTATAAAAATAAATCGAAGTGTTATTTTTGACTATTTAAAACTACTAATATGCAATATTTAACATTTAAGTGCTCAAGATCGGGCAATTTAGTATTTCCTCAGCAAAACTGGATCAATCAACTTGTAGTTTTTTTAGGGAGAGCGAATCACCATTGTGCCACCACTTGACCTCTTCGGTTACATAAATTTCTTGGTTTCTTGATAAGGTTTGTTCCCTACCAAGTATGCCTTTATTTTTATTATTTAGTTTAAAATAATTATTGTTAAACTAACCTCCAGCTCTACCGTAACATTTTCCATGTTTAACAGGATAAAGATTTCCTGTAAAACACCTTCTTTTGTTATCTACGTTTTATTTATTTTGAAAGTTTCAAATTTACCCATTAAATGTCCCTAATTTACCAGAACAGGTGTCTCTTTACCGGCGACAAAGTTTTGCATGATACCTCCGTGACGGTTGAGCTACACTGCCCTATCAAGTTCCAAGGTGTAGATCAAAAGAGATTCAAGATGATATTATTTTGAATTGAACGAGTCTATCGGATCATTTCAAACGATAGGACAACAAAAGTTTGGCGACCCAATTTAAAGTTTTAAAAGTGATTATTATGTGTTTTGGACAACTAATTTTTTTGCGCTTTTTAATAATAACATGAGGAAAAACAAATATGAGTATGATTAAAAAGAGGAATTTCTTTATTCATTTTAACATTTTTTGCTTGCTTGAAACATGTTAGCCAGTAGAAAAAAAGAGTCTTTAATTTTTACCAACAATTTTTAGCTTATTATTTTTACCCCGCTTTGTCGTAAGGACAAAACTTCTAAAGACTTATTATTTTTAGAAATATTAAATTCAGATATTACATTATGCTTTCGCTAGTAAGTTAGTGCTTTATTTATGCAATTAGAAGTACATTAACTTACTCAAAAGTTAATGGCAATGTTAAAAACCACTTGCTCTAGGTAAATGCATGCTTTTACTAAAGTCAAACTTTGTTGTAAATGCAGCGGGAAGGAAATAAACAGACAATTTTCTCTGCGTCCTGCAAACTGCTGGGGGAAGATGACTGAGCAAATAATTTGCCTGTAATTTGTAATTTAATCAAACTTGGTCTAAACAGCCTAGGGTAATTGAATTTAGTTTTACGTCTAAATTTTCATTATGGGTTTCGTATGTGTTTTTGCACGGGAATACCTGCTACGCTAGGAAACCTATATTTCTCAAGATTCAGATGTGTATAATATACAAGGCCCTTCCAAATGTAGTACCATAGATTTACATTCGCATTTTAAGGCCCCAAAAATGAAAAGTCTGTATAAAGATATTTCGTAAAACGCTTCGTTTCCAACTTAGAGGGTGTGGAAGGTTAGTTTCTGATTGCAATTTTTAATTAATAGTCCAGATAATTGAATCAAATTTGGCACAACTTTATATTCCTCCGTGCGCTTTTCAAAAATCTAAGAATTAATTTAACACAACTTAATCAGTAGCGGGTATTTATAGAGGGGCGTTGCTTAAAATGAGCCTTATTTATTTTGGGTGCACTTTGGTCGCAAATTTTTAATAAAAATATAGACCACAAACATTTTGAAATTCGATATTTTCTGCTGTCCAAAAATATCAAATGTAACACATATTGACATTGAAATGAAAGAAAATAAGTAGCATTGACTTGTTTTCTTGATACAGGTGGTCACTTTGAGCAAATTCTGTAATAAAAGCTAATATTTTTAAATTTCTTATTTCTTAAATATTTACGTATAAAGCGCGGTTCAAAACACAATTATTTTTCATAAATATTTATTAAATCAAACAATTCATAGTAAATTTAAAATTATATATTATTTCTTTCTTGCAATATATTTAATTTCAATGAATATGAATATTTATAATCTTCTGCTAAAAATGTAACATAAATATTTGTAAATATGTCTTATAAAAATTTTATGTGATTTGATAAATATTTGTATAAAGGTTTGAAACTCCGCTTGGGTTTTTATTATTATTAGCATTCTGTCAGTTTTTATGTCAGATTTTAGCACTATTGATAAATTTGTAAATATTATCAAGGTTAAGGTGGCGGCAACAAAAAATAAAATTTATAAATAAATAATACTAAACTCCATGATCGATTCGTGCGGCTACTAGCGCCTCTCACGGTTGTTTCAGTATTACAGTTTATATAGATATTTTTAAAACCACATACAACTTTTATATAAAATATTTAAGAAGATTTATATAAAATTCGAAACTGAAGAAAATAAATATTCATTCTTACAGAAATGAAATATATTTCGAAAACGAAACAATATATAATGTTCAATTTTATATATATATATATATATATATATATATATATATATATATATATTGTTTGATTTATTAAATATTTATAAAAAATAATTATGTCCGAAACAGCGGCGAAACAGGGCTTGTGCAAGGCGGACTTTAGTTTTCGGAAAACGATATCACAATCGGGAGACCAGACATACGGCGTTCTTTCTTCCGTTAATCGGTGTAACGGCGCAGCGATGATGGCGTAACCTTTTACTAATCTTCTATAATAGGTGCACAACCCCAGGAATCTTCTCAATTTCTGTTTATCTTTTGGTTTTGGCCAGTCACGGATTGGTTGATTCTCGCGTGCCGCAGTAATCGTGGCTCCAGTGTCCACTGTCGCCTGTTCATTCCTTCGATCCACGCTAACTTCCAACATCAAACTCTTCCTGGTCTCTTTTATCTGTTTGATGGGAAGAGTTTTGAAGACTGGTCTCCCGACATTTGCCAGTGAGTTTTCCTTCTCGCCGTGGTTTTTTCTTACTGGGGGGCTTGTCGACTTCTTCCGGGTTGATCTGTAGTCCTTCTTGATGTGTTCCAGTTTGCCACAGCTAAAACATGATATGCTTCTGCTGGGTCAACCTTTGAGAGATTTCAGCAATCCTTTGATGCTAGCGTTCATTTTCTTCATGCTAGCGCCTATATTTGCGTTCGTTTTCTTTATGTTAACGCTTATGATGTTCACGAGATCAGGGTCATACGTGGTCTCTCTGAGGTCGGCCTTCCTTATTCTCCGTGACCCTTCTGGCTCCGAAACGTTGTAAACAGCTTCAACCTCCAAAGCTTTAATCAGTGCCTCTGTCAATATTAGGAAGTTTGACAAGCGCATCACTCTCTGGACTTCTGGGTCTCTTATTCCTTCTATGAAAAGTCTAGCTGTGTAAAGCTCCAGAAAGTCGGTTGGTGCTGTTGCATAGGCGACATGAAATAGTCTTGTTACGTCAGCATCTAATTCTTGCAACGTTTTATCACTTTCCTGCGTCCTTACTAGTAGTTGCGACTGGGCGGCGAGCGCCAAATGAGAGTCGGCAAGTCCCAGCTCTAAAGCTCTAACTAAATCTTCATAGTTAGCCAGTTCATGGTCAGATAGATTTTGGAGTAATTTCAGAGCATCTCCGCGCAAGGATGCCACCAATGAGGTCGCCTTTTCTTTCTCCGTCCACCGATGGGCCTTAGCACTAGCTTCGAACTGTTTTCTATAGGTATGGAAAGATGTTTTTCCATCATAGATCGGAGGTTTTACCTTTTGGGAAGAAATAGCAGGTACACTTTTGGATTCATGTTGTGTGGTTTGTCCACTTAACAACTTCATCATCTCATTTTCGATGTTGCTGATCTTCCGTGTTGTATTTTCCAAAACAAGAAGCTTGCTGTTAAATTCATCTAACTTTGCCAATCTCTTCTTGTATTTCTTTTCTTGTTCCTGCAATTTGTTTTTTCACTTCCTCTTTGATTTCTTCTCTTATTTCTGTAATTTGTTTTTTCACTTCTTCTTCCATTTTTGCAACGTCTACTTCCATTTTTTTTAGTTATTTTTACTAATAGACTATGCAATTCCTGTTTGTCTGCATTGCTTTTCTGATCTTCTTCTTGTTTTTCTTGTCGTCTTCGTTCTTCGTCTTGTTGTCTCCATTCTTCTATCTGTTCTTTTTCTTGTCGTCTTCGTTTTTTCTCATGCTCTTTTTCTTGTCGTCTTCGTTCTTTTTCTGTTCTTTTTCTTGTCGTCTTTGTTGTTTATCTTGTCGTCTTCGTTTTTCCTCCTGGTCTTTTTCTTGTCGTCTTCGTTTTTCCTCCTGTTTCTTTTCTTGCCGTCTTCGTTCTTCATCTTGTCGCTTTCGTTCTTCCTCCTTCTGTTTTTATTTCTTTTTTTCTTTCATCATTGCTATTAGCGCTTACAATTGTTGTTCCGTTTTGACTGATTTTAACCTCGTTTCCATAAAGCGTTCTAGAATGTTGAAGATTTTTCTTGACGCGCGCCGTATAAAATATTCAACAGTTAATAGCGTCCGGGTCTCGCACAAATTCGTCCGAGAAATAAATGCACAATGCACAACTAATCCTGCTTCTGGCACCAGCTGTTGCGCGTTATTGGTTCGAAATGATTAAATATGCCGTGAATTATAACCACTTTATATCTAAACTAAACTTGGAACACTACAATTGCAATTCATTAACACCGTTTATTCACTTTTAGCAACCAACTAACTAACTGACTACTACTGACTCCCTCTGAGAGAAAAGTGACCCCAGTCCGGGTTCTAAAAGGATTTGGCAGATAAGGCTTATCGTTTTGCGAAATTTCTGGAGCGCTTTGCCATTTGATTTATTATTGCGCCCGCTTCCCCTTATCAAATTTGCTAGAAAATTCCCTAACTAAATTTTACAATAACATTTCGTTACAATATGTTGATGAGTGGACCTAAAATCCAAAATGATATTTTTGTTATTGTTCTTCGTTTTAGAACTTACAAATATGTCTTTTCGCCAATATAACAAAATTGTATAGACAAATTTTGGTTGATTTCAAGGATCGAAAGTTTCGGAGAATTTTCTGGCGTAATCATCCAACAGAACCAATATAAATGTTTTAATTAAAAGCAGTCACGTATGGCACCAGATGTGCCCCGTATATGGCGAATTCGATGTTTGCACGAATTGGCAAACATCGAAAGCGCAAACTTTCCTCG